>CAWUFW010005037.1:0-1419147 GCA_963921515.1 Calotriton arnoldi
CGGCGTTGCAGGCTTACGGGCGGTGTTTGCCTGACTTTTCACATCCTAATTTTGCGGGCGTGTGGGCCGTTGCTGGCGGACGGTAACTAGCGGTTTTTGCCTCCGACAGCACGGCGGTTGTGCTTTTGCCCGACATCGTAATGGGCCCCCAAGTTTTTGTAATTTGATTCTATATTGAGGATCATTAGACATAATAAAAAGTCTCTCAAATTTTGCAATTTGCTTTTCTACATTTTTTATATTTGCATTAAAGGTTTTATTTTAATGGGCCATAAGAGAAATAGTTACACCTCTAATATAAGCTTTAAAAGCGTCCCATCTATGAACCATAGAAGTAGAACCTTCAGGGTTAAGAAGGAAATACTCCTGAATGGCATTTAAGAGCTTAGGTTTATTAAGTTCATTAAGAACAATGCCAGTATTCATTCGCCATCTAGATTGCTTTGTAAAGATTGAATTTAAATTCAAAACAAAAGAAATCAAAGCATGATCCGAAATATCAATGTTACCAATCATAGGAGTAATCACTGAATTAATTAATTGCTTGGAGACTAATAAATAATCAAGCCTAGAATGAGAATTGTGTGGGTTAGAAAAGAATGTAAAACTTTTTTCTGTAGGGAAGTGTAGTCGCCAAATATCAACTAACTTTGTGGTTTGAATAAATGATTTGAAAGCATAAAAAACCTTAGGAGGACGAAATTTAGTAAGAGATAGTCTATCTAATAAAGGATCAGATATAACATTAAAATCACCTTCAACAATTAGAGGAACTTTACCCAACTTTAGAACTTCAGTTGTAAGACTAGACCAAAAAGCAGGAACATCTGCAGTAGGACCATAAACATTTAGTAAAAATATAACTGAATCATGAACTTTAATTTTAACTATGACATATCTCCCGTCAGTATCTGAAAATTTACTCAAAATATGGCAGTGTAATTCTTTTGCAAAAAGAATAGCCACACCATTTTTTTTTCCATTTGCAGGAGAAGAGACAATATTATCAACCCACTTTTTTTTCATATAATCTAAGATTTTGTCCTCAATATGGGTTTCTTGTATAAAACAAATATCTGCTTTGCAACTACCTAAATAATCAAAAAAATTTGTACGCTTAACTGGATGATGTAAACCTTTAACATTTAATGAGACTACTTTAATATTATGAACATTAGCCATGATAGAAAAGAAAGAGAAAAGAGGTCAAGAGGAGGACAGGAAGAAGTAAGGAAAGTATGAAAAATAGTAGCTCCAGAACAGGCGAAAAGGAAAGAGTAGGGAAAAGAAAATACAAACTAACATACAAAAGACGACAATACATCAATAACAAATATGAAACGCACACGCACTTAACAAGCATGACCGATTCGTTGGAGCCCAGTGTGGAGAGAATTGCAAAATTAGTCAGAAATACAAGTTAAAACATTATTCAAGTAGCAGAGTCATGCGTATCCATAAAATGCTGCGAATGATGTGATTGCTGCTCCAGAAACAATTTTAAATCTTCCGGGCGCTGGAAGGACTTAGAAAAATTATCCTTCCAGATTCGCATCGTTGAGGGATCAAATAATCCATACTTAAATCCAAGACTTCGCAGTTGAGGATGCATTTCAGAGAAATCTTTGCGAATCTTAACAGTCTCTTTGGCAAAGTCTTGGTGGATAAAAATGTTATTGCCATTAACCATTAAGGATGGAATTTCACGTGCCGCTTTCCTTATCAAAACCAAATGATGATGACGTAGGACCTTAAAAATCATTTGTCGTGGTTTGGTATGATGAGGATTGCGATGGGATGGAATCCTATGCGCTTTATCTATTTCACATTTCTCTGGAAATTTAATATTTAAAAGATCAGGAATCAAATTCTCCAGATATAGTCTGCAATTGGAGCCTTCAACATCTTCCGGCAAATTAAAAATACGTAAATTGTAGTGCCTGTTACGATTTTCCATATCCAACAATTGAGCAGACATAGGAGAAATTTTAGCCACAAGAGGTGTAAAGGCGTCAATTTTTACTTTGTTAGCCTGTATTTTAATGGAGTTATCAGAAACCCTCATTGACATACTAGCCATATCTTTACGCAGATTTTTTATTTCTGACGCAATAGTATCAGTGTTGGCACGTAGCGCATGAAGTTCATCAAGAATTAATGTCAAAGAAGGCTCACTTGACTCCACCACTTTAGACTCAGGAGGAGGAGAAATCTGTTGTTTCCTTTTATTATTGGGATTTTGTGCATTTTTACCCTCCATTTTCGTATTATAAAAAAATAAAAAAATAAAAAATGAAGAAGTAAATAACTGCAAAGCACAAAAAAGAGGATAAATGCAGAAAAATGCAGCAAAGAAAAGGCTGGTGCAGCAGCTAAAGTAGACTGTGGGAGTGGTTAGGCCAAAGCCAAGCCCTTTCCTGAATGCTTGCTCCGCCCCCCTGACAGGAAATCTGGGCAGTACCTTATGAGGAGCTCCAAGCAGACATCAGAGGAAGAAAAGCACTGTTCCCGAAAAACTACAGCGCCGGAAAAACAACACCACAGCAGCAGGTAGGTTTCATAAGACTGTCAGCACACTCTCTGGAATATGTTTAGGCAAAATCCGCTGTTCGTCGGTAAAAAACGGGCCCCCAAACGCGGAGCTCACATCGTGGCGGCCATCTTGTTTTCGCGCGCTCGCGCGAATCCTTTGCAACACTATTAATGATTTCTATATTTTTAAAAACAATATTTCTTACCTTAAATTCGATATTCTTGACCACGATATTCTTGCTGTCGATATTTCTGAAAGTACAGAAAGGGAGTGGTCCCAGTCTAACAGTTAGAAAAAATACGTAATTTAATGCCAGCCGGCATTAGTTCAAATTACACAACAATAAAGTAAGCGTTCAATATTATTTAATCATATTGAGCATCAGAATAAATCTGGAACAGCGTATTATATCAAGTGCCCCACGTAAGTGGGGAAAGAGGGGAAATAGTAAAGTGCGCTTTGTGAGGATTGGGGAAGTGAAAGAGAGGGGTAGTGACATCAAATACATTACAAATAGAGCCGGCTTCACTCGGCTATACAATAATCATGGAGACATTTAAAAAGCCATTGTTTTCAATACACTATCACAGTGAAGCAAGCACTGTTGATCAAACTGGCATAGGGCAGTGATGTAGTCGACGTTTCGACCCCAAAGGTAAGTAGGCTGTTTGGGTCCTTACGCCGGGGTCTTCCTCAGGACTAAGAAGGGGCACCAGAAACCACCCTTGACTGGATGGAGGATTTGAATGTTGATGGGCTTCTAGGGCTCCAAAATGACAGAGAAACGGACCGATGTCACTTATAGCGTGTAGTGGGGGAATCCTCCTCACATACACTACTTGCGTCAGGGAATTAATGTAGAAATCTGCTAAGGCCCAGTGGTTCCATAATTACTGAAAAGGAAACAAAATCTGTCTTCAGGAGACAGACGCATTAACTGAGATTTGGTAACTTATTTGAATAGAAATAAGGACGAGATTTTGTGTTTCCTTTTCAGTAATTATGGAACCACTGGGCCTTAGCAGATTTCTACATTAATTCCCTGATGCAAGTAGTGTATGTGAGGAGGATTCCCCCACTACACGCTATTAGTGACATCGGTCCGTTTCTCTGTCATTTTGGAGCCCTAGAAGCCCATCAACATTCAAATCCTCCATCCAGTCAAGGGTGGTTTCTGGTTCCCCCTTCTTAGTCCTGAGGAAGACCCTGGCGTAAGGACCCAAACAGCCTACTTACCTTTTGGGGTCGAAACGTCGACTACATCACTGCCCTATGCCAGTTTGATCAACAGTGCTGCTTCACTGTGATAGTGTATTGAAAACAATGGCTTTTTAAATGTCTCCATGATTATTGTATAGCCGAGTGAAGCCGGCTCTATTTGTAATGTATTTGATGTCACTACCTCTCTCTTTCACTTCCCCAATCCTCACAAAGCGCACCTTACTATTTCCTCTTTCTCACTTCGTGGGGCACTTGATATAATACGCTGTTCCAGATTTATTCTGATGCTCAATATGATTAAATAATATTGAACGCTTTACTTTATTGTTGTGTAATTTGAACTAATGCCGGCTGGCATTAAATTACGTATTTTTTCGAACTGTTAGACTGGGACCACTCCCTTTCTGTACTGTATTCTACCCTGGTCCCAGGACTCATCTGGGTTTACCCTTTTGTGTAACTGTTGATATTTCTGAATCACGATATTTCCAACTCGATATTTGTGTAAGTCGACATTTCCAACTCGATATTCTGTCTCATCACCCTCCTGAACCTCACGTCCTTTGTGGGATCCTTCACAACCCAAAGTCTTGCTTGTAAACAACTTGTGCTGGGTGCAATAGTTGTTAATCCTCGTTTACTATTTGCTGGTGTTCTGTATCCAGTTACCAAGTTAAGCACATTCACTGGTGGGAGATTCAAGCATCTGCAGTACATGGGTGCATGGTGTCGCCCAACTGCCTTCATTGTCCTAGGGTAAAAGAATCAGAGTACCCACTCTAAAAGCGTGGTTTTCTACCACATCTATCCAGGCCCTGCAGCCGTGTGCACTTGACTGGCAGTGTGTTATTACTGGAGTACACTGTTTACTTCCTTCTGAAATGCCTATCATCCCTAAATGGCACCTCACCATTTCAAGGGAAAATGCTGAAGATGGTCCTTGAGCTGCCCATTTAAGTCTCTGTAAATCAAGTGAGGACCCTTTCTAAGATCAATTCAAATTTATGCAAGGGAAGTTATACAGGACTATGGTTACAATTCTGCTTTTGCGGCAGCTAGGCCCAACTCCACCCTGGGCCACACTCCCTGAGTTAGGAATTCAACGTTTCTAATTTGTTTAGGTGTCTCACCAAAATCACATTTCCAACTACGGGTGAGTCCTCAAGTGTCCACCACTATCTCAAATTGGCTACAATATCAAAGACTACTTAAGATTTATGTCTAACCTCATACCTCAACCTCAAACATGATCCAAAACGTGCTTCAAAACATTGGTTGGTAATGCGTTTTACTCTTATTGGAAACCACAATTTTTCCCCCACTAAGGGAATATTTTTCCATTGCTTTAAATAGTTTACCATCCCGTTTTATGACCATGGAGATTACTTTCCCTTATTATGCATCAAGGGTAACTTAGAACAAGTTAAACCCTCTAATAAATAGCACCCCCTCAAAAGAGCGAAGTGCTGTGCCGACCCCGTGGATTTCAAACACTGACAGGATAGGTCACCAGACTCCCATGCAGTACTTGTCTGTCTTCCTGTTACCCAAGATTCACTAGTTGAAATCAAATGCACACAAACAGAACTATGGACTTTGCAAAATAACTCCTTTTGTTATGCTCATGTCTGAAGACATGTTAAGCCTGTGGAAGATTTAGTGGCAAGTTCAAAATATACTCCTTTGTTTCCAAAGATGGTCTTACCTATTTAACTATAGTGGATCCCAACTCAGAAGGCCAAAAGCTGAATCCACGTTGCTAAGGTTCAAGCTGAAAATGAAATGAAACTCTAGATCTATACGTCTGCATAGCCAATGTACAAGAATGAGCCATGCTTCCAGCGGCAAAGATGTCAATGGTGCACCAAGTGCAGCGACACCAAGACACAGGGATATTAGGAGCCCATCGAACCTGTATTACTGCTACACTTACATACCCCAGGAATCAGGATGACCATTTTCCTTGGTTGCTTTAGGACCCATGGCATCCTCACTACATTACTGCGATCGCTTCATAACATTATGCATTTCAAAGTCAGGTGTACCAGGACTCTTCGACACAATTAGAATGAAATGAGATGAGTTAGTATTATCCCATGAATTGTATTTTAGTTCAGCATTTAGTTTGCCTACTACGTTGGAGTTTTGTGCACAAAAAGGTGAAAAGCTTCCCTGGATGGCACAGGAGACTTGGCTGCTTTAAGGCATCCGACAGGCATTAAACAATAGAAACTGGGTAGAGGCCTAGAAAATGTTAATTCTCATACTTGCATGACCAACCTCCAGGGATTAGCCCATTTGGGCACACAACGGGTTTCACAAGGAATCACATGTGATGGTTTAGCAGCATAGACTGTTTTCTATTTTCCCTGAATTTGTGACCTGCCTGACCCATTAAGGAAAGATGCTTGGTTTAGCCATATCCATCCGAGATTCACACCAATAACTTCCCAAACGAATTACTCGCCTTGGCTCTGGGAGGGTGAAGTACGGTGATATCCATCGGTGATCCTCCCAAACACAGATATTTTCAGCTCCGTCCTCGCTGTTGTGTGTTGGCATGAACGGATCCTGTTCATCCACCCAGTGTGTCGTCTCCACTCGCAGATGTCATAAATGAAAGAAGAGGAACAACAGTCAGATATCTATTTTGGAGGAGTGATGCAGCCACCGACACCAAACAAAACTCATCTGCTTAACTAACGCCAATAAATGGCTTTGCTGGAGACCCAAACTATGGACTGCTGCAAACGGGACAGGAAGGACCCGCTTAATTAAACCAATTATCCCTCTGACTCTGCTGCAAATGTCGCCAGGGAGCAGAATGGTTCCTAACAGTGCTTAATTTGTGCCGGTGCTTGCCGGTGCTTAGCACTGGCACTTACTTTTCAGGACCGGGTCTACACGGGTCTACAACTCTGCATGACTGCACGTCACATTTTACATGATGTTAGCTTACTGACTCGGCGCAGAGTGCTGTTCTAACTTCTCAGTCTCCCCGAGTCCCAGTGAGTGCTTCGTTGTGACTTGTGAGCCGGCCGGAGACTGCATTGAGCAAAGATTAATGCATAATTTCAGTCAGTGCATTGATCATCATCATATATGTGATCATTGTGATGGCGTCATGGCGGCCCTTCCTTAGTTCAGTGTTGCCGGTGGTGGGCGGGAGTCAGACACTGATTGGGCTAGGCCTAGGCTAGATTTGGTTGTGCGCGCTGCGCGCAGATTTTTTTCCAATTGCCACGCCCCGGCACACCCGCACCCCACGAGTCATCTGCCTGACCACGCTGAGGGCAGGCAGCGCAGCAGTAGCACCAGGCGGAAAGGCAGTGCCCCGCAGCCCTGGCCGACCACGAGCGTAACCGTAAGTAGTACGCACGCCTCTAAGCAGTCATCATGCCATGCATTGCATGCCCATTCCCAAACCAACGCACGCTACTTTTTTTTTTTTTTTTGCGTGGTGGCGTGTCGGGCACCGCCACCGCGGTATCTCCGGCTCCATCTCCATCAACAAGAGATTCGATGACACACTGTGCCTGGCCTGCCCCGGCCCACGGTACTACATACACTTAAACTTAATAAATTTATTTATATCAGAATAGGGCCGGCCGGGGTTACGTTGTTAAAGAAGGCCCTGCCCCGTATCACGATATAGGGCCGGCGGTCGGCCGGGTTTAAAGTTAAAGGCCCTGCCCGGCCCCTGCCTTGTTTGAACTTAGTATCCTCCTCCCGGCCTCAGTGCTTAACAGTGGCTTCGCTTTTACTGGCTTAATAGTGGCTAAATAATGCCATGAAAAGCAGGATGTTGTGTAGGGCAGGCAGCGCGGCGCGCACAGATTTTTTTCCGATTGCCACGCCCTGGCACACCCGCACCCCATGACGAGCCATCATCAGCCCGACGACGTTGAGGTTGAGGGCAGTCCAGGCAGGCAGCAGCAGCAGCAGGCAGGCTCCTATAAACCAGTCGAGCAGCCATCACCACCTGAATGCAAAGAAAGGATCGTAATCATGATCAAGGCCATAAAACCCTAATCACTGCTTTCAGGGAACACAGACGTGATTTTGTTCTCTCAAAACTAAAGGTCAGGTACGGGGGATTCGTTTCCCATAAATAATTCCCAAAATTCAGATCCGGAAAGTCTACTTTACACAGTTAATCTCTGAAGCATGGAGGTAATGTCATACTCAAGAGAACATCCTGAGAGAACAGAGATGCGAAACTGCACGTCACTTAATGCAAGTTTCAAGAGCCATTTCTACCTCCCTTAAAACACGAAGGAATATCTGACTCTTACTAGAGAGGTCACATTTGATTATGTTTCTGGATACCGATTGGATTACAGTATAGTCTTTCATTCCTGCTAGGCACAGGGTGGAGTAAATTATGCTGCTTCTTGTGGGGTATTACACGTTGGTTGATTTTGTGTTTTAAGTGTTGGACCAAGAAAAAGCAGTCAGAATGACTCTTTCACATGGAAAATTCTAGATTATACACTATATACATATGGGTTGATGAGGTTACTTATTTGAAGGAGTTTTATGTTGCACCCAGTGAAGGGATCTTCAATTATGGCACAAAAAAGGCAAATGTACTTTCTCAAAGAGAACATATGAGGAGATTTTGGATGATGTGACCTGACCTCTGAGAGTGTTGAACTTAGTTAAAAGACTAGGAACATAAGGACCTGTAACAGTTAATCGAGGTGTCAAAAAGAGTCACTCACAGTGGGTACTTTATCCGCTTAAAATCTTATTGTTGTAAAATTATGTGGAGTAATTTGAATTACAATTTGCACTCAATATATTGCCACATATGGAGCACATCTTCCAAATAGTCACTGTTTTTCAAAAACGTACTGTTCTTGACAGTATTTTCTGGTTCACACAGAATGACAAGTGAGCAACGTGAAAAATTAGCCGAACGGTAAATGCAATTTTCCGAAGATTATGATTGACAGCGAGACACTATTTCACTTTTGATCTTCATACCCCCTCACAGTACCCCTAGTATAATCTTGGGCATAGCGATAGTCTGGATGTATACCTGCTGAAATGTCCTGCTTGTTTACCCTGAAAAGATAGGTATTGGAACTTTCCAACTTCGCTACAAGTCACCAGAGGGGTGTCTACCTCCCTCTTATATCTGGCTTGTTTCAATGCTACCTGGTCGCATGGCAGGGAATTTTATGAAAAATATGGATTACAGCTCTGAGTTGTAAAACCTAATGGTTCTGTTTCACCCTGGTGCAGAGCCCATGGTTTCATTTTCATTCCAAGGCACGTTTGCCTTTTCTAAATGTAGGATGCTTTGCTTTGCCCTGGGCCAAACCTGCAGGCCTACCTAGCTATATAGTGTAATAAATAAGGCAGTGCCCCGGACGCCCTGCCCACCACGAGTATAAATAACTGTAAATAATACTAAGCAGGTCATTCCATGCCCATTGCCAAACCAACGCTGCTTTTTTTTTGTTTGAGCGTGGTGGTGTTTAATCTAATTTAATCGGCACATAGAGCACTGGAATTGTCCCTTTTCAATGCATTAGTGATTTTAGCTAATTTATTCCAAAATTGTGCTTTAAATGCACTTTTGATTTAATCTTTTTCAAAATGTTCACAGGGCAGGGGAACCTCCTATCAAAACCTTACTATGAGGAAGGCTCCCTTGCTGAAATTCATCTGACTTTTCGCAGTGTCAGTTGAGGATGCGGGTGGAGCCAGTGGAGGAAGTGGGTGGAGCCAGAGAAAAGTAGGTGTGGCCTCCGACAAACATTTGAGCACCTGCACTTCATATTTTACAAATTAAGCACTGGTTCCTAATTTACTAGCTATGTGTGTCCACAACCAACCCATGTTTGCCTGCGCTAAAGCTGAAGAACCGGTGTAGGTGTCCATTAGCTTCCCTTCTATCTTATTTAGCCTTTAGTAATTAAAAGAACTTGAAAGTATGCACGTGAGCATGTAGATACCAGGACTGGAACCCATTACCTCCAAGATCAGAAGACCATAACAGCGAGGCTACCAGTTGCTCTTTGCTTATGTGCTAGTGATAAGGGATTATGCCATTAACCAACCCAATAAGGTTTTCGTTCTTCGCTATCCATGGCTGTGCCGATCAGGCACTACGGGGGATTTAAATTACTCTGTAGTAACAGCAACGTTCGTTTCATTCTATTAAATAACAAAATGCCATAAAAGAACACACGTATTTCTTTTCTGACTTGCAAAGTTTATAAGTAATCTTTGCAGAGAACACAAACCACTTAAAAAAAATATTCTACTCTGTCCCGTTACCCCCGTATACAGTTTTGGAGAGTAGCTGATTTCATTATGAGAAACGAAAATGAAAATCACAGTGCGAAAGACTTGGAACCAAATGATTGTATTTCTTAGCAATATACCACATTGCTTTCACCGTTAAGCTATTGCACCAATTTTCTAAGAAAGAGCAGAAAATGCTTAAAAACAAAGCCCATGAGACCAGCGCTAAAATGAGCAATCCTTGTGGCCTAGGCTTGCTATGCCATGTGTCCACTTTAACTCCCACACACACCTCTACTTTGTATTTGTGCAGCCCATGTGCTTGCAGCTTTACCTCTTAGCTCATTTCTTGCAGTTTTTAAAATGCAGGAAAGTAAGCACCAAACTGCGGAACATGCTAGGTATGGGAACACATGGAGAGAAATACTACCTATCAGCGGGAAATGGTATAGTCCAAAGCTCCGTTTTTAATATAAAATCAGCCCCTTCGGTGGTCATATCACTGAAAATACAAGATTTGAAAAAAATATTATTGTCTATGTGTGCTCGTTTAATACCAGTTTCTATGGCCTGGAATCTAGGGAATGCTAAAGTGATTCTGGTATTTTACTGACCTATGCTGGTCGTTTTCTATCAAGAAAGTTAAATAGAGGCAGTTGCCAGAAAAATAAAAAAAGAAAGTCCCTAAGTAGAAAGCAATTCTGGTATTTTACTGACCTCTACTGGTTGTTTTCTATCAAGACAGTTAAATAGAGGCAGTTGAACAGAAAAAAGTCCCTAAGCAAAGGCAGAAGCAGACAAGTCCTAGGGATGATCTCCAGATCCCACAAAGTACATACAACAGATCTTCTAGTCAGCGCAAGAGCTGTCTAGGCTAGACCTAAACATTTTATACTTTGATGCTGATCTTTATATTTGTCTTTTTATATAGCACAAACATGATCTCAATTGCATTACATTTGCTTTATAATTGAAAGACTGTGTTGCAGGTTATGTTATGACGATTTGTATAGCGCACTAATTACCCAAGAGGGAATCCAGGTGATTAGGCAGGTGTGTAGGTGTGTTGTCCCCAAGGTGCTTATACGAGGATCCAGTTCTTCAGCTTTTTGGGGAACTCAAGAAGTGAGGTGTCAAGGCTTTCGTCAGGACCTAGAAGGATGCTGCTGCCAACAAACAGTGAAATAATAAGTGCTCAAATATCAAACCAGTAATCCTGCTATTTTCATTTTCCAGATTTACTGGTTGTACCCACAGTGTATGGATAAGTAGCCTAGCCTCACCTCAACCTGGCGACAGCTCAGGGACAGCGCAGGGAAGGGGGCCCCGCTCTATCCGTTGGTACCCCGTGGCGGTACGTAAGCTGTGACCGGAGGCCTTGACACCTCTCGGGTCGACTTGGCTGAAACATGTAGACCCCTTCGTCTGACACATGCAGTTTAAATCCATACTGCAGGTGCACTGTTTTTTAATCCTGTCAGCAAGAACAAGTCATTAAAAGTATATTTTTTGTTCTTGTTAGTCAGTTTTAACTTCACCACCTTCACGGTTTGACATTTTTGTTGCGCTGCACCCTCACCACTACTTTTCAGTGCCTCTCATCTGTTGGATTTAGTATATCCTGAGTAGAGTAGGAATACAAAAACATCCCTGAGCTCCTTCCTCTCAGAGAGGAAGTTGTAGCCCTTGGTGGGACTAGGTATTTCCACCAGGAGGAGAATCCCGATGAGGAAGCATGCCACCTTTGGTGGGTGAGGGATTTCGTCCTAAAAGGGATTTTCCCACAGCTTGTTGCGTATTATTTTGTTTGTCACTTTACATGCCTACGTTGTAACTTTAGACCCAAGGATTTTTTGTGGTAGTTCTGAATTATTGGGGATATTATCCTTTCAGGTCTTTAAAAATTTCCCTTGGACCCCCCTTTCAAATATATTTGTGTGAAGTTTCCTTAATCTGCACCAGGGAGGTGTTCCATGGGCGTTGCGATGGGTTTTCCCACGCAACACCCATGGGATTTGACACTGCTCCAGATTTACTTAATCACGTAAACCTGGGGCAGTTCCAAAACCTTCTGCCTCCCAAGAGCAGACGTAACATGGGGAAAAATTTGTATTTCTCGTATATATTTTTCTCTTTCCTTGTGTGCTGCATTGTGCAGCACACATAGAAAGAGGAAAACGCCTCTCTGGATTGTTGTTGTTCAGGAAGAGGGCCCTTTCTGCACAAAAACAATCCTGCATGTAACGCAAACACCCTTGTACCATGGTGCAAGTGTGCATGTGTTGGCGCTAGGCCGTAATTTGTATGCCAGTGCAGGTGGATGGGGAGGAATGCACCGTATTGCTTTAATATGGTGCATTCCTGCCCTTTCACATTGGTGTAGGGCAGCGCAGCAGGAAGACTTGCGTCGCTGCCCTATGGAAATTCCCTGTAAATGAGGGCCCCTTTGTATCTTTATGTTTACCGTCCTCAATACCTTCCTCTTTTTTTTTCTTCCTCATCTTGTTCAATCCTTGTGTCCTTCTTTGGTCTGCCTTATTGGTGCAAAATATATAGGCAAGAAGGCACTAAGGCTTTGCTATGTGAAATTGCCAGGTTTACTATTGGCTGATTTGGAGAGATATGCATGTGTCACGCTCCGTTAATGGAGTTTGGCTTTCTCAAGTACTCATTCATTTGTGTGTTAGATCTGGCGACAGCCAAGACCTTTTTGGCCAGAAAATGCAGAAATAAAAATCTACAGAATGGAGCTCTGACTCAGCCTCCTTCAGCCATTGGTTGCTTTAGATTTGGTTCCATCAACTATTGTTTAAATAAAGGTTATATTCACATTTTTGATCAGCCTAGAGAAGTATTTATTTCTCACTAGCACTTCATTATATGTAACACCCCTGTGGAGTGTGTCTATTGCAGGGAATTGACTCTCTGTCAGATCCTTGAAATAGACACTGATTTGTGAGATTTGGCTTGCGCAGGAGTGTTCTGAATATCCCATGCCCTCATTTTGTTTCATCTATCGTTATTGGAACACACGTATAGAAATCAGCATAACTGTGATGGTTAAAGGAGAACAAGAATGAGAGAGACACTTGACTGGGTTCACTTGAATCTTGACTCATGACCTAGGATACCTTGAAACATAGAGCTGTCGTGTATTCTGCTGTTGATAACGTATGATATAGGAATAATAATGAGTGCTCATGAAGGGCACAACTTCTGCACTGTCTAGATACCTGAGCACCTGTGACACTCCCACATCCTATAGTAAGGAATGTGCGACACCAGACTAGAAACCCTGGATTGTGCTGGTTCATCCTGAAAACACAGGAAACCAGAAGTAAGCAGAAACCAATCAGGTTCACAAGTATATCAAAATTCCATGTAATCACCTGTCTTTAAAGTTCTAGTAAGATCATTACTTCAAGATCTGATCAACAGTTTTCACTTTCAGTCTTGTAAGTACTATTGTTGTGGATGCTAGTGATGTAGGACTGTTATGCATAGGGGCTTTTGGGATTTGCAAAGGGAACACTAATCCTAATCCTTTGTTTTGCAGTTTCTGTTTCCAGTAGCGCAAACTCAACCAACAGTATTGGAGCAATTTGCATTTCTTCGCACAACACGTGATATAAAAAAAAACATAACAAATAAACAATCAACTTACCCCAGCAGTCAATCTTCTTTACACCCGACTCTTTGAAATCCATACCTCACACTGATTTGAAAAGCTGAGCAATGCATACCAGGTGGGCAAAGTGAAAGAAAAACACCATGCATCTCAGCGCCTTGAGACCCTCACCGGTGAGTAGCCGCGCTATACAAACTTCTGATTGATTGATTGATGCATCTTAGCCAATGAAAGCACTGCTCTAATACTGTTCATAACAGTAAACAGCATAAGAGCAGTGCAAGGATTGGCTAGTACAGGTGACAACAGCACTCCGATGGGGCTGTGTCGTTGCTTCCCCAGATCCTTGACAGCTGTTTGGGGAAGCATAAACTGCGCATGTCCGGTTGGCCAAAAACAAAATACCGGCCTACCTGACATGCGCAGTTCAGTCAAACAGCCCTAGCAGCCAGTCGGCAATAACACCATGCCTACTGTCTGTTGGGAGAGTGGCAGCTCCATGTGGTGGCATAAATACATAATGTATGTATGTTGTGATGCACCGCTGCATGTAAGTAATGGCTGCAATCTGGGGTCAATGCCGCTACGCCTCTATGAAAAATCAGTCACTGGCTGTTTCTGATGCTATGCGTAACAGCTATGTACAAGTACATGGGTGGGTCTGGAAGCACTGAGGGGCATATTATCAAGAACGGCGTTATAATTATCGCCGCTTTAGCGGCAGAAAACTGCCGCTAAAGCGGCGATAATGGGCTTGATAATATGAACTTGAGAATTCCAATAGAAGCCCATGTTGACACCAGAACATGGGCTTCTATTGGAATTCTCAAGGGCATATTATCAAGCCCATTATCGCCGCTTTAGCTGCAGTTTTCTGCCGCTAAAGCGGCGATAATTTTAACGCCGTTTCTTGATAATATGCCCCTGAGTTGTCTAGCTCCTTGAGTGTCTTCTATGCAGGTGCTAGTTAAGAGGGCAAATGAAGAAAATCTAAAGAGATACACCAGCATCTAAGGAGCTGTAGCAATGGTCTTAGAAAGAGCTTAGCAATGGGCCCATAGGAGTGCTAGATGACAAGTCTTTACTTGTTATACCTTACCACAGAGGCATTGGTCCTCTGATGGATCTTTCTTCGTTGTAGCAAGGGGTGGAATCTAGGATAACCCACTGTCGCTCTACCCAATGAGGACCATTAATTGGTAGCCAACTCCCAAGCACAGTTTCAAAGAAAGAACATTCACTCAAATAAATTACTCAAACAGTTCTTTTTTTCAATATTACACAAGCATCACATTACATGTTGTCCCACGAGTCATGAAGCAATGAAAAAAGAATCACATGTTACCTTACATATCAGGTAGGTAGTACAGGATATCACAGCGGCCTCAATGTTCGCCTATGTGCTTGGCTCCCAAGCGTCATTGTGGGCATACATCTTTATGTATGACACACAGGACAACTCCCATAGAAATGAGTTATGTGCAGACAAACAAAAGTAACAATTAAAAACCATAATAATAACTTGGCAGCGACAGGCAGTCGGGCGGTATTCCCCAAAAAATCCTCGGGCAGAGGGCAGGGAACAATTATGCAGGTATGTGAAGCCCCCCCAGTCTCCTAGGGGCATTACATCAACTCATCTGAGCGGGAAGTAAGCGGAATGCGTGCACAGGGTAGCAGAGATTCAAAATTAATACAAGTGACAGTTAACACATTAATACATGTGACGGTCCTTCAGGCAGTACACCAAGATTGAAATTCAAATCCACAACAAAGTTTGTTTCAAGTAGGTTCAAGTGGAGTCGGATGGTTATGAAAAAAGGCAAGGAATTCCTGCTCCCATTCATTCGCAGCCAAATAAGTCCATTCAGGAGATGAGTACTTTTGACTGGGTACTCTCGCTCTTTTTGATCTCCTACAGCTGTCCGCTCATCATCACTGTCACTCAGAACGTTCAGGAATGGGCTGTGGTACTCACACTCTTCCTTCTGCTATGCAACGTCTCAGTATCTCACCTCTTCTGGGCCAACAGTCTCTGTGTACAACTTGCATTCTTGATGCACTATGCCCTTCTTTAGGATCTATCTCACTGGTAGTCAACTCTACTGACTGAGACCCTTTGGTACCATCAATAGTTAACTCTCTCAGATCCCCCTCAGGCTCAACTAATGCTGTCCCATCTGCTTGTTGGACCCCAACAGCTTGACTGACCTGCTTCCTCTGTCTCACTGTAACCACCGGCACATCAGGAACAGGTGCTGTTATATCATCAAGGACACATGGGACTCTGCGAGTGTGAGCTGCATGACCCAATTCGGGAGACCTCCCCACATCACTGCAGTATTGATGACCAGAATCACCTGGTATGGTCATTTCCAGGGGGTTCCAAGCACGATCTTCGCACGTGCTTCTTCACCATTACCCAGTCGCCGAGACTGAGATCATGGCACTGCTTCTGTTGAGTCACAAGGGCAGCTTCTCCAACCTGGTGAGACACAGAACGTACCACGTCAGCCAGACCCTTGCATAGTCCAAGATAGGGCATCGGTAATATTGACAAGAGCATTCACAGGAACAGCTGGCTGTCTCATCACTCAGCCCATAATGATCTGATGGGGTGATGAGGCTGTCCTCCTGTCAGGTGTACTTCTCAGACTCATTAACATAAGAGGCAATGCATTGGGCCACTTCAAAGACGTTGAAGTGCACACCTTCGTCAATCTGGTCTTCAATGTGCCATTCACTTGCTCCACCAAGCCTGAAGCCTCAGGACGGTACCTGCAATGGAGCTTTTGCTCAATTTGTAATGCTGGACATAACATTTTCAGGACCTCATTGTTAAAGTGAGTTCCTCGATCTGACTCAAAAGAAGTCGGAAAGCCGAACCACTGTGCTACTGTCAGGCTATCATTTCTGCATGTTGGCTAATCTTCCACACATTTAGAGAAAATGCAAACAATGACCAAAACATATCTCAAACCGTGGCTAAGGGGCATATCTATAAAGTCCATTTGCTTCCAGACCTGCTGATTTCCCTACATGACCTATTATAAAAGGAGTTTTCTTTCCAAAGTTCTGTTGTTGAAATATTGTACAACGGTGGCAAAGATTGTCAGCAGTGAATCTGGGATTTACCATACCTGTCAAATGAGGCGCATCATTGCATCTCTCCCTACACGTGCGGGCCATGATAGTGTCTTGCCATATGTGACAAAAGACTATCAGGCAACACAGGTCTGCCATCACTGTAAACCCAAACTTCATCCTCCCTCTTGGTACATCCAGCTCACACCCAACTTTGTTGTTCGGCTTCTGTCACCTCTTCTTGCAGGTTTTCACTTCTTCCCACGTATCTTCTGTAGTTAACAACAACCTACAACCTGTGACATCTGATGTTTCATTAATCACATCCCTATTAATGGTATGAGAATTTTAATCACACATGTAGATGCAACCGCTTCCAGACATCCAGGCAATGCGGTGGTGTTAGAAATGGGATCTCTGGTTGGCTAAGGCTTGCGCCAAAGCCAGGCAGAGACCACCACTCTAGTCAGGGCGAGGGAGTTACACGCCAAAGATAACCCCTGCTCACCCCCTTGGTAGCTTGGCACGAGCAGTCAGGCTTATCCCGGAGGCAATGTGTAAAGCGCTTGCGCACGCACACAGCAACAACATACCAGGCACACTACAAGAAGGAACTCCACACAAGGTTATATATAAAAATATAAAAAAGAGAGAGAGTAGCGCACTCCTTAGATCATCAAAATGTTCTATAGGTGGTAATCAAGTAAGTGGTGCAAAAAGGTAAGTCCTCCTGAGTATGAGGATAATCCAGACGTGATTGCACTCTCCTGGGTTGAGAGAGTGTCCCCCTCTTGCACTCAGTAGGCAAGTGCAAGAGGGGGACACTCTCTCAACCCAGGAGAGTGCAATCACGTATATATAAAAATAGCCTTTGTATTATCAGAAAACACATTAGAATGGCACTAGGTCATATTTACAAGGGATTATTTACACCTGACAGGGCCAACTGGACCACTGTCAGGACCAGCACAAAGCGAACTTAGTAAAAGTAAAGCAGATCATAACCGTACAACCAGTAAACACTGGTAATCACTGTACTTAGCATCAGCCTGTAACATAAACCACATTATGCACAGTATCACATAGGCGCCAAATCTATTGTACGCCAACCTCATCAGTCTAAACTCTTAGACCCTAACCTCCTAAATATAAATCACATTAGGGGCATAACTCACAGTAGAGAATAACTCACAACCTAAACGCATTAGGGAATAATAACCTCACAAGCATAAACACATTATGCAAAACCTCATAATCATGAAAGTACATTAGAGGTATAAACAGGGGGCGTAAAGCATAGTAAATGCATCACATTTCCTAGCACCACATATTAGGACACAAATCACATTAGGGCCTGGTGCCCTATAATCCTAACAGTCCCCCTGACCAATTGGCCATCTCAAGAAGGGGCTCAAATGCCCTATGTCCAAAGAGTCAGGGCTGCTACCTATGCAGCGAAAGTCAAGGGTGCGCTTGCGCCAACCTAAACGTCGCAGCTGCCCACTACTTGCTGGGCAGCTGGGAAAGATAGGGGGCCAAGGAGTGCGTTCCACTCCTAACTTCAGAACGACATGCCCCCAAAGAATTGTGTGCCTAAACGGTGCAGCTGCCCACTACTTGCTGGGCAGCTGTGAATCTCCAAATGAAGCCTGGCACCACTGTGCCGCTTCTGTCCCTCTCAGGGACTGCTAAAATAATATAGCCCCTCGTTGCAGCGGCCCGCAACTGCGGCGCCGCTGTAAAGCGAATAAAGAACTGGCACCACTGTGCCTGGGGACCCCCACTGGCACTAAACACATGACCCCATCATTGGAGCGCACTGGCGCTGGTGCCTCGATCGGCACGAGAACTGGGGAGAACACGGGCCCCTCTGGACCTTTAAACAACAATGTGCCCCCTTTGTGGGAGCGACACGGGCTCTCAAAACATGCCCAGGGTTGGAGCCACGCAGGCTCTATGAATAACTGTGCCCCACGTTGGAGCCACCTAGGCTCTAAAAATAAACATGCCCCCAAGCGCTGGAGCGGCCCACTGCCAGACGGGGCCGCTCTGACTCTGTGCCCCATGGGCACCACACTACCCAAGAGCCGTCGCCCCACTGAGCCCTACTCACCGGCTCTGGTCGGGGGGGGGCTCTCTCTTTGCGTGTGCTCGTCTTCGCTTCACCCGGGCCCCCCTCCTGGGACCTGGGACTCATATCTCAAGGCGTGCGGGGCTCTTGTGCACACGCGGGGCTTCCCTCTTCCATGGGAGCCCCGCACATGCATCGGCGGCCTCGGCCACCACTTCTCACTTCACCCGGGCCCCTTCCTGGGTCCCGGGACTTCGCAAGACTTCTCCAAGGCGGCGGCAGCACTTCTCTCGCAGGGCTTCCCTTTCCTCCTGGGAGCCCCGCGCTGCCGTTGGCGGCCTCGGCCGCATTTATTTCTTCACCCGGGCCCCCTCCTGGGACCCGGGACTCTACAGCTGTGCCGGTGGAGGCGGGGTAGGCTCCCGTCCTCCACTCTTCGCCGGGGCTCTCTCGGGACTTCCCTCAGGCCTCACGAGGCCACGCCCACGTCCCAACAAGAGTTGCCTGACTTCCGGGTCGCATTTGCAGCGGCCCGGCAGCGTTTCAAAAGCGGCTCGGGCTGCGGCTGTGATTCTTCTGTGTCAGCAAAATGAGGGGTGGGCTCCCTCGCAACCAAAATCACCACGCAGGGTGGGCACCTGCACTTGAGATCTCATAAGTGGGGTGGGCACCCGCCGTCTTGAGCATCACGGGGGAATCCCTCGCATCGGAATTCCCTCCCACGAGGCGAACAGCATCGCGCTGCGCAGCCCACGCTCCTCCTCAGCTGGGCAATTAAAGGATAGCGCTTCCCGGCGCTAGATGAAGCCAGAGTCCTGGGGCAAGGGGAATAAAGCAAATGGTCCCAAGAGTCCCTTAGGCATCAAGGAGGCAAGGCAGGGCCCAGGGAGGCAAGCCCTCATGGCAGCCCCCCCCTGGGCCCCAGCAGCAACACGCCCTGCAGGGACAGCACCAGAACTGAACAATTTCATGGGGTCACAGCCCCTTTTTATACACACATTTCCTTTGTGCAAAGGTGCAGGGCTTGGGGGATACCAGTCAGAACTGGTTTAGGGGAGCTTTGGAGCACTTTGTTTTGCTCAGCTCCTCTCTCCTTTTCATAGTGTAGGCTAGGGACATCAGATGCACCACAGGAGGTGGAGCCAGCATTGTAGAGGGAAGGCACAGCCCTATTCAGGTCCCAGGTGCAACTCCTCCCACCCATCTACATGGAGATCTCTCCATTCAGCCCTGCGCTGACTCACCCTGCCCCTCCTGGAGCCACACACACCTCCCAGCCCCTGTCACTCACAAGCCAGACATGCAATTCACATCAGGCAGGCAGACACAGAGCACACAGAAATGCCAACTTCTAGAAGTGGCATTTCTACACTAGTTATAATAAATCTGCGCACACCATTGCACAGCATTTATTCTCACGAGTTCGCACATACTAAACTCGACCCTGCACTCCCCTCATACCAGGAAGTACCATGGACACACATATCCCCCATGCATTCCTATGGGAGGGCAGGCCAATCTCACCACACACGCACACAGCGCGCACGCACTTTACACTGGACCACAGTGCTAAAGTGCCCAGAGACTTAAAACTACTAACATACAAGGCAAAAAGTTTAGGGGTGAACCTGCCAAAAAGGGCCAAGTCCAACACAACCCCCTTCCAGCCAAAACGCAGGGCAGACCAATCACCACTGTGATGGGCTTCCCTGCTTGGGGCGATAGAACACGGACGCGGGCCCGCACTGCAGGGACACCCTCCGGTTCTACGCCACTTGGAACCCATGGAATCCATCTAAGAGAAAAAAAAACTCAGGACCAACTAGGCTACCCCACCGGTACTCCTTAGTTGTCCATGGCCAGGACCAGGCCCTAGGCCACCCAGATGCCACTGGTCCTTGCCAATCCAGAGTGGGGGCAGTAACCCCTGGCATACAATAGCCATTCTCCACTCTCCCTCTCAGTGTAGTTCCAAACTACCACTGATCCTTCAACCTAGGGTCCGCACCCTCAGGCTGACCAGAGGTCATGGCGAAGCATCTCCTCACCCTACCTCTACTTCTGACGTTTCGCGCTCTCCCAGGAGAAGCACCTACCAGAACACAACTCTCCCACCAGTTCAGGACCTCTCTCCATCACTGGTCTACCACCTGGGAAATAAATTCACCGGCTGCACCGGGGTCAGAGGCGAGACTCCCTCCCTCGGCACCCCCTTCCAGAGTCCGATACCCTCCCAACTGAAGTGGTACCCCCTAGAAGGCAAAACCGGCCAGGACACTGATTACAGCCGCCCTGCTGTCCAGATCAGGAAACACCTGCTACTGGCTCCCCAACCCAGGGACGTACCCTTTGGTCAGATGCCTGGCAAACCAGGACTTCTGGGGGCGCACGCATGCCCCCCATCCTGAAGAGCAGGGTCCCTTCACTTAAGATAGGCCCCACCTGCCCTCAAGGTAGTACTACCATACTCAGCCAGGGACCCTAAAGATCCCGGCCAGGCCTGTACCACCCCCAGAGGGTAACACATCTAATGTGTTGTGTGACAGTCTGCCGGGCACAAACCCAGGGCAGAAGTGGTGTCCCCATGGCCCCTTCTGGACCCACTGGTTTTTCCACTGGGGAACCTCTCCCCCTCTCACCCCTCAATCAGGACTTCTGCACCCTCCACTTAGGAGCGGCGCTGCCTAACACTAGGATCACTGGAGCTCTGATTACAGACACTCCATGTCCTCTAGACACTGGGAGATCCTCCTCAAATGGCCTACAAGTACAGCCTAGGCCCCCAACCTGGTGTTCCCTGAAGAAACCATCCAGGCCCTGGGACTGGGTTTCGGGCACACTCACTCCTTCTCCTCTGACGTGGACGTGAGCCCCTACACCCCTCCCGCTACACTGGGACCTAGCTGGGCTACACTGAACCTCTTCCACCACACAGGACCGGAAGATACCCGAGCCACTCTTATTGGACTCACTCCCCCATGCAAGCTCCTTATTTCAGAGAACTCACACCCAAGTATTCAGCAAGCTCCTTATTTCAGAGAACTCACACCCAAGTATTCAGCAAGCTCCTTATTTCAGAGAACTCACACCCAAGTATTCAGCAAGCTCCTTATTTCAGAGAACTCACACCCAAGTATTCAGCAAGCTCCTTATTTCAGAGAACTCACACCCACTCGTCCAGTGCAACACACCATTTATCCACACCCCCCCAGATCGGTGAGACAGTATCTACTGCCCCTGAATCTCAACCTGCACCCCTCTTACTGAGCACCAGGTACCATACTCTGGGAACGGGACGGGGAATTCATGCACTGGACACACTTATGCTGCCACCACTGGATCCCACCCTTACTGGGGAATCCAGAAAACTCACACTGCACTTAGGGGATAATCTACCCCCGAGCTAGTGACTCCATACCAATTAAGTCCCCACTGTAGGCCAACCCAAGAACTAGCAGACAGCACAGGGGCAGTCCCTCCCTCAGCTGCAGGCCAACCCAAGAACCAGCACAATGGCTCAAGGGCAGTCCCTCCTCCAGCTTTAGGCCAACCCAATAGCAGTCTGCACAAGGGCAGTCACTCCTCCAGATTCTCTGGTTTCTGTCCTTGGCAGGACACTCAACTCATATTGCAACAAGAACACACATTTCAAAGAAATGACTCTTAAAACATACTCAGAAACAATAATCCCTTTCCATGTGACTATCTAAAATGCAGAGTTTTGTAATGCAGCCAGTTGTCGCTGTGGTACTGCGCAAACGCAAGTCCTATCCCCACCGCTGACAACCAATGTTAGAAATGGGATCTCTGGTTGGCTAAGGCTTGCGCCAAAGCCAGGCAGAGACCACCACTCTAGTCAGGGCGAGGGAGTTACACGCCAAAGATAACCCTTGTTCACCCCCTTGGTAGCTTGGCACGAGCAGTCAGGCTTATCCCGGAGGCAATGTGTAAAGCATTTGCGCACGCACACAGCAACAACATACCAGGCACACTACAAGAAGGAACTCCACACAAGGTTATATATAAAAATAGCCTTTGTATTATCAGAAAACACATTAGAATAGTACTCACATAATATACATTGTGCCACCTGGCACTAGGTCATATTTACAAGGGATTATTTACACCTGACAGGGCCAACTGGACCACTGTCAGGACCAGCACAAAGCGAACTTAGTAAAAGTAAAGCAGATCATAACCGTACAACCAGTAAACACTGGTAATCACTGTACTTAGCATCAGCCTGTAACATAAACCACATTATGCACAGTATCACATAGGCGCCAAATCTATTGTACGCCAACCTCATCAGTCTAAACTCTTAGACCCTAACCTCCTAAGTATAAATCACATTAGGGGCATAACTCACAGTAGAGAATAACTCACAACCTAAACGCATTAGGGAATAATAACCTCACAAGCATAAACACATTATGCAAAACCTCATAATCATGAAAGTACATTAGAGGTATAAACAGGGGGCGTAAAGCATAGTAAATGCATCACATTTCCTAGCACCACATATTAGGACACAAATCACATTAGGGCCTGGCGCCCTATAATCCTAACAGTCCCCCTGGCCAACTGGCCATCTCAAGAAGGGGCTCAAATGCCCTATGTCCAAAGAGTCAGGGCTGCTGCCTATGCAGCAAAAGTCAAGGGTGCGCTTGCGCCAACCTAAACGTCGCAGCTGCCCACTACTTGCTGGGCAGCTGGGAAAGATAGGGGGCCAAGGAGTGCGTTCCACTCCTAACTTCAGAACGACATGCCCCCAAAGAATTGTGCGCCTAACGGTGCAGCTGCCCACTACTTGCTGGGCAGCTGTGAATCTCCAAATGAAGCCTGGCACCACTGTGCCGCTTCTGTCCCTCTCAGGGACTGCTAAAATAATATAGCCCCCTCGTTGCAGCGGCCCGCAACTGCGGCGCCGCTGTAAAGCGAATAAAGAACTGGCACCACTGTGCCTGGGGACCCCCACTGGCACTAAACACATGCCCCCATCATTGGAGCGCACTGGCGCTGGTGCCTCGATCGGCACGAGAACTGGGGAGAACACGGGCCCCTCTGGCCCTTTTAAACAACAATGTGCCCCCTTTGTGGGAGCGACACGGGCTCTCAAAACATGCTCAGGGTTGGAGCCACGCAGGCTCTATGAATAACTGTGCCCCACGTTGGAGCCACCTAGGCTCTAAAAATAAACATGCCCCCAAGCGCTGGAGCGGCCCGCTGCCAGACGGGGCTGCTCTGACTCTGTGCCCCACGGGCACCACACTACCCAAGAGCCGTCGCCCCCACTGAGCCCTACTCACCGGCTCTGGTCGGGGGGTGGCTCTCTCTTTGCGTGTGCTCCTCTTCGCTTCACCCGGGCCCCCCTCCTGGGACCCGGGACTCATATCTCAAGGCGTGCAGGGCTCTTGTGCACACGCAAGGCTTCCCTCTTCCATGGGAGCCCCGCACTTGCATCGACGGCCTCGGCCGCCACTTCTCACTTCACCCGGGCCCCCTCCTGGGACCCGGGACTTCGCAACACTTCTCCAAGGCGGCGGCAGCACTTCTCTCGCGGGGCTTCCCTTTCCTCCTGCGAGCTGCGCGCTGCCGTTGGCGGCCTCGGCCGCATTTTTCTCTTCACCCGGGCCCCCTCCTGGGACCCGGGACTCTACAGCTGTGCCGGTGGAGGCGGGGTAGGCTCCCGTCCTCCACTCTTCGCCGGGGCTCTCTCGGGACTTCCCTCAGGCCTCACGAGGCCACGCCCACGTCCCAACAAGAGTTGCCTGACTTCCAGGTCGCATTTGCAGCGGCCCGGCAGCGTTTCAAAAGCGGCTCGGGCTGCGGCGGTGATTCTTCTGTGTCAGCAAAATGAGGGGTGGGCTCCCTCGCAACCAAAATCACCACGCAGGGTGGGCACCTGCACTTGAGATCTCATAAGCGGGGTGGGCACCCGCCGTCTTGAGCATCACGGGGGAATCCCTCGCATCGGGATTCCCTCCAACGAGGCGAACAGCATCGCGCTGCGCAGCCCACGCTCCTCCTCAGCTGGGCAATTAAAGGATAGCGCTTCCCGCCGCTAGATGAAGCCAGAGTCCTGGGGCAAGGGGAATAAAGCAAATGGTCCCAAGAGTCCCTTAGGCATCAAGGAGAAGGAGAAGTGTGGCTCAATGGTTAGAGCGGCAGACCCTGATGCAGAGATCTGGCCCGGGACCAGGGTTCAATTCCCGCCTCGGCGGGTCTTGGGCTCAATTTCCTCGGACCTGATAATTCTCGCCTCGTGCCTATTCTAATCATGGGTCCCACTCTGCAACTCTGGGCAATAGCTTGCTTAATCTCCACAACGGCCCCAACAGCGCTGGGATGCCTGGCTTCACCCTGGGGGTGCCCAGGAGTGGACATTTCACAGGGAAAAGCCAGGAAGGGTTCCACAGCGGTATGCGTACAGCGCCTGGACACCCCTTTGGGGGTATGGGTGCGCTTTACAAGTACAAATTTCATTTCATTTCAAGGAGGCAGGGCCCAGGGAGGCAAGCCGTCATGGCAGCCCCCCCCTGGGCCCCAGCAGCAACACGCCCCGCAGGGACAGCACCAGAACTGAACAATTTCATGGGGTCACAGCCCCTTTTTATACACACATTTCCTTTGTGCAAAGGTGCAGGGCTTGGGGGATACCAGTCAGAACTGGTTTAGGGCAGCTTTGGAGCACTTTGTTTTGCTCAGCTCCTCTCTCCTTTTCATAGTGTAGGCTAGGGACATCAGACGCACCACAGGGGGTGGAGCCAGCATTGTAGAGGGAAGGCACAGCCCTATTCAGGTCCCAGGTGCAACTCCTCCCACCCATCTACATGGAGATCTCTCCATTCAGCCCTGCGCTGACTCACCCTGCCCCTCCTGGAGCCACACACACCTCCCAGCCCCTGTCACTCACAAGCCAGACATGCAATTCACATCAGGCAGGCAGACACAGAGCACACAGAAATGCCAACTTCTAGAAGTGGCATTTCTACACTAGTTATAATAAATCTGTGCACACCATTGCGCAGCATTTATTCTCACGAGTTCGCACATACTAAACTCGACCCTGCACTCCCCTCATACCAGGAATTACCATGGACACACATATCCCCCATGCATTCCTATGGGAGGGCAGGCCAATCTCACCACACGCGCACACAGCGCGCACGCACTTTACACTGGACCACAGTGCTAAAGTGCCCAGAGACTTAAAACTACTAACATACAAGGCAAAAAGTTTAGGGGTGAACCTGCCAAAAAGGGCCAAGTCCAACAGGTGGCAATAGGATCAAGAGTGGCTGAAAAATATGGCACTGGTCTGTGATTACTTCCATGCATTTGTGTCAGTACTGAAAGAGCGCAACCCTCCCTTTCACTAAAAAACAGAACAAAGCTTTTGTTGTAATCAGGCATTCCCAGAGCCAGTGCCCTACAAAGGCATTTTCGCAGCTCGGTGAAGACAGTCATGCAAATGTCATCCCAAGGTACCGGGTCAGACACATGTTTGTGTGTCAACCTTTGTAGAGGTTTTGCTGTGAAAGAAACATTTGGAATTCACTGTCTGCAATAGCCCACCATTCATAAGAACAAGCAGATTTCTTTCTGAGTGGTTGGCGGACTCATGTTAAGAATGGCTGAGGTTCTTTCCTGTGACACGTTCCTTGCTCCTTTTTCAATGTGATGTCCTAAGTACAAGACTTCAGTTTGGCAAACTGTTACTTAGCCGGGGATACTTTATGTCTATTTTTGGCAAGATGATTCAAAATTGCAATTGTATCAGTTTTGAAAGCTTCTTTCGTATTTAATGCCACCAACAGGTCATCAATATACTGCACCAGTACTGAGTGATTTAGCATTACCAGAGACTCTAAATACTTTTTGAGCATCTGATTGAAGATCGAAGGACTTTCCGTACAGCTCTGTGAGACTCGGCACCATGCGAATACATGACTGCTGAAACGAAAGCGATTAAAAAATGACTATCCTCATGCAATGGAATTGAGAAGAAGGACTGGCAAAAGCCAATGAATGAAATCCATTCGGCCTCGTATGGAATCTGAAATAAGATCACAGCTGGATTCGGTACCACAGGACAACATGGGACTACAATGGCATTCACTTTGCGCAGATCCTGCACAATGCAATACTTGACATTTGGCTTCTGCAAGTCCATAATGGGAAAGTTACATGGACTTCCCATTATTTCCTTTAGGATCCCTAGCTATACCATTGAGTCAATCACAGGAGTAATTCTCGCAATAGTATCTTGAATCAAATTGTATTATGGGATTCTTGGATAGTCTGCTATCGGTTTGTCAGTGATTCAGACTGGTTCAACACCTTTGATGAGTCCAATATCTTTACCTGTAAAGTCCCAGACTTTTGGTAAAATGGTGTCTCTCAGTTCAATGGGCAAGTCATTTAAAGTCAATAGTGGATACATTCCCATTGTCGAGCAAGTTTAAAAGCAACATCCTCATCATTAGTATGAAATTCACTACCCTTGGAGTGCAATAAATGGAACAATTCAATTTGCACAGTAAGTCACGTCCGAGTAGATTCACTGGATTTGAATCGCACATAACAAATCGGTGTTGATCTTCAAAAGACCCTATTTTAACAGGAACTAGCTCTGAAATCGGGGTAGACTTCTTTTTATTTGTAACTCCTTCAACTTGGATACTTTCTCCCAAGAGGGGTAGGTTGGGAACCTCTGCTGTTCTTACAGTAGAGTGGGTAGCACCAGTATCAATACGGAATGAGACATGATTCCCATTTACCTTTCCATCCACATAGGGACACTCAGATATACCTCTAAGGCTGTGCCAAGCACAGAGCCCTCCTAACCCCTTAGGCACCGCCAGGCTGATGGGTCTTGATCAAAATCATCTGTTTGAATCAAATACTGTTGTGATACAATTTGAGTCTGAAAAGGATTTCAATTCATCTGCTGGTTCTGATTTTGGTTCACATTGTGCCTTTGTACTTGAACATTCTGTTGAGGCATCGGAGCTCTGACTGTGATGTATTAGGATTTTTAATTCTCTGTCTTTGCATCTGTTGAGTATGACCCATGGTATTTCCCTGAAACTGTCCATACCCTCCACTCTGTACCTGATTCCCAGGATTATTAACATTACATTTTCACTGGCTTTTCCAATGCCATAATTTTCCGCACACATGACAAGGATTCGTTTTCTTCAAAGGTGACACATCAATACCTGTTCTAGAATCTATTTGCACACCAAGACTTCTACACTGTTGCTGGAAATTCTACTGTTGCAAATCATTAACACCCTGCATTACAAGAGCGGAATTAAATTCTCCCTGTGCTGGAACTGCATTGTCAAAAGAATTCTGTTCTTTCTGTACTGCTTTCATCTGGGCCATCATAAATTTTTCTTTTAGTGCCTTATGCTTCAAATCTAATTCATCCTCACAAAACTTTGCATAACGTAAGATTTGATCTAGCAGCTTACTTTGCCAAAACAGCAAACGCGTCTGGATCATTGTTGAAATTTCAGGTCTCAAACCAATCACAAATCTGAAACTAAATATCCCAAATCCTTTTCTGCCACATTTTCAGTTCCACTGTACTATCGGAAAACCTGTATCATTCTCCCATAATAAGTATAAACTGATTCTTTAATCTCTTGTGATGTTCTATCTATTTTCTGCCAATCAGTTTCTTTCGGAGAAACTTCAGTTTTCAGGAAAGCAATCACTTGTTGTTACTTCTTCAATACCACAGGAGAAGGAGCACCAGAACACTTGTATGGCCCGCTCTGTGGCACATAAAGAACTGGTGCACAGAGAGTGAAAGTGCTATTGCCACAGTATTTCCCTCATTTGCATGGGGGCATGGGTCTTTAGTGCAAACCTTATGTGAGCCATAGTTCATATTAACACAAATCATCAATCGGTAAATGAGACACATGGAAAAACACACTATTCATGTGCACTTACCAACTTGAATACCATAGTCCAGGACGTCAGCCTCACGGGTGACCACATCCACCCCGCGATGCTTCAATTGCTGGACCGTCCAGTTGATGCCATACATCCTCTCGATTTGGAAGCTCATCTTCTCCCACCATTGCTTCCGTGCTGCCTTGGGGTTTCCCTGGATGACACGTCTATCGCTGGCTACCATGTTTGGTAGATAGAAATTGATCAGCCACAGGAAGCTCACACACTCCTTTGCATCCATGTGGCGTGCCCTGCCCTTCCCAGACATTCCCCAAACCCAAACACAATTCAATCCCAAACAATACAACTACCCCTAAAACAATTATACCCCAAAAGACAAACACCCGACTACACACAGAACAATACACTACAATACACAACTAGAAAGCACAGACAGTACTTCAAGGACAAGACAGGAACAGCAGACACTACAATGAAGCTCAAGACACACCAATACACTCTCCAGCACAGCCAATACCCAACCACTCAGAAGCACAGACTTATAGACTGTGATTAAAAGTGAAAATGAAAGTAACTTCACAGTTTTTGGATTTTAGCATGCCTGATCCATGACATAACTTCCTGGGTGGATGCATCACATTTTAAGCTGATGCATCGATTTTTTTGACACTTCCAGCCAGTGCGTGGATCTCACACAAGGCCTGACAAGGCACCATGTGGTCCTTCAAATGCGTCGACTGGGAGGCGTCATTTTCGGCTGAAGCGATGGCTGCAAAATTCACACATTAGACTCATTCTTCTTTTATGCAATAGTGCAAATGTGTGTTTCTCAGTGTAGTGTGATGTGCAATGCATGTAAACATTTACAGGGATTGATGGTTTGGGTGTGAATAGATGCGGTGGCCTGCTTACTGTCTTTGCATGTGTTTAATGTATGTGTTGACAGTATACATATGTGTGAGTTCATGCATTTCAGGGATCATACACATAGGGCCAAATCCCTATGGTAGCACAAACACAAATTACAAGAGGTGCCCCGTGTACTAAATTAGTATCAGCACCAGATTACATTGCTTTAGCCTCCCCCAGGGATGCCGCAAACGTGCACTGCCATGGGATCAGTGTACCCACATCTAAGACAGTGCAACCTTCTGCCAATCTGAACCAGGTGCCACAGTTCAGGCAGCAGGGTGTCTGGAAACTTGGGAGGGTTACAGTTTCCTTTTCAGGCACGTACTGTGATTGGCTGCACCCACCTGGAAGGGGATGTATGGATAGGGCCATATGATTGGTTGAGTATAGACCATTCATATTCAAGGGTCATACCCCACAGGAAAGTCAAAGTTAAATAATTTGGGGGCCAAATGATTCTCACTCGTGCTTATGGTGCTATCTCTAGATCACCATGCATGCCTTGGCGTGACCGCTTACATATTGCTGACAGTAAGGCTGCGTAAATCACACCATAACTACACTCTGCATCAAGGCGTGTTGCTTGTGCATAGCAGTGGGTGTTCACATGCAACACTCATGTAGTTTGGCATTGAGACAGGTGATGAGACTCACATGGACCTGGTACAGTCCAAAACCTGTCAGACATCCCCAGTAGAGCCAGAACAAGGATCTATCAATTGATGTAACCTTGGCTAATCTGTTTCCATTTGTCCTGCATACTGTTGCTCACATTGGCCATATGGTACTATTCCATGAATGGTTTATGTGCAGGGAAGTGTTGAGAGAACCCACCATAACCCACACAAATATCGGTTGTATGGCCTTTGTTTGGAAGGATATGTGTGGCCCATGCACATTGCAAATGCACATAGTCTTTACCACCAAGCGTAGCCTATGATTTGTGGATCATAAGGCCAGCTTGTCTAGCCACAACTAGTCAGGTGTAGTGCAATCATCAATATGTTTGCCATTGGCACCCATCACAATATGTTTCTAGGTTGTATAATTACTTGAAGTTTGGTGATGGCTATTCATTCAGACATGAAGTTCACCTGCGATCTTCTAGCCACATTCGAATCAGCCCATAGTACATTTGTCCGCAAACAAATATTGTGCAATATGAAACAACCAAGTACAATTTTGCATACCATTGGTGGCGAGTTAAGCACTTGGCCCCCAGACATATCCAGACTCCAGAAGCTGGATTTGAGTACGCCAAATGTCCGTTCTGCTATGGACAGGTTACTGATTAGGGCATGATTGTCCCTCCGCTGGGGTTCCGTTTGCGGGTGTGTTAGACCTGGCATCATTGGCGCGGGTCTCCCTTCCTCTTTTCGCTTCTGACCTTTTATGTTGGCTGGATTTAGATGCTCTGGGCGCTGTGCCACTGCCAATCAGTGACACAGCGCGAATGCTCCCTGTGTAAAGATAACTGTATGAATTGGGATAATCATAATTGGCTCGTTTGGTTTACCTGTCAGTCCCTAGTATCAGTGCACTGTGTGTGCCCAGGGCTGGTAGACCAAATACTGCTGGTGGGCCGGCAGCGCTGATTTGCGCTACCCACCGAAGCAGCTTTTAAAGTATGTCTGTGTAGCATGTTCTAATAGTAAGTTATCCTCCATTTCACTGTTTACTATTGCGAGGCCACCCGTTCTCATAGGCCAGAATGTGCAGGCTGAGTATTACATGCCTTAATCCTACCTGCCCCCAGGAACCTGATAGGAACGTCGAATTTGATATGTTTAAGCTCAGAACATTGAGAGGCATCTTTTAGTAAGGATTATTAGCGTAGCCCGTGTTCGAAAATGCCTCTACTAGAAACGAGGTATTTTCTGGCCTGAAGCTTTCCTGTAGGCTTTTGCTAGCGTGTGTATTGGCCATCTGGTTTTGGAGCAGCAGGGCCAGCTGGGTCAGCTCTGGCTGGAGAGAGACATTGGGATTTAGAGTATGGGGAGGGGTGACTCTTTGATCCGAGCAGGGCCGTGCCTGGCAAGGTGAATGATGGCTCAATCTCCCACTGGGCGTCTGATAGCAGACCCCCAGATTCTTAAAGGGCAGGATGGCGCCTCGTAAACCAAGTGCTCCCCGACCCCACCGAACTGGTTCTGGCTGGATGAAGTGATTTGTGACTGCAGAATAAGGACTTTTTAGGTATAAAACGCTGCGCTGAAACCTGTTTCAAGTGTGTTCCTTCTGGATGTTAAGACGAAACTCTGTCCGAGCGGACAGAGGAAAGGACTTTGAAACTTTCACCAAGCTTGCTGAAGAAACTACCCAAGGGCCTGAATTGAGAGCGCCTCCTACTGAAGTCTCAGGGACATTAGACTTCACCCCGTCAGCCGCCCGAATTCCTTTGCTAGGAATTCTACTTGCAGGTGAGGCCTCCGTCGAATAATCCGGAACCTCTAGTCCTACTGTGAGGAACGCGGACTGGTAACCCTTGTGAACTCTGTGTGTGGGCCGCCGCAGCTAAGAGAGAGCTGCCGCTGCTGAGTGCCCGCCTTAATTTGAATCTTCAGAACCTTCACTGAAACTGTGTGGGCCGCCGCAGCTAAGAGAGAGCTGCCGCCGCTGAGTGCCCGCCTTAATTTGAATCTTCAGAACCTTCGCTGAAACTGTGTGGGCCGCCGCAGCTAAGAGAGAGCTGCCGCCGCTGAGTGCCCGCCTTAAATTTGAATCTCCAGAACCTTCGCTGGAACTGTGTGGGCCGCCGCAGCTAAGAGAGAGCTGCCGCCGCTGAGTGCCCGCCTTATTTTGAACCTTCAGAACCTTCGCTGAAGCTGTGTGGGCCGCCGCAGCTAAGAGAGAGCTGCTGCCGCTGAGTGCCCTCCTTATTTTGAATCCTCAGAACCTTCGCTGAAACACTGTGGGCCGCCGCAGCTAAGAGAGCTGCTGCCGCTGGATGCCCGCACTTGTGTTAGTTGTGCCACATCATGGATTGTCCTTTGAGCCGCCGCAGCTAAGAGAGAGCTGCCGCCACGGAGTGCTCGCACCCTTGCTAACTTTGCATCAACGTGATTTGTCCTGTGAGCCGCCGCAGCTAAGAGAGAGCTGCTGCCGCGGAGTGCTCGCACCCTTGCTAACTTTGCATCATCGTGATTTGTCCTGTGAGCCGCCGCAGCTAAGAGAGAGCTGCTGCCGTGGAGTGCTCACACCTTTGCTAACTTTGCATCATCGTGAGTTGTCCTGTGAGCCGCCGCAGCTAAGAGAGAGCTGTTGCCGCTGAGTGCTCGCACCCTTGCTAACTTTGTATCATCGTGATTTGTCCTGTGAGCCGCCGCAGCTAAGAGAGAGCTGCCGCCGCTGAGTGCTCGCACCCTTGCTAACTTTGCATCATCGTGATTTGTCCTGTTAGCCGCCGCAGCTAAGAGAGAGCTGCCGCCGCTGAGTGCTCGCACCCTTGCTAACTTTGCATCATCGTGATTTGCCCTGTTAGCCGCCGCAGCTAAGAGAGAGTTGCTGCCGCGGAGTGCTCGCACCTTGGCTAACTTTGAATCATTGGGATTTGTCCTGTGGGCCGCCGCAGCTAAGAGAGAGCTGCTGCCGCTGAGTGCCCGCGTCTTTGTCAACCTTGCACCATCATGAATCGTCACGTGGGCCGCCGCAGCTAGCAGAGCGCTGCTGCCGCCGCGAGCCCACCACGGAGCTGCACGATGAGAGTCATCGCCACCACCAGCCCGGGCCGCCGCAGCAATGTGCTGCTGCCGCTGGGAGCCCGCCTGTCCCCGAGTGCCCGAGTCCTTGTGAGTGCACTTTGCGGACCACTGCCATCGAGAACTGTGGTCGCTGGAGTCCGCCTGTCACCATCTCCGCTTTTTCGAGAAGCTACGTGCTGTGTCCCCGTCCAACGGCAGGTATCTGGTGCGCAACTGGTCGCGTAGACCCAGGCCTTGAACTCAGTCAGTGCCACGTTCTGGTGAACATGTTATTGCCCTTTTAAGTCCCTACTGATTTACGTGCATTGTAACTGGTTAAAACGCTTTTGAGAGTCTCGTACTAAACCTTAGATAAAGATACTATTTTTTCTATACCTACTTGAGTTGTGTCCTTTTGTGGTGTCAAGACTGCCTTGTTGTGCATGGTCATAAATGCTTCACACACTGCCTCTGAGATAGGCCTAACTGCTCGTGCTACGTTACCACAGGGTTGAACAGGGGTTATCAAAGGGGGTAGCCCACTTGCCCTGACTTAGGAAGAAGGGTCCCTATTTGGGCATTGGCGCCAGCCATGGCCAACTAGAGACCCCCATTTCTAACATTGGCGGTCAGCGGTGAGGATCAGGACTTGCATTTATGATCCACGTACAATAACTGGTAGACACCACTAGTGAGTACAGACCAAAGCGCAGACACGCGCGGATTTTTTTTTTCTCTCGGAATTTTTTTAGTTGGTTGTTATTGAATTGTTGATTGCAGCCATGAGTACTGCTAATATGGGAAGGCCAACATCCAATGCTTCGGAGGATCTCGCCTTTGAGGAGGAAAGATTAGATACCTATACTGCCAAACAGCTGAAGTCGTTTTGTAGGCAATTCGCAGTCCCCGTGATAGGTCTCTCTAGGAAGGAGGAGTACCACAAGGCGCTAAAGGCCTGGTGGGAAGCGAGAGAGTCCGCTGGGAATGAGGAAGAGAATGCTGGAGGGCAGCAGGATGATGCAGTAGAGGGGGTGGAGATAGAACACCCTCCAATCCAAGTACTAATGTATCCCAAAGGAGCCTGACCCCAGAAGAGCTGGACGACAGGGAGAGAGATAGGAGGCATAGTTTGGAGATGGCTAAATTGGAAGGTCAGAAGGACCTTGAGAGTAAGAAGTTAGACATTGAGAAGAATCGATTGTCCTTTGAACTTGAGAAAATGAGAATGGAACATGAGAGAATGATGAGGGAGATAGAGATCAGGGCGAGGAGTGTCCCGGTCTCCCCCTCTGGTGGCAGCATACCTTTAATAACTCCTGAGAGTAGAGTTTATATTCCTAAGGATGTCATTAAGGATTTTCACAAGAGTGAGGATATTGGGCAATGGTTTGCCGCATATGAGATAGCAATGGTGTCCCACCGGGTCCCTGAGCAGGATTGGGGAGCGGGATTGTGGGGGCGCTTTGTGAGTGATGGTAGGGATACCCTGTTGGACCTGCCTGAGGAGAGCAGGATGGTGAATGCCCATATGAAAGAAGCTTTGATGACCCGTTATGGTTTGACCCCGGAAATGTACAGGCAGAGGTTTAGGACCTGTAAGAAGTTAGAGGGTACCAAGTGGGTTGAATATGTGTCTTTTTTCTGCAGAGCAATGGATCGCTGGGTAAAAGGTACCAAAGTGGAAACTTTCGAGCAATTGTATGATTTGTTTGCGTGGGAGCATTTGTCCAGTAACTGTTTTCCAGAGCTACGCCAGCACCTGATTGATAGCAAGCTGACCAACACTAGGAAGCTTGCTGAGGAGGCGGACCGCTGGGTGAGCACCAGGGTCCGCAAAGGTTTTGTGGGAGACTTCGCCCGAGGTGGGCAGGGTCCCCAGCAGAAAAGTGGGGGGGACAAGGGTAAACAGAGGGAGTTCCAGAGAGGGCCCCAAAGTAATTCCCAAGGAAGCCAAGCAGTGGTGTCCCAGCCTCCCCCTGAGAAGCCAGTGTCCCCGACAGGTAGGCTTGTTCATAGGGGGCCCCTTACTTGTTTCAAGTGTGGTCAAGTGGGCCACCGGTATTATGATCCCCAGTGTCCCCAGAGGGACCCCAACGCATCCCCTCGTGCACCACCCCGTGCACCATCCCGCCAGATTGCCAGTATAGCCCTGGGGGGGAGGAAATGGAGGTCCAAGGTGGGTGGGATCCCGTAGAGTTAACCCTTGTCTCGCTAGGGGACTTCGAGAAGGTCCCTAACCCCACACTGCTGACCAACAATCAGAAGTACCGACAGTGGATGACCATCAATGGCCATAGGGTGGAGGCTCTCAGGGACACCGGAGCTAGTGTGACTGCTGTCAGCTCCCGGTTGGTGTCCAAAGAGCAAGTTGTCCCCCATGCCTTCTGCCCCGTAGTGTCAGCAGACAACTCAGAGAGCCAGTGTGAAGTGGCTCAGTTTCACTTCGAGTGGGGGGGGTCACAGGAACTCTTCAAGTGGCTGTGAGGGCCGCCATGCCTGTAGACTGTCTGTTGGGCAACGATCTGGAGAACTCCCCGTGGCCTACGGTGGAGAGAAAGTCTCATTTGGAAATGTTGGGTTTGCCTGAGTGGGCGTGTGTGACCACTCGGTCCATGACAGCTCAGAAGGATGTTCAGGAGGGTCTGGAGCCTGAAAGTATGGCCCAGGCCCCTGCCTCAAAGAGAAGGGGTAGGGGGTGTGGGAAACCGCCCCCCGCGGTTCCCACGGTCCCGGAGGGAGCAGACCTTGAGGGGATGCCCTGGAACCTACAGGGGAACAAGTGGCCGAACTGGGGGACCTACCGGAGCTGACCCATTGGCAGCAGGAAGGGGGGCCCTCCAGGGAGGAATTTTGTGAGCAGCAGAGAACCTGCCCTTCTCTTGAGGGGTGCGGCGACAGGCCGCCGCCCAGGCAGTAGGTGACCAGACAGGGTCACATTGGATCTATTGGGAGAACGACCTCCTTTACAGCGAGCCTAAGGTTGCTGAGCCTGTGTCAGCCCGTGTGCTGGTGGTACCCCAGCGCTTCAGGACCTTCCTACTGGGGTTGGCTCATGATGTGCCACTGGCCGGACATCTGGGGCAGACCAAGACCTTTGAGAGGCTGGTCACCCACTTCTATTGGCCCCAGATGCGCAGGAGCTCCGATGCTCACTGCAGGACGTGTGAGACTTGCCAGGCAAGTGGGAAGAGTGGGGGGAAGATTAAGGCCCCACTACAGACCTTTCCCGTGGTGAGCACCCCATTCGAAAGAGTGGGCATTGATATTGTGGGGCCTCTGGATCCCAAGACAGCCATGGGCAACAGGTTCATCCTGGTCTTGGTGGACCATGCCACCTGGTACCCTGAGGCCATCCCGCTCAGGACAGTGACGGCCCCCCGTGGTGGGACGGGCACTGATGGGGGTTTTCTCCCGTGTGGGATTCCCCAGAGAGGTAGTGTCCGATAGGGGCACTAACTTCATCTCCAAGTACATGAATTCTCTGTGGGAGGAGTGTGGGGTAACATATAAGTTCACCACTCCTTACCACCCCCAGGGTAATGGGCTGGTTGAGAGATTCAACCGGACCCTCAAGGGCATGATTATGGGCCTAGGTGAGCCCATGAGGCGTAAGTGGGACGTCCTCTTGCCATGCCTGTTGTTTGCTTACCGTGAGGTGCCACAGAAGTCCTTAGGGTTCAGTCCCTTTGAGCTGCTCTATGGTCACCCGGTAAGAGGGCCTCTGGGTCTGGTCAAGGAAGGCTGGGAGCAATCTCCCAGGAAACCTCCCCAGGATGTGTTTAGTTACATGCTGGCCTTCAGGAACCAGACTCGGCATTTCAGGAAACTTGCTGAGGCAAACCTGGAAACCAGCCAGGAAGAGATGAAACGCTGGCACGATCAGAATGCCACTCTGATCGAGTTTCAGCCTGGACAGAAGGTTTGGGTCATGGCCCCGGTGGAGCCCTGTGCGCTCCAGGATAGGTGGACCAGCCCCTTTGAGGTGGTGGAGCGCAAGAGTCCTGTTACCTACGTGGTGGACTTGCAGTCTCCCAGGAACCCCTTGCGGGTCCTGCATGTTAACCGCCTGAAGCCCCACTTTGAGAGGTCTGAAGTGGGCATGCTTCTGGCCACAGATGCTGGGATGGAGGAGGAGAGCGAGCCCCTTCCTGACCTCCTGTGTGCAGGGAGCGAGATGGGTAAGTGGAGGGTGTGGTCCTCTCCACCACACTGACCCCTGAGCAGCAGGGTGATTGTCGCCAACTGTTGGGGCAATTCAGTGATCTGTTCTCCCTGGTACCTAGTGTCACTGATTGGTGTGTCCATGACGTGGACACCGGGGACAGTCCTCCCATTAAGCACAAGGCTTACCGAGTTACTGACCGGGTAAGGGCCTACATTAAGGATGAGGTTACCAAAATGTTTGCCCTTGGGGTGATTGAGTCCTCTAGCAGCCCTCGGTCCAGCCCAGTGGTCCTGGTACCAAAAGCTGCAGAGCCTGGTACCACCCCAGAACTTCGGTTCTGCGTGGACTATCGGGGCCTCAATTCCGTCACGAAGACTTACGCGCACCCCATCCCCAGAGCTGATGAGCTCATAGATCGGTTAGGGGCTGCAAAATACCTCAGCACATTTGATTTGACGTCTGGGTATTGGCAGATCGCCTTGACCGAGGGAGCAAAGGAGAGGTCAGCCTTCTCCACACCCGATGGGCGCTACCAGTTCCGGGTGATGCCCTTTGGAATGAAGAATGCCCCTGCCACCTTTCAGAGGCTGGTCAACAGGGTGTTGGTTGGGCTGGAAGACTTCAGTGCCGCCTACCTGGATGACATTGCGGTGTTTAGCTCCTCTTGGGAGGACCACCTGCGCCACCTCTGGGAGGTATTGATGGCACTGCGGAAGGCAGGCCTCACAATCAAAGCCAGTAAGTGCCAGATTGGGCAGGGTTCTGTAGTGTATTTGGGGCACCAGGTGGGGAGCGGCCAGGTGGCGCCCCTTCAGCCCAAAATTGAAACTATCCTGGCGTAGGAACCCCCCAAGACTCAGACGCAGGTGAGAGCCTTTTTAGGACTCACGGGGTACTACAGGAGGTTTGTCAAAGGATATGGCAACATTGTTGCACCCTTGACTGAGCTGACTTCTAAGAAGCAGCCAAAGAAGGTAAACTGGACTGACACCTGTCAGAACGCTTTTGACACCCTGAAGACTGCCATGTGCACCGCACCCGTGCTTCAGGCGCCCGACTTTTCAAAGGAATTTGTTGTCCAGACAGACGCCTCAGAGCATGGTATAGAGGCTGTTCTGTCACAGATCAATCAGGAGGGACTAGACCAACCGGTAGCCTTCCTAAGCAGGAGGTTACTTCCCCGGGAACAGAGGTGGAGTGCAATTGAGCGTGAGGCATTTGCTGTGGTCTGGGCGCTAAAGAAGCTGAGACCATATCAGTTTGGGACTCACTTCCGGGTTCAGACAGACCACAGGCCCCTTAGATGGTTGATGCATATGAGGGGTGAGAATCCCAAGTTGTTGAGGTGGTCCATTTCCCTACAGGGTATGGATTTCACGGTGGAACACCGCCCTGGTACAGAGCACGCCAATGCTGACGGTCTGTCCAGGTTTTTCCGCCTTAGTGATGAGAACTCCCAAGGGAATGGTTAGTTCTCCCCACATTTCAGCTGGAGGGGACGTGTGTTAGACCTGGCATCATTGACGCGGGTCTCCCTTCCTCTTTCGCTTCTGACCTTTTATGTTGGCTGGATTTAGATGCTCTGGGCGCTGTGCCACTGCCAATCAGTGACACAGCGCGAATGCTCCCTGTGTAAAGATAACTGTATGTAATGTAATGTAAGGTATATTTGTACCGCGCAGCTGTCACCCAAAGGGTATCCTGGCGCTGAGACTGACCAGAGGATGTATGGGTGCAAAACAGACAGGACAAATAGCCCGGCCTGCATTGAGTAGTAGCTCAAATTAATCCTCCCTTGGGAAGAGCCATGTCTTCAGCTTTTTCCTGAATAGTAGCAGTTCCTGAGTTTGTCTTATGTCTACGGGGAGGTCATTCCAGAGCTTTGCCGCCGCAACGCTAAAGGCTCTCCCGCCAGTTCTAGCTTTTTTGCATCTCGTCATGATCACCAAATTGGTGTTTGCTGACCGGAGATTCCTTTTTGGGGCATACCATTTGAATTTTTCTTGCAGAGGTTTCGGGCCTAGCCCATGGATTGCCTTGAACACTATGCATAATGATTTAAATGTGATCCTCTGGCCGATTGGCAACCAGTGGAGGTCCTTCAGAGCCCTCGATGTAGATGACCTACGATGCCTATTGAGAGCCAGTTTGGCAGCTATAGTTTGGATCCTCTGGAGCTTCAAAATCAGTGAGTTTGGAGCCCCCAAATAGAGAGAGTTACAATAATCCAATCTACTTAGTATCACTGCTCTCACCACCTCTGACCTGGTGTTGGTAGGAAGGAATGGAACAATTGTGCGTAATGCTCTAATCAGAGAGAGACAGGTGCCCACTAGCTTATTAACTTGAGTCTCCAGCTGAAGGTCCTCATCCAGCATAACTCCCAGGTTTCGCACTGTTTTGACTGGCGTCAAAGGTTTATCAGTAGGAGTGAGCCTAAATTCCAAGTGGAGTGGGCGAGCAACTTTGGCAGTGGAGCAGACTACCAGCTCGGTCTTATCTCCGTTAAATTGCAGGGAATTATTTCTGAGCCATTTTGTAGTACTCTGCATACATTCCTGAAATGTATCCATTGGTACTGCTTGAGCTCCTTCTAGGGAAAACACCAGTTGTGTGTCGTCAGCGTAATTAATTAAGTCAATGCCAAAGGACTTTATAATCGGTATGAGTGGGCGCAGATAAATGTTGAAGAGTACTGGGCTGATTGCTGATCCTTGTGGGACTCCTTGTAAGACCGGGGTCTTGGGGGATGTGAATGGCGGAATAGTCACCACTTGTTGTCTGCCAGTCAGATATGACCATAGCCATTGCAGTGCCCGCACTTTCACTCCCAACTTCTCCAGTCTCATCAACAAAATAGCATGATCCACCGTGTCAAATGCTGCGGACATATCAAGTAGTATCAGTACCGTAGCCGCCCCATTGTCGGCCCTCATTCTTAAGTTATCGAGTGCCGACACCAGGGCTGTTTCTGTACCATGCCCTGGGCGGAAACCGAATTGCGCTTCGTCAAGCAGATGGTTCTCCTCCAAGTAATGTGAAAGAGATTTGCGGACCGCTCTCTCCGGGATCTTTACCGGGTAGGGCAGCAGCGATATGGGCCTAAAATTATCTGGACACGTGGGATCGAGAGTAGGTTTTTCAACAGTGGGGTCACCATTGCCTGCTTCCAGCAGTCAGGGACCATGCCTTCATCCAATGATTGACGGCAGATCTGCCACAGCCGGGGAAAGAGTTCCAGATGAAATTCTTTCCACAATTTCTGTGGGAGGGGATCCAGAGGCGAGCCTGAGGAGACCTTCGAGGCTAGGTTGTTAAATACTTCCAAATTGGAAATATGAAAAGAAACCAATGTTACTAATTGAACATTGGCATTTCCTTCTACCAATTGTTCCAAATCTGCTATAGTATTACGGTCGTTAACCCTCTCCTGAGTGATCTTTAGGTTGAGGCCCTCGATAATCCTGCTGATTTTCAGATTAAAGTGCGCAGCAATATCATTGCAGAGTCCTTGTGACGCCTCAATCCTATTGCTCGTACAAGCAGGGTTGGATAGATCCTTTATTATCGTGAAGAGGGCTTTTGAGCTATTAGGTGACTGCAAGATCGTGTTGGCATAATGTTCAGCTTTGGATTTAGCAATCATCTCCTTATAAAGGTTCAATAACTGTTTCCAGATTTTTTTATCTGCATCATCATAGAGCTTGCGCCACTTTCTCTCAGCCTGTTTGCACTTTAATCGCACATTTTTCAATTCTGCGTTGTACCAGGGGGCTGATGGTTTCTTCCTATTACTTATGTCCTTAACCGGAATGTGCAGATCTAACGAGTGGTTAATTTGATCACACAGGGCCTGGTAATTATCGCCCACCGATTTGTTGGAAGAAAAGGTGTTCTTTCCTGGTAGCAGTGGCCTTTTACCATTTTTCATTAGTTTGGACCATTCTCTACCTCGGTGATGCGCTGCAGTTTTAATCGGCTTATCTTTTAAGCCGGGTATGCACAACCAGAACTGAACTAAAAAATGGTCAGTCCACACTTGAGGCAGTATCTCGGCCACTGTTGCCTCTGTACAGTTGGCAAAGATAAGATCTAACGTATGGCCTGCTTGATGAGTCGGTTGAAGAATTAACTGTTGTAGATTTATGCTTTCACAAGATTGTGTCAAATCTTTGAGAGCTGGGCTAAGGCCTCCATTATCCCAGAGGTTGAAGTCACCCACCACGATCAGTCTTGAATGAGTAAGCGACAGATTAAAAATTGTGTCAATCAAGGACTGAGTGTGTAGGGTTTGGCTACCAGGAGGCCTATAGCATACTAACCCTGACATCAGTTGTCCCCCTGCTTCCTTCAATGAGAACCCCAGTATTTCAATTCCCTCGACTGCATCAACGTGAAGGGGCAGGAAGTCCCACTTGTCTTTAAATATTACTCCCACTCCGCCCCCTCTCCCTGTCGGCCGTTGTTTGTGAAAGATTTTATATCCCACTGGACAGGCTTGCCCTAATACGGCCGCGGAGTCGGCTCGTGCCCAGGTTTCAGTCATAAATAGTGCGTCTAAGTCCATATCCTCCAGCATTATATGAACTTCCTGATAGTGTTTAATAAGGGATCTTGTGTTAATTAGGCCACAGTTCAGTTTCTCGTGTTTGTGCCAACCTTTGAAGCTGACTTTATTCCTCGCTTCTATATGTGCCCCCCTGCCCACCATCTTACCTATGTGCGTAAGCTGTTCTTTGGAGTAGCATATTCTAGTTTCGCCTGGAATAGAAGTGGCAGCATGGCTGGCGCTGTGTGCCTCCGGTGCGCTGACGGGCGCAGACGGGCTTGCCTCTGGTGCGCCTCTGGCGCGCCATTGCGCGCCCGCTGCGCGCGCTGCGCGCGCTGCGCGCTTGCATCACCCTTCCTAAATATGAGGCGTGTGCAGATCGCAAGGAAGCTAGAGCGCTGACCAAGATGGCGTCTTCAAGGTGACCCGCTCTAACAAGCGGAAGTACACCAGCACGTCTTGGTCAGCGGAGGTGCAAGTGAGAGGTAAGGAGATTAGCGAGTTTAGCAGCAAAGCACGTGTAAAACAACTTATTGCCTACAGTTTTTACAAGTGTGCAGATTCCCCCGTTTTTATAGAGAATTCCCCAGTTTTAGCAGCAAATTACGACACAAGTTTAAAACAAAGTAAAAACACAGTTAAAACCAAATTAAAACAAGGTCTTCTACAAGCGTGCGCTTTAGACGCCGAATTGCAGGGCTACAACATACACACTGCCGGTAGTCTCAGATGTGCTAAGATCTGAGCGCTTGCATCACCCTTCCTAAATAGGAGGCGTGTGCAGATCGCAAGGAAGCTAGAGCGCTGACCAAGATGGCGTCTTCAAGGTGACCCGCTCTAACAGGCGGAAGTACACCAGCACGTCTTGGTCAGCGGAGGTGCAAGTAAGAGGTAAGGAGATTAGCGAGTTTAGCAGCAAAGCACGTGTAAAACAACTTATTGCCTACAGTTTTTACAAGTGTGCAGATTCCCCCGTTTTTATAGAGAATTCCCCAGTTTTAGCAGCAAATTACGACACAAGTTTAAAACAAAGTAAAAACACACTTAAAACCAAATTAAAACAAGGTCTTCTACAAGCGTGCGCTTTAGACGCGAATTGCAGGGCTACAACATACACACTGCCGGTAGTCTCAGTCTGTATGAATTGGGATAATCATAATTGGCTCGTTTGGTTTACCTGTTAGTCCCTAGTATCAGTGCACTGTGTGTGCCCAGGGCTGGTAGACCAAATACTGCTGGTGGGCCGACAGCGCTGATTTGCGCTACCCACCGAAGCAGCTTTTAAAGTATGTCTGTGTAGCATGTTCTAATAGCGAGTTACCCTCCATTTCACTGTTTACTATTGCGAGGCCACCCGTTCTCATAGGCCAGAATGTGCAGGCTGAGTATTACATGCCTTAATCCTACCTGCCCCGAGGAACCTGATAGGAACGTCGAATTTGAGATATTTAAGCTCAGAACATTGAGAGGCATCTTTTAGTAAGGATTATTAACTTAGCCCGTGTTCGAAAATGCCTCTACTAGAAACGAGGTATTTTCTGGCCTGAAGCTTTCCTGTAGGCTTTTGCTAGCGTGTGTATTGGCCGTCTGGTTTTGGAGCAGCAGGGCCAGCTGGGTGAGACCTGGCTGGAGAGAGAGATCGGCATTTAGAGTATGGGGAGGGGTGACTCTTTGATCCGAGCAGGGCCGTGCCTGGCAAGGTGAATGATGGCTCCATCTCCCACTGGGCGTCTGATAGCAGACCCCCAGATTCTTAAAGGGCAGGATGTCGCCTCGTATACCAAGAGAGCTGCCGCCGCTGGATGCCCGCACTTGTGTTAGTTGTGCCACATCGTGGATTGTCCTTTGAGCCGCCGCAGCTAAGAGAGAGCTGCCGCCGCGGAGTGCTCGCACCCTTGCTAACTTTGCATCAACGTGATTTGTCCTGTGAGCCGCCGCAGCTAAGAGAGAGCTGCTGCCGCAGAGTGCTCGCACCCTTGCTAACTTTGCATCATCGTGATTTGTCCTGTGAGCTGCCGCAGCTAAAAGAGAGCTGCCGCCGCTGAGTGCTCGCACCCTTGCTAACTTTGCATCATCGTGATTTGTCCTGTGAGCCGCCGCAGCTAAGAGAGAGCTGCAGCCGCTGAGTGCTCGCACCCTTGCTAACTTTGCATCATCGTGATTTGTCCTGTGAGCTGCCGAAGCTAAGAGAGAGCTGCTGCCGCGGAGTGCTCGCACCTTGGCTAACTTTGCATCATTGGGATTTGTCCTGTGGGCCGCCGCAGCTAAGAGAGAGCTGCTGCCGCTGAGTGCCCGCTTCTTTGTCAACCTTGCACCATCGTGAATCGTCCCGTGGGCCTCCGCAACTAGGAGAGTGCTGCTGCCGCCGCGAGCCCACCACGGAGCTGCACGACGAGAGTCATCGCCACCACCAGCCCGGGCTGCCGCAGCTGCGTGCTGCTGCCGCTGGGAGCCCGCCTGTCCTCGAGTGCCCGAGTCATTGTGAGTGCACTTTGCGGACCACTGCCATCGAGAACTGTGGTCGCTGGGAGTCCGCCTGTCACTGTCTCCGCTTCTTCGAGAAGCTACGTGCTGTGTCCCCGTCCAACGGCAGGTATCTGGTGCGCAACGGGTCGCGTAGACCCAGGCCTTGAACTCAGTCAGTGCCACGTTCTGGGGAACACGTTGTTGCCCTTTTAAGTCCCTACTGATTTACGTTCATTGTAACTGGTTAAAATGCTTTTGAGAGTCTCGTACTAAACCTTAGATAAAGATACTATTTTTTCTATACCTACCTGAGTTGTGTCCTTTTGTGGTGTTGTTACTGCCTTGTTGTGCATGGTCATAAATGCTTCACACACTGCCTCTGAGATAGGCCTAACTGCTCGTGCTACGTTACCACAGGGTTGAGCAGGGGTTATCAAAGGGGGTAGCCCACTTGCCCTGACTTAGGAAGAAGGGTCCCTATTTGGACATTGGCGCCAGCCATGGCCAACTAGAGACCCCCATTTCTAACAGGGTGTTTATGAGGAGTCATCACCCACGACTGCAGAGCATATCCTTGGTCAGCTGCAAAGATAGGAGGGGTAAAATTAGTTAAGAGTCATGACAGGGGATGGCCCCACATTCATGTACAGTCTGTTATGTGTCCTGAATGCCTCATACACTTTGCCTACTGTAAAAGATGTGCTATGACATTGGGTAGCATACACGCAAGTAGAAACTGGATATGACTGACACTGTACTTTACATACAGGTGTACTGTCCTCTGTGATTAACTTACTATTTGTCATACTTGTCAGTGCCAATGCCATGAAGGTGATGATTTTTCACTAGTATGGAGGGTCAATTAGCCATTGAGGAGACAAATTTCTCAAACTCATCTATTGTGTCTGTTATTGACTACTATTGCAATTTCTGAACTGATACATGTCTGATTATACAACCTGTAGCTGGAGTAGGTGATGTTGTGTACTACAGTCATAACACAAAATAACCTTGGGTCTATATACGAACGAAAGCAAACTGAAAATGAACAAGTTGTATCTCATCAAATCTCCTCGGGGGAGAGATCCCTTTTAGGACGAATACCCTCACCCACCTCTGGTGGCATGCTTCATCATATGGGTTTCTCCTCCCAGTGGGAATACCTAGTCCCACTGAGGGCTACAACTCCCTCACTGAGAGGAAGGAGCTCTGGGATGTTTTCTAGAATAGTGCAACGCTACTATGGATGCTAAAATCCCATATGGAAAGTATCTGGTGGGGTGAGGACGCAGCGCAACAGAATAAAAAGTGAGTGAAAATCGTGAGTTTAAAACTACCTAATGTCAGCAAAAACAGAAGCTTTATTCACTTGCTAGCACTGGTAGGATTAAAAAGCAGTGCAAAGAGCAGTATAAATTATAAACTGCTCAATATGAAAAAACGGTCAACATGTTTCAGCCAATACGATCTACAAAAGTATCCCGGCTTTCTTCAGGACCAGGTGGACATTGGTGCTGCTGCTAATACAAAATGTGAAAAATAAAATATACACAACCAGTAATCCTGTATATTGTTTGTTTTAGTATTACTGGAACTATCTGTATACGTGAGACAAAAAAAGGGGGGAAGACAAAATACACAAGTCAAACAACCAGTATTGCTCATACGTGCTTAATTGAAAGGATTAAATCTATATCCCTTCTCATACCATATCAGTATTTAAACATAGTTATACTGAGAAGATTCAATATAAGAAAGAATTCTTCTAAGTTTCTACAAGTGACTTACCCAAAAGTATAGGATAAGTAGCCACACCTCTACCTGGCAACAGCTCAGGGAAGGGGGCCCCGCTCTGCAAGAAATCAAAGTAAGATCACGTGTCACACACTATGGCAGCTCAGTGTAGACACTGATCTAAAAGACTAATGCGTAGGTAATTCCATCACAGTTAAAACTAGCACACTGTAAGGGGTCAGATATATAAAAAGAAAAATTGAAATAAAAAACAGAAATCAATTTTTTACCCAAAGAGTGGTCTAATGGGCAATTGTTGTGATATGCTATCAAGAAAAATGTTTTAAAGGAAATGCACTAAACAAAACTAAAGAACTAGAAACCTTTGTCGCCTGATTGTTGTGCACTCATGCTACATTTTAGCACAGAAACTGTAAAGTTCGATGATAATTGTAGACAAGGCTGGAAAAATGAAGCTGGAAAAATTAATCCAGGTATGTCAGGCAAACACACTGGCCTAAAGACTCTATTAACTATTGCCAAAATACATGCAAAAGGGCTCACTAAAAAACAATCAGAAAATGAGGCGCTATCGTAATGATCCAGCTAGCGTTAAGGAACAATATAATGTGTCAGAAAGATTTTATAAAACTATGTGGTACTGTTGTAAGAGCATAACATATCTTAAGGGAACACCCAAATACGTCAAGGGAGGCTCCGTTAAGATGTTAACTATGTACCGCTGTTATAAAGACATAACTTAACGTGAAGGAACACCCAAAACTGACAGGGGAACTCTGTTTTAGATTATACACAACTATCTAATGCTTTTATAAAGACATAACTGCCCGTGAGAACACACACACAAATGGCAAGGGAGACTCAATCTCTAACCTAAAAAAAGTGTGTGAAGAGCCCTACAAGCGTTCCTACAGAAGCCTACAAGACCAAAGTCTTAAAGCTAGAAGAGGTTAGAGGACACACTGCAACCTACTTACCTCTCCGTCGGTACCCCGTCACGGTACAGAAGCTGCGGCCGGAGGTATCCGACGGGAGGCAAGAGAGGCTTTTAAATAGTGTCCAAACCAAGTGTTTTCAAATCAGCGCATGTAGCGCGAGGAACCCTAGTTGGCTAAAGGCAACGCCTGTGTCCTAATGTGAATGGAACACGCATGCGCGCTACTTTCAAAGATGTTTACTCGCGCATGTGTGAAAGAGAGATGTTACACTCTTTCAAAGACGTTATCTGCGCGCATGTGTGTAAACAAGCCACAGCACTCTCTCAACCATTGAACCATGTAACTTTATAGAAATGGTTTTTAAAGTATATTATTTCGCCTAAGTATATCTTAACAGGTGACCCCAGAATGCCACAAGAGAGTGTAAGAGTGAAAAAACCAATAACAGCCTCTATTAGAATTCCATCATGCTAAATTAAGCAAGCAGGCTAATCTAAACTCGGCCAGAATTGATCAAAAATTTAGTTCTACAACGATACAAGTGCTCAAGCAGGCTAGTTGGTGCGTCAATATTCAAAGAGCTAACCAGGGAATCTCATCATTGAGTCCCAGCATGTCACTCCTGATCCTATAAACCCAACGCTGTTCTCGTCTGAACAGAAATTTGGATATATTAGTGACATGTGCCGGAATAAAAGGTTGCTCTAGAACTGTCCAGTGTAATTCTTCTTCACTATGATTAAGGTCTAGAAAGTGATTTGTCATCTTGGTGGATCTTTTTTTGCAACGGATGGTGCTCTTGTGTTCGAGTATCCGTGTCTTAATTTTCCGCGTGGTCATACCCAGCGTGGTCATACCCAGCTTATAATAGCGGATAGCGGAGACCACATGGGCAGGTAATCATGTAGATTACTTTGTCGCTATTACAGTTAGTGTGCTTCGATAGTATCCAAGGGATGTTAGTACCAATATCAATTTCGGTTGTACGTTTAGTTTGTGGACACACAGCACAGGACCCACATGGAATGTGACCTTTGATTGAAGGTAGGCCCCATAGGGATTCATGACTGGAAGTTCTTTTCATCTGTGGCCGGGTGTGTACCACCTGATCTTTAATGTTCGCGCTCCTTTTAAAGGCAAATAGCGGACGAGGCAGTTGTTCCTTCCCGATATTCAAAATTTTCCAATGTCTAAGGATACTCTTCTTGATCTAATTTGAATAACTACAGAAAGTATTCACACAGGTCAGTCTAGACTGTTCCTCCTTAGGAGGTGTCACCTCAATCAGGGCCTCTCTGTTATTGTTAGCAGCTCTCTTCCTGGATTTACGAATGATGTTCAATGGGTATTTTCTTTCTTTCAGCTGGTGAGTCAGGTTACTCGCATGTTCTTTGTATTTTTCAGTAGTGGAACAATTTCTCCTAATACGGAGAAACTGTCCAAAGGGCAAATTCTCACGCAGGGATTTCGGATGGTAACTTTGATAGAGCAAAAGCGAGTTGCGTGCCATAGGTTTTCTGTACAATTCTGTGCCCAAACCATTCCCCTCAGGAAAGACCCGTATGTCGAGAAAAGGCAGGCTAATATTGGAGAATTCAAAAGTGAATTTCAGAAAGGCATTTCTCGTATTCAGCCAATGATGAAATGAAACAATGGTATCCGGGGTGCCTCTCCATATCACAAACACATCGTCTATATAACGTTTCCAGACACGAATGTGTTTTTCATAGGGGTTGTGTGGTTGTAAGATTTCTGTCTGTTTAAAGTGATGCACATAGAGGTTAGCCAAACTTGGGGCAAAAACACTGCCCATGGATGTCCCAGACGTTTGTAAAAACAGGTCATCCTCAAACTTGAAGAAATTCTCCTTCATGGCTATCCGTGCACAGGACATGATGAAGTGTACTGGGGTGATACTGTCCAAAGAGTTATTGTTAAGTAATGTCTCCACTGTCATCAATGTTTCATCTTGTGGTATGGAAGTATACAAAGACTCCACGTCGAAAGAGACTAAATAGTCCTTTTCACCATCAAACGGGGTCTCTGCCAGGAGTCGTAGTAGGTCTTTAGTATCCTGTATGTAGGTAGGCATCTTATGAACCAAAGGTCGAAGAAAGAAGTCAACAAATGTTGACAGAGGCTCTAAGATAGATCCGATTCCGGAGATAATAGGTCTCCCTGGTGGTGGTCGCTGCTCTTTATGTATCTTTGGCAATACATAAAAATAGGGGGTGGTGGGATAAGGTGTAACTAGGAAGGAAGCTTCATGATCAGTAATCCACCCTTCTTCCTTGGCTTCATCCACTATTCTCTTAATTTCCATAGAAAGTCGCTTTGTAGGATCCATCTTCAAGCGTCTGTAGGATCGCTTATCCTCCAGTTGACGTAGACACTCAGCTCTGTATATTGTAGTGTCTAAAATCACGATCGCACCACCTTTGTCAGCTGGCTTTATGACGATTGATCCGTCTCCAGCTAATTTCTGGAGTGCCAATCGTTCGAGTTTAGGTAAGTTCTGATATTGCCTGGTGTTTTGTTCAAATAAATTGGTCACATCATGCAATACAGCTTTCTCAAAGGTAATTATTTGTGCTGGAATCAAATGCGCTGGAGGATTAAAAACTGATCTAGGCCTCAGTCCCGTGTTCTTAGACTCTTCATCATGGTCGGATGTAGACTTGTCCTCAAAAAAGGAGCGTAAGCGGATTTTCCGAAAGAAACTAGCCAGCTCTTGTCTTACTTGGAAGGTATCTCCTTTGTTCGTTGGAACAAAACCCAGTCCCTTCTCTAGGACTGCTGTCTCGTCATCTGTCAATATTCGAGTGCTCAGGTTCACGATCAGATCACTTCGTCGCTGGTCCCGGGTTGCACGGGGGTTTCGTCATGCTGCGAGTTGTCGTGGATGCCAATTGTGGGCTCCAATCGACATTTGTTTGTTGATTTCTTCTGCGGCCTCTTGAGCGGCCCTGGCCATACCCTAAAAAAGGCTGGTTAGGGGCCATATTGGTGTAAGGTTGAAAAGGAAACATTGGCGGTTGAAATGGCGGTTGATGATAGCCGTAAGGAGTCGGAGGCCACCATTGTGCAGGTCCTTGGGTAAAATGGCCGCCTCTTCTCTGACCTCTACCCCTTCTGTTTGTACCTCTCCATCTTCTTTCCCCATTTTCTTCAGAGTCTGAGTCATTTGAGTCATCCTCACTCGCGGAGGTGGAGTAATTAGATCCATACTTCCTTCTTCTCTGATTGAACTGAGGAGGTACGTAGGTATTGCTAGTGTAAGGATACACTTTTTCAAACGCGAACTTAGCCAGATCTTTTTTAAACTTAGTTATCTTTGTTGCAAGAATTGAATCTTTAAATTCTTTGTTACTCTTATTAGTCTCGTCTGCTTGTCTCTTATAGACAGATGTTACCAATACTGATTTAATCTGAGATTCTAAGGTCTGTATCTCAATTAGGATGGTGTCAGCAATGCGTTTAGCTGTGCTAATAATCAGTATCAGCCAATCCCTTGTACACCGCCAGGCGACAAGGGACCAGTCTTTCAAAAAAATCTTATCTTCTAAGAACAAACGCGGTGCGTTGGTTACAATCAGCCCAGTGGGTGCACAGTTTGCTCTCAGGTATTCGGTCATGATTGCGCCATGTATGTATGTGCGCGAGTGAGAACGTTTCAAAACCAGTAGTTTTGCCCAGTCATCACTTGGGGTAGAACTAGTGCTAGGGACATTATCCAAAATACTTGGTGTCATAAGAATATCTCGGGCTGTGGCTTCGTCAAAAGCCAGCCCTAGTCTTTCTGCCATTTTAAAAAAATAGCTGCTTTAGCTCAAACCTTTACAATGTGCAATAAAAAGTGAGGAACACCCACAAAAATAAACTAGAGAGCGGAGAAAGGAAAAGGTCCACTATTTATCTGGACTCCAAAAAATTGGACCCGCGGCCATGGCCGCACATGAATCATAACACAGAAAACAGGAGAAGAGGGTCCAAGGGAGGGAGTTTAGAGACCTGCAAGGAAAAATATCCCCTTTCCAACACAATTATAACACAAAATAACCTTGGGTCTATATACGCACGAAAGCAAACTGAAAGTGAACAAGTTGTATCTCATCAAATCTCCTCGGGGGAGAGATCCCTTTTAGGACGAATACCCTCACCCACCTCTGGTGGCATGCTTCATCATATGGGTTTCTCCTCCCAGTGGGAATACCTAGTCCCACTGAGGGCTACAACTCCCTCACTGAGAGGAAGGAGCTCTGGGATGTTTTCTAGAATAGTGCAACGCTACTATGGATGCTAAAATCCCATATGGAAAGTATCTGGTGGGGTGAGGACGCAGCGCAACAGAATAAAAAAGTGAGTGAAAATCGTGAGTTTAAAACTACCTAATGTCAGCAAAAACAGAAGCTTTATTCACTTGCTAGCACTGGTAGGATTAAAAGCAGTGCAAAGAGCAGTATAAATTATAAACTGCTCAATATGAAAAAACGGTCAACATGTTTCAGCCAATACGATCTACAAAAGTATCCCGGCTTTCTTCAGGACCAGGTGGACATTGGTGCTGCTGCTAATACAAAATGTGAAAAATAAAATATACACAACCAGTAATCCTGTATATTGTTTGTTTTAGTATTACTGGAACTATCTGTATACGTGAGACAAAAAAAGGGGGAAGACAAAATACACAAGTCAAACAACCAGTATTGCTCATACGTGCTTAATTGAAAGGATTAAATCTATATCCCTTCTCATACCATATCGGTATTTAAACATAGTTATACTGAGAAGATTCAATATAAGAAAGAATTCTTCTAAGTTTCTACAAGTGACTTACCCAAAAGTATAGGATAAGTAGCCACACCTCTACCTGGCAACAGCTCAGGGAAGGGGGCCCCGCTCTGCAAGAAATCAAAGTAAGATCACGTGTCACACACTATGGCAGCTCAGTGTAGACACTGATCTAAAAGACTAATGCGTAGGTAATTCCATCACAGTTAAAACTAGCACACTGTAAGGGGTCAGATATATAAAAAGAAAAATTGAAATAAAAACAGAAATCAATTTTTTACCCAAAGAGTGGTCTAATGGGCAATTGTTGTGATATGCTATCAAGAAAAATGTTTTAAAGGAAATGCACTAAACAAAACTAAAAAACTAGAAACCTTTGTCGCCTGATTGTTGTGCACTCATGCTACATTTTAGCACAGAAACTCTAAAGTTCGATCTACTAGAGTCTTTAGGCCAGTGTGTTTGCCTGACATACTTGGATTAATTTTTCCAGCTTCATTTTTCCAGCCTTGTCTACAATTATCATCGAACTTTAGAGTTTCTGTGCTAAAATGTAGCATGAGTGCACAACAATCAGGCGACAAAGGTTTCTAGTTTTTTAGTTTTGTTTAGTGCATTTCCTTTAAAACATTTTTCTTTTTATATATCTGACCCCTTACAGTGTGCTAGTTTTAACTGTGATGGAATTACCTACGCATTAGTCTTTTAGATCAGTGTCTACACTGAGCTGCCATAGTGTGTGACACGTGATCTTACTTTGATTTCTTGCAGAGCGGGGCCCCCTTCCCTGAGCTGTTGCCAGGTAGAGGTGTGGCTACTTATCCTCTACTTTTGGGTAAGTCACTTGTAGAAACTTAGAAGAATTCTTTCTTATATTGAATCTTCTCAGTATAACTATGTTTAAATACCGATATGGTATGAGAAGGGATATAGATTTAATCCTTTCAATTAAGCACGTATGAGCAATACTGGTTGTTTGACTTGTGTATTTTGTCTTCCCCCCCCTTTTTTGTCTCACGTATACAGATAGTTCCAGTAATACTAAAACAAACAATATACAGGATTACTGGTTGTGTATATTTTATTTTTCACATTTTGTATTAGCAGCAGCACCAATGTCCACCTGGTCCTGAAGAAAGCCGGGATACTTTTGTAGATCGTATTGGCTGAAACATGTTGACCGTTTTTTCATATTGAGCAATTTATAATTTATACTGCTCTTTGCACTGCTTTTTAATCCTACCAGTGCTAGCAAGTGAATAAAGCTTCTGTTTTTGCTGACATTAGGTAGTTTTAAACTCACGATTTTCACTCACTTTTTTATTCTGTTGCGCTGCGTCCTCACCCCACCAGATACTTTCCATATGGGATTTTAGCATCCATAGTAGCGTTGCACTATTCTAGAAAACATCCCAGAGCTCCTTCCTCTCAGTGAGGGAGTTGTAGCCCTCAGTGGGACTAGGTATTCCCACTAGGAGGAGAAACCCATATGATGAAGCATGCCACCATAGGTGGGTGAGGGTATTCGTCCTAAAAGGGATCTGTCCCCCGAGGAGATTTGATGAGATACAACTTGTTCACTTTCAGTTTGCTTTCGTGCGTATATAGACCCAAGGTTATTTTGTGTTATAATTGTGTTGGAAAGGGGATATCTTTCCTTGCAGGTCTCTAAACTCCCTCCCTTGGACCCTCTTCTCCTGTTTTCTGTGTTATGTGTACTACAGTCACACATATTCGTCAGAGAGCGTTTGAGGCAATGTTATTCAATATCTAATGCCATGGGGAGGGTAGTGAGTGGATATCAATGTGGGGCATGATAGTGTACACACGGCAGTGCACTGTGTCTACTATGTTGACAGTACACAAGGGGTTTGAGTTATGTGGGAGTCTTGCGCTGTACAGTGCAACTGGTACACTAACCACACTACACTGCCACACTGCTTGGGGACAGAATATTAAATATTTTCCACATGATTCTGTGTCCAGGGTTTGCTGCCTGAGCTGGCAGAAAATGTGCAGCATTGCTCCAAGACAGGCACGTTATTCCCAAGATGAGTGTGTTGTTGCCTGTCATGGGCAATGTACTTTGTGCATGAGGCTGTACCTTGCTGCACCGTCTGGAACCTTGGTGGACTGATAGAGTGGTTTGTGTGCAGCAAAACAGTGTGCCCATAGGATGGGAGGTGTGTTTATGATGACTAATGTAATTTACCATGGTAGACATGATCCTGCAAAGTTAAAATATGATTACATTTCTCAGTTTCACAGGTCTGGGATACATTACATGCCTCATGACCATGGGAGGTACCTGTGAACACACAGACAAAAGAAATGGAATCCCTTACATCAACACGGTGTTTGGACACAGCATTTCACATAGTGTAGCATTAGTGAGGCTCTTTCAAACAATTGAATGCACACAGAGGGTCTCGTTTAGCTGGTGTTGCCACACGGCAGCACTAGATGTCACCTTACTGCGCTGACCTGCATCCAAAGGAAAGGGTTGTAATGTGCCATATTCCTAACATACAGCACATGCATGGTTCGTCTGCATACGCACCATCACATATTGGTGAATAACGCCAACACCCCCCCCCTTGCACCATGGTGCATGTGTGTCAGCGTTGTGTCCTCAAATAACTTAATGCTTTAAGGGACACATTCCTGCACCAAAAGCAAACAATGTATGCAGTTTTCTCATTCTATGTGTCCTGCAAAATGCAGGACACATAGAACTTGGAAATGACAAAGAGACATGTAATTATTTATCCTCATTTCACTTCCCCTTGGGAAGTACACTATTAGCAAACAGTGCCAGGGTCACTGATCCTTGGATATGTTTGAGATCTTCATTGGTGTTGCATGAGAAAAGCCACAGCAAGGCCCATGGAACACATCCTTAACGTAGGGTGAGGCAATGCTGCACTTTGCTCTGACTTGCCTTACTGCATATCTATGAGGCCATGCAAGGGCACTCAGACTGACTTTGCATTGCCTCATAGATATGAGTTGCTCCACCAGGGCATCATGAGCAGTGATGCCGCAACAGCGCAGTTCATTTGTACATGTGGCCCACAGTGGCATAGGTGGTCTCGACATGTGGGGGGTTGTGTTGCGCATGTGCCATGTAGTATGGCACACATATGTAGGCCCACACCTACTATGTACGCATTGTCTCATTTAGCCCAACACTAATATGGCAACGTTATTTAACATAATTGACTGTCATGTGGTCTGTCATGTGCTTCGGAAGTACTTACCAACCAGTAGGCCATTCACATATATCCCATTCTGGAAGCACTCATTGATGGTGGAATGACGGAAGATGAAGGAATCATGACCACTCCCTGGGTACTTGGCAAGGACATTGATGAAGTAGCCCAGATGGTCCACGATTGCCTGCAATTTCATGGAATGCGAGTGCTTCGTATTGCGATACAGGTGAGATGTAGCCGCTGGAGGCACAAGTTGCACATGTGTGCCGTCCATTTCCCCCAACACATGTGGAAATCCTGCAATGGCATAAAAGCCTTGCTTGTTTTCCTGTTGTTCCTATGATGTGTTGGGCAAGATGAGGTACTGGGGTGTGAGGCTTATGATGGCATCCAGGATGGAGGGGAGGAATGCTGAGAAGGATGCCTGGGATACTCCTGCCACTCTGGCTGTGGTGGGTTGGAAAGTTCCGGACGCCAGCATGTGTAGTACAGTCTGTAGCTTGGCCTGCAGAGAGATGTTTGTGCACCCCTGCGATGTTGGCTGCAGTCTCGGTACAATTTGGTGCAGAAGGTGGACAATGGACTCCCTCCTGAACCTGTAATAGGCAATGACATCCTCTTCCCTGAGGTCGATAAGGGTAATCCTCTGGCGGCATGTCTGCTCCATTATCCTGCGCTGCCTCCGTGGTGATAGTGGTGGTAATGGCGGAGGTAGTGGCGGTTGTCTGAGCTTGCCAGAGCAATTTGTATATGTTCTGCTTTTATACCAGTGAAAATGCATCATTTTTATGCCTGGTTTGCTGTAGTGGTACATTTTTGGCACTTTTGGAACTCTTTTTCAAAGCAGCGCATTTTTACGTTTCGTTGTAAATATGGCTGCATCAGTTTTGCATGGCTTTTTAAGGGGGAACACCAAACTTGCATATAAATTTCGCTATCTATCGCATCTGGATCTGGCGCAGTGGAAAATAGGCACAGGAGTGGTAAAAGTGATGTTAAAGGCCTCTAGCGTCACTTTGTAAATATGGCACCATGAAAGTGCAGCCGCTGTGTCAAAACAAATGACGCTGTGGCGGCGCTAGCTCCTTGTAGATATGCGCCAATGGGTCACCTGCCACTTCTAATCAGCCTACTTAGTTATATGCCGTACAAATATTTGAGGTACACTCTTGGTATGGTGTCACTCATGCCTTCAATAGTTTCAGTTGAAGGGACCAGGACAGCATCAAGCTAAGTAGACAGACATGTCTATGAGTAGTGTGTTGTATGTAGATTGCTCAGTTCATGAGAAATTAACATCAGTTGTTATATGTCAGACAAGTGAAAATGGGACAAATCACTATTGCATCTTGTTTTATGTTACAGAAACAGGGCCTCATAGTAGTTGTAGTCATTTCAATCTCTACTTCCCAACACTTGACAAATGGTTAACTCCATGAGAAATGAACATCAGTTGTAACATGTCAGAAAAGTGACTTTCCAACACTTGGCAAATGGTTATGTGTTACATACTTGTTGCCAAAATGCAGTTGGACTGGACTATACATATACATATTGACAGATATCATGGCTTCCAGGATGATGATCTAATAGTAATACACTTACAGACAGCATTCCAACATGTGGTATGTAATGGAGATCGATACATGTGATCTTATATGCAACAATACACATTGACACTGACAATCAAACGTCTCTGATACTTTGAGAATTGCGTGCTAGGAAAGTAGATTGACAACACAATAGCAAAAGCTGAGATGAGAGCATACAGGACATTGAAGTGTTAGTGAGGTGCAACTTACCAGAATCCACTCCTCCAGCTTTTCCTGTCAAGCCCTCATAATGCAGGATGGCCAAGACCTTCTCCTCCCAGGGAAACTGTTGTAATGGGGCACTGGGAGGACCACTGCCAGTCTTCTGGGCCTCCATGTGTTGCTTGGAGGCCAGGGAACACACCTTCCCCCTCAGGTCGTTCCACCTCTTCCTTATTTCCTCCTTTGTGCACAGGGTGACACCTACAACTTTCACTCTGTCGACTATCCTGTCCCACATTTTCCTTTTCCTACTGTTGGACTTGGGCTCCACACAATTGTGGCTCTACTCTTATGATTTCATCCACCATGACTGACAACTCAGCCTCTGAAAAACATGGATTTTTTTGAATTTTGAAGTAACATAACTCTAAATTAAAATGTATGTATTACAAATGTATATGGTTTTTAAAAAAGTGCCATATTTGAAAAAATGTTGAAAATTACAACTATGTAAAACGTTGTAAAAAAAATAACATGTTTTGTGTTTCAAGCCAATATAAAAAAATATGTAAAACACTGATTTAAAAACTGTATAAAATAAAAAATAGTGTTAAACAATTAACATTGTTTTTATATTGCAAACATATATATGTATATAACAAAATATAAACATATACATTAAATAAAATATAATAATCTAAATAAAGAAAAATATAATACTAAAAAACTATAGGCCTGATTATGAGTTTGGCCGTTTGGCACCGAGTCCACCCTGCCGCTACACAGTCAAACCTGCGGTTGGTCACCCTGCCAGATTAGGAGTTTCTTCCTGTCTGGTGGGCTTTTTTTGATATTCCCACGGTGGTGCCCTGAAAATGGGCCCTGCAATGGGAACACCAAAAACAGTTCCTGCACGGCATGGGCTGTACCGCCCATGCCGTGCAGGAACCCGGGTGCATGCACACAGAAGGGTACATGTGGTGCACCCCTGTGGGCATCCACATGCAGAGGAGCCTTTGTTTCCTCTCTCCCACGGTGTTCATGAAGGAGGAACCTCCATGACAACGCCGGCTGAGAGGAAGCTCGTAATATGCTTGGCGGGACCACAGAGGTCCTTCCAAGCATATTGAGGCCTCCTGGCCGTTGCAACCTTGCCAGGGAGTGGCGGTTCCCTGGCAGATGTGGCGGGGCTGTGAAGGTCCGACCGCCCGAATTGTAATAGGGCAGTTGGGAAACCGCCACCCCTCCATGAGTCTGGTGGTTCGTGGACCACCAGACTCATAATCGGGCCCTTAGTGGGTGACATTTACTATTCCCACTCCAATCTAAGCCATTCAAAGGAAAGGTTTGGACACTAAAGGGGTTATACTTACTATCTCCACTCCAAACTGCACCGTTTAGGCATAGGTGTTGGACACAAAAAGGTGATATTTACTATTTACCCTCTAATCTAAACAATCAGGGGAAGGTTCTGGACAATAAAGGGATGACATTTACTATTCTGACTCCAATCTAAGGCCCTTATTATGAGTTTGGCGGTCCAATAGACCGCCGAACCAGTGGTGGCGGTCCGCAGACCACCATGCTCGCCGCATTAGGACTGTGTTGGTTGGACCGCCACGGGACCGCTGCTGCGGCAGGGATCCGCAATCCCTGGCTGTGGCACAGCGGTCTGAGTCCCCTAATATGCTGGCAGTGCCGCTGCAGCACCGCCAAGCATATTGAGTTTCCTCAGCCACACCTTTTATGGCGGTGTGACTGCCATGAAAAGTGTGGTTGTGAGGAAACAAAGATTGCCTCTCCGCCATGGGGTGCCTGCATGGGGCACATGTTGTGCCCCCCTGTGTGCATGCACCCCCAGTTCCTGCAGGGCATTGACTTGACTGTCCATGCCCTGCAGGAACTGCCTTTGATGCTCCCATTGAGGTGCCTTTTTCAAAGGCTCTGCAGCCAAACCGCCAAAGAACCACCCGCCAGAGTAAAAATAAGTTGTACTCTTGCTGCGATCTTAAATGGCTTCGGTGGTCTCGGAGCAGGGCGGCAGCATGGTGGCCCTGCTCCGAGTCCACCAAAGTCATAAGGCCCTAAGCCTTGTAGGGGAAGGGTGTGGACACTAGAGAGGTGACATTTACTATTCCCACTACAATCTAAGCCATTTAGGGGTAGGTGTTGGACACTAAAGAGGTGACAGTTACTCTTCAAACTCCAATCTAAGTGGTCTAGGGGAAGGGTTCACATTATGGGGCTTATTATGATGGAGGTCGGAAAGCCTTCGACCTTCGGTCGGAGACTTTTCGGCTGCTATCGTGGGTTTCAATTCCGACTGGCTGATTATGAATCAGCCAGTCAGAATTGAAACCAGGCGGTCATTCCGGCTGGCTTCCGACGGGCTCAAGGACCACGTAAGCCAGTCAGAGGCCGGCCCGTAATCCCAAAGTGCGGTTTTTCCACCCTTAAGATTACGATGCACGGTTTCCGGCAGGGTTGCCATGCCGGCCTTTCCGACATGGAAACCCTGTTGGAAAACGTGTTCAGGGGCCCTTATATCTATCTCTTTTCATATTTCTCTTTTCAAAGGCTGTCCAGAAAACATAAAGAACAATACATCACATTAACATATGTTCGGACGACATTACGTTATGTCCTATGTCAGCTATCCTTGGAATATGTAAAAAGATATAAGGACAAACTAAACAAAAACATTTTTGGGACATTTTGATTATATGTGGTTCCAAGGTCTCATGTCTGTGATCACCGGGAGATTTTTGATTAATGTGATGTATTGTTCTTTATGATTTCTGGACAGCTATTGAAAAGAGAAATATGAAAAGAGATAGATATACATGTTTTGATATATGAGAAATATATTTAAAACATAAGTTAATGGTTGCGTTGTGTCAGTGGTTTTTAGATATCATTTTCTTGAAAGATTTGTGTTATTTGAGTCAGGAGAAGTTGCACACATGTTGGAGGGACAATTTATAGGCCCTTCAAGTATTTAATGTGTAATGATAACCATTATTTACAAATCCCCTTGAGGAGATTTCGTTCACTTGACGCAACTGTTTGTAGCTCATAACTGTATACCCAGGTTCTAAGGGACAATGGGTAATCCCATTATATTTAATGCTATAAATTACTGCCAGCTTAGTGGTCATTTATAAATTCGGCGGTCAATTCCTCCACCAGGGCTATGTAGGTTTTTACTCAGTTGCCCTGATGGAAGAACAGCCTGACCGCCAACATATAAATGAGGCCCTTAGACATTATTTTTGTACTCATGGAATGATGACATATCTGGAGTATAATCAAAAGTGCTACAACGTTGTCAATTGTCCTTATCAATTTCATACCTAAAAGCCTTATTATGAATTTGTTGGTTTGGGAGGGGGCCGCCACGCTGCCGCCCGCTCCCACTCCGCCAAAGCCAAAACAGATCGCTTGCCAGATTACGACTTAAGTTGCTGGCGGGCACACCATTTGCCCCCTGCATGCACCCCATGGCATAGAGGCACACAGGGCCCCCTTTGTTTCCTCACTGCCACTATTTTCATGGCAGTCGCACCGCCATAAAAAGTGTGGCGGTGAGGAAACTTGTATTATGCTTGGTGGGGCTGCAGCAGTCCCGCCAAGCATGTTGTGACCTCAAGACCGCTGCGCCACCTTGCGGTGGTCCCAGGGCGGCCCAACCGCCCTGGTCATAATAGGGGGTCAGAAGACCGTCACCGTCACACCCCCGTGAGTGTGGCTGTCTATGGATCGCCAGACTTGTAATAAGCCCCTAAGTGTATTGCAAGAGAAGTTCTGTGTTCGGACTGTATTTTTCTTAGCACTCCAAATTAATTTGCCATGGAAGGAATCCCATGTATGGTGGTCTATAGTGAAGCAAGTATTCTTCCCCATATTTGGCACTGTTGAGGGCTACATTCCATTCCCATTGGAAGCCACATATTCATTATTCAGAGTTTGCCTTGGGGCGTTGAATGAGGATATAATGTTTATAGTTGATATTATTCCTAGCAATTCAGAATAAAATGTCATTCTGATTTAATGGGCATAATAGTTTGCAGATTAATCTCAGGTGCTTGAGTATATGTTTCTGAGTTGTTCTTTTCACCTCTGTGACTCACTGTTTTAATACATATATTTGTAGTTGTCTGTAAAAACCTATCACCTCAGTCAACATCACTCTTGTGTCACATGTGTTGAGTTCAAACCAAGCGGGGTGAAATGTATATGTAGCTAATGCCAACCACATTCGGATGAGAGCAAGGGCCCAAACCGTGCTGTTTGCACTACATGCACCAATCTCCCATGAAAAAAGTCATATGCTAAATATATATCAAAGGGTATTTCAATTAATCTATATGGTTCAAATTCATTGATGAATCTATTTGTGGATATCTAGAGAATAGCCCTACTGCATCCACAACTTCTATTTCAACGAATGACTAGAACACCTGTGTGGTATATAAATAGTTGGCTCCGACGACTAGCATAATTTCACCTCCCATTAATGGGAACTCCCTTGCTGTCACTTGGGCGTAACGACAAAAATCAATATAATGCTTTGCAAGAAATATTTTTTTTAATATCAGAAACTATTGCAGTGGTTGATAATATCCTAAAAAATGTCACATTGAAAACAAATTAAGCTTGATTAATGCTGAATTCTGTTTTTACAGAGTATTGGGAGTTCTAATTTCTCAAGGCCTCCCAATATATAAAAACCAGCTTCCTTGGGCTGGATAGTTATTTGAAAATGCTGGTATGTCTGATGTGAAAAACATTCCAGCAATGTGAAATAAACATTGTTTTAAAGTGACAGCTACATTTTCGCAGACGAAAGATACAGTACAGTATATTTATTTTGTGTTGCTGTGAGTGATAAACTGCTCTTTTTTTCATTTCATTGCTCTGACCAAGCAAATTATAAAACAAGGATTCTGTAAATTCTAACAACGCTTTGATTAGTTTGCACTCCTGATGTAACTAAGGCCCAGAAGATTATGGCCGGGCTTGCACTGGAAACCTTGGTTTGCCGACATTTTGGGAGACTCAGGCTAATCTAGGCAAATAGAGAGGTCTGTGGAAACTTAGCCTGACTCCACAAAGGCTGACATTACCCTATGTGGGTGCAAAGAAAACATTTCTCAACCCTAACATAGTGATCTAAGAAGCAGTGCTATTCAGAAGAAAGTGCCCACAAGAACTGTCAAAAAACTACCAGGCCACTTCCACTCTTCGATATTCATTCTACACAAAGGACCTTATTACGATGTCAGGTGGACTTAAGTCTGCCCGACACTGTAGTGTACTGGAACAGCCCTACCTCAGGTTGGCGGTTCTGACCTAAGTATTACGATGCAACCGCCCATAGGGCGGTCACAAACATTCATTGTTCAATGGAAGCTTGTGCAACGGGTGGAAAGGCCCACAGCACAAGCTTCCATTGAACAATGGATGTTTTTTAACATCTCTGCACCCTGTGGCAGGCACCGTGCAGGGATCTTTAGGGGGCACAATAGGTGCCCAGCAGGCCCAATAGCAGGGCCAGGAGGCTGGGGGCCCTGCTAGGGGCCCCCAATGGTGCTTTCCAACAGCCTTTCTATGTCGGAAAGGCCGACATGGAATGGCTGTCGGAAACCGGCATCATAATCCCGACAGCAGAGCCGCCGCCATTAATGGATTATGCAGTCTTTCCGACGCAATGACGGACTCCTTGAGCCCGTCAGAAGCAGCGCGGACGGTCCCTCTGCCCGATGCCTCCGCCTGCCGCATCATAATGCCATTGGTGTCGGACTCACCAACGTCATAATCAGGCCCTATGTGTTCATCCTTTTGACTTTACCAAGCAAAGGAATGTAAGCAGAAAGGACAAACAGTGAGAAGTGGTCTAGAGACCAGTTGACGATTTCAAAAGTATGACAGCTGCTTCTGATTGTGAGTGCCCTTATTGGGCCAAATTGTAATTCTCGGCTAATTGCATTAGGAGTATGCAGTCTGCTGGTAAAGCAGCAACAGAGCACACAAATTCAGGAGCATGGAGACACAAATGACAGAATAGTGATTGATTTCGACATGATCTTGTTGCTTTAATGACCTTTTGCTATTCCTTATGAATGTAATTTGATTTCCATTTTATATGAAAAAACAAACAGAGGAATGTGCTTATTTTTATTCTCCTAAAAAGATGCTATTTGTGGTAGATTTATTTTTCCACAACTAATCTTTGTCAGGAAACATTTGAGTATGCCTGGTTATTGTTGCTGCACATTGGTTTTCCACACAATATAGAAGTTCAATGTTTAAAAAGGCAGTCTCAGAGAGCATTCATTCAGTTTTTACAACAGTCTCAGTCATGGGCAATGCTCTATAAGGTTTCTTTTGCTGTTGTATCAACTAGTTGATCCGACTCAAGCATTAGTAATTTGTATTAATAAAATGTTCTTATAGATATTGGCATAGTCATAATTCTGAGTTTATTGCTAGTTGCAGACAATCGGACCTCACTTACAGTTTGACAGACTGGGTGCCAAATGCCTGGGACTTGGGCGCATTGCACAGAAAATGTAGCGATTCTCACTAGATCAGCAGATTTCTTTTGACGGAGTGTATCTCATCTCCATGGCAGGAGCAGCATTGTCAAAAAAAAGTGGCAGCTGTTCCACCATGCCGTGGTGGCATGGCAGACTTCTCTGTGCTTTTATTTTCCGAGCCAGATACCCGAAGTAAGAGTCTTTTGTCTGATTTGAGTATTTTTTTCCTGTCTGGTTCTCTAGGCTGTACATGGTGATTCTGGAAATAAAAAATAGCAGACATGGTGTTGGAACAACCACCCTAACTGCGTGGCCCTTTAGATGCAATGACCACTGGTGCGAAACCTTTACTGAGGGTTTTCCCTGATTGCAAAGCCACCACCAACTACATCACAATGAAAACCACCATTCTCTGCCTCTGAAGGAGGAGAAGTATGCAAGAAGTAGGGAGATTAGTGCTTAATTTGTAAAACAAAAAACGAGTACTGTCCCCAAGGGTTTTCTAAATAGCCCGTTGCCAGCAATGCCGAATAACAGAGTTGCCAAATAAAGGCAACAATTTGACCAAAAATAAGAGCTTTTATTTGCAGATACACAGGGTCGTTTAAACGCTTGTGGGCAGCTGCTGGCTCACTAATTGAACACATACAAAGGCCTCAGATCTCATTCAGGAAGACCACCCACCAAATTATGATAGATTGCCACCTCTCAGACTCCCCTGAAGCTGCTCAAGTTTGTCAAGCAGCAGGCATGTTTGTTGTGCCTGCTCATTAAGGGGCAGATTTACATGCCCCCTGCGCCACGAGTACGTCACTTTTTGTGACGAACTGGTGGCGTATTTCTCTACCCCATATTTACAAGGACAGGAAAAGCCACCCTGTGTGACTTTTCCTGTCCTTGTAAATATGGCCCCTTTACACGCAGCACTTTGCGTGAAAGGGGCGTTCCATGGGTGTTGCTGTGGGTGTTCCCACGCAACACCCATGGAACAAGACACATTTCCAGATTTACAAGGAATCCCCAGGGGAGGCGTAGCGAGGCGCAACGAGGAGAAATGTTTTAATTTCTCCTCGTTTTTTCCTCTTTCAATGCGTGCTGCATTCTACAGCACGCATTGAAAGAGAAAAATGCCTGTTGTGATTGTTTTTGTGCAGGAAGGTGCCCCTTCCTGCACAAAAACAATCTCCCCATGACGCAGGCATCCTTGCACCATGGTGCAAGGGTGCCTGCGCCGGCGCATGGCAGCTGTTTGTGCGCCAGCGCAGGGGAGAGCACAGGAATGCGACATATTATTGTAAATATGTCGCATTCCTGTGCTTTGGAAGTGCCGCAGCGTGGCGCAGCCAAAGGGCTTGCGTTGCCGCGCTGCGGCACTTCCTTGTAAATCTGCCCCTAAATGTTTATTGCTTTCAAGAAACAAATCTCCAAAACAAAAACACCCCCAAAACAAAAAAACATTGGCCCTGATGCACATAGAGTTTTCTCCCTGCGTGTAATTATTGTTGTTTGATTTGTATGGTGGTACTGAGCAGATAAATCTAAAGGTGGTCGCTCTGCCCTAAATAGAGCAGATTGACTGTCACTATGATCTGGTGGCCCAGTGGCAGATGGGTGCCATGTCAGAGGTTTCTGTGGGCAAAAATATCTTGAGGCCGGTTGTGTGACAGAACCACACATGGCTAAACCACGTGTGCCTTAACAACGCAGTCAGAACAATGAATGCGTCATAACCATGCATTCCTTTGCCACACAAGTCTTTACAACGACTTGCCTTAGGGAAAACTCTGTTCTTTGGAACATTATAATTTACTATTCCAGCTCCACTCTGCTCAACCGTAAGTAAAGCGTTGTGACGACGTGCGTGATAAAGGAATGCTTGGTTAATGCGCATTCGTTGTTTCGACCGTGTTGCAAAGGCAACGCGTGGTTCAGCTGTCGTTGTTATTACTGTTTCCTGTTGAGGCCCCACATATGCAAACCTGACACTTTATCCATCTCAAAATGGTGGCAATTCGAGTTTGAAAGTGTCTGATCTCTGGCAGGATATGGCAGGGCTCCTGTGGCACCAATCTCTAAATGATGCCCAGAGTCATGTTAATTCAGAATACCTATTATGTCTATCTCTATCAATAATACTCACATTAACGACTTCAGATGAATGCAGGAAGGGCGAACCTGCCAGTCTTGGGCAATGTTACCTTCCCACAGATTGCTACAGCAAATGCAGCAGGCAATGGAGCTATCTTTCTGTCTGGTTAGAGTACGATATTTAAGCCAGGTCCTTATTCGTCAGTATGTGTCTAGATTGTGCACAGCAGTGAGAGACGGGGGCTGGAAAGGTGGGAATCTTTCACACCTGTATTCATCTGTTGAGGATTCCATCTGTGCATAGACTCCAAGACGCCCCATGCCATTAGTGTCACCTTCAGAATGAAGGGCGTGTAAGGTACATCAAATTTCAATGAGTAAATCACAACTATTTTTGTTATATTAATAAATTTCAAAGCGGATAAAATGAAAGATAAGATTTATTCTTCGTCTTTCAATCTTGATTACGCAGTGGCGGCTGGTAACATTTGAAAGTAGTGGGGCATAAAAGTTGGGTATATGTGTTATGGTGCAAGCATAACCATCTCACCATGACACACTTTAGGAACCTGGTACGTTAAGTGTTTGTTTATTCACTTGGCTCTATTTTGGCTTTGATGTTCAGCTTTTGCGCCCCCAAATCCTGCTATCAGTTGCAAAAGCACAGCAAACATCTGAGGGCTCTTTCTCTAATCTGTGCTTTTTATGGATTGGGAAAAGGCACATGTAAACTGTGATTCGTCATGCATGCACAGTCTGCAATACTTTTTATCCATTATATTCTGCAGCGTCAAATTGGGCAATGCTAAGCATGTCTGAAAGTAAAGGAAACAAAAGAGCCTGGACATGGTCAACGCCGTCAGTCATCACGTGTTTTTGTTTTCTCAAACTTTCAGCCGGGTTGTGCAGCAGCTGCTGTGCAACATGGCTTTACGTTTAAAAAAATACGCAGTGAAGCAGAGCGCTGCTGCCTCATATTACTTTTTTTTAAATAACTGAAGAGAAGATACCATTCTTCAGTAATTCTCTGAGAGAATGTGAGAGTTCATGGCCTGACAAAAGAAAAACAGTAAAGATACCGAAATAAGTGAAAGATTCGGACAGTGGGTAAAAAGTGAACTTTCTCACCTGAACTTTCTGAAATTGTACAACTCGTTTACCTCAAATAGGGAGATCAAATTGCTAACGTTCGCAGCTCAGTCCGAGGCTCGAGTACAATGGAACAGTGGAACATCATATACAGTCGCCATAATTTAGGATCCCTTTTTCAACATATGGCTCAAGAGAAAATGCCGCCAGAAGAACGGTCAATGCCTTAAGATCATTCACACATTTTAAACCTACTGCCATCCTGTATTCCAATGGTGTACACTGCAGTTTTAGCCAGGTTGTTCGAGTAAGCGTAGCCTGGTTTTGAACTAAGTTGCCATAGACAAACGAGAACTGCAGGTCTAGTGACGTCAGCTTTCTACCAAACCCCTCTGTATCAATTCCTCACAGATTCCTCCCACAAGAAGAACTAGGACTTGCTTGTTAGTTATCTGGAGTTTTGGATAACATCACGTGTCCTATCCTCCACTTGATGCCTTATAGAAAATGTATAAAAAATATGACACTTAATACATTTTAGCATTATATATGCTCCAGCAGATCAGATGGCAAAGCGGTGTTCTTTTGCATTGCGAGTTCACACTAAGACGATATTTTTTATGCTTGCTGCTTTTTTGTCATTAAACATGTATTAGACTTCAGTGGGCCTCGGAGTGTTGTTTTTCTTCCACGGTATTAATTATGAATTGCTCCACTATGGAAAAGATTACAGTAAGTGTCTGCTGCTGACATACAGTGTGCCGAGCATATGATGAGTTCAATTACACTAGTAGCAACACAATCTCCGCTTTATTGTGCGAGCTGTGCGGCGCCTTCTTTGTCCCATTTACGAGCCTAAATCACCATTATAAATACGTATGGAAACGGTAAACATTTCTTTTGCACAGACGGGACATCAGGCCTCAGAAAGTTAAAAACTGTTATTCTCCACCCTCCAGGGGCCTGATTGACAGCAGTCGCAGGCGGCATTACGAGCGGGGGGGGGAAATGGGGTCGTCGCAGGGGGATCGCGGGGGGGGAGGGGTGAGGCATTTAATTAAATACAAATTATAAAATAAAACTTACTCAGTCCCGACTCCCGCCGTCCAGCGCCAATTCCTGCAGCTCTCCTGTCTCCTCGTCATCAGGAAAGGCAGCCTCCCTCCCTCCCCTCCGCCAATCACAACGCTGTGTGATTGGTGAGGCGCAGGGGAGAGCGCCCCAGCCACGCCATTTTCTCCTAGGTAGAGAAGAAGGAGAGTGGGCGGTCGTGCTCGAGGGCAGGGGGAGTGGCTTACCCACTGTTGTGGGTACTGACTGTTTGGTCGGCTCCAGGGGCCGACCAAGCAGTCAGTACCCACAACAGTGGGTAAGCCACTCCCCTGCCCTCGAGCACGACCGCCCACCCTCCCGCCCCCAACCAGGCACTTCTGCTTTCTCGCAGTGCGAGAAGCAGAAACATAAAATGGTAGTTTTTACCATTTTATGTTTCTGCTTCTGGCACTGCCAGAAAGCAGTGGGGCGACGCCCAAACGCCCCTATGGAGGAGCCGCCACGTTAATTCTTTACATGTTCAGCCCTAGGGACAATTCGGCATAGGGCTTTTTCAAGGCTAAAAATGTATTATACAAAAGATAGAGTAAGAATTTCTTTAAAATACAGTGACAGTTAAATAGAAAATCATGAAACAACGTACATTGTGATGTTCACACAGCAAACGTGAGACACACAGGAGAAACATAGGTATGTGGTGTACAGTGCTGGTGTTTTTTTCTAATTATCAACTCTAAAACAGCTAAAGCAATGTTTATGTTTAGTATGCCTAAATTCTTGCCATACAAAAGGGGATGATGGACGGAACGTTTGAGCCAATCAAACACTCACCCCCAGTCAACTGATCTGGGTTTAATCCATCATCATTCTTTAGCTCACTCCACCACCCCAGTTTCAGACATGGCCATATGCAAATCAGTCTGACCCTGTGCCTCATGGGAACAGTCCAGCCCGAACTGCCAAGCCATGTCTTCCCTGGACCGGAAACAAGCATCCTAGGACCGGTTTCTGGCATTCCAGCCGTCATCAGCCAGGCTTGCTTGAATCCAGTGGCAAAGTGAGCAAGGGACCCACGTCTGGGCATGCCCTCGCCAACTTAGGGCGAACAAAGCGATACAAAAGGGGATGATGGACGGAACGTTTGAGCCAATCAAACACTCACCCCCAGTCAACTGATCTGGGTTTAATCCATCATCATTCTTTAGCTCACTCCACCACCCCAGTTCAGACATGGCCATATGCAAATCAGTCTGACCCTGTGCCTCATGGGAACAGTCCAGCCCGAACTGCCAAGCCATGTCTTCCCTGGACCGGAAACAAGCATCCTAGGACCGGTTTCTGGCATTCCAGCCGTCATCAGCCAGGCTTGCTTGAATCCAGTGGCAAAGTGAGCAAGGGACCCACGTCTGGGCATACCCCCGCCAACTTAGGGCGTAACAAAGCGATACAAAGGGGATGATGGACGGAACGTTTGAGCCAATCAAACACTCACCCCAGTCAACTGATCTGGGTTTAATCCATCATCATTCTTTAGCTCACTCCACCACCCCAGTTCAGACATGGCCATATGCAAATCAGTCTGACCCTGTGCCTCATGGGAACAGTCCAGCCCGAACTGCCAAGCCATGTCTTCCCTGGACCGGAAACAAGCATCCTAGGACCGGTTTCTGGCATTCCAGCCGTCATCAGCCAGGCTTGCTTGAATCCAGTGGCAAAGTGAGCAAGGGACCCACGTCTGGGCATGCCCCCGCCAACTTAGGGCGAACAAAGCGATACAAAAGGGGATGATGGACGGAACGTTTGAGCCAATCAAACACTCACCCCCAGTCAACTGATCTGGGTTTAATCCATCATCATTCTTTAGCTCACTCCACCAACCCAGTTCAGACATGGCCATATGCAAATCAGTCTGACCCTGTGCCTCATGGGAACAGTCCAGCCCGAACTGCCAAGCCATGTCTTCCCTGGACCGGAAACAAGCATCCTAGGACCGGTTTCTGGCATTCCAGCCGTCATCAGCCAGGCTTGCTTGAATCCAGTGGCAAAGTGAGCAAGGGACCCACGTCTGGGCATGCCCCCGCCAACTTAGGGCGAACAAAGCGATACAAAGGGGATGATGGACGGAACGTTTGATCCAATCAAACACTCACCCCAGTCAACTGATCTGGGTTTAATCCATCATCATTCTTTAGCTCACTCCACCACCCCAGTTCAGACATGGCCATATGCAAATCAGTCTGACCCTGTGCCTCATGGGAACAGTCCAGCCCGAACTGCCAAGCCATGTCTTCCCTGGACCGGAAACAAGCATCCTAGGACCGGTTTCTGGCATTCCAGCCGTCATCAGCCAGGCTTGCTTGAATCCAGTGGCAAAGTGAGCAAGGGACCCACGTCTGGGCATGCCCCCGCCAACTTAGGGCGAACAAAGCGATACAAAAGGGGATGATGGACGGAACGTTTGAGCCAATCAAACACTCACCCCAGTCAACTGATCTGGGTTTAATCCATCATCATTCTTTAGCTCACTCCACCACCCCAGTTCAGACATGGCCATATGCAAATCAGTCTGACCCTGTGCCTCATGGGAACAGTCCAGCCCGAACTGCCAAGCCATGTCTTCCCTGGACCGGAAACAAGCATCCTAGGACCGGTTTCTGGCATTCCAGCCGTCATCAGCCAGGCTTGCTTGAATCCAGTGGCAAAGTGAGCAAGGGACCCACGTCTGGGCATGCCCCGCCAACTTAGGGCGAACAAAGCGATACAAAAGGGGATGATGGACGGAACGTTTGAGCCAATCAAACACTCACCCCAGTCAACTGATCTGGGTTTAATCCATCATCATTCTTTAGCTCACTCCACCAACCCAGTTCAGACATGGCCATATGCAAATCAGTCTGACCCTGTGCCTCATGGGAACAGTCCAGCCCGAACTGCCAAGCCATGTCTTCCCTGGACCGGAAACAAGCATCCTAGGACCGGTTCCTGGCATTCCAGCCGTCATCAGCCAGGCTTGCTTGAATCCAGTGGCAAAGTGAGCAAGGGACCCACGTCTGGGCATGCCCCCGCCAACTTAGGGCGAACAAGCGATACAAAGGGGATGATGGACGGAACGTTTGAGCCAATCAAACACTCACCCCCAGTCAACTGATCTGGGTTTAATCCATCATCATTCTTTAGCTCACTCCACCACCCCAGTTCAGACATGGCCATATGCAAATCAGTCTGACCCTGTGCCTCATGGGAACAGTCCCTGGATTCAAGCAAGCCTGGCTGATGACGGCTGGAATGCCAGAAACCGGTCCTAGGTTGCTTGTTTCCGGTCCAGGGAAGACATGGCTTGGCAGTTCGGGCTGGACTGTTCCCATGAGGCACAGGGTCAGACTGATTTGCATATGGCCATGTCTGAACTGGGGTGGTGGAGTGAGCTAAAGAATGATGATGGATTAAACCCAGATCAGTTGACTGGGGGTGAGTGTTTGATTGGCTCAAACGTTCCGTCCATCATCCCCTTTGTATCGCTTTGTTCGCCCTAAGTTGGCGGGGTATGCCCAGACGTGGGTCCCTTGCTCACTTTGCCACTGGATTCAAGCAAGCCTGGCTGATGACGGCTGGAATGCCAGAAACCGGTCCTAGGTTGCTTGTTTCCGGTCCAGGGAAGACATGGCTTGGCAGTTCGGGCTGGACTGTTCCCATGAGGCACAGGGTCAGACTGATTTGCATATGGCCATGTCTGAACTGGGGTGGTGGAGTGAGCTAAAGAATGATGATGGATTAAACCCAGATCAGTTGACTGGGGGTGAGTGTTTGATTGGCTCAAACGTTCCGTCCATCATCCCCTTTATATCGCTTTGTTTGCCCTAAGTTGGCGGGGGTATGCCCAGACGTGGGTCCCTTGCTCACTTTGCCACTGGATTCAAGCAAGCCTGGCTGATGACGGCTGGAATGCCAGAAACCGGTCCTAGGTTGCTTGTTTCCGGTCCAGGAAGACATGGCTTGGCAGTTCGGGCTGGACTGTTCCCATGAGGCACAGGGTCAGACTGATTTGCATATGGCCATGTCTGAACTGGGGTGGTGGAGTGAGCTAAAGAATGATGATGGATTAAACCCAGATCAGTTGACTGGGGGTGAGTGTTTGATTGGCTCAAACGTTCCGTCCATCATCCCCTTTGTATCGCTTTGTTCGCCCTAAGTTGGCGGGGTATGCCCAGACGTGGGTCCCTTGCTCACTTTGCCACTGGATTCAAGCAAGCCTGGCTGATGACGGCTGGAATGCCAGAAACCGGTCCTAGGTTGCTTGTTTCCGGTCCAGGAAGACATGGCTTGGCAGTTCGGGCTGGACTGTTCCCATGAGGCACAGGGTCAGACTGATTTGCATATGGCCATGTCTGAACTGGGGTGGTGGAGTGAGCTAAAGAATGATGATGGATTAAACCCAGATCAGTTGACTGGGGGTGAGTGTTTGATTGGCTCAAACGTTCCGTCCATCATCCCCTTTGTATCGCTTTGTTCGCCCTAAGTTGGCGGGGGTATGCCCAGACGTGGGTCCCTTGCTCACTTTGCCACTGGATTCAAGCAAGCCTGGCTGATGACGGCTGGAATGCCAGAAACCGGTCCTAGGTTGCTTGTTTCCGGTCCAGGGAAGACATGGCTTGGCAGTTCGGGCTGGACTGTTCCCATGAGGCACAGGGTCAGACTGATTTGCATATGGCAATGTCTGAACTGGGGTGGTGGAGTGAGCTAAAGAATGATGATGGATTAAACCCAGATCAGTTGACTGGGGGTGAGTGTTTGATTGGCTCAAACGTTCCGTCCATCATCCCCTTTTGTATCGCTTTGTTCGCCCTAAGTTGGCGGGGGTATGCCCAGATGTGGGTCCCTTGCTCACTTTGCCACTGGATTCAAGCAAGCCTGGCTGATGACGGCTGGAATGCCAGAAACCGGTCCTAGGTTGCTTGTTTCCGGTCCAGGGAAGACATGGCTTGGCAGTTCGGGCTGGACTGTTCCCATGAGGCACAGGGTCAGACTGATTTGCATATGGCCATGTCTGAACTGGGGTGGTGGAGTGAGCTAAAGAATGATGATGGATTAAACCCAGATCAGTTGACTGGGGGTGAGTGTTTGATTGGCTCAAACGTTCCGTCCATCATCCCCTTTTGTATCGCTTTGTTCGCCCTAAGTTGGCGGGGTATGCCCAGACGTGGGTCCCTTGCTCACTTTGCCACTGGATTCAAGCAAGCCTGGCTGATGACGGCTGGAATGCCAGAAACCGGTCCTAGGTTGCTTGTTTCCGGTCCAGGGAAGACATGGCTTGGCAGTTCGGGCTGGACTGTTCCCATGAGGCACAGGGTCAGACTGATTTGCATATGGCCATGTCTGAACTGGGGTGGTGGAGTGAGCTAAAGAATGATGATGGATTAAACCCAGATCAGTTGACTGGGGGTGAGTGTTTGATTGGCTCAAGCGTTCCGTCCATCATCCCCTTTTGTATCGCTTTGTTCGCCCTAAGTTGGCGGGGGTATGCCCAGACGTGGGTCCCTTGCTCACTTTGCCACTGGATTCAAGCAAGCCTGGCTGATGACGGCTGGAATGCCAGAAACCGGTCCTAGGTTGCTTGTTTCCGGTCCAGGGAAGACATGGCTTGGCAGTTCGGGCTGGACTGTTCCCATGAGGCACAGGGTCAGACTGATTTGCATATGGCCATGTCTGAACTGGGGTGGTGGAGTGAGCTAAAGAATGATGATGGATTAAACCCAGATCAGTTGACTGGGGGTGAGTGTTTGATTGGCTCAAACGTTCCGTCCATCATCCCCTTTGTATCGCTTGTTCGCCCTAAGTTGGCGGGGTATGCCCAGACGTGGGTCCCTTGCTCACTTTGCCACTGGATTCAAGCAAGCCTGGCTGATGACGGCTGGAATGCCAGAAACCGGTCCTAGGTTGCTTGTTTCCGGTCCAGGGAAGACATGGCTTGGCAGTTTGGGCTGGACTGTTCCCATGAGGCACAGGGTCAGACTGATTTGCATATGGCCATGTCTGAACTGGGGTGGTGGAGTGAGCTAAAGAATGATGATGGATTAAACCCAGATCAGTTGACTGGGGGTGAGTGTTTGATTGGCTCAAACGTTCCGTCCATCATCCCCTTTTGTATCGCTTTGTTCGCCCTAAGTTGGCGGGGGTATGCCCAGACGTGGGTCCCTTGCTCACTTTGCCACTGGATTCAAGCAAGCCTGGCTGATGACGGCTGGAATGCCAGAAACCGGTCCTAGGTTGCTTGTTTCCGGTCCAGGGAAGACATGGCTTGGCAGTTCGGGCTGGACTGTTCCCATGAGGCACAGGGTCAGACTGATTTGCATATGGCCATGTCTGAACTGGGGTGGTGGAGTGAGCTAAAGAATGATGATGGATTAAACCCAGATCAGTTGACTGGGGGTGAGTGTTTGATTGGCTCAAACGTTCCGTCCATCATCCTCTTTTGTATCGCTTTGTTCGCCCTAAGTTGGCGGGGGTATGCCCAGACGTGGGTCCCTTGCTCACTTTGCCACTGGATTCAAGCAAGCCTGGCTGATGACGGCTGGAATGCCAGAAACCGGTCCTAGGTTGCTTGTTTCCGGTCCAGGGAAGACATGGCTTGGCAGTTCGGGCTGGACTGTTCCCATGAGGCACAGGGTCAGACTGATTTGTATATGGCCATGTCTGAACTGGGGTGGTGGAGTGAGCTAAAGAATGATGATGGATTAAACCCAGATCAGTTGACTGGGGGTGAGTGTTTGATTGGCTCAAACGTTCCGTCCATCATCCCCTTTTGTATCGCTTTGTTCGCCCTAAGTTGGCGGGGGTATGCCCAGACGTGGGTCCCTTGCTCACTTTGCCACTGGATTCAAGCAAGCCTGGCTGATGACGGCTGGAATGCCAGAAACCGGTCCTAGGTTGCTTGTTTCCGGTCCAGGGAAGACATGGCTTGGCAGTTCGGGCTGGACTGTTCCCATGAGGCACAGGGTCAGACTGATTTGCATATGGCCATGTCTGAACTGGGGTGGTGGAGTGAGCTAAAGAATGATGATGGATTAAACCCAGATCAGTTGACTGGGGGTGAGTGTTTGATTGGCTCAAACGTTCCGTCCATCATCCCCTTTTGTATCGCTTTGTTCGCCCTAAGTTGGCGGGGGTATGCCCAGACGTGGGTCCCTTGCTCTCTTTGCCACTGGATTCAAGCAAGCCTGGCTGATGACGGCTGGAATGCCAGAAACCGGTCCTAGGTTGCTTGTTTCCGGTCCAGGGAAGACATGGCTTGGCAGTTCGGGCTGGACTGTTCCCATGAGGCACAGGGTCAGACTGATTTGCATATGGACATGTCTGAACTGGGGTGGTGGAGTGAGCTAAAGAATGATGATGGATTAAACCCAGATCAGTTGACTGGGGGTGAGTGTTTGATTGGCTCAAACGTTCCGTCCATCATCCCCTTTTGTATCGCTTTGTTCGCCCTAAGTTGGCGGGGGTATGCCCAGACGTGGGTCCCTTGCTCACTTTGCCACTGGATTCAAGCAAGCCTGGCTGATGACGGCTGGAATGCCAGAAACCGGTCCTAGGTTGCTTGTTTCCGGTCCAGGGAAGACATGGCTTGGCAGTTCGGGCTGGACTGTTCCCATGAGGCACAGGGTCAGACTGATTTGCATATGGCCATGTCTGAACTGGGGTGGTGGAGTGAGCTAAAGAATGATGATGGATTAAACCCAGATCAGTTGACTGGGGGTGAGTGTTTGATTGGCTCAAACGTTCCGTCCATCATCCCCTTTGGTATCGCTTTGTTCGCCCTAAGTTGGCGGGGGTATGCCCAGACGTGGGTCCCTTGCTCACTTTGCCACTGGATTCAAGCAAGCCTGGCTGATGACGGCTGGAATGCCAGAAACCGGTCCTAGGTTGCTTGTTTCCGGTCCAGGGAAGACATGGCTTGGCAGTTCGGGCTGGACTGTTCCCATGAGGCACAGGGTCAGACTGATTTGCATATGGCCATGTCTGAACTGGGGTGGTGGAGTGAGCTAAAGAATGATGATGGATTAAACCCAGATCAGTTGACTGGGGGTGAGTGTTTGATTGGCTCAAACGTTCCGTCCATCATCCCCTTTTGTATCGCTTTGTTCGCCCTAAGTTGGCGGGGGTATGCCCAGACGTGGGTCCCTTGCTCACTTTGCCACTGGATTCAAGCAAGCCTGGCTGATGACGGCTGGAATGCCAGAAACCGGTCCTAGGTTGCTTGTTTCCGGTCCAGGGAAGACATGGCTTGGCAGTTCGGGCTGGACTGTTCCCATGAGGCACAGGGTCAGACTGATTTGCATATGGCCATGTCTGAACTGGGGTGGTGGAGTGAGCTAAAGAATGATGATGGATTAAACCCAGATCAGTTGACTGGGGGTGAGTGTTTGATTGGCTCAAACGTTCCGTCCATCATCCCCTTTTGTATCGCTTTGTTCGCCCTAAGTTGGCGGGGGTATGCCCAGACGTGGGTCCCTTGCTCACTTTGCCACTGGATTCAAGCAAGCCTGGCTGATGACGGCTGGAATGCCAGAAACCGGTCCTAGGTTGCTTGTTTCCGGTCCAGGGAAGACATGGCTTGGCAGTTCGGGCTGGACTGTTCCCATGAGGCACAGGGTCAGACTGATTTGCATATGGCCATGTCTGAACTGGGGTGGTGGAGTGAGCTAAAGAATGATGATGGATTAAACCCAGATCAGTTGACTGGGGGTGAGTGTTTGATTGGCTCAAACGTTCCGTCCATCATCCCCTTTTGTATCGCTTTGTTCGCCCTAAGTTGGCGGGGGTATGCCCAGACGTGGGTCCCTTGCTCACTTTGCCACTGGATTCAAGCAAGCCTGGCTGATGACGGCTGGAATGCCAGAAACCGGTCCTAGGTTGCTTGTTTCCGGTCCAGGGAAGACATGGCTTGGCAGTTCGGGCGGGACTGTTCCCATGAGGCACAGGGTCAGACTGATTTGCATATGGCCATGTCTGAACTGGGGTGGTGGAGTGAGCTAAAGAATGATGATGGATTAAACCCAGATCAGTTGACTGGGGGTGAGTGTTTGATTGGCTCAAACGTTCCGTCCATCATCCCTTTTGTATCGCTTTGTTCGCCCTAAGTTGGCGGGGGTATGCCCAGACGTGGGTCCCTTGCTCACTTTGCCACTGGATTCAAGCAAGCCTGGCTGATGACGGCTGGAATGCCAGAAACCGGTCCTAGGTTGCTTGTTTCCGGTCCAGGGAAGACATGGCTTGGCAGTTCGGGCTGGACTGTTCCCATGAGGCACAGGGTCAGACTGATTTGCATATGGCCATGTCTGAACTGGGGTGGTGGAGTGAGCTAAAGAATGATGATGGATTAAACCCAGATCAGTTGACTGGGGGTGAGTGTTTGATTGGCTCAAACGTTCCGTCCATCATCCCCTTTTGTATCGCTTTGTTCGCCCTAAGTTGGCGGGGGTATGCCCAGACGTGGGTCCCTTGCTCACTTTGCCACTGGATTCAAGCAAGCCTGGCTGATGACGGCTGGAATGCTAGAAACCGGTCCTAGGTTGCTTGTTTCCGGTCCAGGGAAGGCTTGGCAGTTCGGGCGGGACTGTTCCCATGAGGCACAGGGTCAGACTGATTTGCATATGGCCATGTCTGAACTGGGGTGGTGGAGTGAGCTAAAGAATGATGATGGATTAAACCCAGATCAGTTGACTGGGGGTGAGTGTTTGATTGGCTCAAACGTTCCGTCCATCATCCCCTTTTGTATCGCTTTGTTCGCCCTAAGTTGGCGGGGGTATGCCCAGACGTGGGTCCCTTGCTCACTTTGCCACTGGATTCAAGCAAGCCTGGCTGATGATGGCTGGAATGCCAGAAACCGGTCCTAGGTTGCTTGTTTCCGGTCCAGGGAAGACATGGCTTGGCAGTTCGGGCTGGACTGTTCCCATGAGGCACAGGGTCAGACTGATTTGCATATGGCCATGTCTGAACTGGGGTGATGGAGTGAGCTAAAGAATGATGATGGATTAAACCCAGATCAGTTGACTGGGGGTGAGTGTTTGTTTGGCTCAAACGTTCCGTCCATCATCCCCTTTTGTATCGCTTTGTTCGCCCTAAGTTGGCGGGGGTATGCCCAGACGTGGGTCCCTTGCTCACTTTGCCACTGGATTCAAGCAAGCCTGGCTGATGACGGCTGGAATGCCAGAAACCGGTCCTAGGTTGCTTGTTTCCGGTCCAGGGAAGACATGGCTTGGCAGTTCGGGCTGGACTGTTCCCATGAGGCACAGGGTCAGACTGATTTGCATATGGCCATGTCTGAACTGGGGTGGTGGAGTGAGCTAAAGAATGATGATGGATTAAACCCAGATCAGTTGACTGGGGGTGAGTGTTTGATTGGCTCAAGCGTTCCGTCCATCATCCCCTTTTGTATCGCTTTGTTCGCCCTAAGTTGGCGGGGGTATGCCCAGACGTGGGTCCCTTGCTCACTTTGCCACTGGATTCAAGCAAGCCTGGCTGATGACGGCTGGAATGCCAGGAACCGGTCCTAGGTTGCTTGTTTCCGGTCCAGGGAAGACATGGCTTGGCAGTTCGGGCTGGACTGTTCCCATGAGGCACAGGGTCAGACTGATTTGCATATGGCCATGTCTGAACTGGGGTGGTGGAGTGAGCTAAAGAATGATGATGGATTAAACCCAGATCAGTTGACTGGGGGTGAGTGTTTGATTGGCTCAAACGTTCCGTCCATCATCCCCTTTTGTATCGCTTTGTTCGCCCTAAGTTGGCGGGGGTATGCCCAGACGTGGGTCCCTTGCTCACTTTGCCACTGGATTCAAGCAAGCCTGGCTGATGACGGCTGGAATGCCAGAAACCGGTCCTAGGTTGCTTGTTTCTGGTCCAGGGAAGACATGGCTTGGCAGTTCGGGCTGGACTGTTCCCATGAGGCACAGGGTCAGACTGATTTGCATATGGCCATGTCTGAACTGGGGTGGTGGAGTGAGCTAAAGAATGATGATGGATTAAACCCAGATCAGTTGACTGGGAGTGAGTGTTTGATTGGCTCAAACGTTCCGTCCATCATCCCCTTTTGTATCGCTAAATTCTTGCCAAGCCAAAATAATACAGTTATAGATTGTGTTAAGAATGGTAAACAGAGCAAAATCAATTAAGAGATAAATATGGAGAAAACAAGTAAATGTAAAATCAAATTATACCAGAAGCGTTGTCACAGTTCGAAGAAGAAAAGCACAATGGTAAGTGGAAACCGGTTTAAGTGGCATCACAAGGGGGAGGGCTGCGGGGGGGGGGACGGACCCACAGTCTGGGAGAACGGATGAGGAGACGATTTCCCAGTGAGTGCTGCTGCCCAATAGTAGCTTTTAATTTACAGGCTCTACAGGGTCCATGTAGTACAGTTTACAAGGGGCTTACAAGTAAATTAAAATGCACAAATCAAATAGATGACAATAGTACCACGTTTTAGGAAGAACTTTAGCACCGGTTAGCAGTGGTAAATAAATAAAATGAAATACCAGCATTTGTAAGCGCACAGCTACCTCCGGAGAGGTGTCCCGGCGCTGGGGGCCCTCGGGAAGATTAAGCAAGCTATTGCCCAGAGTCACATGGTGCTGGGCTAACCTGCCGCCAGCACCGGGGATCGAACCGTGAACCCCGTGGCCCGGAGTGAGGCACCCTGGCCGCTGCACCACACCTCTTCCACATGCACAGATTTCTAATACCAACAAAAAACTGGTTCAGCAACAGAAGGCAAAAATCTGGGGGAGACCCTGCAAAATGGGCCAGGTCCAACAGGGACTAACTCAAGAAATTAATGTTGGTGTGCTTTTTTCTAGATTCATCCTTGTAACTGAAGGAAATGATGACAGTACAAATATGCACAGATCCAAATTTTCAGTTTATGATCAAAAGTAATCAAGCAGAAAAGGGCAAATCAATTTTCTATTTTTGATCTGCCACGCAGAAGGCCATGTACAGGTAAAAATGAGAATTATAGTTGAATTGGAAGATGGCCTACACATATAAAATCAGTATTACAGACAACCAATCCACACAAATTCTATTTAAGAAAGGTGAATTTCAAGAGTGATTCCGTAAACCTTATTCCCTGACTTACCTAACCTGTGACCTGGCCATGACACAACTACTGCGTGCTGGTGTCTCATCATAGTAGTTTAGTTCATACCTTTTTTCATGCTTCCCACTAGCAAGACAGCCTACTGGCTATCCCTGTGTAGGCATGTTTAGTATGTCATAACTGGGTCCCCTTTACTCCTGATTATATGTTGCATTCCTGAGATTGTTTTGGTATAGGAGAAGTGGGGTACCCATAGTGTCACCCCTACATGAACATATGCATGTATGTAGCCCCTAAAGTTGTAGAGTGCTCCATAGGGTTTAGTGCCTAGTCCGTCTCGCTCTTCCCTGCATGCCCCTCTGTGATGCTCTCTCCCTTCCTGTCCTCTCTGTACAATTCATTGGAAAGCCTGTATTTGTCTAGTTTTTAATGCATATCCATTGAAACTAGCAAGGATAATTTCTGTTTATTGGAAATGGAAAAAGTCAGTTCATGCAGGTCAACCTGTGATGTGAGAGAAACACAGTTAAGCAAATACGATGCCCAAGGACATGGCCAACCACTGCATACCTACAGCAGAGACGACCTAGGGTGATAGCCTATCCTCCACAACCTGAGTTGTGCTGTGCTGGGGTGGCAAGAGCACAGTAACATCAACTGGTTTGTCAGGGTTCATCTGGATTCCAATTCACGGCTGAGGGTTACAGTTCCCCTGGAGCCAGTTGATGTGAAGCTGCAGTTTGGGGCTATTTTGTGGCCAAGTGGTCAAAGACCAATTGCCAGTGAGTGCATGTACCTCATTCAGTTTTCACCTTCTACCTGAAGAAGGTCTGCACACCCATGTAAGAAATGGCAGACATTAGAAATAGAATCGTTGCAGGGGTTAACAACAAATACGAGGTCAAAACCTTGAGGAAAGGGAAGGAGATATATTGCTTGGTATGTCAACCTTTTGAGGAAAGGGGGTGTCTTACCTGGTATATGAAGAACGTGTATGTTTCAGACTATTGCTATAGTCCAGCCCCCATATGTTTGACTAGGAGAATGTTGGGGACATGTAACTGCAGAGAGAGGAGGCCAGAGGAACGACCAGCTCACCTGTAGATTTTAGATCCGCAAGAAAGAGAGTGAGGCCCTGATGCCTGTTCTTGCATCATGCTTCCTCCAACACTGTGCTGAAGATGAGGATGGTGCTCTTTTGCCTTGTGTCACGCCCCCGCAGTGCATTTTCCTTAACGTGGTGCTAAGGAAGAGCTGGAGGTTTGCGTGGCATGGACCTCCATGGCAGCTGTGTTGCCCCTGATCCAGCACTGAAGAGCATCTGGCTCACGTGCCACCGCTGCACCTGTGTTTTATCTCCAGAGCAGAATCCGAGACGCGCCAGGATGTCGTATGAGGATGTCATCGCCCAATTGCTGCCCCAGGAAGCATAGACTCCTGCAGCACTGCTTCTTTCTTCCTGGGTGACATCGGAAAAAAATGGATCACCTGTGGCTGCTTGGTTACACATTCCAGGAGCAGACCAGAAGCAAAACATAGGCCCTGACCTGGCCACCATCCCCCAATATTCCTGAGTCAAGAACAAACGACGACCAGTGTTTGATTCCACAAGAGGTTAGAGCGCCACCATAAAGTGTGTGCATTCAACGTGCACTATGAGATAGGTAAGCTATTGACCATTGCTATACTGAGTAACCGAACCATATACGCACAAGCCCTTTGGCATGCTAGATTCAACCTGTTAGTATCGATGATGCTTAAGAGATAGTGATTTATGCCATAAGACGTCCTTAAGTTACTAAACATATTTCCTTAATGACAATAAGGTTTTATATCTTTTCGATACAAATAACGGTGCTTGAACGGTATAATTAATGTGAGAGACATATGTACTGACTAACCTGTTGGTTTTACCACACGATACCTTTCAAACATACGTCATACCATTTCGACCTTGCTACAGCCTTAAAGAAAGCGAAAGAGGAGGTACTTGCCAATGCAGTGAGCTTGCAGTAGTACCTGGTTCCTGTGTTTGCAAGGACAATCGCAAAACTTTTCGCAAGGATTACATAATTGTCACACAGACATTGGAGAACTGTCCTGACTATATGTTGGTCCGGGCAAAATTGCATCCATTTTTTCTGACAAATTGCCTTGCTGCCTTTGTGAAACTGGTGTTTCATTTTTTCTGACACAATGAGGTACCTGTTGCATAACTAACTATTATATAAAGCCAATTTACAATGACTATATTTTCCCCAGAAATGTCAATTGGTAAACTTGATGGAGGAATTAAATATCATATTCTGTATTCTTAGGCATCACTCGCTTGCAGAGTAAATCTTTGAGCTCAGTTTTGCTGATGGCGGCCTGTACTTGTACTGCCAAAAACATTTAAAATGTTTCCTCATTTACATCGTGTGTTTTAACATCAAAACACTTTAATCAGTTTGCAGGAATACAAATTGATTTGGAATATCTTATGGTTCAAGTTAGCCTAACGTTTAGTGGCTTATTCCTAATGGTGTGTCCAGTGGCGTAGCTAGACCTACTGCTACCCGGGGCGGCCGCCAAGTTTGCCGCCCGATGCAGGTAAGAGTGTGTGTGTGGGGGTGGGGCCGACGGATGACTTGTTCCCGGGGGTCAGGGGATAGTGGTAATCGACAGACCCGACTTGCTCACCTCCTCCATCTACACAACTAGGTGTGTCCTCTGAATAACAAAACCACAATATATATCGGTGCATTATTGAGGACAGAATATCGATAATAAAATATCTACTGGTAAATATGTCTAGATTTTTTATACCTAACTCCACATTTATGTACGTATGCGGTACATATATCTTCAAGGTATGTAGATGTCAAGTTAGGAGGAATAGTAAATCTATACTTCCCTATATGCACTTACCTACTGATATTTTGTCCCTTGATATTCTGTCCCCGGCATTCTTGTACCACAATATTGTTGGTGTTTATATTCAGTAGTATATTCTTTACATTAGAGCCAGATATTGGTACATATTTGAACTCTTTACGCTTTATGTAATTGCTGACGTAGGATAATTTTAAATTCAAAGAATGTGCTGTAAATAACTGAAATAGGAAAGCAGATTGTAATGCACGCTGATTAGGCAGTACAAGCGAAGATTTTATTATAACACATTATCAAGTAAACAACTAATAAGCATCACCATTCAGTTACATTAAATTGTAAGAAGACCAATATTGTTACCATCTGTTGGCGGAAGTGATAGTAGCATGAAACTGCGTACACTGCAATTAAATTGGCATTTGAGAAGAAATTAAGCTTCATTAAAACTTTTATTACAAACATTACACATGCTCTGTAACAAGAGGGGTGGAATTCCATCTGCTTTGGGCTTATGCCTAATTTAGGCAATCTTAAAAATGCCTGCTTTCTTTTTGTGGGGGAAGCTCAGCTTTTCAGTTATTCATTCGATCGAGTTAAATCTCTGTATTCAAAATAATTAAGTCTTGAGATGTGTGTGGGACATGAAATGTATGTTCTAGAGTTACCAGTGATTAATGGCATAGGTATCATGAGCTAGTGTTAAAAGCACTATAACTCCTCCCTTTTAATACATTTGTTTTCATTTAGTAATTATCTGTATCTAAAAGAATGCCAAGCCGATGTAGAGTTTGGAGTAGCAAATGTTAAATTATGTGGTAAATGTAAGTGATAATGAGCAGGTGATTAAATTAGCCCCTGCAGTCCCAGCAGGGACGGCCCAGAATCTTTGTATATGCATGAGTTGGCCTTCCAGCATGCTCATTGCTGGAAATTGGATACTTGGCAAACATTTAGTCGGAAACTGGGGGACTCCCCAACACATTTTGCATGGTTTGCTTTACTTTTGTGTTACACTATTGACTGGTATACCGAGACATCACGGTTTATTGCGCAATAAAAGGGCAAGTGAAGTATTTATAACTAGGGCTCCCGGTTTTATGTTATTTATTTTTTTGCCATTTCCGTCTGTATTTATCCATAAATGTAAGCTGTTCATTAACCTAAAACGGCACAGAGTCCAAAACCGATTGCGAGTTTCGGCGGTGGGGGAGCGGACGGTCCACCACCGCCATGCACCGACACTGCAGAGACTCACCACCTGCCAGATAAAGTGGCCTGATGGGCGGCGTGGCAGTTCTGTGTTGGTGACTCTTTTAAAGGCAGCGGTGCCTTTAAAAAAGGCACCGCAATGGGACTGCACAACAAGGTTTCTGCACGGCATAGACTCAAAAGTCCATGCCGTGTAGGAACTGTTGTGCATGCACACAGGGGGCACATGTTATGAGGCCCCTGTTGTTTCCTCACCGTGTTTATCTTCACTGTCCATGAACCTCCATGAAACCGCCAGTGGAGAGGAAACTCATTATATGATTGGCGGGACTGAGGCGGCCTCCTGACCGCCGTGCCACTGCCAGACAGAGTCTGGTGCTATGTAAAACACAAAATATCTCAATATATGCATAATGGGAGGTTTTCAGGGCAAATATGTTGGATAGTGGAGCGTGGTGCTCTAAGGTGAGTTTTTTTTAAATGTGGTATACTGCCTATGGAGTGCAAGAATAGTCTGGTAGGTTTCTGTGTGTGATGTGGTTGCAAGTGATGGAGTAGTTTTATATTATTAGCTGAGGTATATTGTAATGTGGTGCGGTTTGGTGAGGGCTGTATGGTATGGAGCAGGGTGGTGAAATTGTTTGGGATGGTGTAGTGTGGTACATTCGTTTCAAATAATATAGCACTGTGTTGTGATGCACAGTGATGCGACATGGAGTATTCTTGTGTGGAGTGATAAGGTATTGTCTAGTTGGCCTATGATCTGGCACAATCTGATATGGTGCCAAATATAGTGAAGTATTGTGGGGTTTCTATTATCTGGTGCAGAATGTTGTGATGTGTTGTATGCATGCATACATTTATGGGATTTGTATATTGTAAACCTACGTACAAAGTGACATAGGTTTGAACAAAACTGGAGGTTAAGGAACTCCTAATAGCAGGGATTACAAGGTACTTACCTGGAATAGGGAATGACACGTGGACTCAAGAAAACTGGATGAAAACCTGCATGCTCTTGCATATTCTAGGCAAAAAAAAAAAAACTTAAATCTCCATGTGTTTACCATGTGATAGGAGCAGGTGTTAAATGGGTTCAGGTGCTTTTAGGAGGCCCATGTTGTGGGTGGCATGGGACGAGGGTTAGGAGTAGGGCACAGTAGATGATGGGGGACCGTTTCCTACTCATCTCATCACAGTCTTCACAGATTTGGTGTTAAGTACTGTGCCTCTGGGCCCAAAATTATCAGAACTGGAGTTTGTGGATCTGATAAGTCCAGGCTGGAGACACTGGGAAAGTTAAGATGGCCTAGAGCAGAAACATTCTGGACTAATCATAATGAGGGCCCTAAAAGGTGTATCCAGATAGGCTTGAGGTGCTGGCATAATGGAATCAGCCTTAATACGGCTAACTGTGGTGCTATTACAAAGTATTTCCAAGCGTGAATGTATGCCATTCTGTATGATATGACACACATACAGACTATAATTTATTATGTCATTTCCTGTATTTGCCATTTCAGCTTATTCATTATCCAGGTGTACAGAAATGCATCCGATAAATTGGATGCTCCTTTGCCAAAATGTAAAATTCTGGGCCCGGCAGTTGGCCTTGGTGTTTTGTCTTATCCTTCATGTATTACTGATTAATGCTTAGTGAGTGGTATGCTGCTGTGAGTGTTATGTATCCCAGATAACCCACGGAGAAACAGAATTTTCATGCCACATGTGAACGACTGCTTGGGTTTAGCACAATGTAGGTGATTTACAAGATTTTGAATGCGATTTGGGGTAGTAGAGTGAGCCAGTGTAGTTCTTTGAGGGTTTTTTGAGATTCAATTAAACTTTCTCAGACCCTTAATCAGTCAGGAAGCAGTGTGAGTGATGCTTGTTTTGGGGAACAGACAGTGATTCTATGTTCCAAATGGGTTTTTTGTTTTGTGGTCACCCAGTTTTGGACTTTTTACTGGGGGTGAGTCTCACTGCTTGTGCCTCAACCATGGTAATCACATGGTAAATGGACTGCGCATGTTTAACTTCAATGTCCGTCTTTTAAGATAAGGCTGCTTCAACGCAGTTAGGGTAAAGGGCACTTAAATCATTACACCGGAACGTGTGCAGGTTGAGAACGTGAGACTACTGTCATGCGCATCCCAGTAACTGTGCACAGGTAGACTGGCCCAGAAGGGACTCGGGGGGGGGTCTAGATGTTGACCTTTTAATATTAGTGGGCGCTTAAAATTAAGGTCAGTAGAGTTTATCTAAGTATTACTGTATTATAGATGTAAGTTCAGTAGGGTTTATCTGAAGTATTACTGTATTATGGACATAGGGGGAAATCTGCCTTAAGGTTCACTTAGTCCTACAGAGTCCAGTAAGGTATCAGACTGGGGTGAAAAAGGCGCACCAAGTTTCAATACGTAGGTCCCAAGAACCTATATGTACACCTTATGGGCCATACATAATTGCCAAATTTCTCTGGCTCAGCTCAGGATCAGGTTCCCTGGCCTTTTGTCCTCCTGCTGGGCCGAGTTTACTCTGCTCACAGCAGAGGGAACAAAGACCTCCCCATAAAAAAGGGCCCTTAACAGTGCTTCATCCAGCTCCTAAGCAAGAAGGGCTAGGGAAGAAAATCTGTATCTGTTAATTAGATGTCACACTGTACCAGGGTTGGGACAGCCATGGTCCACTGGACAAATGAGGAAGCCCAGACCTCCGGAGCTAACACAGGAGGTGCTCCCCTTTAAGGTTTTCGTGGCAAAGTCCCTGGCAGTGATGTCAGCTGGGGGTGGAGCTGAGGCCACTAGAGGCAATGTAACAGACACTATTTGACGGCACCATCTTGATTTGTCCCAGCATGCTGTGCAAAAGGTTTAAGACATTGGTGGGGGGGTGATGTGGCATCCTAGGATTGACCAGGGTTGCCTGACTTCTAAAACTTTCCACCCCCATTTAAAAACTCTTGCACAAGGGAGAGAAAGAGAGTTGGACACTGGAATTGGACGGCAACAACACCACGGAGAGTTGGAAGGACAAGCCTCCCGAGGCCTAAATGGACCAAAGAGGACTGTGTCTACAGATGACCCCAGGGCCAGTGGGTCTCTCCAGGACCAGTGAGGCTAGCTCCTTTACATCCACTAAGGACCAGTTGGGGAAAGAACTGGACTTCTGTGCTTCAGCAGGAGGAGAGGAGCACCAGAGACAAAGGTAAGGAGGAAAGCTGGCGCAGGCATACCTGTGGAACCAACTCCCTACTAAGTGTGCCGCTTTAGAGGCCAGGAGGCCTTCTATAAAGGCTCCAGGTGGATAGGGCTCACCACCAGGAGCAAAATGAGCCCAAGATTGTGGAAATTGACCCAACGGGCCGGCGATATTTACATTTTGTTGGTATGGTGGTTTATTAGTAAGGGCAGGTAGATAACTACACTTAGTAATAACACCGCAATCTCAAGTAAGATCAAGTGAAGTTCTCAATAAATTAATCCTTGCTCAACCCTTGTAGCTTGGCTGCAAGCAGATAGGCTTATCTTGTGAGATAGGTGCGTAAAGCATTTAAAACACCAACACAGTAAATAGGTAAGGCACAACACACAATAAAAATTCAACACCAATTTATTACAATAGGAAAAATATTTTTATGATTAAACGACATAAAAATGACAAAAATCCAATGTAGGGAACCAGAGATATGATTTTTGTAAAGATTAAAAGTAAAATAAGCGCTTAGAAGCAAATAGCGCTCAAAGAGTTAAACAAGCATTTGCAATGCAATCGGACTCGCCTTTGGGACCTTATATGTATTTAGCTATGCAGCACATTAGCCTGGGTACTGAAACATCTACTGTTCTTTAACATGGAGGGAAAGTAAGCACCAAACCGCGCGACATGTCAGGTATGGGAACACATGGAGAGAAATATTGCCTTTCAGCGGGAAATGGTATAGTCCAAAGCTCAGCTTTTAATATAAAACCAGGGCCTTCGGTGGTCATATCACTGAAAATACAAGATTTGATTTTTTTTTTATTGTCTACGGGTGCTCATGGAAGACAATTTCTATGGACTGGAATCTAGAGAATGCTAAAAGGATTCTGGTATTTTACTGACCTCTACTGGTCGTTAAATAGAGGCAGTCGAACCGAAAAAAAGTCCCTAAGCGGAAGCAGACAAGTCCTTTGGCAGATCTCCAGAGCCCACAAAGTACATACACATATAAGTATATACTAAAGTATATACCAGAGGTCTCGAATGCTCGACCTAAAAAGGAGGGGAAGGGGTGAAAGTGAAATATAACACTTGCCTAGGATCACAACATTTGGTTGGGGGGCGCAGGATTAATCTCACGTTATTTTGGTTTCACATTGTGCAACTCTGCCACTAGATGTATATACTTCACTTCCTCTATGCACACCTTACAGCCAACCTGCCCCCAAACCCCAGACCGCCACCCTGCTGGCATAAATTCGGCCCTCGATCACACCACAGACCACAATTTTTGGCCCCTGGGTAAATATTTGCGAGTACCCATGATCCAAGAAGACTAAGAATTTGAAGATTCTACTGTACTTTAAATGCTGTAGTAGCAGTACACTTACCTTGCCACAGAAGGTACATGTGTATTTAGCATGTTGACTGATTTCAATTTTCTTCACCATTTTTCTGAGTGAGGCTCCATAACGGGTACCATATTTACCTACAATCCAGACCTTCTTGGTGTGCTTGGCCTAAAGATAAAAAAATGCATGCACATTACTGCAGGACCACAGAGGTTCACGCGCAACACAATAGTACAGATTAAATGGGGCAGATTTACAAGCCCCCTGCGCTGCCAGTACGTCACTTTTTGTGACACACTGGCAGCGCATTTCTCTGCCCCATATTTACAAGGACAGGAAAAGCCACCCTGCGTAACTTTTCCTGTCCTTGTAAATATGGCCCCTTTACACGCAGCACTTTGCGTGAAAGGGGCGTTCCATGGGTGTTGCTGTGGGTGTTCCCACACAACACCCATGGAACCAGACACATTTCCAGATTTACGAGGAATCGTAAACCTGGAAATGCGTCAGTATGCTACGCCACCCTAGGGGTAGCGTAGCGAGGCGCAACGTGGAGAAATGTTTTCATTTCTCCTCGTTTTTTTCTTCTTTCAATGCGTGCTGCATTCTACAGCACGCATTGAAAGAGGAAAATGCCTGTAGTGATTGTTTTTGTGCAGGAAGGTGCCCCTTCCTTCGCAAAAATAATCTCCCCATGGCGCAGGCATCCTTGCACCATGGTGCAAGGGTGCCTGCTCCGGCGCATGGCAGCTGTTTGTGCGCCAGCGCAGGGGAGAGCACAGGAATGCGACATATCATTGTAAATATGTCGGATTCCTGTGCTCTGCAAGTGCAGCAGCGTGGCGCAGCCAAAGGGCTGCGGCACTTTCTTGTAGATCTGCCCCAATGTATTTAGGGTGGGTCACAAATCAGAGTGGCCAAGCGAAGCATAATCGCTTTGAGCGAGTACAGAGAATCTAAACAATGCATCTTGCAATGGGGAAATTTGTCAAATAATTCGAATTTTAAACCTTGATAACCGAAACGATGATATCAATACAGTCTGCGAACACGAAATTGGCACAAACATTTGAAGAAACATTACAACTACTACTGGCCCCAGAAGACCATACACAGGCAGAAGATTGAGCAGACCAAGTGCAGCAGTGCTATTTTTTGGGGCATTTATGCCGCAGACAGTGTAAACAAGATACTTTCTCTAGTGTCAAGAGTGTCCAAAGAAGAGAAACTGGCGCTAATTGGCATGTTTTCACAAAGTGCAGCAGAACCACGTTATAGGAGCCACAAAACCCAGATGTCCAATGCCCAGATGACGCTGTGAACTACTTCAACTGTGACAGTGTCAAAGATCAGCCAGAAAACAAAAAGGTGGCTTAAAAAATTCAAAGTGAATATGGAGTAATGAGGTTCAAGCCTCGATATCCAAAAACACTTCTGTGAGGTGGAATCCGACAGCTGACAATAGACTGACCCAGCGTTTCCTACCGTAAACAATGTGCCGCTTCCTGCCATGGGATCATTCAATCGAACCACCTACCACGGATCGCACAGGCCTCCCAACAATGCCTGTCACTTCAAAGTCACCTACAAAAGAAAACACTGCTTCGAGACCCATCTACTTGTTCTCACCACATCCCAACTTCTCTGCAGCCTAACGAAGAATACCATGCCCTGTTAGTAACTCAAGCAATTCAAAACACTGTTCGATGAAAGGATATTTACCAGCACCAACAAAACCAAACATTGCTTTATCACTTTTAGTGGAGCACTATATCTCCCACTGCTTCTAGGCTATGTAGTGTCGGCCCAGGTTGGGCCGGACCATCTCTGCCTCAGGAGGGAGGGTTATTCCTGCCCGACCCCTGAGTGCTGGGAGCAGTGGCGCAGGCTACGTACGCGGTTGCGTGCGTAGCGCAAGTTAATAAAAAGCCCGGTGACCCGGGCGTGGCTCAGTCTGTTGCTGGCCACCAGAGTAACCCTTGTGACCGCGCATCATTCCAGTGCGAGGCCACGTGGTCCAGGCCCTCGCACCGGAACACTACATTGGTGACGAGCGGGCCGCATCTCCATCGCGTGCCTCGCCGCCCCAGAAGTTCCACGCTGCCTCTGTCGGCTGTCCCGGCCTCACCTTGCACCGCCGGCAGTGCGGCTCTGCAACTTCAGCAGCGCTCCTCCGGTCGCTCGGCAGCCAGCCACTCCGCTCGACGCGGCACGGCCGGGAGTGCTTGGCCCCACCCCCGCAGTCAGCGACCACCGCGTGACACCACCAGGTAAGCGGGGTTTCACCCTGCCTTCCGGGCCCGCAGCAGCTGACGCGCACGCCCCACGCACCCTGGGCCGTGTTTGTCTCCCCACCCGGCAGCACGCAGTAGGTGATTGGAGACCTAGGGTGGCAGGAGTGGCGCCAGCCCCCCGATCTTCGTTGGGTGCCACATCCCGTGAACTCGGTCCCCTGGTGACAGTGCAACCTGCGTAGCCAAGGCCCCATGCCCCTCGCCACGGACCCGCAGGGGTAGCCATCACGCCGCATACGCAGCCACCAGCCACGCCACCGCCCAGCAGGGTGAAACGCCGCCATTGCCCATCCACCAGTCCACTGCGCATTCAAGTACGGCGCCCGAGGGGGTACCTGAGTTCGGCGCCTCGACACAGGGACAAGCACCCCCTGGGAGTGTGGTGACGCAGCAGCCCCGAGGTGGCCCACGGACAGTGGCCAGGTACCCATCCAGGCCCGCCTCTGTCTCCGCCTGCCATGGACTCATTCCCATCTATGGAGCCCTTCACCCTCACGGGACCCCCCCCCGTCGCAAGCCACACGCTGGAAGGTGTGGGTGGACCGGCTAGAAACCTATTTCGAGGCCGCGGAGATCGCAGCCCCACGCAGGCGCTCCATGCTACTTCACTTAGGAGGGGCAGATATACACAAAATCGCTAAGACTCTGAGGGAAGGGGGCCCACCGAGAAACTACGCAACTATGCGAGACGCCATTACTGCGCACTTCGAGCCATACGCTAATCCAGACTACGAACGCTTCATGCTACGCCAAGCCAAGCAACAGCCAGAGGAGTCAGTAGATGTGTTCCATGGGCGCATAAAAGAGCTGGCGAGCACCTGTACCCTCCCTGATGAGGATGATGAGGTACGTGCCCAATTCATACAAGGGTGCGCGTCAGTGAAGCTACGGGAGCGCATCCTCCAAGAGCCTAATATGTCTATGAGAGACATTTTGACCTTAGGACGATCCAAAGAACTGTCGAAGGCGCGGGCGGCCCATATGGATCCCAATGCCCCAGTGCAAGTCAAAACGGAGCCGGTCAACGCACTGCACACTGAGCAGCCGGCGAACAAACAGAAAACGACGGGGCTGGCCAGGCGCCCCGTGAAAGCCACGCCGTCAAGCCGCCCATGTGGATGGTGTGGCGGCTCCTACCCGCACGACGGTAGCTGCCCGGCCAGTGGGAAGACGTGCAGCGCCTGCGGCATGTTGAACCATTTCACTGCTGTATGCCGCTCTTCTCAGCGTAGGCGGCCTCCCAGCTCTCGGAAGCAGGTGCGTACCATTGAACCGATCCCAGAGGACACCTCCCCGAGTGACATGGATGAAGATGACGCAGCCACGGTCCATGTGGTCAGAATGCTCAACGCTTTTACAGCCACACCGGTGGCCACACCAGTGTGCAATATCCAGATACAGGACCACCCAGTATCAGCGCTCATCGACACCTGGGCCACCATTAACCTCATGGCCGCAGAAGTGTACCGGAGCCTCCCGGACAAACCATCTCTTCAACGCACAAAAGTGCAGGTTTATGCATTTGGGACCCACACCCCGTTAACGTTGTGTGGGGTTTTCCAGGCGGACCTCGCCCATGAAGACACTCGGCAACGAGCAAGAATATATGTCTCTCAGGAAGGCTCAGGGTTCCTGATTGGGTGTCGCACAGCCCAAGAGTTGAACCTCATCCAGTTCGCGTTTGAAGTCCATGCGAATGATCTCGATCGGCTGCTGCAAGAATCCGCCCCACTCTTCGTAGGCATTGGATGCCTCAAAGAACCCGCCATCCGGCTTCATGTCGACAAGTCTGTAACTCCGGTAGCCCTCAGACACCGAAGGATAGCATTTCACCTCCGGCCCAAAGTGGAAGCAGAACTTCGTGTCCTGGAACAAGCTGGCATCATCGAGAGAGTGACTGGGCCGACGCCGTGGGTGTCCCCCATTGTAATAGCACGAAAACCAAAACAACCAGATGCTGTGCGCATATGCGTGGACATGAGGGTCCCGAATCTGGCCATCAAGTGGGAACCCCACCTCACCCCGACAATTGATGATATCATAGGGGAGCTGGCAGGCTCAAAATGGTTTTCTAAAATGGACCTTCGTTCAGGGTACCACCAGATCCCGTTGCACCCAGAGTCTCGCCCCATCACAACATTCTCGACGCATGCAGGGTTGTGGCGCTACACCCGGCTCAATTTCGGAATTTCCAGCGTCGCGGAAGTATTCCAAAACATTATCAAGACAGTATTACATGGGCTGCCAGGCGTGCTCAATGTGAGCGATGACATTCTAGTGCATGCGCCCACACTTGTGAACACCTCGCCCGTCTCCAGGCTGTGTTTACTCGTCTCCAGGAGAAAGGTCTCACACTGCACCGTGAGAAGTGCGATTTTCTCCGCAAGGACATCAGCTTTTTCGGCTATCGGTTTTCAGAGAAAGGGGTTGGGCCAGACCCAGAGAAATTTCAAGACATCCAAGCGGCCCCCGCTCCATCCTCAGTTTCAGGCGTCCGCAGCTTTCTGGGAATGGTGACGTACTGTGGGCGTTTCATCAGGAACCTCTCCGACCTGACCGGCCTGCTGCGAGAGCTGACCAAGACAGCAAGCCCGTGGCAGTGGGGACTCGAACAAGAGGAGGCATTCAAGCGCACGAAAGCGGCTTTATCTGCTGACACCACTCTTGTGTATTTCGACCCACGAAAGGCCACCCAATTGGTCGTGGACGCCAGCCCCACGGGCCTGGGTGCCGTCTTGGTGCAACATCAAAGCTGCGGAGAATGGGCGCCGGTAGCCTATGCCAGCCGTACGCTGATGCCTACAGAGTAGAGATACTCGCAAATCGAAAAAGAAGCCATTGCGGTTCTGTGGGGTTGCAGACACTTTCACATTTATCTGTATGGGCACCCATTTGTCATTGTGACAGACCATAAGCCCCTCATTCCACTCTTCCAGGGGTCATCCTCACGGCCCCCTCCACGGATAGAAAAATGGATCCTACAACTACAGGAGTTCCAATTAAAGGTGGAATACCAGCCGGGCACCAGAAATCTAGCAGATTTCCTTTCGAGACACGCCCGGCCTGTCACTCAACCAGAAACAGAAGAAGCGACAGCCACGGAAGAATATGTGCGCATGATAGTGGAAAGATCAAGGCCTCTGCCGATTTCGCTGGAAGATGTAACGGAAGCCACGGCAGAAGATGACTGCCTGCAGTTAGCGATCAGAGCGGTGACCTCGGGTGAATGGAGAGAGCTGCAAATCCCAGCACCCTACCGTACCGATGCCGCCAGATCCACGTTAAAGGCACTTTATCAGGTCCGCCAGGAACTGTCGGTAACCCCAGATGGCTGCCTGCTGAGAGGCCCACGCCTTGTCCTGCCGGAGAGTTTGCAGAAGATAGCAGCGGCGCTAGCACATGGTGCCCATCAGGGCATGGTCAAGTCGAAAAGCCGTCTCAGGAGCAAAGTGTGGTTTCCGGGGCTCGACCATTTAATCGAGGAAGTAGTACGGAACTGCCCGGTGTGTCTAGCCACTAGCCTTCCGCCCCCACCAGTACCAGTCATCACGGAACCTGGTCCCAGTGCCCCGTGGGAACGGGTCAGTGCAGATTTTGGCAGTCTGCCAGGTGGACGACACATGTTGGTTGTCGTGGATGACTTCTCGCGGTATCCCGAAGTGGAGATTGTCACCACCACATCTGCTACAGAGGTAATTTCCAAACTTGAAAAAATCATGGTCACTCACGGCCTTTTCGGAGAGATCCGCACAGACAACGGCCCTCCCTTCACCAGTGCTGAACTAGCAGACTATTTTGAGTCATACAGGGTCAAACATTGCCGGATAACTCCGAGGTGGCCCCAGGCCAATGGGGAAGTAGAGAGACTAATGAGAACTCTGAACAAGACCGTCCAGATCGCTCTAGCGGAAGACAGGCCAGTAGAGCAATCGCTGTATCAATTCTTGAGGGAATACCGGCTGACCCCTCACTGTACGACAGGAGTCGCCCCTGGCCGGATGTGTTTCAATCGGGCAGTGGCAGACAACATCCCTCACCAACCACAGTGGGCTGCCACACCGTGCCCGCCTAACCACTCTGAGCCCAGGCGGGCGCACAACAATGATGAAGCCTCTCGGAGGAGACGTGCCTGCCAGAGTTCCTTGAAGATAGGTGACCAAGTACTGGTAAAGGATCGCCATCCTGGTGGAAAGATCCGCCTACCGTTCGAGTTGGAGTCATGGACTGTAACCAGAATCAGGGACTCTCAAGTCACTGCAAAGAAAGGCCAAGAGTGGGTAACGAGAAATGTCTCTCAGTTCAAGAAAGCTCCTGATCACACTCCGAGGAGAAGCGGAAACCAGGATGTCCTGGAAGAATCCAGTCAAGCCGACTGGGTTGATCTGCCTAGAGGTAGAGGAGGCAGTCAACAAGTGTCGCCAGGAGGAGTTGTGGGAATGCCCGTTTTTGACAACCACTTGGAAGAGACTTCATGCTCAGAACGAACGGACAATAGGGAACATCCGGAGGTTGAAACCTGCAGGCCAGAGTCGACCTCACCGTCACCAGCTGTCAGAGGAAGCCAAGGGCGCTACGGTCTGAGAGCCCATCCAGTACCTTCTCAGAGGTACCGGGACTTTGTGACTCGCTGATCTCCAGCAGGGACTGAGAAGTCTAGCCAAGAAGTCCATCCCTAGAGGTGGTGAGATGTCTCGTGGAAACCAAGTAAGACTGTTCCATTTTGGTTTATTGTTTTGAGATGATGGACTAGAAATCTAATGTAGTTTTGTTATTTGATGTGTGAAATGTTCTCCTGGCATAGGAGGAATGTAGTGTCAGCCCAGGTTGGGCCGGACCATCTCAGCCTCAGGAGGGAGGGGTATTCCTGCCCGACCCCTGAGTGCTGGGAGCAGTGGCGCAGGCTACGTACGCGGTTGCGTGCGTAGCGCAAGTTAATAAAAAGCCCGGTGACCCGGGCGTGGCTCAGTCTGTTGCTGGCCACCAGAGTAACCCTTGTGTCCGCGCATCATTCCAGTGCGAGGCCACGTGGTCCAGGCCCTCGCACCGGAACACTACAGGCTGTAGTATTCACAGAGAGATTCAAAAGCTCCACGCAAAAACATTAATCTTATTAATATTACCATCATGTGTGGATCTTGGTTGCATTATTAAGACATACTACTAATTGTGAAATAAACACCGACTTGGCCAATGAAAGATTCACTCTATTGTAAAAGCAGCACATCACAGTCAAGAGATTTAAGGCTTTACAATTAGGCCTGCACAAAATTTTCCGTTATGCCTGTGTAATCATGCAGTATGTAAAATGTATAAAATTATACTATGAAGCGTAATTACAATGTGTTGGTGACAACATTTTAGCACAGGTACAACCAGATCCGAGCAGCAGTTATCCACGGCACGTGTGGTGCTGAGACGCTGCTGAAAATAAATAAACAAAACACACAAGATGATGGACGGAATGCTGCACATTGGCAAACATTCACCCCCAGTCACAGATCTGGGTTTAATCCATCGTTATTTTGCTGCACCACGCCACCCCAGTTCAGACATAGCCATATGCAAATCAGTCTTGACCCTGTGCCTCATGGGAACAGTCCAGACTGAACTGCCACGTCATGTCTTCCCTGGACCGGAATCAAGCATCCTAGGACCAGTTTCAGGCTATCAGCCTTCATCAGCCAGGATAGCTTGACTCCAGTGGCGTAGTGAGCACGGGACCCACGTCTGGGCATACCCTTCCCACTTAGGGCGAAATGCAAAACACACAAGATGATGGACGGAATGCTGCACATTGGCAAACATTCACCCCCAGTCACAGATCTGGGTTTAATCCATCGTTATTTTGCTGCACCACGCCACCCCAGTTCAGACATAGCCATATGCAAATCAGTCTTGACCCTGTGCCTCTTGGAACAGTCCAGACCGAACTGCCACGCCATGTCTTCCCTGGACCGGAATCAAGCATCCTAGGACCGGTTTCAGGCTATCAGCCTTCATCAGCCAGGATAGCTTGACTCCAGTGGCGTAGTGAGCACGGGACCCACGTCTGGGCATACCCTTCCCACTTAGGGCGAAATGCAAAACACACAAGATGATGGACTGAATGCTGCACATTGGCAAACATTCACCCCCAGTCACAGATCTGGGTTTAATCCATCGTTATTTTTCTGCACCATGCCACCCCAGTTCAGACATAGCCATATGCAAATCAGTCTTGACCCTGTGCCTCATGGGAACAGTCCAGACCGAACTGCCACGCCATGTCTTCCCTGGACCGGAATCAAGCATCCTAGGACCGGTTTCAGGCTATCAGCCTTCATCAGCCAGGATAGCTTGACTCCAGTGGCGTAGTGAGCACGGGACCCACGTCTGGGCATACCCTTCCCACTTAGGGCGAAATGCAAAACACACAAGATGATGGATGGAATGCTGCACATTGGCAAACATTCACCCCAGATCTCTGTACTGGGGTGAATGTATGACATTGTTCTGCATGCTGTCCATCAACTGTTGTTTTTGCATTTGTCACCCCGAGTGGGACGGGTATGCCCAGACGTGGGTCCCGTGCTCTCCATGCCACTGGGATCAAGCTATCCTGGCTGAAGAGGGGTGAAACCCCGAAACCGGTCCTAGGATGCTTGTTTCCCGTCCAGGGAGAACCTGGCTTGGCAGTTCGGGCTGGACTGTTCCCATGAGGCACAGGGTCAAGACTGATTTGCATATGGCTGGGTTCAAACTGGAATGGCATGGTGAGCAAAAAAACGATGGATTCAGGCCCAGATCTCTGTACTGGGGTGAATGTATGACATTGTTCTGCATTCTGTCCATCAACTGTTGTTTTTGCATTTGTCACCCCGAGTGGGACGGGTATGCCCAGACGTGGGTCCCGTGCTCTCCATGCCACTGGGATCAAGCTATCCTGGCTGAAGAGGGGTGAAACCCCGAAACCGGTCCTAGGATGCTTGTTTCCAGTCCAGGGAGAACCTGGCTTGGCAGTTCGGGCTGGACTGTTCCCATGAGGCACAGGGTCAAGACTGATTTGCATATGGCTGGGTTCAAACTGGAATGGCATGGTGAGCAAAAAACGATGGATTCAGGCCCAGATCTCTGTACTGGGGTGAATGTATGACATTGTTCTGCATTCTGTCCATCAACTGTTGTTTTTGCATTTGTCACCCCGAGTGGGACGGGTATGCCCAGACGTGGGTCCCGTGCTCTCCATGCCACTGGGATCAAGCTATCCTGGCTGAAGAGGGGTGAAACCCCGAAACCGGTCCTAGGATGCTTGTTTCCAGTCCAGGGAGAACCTGGCTTGGCAGTTCGGGCTGGACTGTTCCCATGAGGCACAGGGTCAAGACTGATTTGCATATGGCTGGGTTCAAACTGGAATGGCATGGTGAGCAAAAAACGATGGATTCAGGCCCAGATCTCTGTACTGGGGTGAATGTATGACATTGTTCTGCATTCTGTCCATCAACTGTTGTTTTTGCATTTGTCACCCCGAGTGGGACGGGTATGCCCAGACGTGGGTCCCGTGCTCTCCATGCCACTGGGATCAAGCTATCCTGGCTGAAGAGGGGTGAAACCCCGAAACCGGTCCTAGGATGCTTGTTTCCAGTCCAGGGAGAACCTGGCTTGGCAGTTCGGGCTGGACTGTTCCCATGAGGCACAGGGTCAAGACTGATTTGCATATGGCTGGGTTCAAACTGGAATGGCATGGTGAGCAAAAAAACGATGGATTCAGGCCCAGATCTCTGTACTGGGGTGAATGTATGACATTGTTCTGCATTCTGTCCATCAACTGTTGTTTTTGCGAAAATAAATAAACGGCGTATGCAACCACATGATGGTGAATACTACTCCCGCCTCCCTCTCCACACACCAAGACCACGAAAACACTAGGCTAAGAATACATTCTCGATACGGGGTAGGACGCTAGCGCACATCCCGCGTGTTCCCGGCAGGTCCCTAAGAACACAGAGCAGATGGGGAACAATCAGACGAGCAGCATAAGCTACAGAATGGAGAGTCAGCATCCTGTACAGTACAGGTTCCAGAGACAAGTCAAAAAACGCAAGCAAACACCAGTAAAAACACAAAGCTGAAGAAGCAATATCGTGGCACATGCCGACCAAGAACTCCAGGGCACTGCCCCGGAAAGGAGCCAAGCGGGAAACTGTACGCCGACTGCAGGATGGGCATTGATTCACAGGAGTCCAAAATACACTCACCATTTCATTTTGCTACAGGAATCGAGCGGAAAGAAGGAAGTGGTTACTGCGCATGCGCAATATCACGCACGGTACCGGAAAGGGCTACCATAGAGCTGGATGTGTCTGAAAAGGAAGCATCAACAAGCATTTGCAATGCAATAGGACTCGCATTTACGCGAGACCTATTGCATTGAAAACAGGAGTGCGGGCGGGCGGGGGGCAGGAGGGCGAGAAGGCACGAACAACGGGAGTGCGGGCCGTTGGGGGGGCGGGAAGGCATGGGAACAAAATAATGCTCACAATCTAAATAACACATACCATGAAACACTCTAAGTAAAGGGGCCAGTAGCCATGGAAGGATACAAATGACCATATGGCCGTCATAAGGAGGGACTAACAGCCTATAAACCAATCGGAAGGCAGCATTCAGAAAGGACAAAGACACAAGCCAATGAAAAAGTTGGGCGGGGGAGTGGGCGGAGCTTCCACTCCATACTCCATTACTGCATGCCTCGCAGAGCGAGCAGCGTATGCGCGCTGCTGCTCTAGGCTCGACCTAAAAAGGTTGCGCTGGACTGGGATAAAGTCAAGAGTTCAGGCCGCCCGCGATGTAACACTTTTACACTAACTTTCAGAAGTGTTTCTTGATGCAGGGAAGTGGTCCACAGCACCAGACGAGGGTTCAGAAGGTCTGGTTTGCCTCTTGGGGTCTGGGACTACAACTCCCACAATACACCTGGTCAATCCAAGTGAACTGCAGGTGAAGCTTATCAGTCTTGTAGATTCAATTCACAGTTACGAGGTTAGGGCAGCAGACAAGATTTCAAAAACAGAAGATTAAGCCACATACACATAATTGCATTTCTGAAAGTTTAGTTACATATAAGTCAGTCTCAAACAACATTCTTATTTACACATTATATCGAAAACTCTTAGATTCACAAATGGATAAAGTGATAAAGATGAGTGTTCAGAGAAGGTGCTTGTGTGGATAAGGAGTAGAAAAAGGAAAAGAATAAAAGGGGTAGGGGGTCCTTTAGACCTTTTCACAAATAATATTATTGTACATGGAAGCCTGTTCGGTATACAATTTCTAATAACATATATCACATCTAGAAGTGGTCCAGTTCTTACGTTACTATTGCCACTCTGCACAGATCTCCAAACGATCCAGGCTTAATGAAAAAGTGTCGACAATTCGACCCAACACCTGGGGAGGGAAAGGGGCCACTGAATGCCTCAAACGTGGGTCTTCATCAGGACTAGGAAGGTGAAGGAGCGACCTGATGCCAAAGTCATCCAACTGAGAAAATAGACCTGGATAATTCTATGAAGCAGACGTGCCCAAAGGCTCCACTCTGATGGGTGAAAAATCTCCACTTTAATATGTGGTCATAACAGTGACCATAATGGGGAGAACACAAGCCTTCAAATTCAGCTTAGCCGCGTGGTCCAGCCTCGTGTCCACTCAACTGGCCATGGCTAGGAAAAGATCCACAATTGGAGTTTGGGGCATACAAAATGGAGTTAATCACACGGGCCCTGTAGCTGCTACAGAGCTATCAAGGGTCAAGCAGGGCAGTCCTTCTTCTCCAGATGTTTCTTTTGGTCTTTGAGGGTTCACAACACCAGCCAAGGGTCCTGAAGCTCTGATTTGCCTCTTGCTCCAATTTCCACAACGCACCTGCTCAAATCCTTTAAAGTCCAGGTGAAGCTGGCCAGCTGGGCTTGTCTTGATGGAGTTGATACAAGTGACTCCTTGAAGCTCTTTTGTACCTGTTGCTTTCCTGGAGTCCACTCCTTAATCCTTTTGAAGCCAGGCAAAGTACTCTTTTGTGAAGCCCAAAGTGTGCAGCAGGTGCAGTCCTTATGAGTGCAGTCATCTTGTGGTCATCTTGTGGTGCAGATCAGGGGTTCAGCAGGGCAGTCCTTCTTTTCTTGATATTCTGAGTTGCTGGGCAGCTCCCCCACATTTATTCTTGCTTCTGGGCTGGCAAGAGGAGGGGGCTCCCTCACAGAAGGGTGCAGGGTGCCACCCTCTGAGATCACATCTTCCTTAGAAGTGTGGCATATTTTTGTCCCAGAAAGCACTTCTCAACAAAAGTCAAAATGTAAAAACTCTCTCCTGGAGGTTCAGGTCTGGCTAACCGCTAACCCAGCCCACAGGTGTGGCTAACATTTCCCTACACTCCTCTTTCAGCCCTTCTCCTAATCTAATTACAGGGGCTCCCATTAGGCTGCGAGTGCAGGAAGTGGGGGTTGGTCTGGTTCCTGTCCTTACTGTCTTTCTCCCTTTGAAGACCAGTTTGGCTACCCAACACCCTTCCTGCCCTGGCATCTACAGCAGCAAATCTCCTCCCACCAGATGTCTCCTTTGTCTCAGCTCAGGCCACTTCACACCTAATCAAGGAAGCCTGGATCAGCCTGTCAAAGGCTGTCTCATCTGAAGAGTCTGCTACAGAGCTAAGTTTGGTAACTTTAGGAAAGCAGCTCTATAACTTATTTCCTGCCATAGTTATAATAAATCCAACCGTGGCAAGTTGCTGGATTTGTTGCAACTATACTTTGATTTTTTTTTCTAGCTCACTCCTGTCAAAAATGATTCTTTATTAGAGATAAATAAAGCCTTCCCATGTTAGCCTATGGAGCTAGCAATCTACAATGGGAAAATTCGAAATTGGCAGTTTTTCCCTCACGAGAGTATATAAAATATCTTTTATAATGTCCCTGCTTGCTTTAACAATGTACCCTGCCTTGGAGGCACCTAGGGCAGACCTTAGGGTTGACCTATATGTAAACATAAGGTCGTTTAAGACTGTAGAAGTACTTTTCATTCCAAAGTCGAATTTGGACATATTTCTATTTTACAAGCAGCCTGCAAAGCAGGGCTGGCTTTAAAATGACAGCATGCAATGCAGCAGTGCATACTTAAGTGCATTAAATCCACTGGGCCTCAAAACCTACATGGCCTACCATACACAACGGACTTACAGGTGGGATTTCAGTACCAATGGTAATTACACCTAGTTACCATGTACCTTTTAAACAGAGCACTGGCCCTGGGCCTGGTTAGCAGAGCCCAGAGCACAGTCAGAGTCAGAAAACCAGCATCTAGTAGTTCAAATGGGGACAAAAAGTGGGGGACATCTGCAAAAAGCCCTGTTTTCTCACATCTTTGAGGTTTGGTGAACTTTGACCTTTCTTCTAAAATGGAATGTAAGGGGGGGCAGCGGCCGAAGCCAGTTCATTCATTTTTAATGATCTCGGGAGGGAGCGTGCGTGCGTGGGGCCCCCTCCCCAGAGCTCCATGATTCCCAAGGACCCCATTCCGGGTCCTGCATACAGAAAGAAGTGGCCTGGAACCCCCATCCCCAGTCCCCCGTTGAGGGAGATGAGGGGGAGCACCATCACACCCCCCCATGAGTGACGAAAGGGGCCTTTGCACCCGCCAGTGGCAGTGGGCTCACCCCAGCATCTGGGAAGAATGAGGCATACAACATAAACCACAAACCATGACTGCATGGAGCGGGCAGGGAGAACAAAGTCACTGACTCCGGCCACCAAGGAGGTGGGCGGCCGAGGAGCTGGCTGGGGCTGCAGGGACCTTTTGGCTCCCCCGCAGGACCCAGCGTAGAACCTGCCATGGGTGCATCCTGGGTGGGCTAAGGCACCCCCTAAAAAACAAAGAAAATAATTGAAAAAGACGTGTGGCACCCAGCTGAATGGAAATCCAGAAGCAGCTGATGCCACTGCTATAATATTCATCGCTCCCAGCATGGGAGTGCCCGATATTGCCCTGCGGGACTTATTTTACATAAAGAAGCTTTCTGGTGGCCCCATATGGGCAGAGGCAGCACTAACATATTTTAAAAAGTGCTTAGGGTCTGCAGGAATGCAGCAGCCCTCGTGAGTGAATATGTAAAACTTACCTTATGTATTTAGGGTCCTAAAATCTATGACCCAAGACTTTTTCTTTGGTATAAAAAACAGTCCTAAGGCTGGAACATTTGTTCTGCAGCCTTGGAGTGGAACCACCTTTAGTGGTTGGTTTTATGGCTACATGTTATGTGGCCTAAATGTGTTAAAGAAAGACTCAGCCACATGTTATGTTCGTTTAAAATGCTTTATTAACAATATGTGGCTGACAATGGTTTTTGATAAACATTGAAATACTTTATTGGTAATAATTACCTCTACGTCCTTCATCCTCGACCCTGACAGGAAACAAAACAGGAAACACGTGCTAACTCCACCCACCATCCTGTCAGGGACTATAATACAATATCCAGCACAAAGTCCTTCCTGTTTTGTTTCCTGTCGGTGAACATGACAGGGGACGCTGAGGTAACTGCCGGGCTTTTACCTCAAAACATGTTGTCGCCTGACTTATCCTTCTGCTGGGCTCTGAGAGTGCCTGGGGACCGTTGTGGGAGCAGCTGGAGTCGGCGTGTTTTGTGGCTTCTGGGTTCCCTGAACATGATATGTGGCCGGGTGCCCTGCTTGCTGGGCTTGTTTGGACCCCCGGTCGCCTTTCTTTGTGGTCTTGCCGTTCATGCGGCTGTGCAATTTTCCACTGCGGCCGCTTCCCGGGATACTTGATTTGCTTCGCGGCCTCCCGGTGAGTGAGGAGGCTGCGTTGCTGGTTGGCCCGCTGCGGTGTCTGGAGCAGCTGGAGCCCCTCACCGTGATGTCAGCCTTCTTGTGTGGCCTGCGGCGGCCTGCTGTGTCGGCAGGTCCATGCGGACGGGCTCCCTTGGGCTGGAGCATGACATGTGTTGCTCTGCCCCTGCATTCTTTCCATGCTGCGTAGCGTTTGACAGCGGGTTTTGTGTTTTCCCTGTCAGAACGCATTCTGGGGCTGGTTGGATGCAGTTTTTCCTGCCTTTTGGTGTGCTGTATTTGGGTAAGCACTTCACTGTTGCTATGCTGTAATTTGACTGTGGGTCAGTATGGGGAAGCACAGTCATACGCACAGGCATTGCTGTCCTCTGTCTTCACCATCCTTCTTTGGGGACAGTAGGGATTCAGCCCCTCCCTCGAAGAAAAGTAAAGGGGGTGATGACGACCGGCTGAAGAAGTTGATTTTGGGGACATTATCTGTAATGAAGCCAACAAAGAAGATGGCTGGTGTTCGCTCTGGAGGGGGGCATGACCTCTACTAGGACATTTCCAGTTCGGATTCTTCTGATGAGTCCTCCTTGGGTTCTGTGGACCGTAAGGGGAAATATATCTCTAAGGATATGTTGCCAGACCTTCTTTCCCATGTGAGTGACAATATGGATTTCCCTGATGAGGAGGTCACCAGCACGTCCATGGACATGGTTAAGCCCCAGTTTCGGAAGAAGCCTAGCAAGGCCTTGCCTATTCATCCTTTCGTGATGGACGTTCTTTTGAAGGAGTGGAAGGATCCCGACCGCATCATGATGCCTCGCTTATGTCTAAGCTGTACCCTTTGAGGGACATGGAGGATACTATTCCAGAGTCGGTTCCTGTTGACTCTATTGTGGCCAGTCTGGTGAGGTATTTATCTATGGCTAAGGAGAATGTCCTAAAGGATGGCGTGGATAATAAGATTGACTCCTCTTTGAAAATGGCTTGTGCGGGGTCCCATCTTGCCATACGTTCCGGAATGTATGAAGTGTATGTGGTGCAGTCTTTGTTGTCCGACTTCAAATCTTTATTCTCTACGGTGGACAGTGTCCTGAGTTGTTTGAGTCCATGGAGTGTCAGGGAGAGTTTCTCTCTTAAATTGCGTTTGACTCTGTTCATGCTTCTGCTTCATCCTGTGGTGCTTCCATTGCTGCCAAACGTAATTTGCTGCTGAAGGGGTGGAACATGGATGCTGCTCAACGTTCCATGGCTTTGAGATTGCCGTTTACTGGTCCTCATCTTTTGACCTTGAGGAAAAGTTGCACTGGGTGCTCAAGGAGCAGAAGCATTCCTTTTCTTTTCGTTGACAGCAGAAGGAGTCTTTCTTTTCCTCGACATAGTCCTTTCGCTAACCTTCTCGCCAGCAGAGGAATTCCTTCTCCTGACTATGCCACCTTCCAAGGTCCTGCTGGTGTTCTGCCAGAGGTTGGTGGGAGGCTGCACCATTTCTTGGCAGCATGCTGACTGACAACGACGGACCAGTGTGTGCTGGGTGTCCTGGACCAGGGTTACCAGATCGAGTTCCTGTCCCCGTCTGCGTCTGACATGGTGCGGACTCCGATTCCGAAGGATGTTCCCTGTCGGGGAGCTCTGTTGGATGGGGCTCAGCTGTTATTCCTGAAGAAGGCGATTGTCCCTGTTCAACAGTTGGAATGGGGTCAGGGCAATTATTTGGTCATCTTTCTGGTCCCGAAGGTTATGGGGGCCTTCTGTATTGTGATCAACCTCCGGCCCCAGAACAGGTTTGTCTGCAAGATCCCCTTCAAGATGGAGACCCTGCAGCGAGTGATCTCATTGATTCAGGCCAGCTGGGTGATGTCTACATTGGATCTTCAAGATGCGTATCTGCATGTGCCTATGGCTTTGGGGTTCCAGAGGTTTCTGAGGTCCTGTCTGTGGAGTCGTCATTGGCAGTTTTGTGTCCTCCCTTTTGGCCTACATTCCTCGCCCAGGGTCTTTACCAAGGTGGTGGCTCCCCTGGTGGCTCATCTTCACCTCCAAGGGGTCTCTGTGTTTCCTTACCTGGATGACTGTCTCCTGCAGGCCCCCTCTGCCCTGATGATTTCTCAACATCTGGCTTGACCACTCGTACGCTAGAGGGCCACAGCTTTCTCCTGAATTTTCTGAAATGCCATCTTCAGCCTGCCATCAAGTGGTCTTTTATAGTGGTGGACTTCGACTCCGTTCTGGGCAAGGTGTTCCTGCCTCCCTCCCAGATCCTGCATCTGCAGTCTTTGTTGGGGGCTCTGTTGATTCGACCCTTGGCTCTGCTGCTTCGTTGGATGGAGGTGCAGGGGCACATGGCGGCCTCTGTGTTCACGGTTTCGTGGGCCAGGTTGCATCTTCATCCCTTGCAGTGGCATCTTCACTGTTTTGTTCGTTTCCCTGTTCAGGATTTGTCCTTGGAGGTTCCGGTGTCTCTGGATGTGGTGTGCAGCCTGTAGTGGTGGATGGATGCTTCCAGTCTCTCACGGGGCATGTGGTTGCATCCCATGCAGCTGGTGGTTCTGACACTGGATGCCAGTGCACTGGGTTGGGGTGCGACTCTGGGTCAGTGGACTGTGCAGGCTCGTTGGCAGGGGTCGAAGACCCAGCACTCTTCCAACTGGAAGGAGCTGTCGGCTGTGGAGGGGGCCCTTCAGTACTTCCAGGGTCATCTGTTGGGTTGCAATGTTCTGGTGCGGTCCGACAACACTGTGACTGTGGATTACGTGAATCATCAGGGCAGTACTCACAGTCAGTCTTTGAATCTTGTGCCCTGTGCTATCGCAGGTTGAGAGGAGTCTCATCTCTAGGCCATTTCTGCTCACCACATGCTCGGATAATGTGGTGGCGGATGCCCTGAGTCACAAGTTTCCTTCCTCTCTGACGTTATATCTGTTTCCCAGGGTGTTTTGTTTGGTTTGCTGGAGGTTCAGGACCCCCAAGTTGGACTTGTTTGCTTTCAGGACCAATGCTCTCCTGCCCCTCTTTTGTTCCCAGGATTCCGGAGAGGGGGGCATGGGGTGTGGGAGCTCTGTCCCTCACGTGGCCTCCTTGGTTGCTGTATGCCTTCCCTCCCTTCCCCTCATCCCTAGGCTCCTGTTAAAAGTCCAGAGGGTGGGGGCCCAAGTGGTGGCTGTGTTGCCTCACTGACCACAGAGGTCTTAGTTCCCGTTGTTGAGTCTAGCGGTGGGTCCTCCTTGGATCTTGCCACGGTGTCCCTCTCCTCTGAGGTCTTCAACTCCTCGCCTGCTTGTCCCTCTCACCTTAACGTTCTGAAGGTTGAGCGGCAGTCGCTAGGTGGGCAGGGTTTGCCTGACCACATTTTTTATGTGGTACAGGGTTCTCGTAGGTTGTCCACTTTGTCTTCTTATTCTAGCCATTGGTCTGCTTTCGACTAGTGGTTTTCTCTTCATGATCTGTCCTCTTCTTGCTCTATCTCTGCCATTCTTCAGTTCTTTTTGGACGGGTTCAATAAGGGTTTTGCTCTATCTACTTTGAAGGGCCAGTGGGCAGCTGTCTGGGCTTTCAGGCATCCGCCTTCTTTGTCCTCTGCGGATGGTCTGTTGGTGTCTCGACTGTTCCGCAGCTTTTCTCTCTCCTCCCCTGCTGTACAGTCTTTGGTGCTTGCCTGGGATCTTTCTCTGGTCCTGCATGCTCTTCAGTCCTCTCCTTTAAAGCCTTTGTTGACTGTGGATGTGAAATTCTTGTCTTTTAAAGTAGCTTTTCTGGTGGCCATCACTTCGGCCCGGAGGTTGGGGTAACTTTCTGCTTTGCGTTGTTCTCCCCCTTTTTTTGAGGTTGATGGAGGATGCTGAGGTGTTATGTTTGGATCCTGGTTTTCTTCCTAAGATTTGTTCTAAGTTTCATACATCTCAGGAGTTGGTGTTGCCTTCTTCCTGCCCTTTCCCTTCTTCTTCTGAGGAACACTTGTTGCACACTCTGGATGCGAAGAGTGCTTTGTCCGTGTATGTGGACAGGTCTGCTGCTTTTCGCTCTTCTGACGTTTGTGACTTTTGGGTTGGCTGGCAGTGGGAAGGCTGCCTCTCGGCTGACCCTGGGTTGTTGGATCAAGTCCACTATTTCTTTGGCCTATCAGTCCTCTGGTCTCCCGTGTCCTTCCGGTGTGCAGGCCAGGTCCACGAGAGGGATCTTGGCATCCTGGGCCGCCTTTAATGGGGTGGCTTTGGATGAAATCTGTCATGCGGAGACTTGGGCTTCTGAGTCTACCTTTATTAGGCATTACAGGTCGAATTGCGCTCTGGGTGGCCATTTGAATTTTGGGTGTGGTGTTTTGCGTGCTGTGGAGCCTGATGCTCCTCGTTGATTTACTTGCATGCCATTTAAGTTCACTGTGGTGCGTTTCTCTCCTGTGTGGTGTCTGCTTTGTTTTTCTACCGGTGTTCCAAAGGCCTTCACTTTGGGGAGGTCTGCTTTGGTATGACTCATGTGTAATGACTGGGTCGAGGACGAGGGATGTAGAGGTAATGTCCTGATTATTTATCAGTAATCCTCATTAGTCTTAGTCCTACTCGTCCTCGACCCAGTCATCTTTACCACCCACCCTCCCCGTGTTAGGCCTTTGTTGTGCTTGGTATATCAGGAAGTGCTTTGTGCTGGCTATTGTATTGTAGGCCCTGGCAGGAGGGTGGGTGGAGTTAGCAAGCATTTCCTGTCAGTGAATATTACCTCATGTGTAATGACTGGGTCGAGGACGAGTAAGACTAAGAGTAATGATGATTATCGGTAAGTAATCAGGACATTATGGCCCGTAAACGTGGTTATTGACTATGGAGATATAATGATGATTTTCCATCATGTGAGTTTTGGTCTTTTAATGAGGTGACCTCTTGAGAAAGGCAATAGGCTTGCCTTAAATGTTGTTGTGATGAACCCCTGGCAAAGCCAATAGCCCTGTTTTATTCAAAGTAATACCCCCCCCCCCCACCAGATATTGTGATGTTCTATTTGGTTTTGGGGGGGTGCTTGTCATAACCTATTCAGGTTCAAATGGGATCTTAGACTGTCTCCTAAGGTATTTCTATTTGCCTTATGTATATGTTTGTAAATTAATGCATAGTCATTAATAGTGTGTGTAATACATTTACTTTTCCTTTTCATAAAGAAAAAGCATGACTGGACAATCATTTATTGAATCTTTTATTACATGCCAGCGAATGGCGATTACTAGCCTACACCACCTCCCTTAAATTGGCCTTGGACTGCTTGGCTCTGCTACCCTGAGAAAGTCAAGTGCTACAATGGGGTGCTTTGCTTCCAGTAAAGGGGAAATTGTGGACCTAATAATTGTGCATGCTTCACATCCTGCACTACTAATAACCCAATTTCTTGCACTGGTGCTCAGGGCTGGAATCAATAGTATCCAGTTCCGGTATGCATTGATAACTTTTGATAAGTTCAGTTTTGCCACACATTACCCATCCCTTATTGCTCAAATATCAGAGCGCAAGACTCTGAGAGAGGTTCAAAGGTTTGGTTGGGTGAATTCCAGAGGTGGGAAAGGATAGCCCCCACACACACATATATGTCATGTGATAAGCTTGATGGTTGGTTGATGTTTGGTTGATGTATTAACTGTTTTAATTATGGCCAGTGTTCTTTTTAAATGTTGTGATGACGGGGATGGTATTTCACACAGTGGTCCCTTTAGAGTGTTCCTGGCCATAGTGTCCTTTGAACACCACACTAGGCCTTTATGAGGAGGGTTCTTATCTATAGGTTCAGAGGCCACATCAGGTACTCACACCTTAGATCTGGGTGAAGGGGTGGGCTTTACTTCCTGAGTTGTAGTAGGTGATATGGGACTCGAGGAAATTCTTGCACTTGCTTTGAGCAAGACAGATTTCCCACAAGGAAGGCCATGTGAGTCATTCATGTTATAGGGACTTTCCCACCATTGGCGCAGTCCAGACACCACTCGAAGGGTGAAGCATTAGGATACCCAGAAGTAGTGACCCCCCAGGGGTTCCCACCAAAAGGGTGGGGTGATCCTCAAGAAATGTTCCCACGGGGGGAGGGTGAGAGAAACTTGTGGCTCCCATGGTCCCCATAGGTTATCTGGTTGGGAGGGGGAGTTGTCCAAGAATAACCCAGTGAGGGGATGGTTCCCGAGTTAGAAGGTGTAGTGACTGACCCTGAGGAGATCAGAGAGGGAGATAGGACTCCCTAAATTACCGGGATGGGTTAGTGGTGGACTCTGAGATGTCAGGGTAGCATAGGTGACTGCATGAGTACAGTGAAGGATGACATCCTAGGACTGTTTTACCTCAACCTCAGGTGGCAGCTGTGGCAGTGACCAGCCAGTTGCCTTAACAGGTAAGTACTGTGGGGTCAGACCCCAGGACTGAGGGTGGAGGTCCTGTAGATGGAGGGTTTGCAGAAGGCTCTGGCTTAGCAGACTCCTGCCTGGTGAACTTCTGAGTTACCAGCCTTGGGTTGCGGCCATGAGACCCTTTGAAGTCCTGGCTTGCCAGGCATTAGTTTGGCTGGTGGGTACAGTCCCAAGGGTGGTGTGATGGTGTAGAAGGTGGGTGCAACCATATTGGATGAACCAAGTGGCCAGGTGAGGCCTATCATAAGTAAAGCAGCCCTGTGAATCAGTCTGGCTTGGTGTTATCTACTTCTACCTGGAAGTTTTGCTTTGGGCTGCCAAATGGACGACTGTCAAGGAATGTACCCAGCAGACATATGGTGCACTGTTGAGGAGGAAACTCGTGTTGAGGGTGTGCAGGAGGTGGGTGAACCACTGTTACCTACCCAGGTGGCCAGTTGGTACCTACTCTAAGAGGGGGCCCGAGCATCGGTCTGGCGCTAGGGAAGCACATGTGTCAGAGAGGCTTGCTTTATGCTGCGAAACGAGTGGCTGTCAAGGACAGTATGCGGCAAACTCCTGCTTGGTGCACTTCAGGTATACCAGTCTTGGAGTGCATCACTGAGATCACTCAGGAGCCCTGGTTCACCAGGCAAGGACTCAACAGGTGGGGGCGGCCCCTCAGCTGAGTGAGGGGAATGTAGGCAGTGTGGAGTCAAGGTGACCGGGTTAAACCCTTTAGGGTCCGTAAATGGTTTTCATGTTGACAGCATCAAGGCTGGGAGTCTAGCCTGAAGTAGAGCCTGGGTGAGGCATCCTCTCCTGACCCTGTGGAGCTTTAGATGGTCCACAGGTGAGGGGTTCCTGTGGTGAGAACTGCCTGGGGGTGACTCTCATCAAGGGAACACTAAGTGAAGGGCTAGCATCCTCTATTGTAACACAATCATCCCAAGAGGGGGTGGTGGCTGTGTAGGCCTCAGAGTAACTACTGTGGATGTGGTAAGAGGTCCTGCGAGGGGGCTGTGTCTGCATCTCTAGGCTGTAGTGACCTGGTTGAGTGAGGGTACTGGGTTGCATATTCTCCAGAGGCGGGACAGCCAGTGAACCGTGGGAAAGTTTTCAGACCCATCTGTTGGGTCTCCTGCACAACTAATAACACAATTTCTTACATTCTAAGATTCCAGTCAGCAAGGCATTGTCTCTGTCGTGAGATAGGACCAGGGCTTGCACAGCTGTTCAGTAGTATTCTTTATGCTTTCATGTTATCAGTCTTGTCTTTTTAGAAGTTGTTTCATGAGTTAAAGCCCAGATATCTGGCAGATAAGTATAAGAAGATAAGTAGAACCATAGCACATACCCACTGCAAGGCACCTTCCTGTCAAGGGTTTGCCACAAAAATTCCAGTTGGTCTGAGATGTAAGCCCTGTGCCTTCTTCCTCTTTCTCATATTTATTTCTAGTCAGCATTGCTGGTCAGACTGATACTGTGCAGGGGCACTGGAAACTTTCATTGCTTGTGCAAAATTCATAGTTAGCAGATTTAGAACATCATCCCTATTGATATCAGATAAGTACAAACTCTCCTTCAATTTAGAAAAAGCTAAAAACACACCTCTACAAGGAACACTAACCCTGACCCTACAGTCTACCCTTGACATTCCCCAATAATTGTATCTTTCTGAGAGCCATGCCCCACTCAGTGCTCAGTTGCTGCTGAGCTAGGTTCTCGCTCTGAAAATACCAGCACATACATACACTCATATATACATGCAGTGAACCCAAAACCCAAATCCTAATATCCACCTTCCCTAAGTGATACAGTTTAGATGGGATCGTCTGGACTTGTTTTGCTAAAATTATCACTGATATTCAAAATAATAATAGCAACTTAAAATAAGAGCTGCTTGCCTTGGAAGGGACAACACCAGACATTTGACACCGGATAGAAAAGTTACAGGCTCAGACCCGTTTAGCCCTGGTTTGCTCCAATAACCTATGGACACTTGACCCAGACTTGCAATTCACACTGCCACATTTCTGATGCAGATGTCTATAAGACCTCTATTTCCTGGCTGTAGGCAGTCTTGTAGTATATGCCAGCCACTGCTGCACCTGCAGTTATAAAGGTGCTAGCTCAGCCAGCTGCTCCCTTAGCTGGTTGGTTGGTTTCACAGAGATAGCAGCCACTCTGATATTTTCATGACCTAATTACATTTGCATTTTTGTGCCATCCAGGTTTGTTTATGGATGTGCAGTCTCAGCCATCCCTTCTTTTTGGGGAAGAAAAGCTGATCTTGATGTTTAAGTCTGACGATACACTTTTATTTAACTCTTTGTGCCTTTAAGATTTACAAAAAGAAGCTGCTTGCTTGACATGCCTGCGATCTGTAGACAACAAGCTCATGATTCTTAACAGCTTATACGCTATTGACATAACCTTCACTTCAACTGCACTCCAAACCGGGTGCTATGGATGTGGAGGTCATCTCAAAGTATCAAGGAATCCCTCTGGTGTTGCCAGCAGAGGGATTCCCATTTTTAGGCCTGGTGTTTAGCCAAGACCTTTTGATTTAAAAAAAATAGATATGTACAATCTACTTATTTAAAGGGGCTTTCAGCCAGCTTTGTTCATCCATTGGTCTGTTGGTGCGTCATTCACGTTTTGCTTCCGCCCACTACAGCATTCAGTATGAGGCACGAGGTCAGCACACTTCAGCTATGGGATAACTTCACTGCATTTTGCTCTTTCACAAGGAGCACATCTACACGCAAGCTAGTTCCCTTCTGTGTCAATGCTTTTAAAAAATTTATTACTTTGATGTTGCCTTTGTGTTTCGAGTCTGATGTGACAGCAGGACGCTATAATAGATGTGAGCACAGGCCACATTCCACGCTTTATCAGTTCTTGTCTCCTGCTGATGCTGTTGTAAATTACTTTTGGAGTGTCCTTTGTTTATTATTTGACTGCTGGCATTTCACAGCATAACAGATTGCGTCCATTTTGTAACTGTTCTGTGTTAACTTTTGAAAGCTTCAATATTTTACACGTGCATTATTTGAGTGGACAATTCTTCAGAACACATTTATTCTGGATTCAATTTCACCATTGGTTCTTTAATAAACTTTGCCCAGGAAGAAGACCAGCCTTTACTGTGTTTAAATTTCAGCACTTGTAAAACTTTTTTGATTGACTTCTTTCTTACTTTCCTTCTTCTGTCTTTGTTTGTTTGTTTCCTTTCTTCGTGCCTTCTATATTTAATTATTTCATTCCTCTTTCCTTTTGTCTTTCTTTCTTTTCTTTCTGTCACTTTTTCTTTCTTTCCTTTCATTACTTTGTCACTTTTTTCTTTCATTCATTCTTTCTTTACCTTTTTTGGCCTTTCATTCCTTATTTCCTTCATTCTCACTTTTCATTTTTCTTTTACTCCTTCTTTCCTTTTTTCTTTCCTTCTTTCATTCCTTCTTTCTTGCTTATCTTTCTTCTTTCATCCATCCTTTCCTTTTTTCATTCTTTCAGTCCTTCCTTCCTTCTTTCATTCTGTTAATTCTGATCAACTCATTTGACTTTCATGTGCATCTGTGCTCGGGGCATATTTCAGCCCAAAGCACTGACTTTTGATGGTAGAGGTATTGTTCTAAAGGGGAGAATTTCCCTTTCAAAAGGCATCCCTCTTTAATAGATTTTTTATGGGGATCACCCTCAGTAGGAGTTCCCTGAGCAGGGATCAACAACACTTGACACTTGGGATTATATTTTGGGGAGTGTGGCCCCCTGGCCAATGGGCCTTTGCTCCCCCCACATGGGCACAATCCGTCTTGCTGCCCCCCTCCCACTCCCCCGGAGGACAGATGGGGCTGTTTACTCCAATCTGCCATCCCAGGGAGAGGGGGGCAGAAAGTTCACTAGCAAACCAAAGAACTAAATTGATAGAAAAAGGAGTGGGGTAGCCCATCACGGCCTGGGGCTATGCTCCAACCCCCAAGGTGGAAAATATAGTATTTCTGTCCCACCTGGGAGACAGATTGGGGGTTTGCTCCCAATCTTCCCCCAGGGGTAGAAAGTCCAATAGACATCAGGGATTTCTTTTATTTTAAAGAAGAAAGGGAGGTGGTAGCCCACCCCAGAATAGGTCAATGCCCCCACACTAAAGTGAGCAATGCTGTCTTTCTGTCCGCTTGGGAAGCAGATTGGGGTGTGTGACCGCAATCTGCCCACGCAAAGGGGGGGGGAGGAAAGACCACTAGACACCTGGAACTTCAAAATAGCAACAAAAAAGGATGGGGGTGGCCCATCCTGGTACTGAGTCATACACCTACCCAGAAGGGGCAGTAGAGTCTTTCTGTCCCCCGGGGGTCAGATAGGAGGTTTGCCACAAGTGGGAGTTTTCCCCTAGGTGTACAAAACCCACTAGACACAAGGGATTTTACATTTGGGCAAAAAAGGCATGGGTGCATTCAACCCTGTCATTAAGCAATGCCCCACCCGAAAAGGAGCAATAAAGTCCTTTTGCTAGGGACATATCGCGCATTTGACCCCAATGTGTCCACCGAGGACAAAAAGCCCACTACACACCAGGCCCAAATGAAAAGGAGTGGGGGCGGTCCAACCAGGCAGCATGCCATCTCCCACCCCAGTATTGGTGCAAAAGACTTTCTGTCCTCCCTAGGTATGTGTTATATAATTATCATATACATAAACAAGTATTGGCAAAACATATAGGTTTTAGCAATCCGAGAGCTATAGGCGTTGTCAATCTTAATGCGTTTGTGTACAGGGCTCTAAGTAAGGGCCGTCCACAAAATAACACAGTCAAGTCACAGAAATATGAAGGGCACACTTTCTTTCTGTTTCACACCGATTCTGGGTAGGAATAGAAACAAGAGTCAATAATGCACGTGCATTTCACTGAATTGGGTTTTATGCTTTTTAGGTTTGACAGTGTTTATAATATTTTGAGCACGTACAAGATAGTACAGGTTTTACTAATCTGCTCCTGGGTTTGTTAATAACCATTGGCAAACTGTTGACAAACAGTAATACAATTAAAGCCATACTAAAGTATAAAATAAATATCCCTGTTCAATTTTGTAGTTTATTTTAGATAGAAATTCACATTTTATGAAAAAATAAGATTAAAGTGGTACAGTACAAACATGAAGTGCAGAGGTGAACATCAGTCATTGGAAAATGATATGATGCCATAGTGAACTACTGAACATATAGAACTGTTGTTGTGACAAAAGAGAGAAATGTGGTTCCAAAATTAATACTGAACTATTGAGAGGATAATAAAACTACATTGAAAATATAGCAGTAAAACACTCCAAGTAGAAACATTTTAAGACAATATAAACTTGGCCTTGGAAGCTGCTCTCCATAGCCGTCATTTTGGGAACATTGCACGTCCGACTGTGTGGCCAGTTACTGGCCTCAGAATACCAACTCCTAAACAGCAGTTGAAGTGCATTAACAAAAGTATGGGAACTGTAATACTGCATGCAATGGGGGTGGGGGTGGGGTCAAAGGTGTGGCTAAAAACTAAATATTCTTGAAGCTTTTTTTGGTGTTTCACTGTAAGGTAGCTACATATAAAATAAGGTGCAGCTTAAATGAAAACTAAGGGCCTGATTTAGCGTTCGGCGGACCGAGTTACTCCATCACAAACGTGACAGATATTCCGTCCACCGTAATACGAGTCCATTATATCCTATGGGACTCATAATATGGCAGACATTTGTGACGGCGTAACCATTCCACCAAACTCTAAATCAGCCCTTAAATTTTAAAAAGTTGTTACTGTGGGAAATGCCCTATAGTACATTATAAAACCTCAATTAGGTAATGCCCTTTAGATATATGTGTGTAACCAGAGAGCTATAGAATTAAATCTTGGTTGGTGAAGTGGAGAATAGTGAGATGTGTATTTTTAGTGCTACGAGGTCACAGCCTATGACAGAAAGCAATGTGAACATGTAAGTCATTATTTTAAACTTGCATTACACACAGCATAGGATAGACTGCTAGAAAAATGTGCATAAAGGTGTAAGGTAAAATGCTGTTTCCAAAATATAGATTTTATTAATACACAGACTGTACATAATAGAATTGTTTTACATAGCTGTCCCTTCAACCCCTCTGGGATAGTAAGCACTAAATAAATACAATTATTAAAAGCATGTACTTCACAGCTCAGGTGTTAACTCTTTGCCCTACCACTCAAAGGGCTAGATGTATGAAGACAGCATTTTGCGATTCCCTAATTGCGAATCACAAGGATTCAAAATTTGGAAATCACAAAATTGAATGTATGAAGGTGTATAGTACACCTTTTGCGATTCCTAGGGGGTCGCAAATGACCTACCGCAAGAATATTAATGAGGTATGGCCGCAATTTGTGATCCCCTAGAAATCGCAAAAATCACAGAGATGGTGGCCTGCTGAGATCAGCAGACCACCATGTCCGTGATTGCATTTAAATAAAGCAATCTTTTTTTTTTGTAAAGCAGTCAGTTTTCCATAAAGGAAAACGAGATGCTTTACAAAAAGAAAAATTAAAAGTTTTTTTTCATTTTTTTAGAGCAGGCAGTGGCTCTTGAAAATGGTTTTACAAACATTCAGGTCCCTTGGGGACCCCTTCCCATTTGCGAATGGGTTACCACCTACTTGAAGTAGGTGGTAAAATGCGAATGTTTTGCGACCGCAATTGCAGTCACAAAACATTCATACATACCGATGAGATACGGTACTAGGAAGGGACGCCCTAAACACGCCCCTTCCTAATATCGAATAGCAAACCCATTTTGCGATTCCGTAACAGGTTACCGAATCGCAAAATTGGGTTTGCTACATCAGAAAAGCAATTTTTGCATTCGCAAATGGGCAGATTCTGCTAATCTGCCCGTTTGCGAACGCAAAAAGGCTTGATACATCTGTTTACATGCAATCCAAGTTCCAGTACGGCATGGACTTCACAGTCCATGCCATGCTGGAACTTCATGTGCGTTTCTATTGCGGTGCCTGTTTTCAGGGCACTGCTGTGGGGACAGCAAAGGAAAGGACCAAAAAAGCCTGCAGGGTTGTACTCGTAATCTGGCAGGCGGTCCCTGCACAACTTTGGTGGTGCTAAGCTGACGCAGAGCTGACACAGCACCGGCAAAGTCATAATTGGCCCCTAAGTCATCACAAAGCTTCAAATTATTTGATCAATTCCAGTACTGGCTCAGGAGCATCCCTTACGTTTGCAGATTACCCTTTACATTTAGCAGATTATCTCGTTGCACACATTTGAATTTATTTCAGGTAAGCAGACACCCTGGCAGGAAGGCTTGTTCAGTTGAATGCCCGGCTTTGGTTTAACAGCACAGGAGGCTCCCTGAATGGCACTTTAGCTGAAGCATTGAAATAATCGGAATTAACCATCCCGAGATGGTTGTCTTTTAATAAAAAGCAGGGGAACGGTTTTTCATAAATCAAAAAAGGCCCAGAAAATAAATAAATATTAAGAGGCATCGTCTCGCATTTGTCACTGATTGTTTGTCAAAGAAAGTGGAGGTTAGCTTGTTTACTGCTCTGGGTCATAAATCATTACAGCTTTATACATCATAGCCTCGGTTCTTGGGCAAACAGCCTGCCTCTCCCCGATTCCCCAAAAGAGATAGCTTATTGGCAACATCTCATCAACACTGCTGCCCTCAGCTCTGCGCATCCTGTTAAAAATCAAAACAAGTACTGCACACTGCACAAAAAGCAAAACCATGTGTACGGCACCATATACAAAGTAATATCTAGGTGTGGGAGAGATAAGGATGCTGCCTGGAGAGAACAACGAGAGGAGGTGGGAGGGTGATGGAGGACAGGTGAACAACGAAAGAAGAGGGGGGTACAAACAATTAAGGGGGGCACCATGTCACTTAGTTGGAGAGGAAGAAAAGGTGCTGTTTACTATGAGGACAGAGAGCCTTGGTGAGCTAGGGTGCTTATTTGTATGCAAGGCGACTTCTCTCTGGGCCGTCACTAAGTTCATGCTTTTGAAAAGCAACAGAATAAAACCCAAATCCAAGCCACTGAATATTTAATCGAATTGATGGAACAGCATCACTTGCATATCTCAGCTGTGAGCAAACAGATTATGTGGTAAACACAACGGTATTAGCTTACCTCACCAAGTTCCCAGTTCCCGATTTCGATATTTTCCACGCACCTCTCTGCAAATCCATGGAAGCAACACTTGCAGCAGTGGGGTGGGATGGGGTTAATATAATGATACCGATACCTCAAATCAAAAGAAAATTAAGTTGGTGATCTGCTATTAAAAAGTACTCAAGTTTGCTTTTCAAGTTATCAATTCTAAACCTCTGCTTTCTAATGTGCAGAAACTGAAATTCCCCAGAAGTAGGTAACCCAGGCACAAAGCATTACATGAAAACATTGACAAGTTTAGACGAGAAGGGAGGTGGGAAGAGATATCCGGGCTGCTCGAAGAATGTAAACTAAGCAGCCATGCACTCAGAGCGCTGGTGACACTAACATTTAAACAATCACTTTGAAGTCAGGGAAAGAAAAAGCGTTCTTGAAAAACAGCATCTGACATTTGAGCTTGGTCTTTGAATGCACTGCAAATATGACGAGATAAGAATCAGATTTACAGGTATGTTTAACGGAGGTCGGAGTCAATGAAAACACAATCAGTCGTGTGAAGTGGTCTCAAAAAAGAAAAAAAGAGTTCTGAAAACATTTCCTAAAATAAGAGCAGGGGATGGAAAGGAGTAATTGGTCCCTGCTCTCTGGGAGGTTTAAACACAGGAAGAGGCATGATGCAGACATGCCATAGACAAATGGGAAGCCTGTGGGCGGGCTGAAGCCCACAAAGTATATACAACATATCTGTTCGAGACCTAAAAATTACAAAAAACATAAGGGGTGTTGGTATCGCATGACCCAGCATTGGGCTGTGCCCCCAACCCAGAAGTGGTTCAAATGATTTTTTGACTCTTCTTCTTGGGGTGGATTGGGAGAGTATACCCCAATCTGCCCCTCACTCCCTCAGGGGACAAAAAACCCACTAGACGTCACGGAAAATAACAGGTCAAAGAAAAGAGAAGGGGTGGGGTCAGCTTAAGCAGACATTAAGCCGTGCCCCCACCTCAAAACAGACGCAACAGTCTTTTTTGCCCCCACGCAGGCTAAGGTATCCCTATCCCCATGGCAAGTAAGAAGTAATTTTGTTTATTTTGGGTGCAGCTTTAACCATCAGAGTGGGGGAAAATCCCAATTTTCTCTCAGTTGTCATCCTAAATAGCTGCACTATTTAGGCATGAGACCAGGAGGCAGCCAGATAAACCTAGCAAACCTAGACATATTTGAAAACTATACACCTAGGGGAGTCTAGGGTGGTGTGCCTTGTGTAGTTCGCAAAAAGGTGCCTTCCCCACAATGGCCTGCAAACCTCAAACTTTGCCTAAAATCACACAGTTATTTATATATTTCTGTGAGAGAAACTTCTGGAATCTGTAAGGATCCACAAAATTCCTACTACACAGCATTCTCACATTTCTCCCGATAAAATGGCTAACCCATTTGTGTACTTTGACCTTCAGTTATACCTGGAGTTATACGATGCGGGCACTATGCCCAGCCACATAAGTTTATTGGACCATGTGTGGCAACACAGAATAGCAGAACATTTGTTACTACCAATGGGATTTCTCTCCAGTTTGGGCTTCAAAATGTCAGCCAGTGTGTAAAAAAGAAGACCTTTTGCAAAATCACCTCTGAATCACATGATAGAATGGGTAAACCCAAATTCAGACTACAAATAACCACTGTTACCATAACAATTGTCAAAGTAGCAAGAGAACTTGTTGGCGCTTGCCTCCTAAGTCTGTTTTTATGAATAGTTTTACCAATAATAACAGGCAGTAGGTATACAGCAATTGGTAAGGCGACCACTCCACACTTTCCAATAATGGGAATTAACCAATGTACGTTAATAGTTTCAATATTGCCCGCACTCTCCAATAATCAAAGTCTGCTATTATTATTGAATCCATATGGTACAAACAGGCAGCCAGCACGTGTTTTGTCATGGTGTATATGAAATTGTTAACTTCGTTAGGGCTGCAAATTGAATACAAGGAGACAACATAATACTTTTAGGTCACTTGCTCAAATCCCTATACCGTCATGGAGAGTTATATCTGATCCAAGTGTATCCATTGTGCTACCAAGAGAGAAATGAGTTATTGCTGAGGTGATGTTGTGCAATAATCTCAGAGTGCGACAATACCACGTGACAGTTAAAAACTTTCAGTAGAGATCCATGGTGCATATTTGAAAAGGCCTGCTGCCTCTTTTTTTTCTCTTTAACTCCAGTCTCCGGGCATGTTTAAAACCATTGAGGATGGTGAGCTTGTCTGCAAGATAAACAGAAATGCTGGATTTGATGGCTGTGTGATGTTATGTTATGTTAACAGCGTTTATATGGCGCAAAATGTATCACTCTTGAAGGAGTATCTTGGCTTTAGGAAAAGACAAAAAGGAAAGGCAGCTCGTCAAAAGAGCCAGGTTTTCTACATTTTTTGAAGCTTCCAAACTCAGAACAGGATCAAATGTGGTGGGAAAGGCTAATCTAGTGGCCCGGGGCTAGATAGGAAAAAGAGCGACCACCATAACTTTTGTTAATGATGCAGCTGGTTTTAAAGATGTGTGGTTCAGCAAGGAGAGCTAATGCAGCTCCTGTGATCATATTTCTTTACGGCCTGGATGAAACATACTATGGCGTGTAGGATGCCCTTAAGGGCTGTGAATGTGAAGTCTGGGAGGCCATGGAGCAGGGCATTACCACCATCCAAGTGTGAGGGTATGCGGGCTGGAACAACAGTTCTGTAGTCGCCTTCTGAAAGAAAGGTTTCACTTTCTTTAAAACAGAGAGCTGATGCCAGGCCGTCTTTGCTTTTTTGTAAATGTATTAATTGAGTGGGGGGTTGTTTGGAGTGAATCCAAGTGACTTGGCGTTAGGTTAAAGTCGGGGTTTGAAGTTATCAAGGTTCATGTCTTTGATCCAGGTTTGTACTGTTTTTTGTTTATTACTCTTGGCAAAAATTCTGTCTTGGCTGGGCTGAACTTCAGGTAATAGCCGTTATTCGAGGTTTGGATAATGTGCAGGCAGTATTTGAGGCACTTGATGTCTGAAGCAGAGGAGAGTTTCAAGTAGAATTGTGTATTGTCATATTGGTGAATCTTGGTGCTGTTATCTGTGAGTAGGGCACCAAGCGGCTCCATGTAGAGGTTGAAGATGACAGGAGACAGAATGGAACACTGGGGTCACTCCGCAAGTGAGATCTGGGGGGTGCCCATGTGGACACACTAGTGTTGGTTTGAAATGTAGGAGGAGAACCAATTAAGAATATTCCTGGTGAATCACATTTCAGACTCAAAGGTGGATATGAGGGTTGGACAGTAAACTGTGTCAAAGGTGGCTGAGAGGTCCAACAGTATCAAGAGGCAAGGGTCATTTTCATCTGTGGTTAGGAGAACATTGTCTACAATGTGTAAGGTAGAATTCTTTGTGATGCAGCATTACCTGAAACCAGACTGGTAGTAGTGAAGGAGATGGTTATCATTGATGTGATTTTGGAGTTGACATAGACTGCTTTTTCAGTGATTTTGTCGACGAATGATAAGTCAGTGATGGTCGATAGTTGCCGTGGTGATCAGGGTTTGGTGTTTTTTTATTTTGTAGAAGTGGGATGTTCTGGCCTGTCTAGGAAGCTTCTGGGAAGATGCCTTAAGTAAGGGAGGCATTGCTAATAGTGAGTAGGGGGTCGGAGAGCATTTCCAGAAGGAGCTGTGATGAAGGACCAGGGTAAGACATCTTCATAAGAAATGGCTTTGGGGGAGTTGAATATGTTGGTGAGATCTGGAAACGAATGAGCTTCGAAGGCTGACCATTTCGACATTGTACAGGAATTGTTAGGTGTAAAAGATAAAGCAAGCTTGGTGTTGTCAATGTGTTGTCAGATCTTCTATATTTCGTCACTGAAGAAGAGGTTGATGGCATTGAATTTTTCTGTGGAGTGAGGTATAGGTGGGTCTGGCAGGGTATTGATACAGTGCTTGATTGTCTGCTTCTGTTGATGGCTTTATTTACAGCGTTGGTATAGTACTTTACTTTGACTGATGTGATAAGCTTTCTGCATATTGCACGTAGAGACTTCAATATCATGAGGTCATCAGGAGTTCTGTTTTTCTTTCATTTTCTTTCCTGTCTGCAGATGGATCATTTATTGTCAGCAAGACCTTTATAGAACCAGTGAGCTGAAGGCTTTGCCTTGCATGTGTGTGTTTTAATTGGGGAGTGGTGGCATTGTTTAAAAGGGCATTGCCATGGATGTGGAGTTGATAAGGTGAGAAATGAGTTCAAGAATTAGGTTGCTGTTAGACCTGTCATCCTTAGGGTGGTCTTCCCCGAAACTCTTTGCCTGCTTACCTCCTCTTTTTGCTGTATCTTTGTGTTGCCCTTAGAACTCTTAGCACTTAACCATTGCTGACCAGTGCTAAAGTGCATGTGCTTCTCCCTTAAAAACGGTGACATTGTTGTTTACCTGGTTGGCATATTTAGTTTACTTGTAAGTCCCTTGTGGTATACCATATACCCAGGGCCTTTAAACTAAATGCTATTAGTGGGCTTGCAGCACCGGTTGATCCACCCACACAAGTAGCCTTTCAAACCTGTCTCAGGCCTGCCATTGCAAGGCCTGTGTCTGCAGTGTACTGCCACTTCGACTTGGTATTTAAAACTACTTGCCAAGCCCTAAACCCTCCTTGTATTACACCTAAGTCACCCTTGAGGTAGGACCTAGGTATTCCTAAGGGAAGGGTGCTGTGTAAGTAAAAGGTAGGACAGGTAATGTTAAGATTTGTATGTCCTGGTAGAAACAAACATCCAAATTCATTTTTCACTAATGGAAGGCCTACTCCTCTCAGAGGCTAACATTGGGAGTTCCTTAAAACACTTTAAAGCTGTAATTCCTGATCAGAAAAGAGTAGCTGTATCATGATTTATATCTTTAGAATGGTAATGAAATCCTCTTTACTGGTACAGTTGGATTTAACATTACTATTTGAGAAATGCCACTTTTAGAAAGTGGACATCTCTCTCTCTTACTGCTCTAAATTCCTTGCAGCCTGTCTACAATACACGTCTGGGGTGGGTGACAACTACACTTTGTGCATTCCCTCTAGACAGCCACAAACACAGGAAGGGTGGAGTGACAGAGAACTCATCTGCATTCTTCTGCATTCTGATAGCTCTTCCTGGGCAGGAGGAGAGGGGTGAGCTGGAACACCAGAATAGGCAGTGTCGTCTTTCTCACACAAAGGGCTGATTACCCCCTACTAATAGTCTGGAGCCAGGACTGGGAAGAATGGGGGACCTGTGCACTTCAAGGGCATAGTTTGAAGCCCTTTCACAGGCACAAATTAGTATAAGTGCTGGGCCTCTGACCCTAATTAGACAGTACACTACTGGACCTGTGAAGAACTGTGCCAGTAGTAAGGATTGCCACTCTGCTTGACTGCTGCTCTGGAATAATTGATTTTCTGCTTTTCTGTGCTGCCCTGCTGATCACTGCCCTGCTGAGGACAAGGACTGGGTCCATCGTACTTGAACCCAGAGTGACTCCAAAGGCTTGGTGTCTTGCCCCCTGTTCTGAAGTGTCAGGGCCATCAAAGAGCTCCTTCAACTCCGCAAAAGCACCTGCACTCTGCCATCTGTGAGTTCTACCCTGCCAAATTGTGCCATTCCAGTCCTGGGTCTTTGAAAGGTGGTTTCTGCTGTCCAGAACCATCAAAATCAATGCAATGCCGACTTTGCGCTGATCAGAACCGACGCATTACCCTTCATCACTGATGCTGGGGCCAATCGACGACGACATTGCTTTGACGGACTGCGCAGCTTGACGACGATGGACAGCGCGGCTCAACGATGATGCAGTGCTTGCATCGTAAAGGGGTTCAACAACGAAGCCTTCATCGCCAGTTAGTATCAGAACCAACGCATCGAGTTTTCAACGTCGATGCTTGCTCCATCCAAGGAACTTTTTTTCAGCTGGACCTGTGTGAATCCTGTAGCAGGCCTGCCCTCCATTGCGGTCTGCTGAACTTTGGATTTACCCCGCTCCAGTGAGATCTCAAGTAACCCCAACAGCTATTTGACTCTAATCACTAGATTTTGATTTATTCTTTAAACATTTATAACTCTGTTTCTACTTATTTTATTTTGGTCTTGTTTTACTCATAAAAATATGACCTATTTTTGCAACCCTGTGTGGAGTATTTTTGTGGTGTTTTCATTGTGTTACTGTGTATGTGTGTTGTATGCATACTTAACACATTGCCTCTTTAGATAAGCCTGACTGCTCTGTGCCAAGCTACTAGTGGATGAGCACAGATCATCTTTTAGTGTGTATTTAGCTTACCCTGGTCAGTCAAGTCTGAAGATATGTATGATTGCATTGGATTGTTGATGATGTTGAAAAGACCAGGTTGAATATGTGGCTTTAAAGTGTGTTGGTTGTGTGACATGCTGTGCCATGTTGAGTGTGTTGATGAGGTCTCTTGTCTTTTTTTTAGCTTATGTTGTCCGGACATTTGAAGTCATAGAAGAGAGTGGTTTGAGCATGTCGGATGGATGAGATGGTTGAGGATATCTGAGAATTCATCAATCATGTCTTTGTTCTGCCAGGAAGGTCCGTAGATCAGTTTGAAGGTGGCAGTTTGAGTTGAACAGAATTGGAATGGCAAGTCAGCAACTACATGGAGTTAAATGTTACTTGCTTGTTTAGGGTGCATGACTGGAAGGACTTATGGGTGACAGGGAGGTCTCCTCCCTTCTTAAGTGCACAGTACACACAATGGATGATGTAGGTTGTGGGGAAAAGGACATCTAGGATGTGTGAGTAAGTCGGGTGAACCATGTTTCTGTGATGAAGAGGGCATTACACTTTTGAAAGGTGATGTGGTCTGTGATGTCTGATGCATGGATAAATGCAGAGTGAGTGTTGATGAGCATGAGAAGGAAAGTGTGTTCTGTAGTTTAAGGGTGTGTGGTAGTTAGTGAAATGTGTATAATGTTGGGTCTGTGTTGTACGAATGCTATATCAGTGTCTTGGGCATCTAGGTTTGGGTGTGATTGTGGGGACTGGCAGTATGAGGTGCGGGATGAGGCAGATGATTTTATCTTACCTTATAAGTTTCAGTGAAACTGGGGTTATGAACCAAGACCCCCTGCTGGCCCTATCAGGCCCAAACAGGTGATACAGTTGTCTGTACTCACCTTCTGCTGGCAATACCCAGGTAATGGAATGCCCTGAAGAGTTGATTGAACTACAAGAAAGCAGGAAACAATGTCACTTCCTATGAAGGTGGGTGGCAAATGAAGTTCTCTTGCTTCGTACCTTCTTTTAAAGATGGTTTTGGTGAAATGAAATGAAATTTGTACTTGTAAAGCGCACTGCTATCCCAGCTGGGGCATCGTGGCGCTGTACGCATACCGCTGTGGAACCCTTCCTGGCTTTTCCCTGTGAAATGTCCACTCCTGGGCATCCCCAAGGTGAAGCCAGGCATCCCAGCGCTGGTGGGGCCGTTGTGGAGATTAAGCAAGCTATTGCCCAGAGTTGCAGAGTGGGACCCATGATTAGAATAGGCACCGAGGCGAGAATTATCAGGTCCGAGGAAATTGAGCCCAAGACCCGCCGAGGCGGGAATTGAACCGTGGTCCCGGGCCAGATCTCTGCATCAGGGTCTGCCGCTCTAACCATTGAGCTACACTTCTCCACATAACCAGTGATGTAATTTCCTGTGCAAATGGAGGATAAAATATCCAGTGATGTTGCTTCCTGTGTAGATAGATGATGGGAAATCCAGTGATGTCACATACTGTGCAGATGGATGATGGGAAGTTCAGTGATATTGTTAGAAATGGGATTTCTGGTTGGCTAGGGCAAGCGCCTAAGCCTGGCAGAAACCACCACTCTAGTCAGGGCAAGGGAGTTACACGCTGAAGATAACCCCTGCTCACCCCCTTGGTAGCTTGGCACGAGCAGTCAGGCTTATCCCAGAGGCAATGTGTAAAGTGTTTGCGCAACACACACACACACACAGCAGCAACACACTAGGCACACTACAAAAGAAACTCCACATAAGGTTATATAAAAAATAGCCTTTGTATTATCATAAACACATTAGAATCATAATCACACAATGTACACTGTGCCAACTGGCACCAGGTAATAATTTACAGGGGATTATATACATGACAGGACCAATCGGGCCACTGTCAGAACCTTTAGAGAGCACAAGTAGCAAATATAAAACACAACCAGTAACTACTGGCAAAATACTGTACTCAGCATCATCACAAGCAACAAAAACGTATTATGTCTACATCTCGTTAGGCATAAATATCCTAGCATGACATTAGGCATCATCATCAGCATAAACACATTATGCATTAGCATTAGGCATCAGTACATTATGCACAATCACATTAGGCATCAGAAAAGTATCAGAAATAGCGCAGTGCATCACTCCTACACCTCCTGCCCCTCTCTCAGGCATGAATGGATTTCCTCTAATGCCCCCAGGTCCCCGGGAGCCCACTGGCCTCCAAATGGCAGTCCTAGCGCCTCTGTGCTCTCTCCCCGGACTGCATGGTAGGCTGGTGGAGTTCTCCTCCTCCACCTTGGCTCGGGGGCCTCCATCGAGGTGCACCCCGAGTTTCCCAAATCACAATGGGGCCTCTGCCCCCAAATTGCCAGGAAAGAAATGCCCACACGTTGCAGAAAGAATGGCACCCACAAAAGTGCCGTGGGAGCCCCTCCTTCCCGGGGCTCCTCCCGTGCAGAACAAGCACTGGCACCAACAGTGCCTTTTACGGGTCCCTCTCACCGGGACTCCGTGCGGTGCAGAAATCAGGCCCGCAACCCTTGGGCACCACCTAAAGCCTTTGGGGGAGCCCCTCCATCCCGGGACTCCGTTGGCTAGTGCTCCCTTGCCAGCCCCACTCACCGGGGCTTCTGGTCTCCTCCGTGGGGGACGGTTGTTGCAGGGAAGGCGTGACGCTGACAAAGGGAAGCCCGCGAGGCTCCGTTTCCCTCCCGGGCCGCTGGCTGAACCCACGAGACACCGTCCTGCTTGGGACACCAGTCTCGCTCTCCGGCGGTAGCTCACGGGGCTCTCTACTTCCTGGGCCCTAGCCCCCGCCCACGATCAGGCCTTCCTCCGCCTGTCTTCCGGCCCTGGCATGGGCCGTCCTGATTAGGAGAAAAGTCTCCTTCCGCTTTCCGGCCTCTAGGCCTCGCCCACAACCAGGCAATCTTTGCCTGTCTTCCTGGCCGGCCGTGCTTCTCGGAGCGAAGTCTCCGTTGCTCTTGCGGCCCCTTCTCACCTGCCACGAGCAGGAAAATCACGAGCCCTGGAAGGCAGGAGCCCCCTCTTAGGGCTCCAAGGAAAATAGACCAAAAGAATGCCCACCACGCGCTCCTGGCACACAGACACAGCATGAGGGGCACAGTGAGGGCAAGGAGCAAAAAGCGCTCAGCCCGCGCTCTCAGCAGATCACTTCCCTCACGCTTGGCAGTGTTCTCCTTGCGCCGAGCACGCTTCTTTGGTGTAATGGCAGGCAGCTCCCCAGCAAACCAGGGGGAAAGTCCAATGCCACCAAGGCAAGAGCTGGGCACAGGCAGGCCAGCACGTAGGGACCCCCAGGTAGCAACAGCTGGGTCCCACGGCGGTTCCTCCTTGCCCAGCAGTCCTTCGGCATCACGGCTCCCAGTAAGCACCACGCAACACCCCTTTCATGGAGTCACAGCCCCTGTATATATAGTACATTTCTCTTTGTCTGCCCTGGCACAGGGCTTGGGGGAACCAGTCTCAACTGGTTCGGGGGAGGTGTTGAAGCACTCTGTTTACCAGGCTTCCACCCTCCTTTGTCAGATTGGGCTCGGTCATCAGACACACCACATGGGGGGCGGAGCCAGCATTCACCCAGGCAGACACAGACCTATTCAATGTCAGGGACTACTCCACCCACTACTCCAAATGCAGATCTGCCCATTCAGCCTAACGCTGACTCACCCTGCCCTCCCTGGAGCCACACACCTCACCTCCCCCTGTCACTCCAGAGCCAGACATGCAATACACATCAGGCAGGCAGACACATAGCACACAGAAATGCCAACTTCTAAAAGTGGCATTTCTAAAATAGTGATAATAAATCTGCACACACCATTGCGCAGCATTTATTATTACTATTCCAAACATGCCAAACTTGACCACGCTGCTCCTCTCATATCAGGAATTACCACTGAAACACTTATCAGGGAATCCCAATGCATGCTTATGAGAGGGCAGCCTCACAGCAGTGAGAAACCAAAAATGGCTGTTTGTCACTACCAGGACATGTCACGCACTTAAGGTACATATCCTACCTTTTACCTACAATGCACCCTGCCCATAGGGCTAGCTAGGGCCTACCTTAGGGGTGACTGACATGCAGTAAAAGGGGGGTCACAGACGTGGCACACACTTTAGGTGTCACGTCACAGCGGCAGTAACACTGCACGCACAGGCCCTGCAATGGCAGAGGTCTGAGACAGGTTTGAAAGACTACTTTGGTGGGTGGCGCAAGCAGCGCTGCAAGCCCACCAGTAGCATTTAAATTACTGGCCCCGGGTATATTAGATACCACATTACTGGGGACTGACAGGTAAATTAAATACGCCAAACAGGTGTAGACCAATCTTACCATGTTTACCACAGAGAGCACACACACTTTACACTGGACAGCAGTGCTAAAGTGCCCAGAGTCCTAAAACCACCAACACCAGGTCAGAAAAAAAGACCAGGAGGAAGGCAAAAAGTTCAGGAATGACCCTGCAAAAAGGGCCAGGCCCAACAGATATCAAATTAAGTCCTCTTGCTTTGCGCCTTCATTTAAAGATGGTTTTGGTGACAAACCAGTGATGCCCCTTCCTGTGCACATGAATGATGGAATATTCAGTGATATCACTTTCTGAGTCAAGCTTCAGGCAGGAGACAATCACCAGCAAGGAGACACATGCAGGCGTGTGTGGCAATCTTGTGTAGATCTACTCCATGTCCATTATATGGAATGGAGCGCTGCCAAGCTTCACACCGCTCTCACATCATTGCCCACACTCAATTTGGGTATTCAGTAATAATTACAATACCCAATCAGATAATCTTCTTATAGGGCCATATGATGTATGATGGCATTTTGCAATTTCAGGCCATTAGGAAATGCAAAATTTCATTTCAGAATGTACAAAAGGTATTTTCGGTGGTGCAAAATGCGATTTCTATCCAGTAAAAATCGCATTTTGGAAATCACTAAATAGGAAATCGCAAATAGGGATTTCCAAATAGAGATTCGCTAACACCTGTACAAAGGATTTCCCAATTGCGAATATTGCAACTTGGACATTTAGGAAATGCAATTATCATCAATCTGTATCAGGTGGTAACCAGGTGCAAACTATAAAAAGGAACCCAAAATGCATCAGTTTCTTTCAGAATGGCGACTCTGTTTGTCCTGGCGAGGCGGATGAGGATTTTGACTGGTAGTCAGAGAAGGAGACAGGAGAGGATATTTAGGGTGAGGGTCACCCTTTTTAAACAGACTGAGGAGGAGGCCTCTTTTGACAACACAGTGGCACAGCCTGTTTGATAGGTTTGCTGGGTTTACATAGAACATTTGCAGTGCATTCCATGGGTGAAGGCAGGAGGCCAAAACAATTCTTGTGTAGCTAATCTCTGGTTGCTGAAAACTCAGCTTTGTTCTGCTAGACTTCTCTGCCAGAGGTTTTTGTTGGTATAGGTACTGCCTAAAACTGGATTTTCGTGTTGGATGTCGGAGGACATTAGGATTATCGTAGTACACTCCCTACTCACACTCCCTGCCCTCAGAGCCCAAGTTTAGTGTGCTGAAAGTGGGTAGGATTAGCCCCGGGAACATTAACCCCATTGGTTAGGGCATAGCCAAGGGTTATACCCAATCACCAGCTTGTGCCAGGCATAAATGTGGCATCTTCAGGCACACACTTTAGAACACTGCTGGACTTGAGGAAGATCAGAAGAGGATGGAACCTGCTCTCTGAGACCTGAAAAGAGCCTAGAAGGCTGCACCTGCTCTCCCTCCTGTACTCAGGACAGAGAAGTGGACTCCAAGGGAAATAAGACTGACCCCTTGTTAAAACTACAGGCGCAGAACAAATGACAAGAGGTCTTTTCCTGAAACTGTGTGATGGCTGTTGGACATCAACTGGAACCTCTTGTTGCCCTCTGCCTGCCACCCTGTGTGTATCTAATTCCCTTCCCTGAGGTCATGGGGGATGTTTAGAAGTCTACTCCAGTGGTGGGTTGGGACTTGAAGGACTAAAGTCAGAAGGTAAAACCTTTGAACAGGACAAACTTGCTTAGTTGTATCCGAACCACGCTCCATCGTGGTCAGTGTCAAATTGTGCCAAGGTCCAGTTCTATTGCGACCATTGACTATCATCAGCACTTTGTGCTTCTTGGAGCTATTTCTACTTAAAAAGTTAAAAATCCATATCTGCGGTTCCACTTATTGGATTTTTGTAATTTTGTTTATTAAATTTTACTCTATTTTTCCAATTCATTTTGGGATTTTTATTGTATAGCATTTCAACTTTATTACCGTCTTATTTCAGCATAAATACCTTACACAATGCCTCTAAGTTAAGCCTGTCTGCTCTGTGCCATAGCTACCAGGTGGTTGAGCTCAGGTTAACCTCGAAAAGGGTTGTGGTTTTTACTTGAGTTGGGTATTCACCCACCCGCAACTAATACCCCAATATTTTACAACTAGAAAGTAATGGACCAAGAGTCCAGTTGCGTGGAATGAGATTTCTACTAGTTTATTTAAAGTTTATTGTTATGTTAGCATTGTTCTCATAAAATCAAAATAAAGAAATTGGGAAAAAAAATAATATTTTTCTAGAGAGGGCCCTTAGTTTGCAGTTCACAGACAGATTCTGGTAGTATACTAAGCTTTGGTTTCATGTAGAAGTTTGGTTTTTAGGCAGCTCCATTGGAATTTGAAAGGCTGGATCTCCTTAGGCCAGATATTATGACTTACAGAACAGTGGGCTACGGGAGATGCTGCAGGGGGTCTCCACAGTAACACAAAAATTAACAACATTGGTGCAGAGGAGTCTGGCCATCGGCCCAAGAAACCTCTCATGCAGTATTTCATTTCCACCTTGTTAGAAATGGGGGTCTCTAGTTGGCAGTGGTATGCACCCTGTCCAAGTAAGGACCCTTCCATCTAGTCAGGATAATGGAATTACACACCTAGATAACCCCTGCTTACCCCCATGGTAGCTTGGCACGAGCAGACAGGCTAATCTCAGAGGCAATGTGTAGAGTATTTTGTACCCAAACACACAGTAACACAGTGAAAATACAGCAAATGGACACACACCATTTTAGAAAAATAAAGTAAACGATCTTCATCCATACCAAACAAGACCAAAACGACAAAAATGCGACATACACAACTTAAAATATGACTTTAAAAGGGTTTCTTGTAAAAATACAGTTCCCAGAAAACAGTAGCTCCAATTGGGGCTATCTCGACGTTGTGACGAGTACGAATCCAAAGTACGGCGCAAACTGCAAGCTGCGCAGGCTGGCCACAGAGTCACACGGATCCCCAAAACAGTACCTTAGAAAATGATGAAGTCAGAAGATAACTCCCCAGTGTAACGGAGGTGAAGCATCGATGGGCAGAGGCGACATCGGTTCCTTACTGCCACAGGGATGGGGAGGCGTCAAGTCCATTCAGGGTAGGCGAGGCGTCGAGTCCGGGCTGTGCAGGAGAGTTGAGGCGGCGTCGGTTCCATATGACGGTGTAGCATCAATGAGTTCAGGAAGTCTTTTTGGTTGTCGACTCTGTGATGGTGCGAGGGAGGCGAAAGCATTGACCGTTGTTGGGGTGATGCTTTGTGCACTCCACAAGCGGTGCTCTTAGTCCGGGTGCAGGCAGCGGCCTCGGTGATGACGTCAGAGTCGACGCAGGGACGTCATCGGTAGGCATTGGGGCTTGTAATGTTGGCACAGTCACTGATGCTCACCCAGTGAGCGGTGACCAGGGCGTCGGTCTAGGCAGCGACGTCACAGACGGTGTCTGGAATCTTTCTCTTTAGTTTTTGCAGCCCAACAAACACCTCCAGTGGCTCAGAACTGAAATTGGCACCAGCAGACCGGTCAGAACTCCCAGCAGTAGAGTTCAAGGATGCTGCAGGTGAAGTCTTTGTGTCCCTGAAAGGCAAGCTCTACATCAAGCTCTTGGAGAATTTTCTCAAGCAGGATACAGCAAAGTAGAAGTCCAGTCCTTTCCACTGCCCACAGACAGAAGCAGCAACTGCAGGCCAACCCAGAAAAGCAACACACAGCAAAGGGACAGTACTCCTCCTAAAAGCTCTTCTTCTTGGCATGGTCTTCTTGATCCAGAATTGTTCTAAAGTTTTGGGGTTTTTGGTCTAATACCTATATTTCTTTTTACCTTTGAAGCCTTTGTTCAGAAAGTCTCTCTTGCTCAGTAAAACCAGTTCTGTCCTCCCTGATCCAGTTTAACTCCAGGAGTTGTAGACAGTATTGTGCAGAGCAGCATCAGCCTATTCAGGTGTCCGTGACATCTCCTCCTACCCCTCTACCCCAGGATTACCCATCAGCATATGCAGGGCGCACCTCAGCTCCCTTTGTGTGAGTATCTGGAGTTAATGCACAAACAGCCCATGACAGTCTAAAACCAGACAATGAATCCACAAGCAGGCAGAGGCCTACAGGATGGTTAAACTAGAAAATGCCCACTTTCTAAAAGGGGCAGTTTCAAAACCCCAATTTAAAATCACCTTTACTAAAAGGTGTGTTATTAAATTCTGAGTTCAGAGAGCCTAAACTTAATATCTCTAGCTGTTCCCAAATGAAAGTTATACTTCTAAAATTTACAAGGCAGCTCCAATGATAGTCTACGGGAGAGCTAGTCCTTGCAATAGTGAAAAACGAAATATTATTATATTATTATAATATAATATTATATTATAACGAAGTATTTCCCTGTCAGGACATGTAAAACACAGCCATATGTGTCCTACCTTTAGCCTACACTGCACCCTGCCCATGGGTGTACCTTGGGCCTGTAAACACAAAATAAGACCAGAGGAAATTTAAAGACCAGCAGAGGCCAATTCCCCACACATATAACTGAAAAACACAATATGGGCCATTGGGTCTATAGATATGTTGTTGGGGTGTTGGAGTGTCCTTTTTTAGGATGATTTCCCTCACCCACCCAAAGGTGGCATGCTTCATCATCTGGAATCTCCACGCACTACAAACCTAGTCATAGTGCGGGCTACAACCCCCTCACTGAGAGGGAGGAGCTCAGGGATGTTTTGGTGGAGATATCAAGGTATACTAAGCCTCTAGATGAGCTGGGTGTGGTGAAACAAGAGTGGAATAAAAGTGAAAAGTGATTAAAACTGACTCAATGGTATGCTGATCGACTATATTCTGGCATCCACAGGTCAGGATTAAAAGTGAAGCTGAGACAGGGGGTGATTTGATCTGTCAAAGCAATGGAATGGTCGACATGTTTCTGCCTAACACTCCCCTAGGGGATGTAGCAGCTTTCATCAGGGCCAGAGTGAGTAAGAAGAAAAGTGAGGTGCAGTGTCAATTAGAACTAATTTAGTGAAGTGGAAAAAGTGTATATTGATACATATATACAACCAGACGTTGGAGTGAAAATTCACTCAGCCATGTAGTGTACTGGTCAGGAAACTCCCTAGAAAGAGAAACAAAAATGTGCAAATAATGAAATAGTAAGCACAACCCCCATCTATAGATGGCTCTAAACAGAGAACATATTATAACAGCAAGTCACTTGGTGATGCAGAAGAACACCTACCCGAATCGTCAGGCAAGCAAATGGAAAACCTAGCACCTTGGCATTGCAAACTCAAGGCGGTAACCAATTCCTGTTTAAAAGCATAAAGGCAGTGACATATTATATGACCATGAAGCATGGTCATAAACACTTTGGGGCATATTTACGTTCCCTGGCGCATCCCTGCATATCAGCAGGGATGCGCCAGGGAAAATGCGTCACGCAAGTTTACCCTTGCACCACGTCCGATGCGCCGCATTTACAATGCGGCGCATCGTGGCGCAAGGATAAGCAGATGCGTGACGCATCTGCCGGCGGAAGGTTGGCGCAGTGCTGAAGTTGTGTCGCAAGCGCGATGCAACTCCAGCACTGTTCCAACCTTCCCTATCCCTAACATGGTGCGTCAATCCTTACGCCTGCTTGAAGCAGGCGTAAGGATTTGACGCACCAGCGTCGGAAAAGTGACTGCGTGAAATCTTGTAGATTTCACTACGTCACTCTTCGAGGCGTTCCTGCGCCGAACGCCCCCTGCGCCGGTACGCCCACATGAAACCTGACGCAGGTTTCATGTGGCGCTGGGGTTTACTACGTGACGCATCTCCCTAGATGCGTCACGTTGTAAATATAGCACAACGCGGCGCATGGTTTGCGTCGCTGCTGCGTCACATGCGTGACGCAATGGCGGCGCAAAAGTATGCAAGGGGCTTGTAAATATGCCCCACAGAATATACAGTTGACGGTGCTACATTAAAAGGATAAACCGCTCCTATGGAGTGTAACAGCAAATACACAAAAGTGTACCTCATAGTCAGAAATGTCATGACCCAGTCATAAAGACAGTTCTCAATTCTAGCTAGACTTGCTCTGACCATTTGAGACATGACAACAAGGCGAGCTGGTTGGTACTTCCTAAGTGAAAACCCCCCCAGGGCATGACGGCCACCTAGGAGGCATCTACACATTGTAAAGACCCAATTGTATACGTAATCGGGCAGCCTGATGCTGCCATGAATGTAGGGTCATGGCCAAAAGGCCGACACAAATAGCTGGATCAATGTGCCTAATAATTGCAGGAGTCATGAAAGTACTAGTAACCGGCACAGCCTGCTCAGACCGTGACAGTCAGCGGGAAAGTTAGTTCTTCTTTGGTAAAGCCCCCTCCAGGTCATGACAACCATCCGGAAGGAGGAGCAACTATAGTTATCAAAAAGCCACTCATATAGGATTTCGGGCAACCTGGTGTGTGCGCGAGCATCAGATCCTATCCAAACCGTTGTGAACATGGCAGTCAACGGAAAAAGCTGGTTCTTCCCTGGTGAAGCCAACCTGCTGGTCGCGGCACCCACCAGAAAAGGGGGGCAACTGAAATGATCAAAACCGACTTTTGTCAAATGCCGGGTAACCTGTTGCAGGCACAAACATCAAAAACTGAACAAAGGGCCATCATACAGGGCTAACTTAGAATCAAAAGACTAGTCACCGTTTCTGTTCCTTCATAGTAACTACACACACCTTAGATCAAGGAGATCGCGGTCCGTCTGGTACCCCGGAGTTAATGGATGCCACGGTATCGCTCGCGTAAATGCTACACTTCAGAGTCACTGGGCCAGCCCTGCACTCACCGTAGCCGTGCGTGCCGTGTCGTAGAGGGCTGGCCCCGCGTACACTGAGCGAGCGTGAGCTGTCTCTGGGAGATGTAGTACCAGAGTGTAATCTATAGCAAAACTCAATGGCCCGAATAATAAGTTCAATCGGCTGGTATGTAGTGATTCTTTGGGCAGATGTATATTGTAATGAACGTCTCAAATATAAAAATGTAAGAAAACCAAAGCAAAATCAGCAATGGATATATGTGCCAACACTGTTGAATGTTCCTGCGTTCCCATACATGAGCACAATTCACCTATAAGGGTTGAAGTACTTAGGGACTATCTATTAAATGGAATAGATGGGCCAAATAGTAAGGTATACCGGCCTCACCATTGTATGTGAGATGACTCCTATACTATTATAAACAACTCAAAATATAGATGAAGTGGGAGGCCATTCATACATAATCCAATACTGTGAATTGACAAAGTTTTTGCATAAAATTATGTAAATGGTGCTTGCGTCCAGAATCTAAATGTCGAGGCAATAAGTAATCAGAAAAAATATATAGCCTCAAAACACCTACGAACGATTTATGGGCGAGATAGAGAGAACCAGGGAATGTCGTCGTTGAGACCTGTACTATCGCTCTTAAGTCTGTGCACACAACGTTGTTCCTTGTTAAACAGGAACTGTGTAATGTTCGCGATTGATTGGGGAATAGCTGGTTTGTGCAGAACAGTCCATGTAAGTACATTCGCCCTATGTCTCATGTTATGAAAGTGTGTTGTCAGTTTGGTGGTAGTTTTATTGCAACGAATGGTGCTCTTACGTTCTGATATACGGATCTTAATTTTTCTGGTAGTCATACCTACGTATCTCAGGCCGCAGGGACATGTATTTAAATAGAGCAAGTTATCAGAGTTGCAATTAGTGTGTTGTAACACCCAGGGTCTCTCTGTACCTATATCGATGTGTGTTGTATGTGTAGTCTGAGTGCAGACACTGCAAGAACCACACGGAAAATGTCCTCTAACAGGTTGAAGATCCCATAGGGTGTTCTGATGTTTCACAGTTTGGGATTGTGGTCTTGTGTTCACAAGTTTATCTCTCAAATTTGAGCTCCGTTTGAAAGCGAACATGGCTTCCTACAGGGAACATGTTCCTTTATTCAAAATCTTCCAATTCTTTTTGATGGACCTTTGGATGAGATTGGACCTGTTGCTGAAGGTGCTCACACAAATCAACCGATCTGTTTGTTCTTTATGTGGTCGGGCTTCTAAAAGAGCTTCCCGATTGTTGATCTTAGCTCTTTTCACCGACCTCTTGATCAGATTGCGAGGATAATGGCGATCCAGTAATTGTCCTTCTAACATTTGTGCGTGGTTCTTGAATTTATCTGGATCTGTAAAATTACGTCTAAGATGCAAAAACTGCCCATATGGTAAGTTATCACTCAAAGATTTGGGGTGATAACTGGTGTATGATAAGAGAGAGTTTTTCGCCATAGGTTTTTATAGAGCTCTGTTTTTAGTCCTCCCTCTGAAAGATAAATCCGGAAATCAAGAAAAGGTAGTTCGTCCTTACTGTGTGTACACGTAAACTTCAGACAGTCATTGCAATTATTGAGCCACAGATGGAAATCCATTATCTCATTTGATGTACCATGCCATATTACCAGCACGTCATCTATATAACGCTTCCACAGCCGAATATGGGTCAGAAATGGGTTGTTGTGCATCAGAATGAGATCTGATTCTATAGAATGGACGTACAGATTCACCAGACTAGGGGCGAATGTACTGCCCATCGAAGTTCCTGATATCTGGAGGAACAGGTCATTTTCAAATTGAAAGAAATTTTCTTTCATCGCAAGATTTGCGCAGTACATGTACTTGTCACAATCCCTTTTGCTCTTAACAAGGAATCTATTGTGATGAGTGTTTGGTCCTGAGGAATACATGTTTACAATGATTCCACGTGAAATGATACCAGGTAGTCCGTATCTTTATCAAAATCCACATCCTGGAGTAAATTCAGAACTGTTTTAGTGTCCTGTAAGTATGTAGGCATATCCAGGACTAATGGTCGTAGGAAGAAATCAGCAAACTGAGATAAATGTTCCAAAAGGGATCCTATTCCGGAGATGATCGGACGGCCAGGGGGCGGTCTCTGATCTTTATTAATTTTAGGGAGCACGTAGAAATAGGCAGTAAAATTCTCCCTATTAACCAAAAGATATGCTTCTTTTGCAGTGATCCATCCTTGTTCCTTGGCTTCTGTGACTGCTGTGATGATAGTCTTGAGTAGTCTTTTAGTGGGATCCTGCTTCAATGGGCGATATGTACTCCTCGTTGAAAGTTGTCTGAGACACTCATCTCTATTGGTGACAGTATCCAAAATAACGATAGCGCCACCTTAATCCACTGGTTTTATCGTGATGGATTTATCAGTGCTCAGACATAAAAGTGACTCCTGTTCTTTTTTCGAAAGATTACGATATGTAGATTGGTTGTGGGTGAGACCGATCTTAACATCTTTCATAACAGCCTTCTCAAAAGTAGCAACCTCCGGGGGTATGGAGTGTGGTGGTGGCATAAACGTAGATTTCATACACAAAGTAGTATTAGATGTTTGTTGTGTAGGAATAATGTTTTCTTTTTCAAAGAAGAAAAATTTAAGACGGATCTTCCGAAAGAATTGTGCTAGCTCCTGATTAATCTGGAAGGGGTCTCCCTGGTACGTGGGTAGAAAGCCCAGGCCTTCGTTAAGCAGTTTGTATTCGCAATCACTGAGAGTTCTTTGGCTCAGGTTAACTTTCAAGTTGTCTCCCAGCTCATCCCTGGTAGTGCAGTTGTCTTGCTTATGCTCCGTGTGGTTCATGGAGACGGCAGTAGATTCCAATGTATATGGGATTGTTGTCTCCTTCTTCCTCTGGACCGTCCTCGTCCTTGTTCTAAAAAAGACGGGTTATAAAAAGGTGGAGGTGGTGGTTGAAAGGGTGCCATCAACTGTTGTGGTGGCATTGAGTAGTTCCAAGGACTGGGTGGCCACCATTGTTGTTGAGGATTAAAAGCGGGATTACCTCACCATCTACCTCGGCCTCTCCTTCTCACTGTTCGTTTATATGAACTTCTATTGCCAGTCTCTGTCTCACTAGACCAAGAATCAGGATCTGATGTAGTATACCCAGATCCTGAGGATGAATAACCTGAGCCATAACTGTGTCATTGCTGGTTATGATCTGGTGTTTTAAAGTCATCTGAAGTGTATGGATAGACTTTATCCAATGCAAACCGTGCTAAGTCTTTGTGAATTTTTAAAATTTTTGATGCCAGCAGATTTTCTTTATGATCTTTGCTAGTTTTGTTGACTTCATCCATATTTTTTTTAAAGAGTGTTGCAGAAATAGTTGTTTTAATTTGACCCTCAAGGAGTTGAATCTCAACCAGAATGGCATCTGCAATCGGCTTGGCCGTACTAATTATCAAAATTAACCAGTCCCTGGTGCAACGCCAAGCTATCAGGGACCAGTCTTTTCTGAATGGCTTAAACTCTAAAAACAGCCTGGGTGCATTGGTGACAATGAGACCAGCAGGAGCGAAGTTCCCTCTTAAATACTCAGTCATTATTTCCCCATGAGTGAGGGTACGTGTGTGGGTTCTTTTGAGAACGAGTTGTTTTGTCCATTCGTCTGATTGTGTGATAGTCTAAGATATGGGTGTGTCGAAGAGACTTGGGACATTAAGAATGTCTTGGACAACCGATTCATCAAAAACTAAACCGGTAAGTTCAGTCATTGTTACTGAGGCTTATCCTAATTCAGAAGGGTAAGTGGAAAAATAGGTGAACAAAATTAACGCAAGTTAACTGTATATGCTAGTGTGTTGTCCCACCCAGTAAGGTGCATAGCCGTGGATGCCAGAATAAAGTTGATCAGCATACCATTGAGTCAGTTTTAATCACTTTTCACTTTTATTCCACTCCCGTTTCACCACACCCAGCTCATCTAGAGGTTTAGTATACCTCAATATCTCTACCAAAACATCCCTGAGCTCCTCCCTCTCAGTGAGGGGGTTGTAGCCCGCACTATGACTAGGTTGTAGTGTGAGGAGACCCCCGATGATGAAGCATGCCACCTTTGGGTGGATGAGGAGAATCGTCCTAAGAAAGGGACACTCCAACACCCCAACAACATGTCTTTAGGCCCAGTGGCCCATATCGTGTTTTTCAGTTATATGAGTGGGGAATCAGCCTCTGTTGGTCTTTAAATTTCCTCTGGTCCTATTTTGTGTTTACTATATTGAACAGCCATGGCTGTGGACCTTACCGGGTGCGACAACACACTAGCATATACATTTGACTTGCTTTTCTTTTGTTCACCTATTTTTCCATTTACCCTTCTGGATTAGGATAAGGCTCAGTAACAGTGACTGAACTTACCAGTTTAGCTTTTGATGAATCGGTCGTCCAAGACATTATTAATGCACCAAGTCTCCTCAACACACCCATATCTCAGACTATCACACAATCAGACGAATGGACAAAACTACTCGTTCTCAAAAGAACCCACACACGTACCCTCACTCATGGGGCAATAATGACTAAGTATTTGAGAGGGAACTGCGCTCCTGCTGGTCTCATTGTCACCAATGCGCCCAGGCTGTTTTTAGAGGATAAGACATTCAGAAAAGACTGCTCCCTGATAGCTTGGCGTTGCACCAGGGACTGGTTAATTTTGTTAATTAGTATGGCCAAGCGGCTTGCAGACGCCATTCTGGTTGAGATTCAACTCCTTGAGGGCCAAATTAAACAACTATTTCTGCAACACTCTTTAAAAAGAATATGGATGAAGTCAACAAAGATCATAAAGAAAATCTGCTGGCATCAAAAATTAAAAAATTTCGGAAAGACTTAACACAGTTTACATTGGATAAAGTCTATCCATACACTTCAGATGACTTTAAACCACCAGATCATAACCAGCAAGGACGCGGTTATGACTCAGGTTATTCGTCCTCAGGATCTGGGTATACTACATCAGATCCCGATTCGTGGTCTATTGAGTCTGACAATGGAAGTTCATATAAACGAACAGTGAGAAGGAGAGGCCGAGGCAGATGGCACCTTTTTATAACCCGTCTTTTATAGAACAAGGACGAGGACGGTCCAGAGGAAGAAGGAGACAACAATCCAATGTACATTGGATTCTACCGCCGTCTCCACTAACAACGAGCATGAGCAAGACAACTGCACTTCCAGGGACGAGCAGGGAGACAACTTGATAGTTAACCTGAGGCAAAGAACTCTCAGTGATTGCGAATACAAACTGCTTAACAAAGGCCTTGATTTTGTACCCACATACCAGGGAGACCCCTTCCAGATTAATCAGGAGCTAGCACAATTCTTTCGGAAGATCCGTCTTAAATTTTTCTTCTTCGAAAAAGAAAACATTAGGCCTACACAACAAACATCTAATACTACTTTGTGTAAGAAATCTATGATTATGCCACCTCCACACCCCATACCCCTGGAGGTTGCTACTTCTGAGAAGGCTGTTATGAAAGATGTTAACATCGGTCTCACCCACAACCAATCTACATATCGTAATCTTTCGAAAAAAGAACAGGAGTCACTTTTATGTCTGCGCACCGATAATTCCATCACGATAAAACCAGCGGATAAAGGTGGCGCTATTGTTATTTTGGATACCGTCACCTATAGAGATGAGTGTCTCAGACAACTTTCAACGAGGAGTGTATATCGCCCATTTAAGCAGGGCCCCACTAAAAGACTACTTAAGACTATCATCACAGCAGTCACAGAAGCCAAGGAACAAGGATGGAGCACTGCAAAAGAAACAGAGTTTTTGGTTGATAGGGAGCCTGTTGCTCCCTGTTTCTACGTGCTCCCTATAATTCAGACAGATCAGAGACTGCCCCCTGGCCGTCCGATCATCTCTGGAATAGGATCCCTTTTGGAACCTTTATCTCAGTTTGTTGATTTCTTCCTACAACCATTAGTGCTGGATATGCCTACATACTTACAGGACACTAAAGCAGTTCTGAATTTACTCTAGGATGTGGATTTTGATAAAGATCCGGACTACATGGTATCCTTTGATGTGGAATCATTGTATACATGTATTCCTCAGGACCTAACAATCTTCACAAAAGATTCATTGTTAAGAGCAAAAGGGATTGAGACAATAACACCTATCTCTTTCATCGTGTACTGCGCAAATCTTGCAATGAAAGAAAATTTATTGAAATTTGAAAATGACCTGTTCCTCCAGATATCAGGAACTTCGATGGGTAGTACATTCGCCCCTAGTCTGGCAAATTTGTACGTCCATTCTATAGAATCAGATCTCATTCTGATGCACAACAACCCATTTCTGACCCATATTCGGCTGAGGGGCAGTTATGCCCTACTCCCTCCAGGACTTTCTGCCCATGTCCTCTAAAGATATGGAGACTTGATCGGCCAAGGTAAAATCAGGCTCCCCTGAGGAACCACTAAAACCTGACCTTTTTAGGAAATTCCATGATTGCCTCCTCTCGGAAGGCCGAGAGCTGATCAACAGGACACTATCGGTTGCAGGGATTCCTAAGTCTTGAAAGCATGCCAAAGTCACCCCCCTGCTAAAAAAACCAACACTGGATGCGCCTCTGCCTGAAAATTACCGCCCAATATCTTTGCTCCCATACCTTGCCAAAATCTTGGAGTCTCATGTCAACCGCATCCTAACACAATACTTAGAAGCTAATCAGATCCTTGAACAGTCACAAAACGGCTTTAGGCCTAAACATAGCACGGAATCAGTGCTACTGGCAGTTTTTAAAAAAATATTTTTTTTTTAGCCATTTATAGAGCGCATGGTTACACCACCGGTGTGTCACCGTGCTGGAACAGGCACACTGAAAGGGTACGGAACAACGGTATTTGCATATCACGGCTAGTCGCTCACTCTGGTCAGCATGCTAAGTTTAGTATGCTGTTAGGAATAACCATGTCTTCAGTTGTTTGCGAAATTTAGTTTCGCATGTCACAGAGCAGCTACGGTCTGCTATGGATGATGGCAGAACCTCGGCACTGATCCTGCTGGACCTCAGTGCGGCCTTCGACACGGTCTCCCACAGGATTTTGCTATATCGGCTTGAGGAGATCGGGGTCAATGGGAAGGCCTTGGCCTGGTTCGCATCCTTCCTGACCGATCGGTCCTTCCAGGTCTCTGTTCCCCCCTATACCTCCAACGTCCATCCTCTAGGCTGTGGTGTCCCTCAGGGGTCTGCCCTAAGCCCCACTCTATTCAACATTTATGTACACCCTCTAGCCATGTTGGCCAAAGCCCGGAACATGGCTATGGTATCATATGCAGATGATACCCAAATGGTATTTACCTTCTCTAGCAATACTAAACTAGACCAGGCGAAATTCCAAGGCGACCTTACAGCCATTTCTGTATGGATGACTAATAACTGCTTACAATTGAACTCCGCAAAATCAGAAGTGCTTTTGGTGGGTCGGGATACCCACCTATGGGGCAATCAATGGTGGCCTAAAGCCTTATGCACTCCTCCCCAGCCAAAAATTATGGTTAAAAATCTGGGAGTGTTGATGGACAGCGCCCTCTCATTCGAACCGCAGGCTAAGGCTGTGGCAGGTACCTGTTTTGGTCTCCTACGGGGCCTAAAACCCATCCTGGGGCTATTCAATGCACCCACTCGACAGACAGTCGTTCAATCCACCGTGCTGTCACGCTTGGACTATTGTAATGGGCTACTACTTGGAGCTAACAAAGCAGTGACGAAAAGGCTTCAAAGGGCACAGAATGCGGCTGCCCGCACGCTCTTCGCACTACCTAAACACTGTCATGCCGCTGACCTCCTTCGACGGCTTCACTGGTTACCTATAGAACAGAGAGTTCACTTCAAGACTTTATGTACCACACATAAGATCCTGCATGGCCTGGGTCCGCAAATTTTGACCGATCTCTGCTCGGTGTATATCCCGGCTCGGGCCCTGCGCTCGTCGGACCTACACCTGGCCTATGTCCCGCGGGTGCGCAGGACCAGAGCCGGGGAAGCTCATTTAGGGCATTGGCCCCCGCCCTCTGGAATACCATCCCTCTTGCTGCCCGCAGCATGCAGGACCACTGGGCGTTCAGGAAACTGATCAAGACATGGCTTTTTTCCAATCTCTAGTCTACTCCCTCTCTGTCCACCTCTACTCTGGCTCAGCGGTGGGACGCCCTGATGCGGGGGCAGCCATGTGCCCTACAAATGCTGATAACATAACATAACATATAGACGATGTCCTGGTAATATGGTGTGGTACAACAAATGAGATAACGGATTTCCATCTGTGGCTCAATGATTGCAATGACTTTCTGAAGTTTAAGTGTACACACAGTAAGGACGAACTACCTTTTCTTGATCTTTGGATCTATCCTTCAGAGGGAGGACTAAAACAGAGCTCTATAAAAAACCTATGGCGAAAAACTCTCTCTTATCATACATCAGTTATCACCCCAAATCATTGAGGGATAACTTACCATATGGGCAGTTTTTACATCTTAGACGTAATTGTACAGATCCAGATAAATTCAAGAACCACGCACAAATGTTAGAAGGACAATTACTGGATCGCCATTATCCTCGCAATCTGATCAAGAAGTCGGTGAAAAGAGCTAAGAACAACAATCGAGAAGATCTTTTAGAAGCCCAACCACATAAAGAACAAACAGATCGGTTGATTTGTGTGAGCACCTTCAGCAACAGGTCCAATCTCATCCAAAGGTCCATCAAAAAGAATTGGAAGATTTTGAATAAAGGAACATGTTCCCTGTTGGAACCCATGTTCGCTTTCAAACAGAGCTTAAATTTGAGAGACAAACTTGTACATACGAGACCACAATCCCAAACTATGAAACATCAGAACACCCTATGGGATCTTCAACCTGTTAGAGGACATTTTCCGTGTGGTTCTTGCAGTGTCTGCACTCAGACTACACATACAACACACATCGATATAGGTACAGAGAGACCCTGGGTGTTACAACAACACACTAATTGCAACTCTGATAATTTGATCTATTTAATCACATGTCCCTGCGGCCTGAGATACGTAGGTATGACTACCAGAAAAATGAAGATCCGTATCTCAGAACATGAGAGCACCATTCGTTGCAATAAAACTACCACCAAACTGACAACCCACTTTTATGACATGAGACATAGGGCGAATGAACTTATATGGACTGTTCTAGACAAACCAGCTATTCCCCAATCAATTGCGAACATTACACAGTTCCTGTTTAACAAGGAACAACGTTGGGTGCAGAGACTTAAGAGCGATAGTACAGGTCTCAACAATGACATTCCCTGGTTCTCTCTATCCCGCCCATAAATCGTTTGTAGGTGTTTTGAGGCTATATATTTTTTCTGATTACCTATTGCCTCGACATTTAGATTCTGGACGCAAGCACCATTTACATCATTTTATGCAAAAAACTTTTTCAATACACAGTATTGGATTATGTATGAATGGTCTCCCACTTCATCTATATTTTGAGTTGTTTATAATAGTATAGGAGTCATCTCACATACAATGGAGAGGCCAGTATACCTTACTATTTGGCCCATCTATTCCATTTATAGATAATCGCCACATACTACAACTCTTATAGGTGAATTGCGCTCATGTATGGGAACGCAGGAACATTCAACAGTGTTGGCACATATATTCATTGCTGATTTTTCTTGGGTTAGCTTACATTTTTATATTTGAGACGTTCATTACAATATACATCTGCCCAAAGATTCACACAATACCAGCCAATTGAACTTATTATTCGGGCCATTGAGTTTTGCTATAGATTACACTCTGGTACTACATCTCCCAGAGACAGCTCGCGATCGCTCAGCGTACTTGGGGCTGGCCCTCAAGGACCGGCACGCACCGCTACGGTGAGTGCAGGGCGGGCCCAGCGACTCTGAAGTGAAGCATTTAAGCAAGCAATACCGTGGCGTCCATTGACTCCGGCGTACCAGATGGACCGCGGTCTCCTTGATCTAAGGTATGTGTAGTTACTATGAAGTAACGGAAACGGCGACTAGTCTTTTGATTCTAAGTTAGCCTTGTATGATGGCCCTTTGGCCAGTTTTTGATGTTCGTGCCCGCAACAGGTTACCCGACATTTGACAAAAGTGGGTTTTGATCATTTCAGTTGCCCCCCTTTTCTGGTGGGTGCCGCGACAAGCAGGGTGGCTTCACCAGGGAAGAACCAGCCTTTTCCACTGACTGCCATATTCACAATGGTTTGGATAGGATCTGATGCTCGCGCCCACATCAGGTTGCCCGACATCCTATATGAGTGGTTTTTTTGATAACTATAGTTGCTCCCCTTCCCGGGTGGTTGTCATGACCTGGAGGGGGCTTTACCAAAGAAGAACTAACTTACCCGCTGACTGTCACGGTCTGAGCAGGCTGTGCCAGTTACTAGTACTTTCATGACTCCTATGATTATTAGGCACATTGATCCAGCTCTTTGTGTCGGCCTTTTGGCCATGACCCTATGTTCGTGGCAGCATCAGGCTGCCCGATTACTTATGCAATTGTGTCTTTACAATGTGTAGATGCCTCCTAGGTGGCCGTCACGCCCTGCAGGCGTTTTCACTTAGGAAGTACTAACCAGCTCGCCTTGTTGTCATGTCTCAAACGGTCAGAGCAAGTCTAGCTGGAATTGAGAACTGTCTTTATGACTGGGTCATGATATTTCTGACTATGAGGTACACTTTTGTGTATTTGTGTTTACACTTCACAGGAGATTTCTATACCAGACACCTAGCGGTTTATCCTTTTAATGTAGCACCGTTGACTGTATATTCTGTGTGTTTATGAAGGAAGTGACCCGCTTGGGGCCATCCGGGTCTCCTTGGACCACCTCTCAGTCTTCCATACCAAATGAAGAGTCAGAAGAACAGTGGAGAAAATACCAATAATTGTTTTATTCAGATGCACTCAGAGTGGAGCCCCATCTGCACAGTCTCGAAGAGTGGTACAGAGGGAACTGAAACCAACAAACATAGAGATACATTATGTACGTTTCATAGTTGGGCAAAGACACGCCTACGATGGAATTTTCCAGGCAGATGCAGCTGGGCAATGAAACAGAAAAAAAATAGGTTTCGGTTCTCGTATCTCACACAACCTAGCACAGACCAAGGTCGTTTCACCCTGTGCCCGCCACCAGACAAGTGGGAGAGGGCCTCAATCTAGTGAGAAAGGTATGCACTAATACGAACAGTCTATTCATTAGAAAACGATACCAAAGGGGATGATGGTCGGAGCGCTTGAGCTAATCAAACACTCACCCCCAGTCAACTGATCTGGGTTTAATCCATCATCATTCTTTAGCTCACTCCACCACCCCAGTTCAGACATGGCCATATGCAAATCAGTCTGACCCTGTGCCTCATGGGAACAGTCCAGCCCGAACTGCCAAGCCATGTCTTCCCTGGACCGGAAACAAGCATCATGGGACCGGTTTCTGGCTATTCAGCCGTCATCAGCCAGGCTAGCTTGAATCCAGTGGCAAAGTGAGCAAGGGACCCACGTCTGGGCATACCCTGCCAACTTAGGGCGAACAAAGCGATACCAAAGGGGATGATGGACGGAGCGCTTGAGCTAATCAAACACTCACCCCAGTCAACTGATCTGGGTTTAATCCATCATCATTCTTTAGCTCACTCCACCACCCCAGTTCAGACATGGCCATATGCAAATCAGTCTGACTCTGTGCCTCATGGGAACAGTCCAGCCCGAACTGCCAAGCCATGTCTTCCCTGGACCGGAAACAAGCATCCTGGGACCGGTTTCTGGCTATTCAGCCGTCATCAGCCAGGCTAGCTTGAATCCAGTGGCAAAGTGAGCAAGGGACCCACGTCTGGGCATACCCTGCCAACTTAGGGCGAACAAAGCGATACCAAAGGGGATGATGGACGGAGCGCTTGAGCTAATCAAACACTCACCCCCAGTCAACTGATCTGGGTTTAATCCATCATCATTCTTTAGCTCACTCCACCACCCCAGTTCAGACATGGCCATATGCAAATCAGTCTGACCCTGTGCCTCATGGGAACAGTCCAGCCCGAACTGCCAAGCCATGTCTTCCCTGGACCGGAAACAAGCATCCTGGGACCGGTTTCTGGCTATTCAGCCGTCATCAGCCAGGCTAGCTTGAATCCAGTGGCAAAGTGAGCAAGGGACCCACGTCTGGGCATCCGCTGCCAACTTAGGGGCGAACAAAGCGATACCAAAGGGGATGATGGACGGAGCGCTTGAGCTAATCAAACACTCACCCCCAGTCAACTGATCTGGGTTTAATCCATCATCATTCTTTAGCTCACTCCACCACCCCAGTTCAGACATGGCCATATGTAAATCAGTCTGACCCTGTGCCTCATGGGAACAGTCCAGCCCGAACTGCCAAGCCATGTCTTCCCTGGACCGGAAACAAGCATCCTGGGACCGGTTTCTGGCTATTCAGCCGTCATCAGCCAGGCTAGCTTGAATCCAGTGGCAAAGTGAGCAAGGGACCCACGTCTGGGCATACCCTGCCAACTTAGGGCGAACAAAGCGATACCAAAGGGGATGATGGACGGAGCGCTTGAGCTAATCAAACAGTCAAACCCAGTCAACTGATCTGGGTTTAATCCATCATCATTCTTTAGCTCACTCCACCACCCCAGTTCAGACATGGCCATATGCAAATCAGTCTGACCCTGTGCCTCATGGGAACAGTCCAGCCCGAACTGCCAAGCCATGTCTTCCCTGGACCGGAAACAAGCATCCTGGGACCGGTTTCTGGCTATTCAGCCGTCATCAGCCAGGCTAGCTTGAATCCAGTGGCAAAGTGAGCAAGGGACCCACGTCTGTGCATACCCTGCCAACTTAGGGCGAACAAAGCGATACCAAAGGGGATGATGGACGGAGCGCTTGAGCTAATCAAACACTCACCCCCAGTCAACTGATCTGGGTTTAATCCATCATCATTCTTTAGCTCACTCCACCACCCCAGTTCAGACATGGCCATATGCAAATCAGTCTGACCCTGTGCCTCATGGGAACAGTCCAGCCCGAACTGCCAAGCCATGTCTTCCCTGGACCGGAAACAAGCATCCTGGGACCGGTTTCTGGCTATTCAGCCGTCATCAGCCAGGCTAGCTTGAATCCAGTGGCAAAGTGAGCAAGGGACCCACGTCTGGGCATACCCTGCCAACTTAGGGCGAACAAAGCGATACCAAAGGGGATGATGGACGGAGCGCTTTAGCTAATCAAACACTCACCCCCAGTCAACTGATCTGGGTTTAATCCATCATCATTCTTTAGCTCACTCCACCACCCCAGTTCAGACATGGCCATATGCACATCAGTCTGACCCTGTGCCTCATGGGAACAGTCCAGCCCGAACTGCCAAGCCATGTCTTCCCTGGACCGGAAACAAGCATCCTGGGAACGGTTTCTGGCTATTCAGCCGTCATCAGCCAGGCTAGCTTGAATCCAGTGGCAAAGTGAGCAAGGGACCCACGTCTGGGCATACCCTGCCAACTTAGGGCGAACAAAGCGATACCAAAGGGGATGATGGACGGAGCGCTTGAGCTAATCAAACACTCACCCCCAGTCAACTGATCTGGGTTTAATCCATCATCATTCTTTAGCTCACTCCACCACCCCAGTTCAGACATGGCCATATGCAAATCAGTCTGACCCTGTGCCTCATGGGAACAGTCCAGCCCGAACTGCCAAGCCATGTCTTCCCTGGACCGGAAACAAGCATCCTGGGACCGGTTTCTGGCTATTCAGCCGTCATCAGCCAGGCTAGCTTGAATCCAGTGGCAAATTGAGCAAGGGACCCACGTCTGGGCATACCCTGCCAACTTAGGGCGAACAAAGCGATACCAAAGGGGATGATGGACGGAGCGCTTGAGCTAATCAAACACTCACCCCCAGTCAACTGATCTGGGTTTAATCCATCATCATTCTTTAGCTCACTCCACCACCCCAGTTCAGACATGGCCATATGTAAATCAGTCTGACCCTGTGCCTCATGGGAACAGTCCAGCCCGAACTGCCAAGCCATGTCTTCCCTGGACCGGAAACAAGCATCCTGGGACCGGTTTCTGGCTATTCAGCCGTCATCAGCCAGGCTAGCTTGAATCCAGTGGCAAAGTGAGCAAGGGACCCACGTCTGGGCATACCCTGCCAACTTAGGGCGAACAAAGCGATACCAAAGGGGATGATGGACGGAGCGCTTGAGCTAATCAAACACTCAAACCCAGTCAACTGATCTGGGTTTAATCCATCATCATTCTTTAGCTCACTCCACCACCCCAGTTCAGACATGGCCATATGCAAATCAGTCTGACCCTGTGCCTCATGGGAACAGTCCAGCCCGAACTGCCAAGCCATGTCTTCCCTGGACCGGAAACAAGCATCCTGGGACCGGTTTCTGGCTATTCAGCCGTCATCAGCCAGGCTAGCTTGAATCCAGTGGCAAAGTGAGCAAGGGACCCACGTCTGTGCATACCCTGCCAACTTAGGGCGAACAAAGCGATACCAAAGGGGATGATGGACGGAGCGCTTGAGCTAATCAAACACTCACCCCAGTCAACTGATCTGGGTTTAATCCATCATCATTCTTTAGCTCACTCCACCACCCCAGTTCAGACATGGCCATATGCAAATCAGTCTGACCCTGTGCCTCATGGGAACAGTCCAGCCCGAACTGCCAAGCCATGTCTTCCCTGGACCGGAAACAAGCATCCTGGGACCGGTTTCTGGCTATTCAGCCGTCATCAGCCAGGCTAGCTTGAATCCAGTGGCAAAGTGAGCAAGGGACCCACGTCTGGGCATACCCTGCCCACTTAGGGCGAACAAAGCGATACCAAAGGGGATGATGGACGGAGCGCTTGAGCTAATCAAACACTCACCCCCAGTCAACTGATCTGGGTTTAATCCATCATCATTCTTTAGCTCACTCCACCACCCCAGTTCAGACATGGCCATATGCAAATCAGTCTGACCCTGTGCCTCATGGGAACAGTCCAGCCCGAACTGCCAAGCCATGTCTTCCCTGGATCGGAAACAAGCATCCTGGGACCGGTTTCTGGCTATTCAGCCGTCATCAGCCAGGCTAGCTTGAATCCAGTGGCAAAGTGAGCAAGGGACCCACGTCTGGGCATACCCTGCCCACTTAGGGCGAACAAAGCGATACCAAAGGGGATGATGGACGGAGCGCTTGAGCTAATCAAACACTCACCCCCAGTCAACTGATCTGGGTTTAATCCATCATCATTCTTTAGCTCACTCCACGACCCCAGTTCAGACATGGCCATATGCAAATCAGTCTGACCCTGTGCCTCATGGGAACAGTCCAGCCCGAACTGCCAAGCCATGTCTTCCCTGGACCGGAAACAAGCATCCTGGGACCGGTTTCTGGCTATTCAGCCGTCATCAGCCAGGCTAGCTTGAATCCAGTGGCAAAGTGAGCAAGGGACCCACGTCTGGGCATACCCTGCCAACTTAGGGCGAACAAAGCGATACCAAAGGGGATGATGGATGGAGCGCTTGAGCTAATCAAACACTCACCCCCAGTCAACTGATCTGGGTTTAATCCATCATCATTCTTTAGCTCACTCCACCACCCCAGTTCAGACATGGCCATATGCAAATCAGTCTGACCCTGTGCCTCATGGGAACAGTCCAGCCCGAAGTGCCAAGCCATGTCTTCCCTGGACCGGAAACAAGCATCCTGGGACCGGTTTCTGGCTATTCAGCCGTCATCAGCCAGGCTAGCTTGAATCCAGTGGCAAAGTGAGCAAGGGACCCACGTCTGGGCATACCCTGCCAACTTAGGGCGAACAAAGCGATACCAAAGAGGATGATGGACGGAGCGCTTGAGCTAATCAAACACTCACCCCCAGTCAACTGATCTGGGTTTAATCCATCATCATTCTTTCGCTCACTCCACCACCCCAGTTCAGACATGGCCATATGCAAATCAGTCTGACCCTGTGCCTCATGGGAACAGTCCAGCCCGAACTGCCAAGCCATGTCTTCCCTGGACCGGAAACAAGCATCCTGGGACCGGTTTCTGTCTATTCAGCCGTCATCAGCCAGGCTAGCTTGAATCCAGTAGCAAAGTGTGCAAGGGACCCACGTCTGGGCATACCCTGCCAACTTAGGGCGAACAAGCGATACCAAAGGGGATGATGGACGGAGCGCTTGAGCTAATCAAACACTCACCCCCAGTCAACTGATCTGGGTTTAATCCATCATCATTCTTTCGCTCACTCCACCACCCCAGTTCAGACATGGCCATATGCAAATCAGTCTGACCCTGTGCCTCATGGGAACAGTCCAGCCCGAACTGCCAAGCCATGTCTTCCCTGGACCGGAAACAAGCATCCTGGGACCGGTTTCTGGCTATTCAGCCGTCATCAGCCAGGCTAGCTTGAATCCAGTGGCAAAGTGAGCAAGGGACCCACGTCTGGGCATACCCTGCCAACTTAGGGCGAACAAAGCGATACCAAAGAGGATGATGGACGGAGCGCTTGAGCTAATCAAACACTCACCCCCAGTCAACTGATCTGGGTTTAATCCATCATCATTCTTTCGCTCACTCCACCACCCCAGTTCAGACATGGCCATATGCAAATCAGTCTGACCCTGTGCCTCATGGGAACAGTCCAGCCCGAACTGCCAAGCCATGTCTTCCCTGGACCGGAAACAAGCATCCTGGGACCGGTTTCTGTCTATTCAGCCGTCATCAGCCAGGCTAGCTTGAATCCAGTAGCAAAGTGTGCAAGGGACCCACGTCTGGGCATACCCTGCCAACTTAGGGCGAACAAAGCGATACCAAAGGGGATGATGGACGGAGCGCTTGAGCTAATCAAACACTCACCCCCAGTCAACTGATCTGGGTTTAATCCATCATCATTCTTTAGCTCACTCCACCACCCCAGTTCAGACATGGCCATATGCAAATCAGTCTGACCCTGTGCCTCATGGGAACAGTCCAGCCCGAACTGCCAAGCCATGTCTTCCCTGGACCGGAAACAAGCATCCTGGGACCGGTTTCTGGCTATTCAGCCGTCATCAGCCAGGCTAGCTTGAATCCAGTGGCAAAGTGAGCAAGGGACCCACGTCTGGGCATACCCTGCCCACTTAGGGCGAACAAAGCGATACCAAAGGGGATGATGGACGGAGCGCTTGAGCTAATCAAACACTCACCCCCAGTCAACTGATCTGGGTTTAATCCATCATCATTCTTTAGCTCACTCCACCACCCCAGTTCAGACATGGCCATATGCAAATCAGTCTGACCCTGTGCCTCATGGGAACAGTCCAGCCCGAACTGCCAAGCCATGTCTTCCCTGGATCGGAAACAAGCATCCTGGGACCGGTTTCTGGCTATTCAGCCGTCATCAGCCAGGCTAGCTTGAATCCAGTGGCAAAGTGAGCAAGGGACCCACGTCTGGGCATACCCTGCCCACTTAGGGCGAACAAAGCGATACCAAAGGGGATGATGGACGGAGCGCTTGAGCTAATCAAACACTCACCCCCAGTCAACTGATCTGGGTTTAATCCATCATCATTCTTTAGCTCACTCCACGACCCCAGTTCAGACATGGCCATATGCAAATCAGTCTGACCCTGTGCCTCATGGGAACAGTCCAGCCCGAACTGCCAAGCCATGTCTTCCCTGGACCGGAAACAAGCATCCTGGGACCGGTTTCTGGCTATTCAGCCGTCATCAGCCAGGCTAGCTTGAATCCAGTGGCAAAGTGAGCAAGGGACCCACGTCTGGGCATACCCTGCCAACTTAGGGCGAACAAAGCGATACCAAAGGGGATGATGGATGGAGCGCTTGAGCTAATCAAACACTCACCCCCAGTCAACTGATCTGGGTTTAATCCATCATCATTCTTTAGCTCACTCCACCACCCCAGTTCAGACATGGCCATATGCAAATCAGTCTGACCCTGTGCCTCATGGGAACAGTCCAGCCCGAAGTGCCAAGCCATGTCTTCCCTGGACCGGAAACAAGCATCCTGGGACCGGTTTCTGGCTATTCAGCCGTCATCAGCCAGGCTAGCTTGAATCCAGTGGCAAAGTGAGCAAGGGACCCACGTCTGGGCATACCCTGCCAACTTAGGGCGAACAAAGCGATACCAAAGAGGATGATGGACGGAGCGCTTGAGCTAATCAAACACTCACCCCCAGTCAACTGATCTGGGTTTAATCCATCATCATTCTTTCGCTCACTCCACCACCCCAGTTCAGACATGGCCATATGCAAATCAGTCTGACCCTGTGCCTCATGGGAACAGTCCAGCCCGAACTGCCAAGCCATGTCTTCCCTGGACCGGAAACAAGCATCCTGGGACCGGTTTCTGTCTATTCAGCCGTCATCAGCCAGGCTAGCTTGAATCCAGTAGCAAAGTGTGCAAGGGACCCACGTCTGGGCATACCCTGCCAACTTAGGGCGAACAAAGCGATACCAAAGGGGATGATGGACGGAGCGCTTGAGCTAATCAAACACTCACCCCCAGTCAACTGATCTGGGTTTAATCCATCATCATTCTTTCGCTCACTCCACCACCCCAGTTCAGACATGGCCATATGCAAATCAGTCTGACCCTGTGCCTCATGGGAACAGTCCAGCCCGAACTGCCAAGCCATGTCTTCCCTGGACCGGAAACAAGCATCCTGGGACCGGTTTCTGGCTATTCAGCCGTCATCAGCCAGGCTAGCTTGAATCCAGTGGCAAAGTGAGCAAGGGACCCACGTCTGGGCATACCCTGCCAACTTAGGGCGAACAAAGCGATACCAAAGAGGATGATGGACGGAGCGCTTGAGCTAATCAAACACTCACCCCCAGTCAACTGATCTGGGTTTAATCCATCATCATTCTTTCGCTCACTCCACCACCCCAGTTCAGACATGGCCATATGCAAATCAGTCTGACCCTGTGCCTCATGGGAACAGTCCAGCCCGAACTGCCAAGCCATGTCTTCCCTGGACCGGAAACAAGCATCCTGGGACCGGTTTCTGTCTATTCAGCCGTCATCAGCCAGGCTAGCTTGAATCCAGTAGCAAAGTGTGCAAGGGACCCACGTCTGGGCATACCCTGCCAACTTAGGGCGAACAAAGCGATACCAAAGGGGATGATGGACGGAGCGCTTGAGCTAATCAAACACTCACCCCCAGTCAACTGATCTGGGTTTAATCCATCATCATTCTTTCGCTCACTCCACCACCCCAGTTCAGACATGGCCATATGCAAATCAGTCTGACCCTGTGCCTCATGGGAACAGTCCAGCCCGAACTGCCAAGCCATGTCTTCCCTGGACCGGAAACAAGCATCCTGGGACCGGTTTCTGGCTATTCAGCCGTCATCAGCCAGGCTAGCTTGAATCCAGTGGCAAAGTGAGCAAGGGACCCACGTCTGGGCATACCCTGCCAACTTAGGGCAAACAAAGCAATACCAAAGGGGATGATGGACGGAGCGCTTGAGCTAATCAAACACTCACCCCCAGTCAACTGATCTGGGTTTAATCCATCATCATTCTTTAGCTCACTCCACCACCCCAGTTCAGACATGGCCATATGCAAATCAGTCTGACCCTGTGCCTCATGGGAACAGTCCAGCCCGAACTGCCAAGCCATGTCTTCCCTGGACCTGAAACAAGCATCCTGGGACCGGTTTATGGCTATTCAGCCGTCATCAGCCAGGCTAGCTTGAATCCAGTGGCAAAGTGAGCAAGGGACCCACGTCTGGGCATACCCTGCCAACTTAGGGCGAACAAAGCGATACCCTAAGTTGGCAGGGCATGCCCAGACGTGGGTCCCTTGCTCACTTTGCCACTGGATTCAAGCTAGCCTGGCTGATGACGGCTGAATAGCCAGAAACCGGTTCCAGGATGCTTGTTTCGGTCCAGGGAAGACATGGTTTGGCAGTTCGGGCTGGACTGTTCCCATGAGGCACAGAGTCAGACTGATTTGCATATGGCCATGTCTGAACTGGTGGTGGAGTGAGCTAAAGAATGATGAAGGGTTAAACCCAGATCAGTTGACTGGGGTGAGTGTTTGATTAGCTCAAGCGCTCCGTCCATCATCCCCTTTGGTATCGCTTGTTCGCCCTAAGTTGGCAGGGTATGCCCAGGCGTGGGTCCCTTGCTCACTTTGCCACTGGATTCAAGCTAGCCTGGCTGATGGCGGCTGAATAGCCAGAAACCGGTCCCAGGATGCTTGTTTCCGGTCCAGGAAGACATGGCTTGGCAGTTCGGGCTGGACTGTTCCCATGAGCACAGGGTCAGACTGATTTGCATATGGCCATGTCTGAACTGGGGTGGTGGAGTGAGCTAAAGAATGATGATGGTTTAAACCCAGATCAGTTGACTGGGGGTGAGTGTTTGATTAGCTCAAGCGCTCCGTCCATCATCCCCTTTAGTATCGCTTGTTCGCCCTAAGTTGGCAGGGTATGCCCAGACGTGGGTCCCTGCTACTTTGCCACTGGATTCAAGCTAGCCTGGCTGATGACGGCTGAATAGCTAGAAACCGGTCCCAGGATGCTGTTTCCGGTCCAGGAAGACATGGCTTGGCAGTTCGGGCTGGACTGTTCCCATGAGGCACAGAGTCAGACTGATTTGCATATGGCCATGTCTGAACTGAGGTGGTGGAGTGAGCTAAAGAATGATGATGGATTAAACCCAGATCAGTTGACTGAGGGTGAGTGTTTGATTAGCTCAAGCGCTCCGTCCATCATCCCCTTTGGTATCGCTTTGTTCGCCCTAAGTTGGCAGGGTATGCCCAGGCGTGGGTCCCTTGCTTACTTTGCCACTGGATTCAAGCTAGCCTGGCTGATGGCGGCTGAATAGCCAGAAACCGGTCCCAGGATGCTTGTTTCGGTCAGAAGACATGGCTTGGCAGTTCGGGCTGGACTGTTCCCATGAGCACAGGGTCATACTGATTTGCATATGGCCATGTCTGAACTGAGTGGTGGAGTGAGCTAAAGAATGATGATGGATTAAACCCAGATCAGTTGACTGAGAGTGAGTGTTTGATTAGCTCAAGCGCTCCGTCCATCATCCCCTTTGGTATCGCTTTATTCATTAGAAAAAGCAAAACCTAACATTTCAGAAACGAAACTTAACAGAGGCTTTTCTCAGAAACAGCAAAGGATCAAATTTGATCATGATCCAAAATGGCGCCTGAACAGAAAATGGTGCCGTGACTGCTAACTTATATAGAGCACTGCGTAAGCAATCTCGAGTCCATTCTAACAGACCCTTGTTTTAGCATGAGCTAAAACCTTTTCAACTATAGCAGAAAAGAACAGAATTGCAAACAATAGCAAAATATCAAATTGGGGTACAATTAGGAACATTCCATATCATCGACATTAGGCAGTGAAACTGCAAGGAAGGATGAATTCTCAAATATTTTTTTCTCATCTATGTTCATCAAATCATCAACATCTTTCTGAAGCATTATAGCGGCATTTGTGTCATGTATTGATATTTTTTTTTTGGGGTGTGAAAACAGTGGCACAATAGGAACAACAAAAAGGGAGACACTGAATGAGGATACAACAAAGCATCAATACCACAATAAGATAAATCACCTTTTCAAGGATCCAGCCCCAACTGCAGAAAAGGGACCAACTCCAATTCCCACTCTCCATTCCCTTAACGCTTTCAAGAATATCTAAAATGTGTTTGGTAATATTCTTTTCCATATTCTTGATCCCAACCACACATTGATCGCCAACTACTGCGCATACACCACCACTTTTAGCTAGGATAAAATGCACTGCATATCCAGTCTGTTCCGAATATATCCACATACTTTCCAACTGAGTGGTGATGTCGAGCAAAGCTGTCACTGTAGTATTAGATAGAATTTGCAGCTTGCATTCAAAGTATTCTCTAGCTTTCTCACCCCTGGCCATGGAAGTACCACCCAATGTGAAAATAAAGTAAAGGATGTATCCAAAAGTGATACCATTACTGTAATTATTGACCTCTATATCGGTCACTCCCCCACAGAATTCTTTCGTTAGTGTCCTTTTAACCCATCTTATTTTAGGCTTGGCATATTTACAAGGCACACCCAAAGGTAATACCATTCCAAGAGCTATATCATCTGTACCATTATAGACATTGGAATAAATACCATTAGACAAAAACAAAAACCCTGGGTGTGCATAAATCGGCCCCTCATAATCCACTGCAGCATACCTAGAATTCCTTCCAAATGTACTTGGATCCTCTTTATTCACTAAAGGGATGGTATGCAGGGTAATAACCAGCCTCTCGAGGGACTGTCAACTCCTTATAATGCCAACCTACTAATGTTACATTCTGTTCTTCCATATAAAAATGATCGCAATATGTATTGTTATCACAACCCGGATAACCCACCCCCTGTCATGAGCACTGACGCTCTCACTCATGCTAGACCTTCCTAAACCCCTGTATAGCATATCACCTTGTACTCCCTTATTCTTTGTTTTGTACCTTGTTGTATTTATTGAATATTATTTGTCATACGTCACACATCTTGGTATGTACAATAATTTTCCAGTTTATAAGTATGCTGTATAACCAAAGAAGTAAAGTACATGAAAACACGCTATCATTAGCAAAAGCTCAACTTTACACGTGAAGACTCCAAGAACTGCAGGGTGTGGTAATTCACATGTCAACCACCAAAACAAAACTCAGCATCACACATGAAAAAGGGCAAGAATAGCTTGGGATTAATATTTCACGTGCCAACTGTCACACGTGAAACACAAGTCAGCCACGAGCAGCGCGAGCGGCGAGAAGGTATTTAAATCGCCCGCACGCCCGGAACGGTGCTTGGTCTCGTCTGAGTCAGCACTTACCTGTTTCTCCAAACTCCTCCGATCGTGGCGATCTTCGGCAGCAACCTCTGGCTTCCCTCCTGATTCTCCGGCTGTCTCGGTCCCCGGTTGCTTCCTGCGGCACTCCTCCGATTCTCACCAGCAGCTTCCTCTTCCGGAATTGTGGCAGCAGCTTCCTCTTTCCGCTCACGCCCCGGATCCACTTCGGCATTCCTTCCCGACTTCCGGTGTCAAGAACCTGTGAAAACAAAAGAGATAAGTGATTAAATTTACAAGACCTTGAACGTTTACAGAAAACGATCGGTGAGTTATTTCTTAAATTCTTTTGCACAGTTATTTTTGGTTTTACAACGAACAGTCTTCAAATTAGGAGCGTCGAACTTGGTCATTCTTGAAGGAGTTTAGTTCAAGATAAAGACATTACAAAGGACGCATTCTCTTGGACAATAGACAACAGACCAAGGAACATTTTAAAAGGGCTATTTGATTATTTTGGAACTCTTTATTTAATACGAAAATTTTTATAACAAGGTAACAACCTAAGTTGAGGTATAGGCATTGATTACAGGATACTATGTTGAATAACCGAATAAGCGGTTAAGGTTCAATGCTTACTATTGTTATTTATTTCATTTCGCAGAAGCAAGACAACTGAAGGAAATCAGTTACTATATTTATTATAAAACCAAGAGAGTATGCAAGACAACTTATATTGTAATAGGTATTAATGTTTGAATATTATCACATCTTGACTTATACCTTGTATTTTTACCTTTATTGGGCAGTTCGTCAATTAATATTGTTTGTGTATGTTGTTCTAGAAAAAACCCAGGAAGGTTTTCTATGCCCTGAAACAATCTTCCCGATCCAGTACGAGTACCAGGAGAAATTATCCAAGAATCACTGAGGTACCACATACACCAGGGAGATTCCGCTTCTCTTGTCTCTCTCTCTCTCATTCCCATTCCCCCTTTCCCCTTGGGGCCTTTCAGAATATCAGAGTACTTACCTACCTCTGGTGTTCGGGGAGTTCTCGAGGAGACTGGGGTTCGGTCGTCGTCAGCAAGAGCAAGGAGAACAGGTGAGTGGCTTGCTTGACACCCCCAGTGGCTTTCTATGGTATAGACATGGCCCCGGATAACCAAAATCAAACACTCCTTTCACTTCTGTAAATTGGGGTGGTCGAGTATACGTGTAATTTACGAGTGACAATGGATATGCAGTCCACAAACTGGTGACAGATTGAGTGGGGTAACAAGCTGTCCCTTCGCCAAAGAATCTCTTATGTGCTTCCAAAAATACATTACTCGGAACTGTTCTTTTACTTCGTACCGGGGAAATGACTGTACCCTTACTGCGTAAAGGCACACTTTGAGCATCTTCCAAAACCCATGATACCCCACACAGTGTCATTATCAGCAGAATTAAAAGAACAACACATATTATTTTGCTTTTTCTTGACCACATCATACTATGCTCTGCAGTAGGAACCATTGGCTGCTTCTCCTCTATAACCTTTCTGCCAAAAGGGTGCATGATTAATTCAAAGAAGTAAAATGCAAGAAAATATGAAGTTCCCGGTGTCTGTCAGAGCCTCACTGGTACAGGCTCCTATTGTCCATCAATAAGTTGGCCCTCTGAGCACCGGCAATGGAGCTTGCTCTGTCCTAAGCTCTTCTAATCTATCCCACGTCGATAAAGGTGGTATACCAGCAGTGTATACTTGTTCCCTAACTAATGTCCAAACAACAAAGGCAAAGTAAACAAGGAATTTCCACTCATTTCAATTATTAGTTGGTACTGTTACTCAGCACTACCTATTTTGTACAGTCCATCCCTAATCTTATTTCTCCTTGGACTCAGTAGCCCTCAGCCGAGGGCGCAAATCGTACCTGGCAACCCCAGGCACTGTATGATCGGTGAACAAAGGCTCCTGCATAGCTCGTATTTCTGGTGGAACAGCTTAATTCAAAACATCCTTGTTCTCCTCATCTGTTTGTGTCCAGGTCAATTTGGCATCACTGAAGGGAACAAACCTGGGCACTTGCTCTCATTCGGTATCACCGACACCCTCTTTGACCCACTGGTCGTATGGCAATGGTAAAGGAATCCTCCGACAGTGGGTGGCATGCACCCAGTTCTTTCGACCAGCAACCTTTACAGCTGTTCATGTCACCAACAGAACCTGCTCAGGACCTTTCCAGCGGGGCTCCAGACTTTTCTTCCTCTGGAAGTTCCGCACCAGGATGTAGTCCCCAGGCTGAATCTCGTGGCCGAGTCCCTCTGGTATAGGAAGTAGGGACTCCCGTACCTGTTGGTGAATAGAACGTAAACTTTCTGTTAACTGGCCAAGATAATCAAGCAACACAGGATATCCAATATCGGAATATTTACGAGGACGTGGGACGCCCCATATATTTGCCGGGCGTCCAAACACGACCTCATAAGGTGACAAGCGTGTTCTTGAATAAGCTGTAGTTCTAGTTGACAAAAGAGCTAATGGTAGAGCATCTGGCCATTTTAACCCCGTCGTCTCTTGAATTTTTGCCAATTTCAATTTGAGAGTACCATTGTACTTCTCAACCAAACCCGCTGACTGCGGATGATTGGCAGCATGAAATTTCTGTTCAACATGCAGACCTTCACAAATCAATGTAATCACTTTCCAATTAAAATGAGACCCGTTGTCAATCCAGATAATTCCGGGCAAGCCGAATCGAGGAAAGTACTCTTTAAGGAGTACCTTCGCAGTTGTAATGGCCGTATTATCTTTAGTGGGATAAGCCTCAACCCATTTGCTGAACGCACATATAACCACCAAAACATACTTAAGATTATTGCATCTCTCTAGTTCAATGTAATCCATCTGGAGGACTTCAAACGGAAAAGTAGGTGGTACAAAATTACCAGGCGGTGTAGGGATACCCTTCCCTGGATTATGTCTCATAGATGTCATACAATGTTTCACCGAATGCACAGCTGTCTTAGAGATGGTATCATTATGCCAAACAGGGGCTAACAATTTACAAATGCCTTTCGCACTAATATGGGCTGGACCATGGGCCATAGTAACCACAGGAAGGACGTATGCATCCGGCAACATCCATTTCTGTTCTCCAGATTTATCATTCCAACATCCTTCCTCATTTAACTGTGCTGTACTCTCCTGCCATTTCGCTAATTCCTCTATAATGGCTTCGCTTTGTATCTCCTTCACACTTTCAACAGTGTTTTCAAACATAGCAACTTCAGGAACCCATCTAGCTGGACCTGCAACAAACATGCGTTTCATTTTACTTCGGGCCGTCTCCTTGGCTACCTGATCTGCAAATGCATTTCCTCTACCCACGTCATCAGTAACCTTCCTATGTGCATTGCACTTAATTATTGCTAATCTCTTGGGGAGCGTTAAAGCAGACAAAAGCCATAATATAAGGTGCCCATGTTGAATCTTGGTACCATGAGAGGTAAGGAACCCTCTCTCCACCCACAGTCGCTCAAAATTTTGTGCAACCCCGAATGCATACTGGCTGTCAGTATAAATATTGACAACTAGTCCTTCACTCAATTCACAAGCTCGGATAAGGGCAGCAAGCTCAGCGGCTTGAGCCGACTGATAGGGGACCCGTGATGTCTCTACCACTGTCCGCAACATAGTGATATCATAAGCTGCAGTGGTAGTGCCGTCTGATAATTTAAAACAGGAGCCATCGACATATAGTTCCCCTTGGGGGTCAGATAAGGGAACATCAGTCAGGTCTACCCGTCCTTTCGTTTCTTCTTCCGTCCGGAAAATGCAGTCATGTTTGTCTACTGCATCATTCTCAGAAGCGAGGGGTAGTAACGTGGCTGGATTCAGAATGGAACATCGTTTGATCGTAATATGTTTAGCAAACAATGTCAATTCATAACCAGTAAGACATGCGCTGGTGAGGTGCTGTGTCTTAGTCTTATTCAAAAGTGTATCCACAGCATGGGGTACCATAACTGTGAGGTCTGTATCAAGTAGGAGTCCAGCCGATTGCCTGATTGAAGTGGCCACAGCCGCGACCGCTCTCAGACAGCTCGGAAGGGCTCTTGCAACAGGGTCAAGCACAGCAGAAAAATAAGCGAAAGGCCTCTGTTTATCCCCAAATTTTTGTGTTAAGTCAGAAAGTGCGCAATTAGCCATCTCATGAACATAGAGCACAAATGGTTTTCTATAATTAGGTGTGCCAAGCACCGGAGCCGAACAAACAGCAGTTTTTAATTGCTCAAAAGACTGCTGATATTCTGGCGTCCAAGGCATAGGCTCATGCACTGCTTTCGTTGTTAATGCAAGCAAGGGTTTAATTAGTAACTAATAATTTGGGATCCCCTGGCGACAGTAGGAAGTAATACCTATAAAAGCATGTACATCTTTTTGAGTTTGCAGAATGGGCATTTTTTTAATGGTACTGATGCGCTCAGGGGTCAGTCTCCTACCCTCCTTCGACAGTAGGTGACCTAAATAGGTAACCTACTCTCGACAATACTGACATTTCGAAAGACAGACCTTATGTCCATGATGTGCCAAATGCAACAGCAAGTTCACTGTACTGTCCTTACCTTGTTTGGTATCAGAAGCAATTAATAGGTCATCAACATACTGCACCAATACATTACCTGGGGAAAGCGATAGTGAATCCAACTGACTTTTCAACGCTTGACTATAAATACTAGGACTCTCCGTATAGCCTTGAGGAGCACGACAGAATCTAAAGCTTCTGCCGGCCAGTGTTAATCCAAACAAATACCTACTGTTCGGGTGGATAGGAATACTGAAGAATGAGTTTTTCAAATCAATAACAGAAAAGAACTTAGCATTAGATGGGATCATCATTAAAGCGTAGTGATGTCAGGAACCACCGGAAACTACGGAACTACAATTTTATTAACCTCTCGCAAATCAATCACAAAGCGAAAGACATCATCATTAGCATCAGGGGATACCGAAAGTGTATGCTTAAGGACCGGAAGAATAGGACTATTACAAATGGTTGGTGGATGTTTCTTCAACTACTCCCTTTCGTATCAAATCCTGAATAATTTGAAGAAGAGCCCGTTCCCCTGCCTGCGGTATTTTTTATTGAGGAATATGGGGCAAAATAGCATTATCTTTAACTTGTATAGAAACTGGCGGTTTATGCAATAGACCAACGTCTGTATCACCTGTGGCCCATAATGTAGGGGGTACCGGAGCAAACTCATCTGAATAAGCTGTGGAATTTTTCTTAGGATCGGGCAGAGTTACCTTAAGGGCTAAAACCTCACTTCTTTTCCATGGAGTATAAAACCATTGCTCCTGAAAGCGGGTAGCTATGGCCGGTCTAGTGACCGTACTGCGCTGGTCTGCTAGCTCAGGTATTACTGAGTGATAAATCGGGTGGACTTCACGCATAGGAAACTGAGTTATTTGAGTAGGACTCTTATCATACAACCGACCTCTAAAGAAACTATGGTAGTAACATTACTAAACACCTGTCCAGGTTCCAAATCAGTAACATAAACACGCTCCCCAATATCAAATAATATTTGGGGAGCCTCTGACCCAATGTGTGTATGCCAAAGATCAATCAATGTAGCAGACATATGTTGAAGAGCATGCTGTTGTAAAAAGGGCTCAAAATCACATATAACTCGCCAAATATCCTCCACACTATAAACTGCATTTCGAGCCCACCGCATGGCCTGACTCGCTATTGTCCTCTTCCTCCTCTCTTTCAGAGCGCTTCAATGAACCTGTTCATTCCCTAAATCTCACCAAATCCCTGTCTTCAAACCCACGTACAGGAGTATCAGTATCCAAAAACATCGGGGGATGTATAACTGCAGGAGGAGGGGTAATAGGAGTAGTAGGTAGAACTGTAGTCAATTATTGCACCGGAGGAGAAAGAACAGAGGGCACAAGAGTAGGGGCAGTGGATGTAATAGAGGTCACAGTCATCAAGGATGGAGAAGGGAGAGAAAGAATAGGAGGCACGGTAACCGGAGCTGTGGGTACAACAGTCGTAGATACAGGGGCAACTTCAGCAGACGTGACAGGCTGCTGTGTCTGCAAAGAGACAACGGGGTATATCCTCTGTGGGGCATAAGGAGGCGGGGGTCGAGTATCTAACAACTCCTCTACAAAGGTATCATCATCCTCTTTTGCCACCTTGGACTTATCAATATGCAACCGAAATCTCCTGTCTTCAAGTTCTATTACTGCCTCCTGCTTTTCTCTATCATACGCTACAGCTTTCTATGTAAGAGTCTGCATCCTTCCTTTCCGTGCATCTTTTTCCATTTTTAACCATCTTTGCTTTGACTCTTGCTGCCAAGTTCGAAGAGAGTCAAACATCGACTGTCTACTACATCTCTTAAACAACTGTTCTTGTAAAAAGCTAATCTTCTTCCAACTGAGCATCTGCAGAACAACAACACAAATTCCAAAACTTACTGAAGCCAGGAGTTGCGAAAAAAACAAAATTGTTATTTTTACCTGCCAAAGTATTTGCAAACACTTTTTATTGAGACAGTCCTTAGACCGTACCAAACCCAAACACAAATGGTACCATATCCAAAAAGAACCAAAACAAACTCACCTGATATCAGTAGTACAAACAAACTGGTTCTCCACTGCCGACTCCTCAGACCAGAAAGTCAAATCAAGGGTTTTGCCGTTCAGGACTCCAGTCGGGATGACCACTGGACGAGGCACCGTCCGGCGGGACAGAAGGAGCAGCTGCGAGTAACGGAAACTCTTCGTGCAGGGATCCCTGAGCCGTCAGTCCGACTCGCTGATGCCCTCGTCCTCCCCCCTGTCTGCGGCGAGGGGATGGATCAATCACCCGAAGAAGTCCCTGTCAGGCACCACCTGAAGAAAGTGACCCGCTTAGGGCCACCCGGGTCTCCTCGGACCACCTCTCAGCCTTCCATACCAAATGAAGAGTCGGAAGAACAGTGGAGAATATACCAATAATTGTTTTATTCAGATGCACTTAGAGTGGAGCCACATCTGCACAGTCTCGAAGAGTGGTACAGAGGGAACTGAAATCAACAAGCATTGAAATACATTATGTACGTTTCATAGTTGGGCAAAGACACGCCTACGATGGAATTTCCCAGGCAGATACAGCTGGGCAATGCAATATAGAAAAAAAATAGGTTTCGGTTCTCGTATCTCACACAACCTAGCACAGTCCAAGGTCGTTTCACCCTGTGCCTGCCACCAGACAAGTGGGAGAGGGCCTCTATCTAGTGAGAAAGGTATGCACTAATACGAACAGTCTATTCATTAGAAAAAGCAAAGCCTAACATTTCAGAAACAAAACTTAACAGAGGCTTTTCTCAGAAACAGCAAAGGATTAGTTTCGATCATGATTCATAATGGCGCCTGAACAGAAAATGGTGCCGCGATGCTAACTTCTATAGGGCACTGTGTAAGCAATATCGAATCCATTCTAACATTTATGACCACGCTTAATGGTCATATATTATGTCACTGCCTTTATGCTTTTAAACAGGAATTGGATACTGCCTTGAGTTTGCAATGCCGAGGTTCTAGGTTTTCCATTCGCTTGCCTGACGATTCGGATAGGTGTTCTTCTGCATCACCAAGTGACTTGCTGTTATAATATGTACTCTGTTTAGAGCCATCTATACATGGGGGTTGTGCTTACTATTTCATTATTTGCACATTTGTTTTTCTTTCTAGGGAGTTTCCTGACCAGTACACTTCATGGCTGAGTGAATTTTCACTCCAACTACTGGTTGTATATATGTATCAAGATACACTTTTTCCACTTCACTAAATTAGTTCTAGTGGACACTGCACCTCACTTTTCTTCTTACTCTGGACCTGATGAAAGCCGCTACATCCCCTAGGGGAGTGTTAGGCAGAAACATGTCGACCATTCCATTGCTTTGACAGATCGAATCCCCCCCTGTCTCAGCTTCATGTTTTAATCCTGACCTGTGGATGCCAGAATAAAGTCGATCAGCATACCATTGAGTCAGTTTTATTCACTTTTCACTTTTATTCCACTCCCATTTCACCACACCCAGCTCATCTAGAGGTTTAGTATACCTCAATATCTCCACCAAAACATCCCTGAGCTCCTCCCTCTCAGTGAGGGGGTTGTAGCCCGCACTACGACTAGGTTCGTAGTGCGAGGAGATCCCCAATGATGAAGCATGCCACCTTTGGGTAGGTGAGGGGAATCGTCCTAAGAAAGGGACACTCCAACACCCCAACAACATATCTTTAGACCCAGTGGCCCATATTGTGTTTTTCGGCACCTTGGCCCTACCTTAGGGGTGATTTATATGTAAGAAAAGGGAAGGTTAGGGCCTGACTAAGTGGGTGCCTTTGCCAGGTAGAAATGGAACGCTCAGACACTGCAGTGGCAGGTCTGAGGCACATTTGAAAGGCTACTGGTGAGGGTGGCACTATCAGTGCTGCAGGCCCACTAGTAGCATTTGATTTGATTTACAGGCCCTCGGCACACCCAATGCACTTTACTAGGGACTCACAAGTAAATCAAATGTGCCAATACTGGATAACTAATCAGAATTACAATTTACATAGGGAGCACTTGCACTTTAGCACTGATTAGCAGTAGCAAAATGTCCAGAGTACCTAAACTAGCAAAAACAAAATCCAGCACACAGTGAAAAATACAGGAGGTAGAGGCAAAAAGGCAGGGGAAACCACGTCAAGGATTCCAGGCCTAACACACCTGAAGAAAGATAATCAGCTCACCCATCTCTTCTGAGGTGTGTCTTGGATTCAGGCATGATGGGTCAGCTCCTGGGCTGGTTGATTCATTCCTATTCAGAAAACCATACAAGAGAGAGAAATTTACTGAAAGTTCAATAGTTCAAATGTTTATTGTAGCTGGATAGACCAATATTTTTTTCTTCTTTTGATTCCATCATGAAGTGGGAGCCATAGTACGGTATCTAAAATAGTTTTATTTATGTTAATCAAACATTGCTCTCCAGCCCAGCCAATGCGTTTCGTACTGAGGAGGACTTCATCAGGGTTTGTAAAGTCGTGTGTTGTTTTTATGGATTTAGGTAGACCAGAATAAATAAGGCAATCGTGGAAAAGTCACTCCCAAATGGGTTCTGTAGAGTGTAGCAGAGATGCACGCGACTGCTAAGACACAAAAAAATTCTCGTGATGGTTCCTACAGTTCCTGCAGTCTGTTCAGGTTGCAGGCAGACTGAATAGCAGGTTGAAGGTCGAGCGGGATAAAGGCTCCAAATGTTCAGGAAGAAACTAAGGTAGAGCTTTGCCCAATCTAGTTCATAGTCTGGGCTGAACAGCGAGGCTGTGATTAGTTTTCTCCCTCTCTGGACAGGCAGATGTGCCTTTCATCCCATCTCACAAAAACAACTAAGAGGGAGAGATGATATTTCTGGATGTGCAGTTTTGTTCTGTCCTACTCAGTTTGAATTCTTTTCTATGACTATGTGCAGTCAGGCTAGTGAATTATTCCAGGGAGAGCTGCTCTGGTAGGAACCCTGGTGTATTCATGACACAGTTTCATGTTGAAGAACGAGTACAGGGTGGGTGACCTTGTACGTTTTTTTTTTAAGATAGGCAACCTCCATGTTGCTCACACATACATACATGCAATAAAATGCAGAGTTTGAGATAGGATATAACGCTGTTCCGGTGAGGACAAAAGGGGCCCAAAGCACCAGAGGTTTCATAGGAAAGCCAATAGTCCAGCTTCACCTTCAAAAACTAGTAATGCTACCATCATCCAGCACCCAGCATCCAGCATGCAACTTTTCCTAAATTGAGATTTCCTAATTGCTATTGCAAATTTATAGAAATCGATATTAGTGGAATAAACTCCTACATACATCTCATTTTGCGATTCCCTAATAGCGATTTCTACAAATTTGCTATTTGGAAATTGATAAGCCTTTCTTTCATACATATGGCCCATAATTATGAAAATGAATGTACTTTCAATTTTATCCTGTTCATCGACCATTCATATTTGCATAAGTTTCCATTTGTTTCATATATTCCTGTTCATAATTTTTCCAATAGCCTCTAAGTGTAATTCGCTTTCAAAATGTATTTAATTCTTTGATAGATCACATCTTTTTCCTAAATTATGCCCACCTTTGTCATCACATCATATCTTTGAATTGTTATATTTAGAGTCAATAATTATGACATTATTTCTCCAACACGTGCTTCGTGAGATAAAATTGATACACCAAAGCACTGACTTTAATTTAAACGACATATGTCAAAATTAAAAATTCCTGAGGCTGAATCCAGTTGTTTTGGCAATGATTTAGATGTACAAAATAGTTTTCATCGTAGATATGAGGTTGGTAGAACCTTGTGTGATATCTCATAGCTTGATTAGAGAGATCCGGGGTACATGTAAATTCTATGCGATAAGCAATCCTTCATTTAAGCACTATTACATAACCAAAAACGGTTAAAAATGTTTTTCTTCAAAGGCCATAAACACACACTGGCATATAAACAGGTTGCTTTTCTCAGTTTTCTGAATAAACTATGCGACCCTCACTTTATGCGGAACTTACTTGCAATAAATAGCATGAGAGTCAGCGTATCTTTTTAAATGAGCCATTTAATCTCCTTGTGCTTTACTTTGGCCAAATGTAATTGAGAAACCAGGATTAAGCTCCTAGACACAACAGGGTGTTTAATTAAGAAACACAGGGGCATATTCTCAAGGACTCATCGCCGATTTATCGGCACTTTAGCGCCGCAAAAGTGGCGATATATTTATCTCCCCATTCACAAGCTGGTGCAAACTGCCGACATCGCCAGTTTACCTGCGATACCAACCGCAAAACACATCGCCACGGATTTATGCGACAACTAACCCTAATGATATGCAGAGTAGGCGTTCCCGTGCAAAAACACACGGAAACATCACTCCGCGAGATTCTCAATGACCAGCCAGATCGGCGATGCGAACCGAAAACAGGCGATAAGGTGCGTTAGCAGCAGGGATTTAACACCTGCCTTTTGCTGGTGTTAAGCAGGACGACTACCTGCAGCATGAAAGGGAGTCCAGCCCAGAGCCACATCTGAAGACCAACAGATGCCATGGAGCAACTGATCATGCAGCTTGGAGACCCTAGAGGCCCACAACACCCACCGCCACCACCATCACTCCCAGGACCACCCCCCGCACCACCCCACCCGGACTACCACCGAGGCAGCGCAGAACAAGACAGCGGGCCTTCCGAAAACGGCATGGCCCCTCAGCCACGCAAGGGCAGAATGTGGGGAGAGGTGGGAACCAAGTAAGTGTGAAGGGGACAACTCACCCATGAAGAAGAATGCACACAATGCAAAGTGTGGCGGTGATGTGCTGGACAGACCACAGAATGCAGAGCCCACAAATGGCCATGTGGACATATACTGCTGGCGTTTGTAGTGTTGTGGACAGTGGACGCAACCATGTCACCTCAGGCAGTGGGGAAGACCTCGGTCATGTAGCTGTGACGTCCCCCCCTGTAAGCGCAAGCGGAGTTGGCTGGGCCGGCCTACGCCAGTCCAGCGTAGGAGTGTGGATAAAAAGCCCGGGGCACTGAGCGTGGTTCACTCCCAGGATGGGCAACGCGTCTGCCAGGGCGGCGCACCTCACCCTGCCGCCGGCGTGACCTCCAGACTCTGCCACACAGGCCCCCAGCGCAGCCAAGGGCACAGCAACACGGAGATATGTGTGTGCAGGATACTGCATTCGTCCTACACTGCGGTCAGCAGGTCCCACAATTCAAATCGGGCCACATTTCTGTTAATGGAGGAAACCACTAGTCAACAGACATTGCCCCCAGTGCGGCCCGCCCGGACGACGCATCATCGTTGGCTGTGCACCTGCTGAGCGCTCCAGGTGCCACTGACCCTGTGCAACACAAGTCGACGCCACGTGGCCGTGGGCCATTGCTGACCGCTGCCTCTGGCCTACACTGCGGTCAGCAGGTCCCCCAAGTGAATCTCAGTATTCTTATGTTATGTTATGTTAATTTCGACTTGTATAGTGCCTAATACCAATAGGTCTCTAAGCGCTTCAAGAAGATCAGCGTCAGTTCCAGGTGGGATGGTAATATAGTTAGGCCCAAGCTTCTATGTACAAGAGGGTTTTGAGTTTTTTTCCAAATGGAAGAAGGCGTCCTTCCTCACGGAGCTGACTAGGCAGCTTGTTCCAGAGTGGCGGTATCAGGACAGAGAAGGCACGTCCTCCTTTAGTAGTGTAGTGAAAGCGTGGGCATTTTAGGAGGCCCTCAGTAGAGGACCTAAGTGAGCGGCCAGGGACATATCTCTCCAGGCGTTCTTTGATGTAGTGGGGTGCCTGTCCGAAGAGGGCCTTATGCGTGATACAGAGTCCTTTGAATTTAGCCCTCTGTTTGATGGGCAGCCAGTGAAGTTGTTGCAGAAGGGGTGATGCCCGCGTGCATCTAGGTAGTTTGAAAATTAACCTAGCGGCATCGTTCATCACCACCTGAAGTTTGCCCAACAGTGAGTCTGGTAATCCAATATAGAGTGAATTCCCATCATCCAGCCTGGCCAGGATCAGGGCGGCCACCACTGTCTTCATGGTAGAGAGGGAGAGGATGGGGGAAAGTCTCCTCAGCAGCCTGAGAAGGCTGACGCAAGTACCAAACACGATAGAAACTTGAACAGCCAATGAAAGTTTGGCATCAATTTTGATTCCTAAACTTTTTACCACCGTTGCTGGGACTGGGTAGTCACCGAGTTCGAGTGGCCAGTAAAGGGAGTTCCAAGGATTGCTCTCATTGGTGACGGCCAGAACCTCCGTCTTGTCTGGGTTAATCTTAAGAGAGTTGGCCGTCATCCACTTAACCGTGAATCGCAGTATGTCTTTTGCCCGGGAGTGGGCTTGTCTTCTATTTGAAGAATAATTTGCGTGTCATCCGCATAATTGAAAACCTGACAGTCCATCAAGGCGAGAGCCTTGATCAGAGGTCTGAGGTATATGTTAAACAGGAGGGGGGAGAGTGCTGACCCCTGAGGAACTCCGCAGGGGATAGCTCCCCTCTCTGAGACCCAGTCACCCATCTGAATTTTTTGGGTGCGGTCGGTCAGGAACGAGGTAATCCACTGGAGAATAGGGCCGCCAATGCCGATGTCTTGTATTCTTTTCAGAAGTTGGGAGTGGTTGACCGTGTCGAACGCTGCCGACAGGTCTAGAAGGACTAGAGCACATGGCTTCTTGCTGTCAGCTTTGTTTCTGATGTCGTCAAGTATTGACAGCATCACCAGCTCGGTGCTATGATGAGCACGGAAGCCGGCCTGCCTGTCTCCCAGGAGGTGATGGTCCTCTATAAAGCTGGATACGGTTTGCAAGACATACTGTTCTAAGATTTTGGCCAAGAATGGGAGTTGAGATATGGGCCTAAAGTTTTTCATATTGGAACTATCCGCTCCTGCCTTCTTGAGTAACGGAATTACTCTGGCTTCTTTGAAGAGACTGGGAACCTTCCCAGTTTCCAGCGAGCGGTTCAGCAGGGCTACAATATCTCCCTCAATCTCTGGAAGGGCTAGTTTAAAGATCCTAGGGGGGCATGGATCTGCGGGTGAGCCAGATTTAATTTTAGATGCAATGCGTCGGAAGGTTTCTAAGTCAAGTGTTTGAAAAGAAGAGATCAACTCTACCCCTTGTCCCGGGGTCTTGACCTCTTCATAGTGAGTTTGCTTAAAGGGGGAGTTGTCAATATCGGCCAGAATGTCTTGTATTTTGTCGGAAAAGAAGGCTAAAAATGTATTGCATAGTTCCAGGTTGGACGGTGTCTCCAGTGGCGGTTTATGACTTAATTCTTTGAGGATTTTGAATGTTTCTTTTTGTTTGTTAGTTGCCATCAAAATTCTATTTTCAACATATTCAGCCTTCCTGTTAAGTCTAGCCTTTTTGTAAGTGGAGACTCTTGCCCTATAATCTGCGAGGGCCTGTGGTTCGTAGGCTTTGCGCCAACGGCGTTCGTGGTGGCGAAGTGAACGTTTCAAAGACCTGAGCTCCTCCGTGAACCATGGTGCGCCCTTACCATTGTTACCAATTTTTATTTTTTTGACAGGGGCTATTATATTAATGGCAGAAACTAACTGGCTGGAGATGGATTCAGTGCACTCTTCAATATCTGCATTCTCCGGCCTCCTAGGAGGTATTCCTCTGAGCAGGTTTCCTAGTTTAGGGCCCTCAATTTTTGTCCAGCTTCTAATTAGTTTCCAGTTAGTGGGTGGACGTCCCTCGCACCTAGCTATGGGGAGTTGAAGGTTGATAAAGTAATGGTCTGACCATGCACATGGGGAGGTCTCCACTAAGTTTAGGAGCGTGAGAGTGGACCAGACCAAGTCTAAGGTATGTCCTTTTTCATGTGTAGGGGTCGTTACTAGTTGTTCAAGCCCAAGAGAAGTAAACGTCTCCTCTAGCTGCAGGGCCTGAGCCCCTCTAGGTTGTAGATCCCAGTGATAGTTGAAGTCTCCTAACACCAGAAGTTGTTGGAAACGTGACCTAAGATTGGTAACACATTCCGTGAGGAGATCCACGAAGCGTGGAGGGCATTTAGGTGGGCGGTAGACTACCATGATTGCTATACTAGATGAACTAAAACAGATCTTGCTTATTAAAATGTCAACTCCTTCTAGATTGTCTCCTGACAACTTCTCAATTTTCAGATGATTTTTGTACAGGAGCGCCACCACCCCTCCTCTTCTACCCCCTAACCTGTTGTGCCAGATGGCATCATATCCGTCCGGAAGTGATGCTACTAAGGTGGAGCCGGAGTCCTCATCAAGCCAAGTTTCAGTCAGGGCAAGGATGTTGGGGCTATCATTTTGTACGAGGGTCAAGGTTTCTAGGGCGTGTTTCTGGAGGGAGCGTGTGTTTAGAACGGAGAGTTTCAGGTTGTTACAGTTATTGTTACCAGGGTTGTAATCACCCGGGGTATGTACAGGGATAGAGCTAGATGACTTCCTGCCCTGTGGTATGAGGAGTCCTTCTCTCTGAAGTATATTTACGGTCTCTCTGCTTAAGGGGCAGGGATTGCTGTCGAGGGTTCTGAGTTCCTCACCCGAGTATACTAGGGAAGGACCAGGGGTCCTGGCCCCTGGACCCGTGCGAGCGCGGGCTTGATTCATTTATGGCAGAGTGTATGAGGCAACAGACATTGCACCCAGTGCGGCCCACACGGACGATGCATGTGCACCTGCTGAGCGCTCCAGGTGCCACTGACCCTGTGCTACACAAGCCGACGCCACGTGGCAGTTTTGAAGCAGAATCCAGTAGCCAAAATACAGGCTGACGACCTGCAAGGACACCAGGTGCCCCTGACCCTGTGCTACACAAGCCGACAACCTGCAAGGACGCCAGGTGCCCCTGACCCTGTGCTACACAAGCCGACGACCTGCAAGGACACCAGGTGCCCCTGACCCTGTGCTACACAAGCCGACGACCTGCAAGGACACCAGGTGCCCCTGACCCTGTGCTACACAAGCCGACGACCTGCAAGGACACCAGGTGCCCCTGACCCTGTGCTTCACAAACCGACGCCACGTGGCAGTTTTGAGGCAGAATCCAGTAGCCAAAAATACAGGCCGACGACCTGCAAGGACACCAAGTGCCCCTGACCCTGTGCACCATAAGCCGACGCCACGTGGCCGTGGGCCCTTGCTGACCGCTGCCTCCGGCCAACACTGAGGTCAGCAGGTCCCCCAAGTCATATTGAGTCTTGCTTCATTGATGTCGGAGTCCAGAAGGCGACAGACATTGCTTCCAGGGCGGCCCGCCTGGACGACGCATCATCGCAGGCCGCGCACCAGTCGAGTGCTCCAGGTGCCCCTACCTCAGTGCACTGCAAATCATGGACCCTTTATTATTGAATCTGTGTGTGTGATCCGATGATCACTGTTCTAGTTGTTGCCAGCACCAACCACTCCCTGAGGGCTGGCTTACACTCACCCCACACCCATCCAGCACAGGCGTCACTGGACATGTGACCCTGGTACTAAAAAGTGGCCGGGCGCACTTGCCCGTAGCCAGTTCCACCATACATCTAAGTGTGTCCGTGTGGTCAATATGTATGCATGAGTGGGCAGCGGCGCTTGGCAACGTTCCACGTTCTGACATACTGCTGCATTGGTCTGCATGTTGAGGCACTTATCTTGGCCGTACTGACACGCATATGCTAATAAAGTCTACGCACCTTCACTTGTATTCAACTGTGTTGAGTGTTGATTTGTTTGACAATGTGTGTCTCACTGCCTATCTGGGTCACGGCCATACATGCATTTCTACACCATCATGGATGTGGGGTTGTACTAGTACATTATCATCTCACAGTTTCCTGCTTTGCCACATGAGAATGGCCATTTTCCACACACAAGGGGCAGCAGTTGTGTCCTCTGTTCTGGTGTGCTGGTGTTGCTGTTTGTTCAACATTGTTGTGACTGTTGAGGTGCTCTGGAGCTCATGTGTGTGTGCTGCATTGTAGGTGAGTTGCCACTTCAGCTCTGATTCGGCTGGCCCTTATCCCTTTCAGGCGGTGTGGCTTTCACTTCTGTGCTTATACATTGCTGTGATATTGCAGACTTGGGTACATTGTGCTCTTGGTTGGAGTTGTGACTCTTGGCCATGGTTTGCCCGCAGATGTGCTCTACTTAATTGTGCATGTGTGCCATTGTGCCCATCTCCCCCCGTCCCCCCAGTCCCTGGTCGTTACTCACCCTGTTGCTGTTGTGTCGGGTCATGTTGAGCAGTGTCCGGTCCCCCAACTCCTGCCACCGTCTCCCCACTGATGACTGTCGACATCATTTCCTCCATCTCGTCCTGCTCCTCCTGTGGTGCTGGACTCCCGCCTCCAGTCTGTATTGCTGCCTTCTGGTTGTTGGCGAGTTTCAGCTTGGTCTTGCGCTTCACATCATTCCAGCGCCTCTTGAGCTCGCCCATTGTCCTCCTCAGCACTCCGACTGCATTCACCTTGCCCACGATGGACTGCCATATAGCATTTTTTGTTGCTAATGACACAGTGGAGGTGACGAACTGTTGTTGATGGTGTTCTATCACCTCCGTTTTCAGGTTCCGGTTTTCCTGCGGAGTGAACCGCGTCCTCCTCTTCTTCTTGTCCTTGCCCTTCCCTGCCCCAAGGTCCCAGGCTGGTCCTCCGGGGGGCTTGTGGGGTTCTTGTTGTCCACTGTACTTGCTCCGGCTGCCTCCATTGTGCTTCGCTGTTGTTTTGTTTTTGTTTGTGTTTTTTGTTTACTGCTTTGGTGGTGATTTTCCCCGCCTGACGTGTGTGAATTGCAGGCCTGGCGCTGCTTCTCGCTGATTGTCTTATCGCGGTTGGGCCCATAGCAACTTTTTTTGCGTTCGGGTTTGGATTTTTATCGCCGTCCCGGTACTGTTGTTGCGGACATTTGCCGCGTTATCGGGAAACTATTGCATGTTACCGCCGTGATGAGAATGTGACGTTGACACAGAGTTGTTTTCCCGCGATAGACGGTGATATGGAAACTTGCGTTAACCTATTTTGACGATGTTTATCGCACGTTCTTGTGAATATCCCCCATAATGTATTCAAATATTGCCTAGTGATCCCAACAGACCTCGGATAATTTCTGAGGTATGTGGCTACATTTCAGGTGACTCAACACACAATCAGAAAAGTGTTTTAATGGCCAAATAACTTGCTCCCGCCAGAGGTTAAAGCTTGAGAACTGACCTGGAGACTGCTTTGTGAATAGAGCTTTTTTATTCATGGAACACGGCTTTCATTAATAAAAAGAAAAATTAATAATAGAATGCATGTTCAATTTCATTTTCATGTCTGACGAGAATTTTTTTCGGGACTTTAGCAAAAGACAGCAGGGGCATATTTATTAAAGAGTTGCATCACACTTGCGCAAAGCAACAGGGCGCAAAAGCTACGCAACTCTTAAGTTAAATTTATCAAACCACGCAAGGCCTCCTTGTTTGGCTTGATAAATCTAGAGTAGCACAACGCAGCGAAAATTGCTGCGTTGCGCTACTTTGCCCCAGGGAGGCACTCCATTGGTGGAGTGGGGGTGTTCCCACACATCCATCAATGGATTTTGGCGCATTCCCAGATTTTCCATTACTGGTAGACCTGGGAATGTGTAAGAATGCTACGCCTCCCCAGGTGAGGCGTAACGAGGAGAAATATCTGTATTTCTCCTTGTTACTTCCTCTTTTTGTATGTGTGCTGCATTCTGCAGTACACATAGAAAGAGGAAAATGCTTCAGGGGATTGTTTTTGTGCAGGAAGGGGTACCTTCCAGCACAAATATAACCCTACTTACAATACAGGCACCCTTGCACAATGGTGTACCAGGCAAGGGAAAAGACAGGAATGTGCCGTATTATGTTAAATACGGCGCATTCCTGCCCTTTCCCTATCACGCAGCACAGTACATCAAGCTGGCTTACTGTGCTGCATGATTCTTTTATAAATATGCTCCAGCCGTAGTTATCGCTCTAGAATGATTTTTCACTGACAAGGCTTCCTCCAGACGTCATGGGGGCAGGAAAGGTTTTTACTATGTCTATATGTATTTCTGGAGAGTGAAGTATACAAGTAATATTACAGAACAATACTAGAACATACGCAAGACTGTGATGGAGGAACAGACAGAGATCGAATTCCAAAGGAAGGCTCTGCAGAGTTATAAATCAGATAACAAAAACACTGTGGAACTAGTAATAAGATGCCTGTTGAGATGTACAGACCACATTTACTAGGTAAGAGCTGGTTATTGGGTACACAGGGACTACAGTGTGTCCAAGGAAAAGTCCATTTGATTTGTTCCAAATTAGTTCTTGTTACTAATTAAAGAGCTCAAATCCTAAAAAATATGGATCCAATCTTGCTCAGTGCAAGAGCCAGACCAGACTAGATTTTCTTTTTATATCATAGCATTTTAAAAGGGAATGACAAATGTAGATTGGAGCCTACTCTATGGCTCTCTGTGCACCATTTATCTTTGACTAGGGTTGAAAGAGACTATGAGAAAACCCCAGGTGTTGCACACAACTCTTATTTTAAGAGAGCAGGACGTATTTTTCTTCATCTGATTTTGACTCAGAGCAAGAGAGAGAAAGGCACACAAGGGGAAAAATTGAGGAGGTGAATGATAGGAAAACATTGACAAAGGGAGAAAGCAGAATGCAAGAGTGAGATAAAAAGTCAAGGAAGTGAGGGTGATGGAAGAAAGGGGCATGAGGTGGAATTAAGACTAGACAGCCTTGATAATCAGCAACCCTGGCCCTCTGCAGTGCCTGCAGCAGGTTCCTAAGACAAACAGTGGGCTCCTGCACTTATGTTTTTCTTTTTTTTTACAAACTAAGCACTGGAGGTACCAGTTGGTGTCTCATTGCTCCAGGGTTCTACTGATCAGCCAGGCATTTTTATGGTCTGGCAGGAGGGCGCAGCTGTCGCCAGACAATTATGTGAGCATCATTAGAAAGCGGCTTTGGCTCCACCCACATATTGGTAACCAGGAGTACATGTTTTGATTGCGCAGAAGTGGCATGCTTCCACAAAAAAAGTTGCTTGAACTCCAAACAGCTGTGATAATTTTGCTTATTTATCCAGCCGCCTGAGCTTGATCTTTCAGGGGCACACATTACATTGTAATACTGTAAATGTGTAACTCGATAATTTGTGGTGTTTTTCTCTGGCAGCAGCACAGAGGAGGGAGGGCAGTTACTAACCTACATGGATTTTTAGGTCTGTCTTGACAGTGCAACTGTTATTTGACCTTTTAACCTACACCAATATTCTTCTACAGTTCTATAAATACATATCCAGTCCCATGCTACCCACTTGTAATGGTTTAAATTGCCATACAGCGTTCTGTTAAAGCCAGGCCTATTAGCATTGCCAATGCTTGTTACATTTCCCACCAGGGTGGAGGGATGAGGTTACATGCTATAAAACTGGTTTCAAGGGACAGCCATACGGATGTTAATTAACTCTTTTCAATAGCCTGTCACTTTAAGGGCGGTAGCTCCAGCCCTATATGGCCAGCCTCTGCATCATGACGTTCCAGTTTCATTTTGTGGCTGGAAAAAGCTAGCGTTTGGTGCAGCAGAAAAGTATGTAATTATTAATCACTTTTTGATGGCTTGTCCACCCTCCACCAGCTCGAACTTCCCGCCACGACCTGTGAGGAAGGAGAGGCTGTGACAGTTAGTGCATGGTGCTTCTGACTATTTCAGGTCATCATGGACATTTTGAAACACAATTGTTCATGCGGATCACCTTTTTTGCAGTTTAGGAACACGGGCAATTTAAGGATAAGTGGGATTTTACTTAGACCAAGGGGCATATTATCAAGCGGCAGCGATAATTATCGCTGGCCGCTGTTAGCGCGAGGAATCCTATCGCCGGCTATCGCTGGAAATTATCGCCATGCTAGCGCTGTATTAACAACGCTTAGCGCAAAGGCGATAATTTTCCAGTGATAGCGATGTTTTCCATGGAACATCGCTGGTTTTCCAGCGATGTCCCATGGAAAACGGCGATATCCTTGGTGATAGGGCCTGTGGTCTTAGCCACACAATCCACCCCCATGTTAGGTATGCCTTAGTCAGGAATTTAGCAGACGTTAAATTCCTGCGTTAAGGCATACTTAGCAGCGATTTAAAATATCGCTAACCCACGTTGCTAATATGGCGATACCTGGGTTAGCGATATTTCCCATGTTGTTTTCACAGGCACGCCCCCTTTGCATCTCATTAGCGATGCGATGGGAGGCGTGCAGAAAACGGACGCTAATGCAGGAATCACGCGCTAGCGTGTCCTTGTTAATTAGGCGATAGAATTATCGCCGCTTTTCGTCCAAAAACGGACGCTAAAGCGGCGATAATTCATTAACGCCGCCTTGATAATATGCCCCCAAGTCTTCTTGGATTAGATATATTTGTTAACCACCTCCCCTCAAAAACACAGAAAAGTCCGGAACTCTAAACGCAAATAGCATAATTAAACTGCAAATGCGCTCAGGAACCTGATAAAATATAATAAATCAAATGACAGCTGTCTTTAACCACCGTTTCCGGAACCATTCCTCAATGCTGGAAGTCACCTTCATCCTAGGATAAAGGTGAAGCAATGTCTATGTTCAACACCAAACAGGAAAAGTGAAAACATTCTATGATCAGTCAGGATCAGAAATCGTTTTTAGGGCCTACTGCAACTTCACTTGGAGTTTTAAGACTTTTATTAAGTTATTTTAAAAAAATTAGAGGTTTCCATAAACAACTGCATAGAAAAAAGAATGCCTTACCAACATAGCACATTATCATCAAGGAGCACTTATTACAAAAACTAAAAAAATAATCGTGACATCCAAAATTTGTATAGCATAACAAGAATCTTTGTATATGGAAAAATAAAGAAATAGGAGGAAAAGGGTGCCATTAACAGAGTGTGCAAGTAACCGAGTCGGAGTATTTATCAGGGATGTAGTGGAGAGTAACATATTAATGAATATTAATATCTCCAGCAACTTTCTTAAAATCAGAATGAAGATCCGATATACTGAAGTTGGCGCCATTTTAGGATTTTGTAACTAAAGGGGGATATTCTCAAGAACGTGTGTTAACTCTCGCCAAGTTCGCTCAACGCAACTTCTCACATCGCAGTCCATCACGGGAAAATAACACTGTGTCAACGCAGTATTCCCAACCCGGCAGGCACCATGCGATAGCCTCACGATAATGCGACAAATGCCCGCGTTAAAATCAACGCGACGCCGAAAAAAAACGAAACGCGAACGCCAAAAAAGTGGCGATGACCCCAATGGCGATACAAAATCTGCGAAAACAAGCGACAGGCCTGCTATTCCCACGCGTCATGCGTGAGAATGCAATATAAAAGCTGAGAGAAAAAAAAGCCCAAAAAATGTAACTGCGTAGCACCATGAACGCACCCGGACCGAGTGCAGAGGACAACGCGAACCCCACAAGCCCCACAGACGACCAGCCAGGAGGAGCTGGATGAGCTGGAGGAAATGGTGGCCACAGTCATCAGTGTGGAGACTGCGCAAGGAGTTGGGGTTCCGGACACTGCCCGATATGACCTGACCCAACAGCAACAGGGTGAGTAACCACCAGGGACTGGGGGGACGGGGGGAGAAGGGCACAATGGCACACATGCACAATCAAGAATAGCACACTGCATACCCACAATGACTGTGGAACATGTCCCTGATGGCCTTGGCACACAGCAGCACACATAGAAACACCAAGTAGGCCCCCGTCCACCATGAGCACAAAAGCCCCCCCTCACCAATCTCACAACCTACCCATGCACATGTGCTGCACCCAGCAAAGCAGCAGCTCTGTGAGTCACACTGACAATGCAAGTGACACTGCATGACCAATAGCATGGCTGCAGTCAAAATACATGACATGGTGCACGACACGACACTGAGGTGGCCCAGTGTGGATAACATCCTCAAAGGAGCAGGTCACACTCTGACACATCCACATGCACATACAACCCCTGACGTCAACAACACATCTGCAGACAAACAATGCACAAGAGTACAAAATCCGTTCAAGAGCACAAATGACCCAAGACGCCAACATCTCAGCACCGTAAAAGCACACAAGTCAAAGGCACACCGCCTCAAAGGGATAATGGGCCGCTAAATCAGAGCTGCAGGGGTGACTCTCCCACAATGCAGCACACACACATAGCAATCACAGCACATCAACATTGACGACAATGTGGTACAAAGTGCCACACTAACACCACAGAACAGAGGACACAACTGGTGCTGCCTGTGCGTAGAAAATAGCCAATCACATCAGGCATAGCAGGAAATTGTCAGATGATAATGTACGAGTACAACCTCACATCCGTCATGTAGTCGGAATGTCCACTGTCCCCCATCAAATAGCCAGCTCCTTCAAAACAGTCACAATGTACATTGTCATGCAGTCAGTATGTAAGCATGTACAATGCGTGCACATACATGTAACACACTGTTAACCTGCATCTCCCCCTCACATTGCAGAGGGACAATCAACACCTCCTGCAGAGCAGACCAGACATCTCTTCAGTGATGATGAGGAGGAACCCCTGGCCATCTGCCCAGACACCCTCCAATGGCTCGTGGACAGCCTCCGCACCCCACCTCCAGGAGCAGGGCAGCCCAGCTGCATCGAGGTGATACCACCCCCTGCACAGACCACACAGCAGGAAGCACCCACCACCACGGTTGGCTCCCGGCACCTCACCGAAGAACACATGGCATTCCAACGCCTTGTGTCAGACTGCCAGAGGGGGCTGGCTGAACAGGTGCGGCTGGGTATTGACCTCATGGCAGCCAAGCTAGATGCCATACGTGGGTGTCTTAGTCCCATCAGGGACCACTTACAGTCCCTAACGGACACCCACAGTCTGCTCCATGCCCTACAACAATCCTTGGCTGACCTCGCTGGAGCCATTACTCGGATACAAGGACTGCCTAGGCAGAGAGGCTCCAGCGATGACAGCACAGAGTTGGCACAGCTGCGGAGGACAATGGAGAACATGGAGCGGATGCAGGCAGGAAGGATGGCTGCCACGGCTGAACACCAGCGAGATGTAGCTGGGATCTACCATGCCCTGCAGTTCCTCATCTTGCCATTGCTGCCACAGAGCCTGCCCCAGATGGCTGCTGCAGGAACTTCGACACACACATCTCCGCCCCCTGATGTGTCAGTGGCACACAGTGATGCAGCCATACCACCTCCGCCCCCTGATGTGTCAGTGGCACACAGTGATGCAGCCATACCACCTCCACCCCTGATGTGTCAGTGGCACACAGTGATGCAGCCATACCACCTCCGCCCCCTGATGTGTCAGTGGCACACAGTGATGCAGCCATAACACCACCACACACACCTGGCACACCTGACACAGAAGACATATCAGAGGACGAAGATGTGGACGGTAATGACTCTGTGTCAAAAAGGAGGTTGTAGCATTCATTCCCCGCCTTATGGCCTGTTCCGGCTTGGTACAGCCCTCTGCATCATGCCCTGGTACACACCTTCAACTGTCCCACGAAACACTCTGCGACATTCACCTGGACCCCGACATGGACTGCCATATCTGCTCTGGTCACCAATGACACAGCAAACAGGCTGCAGACGCAACCCTTCCTCTACCGATCAACTTGTCATTCCCTAAAGGACTCTGTTTGGCCCTCCACTGGGCAACCATGTAATGTGGGGTGTGCATGGCCATGTACTGCTCCTGCTCCGACACTCCACAGGATGTGAATAAAACATTCCTAATCACACAGATGTGTCATGTCTATGTTCAATCAAGTATAACAGTATGGATGACTGTAGGGAGATTGATTGCACAAAAAGGTACACCCTGGGAAATGACATCAATGCGCATGTTTGACCGTGACACACATGGCCAATTAGATGACTGTGAAGGTGTGAACTAGCTGTGGCCTCATAGATCATGAACAACTATCTCGCAGCCCCACAACGTAGCCCCACGTCCATGTATTAAATAGGGCTGTGTGTAAATATGTCAAAGTCGGTAGGAGGCCTGAAGTAGTGTCCCACATCACATGTGACGACAGAAAATCTCCTCGCATACCCACACACACTCAACTGTGTGGACACAGCCTGGTTTGATGGAACACATTGATCCACATGGCAAGAAGTTGGACACCATACTCACATTGCTGAAGACACGTAAGCGCACAGGTCTACCAGCAACCCTCCCAACCACAATGTCTGGCTCACAGAGGTGGAGCTGGCAACAGGGACTCACCCCTAAGTGAAATTTGTCAGTCAGTCCCTCCCTGTGTACGGACAATGCACATTGAGGCACACGATTTGGCATGCTAATCAACACACATCACAGTTGAACTCTAGTGAAGCTGCGTACACTTTATTGGCATGTGCGTGTCAGTACGGGCAAGTCAAGGGCCACAACATGCAGACTAATGAATCATACACTAACAGGCAGCAAAGGTACATGTGGAGGTGCAAGACATGGGGAGGCACAAATGAACACTAACCATGACGGATGCCGACGGTCTCAGCCCACCTTGCCTTGCTGGACGAGTCATGTGGTGTTGGGTGAATGCTCATTGCACCGTGTCAGGGGACACCACTCACGGCCCATGGGATCTGCATAGTCCTGTACCACCGGACAGCGCTGACTGTATGCTCTGCTGACAGTGAGCAGGTGAAGGAGTCCAACAAGGTCACATGTACTACTACATTGCCATGTGTGTACTCTCCCTCCAGCGGTGTGTCAGTTTGAGTAATGTTGCCAGGCGCCGCTGTCCACTCACCTTGCACAGGTGTGTGTCGACCCGCAGTCTTGCACGCACATGCATTCTGAGTCCAGGCGAATGCAGCCATGTCCACTGTCATGGTGGGATATGTGTCCATTTCTCCAAGATGCTAAAGGGTGTTGGGACCTGTGCCATGGGTTACAATCTTTTGTGGCTGCAGGAACATAGTCACTCATCCATGAAAGCGAGCGCAGTTTCATGGGCAATGAGTTCCAAGAGTGCGTCGTTGTCGACTTCAACGAACAAGGGGGCGAGCCAATCCATTAGCTGGTCCGGACAGATGTGCTCTGTCCCCGCCGTTTCACCAATCCGCAACACAGCCCAATAGGGGAGCGCTTCGATGTGGTCATTGCACACGAGGAATTGTGCAATCTCACATGCCCAACTGCCAGCACATACGCCCAATTCCAAGGCATCCCATGAACGGGTATCACGGTGACACTTCTGGTCGTGGGCAACAGGGGGCGCACACACATGTCATAATCCAGTTCATCTACCGTTGTATTGGATAGGCAGACTTCCATGGGCCACTCGAATATGCATGATCGGCAGTGGAACCAGGGCTGGACGCAGGTGACGTACGCAAGACGGAAGCTCAGACGGTAACTGATGCGCAACACTGCCAGTGGCAGTGCCCCCAACAAATGCAGCATTCGGTCACGGTACAGTTCCACGTGACAGGGGTTGTGCATGTGCCCGGGATGTCCTGCCATTGCGTTGTTCCCACTCGTAGAACCGGCACTCTTCTGCCTGCGGCTGTTATGTGGATGATATGCCACAGCTCGGAGCAATGAGTCATATGAGTGTGCAAAGTTTGTACGTATGTGTTGTCCTGTACGTAAGTGTCAAGGCTGTTCCATGCAGGAGTACCTCGAGCAAGGACTTCTGTGTGTGGGGTGTGGAGACGTTGATCTTTCATTGGCGCCGTGTGTAGTGTGGGAGTCGTCATCATCTGCCATGGAATCTCTCTTAGGGGGTGCCTGCCGCATGCATTTCCAAGGTCGGGGTGCAGATGTCCTTCCGCCTTCTGTATTGAGACAAAGGGGCTTTCATCCCTAATGTTAGTCAGACTACTGCTTGTATCCTGGGAATGTGATGTGGCTATCGCGCTGCAATTGAGGCTAGGCCTTGGGCTTATGGTGCGCCAAATGCGATGCACACACGACAGTTGCCATGTATGAGCCAAGACCCCGAGCGGCCTTGCGCCCCTTGTACAGTCCCTTCAGGCCTGGGCGCCCTCCGGCTGCATGCGACATTGTAACATTGTCGATTGCGGGCCGTGTGGCTCAGACACTGCAACAGAGACACACGCATCAGTTGGTTTCCTGTGCAGCCCAGATATGAACCATGCCCAGAGGCCAGGGATAATTGTTCACACCCCTACGCTGGCCTGGCGTACGCCGACCCAGCCCACTCGGCTTACGTATAAAGGGGACGACGCTACGTGTCCCAGTTCTTCCCCACTGCCTGAGGTGACATGGCTGCGTCCGCCAGGCCGATGACGGGGCTCAATCATTTAGGGTCCATGACTTGCGTTGCACGGAGTCGGTGGCACCGGTTGCACTGTGGCTGGCACGGGCCTACCGCCACGGGACGGTGACTTACTGTGCACTGAGGTAGGGGCACCTAAAGTGCTGAGCGGGTGTGCAGCCTGCGATGATGACGTGTGCACTGATATGGTCTCTGGCATTGCAATATCAAGACCCAGAGTCAAGTGTGCGCCTGGTGGACCGCAGTGTAGGCCTGAGCCAGCGGGCAGCGCGGGCCTACCGCCACGTGGCGTTGCCTCGCGTTTCACAGAGTTGGTGGCACCTAGAGAGCTGAGCGGGTGTGCAGCCTGCGATGATGACGTGTGCACTGATGTGATCTCTGCCATTGCAAAATCAAGACCCAGAATCAAGTGTGCGACCTGGTGGCCCGCGCTGCGGGGATGCGTGATGTGGAGGCTGCCAAGGTCGCGGGCCCCGGGCTTGGAGCTTGCACCGGGACATGGTGGGCCCTCTTGGAGACACGCCGGTGGCGGAATGTGAGCAGTGAGGCCTGGGTGCGCAGGGGCGGGCATTCCCTGCTGGGCCTGGAGGGGCTGGGGTGCAGCAGCCTGTGTGTGCAGGGGCGGCCAAGCGATGTTGCCATGTGCAATGATATGTACCCTGCCATCATTAGCTGTGGACTCTGTTTCAGATGAGGGACCTGGTGGCCTGCAGTGTGAACCGGCACGTGGTTGGAGACACACCGGTGGCAGCAGGTGAGCAGTGTGGCCTAGGTGCGCAGGGGCGGGCTATCCCCGCTGGGCGGCGGGAGGGGCTGGAGTGCAGCAGCCTGTGTGCGCAGTGTCCGCACTGTCTCTCCCTGTCCCTCTCTTCCTTTCACTGTCTCTCTCTCTCCCTCTCTTTCTCTATCTTTCTCTCTCTTTCTCTCTCCCTCTCTTTCTCTGTCTTTCTCTATATTTATCTCTCTCTCTCCCTCTCTTTCTCTATCTTTCTCTCTCTTTCTCTCTCCCTCTCTTTCTCTATCTTTCTCTATCTTTATCTCTCTCTCTCTCCCTTTCTTTCTCTATCTTTCTCTCTCTTTCTTTCTCTCTCTCTCCCTCTCTCTCTCTTTCTATCTCTCACTCTCCCTCTCTTTCGTTCACTGTCTCTCTCTCCCTCTGTTGCTCTCTCTCTCCTTCTCCCCCTCTCCCCTTTCTCTCTCTTTCTCTCTCTCTCCCTCTCTTTCACTCTATCTCTCTCTCCCTTTCTTTCTCTCTCTCTTTCTCTCTCTCTGTCCTTTGTTGAGCGCATGACACACCTTCTTATCTTCAATTTTGTCTTGCAGGCTGTGACTTACGGTTTCTCCGGAGAAGACCCGCCATGACTCTTCCAATTGTTGTTGTTGAGTTGAATTGGAATAAATTGCTTATTTTTGGCTTTCTAAAATGTATGTATGTTTTTCCTTTTTCGGACCGCACATGGATGTTGGTTGTTGTACTTGTGCGACATCAGGAGAATTGTTGTGTTCATGGATTTGTAAGGTAGATGTGAAATATCTTTGTCGGGAGGGGGGGGGGGTGCCCGGGGTAGGGCCCCGGGGGTGGGGGCATGGGGGGCCTGGGTGTGGTGGCGGTGGGTGTTGTGGCCCTCTTGGGGCTCGGGGCTGCATGATCAGTAGCTCCATGGCATCTGTTGTTCTTCAGGTGTGGCTCTGGGCTGGGTTCCCTTTCATGGTGCAGGTTGTCGTCCGACTTAACACCAGGTAGGAGCAGGTGTTAGATCCCTGCGGCTAACGCGCCTTATCACATGTTTTTGATTCTTATCGCCGATCTGGCTGGTCGTTGGGAATGTTGCGTAGTGATGTTTCTGCGGTTTTTTGCACGGGAACGCCTACTCTGCATCTCATTAGCGTTAGTTGCCGGTGTCATCCGTGGCGATGTTTTTTGCGGCTGCTATTCCAGGATAACTGGCGATATGGGCTGTTGGCACCAGCTTGTGAATAGTGCGATGAATTTATCGCCACTTTGGCTGCGATAATGTGCCGCTAACTCGGCGATGGGTCCTTGAGAATATGCCCCAAAGTATTTATAAAATAATTGATATTCACGACCTGTTTGGCAGAAATGTCTGAATCCAGTTTGTGGCCTCGGTGGTGTAATCTGCAAGGCAAGTTGCTTACTTACCTATCGGGAATCTGCAGTGGTAGAACTCGCATCGCAACGGCCGCGTTAGAAAGCGTCAAGCTCTCCATGTTCTGGTTATGAGGAAAAGGACTTTACATTTTGTAACCATCACCGTTGTTAGTAATGCCCACGGGCACGTCCGGCTTTTTTTCTGTAGCATCATTAACTTTAATAATGGAAAATAATGTATGCGCAGCTCTGCCAATGTCCACAAATGTTATTACAGGGACACAATAAACGTCTCGTCTTGTCGCGTCGCCTGTCTCCCTGGCACTCTTTCAGTCAGCCGTTTCCTGGGTTAGTAGTTCTGATCGCAGCGGCCGCCTGGTCAGGTGTCTAATAAAAAGTTCGACGGGTTAAGAGAGCCCTCTATCGGACGAGACTGGTAACCCTTGCTGTAAAATAACCATTTGAGCCTGGCGTTCGTAATATCAATCCAATTGGTGTCTGCCAGAACAGAGCTCTATCTTGTCTATGAAGAACTGAAATAGTAAACTTAGAAATGTGTTTCTTCTGCTAATATTCTGCTTTCTGTGGAGTTGTTTTTTTTTTTTACAAAATACCCTAAATCGCTGCAGTGAATAGCCTTCCTGATTACGGCAGTAAACACTGCATTAAAGTCAGAGAGCAATCAAAATACATTTGTAGAATAAAACGCATGAATAAAATTGTACGTACTGGAATTTAATTATTGAACTCTTTGCACAAGGAACCGTGTGGAATATTTAGAGACGTTAAAGGCAGAACATAAACATTACAGTATAGTTTAACTTCAAATGAATACCTAAACAGTTGCACTACTATAAAGCCGTTTTACACAACATAAAACGTCCTGTGAACATGGCATTTGAGCGCTGAACATCGCCGATATGGCCGCAGTGCTCGTTTGGAAGGAGCATTGAATTGACATGGGCTAAGTATCTGTATTGCAGGGGCTGCCACGGTTTCAGTTATGATGCATTAGCCATGATACAATGGTTGCAGACTGTGTCCAGTAATGGCATCACGGTGGATGAATGCAGTAGAACTCCCCTAACAATAGTAACACTAATAATACTACCACTACTACTAATAACTATAGCAGCCAAATGCACAAAATCCATTCATTCATTCATCCATCCATCCATATAAATAGAGTTGAAGGGGGTTGATTTGAGGTTGGCGGGGTGTTATTAGTGGCTACAGAAAGCAAACCAAGGACTTCCCTATCCATACTCCCACCCCCACTGTACTCACTCTCACCCCCTCCATCACTGTGTAAGATGTGACCGAGACGCTGAACAAGTATGCTGAGTGCGTAGGAGTTTGTTTGATAATGTGCATCTTTTCCTACAGCTGCTAGCGACACCAAAAGTGTGTTTTTTTTATTCTCGTTTTCTTTCTGGTGTCCTATTTGCTAGCTATTAAGTACTGAGATGTTAGGATCTAGTCCTTGTCAGGATAATGATAGGATATTCTGTTTTATTCATTTTTAGCTGATTGTTTTTTAATTTATAAATTTTTAACTGATTGTTTTTTAATCTTAAGTTTTTTATCTAACTTTTATTCAATGTATTTTTACCTGATGTTTGGTATCATGATTTATTGCTGTTACGCAAAGAGTTGTACTCTTAAGATTTATTGCTGCTAAATGAGATGTACACGTTTATGATTTTTACAAAAATCGAATAAAGTTTAATGAACTGAACTGACTGAAACACAGAGCAAAGTATGCTGAGTGTATGAGTTTGTGAAAGTGTGTGAAACGGGCGGCATGACCGCGCGCAGCCGCTAGTGACCTAGCTCCTCCCCCAACCCTCAGACCCCGCTAGGTAATGGATGCCGCGGCAGGAGAAGCCGCGGGGGCAGTGTTTTGCGGTCCTCTACAGATGGCGGCGCGGGGAGAGCCGTGCCAGTAACAGCGGTTTTGCGTGCCTTTTCCAAGCCTTTTTTCTTGATAGCCGTTTGACAGCTATCTGGACGGAGAGGAGTGCAGGCGGCTGATGGCTGATTCTCGAGCGTGAAGGAGGACACTCAGAGGCTCCAGATGAGAAGCAGAGCCTGGCAACTCGGTCTGGGCGGCTAGAGCGGGAGAGGCACTGGGCTGCCACAGGACAACAGTGAGTAACGGCTGCTTTACACAACAGTGTGGGGCGCAGATCCCGGGTCTAGGGAGAAAACTGACTATTTTTTCTGTTGCCTTCTTGGCATCTTTGCTGCTTTTGTGTTTGCCCTGGTCCTCGTGTTTCAGCCATTGGGGACAAAAAAAAAAGAAACAAAAGAAGAAAACTTAAAGGGCCGGTGGAAGTGAGGGGATAAGGTCAAATATGAGCAGGGAAGCCGGTGGTAATCAATCCTTTCCCCTAATATAGACCTGTGCTGAGCTGGGAAATCGACGACAATTCAGGGCGTGAACTACTTGGTAAGCTGGATGTATGACGGAACAACGCATTCCGTTGCAACGCATGCCTTTACCACGCATGCGTTACAACACAAATGCCTTTACCACGTATAACCTTTACCATGCATGCTTTTACAATGTATTTTGTTGTAAAGCATGTATGGTAATGGTCCATGCTTGATAAAAATGTTCCCTAACTCCTGCCCTCAGTCCTCAAGCCAGACCCTGAACCTCCCCCACCCGACCCTTTTTTAAATTACCCGACCCCTGCCCTAATCCCTAAAAATAGTCCCCTGCATGACCCCAACTACCCCTGCCCTTTTAAAATAAATACCCGACTCTGCCCTAACACCTATTTGTAGAACCCAGCGCGAACCCCACTGTCCCCTGCCCTTTTTAAAAAATACCCGCCCACTGCCCTAATCCCTAAAAATACACTCCTGCACTACCCCCACTTCCCCCGCCCTTTTTAAAAAAAATCCACGACCCTGCCCTAAGGCCTAAACTTAGAACCCAGCGCGACCCACACCCCCCTGCCCTTTTTAAAAATACCTGACCACTGCCCTAATCCCTAAAAATACACTCCTGCACGACCCCCACTGCCCCCGCCCTTTTTATTAAAATCCACGACCCTGCCCTAAGACCTAAACTTAGATCCCTGCGCGACCCACACCACCCCAGCCCTTTTAAAAGTTCCCCGACCATTGCCCTAATCCCTAAAAATACACTCCTGCACGACCCCCACTGCCCCCGCCCTTTTAGTAAAAATCCACGACTCTGCCCTAATCACTAAAAAAACCACCCCTGGGTGACCCCCACCACCACCTGCCCTTTTAAAAAATACCCGCCCCAAAAGCCATCCCAAAAATAATCCTCCTTACCTTAACAGGACGACGACGAGGCAACTCTTGAAAGAGGAAGCAGAAGGATCTCTTTGCTCCTCATAACGACGCCGATAGCCTTGACCATGCAGGTGCCTTTACCACTGTTACCAGCATATGCCCTCACCACGTACGTTGCGTGGTGAAGGCTATGCATGGTAACAATATATGCGTGGTAACGGCTGCGTGGTAAAGGCCCTGCGTGGAAACAGCCGCGCTGTAAAGGCTGTTTCCCGGTAAGCTCAGATTTAAGTACTGTAGTGGGAAGAGATCCCCAGAGTTTACAGATAAAATGGGAAAACATTTGAAGCAGTCAAACTTAATGGCTAAAGTTGACTCTGTAGTAGGTCTCAAAGCTAAAACGCGGCTGGCACAATCAAAGGCAGTGTCAACTGCGGCAAGAGCCGAGCATAATTTAAAAATTAGACCTGGCATAAATTCTAGCTCTGAGAGCTCGGAGGAGGAGGCACTAGAAATCCATCAGGAATGGGGAGCGAGTGACCTAGGCGCAGAGAAGGAAGTGGGAGGAGCAACGGAGGAGGGAACAAGATTAGAGGAAGAACAGACATCTGATCTAATTGCCAGGGGGAGAGAAGATGGTATTAAGAGCCATAAAGACTCCCCATTGTTTTCAAAGGGTAAGGCATCCCAGGCTGCTCAGTTTACACCAGCAAAATTACTGGCAAAACCACAAAGGTTCCTGGAGGGCTCTCTTGAGAAAACGTCAACCAGGTCCTCCCAAAACGTGCATTTACTCTCACGACAACTAGCTACCTCGGAAGAAAAAGGTCTAAAGAACTCCCCTCAAAAGATCAATAACACCTTGATGGATCTTCAGCCCCCGGGACAGGTATCACCATCACTGCCACAGGCTCAGGTTCTGCTATAGGCACCTCTACAAGAATCGATATTACCGCAGCAGATAACTCAACATCAGCACCAACCTCAGCCTCAGCCACAGCCCCTGCCCCAGTCACCTAATAATGGAGGATTCGAAACGTTGAGGCAGCAAGACGCAAACCAGAAGGAAAATGGAGAGTCACAACATAGCTTGCTGGAACAAATCCAAGGAAAAGGCTTCACCCAACAATGGGATATAAAGACTATGTTGAATCTTATTTTAGAGGAGATAAGAGATATGAAGACCTCACAAGCAAATGAAATAGCTTCTTTACATCAACGCCTAGGAAAAATCGAGGAGGCAGTAGCTAGCTTTCCAGCCAGAATACAAGAAGCAGAATCAAGGATTGCACATCTGGAAGATCAAATGAACTCGATGCACCAGAAAGTGAATGAAGCAGCTAAGGAAAAAATTGCCCTAGAGTGTAAACTCGAGGAACTTGAGAATCATTCACGGTGTGCAAATTTACAGATAGTTGGGGTTCCCGAGGGGAGTGAGGGGTCCCAAATACTTCAATGGGTTGAGACTTTTATTAAGAAAAGCGTTTTGCCAGAATTTACTGGAGACCTCACTATAACAAGGGCACATCAAGTCCCCTCGCACCCATTGCCGAACTCTAAATTTTCACAGACAATTTTGATTAATTCTGCGGATTTTCATGTTAAAGAAAAGATTTTAACAAAGGCAATTCAGCACAGGCAATTTGCAATCAATGAGGGCACTAGTTGTCGGATTTTAGCTGATATGTCGGCTGCTGCCGCACGTAGACGAAAGGAGTTCATTAAATTGCTGTATCTTTTTAAGGCACAAGGTGCGCAGGCTTCAATAGCTCAGCAATCAAAGCTACGAGTGCTTGTGAGAGGCAAATTTCACATGTTTGCTAATAAAGAGAAAGCGCAGGACCTGGTGAGAGAAATTTCATCTCCAAAATAACATAGAAGTAGAGATTGAAATGAATGGTCACTGAGGTGGGGGGCGGAGGGGTCACCTAGGGTGCAGTACCAGGGCACCCCTTAGGAGCAGTTGGGGAGGGACGAGATGTGGCTCGCGGGCTTTTGCACATCTCTTGGGGAGGGAAGAGACAGGGAGGGAGTAGGTGGGCTTTGGGAGCAAGGGATGAAAAAAGAGCAGATTCATAGGGGTGGGATGGCGGAAAAACAGTGTATCTTGCTGAATGGATTAATGCAATATTTAATATAATACTTAAGCATGAATGCTGGAAATGACATTTAAATGCCAGATAATCTCGGTCAATGTAAACGGGGTTCTAAACAAACAGAAGTATGGAGGGGTAATAAGGTGGCTAGCTTCATTTACACCACAAGTCCTTTTCCTTTAAGAAACTCATCTGAAAACAAACACTCCAAAGCTTTTTGTTCCTAAAATGTTTTCCAAAGCCTTTTTTGCATCAGCAGGGATGGCAGTAAAGGGGGTTGCCATATATTTTGGCCGGGGAGTGGATTGGGAATTTTTTCAAGTCCAGAGGGATCCTCATGGTTGATGGCTTTGGGTCACAACAAGCTTAAAAGGGAATGGACTTGATTCACAGAACTAACTTATGTCAAAATCCTAAACTTACAACAATTTTGGTATTCACAGAATGAACTTACACATTTGGGTATTCACAGAATGAATTTACACATTTGGGTATTCACAGAATGAACTTACAACAATTTTGGTATTCACAGAATGAACTTACACATTTGGGTATTCACAGAATGAACTTACAACAATTTTGGTATTCACAGAATGAACTTACACATTTGGGTATTCACAGAATGAACTTACAACAATTTTGGTATTCACAGAATTAACTTACTCATTTTGGTATTCACAGAAGGCACTTACTCATCAATGAGTAAGTGCCTTCTGTGAATACCAAAATGTGTAAGTTACACAAAATGTGTAAGTTACACAAAATGAGTAAGTTACACAAAATGAGTAAGTTACACAAAATGAGTAAGTTACACAAAATGTGTAAGTTACACAAAATGTGTAAGTGTCTTCTGTGAATACCAAAATGAGTAAGTTTATTCTGTGAATACCAAAATGAGTAAGTTCATTCTGTGAATACCAAAATGGTAGTAAGTTTAGGATTTTGAGGTAAGTTAGTTCTGTGAATCGGGCCCAATATTTTTAACTTTATTAATTATTACGGTCCAATTGTTGATGACCCGGTAGCCATGGTGAAGATCAATGAGATACTCAGAGGGGCTACAGGGCAAATTATCCTTGGTGGGGATTTTAATTATATTCAGGACTTAACCAAGGATACCTCGAATAAGAATAAAAAACAGCTGAAGTCAAAGACTAAAAAAGTAATCGATGTTATTGTACATGATTATCAGCTAATAGACCCATGGAGTAGAGCCCATCGCGAGGAACGAGAATATACTTGTTATTCTCGTCAATTCCAGTCAGCCTCACGCATTTTTCTTGATATCTCGCCCTTTGAAATATTCTGGATCAGAAATGGGGGCTAATTCCTTCTTGGACCACTCATTGGTCAAAGTTGAAATAGAAATAGATGAGGTCAGGAGGACGAGGTCCAGGTGGCAGATGGATCGACTCCTTCTCTTGAATCAACAATGGTTAGCTGATACTAGAAAATGGATATTGGAATTTTTTAAGGTTAACATGGGTACAGCAGATCCTTTTCAATCTGGGGGGCTTTTAAGGCCACAATTTGTGGGGGGCTGATTGCTTTTATGTCCGCACAGTCTAAAACTCGCAGGACTCATATAGATCAACTCCATTCAGCGGTTAATTCTGCCCTGCTCCAGAAAAATATTTCTCTAGGAAGAAACGAGCCAGTGGGACTGCAGCTTCAAAAATCCAAACAAGAGTTAAAGGAGTTTTTTTATTCTTGAAGAGATTAACAGCTCCCGCACATTCCAGCAGTGAGTCTATGAAGAGAGCCAAATGGTAGGCAAGCTGCTGGCCTGGTCTACCAAGACTAAGCAGGAAGCGGCCCTAATTACTGAAATTTTAGAATCTAATACAAGAACTCTGGTGACTCATAAGGAAATGATTTCTAAAGTTTGTTTTGCAGCATTACGAGCAGTTGTATGCAACTAAATATATGGTGGGGCAAGAGGAAATGAAAAAATATTTCGAGGACATCATTCTCCCGCAGCTATCAAATAGCCAGATGGAGGAGGTTCAAGCTGATATTTCTTCAGCTGAAATTCAGCTAGCCCTCGACTCTATGTCAGGAGGAAAAGCATGTGGCAATGATGGGCTACCAATAGAATTTTATAAAGCTTTTGCCAAAGAATGAACACCCTTCTTGGTAGAGCTTTTTAATTATGTATTAAAGGGGGGCTGGTTCCGACAGCCTTTAAGTAGTCCATCATCGTCAGTTTTGTGAAGAAGGGGTAGAATACCAGAGAAATTAACTCATATAGACCAATAAGTTTACTTAATTCAGATTACAAAATGTTTATGAAAATCTGGGCACAGCGCTTTTCTCCTATTGCACAAAAATTGATCCATAAAGATCAGACAGGGTTCATTGCAGGAAGGTTGATGTCCACTAATACAGGGTTTTTAGTACATGCACTAGATTTTTTTAACTGCAACCAAACTCCAGCTTTCATTATGATGGTCGACGCCGAAAAAGCGTTCGACCTAGTGAATTGGGATACCCTTTTTTATGGTCTGGGTAGGTATGGGATTCCATCCCAGGTTATAAAAATGCTTTATAATATCTATCAAGGGGCTCAGGCACAGGTGATTATCAATTCCAATCTAGCTGGGCTGGTTAATGTTAACCGGGGAACGAGGCAAGGGTGCCCACTTTCCCCTGTGCTTTTTACCTTTTTTATTGAACCCTTAGCCAGTAGAATTCCCAATAATACGGAGATTAAAGCATCAATATTAGGTATGGCTAAATTGAAGCTGTTTGCTGACTATATCATTCTTTATCTTAGCCCGGAAAGACAGAATATTGATTTATTATTAGCTGAATTTACACAATTTGAATCAATTGGAGGTTATAAAATTATTCGGAATAAGACTGAGGTTTTAACAATGAATACTTCACATGACTTTCTTCCCGATATTTTTAAGCAGCAAGCCCTTATCCCCAACCCAATCTGATATTTAGGGATTTACGTTACTAGTCAATATACGGAAATCTGTAAATTAAACTATGAACCCATGAGGAAAAAAATTATAAAACTGCTAGAAGAGTGGTCGCTACTACGGCTTACCTTGATAGGTCGGGTGGCTCTCATAAAAATGTCAATCTTACCCTTGCTGGTCTTCTTGCTTACAAATCTTCCTATAAAAATGAATACGACCTACTTTAAGGATTTAGATACGCTGTTTAGAAAATTTGTTTGGAATAAGAAAGCTTCGAGAATAAAACTTCCTGTGCTCCAACTTGACATCAATCAAGGGGAGCTTGCACTTCCTCAAGTCCGCACATATTATGAAGCAGCCTTATTAGATCTAACAGCCCGTTTACTTGACCGCAAGGGTGCTATTGACGATTTCTTTTTAGATAAGATGGTGCAAGAAGCAGGCTCACAGGTTCCAGTATTCCTGAAAACAGCTAAACTCCCTAAAAAAATGAGGTATAAGACCCTGCAGGAGTTCACCTACAGACTCCAGAATTTTTATTCGAAACAGGCCTCCTCCACAGGATGTTATTTTTTTAGAATTAACTGAATGCAAGAGCTTGACTCTTCAGATGCAGGTCAGCCATCTAAGGTCCTGGACCAAGTGGGGATTTAAAGAACTAGGGCACTTTGTAGTGGCGGGCAGAGGCATTACCCGGCAGGAAGTCCAAGCGAGGGGTGGCGCCCTGAGTAAGCCTCTCTTCTTTGAATATATCCAGATCTTACAGCTATTAAAAAAGTACAGTCTTTTAACCGGCCCCGGCCCAACTCCACTTGTGAGTGCTTTATTTAGAGCCAAGCTGAGAGGGGTGGGCAACTGAAATCGTTGTATACGGTTTCAAGGGGAACCTATCATGGTTAATAACCATTTAGAAAAAGTGTCACTTGAGACCCAATGTAGGTTCTCAAATCAAGATTGGCAAGCCATCTCACGGCTAGGCAGCAAGGCCCTAAAAGCTGCTAATTTTAAAAGAATGGCTTTTCTGTCACGTTGGATGGCATACTATACTCCCCAAGCTCCCCATAAGATTTGCCCGGAAATAGAGAACAAATGTTTTCGCTGCCAGATGTCAGGTGATGAAGGTTGGCTCCATACTTTTTTCACCTGCCCAAAGTTAGGACAATTCTGGGAGAAGTTCTTTTTGGCTTTAAGCTGGGGAGTACAGAAAAGTTTGGATCCTGATGCTGAGATTGCTCTTTTTGGCTGGGCACGTCAGAGACGAAACCTCGGTATGTCCAGAGTGGAGGAGACTTTGGTAGTAATTGCCTCCCTCGTGGCACGTTCATTGATATTGCAGAATTGGGGGTCCCAAAAAATACCCACTTATTCGCAATGGATAAATAAATTAATGGGTACTAGGAAATTTAAAGAAGCATACGCCAAGAGAGTTGGTGCCGATAAAAGATTTAACGCCGTATGGAGTTTTATTGAGAGGCTAGAGACCTTTTCGGAAATGTAGGGTCGGATCAAAAAAAAAATCAAAAAAGAAAAAAAAAAAAAGGGGGAGAGAGGGGGTAAGAGGGAAAAAATAGCAAGAGAAAGAGGAGGCAAAAAAAGAGAAAAAAGGAGAGAGAGAGAGAGAAGGGGGAGAAAGGATTTTTTTTTTAGTATTATATAAAAAGAAAAAAAAAATCTTATGCACTTTAGCACTTTTGCCCTTTATGCACTGCACTGTTGTAGTTTTTTTAGCTTGGAAAATATTATTCTAAATTTAATACACGGCATGTGGAAGATGAAGATGAATGTTTTCTTTTTTTTTTTCCTTTTTTTCTCTCTCTACTAAAGTATGATTAGACGGCAAATTATCATATTGCATTTTAGACGTGATTATGTCCAGTGGGAGAATTTGCAATACTACATCTTGAGGGTAACCAGCACACTGCACTTTAGTTGGAAAATTTACCTATTAGGATTTAATCCTAATTGGATAGGAACAATACATATTTGTCATATAACGCATCTTGCACTTTATACATGTTTACTAGTACTGTATTGCACTTGGTGTAGTTTTTTTCAGCAAAGATGAATCGTTAGTTTCATGTTTAAATGGAAGTTGGCATATTGCACCGCTATCAGAAAAGAGCTGCTAATGTTTACTCCATCTAGAATGACATATTCTGGTTAATATGGCACATTGAACTTTGTATTTGTTATAATTGGTAACATATATCAATATGAAGATGCCTACTGTCTAAACCGATTTGCAGTTTTTGTTTCTTTTTCTGTATCCTCAGTGTTTCTGCTCAATAAAAAAAGTAAAAAAAAAAAAGTGTATGAGTTTGTATGATTATGTGACTGTATAGTCAGGATGTGTTATGATACGTTTGAGTATGTACTTACATAGTGGTGTACAATAGTTCTTTACTTCTTCTCATTCCTATCCATGAAACTACGGGTCCTAGGGAGATGTTGCCACAGACAAAATGAATGATTTTGTGCATTGTGCAGTGCATTATTGTACGAGTGAAAACATGTTTGGGTTGGCATAGACCTTTTTTTTTTAAACTTTTATTTATAAAATTTTGAAGAGACAGCAAAATAACAGCAAATAGGTATATGCACTTTTTCATATAAAATCAACATGCCTTTACAGTTTACACTTTACATTGTGTCAGAGTATTGTGGGGTCCGTGCACATGGGACCACATGTTTGGAATACGGTTGTAACCTCAGTAGCGATAAGGTAATAAGCAATTTCTACACAGCTCACAATATTTGCACAGTCCAGTATATTGTTACATCGTGCGGAGGGTATATGAACCTACAGTTGGGGTCTGGGGTATAGAGATAACAGTCAGGTTCCGCACAGATTATGCGTGTAAGACCCTGCATTGGGAGGTAGTAGCATGGTTACTAGTTGATGGCACCCCGAAAGTCAGCGACAGGCCGTGGCCCAGCATCCCTGTCCAAGGAGGTGTCTCTCTCCCTAAGCCAAGCCGTGAAAGGTTCCCAGATTTCCCTTGGGCGGGATGCCATAGGCATGAGGTCCCAAAAATTCCCCAACTGCTCCTGGCAATAGGCGACATCCTGGAGCCACGCTTGAATATGAGGACCACTAGGGGCACCCCAGTGTATAGCTAATCTTCTTCTTGCGAGGAGCAGCAGCGAGGCAGTCAGGCGGCGCAGCTCAGGTGGAGACTGCTCCACATAACCCAGCAGCATCACCAGTGGGGAGCATAGAAGAGTCTGTCCAGTGATGGCTTTAATGGTATCACACACCTCCCCCCAATAGCGAGAGACAGAGGGGCACTCCCATGCAATATGGAGGAAGGCTGCACCTTCACGTTTGCACTTCCAGCAATAAGAATCTGCTCGCAACTTAAGTTTGAAAAGCTGTAAGGGGGTGCGATAGTTGTGATGAAGGAACTTGAAGTGTATGAGCCTCAACTTATAATTCGGAGACAAGTGTTTCATCTGTAGACAGCAGAAGGACCACTGCTCGTCTGTGATCTGATCCAGCAACTCCGATCTCCACCGAGCCAATGCCCTCGGGGCCTCCCACGGAGTATGTGATTGTGTATGGACATACAGCCTGGTAACCAATTTTTTGGGAGATGGTGTAACTAGTATGTGTTCTAGTGGGTGCATGGTATCCGGAGAGGCCGGAAAGGTGGGGTGTGTTGCTTTACATGCGGCCTTAAGTGGGTGGTACAATAGCCATTCCAGGATTGGTGTTCTCTTCTCCGCCGCACTCACAGGCGGTTCCAGGAAATTGTCCGTTGGGTATAGATCTCCCAACGTCATCAATCCCATTTGATGTGCCTGATCTATGGCGCCCTTATCATGCAAAAAGGGGAAATGTGGATATAGCGCAAGTGGCGTGGAGGGCGCGTAAAGTAGTGGTGTATTAGTCCGCCTTCTTAGACCGTCCCAGGCCCATCTGACTGTTTCGACAGTCTTAATTTCAGCTGGATTCCTACGATAGGGCCTGTAGACACATGTGCAGCGGAATAGGATCTACTATGTCTTTTTCGGTGGCTACGTGGGGCTGGAATGGAATAGGGTGTATCCAGTAGTGTAGAAATTGCGCTTGCGCACACATGGCATAGAGTTCAAAATCTGGTGCACCCAGACCCCCTTTTGATAGCGGGCGTATCAGCAAATCCCGCCAGCCCAGATCATAGAGATCACGGTGGAGCGCAAAGATTTCAAAAAGGCCTGGGTCAGTGGTATAGGGACATTAACGAATAAATAAAGCAACTTAGGGAGAACAATCATTTTCAATATGGCTATTCTGCGTGCCAAAGACAAGGGCAGTGCAGTCCAGAACTTGACCTGGTCTGTAAACCAGTCAAGTAATCATCCAAAGTTCAGGCGCCAGATGTGCTGGACGTCTCTGCTGAGCCAAATGCCCAAGTATTTGACAGCATCATCCGCCCATGTCAGTGGGAATTTCAATGTAGTGTCTAATGGGGCATCAGTCAGGGGCAAAATGGAAGATTTCGTCCAATTTATTGTTACACCAGACATGCCTCCGAAGCGGTGCACCTCTCTTAGGATCGAATGGAGATTATCGTCCGGCTTCCTAATATACAATGTAATGTCATCTGCGTACATTGATATGATAGGATTTCTGTCAGTGAAAACCAGTCCTCTGGTAGAGTGGTGTTGGCGGATCCTAGCAGCCAGCGGCTCCATTGCCACCGCGAATAGGAGGGGCAAAAGAGGGCAGCCCTGCCTAGTCCCACGGGTGATGGGGAAGGCATCCGATATTAATCCGTTGGCCTGAAGACGGGCAGTGGGTTTGGTGTACAACAATTTGATCAATTTAACAAAATTGGGACTAAACCCCAATCTGGGCAGGATGGTGAATAGGAACGGCCATTCCAATGAGTCGAACGCTTTCGTGGCGTCCAGGAACACCGCGACCGCCGGAAGTTTGGGGTCAATTTGATGGATAATAGAAAAAAAAGTGCGCAGGTTGTGGGCCATCGACCTGCCGAGTATAAAGCCGGATTGGTCTGGACGGGCTATCAGGGGCATTAGCGGTTGTAGTCTATTGGCTATTAATTTAGCCAATATTTTGGCATCCACATTTATTAAAGATAAGGGTCTATAAGAGTCACAAAGTGTGGCCGGCTTATCCGGTTTCAACAGGGTAATGATTACGGCCTCTCTCATGGAAGGCGGCAATTCCCCAACCTCCAGGGACTCTTGATATACATCTAATAGGTGAGGGGCAAGAATATCTGCAAATGTTTTATAAAATAGTGTAGTCAGCCCATCAAGCCCGGGGGCCTTACCAGAGGGGAGTCCTTTAATCACCTGCATAATATCATCCACTGTGAATGGATCCTCTAGGTATTCCCTGTGAGCAGCGCTTAGCCAGAGAAGCTCAAGAGAGTCCAAGTACTCTCCAAGATCCGGGGTTGTGGTTTGCTGCGTAGCAGTGTAGAGAGCGGAGTAAAACTTAGTTAAATGTTCGTGTGTGGCCGCCTGTCCTCTGATAGGGGGGGAATCCCCGTCGACAAGCTCCGCAATAAAGGTATGCGTTGCACCCTGTTTAAGTATGTTTTCTAGAGTTTTCCCTGGTCTGTCGCCCTCGCCATAGCTGCGTGCCCTCGCATTTTTCTCAAGGAACCTGGTTTCCCTTTCTGCCTCAGTCTCCAACTCGGATATAGTGCTGCGTATGGAGGCCAGTGTAGTAGGGTCGTTAGTGTTGAAGTAGTTGAGCTCTAGTGCTCTAATAGCCTGCTCAAGATTGGTGAGGGTCGTGCAAATGGATCCCAATACCCCCGATTGTTTGGAAATGCAGGCCCCCCATATTATCACCTTAAAGGCTTCCCATAATGTAGAAGGAGAGTCCACGGAGCCATCATTTGTGGAGAAGTAATTGAGGATGTCAACTCTAATTTCCTCCTTGAACACGGCATCAAGCAAGGCGTGTGGAGGAAGGTGCCAACTGAACGCGTGGGGCAAAGTGCTCGGGATCCTCCACTGCAGCATGACTGGGGCGTGGTCAGAGAGTGTGCGTGGCAGATGGAGCACATCGGATGTCCAGGCCCCAACATCCACCGTGACCAGCAGTAATCCAATCTAGACCAGGCGTTATGGTAGGGAGTGATGCAGGTGCCCTCCCTGGTATCAGGGTGTCGCTTGCGCCAAATATCTAGAAGCCCCTGTTCGAGGATTATGTTATTTAATTGCTGCATCGCTTTGTGGTGAGGGTTATGATGGGTGCCCATTCTATCAAGATCACTGACCAAGACAGCGATGAAATCTCCTCCCCAGAGTACGGTATCACCACCCACAGCCACTATTTTAGCCCACACAGTCAGGAAAAATTGTGGGTCGTCCACATTAGGGCCATAAACAGCCACCAGGATGAGTGGAGTTGTCATGAGGACGCCAGTGACAATAACATAGCGCCCCTCGGGGTCCACCAGTGTATGCGTTGTGGACCAGCCCAATCCCCTCCTGATCAGTATGGAGACGCCCCTGGCATAATTTGAGTATGTTGCCAAATGCACCTCCCCCCAATATCTGTGTAACAGTTTATGTTATGTTATGTTATGTTAACCCAACTTGTATAGCGCACAGCTGCCTCTGCAAAGAGGCGTCCCGGCGCTGACTGCAGCAAGACGTATAAGCTAGAACCTAAACCAGAGGGAAGAGATAGGTTTTGATTGCCTTCCGAACGCCAGATAGTTGTCCAGACTGCGGATCTGAAAGGGAAGGGAGTTTAGGGTCGGAAGTGCGTGTCAGATGAGTCTCCTGCAAAAAACAGACATCTATACGATGCCTGCGCAGGTATGCATGTACAAGCCTCGCTTTCTTAAAATCGTTGAGACCCCTCACGTTCCACGTGAGGAACCTGTCGTCAGTCATATATCAGTAGTGAGCATGAAACAGAGCATAACGGTACCAGAGATAGGATTCCACGCGAAATCCAGAAAGAGGGAAATGATTTCACATAGGGTCAAGGTTACCCTGGGGGCACAGCAATGGGACTCCACAAGACACAAACCCAAAATATATTGTTCTGTACTCGACAAAAGTGCAATCAGAGAATAGCTGTCTTTAAACTCTTTAAACTCCCCGTCCCTCCCCCCGCCCACTACAACCTCCAAAACAGGTCGAGAATTGAACCCCCCCACCCACCCATTAATTACCCCACAACCCAACTTTGAAATCAAGCACATGGGAGATCTCCCTAAGAGGGCCAGGTACGACGGCATAAACCTGCCATGTGGAAGGATGACCAGACTTATATGGACATAGATCGGAGCCTGCACAGTAGAAATGCAGAATACAGTAAACCAAGAGACAAACAGAACTCGCACATGGTCTGCTAACAGTTTGGTGGCATTGTTTTTGTTCAAGGGCTGGGTTGGACCCAGGTCCCCTTGCATAGTACTGTCAACCATTTTAACTAGCCAAGTAGATCACAGGGCCAACAAGTTCCAGAGTATATTCACAGGTACAGCCATCAATCATTGTCACTCAAGTTCGTAGCCTGAGAGGAGTGTTGTGATGGACTCGGCGGCGGCTTCCGTAGGCATATGTGTTTAGAGTATTTCAAAGCCGACTTGGCATCCGTGAAGAAGTGCGCCTGGCCTTCATGTATGATTTTTAACTTTGTGGGGTATAGCATTGCATATGGCACGGAGGAAGACTGTAATAGCCGTTTCGCCGGCAGGAATTCTTTGCGCGCTGCTTGTACAGCCGGGGTATGGTCTGAGAAAAAAGACAAAGGGTTGCCTTGATGCGTGATAGGGCTCTTAGCCCTTGCGTTTGTGAGGATAGCATCTCTGTCCGCATAGTTTAGGAGACGCGCAATGATCGGGCGCGGCGGCCTTGGACCAAGTGAGCGGTGTGCCCCCTCCATGATCATTACCTGAGATAGTACAGGATCAAAGATCTCACGGAGTAGGTTGTCAATATAGGGCTCCATTTTGGAGATTGCCGTCAATTCTGGCAGGCCAAGAATTCTGAGGTTGTTCCGACGGGAGCGCGCCTCCAAATCTTCGTTCTTTGCCTTGATTACCGCAAGTACTTTCTCCATACTCAGGATCTGCGCCCTAGATTCGGACTGAGAGTCTTGAGTGTCAGATAGACGGTTTTCCAAGACATCAAGGCGAGTTTCATGGACATCCACTCGTTTTTTGACGACATCTAGACTGGAGGCTAGGGCGTCGATCTTGCCATCAATGGTTTTGAGGCTAGAGCGCATCTCCATGAGGATGGAGCGCAAGTCCTCTTCCGGACAATCCGCCATGTCAGTGTGGCCCTGGCTGGCACCCGGTTCCGTCTGCTGATCCGCAGTGCACGTCTGGCGCTTGCTTTCGAAAGGGATCTTTGGCTGTTTGGGATCCGTCTTGCCCATGTTGGTGAGTATCGTAATGTCGCAGGCCTCAGCCCCCACCGGCCCTACGCCACACACCTCCGCAGTGTGCTGCACCGCAAGACGTCAAGTACCCCGGTGACAGTGGCTCGGTCCACGAGCACCAAGCAGGATCAGCCTTGGCACCGGCAGCGTGGATCTCCCGCCAGCTTCCCCCAATAGTCAGAAACGCAGCACTGTGCTCCTTACTATGATGCACCCAACCCACACTCCCAGTGAGGACCAGTCACAGGCCAAGCGTGGCGAGAGGTAGAAAACTCAAGGTGTGCCAGCCAGGGGTCTCAGCCACGCACACTAGCGCACAAGGACCACCGCCATCGGGGACGTCAGTGAAAGAGAAGCGATGAGGTGAACTCCAGGGGTCCTGACAGCCGCCCCCAGCTGCACAGCGGTAGGAATCAGGATATCAGCAGGAGCCCCAGTGCCCACACTCGTGCCGGTCCCAGCAGCGGACGCTGCGATGCAGACTGTAGCCGAGGCCCCTACCACAGGTACAGGGCGGGAAAAGCCGGATTTCCAGCACGGAAGGCAGTATGAGGAAGGGGAGGCTCGGCCGGGCCTTCGCGTAGTCACGGCAGTCCTCCGCAATACAACACGAGAGGGAGAGCCAGATGCCTATCGCGGCTCGCCTCGCCACCTCCTCCCTCACACACCGACCGTCCGTGCACCAAGTGGCCCAAGAAGAGGGAGCACGTCAGGGCCAGTCGCACGAAGGAGGGGCATGCGGGCCGGCGTCCCCACACCCAAACCCCGGCAGGCACAGAAGCCAGACGGGGCCCGGGCCAGCCCCGCACTGCCTCGCACAGCCCCAGCCCAAGCCCAGGGCCCAAACCCGCTCTCCTCACCTCAGTGCGACACTCCGGCAGCAGCTCCTCCGTTTGCGATCACCTCTCACTTCTGCACCAAACAAGGCAGGCAGCGTCGTCAGCCTGGGCCACCGATCACCGCAATCAGCGGGGATCTCTGGACTCAGCCGCCATCTTCTCGGAGGTGCGGGCGCGGGACAGGTCTCCTACCTCACATTCAGCAGCTGTGATTGTCCCCTGCGTCGTAGGTAACCTCCGCGAGCATTCCCCTCTTTACTCGACAGCGGGCAAGTACCTCAGCAACGGAAGCCTACCATGTGAGTCTGAATAGCTCGTGTACTCCGCAACTCATAGCGGCCATTTTTATCACGGTCTCGGCCCCGGCTTCTTCTGGCAGAAAGCGGTGTGATCCCGCAGATCAATACGACCAGAACCGCCGCCGCGCAGTCCAGCCGATTTCAACTCTTGGCTCCGGGGTTTTTGGATCGCAGGATCCGGGTTAATCTGATAGTTTTTCAAGGATTGCTGCGCCGGGCTTGCGGAGCCCCTTTACCAGGCGGCCATTTCGCAGCGCGTAGTAGCCACGCCCCCGGGTTGGCATAGACCTTGTGGCAAGAGTGAGATGTAAGCTAATCTGAGCACAGTGGGATGATAGTGATCCAGCGGAAGCGGTGTACATTTTGTGGGCTCAGACATGATTTTCCCACCACACCGTAAACTCTATTCACTGCTACACAATTCACAATAACACAGAGTTTGGCCAATAGAAACTCTACAATAAGACACAACCATAAGGTCCTCCGATAGATCTTTGTATGAGCTAATAGGGACTCAGATAACTAGAGACGGAAAGCCACTCCTTCATGAGGACCTGTATTAAAGATGTGCCAATCTAATAATATTCATACAACATCAATATATAATCAATAAGTAATGACAAACTCATAGAAAAGTTATCAAGATACCTTCATCAAACTTCAAGATGAATGGTCAAAGCATTAAAGGACATTAAAATCATTTCATAATGGTTATTCATTTGTAAACAGATAAAAACGCAAAACATCACAGTTCAGAGCAAAATACATCACAAATTAAGTACCTGGTGAAAAGGTGAGAGGGAGAGAGAAAAAGGAAAACACATTGCAATTACAGTATGCAATTGAGAGTTATACGAACCAAAGATTTGGTTGTAGATTTATCAGGACCAGGACACGAGAATGGACCCAGTAGGATGCTAGAACACAGCGTGTAAAGTTTGTCTTTAACCCTTCAGCCGAAAGGGTTTGGTCTGCCCGACGTCACCAGCCATCAAAGTGAGGAAGAAATCAGGAGAGTTCAGTTCAGGGAAATCAGAGTTCAGACTGACAGCATGTCAGGCCCAGGATTTGCGAGGAAAATAGCCATCCTTTTCCCACAGGGTAATTATACTTCCAAACGTTCCCAGTTCCTGCCCACAAAGTAACTTTTGCGCTGTTGCATGATTTCTATTGGTCAAAAATCCGTGGTGCGATCGTGGTATGATCGTTCTCTGACCCAAATCGTCCGGAACCCATACGTAATACCTTAGTTTAGTGTTCACTGTTTTCTAGGAATGCACAAATATCACTTCCCTTCGAAAATAGGAATATACACTTGTAACTTAGCATGTCCGCTCCACACGCTCTCCACTGAGCTTGCAACAAGTTGATACAGTTTTTAGTTACAGAGAATAAGTCCATTATTCAAACTGTAGGAAAGAAACTTTAGCGATATTACTCGTAGTTACAGTACAATCAAGTCAGTATTTTCTAGTCTATTCGAAGGAAATAATGAAGGACAAAATACATTTTTGAGTCCTACAATAGGAAACCACTAAATCATTGTTTTCTAATGAATAAACACGCTAATATTGAAAACATTTTAGAGAAATAAAGATGCATAAGAAATAATATAGGAACACCATTTCATTATACTTATAAGCTTAATATGATTACAATTCATTAATAAATGTGCAAGCACTTTCTCTTAGATTTATATGTTATAGAAAAATATAAGCAGAAATCATTTTGCTTAAGCAATTTCATAATCATTTCTGCTAAAAACTACAAACTGCATTATTACTTTTCATATTATTGTCATAGCACATTAGTAGGTTTCTCTCTCTGTCATGAATGACTTAACCTCAAACCAGTTTGTGACACTTCTGCATGCTTTTACAATGCAGTTTTAAACTTTCACGTATTTCACGAGACACTCTGTTAGTCATATTTCTTAAGTAGGTATTAGTATCACAACCAATGAGCAGGAATTGATCGAGCAAAATATTCTTAAATTAATCACGCTCCATCAATAGCTTATGTAGGAAAGTGCCCCTTTTTGACATGGTCACCCCTACGTTTTGCCTGGTAAATGATGTGATTTCGACTGAAGGCTCTGGGTTCCTGCTAATCAGGTCCCCAGTGCCAGAGCTCTTTCCCAAAACAGTACAATTGTTTGCCCAAATTGGCAAAACCTTTAGGACCCTCTGTAAATCCCTAGTAAACGGTACCCTGGTAAGTAGGACCTGAGGTGCTAAAGAAGATCCCTAAGGGCTGCAGCACATATTGTGCCACCCTAAGGGACCCCTCACCAAGCACATGCAAGATTGTCATTGCAGGCTGTGTGCCTTGGGGCAGACAAAAGTGAAAATACAACATGTCACACATCCCTGTGTGCCATGTCTCCTGCCACTGCATGTGATACTTTTAAGTCACCCCTACAGCAGGCCTGACAGCCTTAAGGCAGGGTTCTTAGTCCTACATGTGAGGGCATAGCTGCATGAGCAGATATGCCCCTGTTCTGGTCAGTTCCATTACTGCCAGTACAAGTGACCAGGGAAGCCATTTTAGAACATGTGCTGGGCAATGGTGAAAACAAGTTCCCTAGCTACATGATGGCTTCACTGAAAATAGGGATGTATGGTGAAACAAACATCTCGCATTGATAAACCCACACTGATGCCAGTCTCGTATTTTCCAATACATGCACTCAGAGGGCACCTGATAGGTGCACTCTGAAAACCTATCAGCCTGGGTTGTCCCTGCTGGCTGCTTTCTGCCAGCCTGTCACCTGAGATGCTGTTCTGACCTCCTTGGGTGAGAGCCTCTGCTCTCAGGAGATCCAGAACAAAGCCCTGTCCAGGAAGAGGGTTTAACACTCCCTTCCACAGGATGACCTGCTGATTAGCCTTCCTCGGGCAGCAAGCCTTAAAGGGCTGCCGCATTGGAAATCTTCTGGCTCCCCCTCACAGGAGAGGAAGCTGACCCCTTTGTCTAATACCCCCTTGGCACCTGGACAGGCGGTAAAATTAGCTAGTCAGGTAGGCGTGCCACCTCCAGGCTACCACTAAGGTGGGCTACTGTGAGGTGGACATGATTTTTCAGAAGTAGTCATCTTTGTGATGGCATACTTAGGAATTCTGGGACATGGTTATGCCCACCTCCCACAGGATGTGGTCATATAGGGGGCATAGCAACCCCAAGGGTCAGTAGCCCATTGGCTACTACCCTACACTCCCCTAAAGCCCCTAAATCCAGTGTTTAGGGGAGTCCCTGGCACCAGAAAAGTAGATCCTGACAACTTATGAAGATGAGGGGCACAAAGAGCCACAAAGGCAGAAGACTGAAGAGAGCACTTGACTTGGCCTCAGCCCTGCTGTCCGGTCTGCCGTTCTCTATAGATTCTACAGCTGAGTGCCTCCAAAACCTGGGTGGACTGCCTGCCTTTAATAAGATCAAGACCTCCCAAAGAACAGGGGAACTGTTCCCTGCATCCTGCAGAAACACCAAAAGAGAAGACACTGAGGCCTCCGGAACCGCCAAAACCTGACACACAAAGCCACCACTGCACCTGTAGCCTCCGATCCGAGTTGAACTGGGCCGCCGGTGCAAACAAAGTTCCCCAGCTCTCCAGAGCTTGAGTCCATCGTGGTCTCCCACGACCGCAACTGCTCCCGGTAAGAGAAACGTGATGCCTAAAGACACCTCTGCATCCGTCGCCCTTGGGCCATGGAGAAAAGGACCACAGGTTTCCCTATGTCCCCGAGCACCGCAAGCCTTGAATCCCCGTTGGTTCACCCCCACTGACTTTCTAGCCTGATCCTGCAGCCTCTTTTTACAGCGACCGATCCCCATTGAAACCTATTGGGCTCCCGAAACTGATTTGCACCCTGCACCCGGCCACCCTCGTGCTGCTGGTGCTGTCTTGGATCTTGCCCACCACTCACCTTAACTCCTGGAGATTAGTCCTGTAGGTCGATGTACTGTACCTGTTTGCAGAACTTGTTCTTCCTTCCATAGGATAACATTGCAGAACTCTGAAATTGCACTGTGCCCTTGTTTTGAACTGCAAATAATTCCTATTTAAAAACATACTTACGTGAGCGATTTTTCTCTGGTGCCTAAACATATATAAAATACTTGCTATTTTTATAAATTGTTGTGGATCTCCTTCTTGAGTCGTGAAGTCATTTATTAATCACTGTGTGTATTTACAAATGTCTTGCACTCCTTTGCGTTAAGCCTAAGGCTGCTCGACCACACTCCCCCTAGCAGAGTACTTTGGGAGTGCATAGCAAGCCCTGTCCACTCATAAGGGAACCCCTGGACTCTATACATGGTATGTCAACTTATTGATATATTACATAGCATCCTGCAGCTTAGTTGAGGTAGCAGCGTAACTTGTGAATGATGTGTCTTGTTTGAGTTTGTGCTTAGTAACAACACCCTGGTCCACCTCAACACCCCTTCAACTTTAGTTTATTTAGGGAATTCAATTGTTTTTATAGATGTGAGCCACTTAAAATAGTTGAGAATCTGACAAATTCTGCTGGTTGCCTATTCACTATTTTGAACAGGGTACAGAGGAATTTGTTAGCTGTGCCAGACCTCTTTCACTATCATTTTGGCAAAGTTGAAGGAGAACTGGGACCTCTGACTCCTGGCCTAGTTCCCTCTCAGCAACTGCAAACAGTGTGCGAGGCAGTTGTCAGTTGACCTTCTTGGTTCACATAATGGTGCAGGACAACAATGTCCATGGCGCCTAACAACTTTCTTCAGGACCCAGACTGGGTGTAAGGCCAGCTGCTATCAGCCCCAGCCATTCTAATCCCCAATTCTTATGAAGGTAGAGGATGTTTGGTACAGGTGGCTGACAACAGCCCCAACACCTTGTTTGCAAATGGAACATGGTGCCGCCACAGCTGTCATCTGTCCTGGTCTCCTTAGTCTGCCAAGTGCTGTGGGCCAAGGAGGACCAAGACAGCTGATCCCTGCCCCAGCAGTATATTTGCTATTGCAAACAGGCTGGCAATGAAGCTGTCAGGTGTCCAGCACCTCCTTCGCCATCATTTTCTGAGGCTGAAGATACTTTGGGACAGCTGGCCCAAACCCTTTACGTAATTGCACCCAGGACACTAGGGTGCCAGGTCAGAATCGCCTGTTCCAGTTCTCCTGTGCTGCAAAATATTGTAGACCAAGCAGAACAGGGGATAGTCAGCTGACCCCAGTTGGACACCCTGTTCGCTATTGCAAACATACTGATGAAGTGGATGTCAGCTGGCCTTCATGCGTAGCTTGCCCTGTATCCTGCTTGCACTTGCAATCATGGGCCCAGATTTACAAAAATGTCACACAACGCAGCACAGCAACCAAAGTTGCTGCACAGCATTGTATGACAAGGAGAGAGCAGGAGAGCACCGTATCTACAGTGATATGGCACCCTCCTTCTCTCTCCATAGCACCGGGGCAGACTTTTGCTACCGAGCGCCTCACACACACCTTTGCGCCATAGTGCAAGGGTGTCTGTATGAGTCTAGTGTAGCATTTGCACTGGAAGGGTGCTCTTCCAGTACAAAATACCATAGTCAGACTGAGTTTAAAGCTTTTCCATACTTTGTATGTGTGCTGTACAGTGCAGCACACATGCAAAGTCAGAAAAGAAAGGAGAATTCAAAGCATTTCTCCTTCTAATGCCTGTTTCAAGTGGCGTTCATTTTTGGCATACAACCCTGTCTAATATTTTTTATTAGAAAGGGTTTTGCATCAAAAACCATGGGTGGCCTTACGGGAATGCCCATGCACTAGTCACGGAATGCCCCCTTGTTACAGAACAACACAAACCAGCGCTTTGCACTGGTTTTGCTTTACTGTTTATTACAAACCAGGGCGAAAACCAATTTGCATTGGTTTGTAAATCCCCAAAACGATTTTGATTCTGGTCTGTGTTAAAAAAGTAACGTAAACCTAACGCAAATCCTTTCCAAATCTAGGCCATGGTGTTGGGCAGTTGTCTTCTGTTCCATGCTTCCATGGTCTATGTTGTGGGCCAAGGAGGAACATTGCAGCTGACACCTGTCCCTATGCCTTGTTTGCAATTGGAAAGCTGAATGGTAACTATCACATGTCCCGCCCTCTTTCACCTTCATTTTTCTCATATTAATGGAGGCCTGGGATATGTTACGCCAGATGCATTACCTTTCTGCAACTGTAATCGCAATCAGGCTGCCGGAACATCACCCTCAACTACAGTGGTGAGATATGTTTAGATTTTAAAATCGTGGGGCATATTAGCAAGACCCACGTTAAAATTATCGCCGTTTTAGCGGCAGGAAACTGCCGCTAAAACGGTGATAATGGGCTTGCTAATATGCGTTATGGAATTCCAATAGAAGCCCAGGTTAGATGTGCAGGACATCTAACCTGGGCTTCTATTGAATTCCATAGCACATGTTAGCAAGCCCATTATCGCCGTTTTAGCGGCAGTTTCCTGCCGCTAAAGCGGCGATGACTAGCGTGGGTCTTGCTATATACCTAAGTTCTTTTAAATGTCTCCTTATCGTGGTGAACACCTCGAGATTTGAGAAAAAGAGTTGTCCATCTGTAACGCCTTTAACAAAATATTTATAGGTGGGCAATTCTTTTGTGATGCAGTTTGATAAAATCTTTCATGATCTTTGTTAACACAGAGAGAGATTAAACGAAATTGTATGACAGATAAAGAGAGCTGGGATGTTTCATATCTTCCTGCCCTGCCCAGTGGCAGGGTGGCAATAAGGTCTTAAACCCCCCTGCCCTTCTTAAGGGCAGAGGGGTATATTAGTAGTCCTCCCCTACCCAAGGGCAGGAAAGGATTAGCTACCATAGCTCCCCTGCCTTGCCCAAGTGTGAGGGGTGTATCAAAGCTGGGCCCCTGCCTTACTCAAGGGCATGGGGTGTTTGTTCCCATCCCTTGTCCGATAAACAGGAACACTGGAAAACTGCAGCCATGCCTTGCACAAGGGCTTAAGAATCCCCCACTTGCCTTATATCCCACCTTACCTTACACAATGGTAATGGTGTTGTGTCTTAGCCCCCCCCCCACACCTTACAGAGGGCATGGAAATTGAATTTTCTCCAACCTGCCGTGCACAACGGTAATAGTGTTGTAGTTACCCCCCAACTTTCTCCAAGATCAAGAGAGTTGTTTTTGTTTATCACATTTTGGCCAAAGCCATGGTAGCCCCATCCCCGAACCTTTACACAAGGCAGATGTACCATGAAATAAATAAACAAAAAATCCTGGGCTGCTAATAGTTTTCCTGGTGCCACATTTGCAATCATCACCAAGGCAACAGGGCAGCTGTTAATTGGCCCAGCACACCTGTGGCATTTTTAGGTTTTGCCTGAACGCTCGCATGTGCTGTCGGTAAAATCTATCATTAACAAAAAAAGCTTAAAACAGGCTCAGAGCCTACTCATTACTTACCAATGGTTGGCTTCCACTTCATTCTTGTTTCCTTGCTTCTGATTGGTCAGCAACTCCTGCTTCCTTAAGGTGCTTCCGGTGTGTGTCCGTGCTGTGGAGCATGGACCTAGTACAGCTTCCTGTCTGCAGCCAGTGCACTTCCACTGGCCGCAGGCTCCAGCAGGTAAATTTATTTCCTTTTCCTTTTTAACATGCACTCTTGCTTTCCCCGCCGTCCTCCCTCTGTCTTTTGTGCTGCTGCACTCTCCCCTCTTGTGAGGCGTCCCCCCTCAAGCTTTTTTATTTAACATATTGTACCCCAGCATGGGCTGCTGTGCAACAGGACTTAAACTAAAATTGCTATGTTGCGGTCAATGCTAACTGCATCATAACTTTTTCTTTTTTTCCTATCACTCCAGAGGCTGGGATTATTCTTTCGAGGTTATGTTACCTTCAGATTTGGTGAAATGCTGGGGAAGCAATGCCTGAATACTATAATGAGCGAGTCGTCCTAGTGCAGCTGCTGGGAGGCATGCATTTTAAGCTACTCCAGAGCTTTCATAGAGCTGATGGTAAATGTAGGAAATTGGGTTACTGGGTGAGGGGGGTGAAAACCTACATTCTTTTCAGGGTGAAACACAGGCAAACCTCAAATCAACCTGTGCACAACTCTCTGGTACCGTGGCACAAAGCGGTCAGACTTAACTTAGAGGCAATGTAAAAAGTATTTATGGAGCACTTCAAACAATAATTAAGTGGAAACACAACAAAGAAAAATCCCACACCAAGTTAGAAAAATAGATTTAAATTTGATAAATTCTTTGAGACCAAAACAACAAAAATCCATTTAGTAGAGCCAGACATATACAAGTTTAAGATGTAAGTGAAAATAGTGCCTAAGAGCACAATGCGCCAGCTGTGGTTAGCTGGTTGTGCCAGACCAGAACAAAGTCACAAGTTCAGACCAACTGGGATGGAGCATGTGCCCGCTACAGGGACCAAGTTAGGCCCGATGAACAAAATTCCTTAAATCGTGGTTGCGGAGCGTTGCAAGATCCCGCGTCGAGGATGTGTTGCACAGAGGCGCTCCGATGAACTGCAGATGTCGATGCGAGGTCGGTGTGGAGGGTGCATTGTGCCCCAGCGGTTCTGATGAAGCTGTCTAAGAGGCTTGCGAAGCGAGGTCCTATGTAGTTGTCGAGGATGGGGTCAACGGAGGCTTAGAATACAAAGTCCTGTGTTGGTGATGCACCGAGCAGTGACGGTTCTGATGCAGAACTGCAAACAGATACATCGCGATGTGTCAGTTCTGCCCAAGAGACAACAGCTGTGCTGCTAGAGCACCTTTAAGCCGACTTCCCAGGGTCCAGGATTAGGGTGGATCCACTTTGGGGGGCAAGATTCAAAGCAGGCAGAGTACAGGTGCTGGGTGCAAGGTTATTGGAGCCTTTTGTGGCCCTAATCAAGAGGCCCGCTCATTAGCCCTTGGAGTCAATCTGGTAGTCCTGGGTTCAAGATGCAGCTCCAGTCCTTTTCACTCAGGCAACAGGGCAGCAGGCAGCAAGGCAGCAGAGTGGCAGTCCTTCTTGCAGCATAGCAGCACAGCAGTCCTTCTAAGTCTTACAGAGTTCCAGAGGTGGACTGAAGAGTTGGGCCGGAATGTCCAATATTTATACTTGGTCTAAGCTTTGGAGTAGGAAAAGGTTCTGGAGGTTTCCACCCAGAGATGTTTGGAATTTCCATCCTCTCTGCCCAAGCCCCAGCTTGTTTGGGTGCAAAATAGACTGGTGGGAAACCCTTTGCAAGTGTCCTGAGGCAGACCCTGTGTGATGTGCAAGTGTGGTGGGTGACAGCTTCTCCTCCCAATCAAGTCAGAGATGACCCTTCCAGCCAACACCTATTCTCCTTTTGCCTCATAGTCTGGGAGTAATACACAAAGAAAAACTTCCAACTACATGCAGTCATGTGACCTAGGAACAGGCTGAAGCAACCAATTAGTGAGGACAGGAAAGTGCCAACTGTCTAAAAGTGGCATTTTGATACTTGTGACTTAAAGTCCAACTTTGCCATTGAAGATGGTTTTAAATTACAAGTCTTTAGACACCAAACTAGACATTCCTACCTGCTGCAAATTGAAAATGATCACCTATTAAATGTAATAACATAACCCTATGTCATCCCATGGGAGAGGTAGGCCTGGCAGTATTGATGAAAGAATGTAAGAATTCTTCACTACCAGGATATGCATAAAAGTACATGTCCAACCTTTTATATACCCTGCACCCTGCCCTCTAGACTATGTAGGAGCTACCCTGGGGTGACTTACATGTATTAAAAAAAATGAAGGTTTAGGCCTGGCAAAAAGTTCATTTGCAAGCTCGAAATGGCAGTTTAAAACTGCACACACAGCCTGCAATGGCAGGTCTGAGTCATGTTTGACAGGCTACTTATGTGGGTGGCACAACCAGAGCTGCAGGCCCACTGGTAGCATTTAATTTACAGGCCTTGGGTACATGCAGTACCATTTTACAAGGGATTTATAAATAAATTAAATGTGCCAATTGGATGTAAGCCAATATTGTAAGGTTTTAGGGAGTGAGCACAGGCGCTTTAGCACTGGTTAGCAGTCCTAAGGCCAACAAAAATGAAATCAGCAAAAATGGAAGAGTAAGGCAAAACGTTTGGGGGAAGACTACCCTAAGGCTGACAGGTCTAATAATAAATATCTACTTACTGAGGCAGCTGGGGCTGAGTTTTTTGCAGAATCAACTCACAGGTTCTCCTCAGGACAGGATGGGCAAGTAGTGTCACCAGATTCAAATACACACTTCAGAATTTACTCCAGCATTGTCGCTCAGTGTATGCAATAGATAGACCCTTCACTTTGGTTCATGGCCTTATATCTCCCCCTTGCAGAGCTTTTCCTGAAAGTGCACATAACAGATATGCAGCGAGGATTACCTTCGGGCCTCACGTTTCAAAAACACTGGTGGGTCACACTTCGGGTGAAACAACAGAGGAAGCAATAGGCATCTGAATGACCACTTACAGTTAAGTGAGCCAGACTCTAATGAGTAGTGTTCTTCATGAAGCTCTGTCTGGGTAGCAACATTGTACATAAACACAGTTATTTCATATGCAGCAAGTATACTGTGTGTAACCTGAATGGTGAAAGAGAAGCGCAAGACCCCAGCCCGCAGCCCGTAATCCACTGTCCCCGGTTCCCTTCTCCTTTCCTCATGAAGCGACTATCTGGCTCTCTGCTGTGTAGAAATGAGCCTGCAAGTTAATTAGCCCCTTCTCTTGCTTCGCACCCATTTCCTGGAATAATATGAGGATTTAACTTGAGCGCTGGCTGTTTTGTTTTTCAACTGTGAAGGGCAGGAATTCAGGGCCCAATTCACAAAAGTAATCTGAGACAAAATCCTAACTTTACGACTTTCGGTATTCACAAAAGGCATTTAGGAGTAGTAAAGTTAGGATTCCTAACTTTACTACTCCTAAATGCCCTTTGTGAATACCAAAAGTTGTAAAGTTAGGATTTTGCCTCAGATTACTTTTGTGAATCGGGCCCTCAATTTCTAAGGCCTTTTGTGTGTTGTCAAAAACATTTAGGGGCAGATTTACAAGCCCCCTGCGCCACCAGTACGTCACTTTTCGTGACGTACTGGTGGCGCAAAGCTCCTCGATATTTACAAGGAGAGGAAAAGCCACCATGCGTGACTTTTCCTCTCCTTGTAAATACCGTCCCTTCACACGCAGCACTTTGCGGTGAAGGGGCGTTCCATGGGTGTTGCTGTGGGTGTTCCCACGCAGCACCCATGGAACAAGACACATCTCCAGAATTACGAGAAATCGTAACTCTGGAGATGCGTCTGAAAGCTACGCCACCCTAGAGGTGGCGTAGCGAGAACGCACCGAGGAGAAATGTTTTCATTTCTCCTCGTTTTCCTCTTTCAATGCGTGCTGCATTCTGCAGCACGCATTAAAAGGAAAAAGCCTGTACTGATTGTTTTTGTGCAGAAAGGTGCCCCTTCCTGCACAGAAACAATCTCCCCATGGCGCAGGCATCCTTGCACCATGGTGCAAGGGTGCCTGCGCCGGCGCTTGGCAGCTGTTTGTGCGCCAGCGCAGGGGAGAGCACAGGAATGCGACATATTCTTGTAAATATGTCGCATTCCTGTGCTCTGAAAGTGCCGCAGCGTGGCGCAGCCAAAGGGCTTGCAGCGCCACGCTGCGGCACTTTCTTGTAGATCTGCCCCTTAGAATGGTAGGCTTAAAGCAGTAGGCCTGCTGAAAAATCTGTAACCTACCCCTAAATCGGTAGGGTCAGCGAATATGCCAAAGCACCAATTCCCACTTTTGCACACCAGAACATGCTACACTACTTTTCCTACCCTGCAGAGGTGCAGGGTGAATTACCTTAGTCTTCTGGGCTGTCCTGATGCCTCATCCTCTACCACAGCTTAGATGGACTCCCGCTACACATACAGGAAAAGCATTGGTAAAGTCAATAGGTTTCGTATTTGTGAGATGTATTGGCTTTGTCAATGTTTTTAGATGTTGCGCAGCAGTGAGGGCTGCTGTCATCGAGGCTTAAAGTAAAGATAAAAAATAAGCTCTAAGACGCGGCTAGAATTGATCGTGTCACAGCAATTTATTTTCTTTAAGCCATGTAGCACAGCAGCGCGGCCTGCTGTGCATCATGCCTTAAAAACTTTGACAAAGCCAATAGATCTTACATAGGTGAAACCTATTTGTTTTGCCGATGCTTGTTTTGAAGGTAAAAGAGCCCAGGGATAGCTGACATCTGCCCCTGTATTTCGTAGGACGCATCATTTGTGGAAGGACATTCAACACAGTAGAATGTACATTAGGACTATCAAAGGCATCTTACTGCACTGAAGGAACTCTATTTTACAAGCAAGGCACAGTGTGCCACCTGTTTCTAGTCTGTTGCAAGCTAGGCAGCATTACAGTGGGGTACTGTGTTAACAAGAAAGAAAACACAATTGATGAAGATGGTATAGAACTAAAAGTGGGGCATAGTGCACATTAACAAAATGCTGATGCCATTTTCATTAGACACAAAATTATTTCTACTCATTTCTGAACTTTAATACAAACCCGTCAGACACCTTACTTTAAAGAAAACAGAGTACTAAAAATAATGGTGATGTGGAAATATGGCACACCCAGACAGCTTTATCCTATTCCCACCATAACTTTAACAGATCTACTCTTTATGTATTCATAGTACTAGTTTATTAGTTTACAAAATCATATAAACATATAGCATCTTACGCCTAGGAAATACTTTCTCACTATCCAGTTAAACATCAACTATTTTATATACATTTATAATATAATATAATATAATATAATATAGTATAATATAATATAATATAGTATAATATTTTTGGGAGGTCAGAGTCACACAGCAGGGCAAGCCAGAAAGCTGAAGCTTCTGAGGGTCCTTTGAAGTTGGATAGGCTGTCACCAAGCTGCAGATGAAGCCTTTACCTTAGGCAACATAAGCTGGATTCAGTAGATGCCAGAGTTACTCCGATGTTGGGGTAGCATTGCTGCTTCTACCTGGTCCAATGTTTTACTTTCGGGCTTAGTCACTTTCTTTGGTTCTAAAAATCCACCAGCGTTGCAAGGCTGAAAGGTGTGGCTGTAAAGTGCTACACAAGTCTGGATACCCATTCCTCAAGGTGCAGTTGAAGCTGTTTTCATCACCGCATAAAGCTGTGAGCAGGATGAATGTGGTTTTCTTTTCTGCCTAGGATTGCCCTCCCTGGGGAAGCCTTTGCACCTTGTTACAGTCCTAAGGAATTGAAAAAATGACATGCCACTTTTAACCAACTTGTGGGAAAATTGCTCCTGGTCACTCCTGCAGCCCTCAGGATCTCGCGACACGCTTATAAGTCAGGGCTCCAGTTAGAGCTCCTGCAGAGTCCAGTCCTCTGTGATCAGCTGGGTCTTCATTGAGTCTGGAGTCCTTCTGCATTGTGTGCCCCTGTAGCAGGAAACAGAAGGTTAAGGGCAGGGTTGTCATTGCGTGCCATAACTCCGTGGAGAGCATTTCCAGTCCTTGGGTGCCAACAGGACCTAGGCCTTCTAGAGTTTTCTTTTAGCAGTCTGTCATAACACAACAAAGGGGAAGGAGGTAGTATAAAATGTAAGACCAGACAAGAAATGAGAACAACATGGATACAAAAGAAAATTTGGAAATCAGAGACCTCGGGAGTGGTGAAATACTCACAGTGATGGCTGGGGCTGAGATAAGTCAGAGAAGAAAGACCAATCAGAACTGCAGAAACACTGCATCCAGGGCAATTTAAGCAGCAATGTAATGGGGAAAAATTTCTTCTCAACAATTAAGTTGTATAGTTCCTGTACGCTCAGTTCAAGCACGGTATTTGTATTCCCTTATTCTTTGTTTTGTTTTCACTGCTTTCCTTCATAGTTCAAGCTTACCTGCATTGCTTATGAAAAAGGCTCTTCTTTCAGTTTTGGGGCTTCCATAGTCGAACTTATTCCGAAATTGATATCAATAACAGCATGAGGTGAGCTCGCATTAAGATTGGGCTTGCTAAGAATAGTTAAATATGTACACTTATTTTTATACTTAAACTCTGTGTGCTTATTGTTAGATCCAGATTTCTCAGGGCTATGTTGTACAGCATGCAGCAGTCCATGGTGATTTGGCACACCTTACCGGGTGAGTAGAGGAAGGCTCCACTAGTCTTGTCCAGACAGCGAAATCTGGCTTTTAGGAGCCCAAAAGCCCACTCCACTGGCCTCCATGTTCTTAAATGGGCCTTATTAAAGCTGAATTCCCCTGGTATTGCTGTATTTTTCAGCGAATCCAACAACTATGGTCGGTTAAGATAAGCTGAGTCTTCTAAATAGAAAAAAAAGAAGACCAAGATATGTAACATCATTTCAGATGATTCACCTTCAAATTACCCAAACAATATTATGCCAAATTGTACTTACCAACAAGCCAGGCCCTCTCACATCCAAGTTGTGATACTTGCAGTGGTATGCAACTGTCCGTAGTACAAACTAATCATGTGCTGATCCGGGGAAATTCGCACAAACACTTGTGATGTACAAATCAGCTAAGCAGACAACTTGCACATTGATTGAATGGAAGTGCTTCTGATTCCAGTAGACTTGTTCGCTGGTGTGTGGTGGTACTAAGGCAATAGGCAATATGTGTGGCATTATTTGCTCCAACCATATGTGGTAGGCAACCCAAACCATAGACATCACCCTTCACATTCACAAAATTCTCATGTCGTGGAAACTGGATGAAGCTGTTGATGTGTCTCCTCATTTACTAAAGAACTTTTTGTAGTGCACCACTGAAAGTGGGTTGTGACATTCCACCAGATACTGTGTTACAGCAAACATTCTGTCCATCAATTGTGTGTCTTTTGCTTTCTCGCCCTAAGTGCGCCGGGTATGCCCAGACGTGGGTCCCGGGCTCACTGTGCCACTGTAATCAAGCTATCCTGGCTGAAGAGGGGTGAAACCCCGAAACCGGTCCCAGGATGCTTGTTTCCGGTCCAGGGAAGACATTGCTTGGCAGTTCGGGCTGGACTGTTCCCATGAGGCACAGGGTCAGACTGATTTGCATATGGCCATGTCTGAACTGGGGTGGTGGAGTGAGCTAAAGAATGATGATGGATTAAACCCAGATCAGTTGACTGGGGGTGAGTGTTTGATTAGCTCAAACGCTCCGTCCATCATCCCCTTTGGTATAGCTTTGTTCGCCCTAAGTTGGCAGGGTATGCCCAGACGTGGGTCCCTTGCTCACTTTGCCACTGGATTCAAGCTAGCCTGGCTGATGACGGCTGAATAGCCAGAAACCGGTCCCAGGATGCTTGTTTCCGGTCCAGGGAAGACATGGCTTGGAAGTTCGGGCTTTACTGTTCCCATGAGGCACAGGGTCAGACTGATTTGCATATGGCCATGTCTGAACTGGGGTGGTGGAGTGAGCTAAAGAATGATGATGGATTAAACCCAGATCAGTTGACTGGGGGTGAGTGTTTGATTATCTCAAACGCTCCGTCCATCATCCCCTTTGGTATAGCTTTGTTCGCCCTAAGTTGGCAGGGTATGCCCAGACGTGGGTCCCTTGCTCACTTTGCCACTGGATTCAAGCTAGCCTGGCTGATGATGGCTGAATAGCCAGAAACCGGTCCCAGGATGCTTGTTTCCGGTCCAGGGAAGACATGGCTTGGCAGTTCGGGCTGGACTGTTCCCATGAGGCACAGGGTCAGACTGATTTGCATATGGCCATGTCTGAACTGGGGTGGTGGAGTGAGCTAAAGAATGATGATGGATTAAACCCAGATCAGTTGACTGGGGGTGAGTGTTTGATTAGCTCAAACGCTCCGTCCATCATCCCCTTTGGTATAGCTTTGTTCGCCCTAAGTTGGCAGGGTATGCCCAGACGTGGGTCCCTTGCTCACTTTGCCACTGGATTCAAGCTAGCCTGGCTGATGACGGCTGAATAGCCAGAAACCGGTCCCAGGATGCTTGTTTCCGGTCCAGGGAAGACATGGCTTGGCAGTTTGGGCTGGACTGTTCCCATGAGGCACAGGGTCAGACTGATTTGCATATGGCCATGTCTGAACTGGGGTGGTGGAGTGAGCTAAAGAATGATGATGGATTAAACCCAGATCAGTTGACTGGGGGTGAGTGTTTGATTAGCTCAAACGCTCCGTCCATCATCCCCTTTGGTATAGTAAAGTGAAAGGCAGCATATTTTGTGAAACAATTTCACAATGGTAAAACAAACTTCAAATAACTCAAGATATTTAGGAGTCAAATGTCAAAGGGGCAGATTTACAAGCCCCTTGAGCCACCCGTGTGTCACGTTGCGTGATGTACCAGCGGTGCAACCTGCTGCCTCATATTTACAAGCACATGTAAAGGCACCCTGCGTGGCTTTACCTGTGCCTGTAAATATCGCCCCTTTTCACGCAACACTTTGCGTGTTAGGGGCGTGACATGGGTGTTGCTGTGGGTGTTCCCACGCAACACCCATGTCCACTGAAGCATTTTCAGATTTGCGAGCAATTTACGAGGAAATGCATCAGCATTCTACGGCACCCTAGGGGTGGCGTAGCGAGGTGCAATGAGGATAAATGATTTCTCCTCATTTTTTCCTCTTTCAATACGTGCTGAGTTCTGTAGCACCCATTGGAAGAGGAAATCACCTCAACTGATTGTTTTTGTGCAGGAAGGGGCAAACAATCTCCCCATGATGCAGGCATCCTTGTACCATGGTGTAAGGGTGCCTGCGCCGGTGCATGGCAGCAGTTTGTGTGCAGGGAGAAGCACAGAGATGCAACATATTGTTGTAAATGTGTCGCATCCCTGTGCTTTGAAACTAACGCAGCGTGGCGCAGCAAAATGACTTGTGGCATCGTGCTGCGTTAGTTTCTTGTAAATCTGCACCAAAATGTTTTTGCTCTGCAGGGAAGTGGATTAGAAATGTTTCAAGGCCTATGTATTTAATTATGCTGTAGAAGTAATTTGTCAATACATCCAATTTTATTGTCCTTAATGTCTTCAACAGCATAGGTATCTACATATAGCATGTGATACATTGATAAGCTACTTCAGTACAGGATCCATTTATTATTTTTTACAATTAACATATACTTTAGCTGCTTGAAGAAAGTTCAATCCATTGTAAAATGCCAAAGCAAGGAAACATGCTTTCAGTTTATACAAATATCGGTACAACATTGCAGCATTTGTTGACACACATTGATTCATATTTTGCTTTTTGAGAATGAAAATAATGCAGATTTGTTTGCCTTGTGAACACACTGTACAAAGGTATTTTTGCTTGATATCCTTTTCGGTGACATAAGTTAACTATTCTAAACAACAAAGCCCAACCATTCAGAGGTGTTAAAAAGTTCCTGGAGAGACATAAAAATGGATAAGAGACAAGATCATACATGATATAGGAGCTATCTTGGGGAATGACAAAACTGTGACCAAATGGTTTCTAAAAATCTTATGCACATGCATGAGCTTATGCTAATGTAGAACCAAAGTTTGAGAGCCTTGAAGCAGGTGAAATATGAAAACCTGGAAACTCTTTTGTGATCAAAACTCATGATCAGTTCTGTGTACCCATATTCAAATAAACAATTGTAATGACATTTCGGAGGAGACATTGCCCATTGAGGCATGGAAACAGTTGGCCACTTTGGTTCAGGTGCTGACACCACCGATACCGAGGGACCCAGTAGCTCAGAGGGTGAGGGGAGTGCAACGGAGGCTGCCTGCTCCACAACATCCTCTTCAGAGGCCTCCATGAGTGGGCACTCCTTTAAGGTGGCAGACCCGGCAGGAACTCTACCACCTGCATCCTTGTCCACCACCCAGAGTGCCATCTCCACCCTTCCTTTTGCTCCCCCCAGTTGGCCAAACCCACCCCCCTAAAAGGGGGGGCATCTCCTTCACTGCAGACATCTTACCCCCTGGCCCCCTGGCCGTGCTGAGTGAGGAGGCTATTGTTCTCCTCCTGAACATCTCTGCAACCCAGACTGCACTACTGAATGCCACCCACTGGCTTAGCTGCCATATGCAACAAATGGTAGCATACCTGGAAGGCATTCACAGTGCTATGTCTGGATTACAGAGGTCTTTTCAAGGTCCAGCCTCCTCACTGACCGCAGCCTCCTAACCATTCCAACCTTGTGCCCCACCTCCTGCTCCTTACCCATCCAGATTCCCAGACCTGTTCCAAGCACACTCACACCTTTGCATGCACCCACTCAAACAGACACAAGCAGCACACCCACATAGAAACCCAAACACCACAAAAAACGCAGGCACACAACCAAACATACAGACACCACACCCACATGCACCACCACCAGCACATCCCCAGATACCACACCCACCACCACACACACATGAATTACCCACACCACCAGCACACCCACAGACACTGCAACCACCACAATACCCACATGCATCCCCAGGACACCCACAGCCACCACAGCCACCACCACACACATATGCACCACTGCCAGCACACCCACAGACACTGTACCCACATGCACCACCACTACCAGCACACCACCAGCCCACCCAGAGACACCGCACCCACCCCCACACCCACATGCACCACCAACAACCCAACCACAGACACCGTACCCACCACCACACCCACATGCACCACCACATCCACACCCAGCACCTCCATAGCACATCCATCCACACACAAATACACATTAGAATCCACACCCACAAAACGCAAATGCCAACACTCATCCAAACAACAAGCACCTAGGAAGCAATACACAGCCAAAGTTGCATGACATACACCAGACCCACAGGCACCTGCACCCTCAAGAGACACATGCAGTCACTGCCACTCCCTCTACCTCCTAAACCTAACTCCTTGCTGAACATCCTACCCATTTTCCCTGTGAGATTTTGCTGTTTTCCCTTGACATAACCCCTTCAAAAGCCCAAACCACCCCTTCCAAATGCAAAGCTACCCCTTCCACATCCCAACCCACTCCTTCCACATCCCAACCCACCCCTCCCAATACAGAAACCACCCCTACTAAAATCAAAAGTACCCCTCCCAAATGCAAACCCTCTTCCTAAACCCAAGAGCACCCCCTCCCAAACCCAACCCCTCTCCCAAACCAAAGAGCACCCCTCCCAAGTCCAACCCCTCCTCCCAAGTAAGGGCCTGATTATGATGTCGGGCAGATAGCCATCTGACAGCTCGTCGGATGCTTTCCGCTCAATATCATAGGTTTCCGTCCGACCGCCATATTATGATATTGGCGGTTGGAGGCAAACCTGTGGGGGAATTCCGCTGCACTTCCTGTGGGCTCAAGGAGCCCGACGGGGCATCGGTTGGACAGATAATTCCAAAATGGCGGTGGTGCCTGCTCAGGCACTGCCATCGGTATTATGATTTCTGTTTCCCACAGCCTGTCCATGTCGGCCTTTCTGACATGGAAAGGCTGACGGACAGTGACTTTGGGGGCCCCTAGCAGTGCCCCTGTCCCCCCGCGGCCTCCGCTAGGAGGCCTGGGAGACACCTGTGGTATCCCACCAAACATACATGCATCGTGTGATGGGCACTGCATAGTGCCTGCCACACAGTGCATGGATGTTTTAAAAGAATATTTTTTCTATTGTGGCTTGTGCTGCAGCCCGCAGCACAAGCCACAATAGAAAAAATAAATTTTCCAACCGCCATGAAGGCAGGCGCATTGTAATAGTGAAAGCGGGACCGCCGACTCCTTGTCGGGTGGTCCAGTTTCGGCTACGCTAATTAGGGCCTAAGATCTTTGAGGTGCCTGTTTTGCCCACTAGTTGCCCCTTCCTGAGGAGTTTCCCTTTGACAGTGAATTAGGAGGCAAGCTTTGTGCCACCGCACAACAGTGCATAGGACTTTGGCACTTTATGGACTGCCATTTGGTTTTGTGAAATAATTTGAGAGACTTATCTAATTGTTTGTAATAAATCCATTATTTTGAGTTCACCAAATTAGTCCTGGCATTAATTTGCTATTGTTTCATTACTAGTAATGTTTCTGACTAAAATATGAAGTTCTTATTTTTCTTTGCCATGATAGCAGGTAATACAACCTATCTTTTAAATGGCTACTTTGTTAAGTGCATACACTGGTTAACATAGTATGTGATGGTCATTTGAATGTAGGTGCAGGCATTCATCATAGTAATGGCCACTTGCACCACCTAATTGATGTTTGGAAATTTTTGGGGATGTGTTACTACAGGTGTGTGTGTTTCATCTTGATTGCTGATCAGTATGAGCACTTATGCATTACACCTTATAAAATATTGTGACTATTGAAATTGGATACATTGCTGGACTTGCACTAGACAAGGGGGAATGTTACATGGATGTGTATGTTGAATACTTTCAAATTTGGGACTGACATTGATTTTGCTAGTAATTTATAAGGTAAAGGATACACCATGTCTAGTGCAATTTCTACATAATGTTACATTGCACTTATCCCAATGATGTGTGTTGCATATGTTTTGAATGTGACAATTTTCTGAATTTATTTCAACACACCTGTATGGTGACTTTTTGATTTTTGATTTGATATCCTTTTTGTGCAAGTGTTCATTTTGTGGAAGACAGCTGCCACCAAATTTATACATACAATGTGATCATACAGGTATGTTTCAGACATATACATTGTACATTGGTATGCTATTGCTTGGAAGAGAAATTAAAAAATGCACGAGTCCAGTGCAAAGGTTCACAGACAGGTCAAAAGGAAACAGGTAAAAGTGGAGCTTACCGTCGATTTCGTCCACAACGGTGTTGATTTTGTTCATCATCAAGCAGCAGCGGCAGGACTTGGAAGATCGGTTCCATGGAAGTGTGAAAGTGAGAAAAGGTAAGTTTCTGCATTATATCCCTTCCAAACCACCAACTCAGGTGTGGAAGTTTTACCGCCACAGTCACATCGATGGGAAGGCACATCGTGATTGGCCCAGCGGGCACATTGGCGGTCCTCCCTGTAACAGCCACATTTGCCTATTGCGCCATCGACTTGGGCGAACATACCTGGCGGAGTCAGCAGCACTCCGACGGTCTTTCCTTCAATGAACCACCAGCATCCAAATGGAACGGGCAGACTGCTTTGTAGGCGGATGGAAAGACCATCAAAAAAAGCGGCAGTGGGACCATGTCCGCCAAGATATAATTCAGGCCCAGAGTCTTCTTTCCTTGTGACAGATGCATCAAACTAAGGGGCATATTAGCAAGACCGGCGATAAAATTATCGCCGTTTTAGCGACAGGAAACTGCCGCTAAAACGGCGATAATGGGCTTGCTAATATGCGTTATAGAATTCCAATAGAAGCCCAGGTTAGATGTGCAGGACATCTAACCTGGGCTTCTATTGGAATTCTATAACGCATATTAGCAAGCCCATTATCGCCGTTTTAGCGGCAGTTTCCTGCCGCTAAAACGTCGATAATTTTATCGCTGGTCTTGCTAATATGCCCCTAAGATCTCTTCAGACAATAATCATCCAAAGCATAAGGCTCCAGCGCTTTGGTGGCTGACAGTTGCAAGGGGACATGTAAGCATCCTTACCTTTGCTTCCTTGAGCGTTTCTTCACTTGTTGACTCTGATTTGTTATATCTTCAAGTTCCGTTCCCCTTTCCATTTAATAAAACTCATCCATGTTCTCTTCTTTCAATCATCAAAGATTTGGAGTGGTGGATGACCCCTTCTTGTCTTTCTCAAGGAATAGTGTTACATTTCCCTTCCTTGGTCACAATCACAAGGATGCCATCAGAGGGAATTGGGCAGCCTTCTATGGGGTTTTCTCAGCCCATAGATGAAGGATAAAATAAAAAATAACAAGGTTTAAGTAACCCGGGACCTGGGCAGTTGGTTCTCTGTTGTGCCCCTAACAGAGAAGTCTACTTTAAACTTTCTCACCAATTCCCATGATCCGCAAAGTACTTCTTCACATTATATACGTTAAAGCATGGGTTCTGATTACCACTTCCTTCTGGCCAAGGACTTAACAAGTTGGTGCCTTTATTTCTTGTAGTTATCTACCATCTACCCCAATTCATAAATTACTTTCTTACGGGTTTGGTTCTCGAGTTTCATTTACAGGGTTTCAACAAAAAGTTAGCAGTCTTCATTTTAAGGTTTCAGAGGGCAGCCATTAGGACTTTCAGGAAGCCATTTGGAAGATTTAATAGATGTAGGGCGAGATGTACTAAACTTTGTTGTGTTCGTCAACCCTGCGATTTACTAAATTTGTTGTTTGCAACCGCTAAAAAGTTAAGTACTATGTACCAAACCTAGATCACTGCAAATTGTCACTTACATTTTTTTTTTAAATACATCTTTTTTTTTCTTAAAGCAACCACGTTTCGGTCCGCTTTAAAAAAAAACCGCTTTCTTTGTTTAAAATCAATCACAAGCATTGTGGTCTGCTGACACTTACAGGCCACCATGCCTGTGATTGTGACCAACTGGTGTGAGTAGCAATTTGTGTCCTACCTAATGAACAATATTAAATTAGGTAGGTTAGACTGTGACCCATCCTGATTCCTTATTTTGCAAACAGACCGTTTAGTATATGTCAGTTCCCATAACAAGCTTCTGGTCACAAAAAGTAGAGTTGCAAATTTGCAACTGCTTTTTGCAATCAGAAGGTTAGTACATGTGGCCCCTAGGGTCTTAAGCTCTACCGCTTTCTATAGGTTGGTTTTTAGCTACAACCATTTCAAAGCTGTCAGTTTCTCACTGGGACCTTCAACTACGGTGATAGCAGATTCTTGGGCTCAATTTCACGATGGTTCAGCCTCCAGTATGTGCAAGGCAGCCTCTTGGACATTACCTTCTACATTCACTCTTCATTAGAAACTTCATTTGGGTAGTAGTAATGATCTGGGTTTGGTTAAAAAAATATTGGCTTCTGTTGCTTGCTGTTAAGCATTAACTTTAATTAAACTAATTTTAATTATGCATGTGTTTGCAGCATCCAGGTTCACATGTTCTTTTCTTCATAATGTTTCTGGTCTTTAGCCTTTTTTCTGCTTGGCACGTCATCTGATAATAAAAAAAGGGGACGAGGAAATGGCCCTAGGAGGTAATGGCGAGACTACTTAGTGGTAGTCTTTATTACTCCTGGAGCCATCTTCCTTGTCCCATTTCTTAAATTCACTTCTCTATCTCCCGGCCTACCTCCCTCTCTCTCGCACTGCCAATCTTCTGGCCTCTAACCTGGATGAGTGCTTAGGGATTACAGGAAGTGTTTTGGTATGTCCATTGTATTGCTCTACAGAACGGGAGGAATACAAAGACCTAAAAAGACTTGGGATACCTGTCTTGAATTGACAATGCCCTCACAATAGGAAGAAATGCAAGGAGGAAGATGGCCCCGGATATAATGAGGATTATTGGTGAGTAATAGTCTGACCCAGTTGTAAGTATTGCGACTGGTGCCACTGCACCGGGAGCCAGGCTTGGGGAGTGGGGGAGGTATATGGGGACACCATTTCTGCTCTGCCCAAAAATGAGCACCATTGTAGTTCATTTCCACTATGTTTTGGAAATAAAAGACAGACAATGGCGCTCATGCAGTGGCAGGTGACTGGACTAGGCCGAAAGATATAGCATGCCTGGGGCTGCTCTCTCTTTTGGGCATGCATCCTGCACTGCTGCTGGGCCTGGGAGGCCCAGCTGGACTAGGGTATATGTGGTGAAGCAACAACTTGTCCCAGCAATTGGGTACTTTCGGGCCTCTGACCTTATCAGGCAGCCTGGGATCATGTGACTCTTCCAAGTGTACTCTTAACAGCCCAGCATCCTCTGATACATCCAAGCAACCAGGTGTCCTCTCAGCATCCGGAACACCAGCTCAGCCAAGAGCCCAGGAGTTTACCTCACAGCCAGCCACCCACGCTTACAAAGGTATCCTCCTAGCAGCTGGGTGCCCTGCGACCAATCCCAGTGACTAGGGTAAAATAGCAGGTGGGCAAACCTCCAAGCAATAAGACTTCATCTGCCAGCCAGAATTGCCCTAATAAAAGAGACTGAGGTAAGATTGACAAGGGACAGGGATGCTCTGGGCCATTAAACTGAGATAAATGCGCTTTTTAGACAGAGTCAAGGTTTGAAGTAGCCAGGGAAGGGTGCTGGCTTTTGCTTGGACTTTGTTTGCAAATAAATGAGCATGTTGGATACATTTTCTAGTTCTGCCTGTTGGGGTGGAGTAAACCAGACAGATGTCTCTTTTTTCCCCATATCACTTCTCTTTACTAGCCCTGCTTTTTAATGTTCACTTTAGCTCAGGCCAGCCCGAATTCATAATTTGTTGTTGCATATCCTGGAACTCTGGCCCAGGTCTACAAGGTTTGACTTCCCTACCCACGAGTGCCTGGACTGACTTCAGTGCACCATCTCTTGAGCAGGACATTCCAGGTTATTGTAACCCCACACAACCCACTGAATATACATGCTGGTGTGCTGTCTGTGTTTTCTGGGTTACTAACAGTCCTGTAAAGGGTTCAAGGATGCAGAGGTACTTCAAACTAAATGTTGTGTTTTAGCATAGCACACTCAAGCACTACATCAAGAAAAGACACTATATACATTTAAATGGGTTTTATTTTAATATTTTTTATCTCATCCTGTTGTTTAGTACATTAGTAATAACCACACAGAATATAGTTAAAACAGTTGCCAATAGTGAGAATACAATGAACAGTTCTAGCATAATTAGAATGTTCCGAGCAGCCTCACACCCTAAAACTACTTCTATGAACTACAGCATGAGAGCTTGGAACAGCTAACTTGCCTCTAGAGTTTCTTAGGCACAGTGCACTGCATACCTCTTCACAGCTGATCAGCTGTGGTTATCCGGCTTCAGCCGGGAGAGAGTGTTCCCCCAGAAGTAAAACACACTGTGGGCTGGGCTTAGCTCCTCTCTTCCTTGTATCGATTTGCAGCATAAGAATGGATGCTGGGTAAGTTTGGCAGGACCTCTCACTATTTGCTGGTGTGAAGGCCTCTCTAATTCTGTGGTCAATTAATTTGGTTTATATAGGCTTGACTACTGACTTTGAGCTTACATTGGGGGAGTTTCCAATAATCCAAGACGTAACATGTCTGAACCAGCATGATGAAAGTAGGCCAAGTTGGACTACATGTTTATTTTGACACAGGAACCGTCAGACCTCAAAACATAGATATTGCAAAGCTTCCGGCCGACTTGTTTTGCCTTATGTGTTAGCAAAGTCATTGTTTAGATGAAATGGCACTTTCACAAGATCTATGAAAAATAATGACATGTTGAATATGCACCAAAGACAAACAGGCTACTTTAACATGCTCAAACTGGAACCCATTTTGTGATTCCAGAGCACTCCAAGATGGTGAGAGTGCCTTGCTCGGTGGCTCAAGTAACATCAGCAGCACAAGCCAATCAAAGGGCGAAGCTGATTTATCATAGCAAGTATTTCACAGCATGGGCAGGTACATTGCTCAACAATGCTTCTGGTGTGACTGCAGTGGTTGCAGGAGTGTTTCCACATCCAAGAAAGCCACTGAGGCTGTTCCAAATGTAGGACCATGATGATTTTAGTTGTGCATTTCATACACCAACACACTGGTCTCATTTGTAGGACATCCATTTTGAAAGAGGGCAAGATCCAGGTCTCACTTAGTTCAGAAACCATTTATGTTCCAGATAGTGCGCTAGGGTTTCTCTGCACTTTTGCTCAGCCAGATTCGTGCATTCCATGTTGTTGATGAGTTTGATACCCTTGTTGGATCAGGAAGGATGATCAGAATACCACAGCAGATTATTAAAAGGATGACGGGTAATCCTCCAAAAATACTTGAGAACAAGCATTGAAAAAATGCGGGAATCGGTCAGAACATAACAAATTCAGTCATCAGACTAAATCCAATGTTCTTGTAAAAGTGCACAATACCATTTGTACTCGATGCATTGAAAATCAGTTGTACAATGTTCGCAAAATGAGTGAGGATTGTGGATAGCCTCGGAATATCTGAAGCAGTTCTGGTTTGCAAATCATAGGTCTCAGCAGCAGAGGTAAAATGGACCTCCTTTTGTAGTAAAACTGCAACAAGTTTACTAATTTTGTCAAACCGTGTGCTCTTCATATCAATTCTAGGCCAAGGGACCTCTTTGAATACATGTTGATGTGGGGAATACAAGGTTATATCACAGCACTGTATTGTATTGGAAACTGTAATCACAAAAGGGTGGTCGGGCTCCAACCCACAACAGTTAACATTGGTTAACATTAAATACAAACCATTATTTAAAAGTGTGTGGTGTATTGGGATGGATGAAATGGGAGAAGCTGATAAGCTTAACCCTGGCTTCAAAGGATTTTACAATCAATGCAAAGAAATAGAATCTCACAGCAGTGAGTGACCTAAGGGGTTTTTCCAGCTGGAAACACTAATAAACACAGGGCCATCTTCATTCATGCACATATAGGAAAAAGGAAATGTCCATGAATTAAATATATGTGAATTGTGCATTTTCTCATTCCAGCCCAATTATCTATATTTCTGGCAATCATGAAAGTGGAAAGTTGTAATAGGAGGGGAAATGACTCCATGTAACTTCTATGTAATAGGTGGATTTTCACTAACAAAAAATAGGTTACCTCTATTTGTTTAATCTCAAAAGGTGCAAGCGGATTCTTTTTTAGCCATTGTTTTCAGTGTCAACGTTAAGTTATAGGTGTCAATGTTAAGTTACAAGACTCAAAAATTGCTGTTTCATGTAAGAGTTGCCAGCACACAAAGCCTGATCGTGGAGTTTGTAAAGCCCAATGTAATTGTATGATGGCTCTTAATTGAGCCTGGCCATGTTGTGAAAGACCTAAGTCTCCTTCGAGAAGATCTAATGCTGAGCACATGATGTTATTCAATGAGTCACCATCCCTGCTTGCCATCATGGATCTTCTAAATGCCTCCCTAAAAGAAGCTACAGTTCCACATGACTGGAAGCATGCCATGGTGGTCCCACTCCTTAAAAAGGCCAACGCTGACCCTGATTTATCATCCAATTATCGATCTATTTCTTTGCTGCCGGCCTTTTCCAAAATTATGGAGAAACACATACATTCCCAACTCACTAAATTTGTCGAAGACCAATAGCTTCTCCACCATTTCCAATCCGGTTTTAGAGCCGGTTTCTCTACCGAGACCACCTTACTAGGAGTAACGGAAAGGCTACGTCACCATCTGGATGCTGGTGACACGGTCACCCTCATCCTACTTGACCTCAGCGTGGCATTCGACACGGTATGCCATACCACACTAGTAAAAACGCTTAGCTCTCTAGGTATTGGCGGCTCGGCCCTCAGCTGGCTCATCTCATTTCTTTCCAACCGCACTTTTCAAATCTTTTCCTCCACTACCAGCTCTGACTTTCATTCTCTACCTCACGGTGTGCCCCAGGGCTCTATCCTCAGCCCCCTACTTTTTAATCTATATGTCAGACCCCTAGTCAACGTCGCGGATGTAGCAGGACTGTCCCTGTTCACCTATGCTGACGATTCCCAAATCATCTTTTCTCTCTCCACGAACAAAGCAGCCGGGCCATCCCATCTTCAGCTGGGCCTGGGAAAAATTGCATCCTGGATGCAGACCAATTACCTCAAATTAAACGGAGAGAAAACAGAGGTTCTGGTTCTGGGCAAAGACAAAGATCTCTGGGGCCCACAACACTGGCCTAGTGTGATGGGTGCTCTCCCCCGCCCCTCCAGCAAAGTCTGTAACCTAGGTGTTATCATTGACGACCAACTTTCTATGCACCATCAGACAGTCAAGGTAGCAGCCACCTGCTTTACCATCTTGAAGTGGCTAAGAAAGATCATCTGGATGTTGCCAGAGCCCATGCAGAAAACAGTAGTCCAGGCCCTCATCACCTCGAGACTGGACTACTGCAATGTCCTCTACCTCGGATCTAATAAGGCGATGACGCGCAGGCTTCAGCTGGTCCAAAACTCTGCCGCAAGACTACTTTGCAGGGTACCTAGAATGACCTCTGTCTCAGGCCATTTGAGAGACCTGCACTGGCTCAGGGTGGAGAACCGTATTAAGTTCAAAGCCCTGAGCTATATGTTCAAAATTAAAACAGGTGTTGCCCCCAAATATCTTCAAGCCATGGTCAACCCTTATGTGCCCTCCAGGTGCCTCCGTTCATCCACTCAAGGGAACTTTACTGTGCCCAGAATAAAGCTATCCCGGATGGGAGGAAGGTCTTTCTCCTACCTTGGCCCCTTGCTATGGAACTCACTTCCTAAAGCCATCCGAAACGAAACGGCATACACCCAATTTCGTAAATCTCTGAAGGCTTGGCTCTTCAACCAGTAATCAACTTAGCTGCCTTTTGTTCTTCTGCTTCGCTCCGGCGCCGGGAAACCCTTTTTGGGTAGCGGCTGCGCCTTACAAGTTTAATAAATAAATAAATAAATATGGGGCATATTAGCAAGAACATGCGATAAATATCGCAAACCTTGCTTAGGGCGCCTTTTTTTATCGCCGGCTATCGCTGGATATTACCGCGGAAATAACATGCTATTACCAAGGTTTATCTCCATTGCGATAAAATATCCAGCGATAGCGGCGAAACCCAGCTTTAACGCGAGAAATCCAGCGATAAAATCCTATCGCTAATTCTGGGGACTTAACCTTACAATCCACCTCCCATTGACTTTCATTGCTAAGTCATGTTTTTATCAGTTCTAAAAAACAAGCGCTAATCGGGGTTAGCGTGCGTTTCTTTATCGCTTCGCGGGTATTGCTAATAGGCGATAGGTATGTAAGCGACTGTTTTCTGTCGCTTTTAGTTGGGAACGCCTTCCTTGCATGTCATTAGCGATAATTATCGCTGACATGCAAGGCGATGTAAAACCCGGCCGCTATCGCCAGAAAGCTGTCGCTAACGCCTGTTAGCGACAGCTTGCTAATAGGGCGTTAAAAATATCGCCGCTTTAGCGGCAAAAAGTCCAGCTAAAGCGGCGATGGAGCCCTTGATAATATGCCCCTATATTCTTTTGCAGAGTGTGTGCATGCCTTTGTCGATAATCTTGAAAACTGCTTGCATATTTTCTTTATCTAAGTGCCAAATTCTTTCAGAATCTTCTCTTTTGGAATATTTATTCTATTAGTTTTAAATGGCATATATATCTGTTGCTATGTATCGTTTAGTTTTAGTGGCCTGTGATCACAGGAACAAATCAGAAGAATCCATGTTTCCATTTATTCGGGACAAAATCTCCTTCACAGTTTTAAGACTGGAATGTGCTAACCAATGTTGGCACAGTTTACCCACACTATACATTGTAATGACTACAGGTGTGTGTCTGTTACATAGGGGATCAGGGCGATTAGCTTTTGGACCATCCTAAATTCCCTAAAGAGCACCTCCAAAACTACTAAGAATGTTAATTTTTGGCACACAGAATACTCAATGACACATAGCAATATGTACTGTCCACAATTATGTGCAGTGCTGTGACTGTAATGCAGTTGTCATATGGCAAACTGGACATTTACCATGTTCTGGCAGACGATGAATATGGCAAGCAGGCCTTAAATATGACCCAAACATGTAGTTTTGGGTGCAGAATCCTGTGTAGTGGTTTCTGTCTTTGCAAAGCGCGCTATCATCCAGGAGGTTATTGTGCCACCAATGCAGGAGCAGTCTGGGCTGATTCATGGACTTGCCTAGTTGAAGAGCCAAGTCTTTAGCTTTTTTGTGGAATTCAACAATTTTAGAGGCGGTGCACATTTAAAGGGCAGGTCATTCCAGGCTTTCGGAGCAAGGTAGAAGAAGGAACTACTGCCTGTTCTTGTGCTGCATATGCATGGGATGTGTACAAGTAGGTCTGAGTGAGTGTTGGTGTCTGGAAGATTTCTAAAGTTTTTTTTAAATTATGCTGGGCCAGTGTTGTCTAAGGCTTTGAATGAGTGTTAGGAGATCGGAAAGAGCTCCCTTGTGGATGGGGAGCCAGCTAATATCTTTGAAGTGCATGGTGTGTGCGGGGTGGGTGTTTAAGCGTAAGCCTGGAGTGTTGTGTAAGGCTTTGAATGAGTGTATCAGGATTTTAAAAGAGCTCCCTTGTGGATAGGGAGCCAGCTAATATCTTTCAGGTGCATGGTGTGTGCGTGGTGGGAGTTTAAGGGTAAGCCTGGCTGCTGCATTTTATATCATCTGGTTAGCTGAGTAAGGGAGTTATTCAGTACCAGGGTGAGAGCGGCACCAATTGGGCTGATTCCTTTGGTGAAGATGAAGTGACGGCATGTGTATCTCTACTACCTTGACTACCTGCCTTCTGCCTATGCGACAGTCAGCCGATGCCTCATCGCACTGATTTATAACATTCATAAATAAACTTTGAAAAATTTAAGCTCCGAAGTGCACCCCTTTTCTTCCTTATTGAGGGTTTTTTGTGAGGACTTTCCTGTAGGGTTAATATATATATATATATATATATATATATATATATATATATATATATATATATATATATATATATATATATATATATATATATGTCCATTTCACCACACAACACCTGTTGCAACGCGCACTCCTTCCACAAATTTAAGGCTCACTCCCACTGTGCTTGAATCGGTTTATTTGATGGTACCCAAGCCGACAAAAACCCAACGCGTTTCGGCATCACCGCCTTGCTCACGGAACCGATTCAAGCACAGCGGGAGTGAGCTTTAAATTTGTGGAAGGAGTGCGCGTTGCAACAGGTGTTGTGTGGTGAATTGGACATTGATACAGGGTTTCTCGGACCCTGACGCGCACCGCAGCTGCAGTGTCCCGGTTGTTCTGAGAAACGTGGAGAGGTTATATATATATATCAAATTATCAGCTTTTTTCCTTGTTCACTTTTTTGAACAACATATGAATTTTACATCAATAAGTTGTTAAACATTATGGCTTTCACAGTTGCAATTACTGTCATTTTGTTCTTTTTAACATATGAATTTCATATCAATATGTTTTTAAGCACTATGAATTTTAATAGATGTATTTTTACATATGCACACATGACTTTTTTATGTATTTTATATGGAAAAGTTTTTAGGTATTTTTTGGCATTTATCAACAATTGGGATTTAACCCAATACTCTGTGCTAATTTATATACATATATATTTTTACAAAAATATAATGTGCTATTTATAATGTAAGTATTTATGGCAGTTTTTGCACATACTGAAAGGCATTTATTGCACGACAAATTGACCGAATGATATTAACAAATGTGTCTTTTTTCCATGTCTATGTATTTTGTTATCACGTGATTGGCACTTTGCACTTTAAATGTAGACTCAGGGCTTTCGTAACGCGTCATGTGATCAAGGCCGTGTCAGGCCGAAACGCGTCAGGGCGGTAGTGGTGTTGAGAGCACAATAAAGATTTCATGCACCAAATTGGGTTCGTGTTCCGTCCTTTCCCAGAGAAGGGAATCCACGAAGAACGGCGTCTGCTATATATATATATATATATATATATATATATTCACACACACATTTCTTATGTGTGTGTGTGTAGTGTATGGGCACACACACACACACAAGCAATGAATGAAAACTGCATGCATGTATGCTTGCTGCAGCCAATGTTTGTAGTAATATCAGGGCAATTGATAATCAAATAAGGCAAGATCATGTGCACCATTTTTTCCCTGTGGGAGGCAGGATAATCATTCTCCCAGATGAAAACTCACATTTTTATTTATAATTTTAGCGCCCCCTTGGAGTCGGCCCATATGCTGCTGGGGCACCGCCCCAAATACACAGACATTTCTGGTGTCTAATGGCTTCTTGTTCGTGTATCACGGCGCATCAGCGATATACAGGCAGAAAGATGTTTGTGGAAGGCATTGCTGCAAAAGGGAGACACTCCCCTGTTCATTTATGCCTCCCTCAATTGTGGTGAGGGATCTTATGCAAAAAAAAACACCTGACGGTGGACAGAGCACTCATCTCCTCACTCCTCCGTGCCAGGTGCGAATCAGTGGCGTTAGCTTGCCTCGTGTCACACTGACTTCAGGGATGGGCAGGAGGGGGCGGGGGCTTTGTCCCCACCCTTTGTTTTTAAAAAAGCACACCTCCGGTGCAAGCACCAATGGTTTCCTTTAAACCCTCCCCAGCAACGGCCAATTACCGACAGACACACTGGAGAGGAAGTGCTGCATCGGGCGTTGGCTGACGCCTGCACTGAAGGGGTTAATTCAGTTTTTCAGAAGTTGCTGTTGATGTTGTGAAAAATAGAAATCTGAAGGATGGGATCTGTCTACACTCTGGAAATAAGGGAATTCCTTTAGAAAATGTGGATGACTATTAGGGGGCGGAGCCTCACAATGTTCCCTTTGTGTGTAATTGTATATTTCCCTAAGACAGCTAGTTCGATATATGTAATAATGTGCAAAGCGGAGTAAACAAACATTTCTTTCTAGTTAAATGCATTCAAATAAGTATCTTCATTTTCAAGAGTTGGATATGCCTATAAATCAGACCTAATGCGTTTTATAGTCTCAGTGTCCCAGCCATCTTAAATAGAGATGAGAATAATCACATTAATAATTGAAACTCTCAAAACATATGGCAATTGCATTGCCTCAGTGGAAAGGAACCCTCTCCCAAACTACACCCTCCGGCACAGGATAAGCTGTAATGTTTGCAGCATAGAGACCTTGTTGAGCTCTGTGGGAAGAACGATGCAGTTGTAGTTTTAAAACCACGGGCTGTGATACTGTTTTTTCAGGGATGTAATGTGCATTCAGTAGTAGCAGAACAACAGTCAGTGTTATAAGACACACAATGAAAATAAACATTCCTGTAGTAATCTAAACACGTGGTTTTAAATACCTGTCACAAAACAAATTATAAGCAAGAAGAAATCAATGGCACAGAGTGCCTGGGGAATTTGATGAAAAGTCACCTGTGCAAAACTCAGATTCAGTCTTGAAAAGGCATCATCTCAATCGATGTTGACTCAAGTGGGATTTTATAGTAAACCACAGCATTGACTGGAACATTTGCAGCTCTAGAAATTGCAGCATCAGATTCCTCCATGGAATCTGTTATTTGGTGTAAAACTGGAGACACAGTAGGCTTGAATATCCCCGGCCAGGGACCCAAGGTAATGATGTTATTGTACTCTACAAGGGGCATTTCATTCAGAGTAAGAAGAGGTTGTGAGACTCTACTCTGAATCCTTCTTGATATCCAAGAGGGTCTGCTTTATAGGATCGGCCACATAGTGCCTCTTAATGTGGTCAATGGACACCTGTCTGCTTTTCTTTGAACCAGACAATGGAGGCAGGATTACAGTTTGTGTGCCTTTTATCACAAGAACTGGAATAGGTGGTCTATAGGCTCCACCATAAGCTTGTTTATCTTGGATCTTTTCTCAAACTAGATATCCTACTTGGGAGCCCCACCAGTCAGCAGTTGGTAATAGGATCTCTTCGCCGGTGGGGGCTTCAGAATGCTTTGAATTAGATAACTTGCCTCTGACCTCTTGGATGTTCTGCAAGATATTGAAACATTGGTCCAGGTCAAATTATTTTTCTTCCATCACCTTCCTAGAGTTATATCTTAGGTAAATACATAGGCACCTACCCAGTACTCTTCTAGGCAAGTTACTTAATGCTCTCTGAACTCCATATAGGTGACGGTGCCAGCTAACACCTGAACTGTGCACCCTAGCTCTCGGGGCTTGCGTAAGTGTGCTGTTAGCACGCTTTAAGAAATACATTTTAAAAGCAAATTTCAACTTGCACACAATATTAGAATAGCACCTTGGAATGCATTTAAACCTTTGCAGAAAATGATTTTGCATAGAAAAATAACACGTAGGAAAATGCGCTTGATTTAAACGTGTAAAGACTTACTTTTAGAATCCATTTTAACTCTGATAAAAGAATGCATAATTAAATCACACGTAGGGAAAATGTGCTTGCTTTCAACGTGTAGGAAAAATAATGCAAAGAAAAAAATGTAGTAGGCTACCATTCTCAATATGCTTCTGTAACTATGCCCAAGCCATTTCCTACAACTCTTGCTCACAGTTAAATACACATTTATTTAGAATATTTTGCCTAACACCAGCATGCTACCAAAGAATGTGCGGACTTCAAGAATATGTTATTTTGCTTCATCACACCATATTAGATCATCTTGCTTTAACAATGAACTTTGCTGAGGATTCATAATTAATAGACTGTATGAAGAATACTTTAGATATATTTTATGTATGCTTAACCAGGACATTGTCAATAGATATGTTTCATTGCATTTCACTAGTCCTTTGTATTCATAGTGGGACATTGAATGCAGCTAATAGCTTAGGTAAGAAGATTCACGTGAGAACTTTCCTCCATGTTTCCATATTCATAAAATTTGTTTAACTATGTATCGGCATAAATGGTTACTGTGGGAATTGGGAGCAGAAGCAATGGATGTTGCCAACACCATTGGATAAGCTGTTTCCATTGTCAAAGAGCATCATCCACCTTGTTTTTATACTATATTTGAGTGTTCCTGGAGAGAACCTTTTCTGAGACCCCCTTTTACTCTTCTTTGTGAGAGTCTACCTTTTAGCCATCCTAAACCTTGTTCTTTGCTTCTCATTGCTGGAAGCTACAGCTGACAGTGACTTTACCTTCTTTCGTCCTGACCCTTCTTGATCAATGCTACTTCAATGATCATTTCTCTATCACTCATTTATTTCAATGGTTGCTACTGCAGCTGTGGGGAAGTCAGCTGAGTTTCCAGAATGACTCTTTATGGGGAGTTCAAGAGTCTATCTATGTTCCAAAAATCTTGCTATTTTCTAGAAAGAACTCTTAATGGGTTCTCGATTTAGGGTAGATTAGGCTTCTTTAGCTAGTTTAGTGACAGTTTCTATTTGATTTATGCTGTCGCTAATCAACCTTTTATTTGATATTTCTGTAATCTGGACTAACTGGAATAAAGATGACAAAACCATACTAATCCTTTAAAGATAAATAAAGGTTTTAGAAACTTCTACAACTTCTCGTCATTGAATGAAAATATAGAACCTGACAGTTGATTATATCTATGACCTGTACTTTTTGTCCTTGCTCCATTCGCAACATGGTGGCAAAGTTCCATCCGACCTGTCAAGCGCCAACTGGTTTTCAAGGGTCCAAGCTGTAATTTGGGATCTTTGGTTTAATACCCTATTTTTGACAATCCTTGGGCACTGACAACGCTCTATTAACTCATTACTCTCTGATCGAGATGGGTTGCTGGATTGCAGACATACTTCCAGAGCAGACATAGCATACCTGCAAGCTTTTGATGTAAATGCAGAACCATTTTCTGAATGAAATGTATGTACTGCTCCCATAGCTATAAGACACTGCAAGTCCTTTATGACTGCTCGAGCACCTGCATTTCCCTGAGGCCACACTCATAGGAATCAAGAACATGAATTGATTGCCACCAACTTGTACTTACATTGGTTAAGAGAATTAATTGATCCGACGTGGTCCCAATATAACATTTTAAACAGTAGATTGGAGACTGGGGGGGCGGGAGGATTTGCTTGGGTCTTCTAACAATAAAAAGCTTTAGTTTGTGGACAACCATCACATTTTCTAACATAATCTCGGACTTGATTAGGTAAACATGGCCGCCAGTAGCGATGGCTGTGACATTGCCCGGTTGCATTTATCCCAGCATGAGCAGGCACTAACCGTTCATAACCTCCTTTAATTAGGTCTATTCCAGACAGTGTATTGGGAATTATCCTATCTCCCTGACCTTTTGGTGGTGCCTTGGACCTTGTCCCATACTTACCCTAAGTCCTGAAGAACAGTCTTGTAAGTCGTTGCTCAGTGCCCAAATGTACTATATGTGTTTCCCTCATAGAATAACATGCCGCTTTAAAGATACATTAACAGTGCATTTTCTAAGACTTGAAAAATCACTATCTTAAAAGGTACTTACCCAATTCCGTTGATCTTGGTGTCTAAATTCATTTAAAAATCTGTGTTATTTTTAAAGAACGGTGTTGGATTTCTTTGAGTGTGTGTCTCACTTACTGACTCTGTGAGTGCAATAAATGCTTAACACTATCCTCTGATAAGCCTAAACGTCTCGCCCACACTACCACCAAAGAGAGCATTTGGTATTATAATTTTAACCCCTGTAAACCACTCTGCAGAGTGTACCTAATTTTGGAGCACTATATTGGCAGCCAGCTTCCTACAGCCTATGGGTAATCATTTGAAGTAATGTCAAATTCCATTGAAGCTGAAAGTGGTTACTCACTTTCAGGTGCTGTGTTTTGTCTGAAAACTCCATTGGAAATGTCCAGGGTTGTTTTATATATTTTCCCTACTAGGTTTGTCATCAAACTTTTGGTGTGGGCAATTTGATTTGAATGTGTAATCTAAAACTATTCTATATGATCCGCCTGCTTTTAAAATGGGGAAAAGAGAAACAAGGTGCTATCATGCCCTGATATTGTATTTGATTTATTATTGCTTTTATAAAGAGCTTTGTTTCTGGCTCCATGGGATATTGATCCTGTCCCTAGGGCTCACTACGCGAGGGAATAAAATGTGGAATAGTGTATATGCCACCCAATTTTGTTTCTGTATAGCCTTGGGGCTTGTTTTACAGCCCGACCTTTTTTATAAATGTCCATGATATTCATAGGTACTGTAGATGAAAAGGCCACTCCAATCACCTGTTCTCCTTTCGGGTGATTCCCTAATGAAGACCGGGGCCAGTCATCTTCTGCTGGTATGATATCATAAGCTTCAGATAAATGTGAATAGAAAACTGCTTCAATTTTGTGCTGCATATCCCCCTCAATCTGTATAACCAAATCATAACCCTATCAGAAGAAATTAAATATTTAGTTGGCCTCATTCTGTATAAAATTGTCAGTTGGGGGCGTGGCCAAGCTGCGACCGTGATGGCCGCATAGACTTGGAGCTCTGCCGCTGTTTCCCTTTGTTGGGCATGTCATGGCGGCGTACATGGCGATCCGTAACTCCGACCACACCGTGTGAGGTGTAGGAGATATTGGTGCAGCTCATGTTGGGGCGGCAGGCTGATTGAGGCTCGCGGCGCGGATCGGCGCCGACCCGCCTGAACTGACACGGTGTGGCCTACCACCACGAGGGAAGCCGGGGCCTCGAGTCGTGAGCCGGCTGGAGCCGGAGCACGGAACTGCGAGACTGTTGGGAGCTGTGGCCGGACAGCGGGCATATTGCGATGAGCGGTTGCGGTGGGGGGTTGGAGGCTTGTTCCACCGGTAGCAGGGGCACTGGCATTCCCCGGAAGGCCCGCAGCGACAGGGGCAGCAGGTGGGCTTGGGGATCGGCCGCCCAGCCGTGTACTGTGCTGCCTGCACTTGCCCTCCCAGCAGCTGCACCCGTCCTGCCTGATTCGCATCCCGCCTTGGCATTGCGGTACCGGGGGCCCCCCTCCATCTCCTTTCTCCCAGCGCGTCAAGTCGGGCCGTGTTAGAGGGCCGGGCCCATCTGGTCTGAGGGGCATCCTACTGAGGCAGCGTACTATGTGTGGGGGCTCTCATACTTACCGGCTGTGCCCCAACCTGCACCAGGGGTGCCACCCCAAGGCCTGACCTTGCAACTACAGTGCCTGCTCTAGACGACTGCCTAGATGTGGGCAGCTGATTCCTCCTGGCCCTCTCTGACCACCACACTGTAGTAAATGTCCAGTCTTGGCCTGCAACATGTCTGGGACAGCTGTTGGGCACCGTTGTCATTGTGGATGTACTAGCTGTTGGGATACAGCCACATTTACGTTTTTTGTTGGATACACCTACTGGAGTGTATGTGCTGCGGCCTCGCGTAACGCTAGGCAGTGGCGCGGCTTATCTACGCTTGGGGGCCACTCCTTCCTGATCACTGGGCTCTCCACCGCAGGGCTTCTGGCGCACCCGGGATTGCAGCGCATCAACGACGTGGGGAATGGGGCGCAAGGACCCCAAGCAAAGCACCCTATCCTTCAAGCCACCTGGCCCTAGCACTGCTGCGCAGCAGCCCACCATGGCGGAGGGTGGTGAGACACATGCTGAGGTGGCTGGGCCTGACAGCTTACTGGCGGAACTGAGGGCTGGTTTCAGAGCCTTGGACACCTGGTTTGATACCCTTGACAGAAGATTGGACTCTATGGGGGCCAGGCTGGACTCGCAGGAAGGGCATCTGACTGTAGCGGAGGGTAGAATCTCAGACCTGGAGGACCGCGCGGCCCAGACAGCTAAGAAGTATGAGAGAATAGAGAAGCTCCTTAAGTCTGTTGCCATCAAGAATGAGGACTTAGAAGCTCGTGGGCGGAGGAACAACATCCGTATTATGGGGGTTCCCGAATCCACCAACACGGGGCGCCTGGACCGTTTTGTGGAAACGCTTTTGATGGATATGCTTGGCTGTGAATCCTTTACCACCACCTTTGTTGTTGAGCTTGCACACCGTATTTTGGGGCCACGACCCAACCCAGGGTGCCCACCAAGACCGATCATAGCCCGGCTCCTAAATTTTAGGGATAGGGATACTGCCTTACGGCTGGCACGTGAGAAGGGCCAGCTTGAGTGGCAGGGCTCGAGCATATCCCTGTACCCGGACTTCACTGCTATGGTCCAGGATGCACGTAGAAAATATGCAGGGGTGAAGGTGGCCCTGCGGAAGATTGGACTACGATACGGGATGTTCTAGCCAGCACGGCTGAAGGTGGATGTTGATGGTCGTTCCGGAGTGTTCGACTCCCCCCATGACGCCCAAGAGTTCTGTCAGAAGTACTCTAACGCTGCGAGGAAGAAAGGCACGGCATCGCCGCAGCATACCCAGGACATACCGGACTCCGGTGCCAGTGCGGACCTTTTCTCCGCTAATTAGTCACACTGCACCTGTTTTCAAAATTGCAGTAGTATGATGTTATGTTCCCTCTGTTTGTGCTGCACCACCGTGGACTCGTGCCTGTGGCACATTATTATACCACCATAGACGCATCACATGCAATTATGCAGGCACCCTATGCCAATAATAGGGGAAGCGGCGGGGTGTTGCCACCCCCCCAGTGCAGTTGCGCATGTCTCAGTTTGTGCAGGTTTACAGTATAACTTGTTTTTGTTTGCATGACTCTTTCATCATGGTTCTAAGGGATGGGGACTTCCCCCCCAGAGTTAGGTGTGGGGGATGGGTGGTGGGAGGGGGGGACTTGGGTTTGTTGGTGAATATTTGTAGCTCGCTATTATTGTAGATATCAGTTGCAGTGTCGCGTACGTAGCCCTGATATCAGTAAGTCAGAAACACAGGATATAGATTATGGTTGATAAGGTTGTTGCAGAGGCCAGTGTGGTGCTAATGTCTTGGAATGTTAGGGGTTTAAATAATGCCCGTAAGTGTAACCAGGTGACGATATCAAGTGGACATTGCTTTCTTACAAGAGACTCACCTTGCGGCGAATGGCATCGGGTTGGGGAGCACATAAATACTTTGCTGGATATAGTTCTTTTGCCAGAGGGGTTGCAGTGTTGATACACAAACGGGTGCCGTTTCGGGAGGAGGAGGTCTATCGGGATGCAGGGGGTCGTTATTTATTGGTTAAAGGTTCCATGCTGGAGCACTCTGTGCTACTGGTTAATGTATAGGCTCCGAATATTGACGCCCCGAGTTTTTTGAGGCTATCCACAGTCACATAGTTCGCATGGGGGCAGATTGTATTTATATGGGAGGGGATTTCAATTTGTTGCTAGACCCGGGACGGGATAGCACAGCGCATACAATAGCCACAAAACCGAGGGCGAGGCGCGTGGTACTGGACACTATTGAACAGCTTGGGTTGGTGGATGCATGGAGATATCACTGCGCAGACCGTGAGGGGTATACTCATTATTCTGCACCCCATAATACCTGGACGCGGTTCGACTACTGGTGCTTGTCTGCTGGGGTGGCAGTATGGGTTGATGCGGTTACTCATCTCCCACTTACTTTATCAGATCACTCTCCTGTGATGATAAACCTGCATATCCCTAGAGCGGGGGGGTGGAGCGACATTGGCGATTCCCGGATATGGCCTTGAGGGATACTGGGGGATATTCTCAAGAACGTTTGATAACTATCGCAAAAGTAGCTTAACGCAACTCTTCACATCGCAGTCCATCGGGGGACAATAACACCGTGTCAACATGGAATTCTCAAGCAGGCGGCACCATGCGATAGTCCCACGATAACGTGTCCAATGACGCGCTAAAATCAACGCGACACCGCAAAAAAGCGAAACACCAACGTGAAAAATCCTGCGATGACGCCAACCCCGATACAAAAAATCAGCGAAAATCAGCCACAGGCCTGCAATTCCCACGCGTCATGCGTGAAAATGCACCATAAAAGACGGAAAAAAACCCACAAACAAATGCCAAATCACAGCGAAGCACAATGGAGGCAGCCGGAGCAAGTGCAGAGGACAACCAGAAGCCCCCCCAGAGGACCATCCTGGGACTTCGGGGTCAGGGAAGGGCAAGACAAGAAGAGTAGGAAGAAGCGGTTCAGTCCGCAGGAAAACAGGATCCTGATAACGGAGGTAATAGAACACCATCAACAACTGTTCGTCACCTCCACTGTGTCATTGGCAACAAAAAATGGACTGTGGCAGTCCATCGTGGACAAGGTGAATGCAGTCGGAGTGCTGAAGAGGACAATGGACGAGGTCAAGAGGCGCTGGAATGATGTCAAGCGCAAAACCAAGCTGAAACTCACCAACAACCTCAAGGCAGCAATGCAGACTGGAGGTGGGAGCCCAGCGACACACCAGGAGCTGGACGAGATGGAGGAAATGGTGTCCACAGTCATCAGTGGGGAGACGGTGGCAGGAGTTGGGGGCCCGGACACTGCTCAACATGACCGGACACAACAGCAACAGGGTGAGTACCCAACAGGGACCGGGGGGACGGGGGGAGATGGGCACAATGGCACACATGCACAATTAAGCAAAGCACATCTGCGGACAGACCATGCCCCAGGCCCCCAACTCCCACCAAGAGACCAATGCACACAAGTATGCAACATCTCAGCACTGCATAAGCACAGAAGCCAGAGGCACACCCCATGTAAGTGATGAGGTGCAGCCAAAACTGAGCTCCATGGGCGACCCACCCTAAATGCGGCACCCACACATCACATGCAGAGCACATCAACATTGACAATGATGCGGTACAAACCGCAACACGTCCACAACAGAACAGGGGACACAACTGGTGCCGCATGTGCGTAGAAACTGGCCAATCACATTTGGCAATGCAGGGAAATGTGAGTTGACAATGCACAAGTACAAACACACATCCGTGAAGTTGTTGGAATGTCCACTGTCCCGCATCAAATAGGCAGCTCCCCACACACAGTCACAATGTACACTGTCATGCAGTCTGAATGTAAACATGTACAATGCGTCAACATACATGTGAACACATTGTTAAACTGCATCTCCCCTTCACATTGCAGGAGGAAATCCAACACCCCCTGCAGAGCATTCCCAACCTCTCTTTTCTGATGACGAAGAGGACCACCACTCCTTCGACTCCGACGCCCTCCAACAGCTCGTGGAGAGCCTCCGCAGCCCACTTCCAGGAGCAGGCCACCCCAGCTGCTACGAGGAGAACCCACCCCCTGCACAGAACACACAGCAGGCAGCACCCACCACCACAGCTGCCTCCCAGGACCCCCACGACGAACACATGGCCTTCCAACGCCGTGTGTTGGTGTGCCAGGAGAAGCTGGCTGAACAGGTGCAGGTGGGGTTCGACCTCATGGCAGACAAACTAGATGCCATACGTGAGTGTCTAAGTCCCATCAGGGACCACTCACAATCCCTAACGGACACCCACAGTCCGCTCCATGCACTCCAACGAACCATGGCTGACATTGCCAGAGTCCTGACTCAGAGACAAGAACGACTGACTAGTCAGAGTGCCACCAGCGAACTCGCCCGGGAGTTGGGACTCATGCGGAGGCTCATGGAGAACATGGAGCGGATGCGGGCGGAAAGAGCGGCTGCCACAGCTGCACACCAGGGAGAGGTAGCTGGGTCCCTCAATGACATAAAGACCAAACTCATGGCATTGCTGCCACAAGGCCTGGCGCTGATGCATGCTGCTGCTACCACCCCATCGACATCTCCGGCCCCTGATGTGTCAGTGCCCCACAGTGCGGCAGACATTCCACCTCCGGCCCCGGGGGTGTCACTGCCACACAGTGCTGGAGACAGAACACCACCACCCACATGTGAGGCACATGCAACAGCAGAGGACGAAGATGCGGATGAATCCACCTTGGTGGTGAGAAGGAAGCGGTAGCATCCATCTCCAAAAATGTGGCCTGTTTCTGTCCTCTGCATCATCAGCTGCCACTGTCCCTTGATGCACTCAGCGACACTCACCTTGGACCACGACATGGACTGCCATAATCTGTTTGGCCACCAACGACACGGATAACAGACTGCGGACTGAACTCTTCCTTCCCCGATGTACTCATCATTCCCTGAGGGACTCTGGCTGGCCCTCCACGTGCCAACGATGCAGAGTGAGGTCTGCATGGCCCTGTACTGCTCCAGCTGCAACACACCACTGATTGTGCAATAAACATTCATGTTAACACAGATGTGTCATGTCTATGATCTTTCAAGTGTGGAAGTAGGTATGAATGTAGGGTCAGTGACCTCCCCTTACATCCATGTTGCGCATGTTGTGGGACTTGGGTCACAGGGTGACACATTGCCGATTGCGGTCCGTGTGGCGCCGACACTCCGACAGCGACACATCCATTAGTCCACGGAACCACGCTCAGGGCCCCGGGGTCATTGTTCACACCCTTACGCTGGACTGGCATACGCAAGGACAGCCCCCTCCGCTTACGCTCACAGGGGGGACGACAAGGCTACATATCCCAGGTCTTCCCTGTAGGGATCTGCTGCACACAGGTCTGTCAGCATGCCACAGCCACTCCCTCACGGATGTTTACACCCACACCACACCCATCCAGCACAGGCGTCACAGGACATGTGACCCTGCCAATAATAAGGCCCTGGCGCACGTGCTGGATGCCATTTCCAATCTCTGACTGGCTGTCTCCATGTGGTTCTCATTTATGCATGAGGGCCTAGGGCCCTGCCACCTCACATTGCCCAGTGCCGGGGGTGACATGATGGCGTCCGCACCATGGGACTCAATCATGAAGGGTCCATGGCTAGCGGTGCACAGACATGGTGGCACCGGATACACTGCGGCAGGCACAGGCACACCGCCACGAGACCGTGTCTTTCGGTGCACTGAGATAGGGCCACCTGAAATGCTGAGTGGGTGGGCAGCCTGCGATGATGCGCAGTCCTGGCGGTCAGGACTGGCAAGGTTTAGTGTGAGCCCTGCTGGACCGCAGTGTAGGCCTGAGCCAGCGGGCAGTGCGTGCCTCCTGTCACGTGGCGTCGCCTCGCGGTTCACAGAGTTAGTGGCACCTATTGGGCTGAGCGGGTGTGCAGCCTGCGATGATGCCCTGTGCACTGAATTGTTCTCTGCCATTGCGAAATCAAGACCCAGAATCAGGTGTGTGACCTGGTGGCCTGCGGTGCCTGGCTGCATGATGTGGAGGGTGCCAGGGTCGCGGAACCCGGGCTTGGAGCGGGCAACCACCGCTGGGCGGCGGGAGGGGCGGGGGAGCAGCAGCCTGTGTGCGCAGGGGCAGGCAAGCGATAATGGCGTGTGCAACTGTATGGTCTCTGCCATTCATGTCTCTGGAAACTGTTTCAGATGAGGGACCTGGGGGACTGCAGTGTATACCGGCACGTGGTTGGAGACACACCGGTGGCAGCAGGTGAGCGGTGAGGCATGGGCCCGCAGTGTTGGCACTCTCTCCCTCTCTCCCTCTCTCTCTCTCTCCCTCTCTCTCCCTCCCTCTCTCCTCTCTCTCTCCCTCTCTCTCCCTCCCTCCCTCTCTCTCTCCCTTTCTCCCTCTCTCTCTCTCTCTCCCTCTCTCTCTCTCTCTCTCTCCCTCTTTCTCTCTCCCTCTCTCTCTCTCCCTTTCTCTCTCCCTCTCTCTCTCTCTCCCTTTCTCTCTCCCTCTCTCTCTCCCTCTGTTTCTCTCTCCCTCTCTCTCTCTTTCGCTCTGACTCTCTCTGAACTTTTATGAGCGCATGACACACCGTCTTATCTAGATTTCTGGTTTGCAGGCTGTGACTTGCAGATTGTCCTGGGAAGACCCTCCATGCCTCTTCAGTATTCTTGTTTCGGTTTTGTCCTGTAATAAACGTATTATTTGTATTTCATGATGTGGATGTCTGACTCTCCTTTTTCTGTCCACAGATGTATGATAGGTGTTGTGATTGAGCGGCTTCATGTGAATTGTTTTGTGCATGATTTTGGTAACGTTGTTGTGACATTTCTATGTCCCGGGGGGCGGGGTGAGTGGTGCCCGTAGTGGGCCCCGGGGGTGGGGGGTCCTGGGGGTGGTTGCGGTGGGTGTTGTTGCCCTCTCGGGGCTCAGGGATGCATGGTGAGTGGCTCCATGGCATCTGTTGTTCTTCATGTGTGGCTCTGGGCTGTGCTCCCTTTGATGGTTCCAGTTGTCGTCCGACTTTACACCAGGTCAGAGCAGGTGTTAATTTCCTGCAGTTAATGCGCCTTATCGCATGTTTTGTGTTCTCATCGCAGATGTGGCTGGTCGTTGAAAATGTTGTGGTGTCGTGTTGTCGCGGCTTTTTGCACGGGAACGCCTACTCTGCATCTCATTAGTGATAGTTGCCGTGATCTTCTGTGGCGATGTAGTTTGCGGCTGCTATCGCGGTTAAACTGGTGGTATAGGCTGTTAACACCAGCTTGTGAATGGGGCGATGTATTTATCGCGACTTTGGCTGCGATAAAGTGCCGGTAACTCAGCGATAGTTCCTTGAGAATATGCCCCACTGTCTTTGCCACGGAACTTGGGGAAGCGATAGTTGAATACTTTACGATTAATGTTGGGTCGGTGAAATCTAAGGCCACCCTGTGGGAGGCCTTCAAGGCCTATGCAAGGGGGGTGTGCATCTCAAAGTATGCTGGGGTACTTAGGGCCCTGCACCGCACCCTTGCACAGATAGAGGCACAGCTTGTGGAGCTAGATCGTGGTGCAGTTCATACCGATCCCCCCAACTTGCAAAGTCGTGCGGCACTCTTGGCAGAATTCCACGAAGCCGTGGAACGGGAGTCACATTTTCTAGGTAAATACGCAGTCGCTCGGCGGTATGGGGAGAGTGAAAGGCCTGGGAGGACGCTAGCCAGACTGATGCAACAAACTCGTAGGCCCACCTACATAGCGGAACTGAGTGGGGAAGATGGTGAGCGGATCACGGGTAACGTAGGGGTATTGAGAGAGGTACTTAAGTATTATATAACCTTATATACCTCCAGAACTGCCGACCTCCCTTCGGCCTATAGTGACTACCTCAATGAGGTCTCACTTGTCTGGATGGATAAGGCCCACCAGGAATTCCTGGCTGAGCCCTTTTCAGAGGATGAGGTAACAGACGCCATCAATGCGCTGGATGGCTCTAAAGCGCCCAGGCTGGATGGATTCATGGGTTGTTTCTATAAAAAATATAAGAGCCTACTTGTGCCCCATCTTATTGATATGTATCAGGAGGCCATCGAACTTGGAATGCTTCCACACTCTTTGAGAGAAGCTGTTATAATTTTGTTACCCAAGCCCGGAAAGGACGTACTAAAATGTAGCTCGTATTAGCCCCTGTCGCTCCTGAACTTTGATAATAAAATCTTAGCCAAAATGCTGGCCACTCGACTTGCTTTGATTGATTGTGGAGAAACTGATCTCACCCACGCAATCGGGGTTTATTCCCCATAAATCCACAGCCCTCAACACTCGCACGCTGTTTGCCATGCTAAATAGGATCTTGCCGACAGTCCCTGTGGCCGCCGTCCTCCTCGACGCTGAGAAAGCGTTTGATTTGCTTGAGTGGCCCTTTTTATATGCTACCATGGAGAGACTGGGGATGCCGGAGTGGTTCTTGGTGGTGGTTCGGCTATTGTACACATCGCCCACGGCGCATATTCGTTTGAATGGCACATTGACTAAAGCGTTTCCACTTGCAAGGGGAACGCGACAGGGATGCCCTCTATCCCCCCTACTGTTTGTAATTGCACTAGACCCACTGGTGTGCCAGTTGCTAGAAAGGCATAGTCATAGAGGGTTGCAGTTTAACACCGGGCCCTTGCTACTCACGCTCTATGCCGATGATATTATTCTTTATGTACGGCACCCGGATGACAACCTAACGCCGGTGCTCTGGGAAGTGACGAGATATGGCACCAAGTCGGGTCTTCTTATAAATTGGGAGAAATGGGAGATGCTCCAACTGATGGAGGCAGCCTGCGCTAGAACCGTAGATTATCCACTGACCTGGTGTGATGACTCTGTGAAATACCTAGGAGTCCACATCCATAGGGACAAGGATCGTATCCTACAGCTGAACTATGGCCCGGTAGTCGAGAAACTGGAACGCAATATTGAACGCTGGTTGCAACTGCCCCTATCGATGGCCGGAAGGATAGCTATAATTAAGATGGTGGTACTGCCACAATTATGGTATCTCTTTTTAAACATACCCATACCGCTATATAATAGCTTCTTCTCTAACCTACGCACGCTGTTAACGCGACTGATATGGGGTGGTAAACGGGCCCGTATTGGCTGGGACACTTTAATACTCCCATATGAGAGGGGAGGGTTTGGTGTGCCGAATCTGTAGATTTACTATCTGGTGGCACAGGTGAGCTTTGCTCGCCATTGGTATTGTACAGATCTTCGGATTCCGTACTATTGGCCCGAGGCCGATTTGGTTCTTCCATCTACGCTCAACTCCCTGTTGCCGCGGGGGTTCCCTTGGGACCCACAAGACATCCAGACAGTGTCCACGACCAGCTGGGCATGGCATAAGCTGCAGCCTGTGACAGGGGCTCGTGTATTATATTCCCCGCGCTGCCACTTGCGGGAAATGGTTGGGTTTCCATCCTGCAGGAGACACTAGTGAAGCGTACATTGGCCAAATTTCAGATGACCACGTTTGGCGATTTGTATCCAGGAGGGCACATTTTTTCTCGCACTGAAGACCCCCGTCTTCGAACTGCGACTAAAATGGATCACTTTGTGCTTCTGAGAGTGCAGAGGGCGCGTGCATGGGTGCATGGATAGTTACCCTCTGGAGCCCCCTGACTTTACTATTTTAACTGGGGTTATTAAGAGTGGGGATGGGAGCCACTTGGTTGCCCGGATGTACAAGGCGGCAGTGGCACTGCTCCCATGCTCCCATGCCATGCGGGCAGCGTGGGAGCGTGATCTTGGGTACCCTTTGACAGATGTGCAGTGGGGTCGCTGTTGTATTCAAACGCGTCGCGTGTCTCCTAACCACCGGCATAAACTGCTGCATTTCAAATTTCTGTGGAGGGTGTTCATGACTCCTAGTAAATTGCATCATATGGACCCCTCTCGTCCACACGCGTGCCCGCGGTGTCGCTCCCCAGCAGCTGACTTCAAGCATATGACGTGGACCTGCATTAGAATAGAGGACTATTGGAGGTCGATTTTTGGGGAACTGTCTAGGATGGTGGAGGTTGAAGTTGCGCCTTCGCCTTTGCTGGCGCTGCTGGGATATGTTCATGATCTGTGAATACACTTGGGGGCTAGAGGAGATTTAAGGACCTGCGTGAACCAACTCCCCACCAAATTAATGTTACACAAAAAAGCGGCCACGGGTCCGGAACAAGAGGAGGATATTAAACTGTCTGGACGTGCTCTACTATACAAAGACTAGGGGTTTCCCTTTTCAGGACGGTTCCCCTCACACACCAGAGGTGTCATGCTTCATCATAGGGGAGCCTCCTCACATGATAGACCTTGTCTTCACGTGGGCTACAACCCCCTCTCTACGAGGGAGGAGCTCAGGGATGTTTTTATTGAGTAAGGCTGGGTGTACTAAACCCCTATGTGGTGTGGAAAAGGATAAATGGAGTGCAGTGCTGTGAGGTGAAAGTTAAAACTAGCTAACGGGTTTAGCTATAAGTAACTTTATTCGGCTACCCGATGCCAGGATTAAAACCAGTGAGAAACTTAAAACACAAATGCCAAAATTAGAGACAGATGTGTCATTCGACCAACACATCTGTCTCTAATTTTGGCATTTGGCTCCCCTATGATGAAGCATGACACCTCTGGTGTGTGAGGGGAACCGTCCTGAAAAGGGAAACCCCTAGTCTTTGTATAGTAGAGCACGTCCAGACAGTTTAATATCCTCCTCTTGTTCCGGACCCGTGGCCCCTTTTTTGTGTAACATATGTTCATAATCTCCCCAAATCCAAATGCCGTTTTGTTGCTATAGCACTTCTTCTCGCTAAGCGTGAAATAGCTCTCAAGTGGGCCTGCTCACAGGCTCCCACACTCACTGCATGGCTTCATAGTATGACATACTGCAATACCACCAGCGACACATATGCGCAGCTGCAGCCACCGGCTTCTCGGCCCGTTGACATCTGGCAACCGTTTCAAACTTGCCTATTGGCAGCGCAGGATGGTAATGACCCCCCCCACTCAGGAACTGCCTGGCCCCACTGGACCTGCAATTGAGTAAAGTCATAAATGGTATGTGTTTTACCCCTTTGTTTCAAAATCAATGTATTTAATAATTGGTTCTCCTGTGGGGAATATTAGAGTGCGGATCTATACCTGGTGTAGTATGGGTTTTTTGGTCATGTCCGTACTGGGACACGCTGTCATGCACGATGTTGTCATATGCTTTTCTTCGTATTGCTGCACTTTAACACTATGATCTTTATGATTTCCTTTTCTTTGTTCATTGTAATTTGGAAAATTCAATAAAAAAAAAAAATTGTCAGTTGGACTCCCAACCAGAAATTCCTGGAAAGTCTGATGCGCTATCATTACATCTGCCACACTGTATAGAAGCGCTCTCACCCAAGTCCCATTCTGTAGAACTATTCGTAGCTAGTAATGCATGTTTTTTAGAAAGTTCTGCCACCACCTTCTTTATAAATTGAGCTTTAGAGTCTGAACCGTTCTCTTCCCTATTTATACTACCCTTAGTTTCTCGTCCTGATTCATCTTTTTGCTTGTTATATTCTTCTCTTCTCCATTACTCGGACTGACACCCTCTTTCTGGTAGTTAACTGTCAAAGTCCTGGAAAGAAAAAGAAGAGCAGATATCAGAATACTGATGCCATTCTGGCTTTTTAATTTTATCAATGTCCCCTAAATTATAACCATGCTGGGCTGGATTCCAGGGTTACTGGAGATCCAGTTTATCTCCCCCCCTTTTTCTTTTTGCTTTCAGTTACTGTTTATTCCTTTTAGTGGAGCTTTCAATCCAAAGAATCACTACCCACAGAGATATAAACTTGATATATTATTTTGGAAATTCCTGTTCATAATCTTGAACAGGAACTGCTGCAAGGCACTGGCGTATAACCAGAGCCGACACTTCTACACAATTGTTGCTTAGGATGATTGAGGAAACTGTAGAAATTAATTTCATACCTCAGTCCAGAGCTGGTACATCCCCTTGCTCATTTTGTACTTGTTTGAACTCTTCTAAGAGAACTGCTAGTGAGAGTGTGTCATGCGTGTTAGTGTATATGCAGGTGTTACACTCTTCTTCAGGTGGCACCACCGCAAAGGGAAGACAGTCAGTATTCTATGTTTGTCTTGAGGTGTTGTGTGAGGGTACATGCAGGTGTTACACTCTTCTTCAGGTGGCACCACCCCAAGGGGAATTCTATGTTTGTCTTGAGGTGTTGTGTGAGGGTAAAAGTGTTCCACCTGGTTCTTCTTGCGAGCAATTGAGAAGACAATTTCATTACACTTCATGGGAATCTTTCCCATGATAATGTTTATAGTCTGTGGACTTATTACTTCTACTCTAATTTTTCCCTGCAATACTGGTCCTGCTTGAGCTTGTTTAGTATTCATAGTTTGTAGTGCATATTATGTTAGTTTTATGTATAAGGAGAGTGTATATTTTAAGACTACTACAATGTCAGCGATTGATAGGTTTTCAGGATGAGCAAATGATGTATATCCAGCTAGTACAGGCCATGTAGCCCTTTCCAGTGGCGGCTCGCATAGGGCGTGCTGCGGGGCGGCGGAGGGTCAGGGTGGGGGGGTAGTAAACTCGGACATACGATGGAATGGAGGAACGTAATAATTACTTTCCTCCGTTCCGTTGTATGTTCGAGTTTACTACCCCCCACCCTGCCCCTCCCCCACCCCACCCCACCACCCCGCAGCACGCCCTATGCGAGCCGCCACTGGCCCTTTCATTATTCAAGAGACCCAAGCTAACATTCCAATATGTATGTGGTAACTCACCAGCAAAGTCAAAGGGATTTCCAGGTACTGGAATGCCCTAGATTGTTCAGGCTGAGCTGATGGTTTATAAGCATGAAACTTCCCTGAGTCAGTATCTATAGCTGCAAACTACACCCATGAGTAAAATGTTTCATAGACATACACAGAGTGTGCAGCTATTAGCAATGTTACTTCCCAACCCAGCATGTATAGGGGACACCTCTATTCTTCTGATATGTACGGCTGCCTCTCTATAATTTACGCCTATCACAACCGAAGGATCAGCCATAATATTTGAACAGATTTAATAAACATGAGATGCAAAACCATAGAAAATCACAGGTGGGGAATCATTTTTTATGAGTCAAGCTTGAATAACCTACAGAAAATAGGTACATCATTATTTTGCCTGTAGGAGGTAACCATGATTACTATTGATGTCTCTGTGTACTTGTAATGATAGTTCTTAAGAGTGTGCATAATCAAAGGTGATTCAAAGGTCAAAAAAATCTGAATGCAGACATTTGGATGCCATGTTATGTATCCTTGGATTCTGGCCCAGGTCTATAAGGTTTGGCTTACCAACCCACGGGTTCCTGGACTGACGTCTGTGCACCATCACTTGAGCAAGGGTGTAAGAAACTGCGTTGTTGGTTGACTGGGGTTGTGCGCCCTGGTCAAGCAGCAACCTGTACTCAACCCTGTGGTATCTTGGCACAGAGCAGTCAGTCTTAACTTGGAGGCAATGTGTAAAGTATTTTGCAACACTTCAAACAGTAATAAAGTGTCAACATCATACAAAAAGGATCCCACACCAAGTTAGGAAAATAGAACACATTTTAATGAATAAAAAAAGACCAAAAAAAAGAAAATCCAATTAGTAGAACCGGAGATATGCAATTTTAAAGATTTTAGTAAAAAATAGCGACAAAAAGCAAAAACCTCCAGCTGTGGATATCAAGTCGCACCGGATCAGGACAAAATCACAAGGCCGACTGCAACGAGTGCGGACCAGCTACAGGTATCTAGTTAGGCCTGCTGAACAAATTAGCTTAAATTCTTGTCCGCGGAGTGTTGCGAGGATTCGAGTCAAAGATGTGTCACGCAGCTGAAGCGATGCGTTGGTTCTGAAATGCAACAAGGCTGTAATGTGAGGGCCTGCATTGTTGAGGATCCCATTGAGGGGGTTTGCAATGCGATGCAGCGTGCAGTCAGGGTGATGCATCGGTTCCGAAGAGATGCAAGGCTGCAATGCGGAGTCCGGCATCGTCAATGAGGCTGTCGTTGACGAGAGATGCGAGGGCCTGCGTCGAGGATGCATCGCGCAGTCGGGCGATGCAGCGTTTCTGAAGAGCTGCGATGCGATGCAGGTCTTTGCGACCGGTCCAATCCTTGCAGCATTGGTAATGCGTTGGTTCTGCTGGGGTTTAGGCTGTGCAGCAGAGGAGATTGCGTCTGTTATGCTGGATCCACAGAGCCTGGCACAGCACCTTAAGCCCACTTCCAAGGGTCCAGTACTGGGGTGGCACCACTTGGCTGGGTAGACTCACAGGTGGCAGAGTTCAGGTGCAGATACAGCCTGCTGTGTCCTTGAGGCTTCAGATACGGAGTCCAGCCAACTAATCCTTGGAGTCATTCTGGGCTCTGGGTTCAGGAGGTGCAGATCCAGAGTTTCCCACCCAGTCAAGAGAGCAGTGTCGCTGGGATTCGGCTGGTAAAGCAGAACTGTGCCTTGGTATGACAGAACGTCAGAATGTAGGGATTGAGTCTCTCTACAACATCAGTATCTGTTGCCCCAAATCCTGACTAGCTCACAGGGCCTCACCTGAACCTTACCAGAGTAACAGGTGATTTTGGCAAACCTAGGACATGACACTCTAGTCCCCAAGGGAACCGTGGAAACAGATCATCACCTTTTGTCTCTCGCTCATGCATGCCTGCAGTACACAAAGGAAAGACACTATTAAAGTTTGCAATACATTTATTGAAACTATCATAGTCTTTCATGAAGCAAATGTGCTACGATAAGTAGGCAAATACAACTAAGCAACGTAATCAGCATTACTAGCAGGCTGTATGCAATAAACAACACCATCATGGTAAATTATCTATCTGTCTATGCCTCTTCTTGCTGTGTAAACAAAGAGATAGTAGTAATCTCTCAGATTAACACCAAACCCCGTATCTGGTGTATCTGGTTAGGAGGTCCTAATCATGAGTGCAAACTCAGTTTACGCAAGGCTGCATGTCAGGCTCTGCGTGCATTCTTTCCAGGACAGGGCTCTCTGCTTGAATTCTTCTCTCTTCCCCAAAGGGGACAAAACACACTGTATGTGATAAAACTACTGTGTTGGAAAGCTGCAGCTTTGCTACAGTGTTATGTCTAAAACGTTAGGAGCTGTTGCTGACCGGTCAAAAGAAAACAGTATATTATGTTATGAATTCCAGGCAACCTTGTATAAAATGTGCAGACCAACTCCTGAGAAGAATCACCTCATTTTGGATCTAGCTCTATGATCAGGTTCAGGGAGGACCTGGCTTGGCAGTTCGGGCTGGACTGTTCTGATTGAAGCAGGGTCAAGACTGATTTGCATATAGCTGGGTCCAAACTGAGGTGGCTTGGTGTGCAAAATAATAATGGATTGGGATGCGGCCCTGGTGAATACCAGTGGTTGACATTAATGCAAGCATTCCATCCATCACTGTTTTGTATACTTATTGTGTTGCCCTAAGTGGGGTGTGTATGCCCAGATGTGGGTCCCATGCACACTGTATCACTGGAACCAAGCTGTACCCGGCTGATGAGCCCATAACTAGGGAGAAACTGGTCCTGGCTTGCTTTTGTTCTGGTTCAGGGAGGACCTGGCTTGGCAGTTTGGACTAGACTGTTCCGATTGCAGCAGAGTCAAGACTGATTTGCATATAGCATTGTCCAAACTGAGGTGGCATCGTGTTAGAAAAAATGATAGATTGGGATGCGGCCGAAGGGATTATTAGTGGCTGATATTAATTCAAGCATTCAATTCATCACTATTTTGTGTACAAACAGGTTCAAGCAGCATGTACCTGGATGTGCCTTGCACAGCCTTGAGCCTGTATGTGCCAGACAATGCCTCGCATCTGTGTGTGCTCCACAGGTTCAATCAGCATGTACCTGGTTGTTCTTTACACAGTCTTGCACCTGTATGTGCCAGACAATACATTGCATCTGAGAAAGCGAATGAACTAACATGAAAATAAATTAATCTATTAGTTAAATGTGCAATGATAAATGTAAAATGTAATACGGAAAAGGCACGCATTTTACAATAGGCAGTCATAGTTACCTGTGTAGGCCATAGAAAGGCTATGGAACAATTTTCCTTTAACTAGAAGCAAACCTAATATTGCTGAAATGTGCACAACAAAAACTAGGAGTTGACCTTAAATTGACATGCATAGAAATGTTGTCATAATTGCAGAATGTTCCGGTTTAACAAATATATTATCTTATAAGCAACATTTTATTAATCAAATGTCATGAACTTCCTATTTTCTCATGTTTTATATAATGTTTGAATAAAATAACTTGTGCAATTTAAACGATAATGCTTGATTCGTAGTAAAAGGAATGCATTTCCTAACAGTGAGTTGCTTTTTAGTTAATAGTTCATTGTTCTTGCAGTGAAACAAATTGAGATGTAGAAGGTTGATCTATGTTTTAAGGCTTATGGGAACCAAGTCTAATGTTTCCAGAATATAACTACGCAATATTGACTGTAGCTAACCTGGTGATAAAGTGTACAAGCTGCATATATCTTCGTGGGAACATAGGAGCTGAACCTGCTTACCAAAGAATGCTGCCATCTGAGTTGTCCATGGAAGAAGAAGCCTGATACAATGTTTTAGCATGATTTCCTAACTTTTACATTATTGCATGTTCCTAGGTAGAGGCAATGCATTTACACTTTTCCCTTACCAGACCCTGGACAGTTGTGGCTACTGCAGATACTGTTTTTCCTATTGCTATTTGATTTTTAACAGATTGCTACTGCAACTGTGTGTTTATTTACTTGGATTTATTGAGACTTATCTGAGTTCTATGAACCACTCTTTATGGGAAGTTCGGTTGATCTAATTTGACTTTGAAGCTCTATGCTCCTCTGATCTTTCTCTTTTCATTTTAACCGGGAACTGTACATGGGTTCTACAAATCCAAAATTTTGATCCTGATCTTAGAACAGGGAATTATTCCTATATGGTACGTGCTTAATGCACTATATATTTGATGCCATGTTCTAATCATTATTTTGATGACATTTCTGTAAACGTATCTGATTTATGGACTAATCGACATAAAAATGACAAGAAGAAAATGATTTTCTAATCTCTTGATGAGAATAAAGGTTTTAGAAAATTATTCCAACTCTAATCGTTGACTGAACTGGAAAATTGTTGATGCTATATAAATCTGAGATGTTGAATTTGCTCCTTGACTCCTAATACAACATTCCATGATCCAGCAGGAGGAAGAGGAACAGCCTAGCGTGGAAACGGGGCTTAACTCTGTAGATGATGGTCATTTGTGATAGTACTAAACTAATAATTCTAAAACAATTAGGGCCCTGTCCGTGCTATCATTTTTCTGGCAGCAAAGCGCGGTTTAATATTTGGAGCAAGAGATATACATAATTACCCAAGTTAGAATAAAATAAATGAATCCTGGAATCCAATACCCAGAGTTTAAGGAGCTGAAAAGGTGTGATTTTCGAAGGCGGTTGCTGTTTGGAGGTGTGAGTATTAATAGAATGATGCAACATCTATGGTTATTGTGCTTACTGTTGTATTTGTATTAGTGAGTTGAGAGTGAATGGTTTGATGGATAAAAACATTTATTGTTTCTATGTGAAGAGATTAATGAGTTCAGACGCTGATTATTCTAAGATCCTAGCATAATAAGATATATTGAGACAAGTGTAGAAGACACTTGAATGAGCCATCGTCGACTGGTATTTCTTGTTTGCAGAGATTTGTGAGTGTCAGGTACCATCTCCTACACAATTGAGATATAAATACTACTGATTTGTTGTGGTTGTCTAATGTCGATTGATGTTAGTAGAGCCTATTGCGCAAACAGGGGGGGCTGCATTGATTAGGGTGATTTCACGCTGGTCGAGAATTCACTTGCAAATAGAATTTGTGTGTGTATGATCAAAGACGGAAGGTGCATAACCGTTAATATTCCGTTTGTTGAACTGCTATTGTTTTCCTTTAGAAAAAGCAAATAAGAACGTCATATGTTTTGTTTTGTTAAAAGGTTTTTCGTTTGATTTGTGTAAGTATGAGAGAAATTGTAAAGGAGTGTGAACTGCTGCAAGGAGCGAAATCATACGTCATAGTGTTTTGCGCTGACATTGGTTAGTTGGTGGCCTTTCGTGCTAGGATTGGTTGGTGGCGTCAAGGTTACGCGCTGTGAATGGTCAGCGACTTTGTGAATGCCGCATTGGGATTTGTTAACAGGATTCTGCTAAATAACAACTGAGACAAGACTGGAAGGGAAAATTTGACTTTTATGGGACTGAATCATAACATTGAACTGCGAATTGTTTACTTTACAAGTCTTGTGCAAATATGAATTTTTTTGAAGGATTTAAGAGTTTCCTGAGAGGAGATCTTACAGTTCCAATACAGCAAGGTGAAGAGGAACCTCCTGAGGGTACACCTGCCCATTTTATGTTAACTGAAGTGGGATTAAATACATGTTAATGGCTTTGTCAATGGTCCAAGTTTACTGAGAAAGAGGGTCCATTGAGATTTTCAGAATTTGGGGGTTTTGAAATGAGAATTATTGACAAACTAGGAGAACAATTCTGTGAGATGAAGCCACCACCTAGACCTATACAATATGAAGCTTTAAGCATGTGGGAAAAGGCTGCAAGAGACAAAGGGGCCGATTCCGATCTCGGCCGGTAGGGCACCGAATCGGATTCGGCTTAACCGGATCCGATTCGGAGCCCTATTTCCCGACCGAGTCGTACGTGCGTCCGGGCGAGCGAGTACGATGCGTGCGCTCGCGAAATCTCCGACCGACTCGTTCGCAGGACCCGACCGCTCCGACCGACTCGCACAGGGGCGACACGCACCTCGCAATGGAGACGTTCCCCGGCCGGGTAAGTACGATGCGCACCTCGACCGCTCCGACCGACTCGTGCAGCCCGGCTCCAAGGAGCTGTCGGAGCCGCACTTTGGGGGTCCGTGTCGGACCCCCCTGGAAGCGTAGGCGTGCGAGTCGCACACAGGGGGGACCCATGGGTCCCCCCTACACGTGCATGTACGGTGCAACCCGCATCGACGCGAACACGCTGTAGGGGGCGCCCCTGTTCGCGTCGTGCCCGTTGAGTCAATGGGAGCCCGTGTACGCGTCGTATGACTGGCTCAATCAATCAATCAATCAATCAATCATGGCATTTATAGAGCGCGCTACTCACCCGGGAGGGTCTCAAGGCGCTGGGGGAGGGGGTAAGTTACTGCTCGAACAGCCAGGTCTTGAGCTGCTTCCTGAAGGAGAGATGGTCCTGGGTTCGCCGAAGGTGAGTGGGGAGGGAGTTCCAGGTCTTGGCTGCCAGGTAGGAGAAGGATCTTCCTCCGGCGGTGGTTCTGCGGATGCGTGGTACGGTGGCGAGGGCGTGGCTGGTTGATCGTAGCTGGCGTGTGGGCGTGTAGAAGGTCATGCGGTCGTTGAGGTACTTTGGGCCCAGGTCGTGGAGGGCCTTGTGTGCGTGGGTGAGGAGTCTGAACGTGATTCTCTTGCTGACGGGGAGCCAGTGCAGGTCTTTCAGGTGCACGGTGATGTGGCTGTGTCGGGGGATGTCCAGGATGAGTCGTGCGGAGGCGTTCTGGATGCGCTGGAGTCTCTTTTGAAGTTTGGCTGTGGTTCCGGCGTAGAGGGTGTTCCCATAGTCCAGTCGGCTGGTGACGAGTGCCTGGGTGACGGTCTTCCTGGTTTCAGTGGGGATCCATCTGAAGATCTTGCGGAGCATGCGCAGGGTGTTGAAGCATGAAGATGAGACGGCGTTGACTTGTCTGGTCATCGACAGGGAGGAGTCCAGGATGAAGCCCAGGTTGCGTGCGTGGTCCGTTGGCTTGGGCGCGGTGCCCAGGGCCGGGGGCCACCAGGAGTCGTCCCAGGCGGAGGGTGATGAGCCCAGGATGAGGACTTCCGTCTTATCTGAGTTCAGTTTAAGGCGGCTGTTCCTCATCCAGTCGGCGACGTCTCTCATCCCGTCGTGTAGGTTGGCTCTGGCGGTGGTGGGGTCGTTGGTGAGGGAGAGGATCAGCTGGGTGTCGTCGGCGTAGGAGATGATGTTGAGGTTGTGTCGGCGTGCGATGGCTGCGAGGGGGCTCATGTAGACGTTGAAGAGGGTTGGGCTGAGTGAGGATCCTTGTGGAACGCCGCAGATGACTTCGGTGGCTTCGGATCTGAACGGGGGAGGCGGACTCTCTGGGTTCTTCCGGCGAGGAACGAGATGATCCATTCCAGTGCTTTCTCTCGGATTCCGATGTTGCTGAGGCGCTTCACTAGGGTGCGGTGGCAGACGGTGTCGAACGCCGCAGAGAGGTCCAAGAGGATGAGGGCAGCTGTTTCCCCGTTGTCGGTTAGGGTTCTGATGTCGTCGGTGGCTGCGATAAGGGCGGTCTCGGTGCTGTGGTTGGCCCGAAACCCGGACTGCGAGGGGTCGAGGGATCCATTCGTCTCGAGGAAGGCGGCAAGCTGTCTGTTGACGGTCTTCTCGATGACTTTGGCCGGAAACGGAAGGAGCGAGATGGGACGGTAGTTCTTGAGGTCGGTGGGGTCCGCCGTTGGTTTCTTCAGGAGGGCGGACTTCAATGGGAGTCCGACCGAATCGAGTCCGATAGCATACGTGCGCATCGTACTCGTTCGGTCGGACTGCTAGGGTCCGATTCGGTCGGAAATCTCTCCGGGTCCGGCTCGGTCGGGGAGATTTCCGGCCTGAATCGGAATCGGCCCCAAAGAGAGAGAAAAATACCAGAAAAGGCCAAAGAGAGAAATGCGTAATTATGCAGATGCTCGATGGGATGAGGAACAGCATAGATGGGGAAAAGCCATAGTTGAAGGAACTAGATTATTTCCAGAAATTTCTACCACAATGTCAGAGAAGGGGAAGAAGAAAAATACTAAAATAAAAGGCAAGGAGGGAAAAGAGGACCAAAATGAGACAGATAGCGATTCAGGAGATGATATATTGAGAAGTTAGCTGCTTGACACCTGCCTTATGCAACTACAGCTGATAGTCCTGGAAGTAGTGGCACTACAAGCAGTTCAGTAGTGACAGCTCCTATAGAAACTAGAGTGGTACAAGTTGAGAGACCACTTCAAATACTGCAGATTGCCCCACCACAAGTTGCTCAGAGACAGATTGTTCCCCCTCCTGTGATAAATTCACCTGTTAAGCATGTACTGGTGCAAGCACCGCAAGTAGCAACAGTACAGACAGTGCTTAGACCCGTCACAAATGCCCCAGTAAATATAATTCTGACCCCAGAGACACAAGGAGCTGTAGGAGGTTTGTCTGCAACAGGATTTGTCCCTACTTCTCTAAATTCACAGATTGTGTGTAGAGACCCCCTAAAACAGTTAAAGCACTAAGAGGTAGGGGGAGATTTGTTTTTACGATACCAATGACCCAGGAGGAAACTAATTTGATTGAATATGGAATTTTTCCATCATGGTTTGAGGAAGCTATAGTTATTAAAAAGACAGTGCAAATGACAAACGCAGAACCTGAGAAAGAGAGGGCATTACATTTCCCAATATTAAAAATTAAATTAGAGGAAATTATTAGGGGATGTTTGGATTTAGATTGTTTTAGTACATATCAAGAAAAAGAATTGATCTACCAATCTAAAGAAATTTCAAGACAAGCAGCAATTACACTTGAGAAATTGACTGAATCGGGCCAGAAATATGATTTTGATATTCCAAAAAGCTCTCCTTACCAGAAGAGCTATAGGGTACAATTAGATGATGTAGCAATTGAAAACATGTTGTTGCAGCAGAAAGCTGGGCACAAATTTCCTTTCTTTTCACCTGACATATATTTCATCTAAGCCTAATTCCTCTCTGGGCCCATAACATAACACTAAACTACCATCGGTCCTCCGATGGATCTTTTACGTGAGCTAACAGGGACTTGGATATTCAGAGATCGTGAAGCAAATTCTCATGAGAACCTAGAATAAGAAAATGCCAAATTCATGCTAACAACATACAACCATTACTTTAGATCTTACTAATGATAAAACGTTCGACAAGAAGGTTCACACCAAAATTGACTCAAATACGATATATTTTCTCATGTAAACCATTTATCTAAAACCTCAATTTGAATGGTCAAGAACATAAATCACATTATAATCAGATTTAATAGAAATCATTTAGTACAATTAGTCACACAATGCCATACAGATTCAACAAGAAAACATTTCTGGTTACCTAGGAAAGAAATGAAAGAGAGAACATGGAAAAATCGACTATTAGCATTTAGGTCATACAAACCAAAGATGCAGAGTTGAAGTGCAATGACTCACAGGAAAGAGTCCATAAAGCTCTTCAGCAGAAGAGATATACCTGAACACTTTACCAGCCGGCAAAGTACAGGTTTGAGTCAGTTCAAAAAGTTCCGTTCAAATGGGTTTGTCATAGGAAAGGAAATTAGAGTTCAGTCCGACAGCATGCCAGGTAGGGAAATTTAAAATGACAACCAGCCCAGACTCCTCCTTCAAGGGGGCAATTATAATTCCAAAATTTCTCAGTTTATGCCCACAAAGTATCCTTTGAATCACTCCATATGATTTCCATTGGTTGTCCACCGTGGGCGGCTCATGGTGTGAGCAATACCTCACCAAGAAATCTGGAAGCATTAAGTAATCCTTTTGCAAATTCATCAAATTCAATGACGATATATATCCATCCTTTCCTCGGAAGTAAGAAATTTCACTTTGTTCACTGTTTGTCTGTTCCCCTCGCTCTCTCTGGGTTTGCAATGTTATTGATACATTTCTGCCAACAGTGTTGCTGAATCATAAGAGAATCTTTTGTTTGCGAGCATAAGAAAGAAACTTCATGAAAAGTTCTCACAGCGCCTAAAATGACTACTTCAGTTAGATTCTGCTTTTTGAACGAGGAAAAGAAAGCATTTGAGGCCTACATGAAAACTTGCTGAATCATTATCAAGTTATGATTAATATAAAACACACATTAATATGAACTATTCCGTTTTCTCAGTTAATTCTCTCATTATTCTTCTCCTAAAAGTTACATGTCAATATTAGATACTACTAAAAAAGTATATTTCGCACGTTTATATATATATATTCAAAACAGATTAATATACATGTCACTTTTGATATAGACGTTTGTACCCCACAATACTAAAGTAATACAGCGAAACTTCATGTTATCAAGCATTCATATACTAAACATTGTAACCGTTTTTGATTGTTAATTATGTAAGCATTTATTTCATTTATAACATTTAGAAGTCATCAACAGCACATTTTCTAGGTTAACTTATGTTTAGATTCTCAAACACGTGATTACATTGCATAAGCAAATAACTTTTTTTCTCTCTCTTTATTTAAGTTTTTCACATTTTCCACGAATCAAAACATTTCTGCATACTTTTACGATGTAGTATGAAGTCTCATGTTTTTCGTTTCAACCATTTTACACGTTTCATTGAGAATCTATTTTCGTAAATCTCATTTGATAGTGAGAATTGATAGAGGCAACTGTCATTAAACTTTTAAGCTCCATCAATTCCCCCTTTGATGGCGAATCAGGCCATCAAACAATCTGATCTTATCTTTTATCTTAATCTGATGTCACATTAAAATGCAGTCTTCATTTGTTTCAGTCTCACTTGTTCTAATTTTTTCATTTCATCATAGAAACCACTCTTTCTATCTTCTAATTCAATTTCTGCTCTATTTCTTTTTCGCCCTCTAGTTTCTTTAGAACTCCGCTGGATGTTACAATATCAATACATTAGTATCATTATTAGTAAGCCAATAAAGGGGCATATTAGCAACGAGGCGATAAACAATTATCGCCGCTTTTGCGTCCGTTTTCGGACGAAAAGCGGCGATAATTTTATTGCCTAATCAGCAAGGTCACGCTATCGCGTGAATCCTTGCATTATCGCCCTTTCCCCCAACGCCCATCTTTGCATCTCTAATGAGATGCAAAGTGGGCGTACCCCGGATGGACTACGTTGCAAATATCGCTGATGTTCACATCGCGATATTTACAAGGCAGCCCACATGATTTTAGCAGAGGTTAGATTTCGGCGAAAACAGCCGTTTTCGCCAAAATCTAACGTCTGCTAAAATCCTGACTTAGCCATCCCTAACATAGGGGGTGGATTCTGCTGATACGACCACAGGGTCGTATCAGCAAGGTACTATCGCCGTTTGCAGGGAACATCGCTGGAAAACCAGCGATGTTCCCTGCAAAACGGCGATAACCTCGCTATCTCTGGAATTTTTATCGCCCTGGAGAAGCGCGTTGTTAATAACGTGCTACCAGGGCGATAAATTCCAGAGATAGCCTGCGATAGGGAATCTGTCGCTAAGCACGGCCAGCGATAATTATCGCTGGCCGTTGATAATATGCCCCAGAATTTGTTATTAATGGAGTTAGTATTTTCCCTACTAAACTTTTCCCCAGTGTTGCAAACCAATTTCCCACAGAAGAAAATCCTTTCCCAATTTTCTCCCAAGCACCATCTGCTTTTAGTTCTGTTAGTTCTTTTCCTAAATTAGAAATATTGCTTATATATCCCTTCAAATCTTTACCTTTGTTCGGAATATAAGAGCAACATTGTTGAACTTTCAGCATGTGACAGACTCTGCCTTCTTTTGCTAAGAGTATGTCTAAAGCAAGTCTGTTTTGCAAAACCATGGAACTAATAGCAACCATTTCCATATCAGTTACTAAAAGTCCACCAGCAGTATCTTTTGACCATCGATCTACTACTGTTGAAAGTTTTCGAATTTTGTTTGAGTTCAATATTACCCCAACTGAGGGGCATATTCACAAGGAGCTATCGCCGAATTAACGGCACTTTATCGCAGCCAAAGTCGTGATAAATTTACCTTCCCATTCACAAGCCGGTGTTAACGGCCCACAGCACCAGTTTACCCGCGATAGCAGCCGCAAAAAACCTCGCCACAGAGGACCCCCGCAAATATCGCTAATGAGATGCAGAGTAGGCGTTCCCGTGCCAAAAGCCGAGACAACATCACACCTCAACAGTCACAACGACCAGCCACATTGGCGATAAGAACACAAAACAGGCGAAAAGGCGTGTTAGCCCCAGGAAGTTAACACCTGCTCTGACCTGGTGTAAAGTCGGACGGCAGCCAGCACCACAAAAGGGAGAACAGCCCAGAGCCACACATGAAGGACAACAGATGCCCACGAGCAACTGAACATGCAGCACGGACACCCAAGAGGGCCACAACACCCACCGACACCACACCCAGGCCCGCAACACAACCCCCCCCCCCCCCCGGGACCACCCCCAACCCCGGACTAAGAAATTGCACACCAACACCACGAATCCCAAAACAAACATTTTGCCTGATGTCGCACAAGCAGGAAAATAAACATACATGCGTGGCCAGAAAATGGAGAATCAGTCATACAGCAATGCAATCACCAACACAAAACACCATACAAACAAAAGCAGAAACAACCCTTAGGATGAGTCCTAGCGGCTCCTCACTGGACAATCCCTAGCACACAGCCTGGAAGACCAAATCCAAGAGAAGAAGGTGTGCAATGCGCCCAACAAAGGAAAGAGCGGGAGAGAGCGAGGGAGGGAGACGGAGTGAGATAGCACAAGCAGCGCAAGGCTGCCTGGGCACCTGGCTCCACATGCCAACATGTGTGTGTGCATCGCCATCCGTACACCATGACCCGAAGGCCGTGTCCCAATCTCAGCGCCAAAGCCACATCACATTCTGAAAACGCAAGTAGTAGTCAGACAAACATCAGGGATGAAAGCACCATTGTCCCAATGCAGAAGGCGGAAGGACACCTGCACCTCTGACCTTGGTCCAGAATGTGCCTGGAACACCCTGATAGAGATGCAATGGCAGACGGGGACGACTCCCACACCATGCCAATGGAATCAAGCTATCCTGGCTGAAGAGGGGTGAAACCCCGAAACCGGTCCTAGGATGCTTGTTTCCAGTCCAGGGAGGACCTGGCTTGGCAGTTCGGGCTGGACTGTTCCCATGAGGCACAGGGTCAAGACTGATTTACATATGGCTGGGTTCAAACTGGAATGCTATGGTGAGCAAAAAAACGATGGATTTAGGCCCAGATCTCTGTACTGGGGTGAATGTATGACATTGTTCTGCATTCTGTCCATCAACTGTTGTTTTTGCATTTGTCACCCCGAGTGGGACGGGTATGCCCAGACGTGGGTCCCGTGCTCTCCATGCCACTGGAATCAAGCTATCCTGGCTGAAGAGGGGTGAAACCACGAAACCGGTCCTAGGATGCTTGTTTCCAGTCCAGGGAGGACCTGGCTTGGCAGTTCGGGCTGGACTGTTCCCATGAGGCACAGGGTCAAGACTGATTTGCATATGGCTGGGTTCAAACTGGAATGGCATGGTGAGCAAAAAAACGATGGATTTAGGCCCAGATCTCTGTACTGGGGTGAATGTATGACATTGTTCTGCATTCTGTCCATCAACTGTTGTTTTTGCATTTGTCACCCCGAGTGGGACGGGTATGCCCAGACGTGGGTCCCGTGCTCTCCATGCCACTGGAATCAAGCTATCCTGGCTGACGAGGGGTGAAACCCCGAAACCGGTCCTAGGATGCTTGTTTCCAGTCCAGGGAGGACCTGGCTTGGCAGTTCGGGCTGGACTGTTCCCATGAGGCACAGGGTCAAGACTGATTTACATATGGCTGGGTTCAAACTGGAATGCTATGGTGAGCAAAAAAACGATGGATTTAGGCCCAGATCTCTGTACTGGGGTGAATGTATGACATTGTTCTGCATTCTGTCCATCAACTGTTGTTTTTGCATTTGTCACCCCGAGTGGGACGGGTATGCCCAGACGTGGGTCCCGTGCTCTCCATGCCACTGGAATCAAGCTATCCTGGCTGAAGAGGGGTGAAACCACGAAACCGGTCCTAGGATGCTTGTTTCCAGTCCAGGGAGGACCTGGCTTGGCAGTTCGGGCTGGACTGTTCCCATGAGGCACAGGGTCAAGACTGATTTGCATATGGCTGGGTTCAAACTGGAATGGCATGGTGAGCAAAAAAACGATGGATTTAGGCCCAGATCTGTGTACTGGGGTGAATGTATGACATTGTTCTACATTCTGTCCATCAACTGTTGTTTTTGCATTTGTCACCCCGAGTGGGACGGGTATGCCCAGACGTGGGTCCCGTGCTCTCCATGCCTTTGGAATCAAGCTATCCTGGCTGAAGAGGGGTGAAACCCCGAAACCAGTCCTAGGATGCTTGTTTCCAGTCCAGGGAGGACCTGGCTTGGCAGTTCGGGCTGGACTGTTCCCATGAGGCACAGGGTCAAGACTGATTTGCATATGGCTGGGTTCAAACTGGAATGGCATGGTGAGCAAAAAAACGATGGATTTAGGCCCAGATCTCTGTACTGGGGTGAATGTATGACATTGTTCTGCATTCTGTCCATCAACTGTTGTTTTTGCATTTGTCACCCCGAGTGGGACGGGTATGCCCAGACGTGGGTCCCGTGCTCTCCATGCCACTGGAATCAAGCTATCCTGGCTGAAGAGGGGTGAAACCCCGAAACCGGTCCTAGGATGCTTGTTTCCAGTCCAGGGAGGACCTGGCTTGGCAGTTCGGGCTGGACTGTTCCCATGAGGCACAGGGTCAAGACTGATTTGCATATGGCTGGGTTCAAACTGGAATGGCATGGTGAGCAAAAAACGATGGATTTAGGCCCAGATCTCTGTACTGGGGTGAATGTATGACATTGTTCTGCATTCTGTCCATCAACTGTTGTTTTTGCATTTGTCACCCCGAGTGGGACGGGTATGCCCAGACGTGGGTCCCGTGCTCTCCATGCCACTGGAATCAAGCTATCCTGGCTGACGAGGGGTGAAACCCCGAAACCGGTCCTAGGATGCTTGTTTCCAGTCCAGGGAGGACCTGGCTTGGTAGTTCGGGCTGGACTGTTCCCATGAGGCACAGGGTCAAGCCTGATTTGCATATGGCTGGGTTCAAACTCGAATGGCATGGTGAGCAAAAAAACGATGGATTTAGGCCCAGATCTCTGTACTGGAGTGAATGTATGACATTGTTCTGCATTCTGTCCATCAACTGTTGTTTTTGCATTTGTCACCCCGAGTGGGACGGGTATGCCCAGACGTGGATCCCGTGCTCTCCATGCCAATGGAATCAAGCTATCCTGGCTGAAGAGGGTGAAACCCCGAAACCGGTCCTAGGATGCTTGTTTCCAGTCCAGGGAGGACCTGGCTTGGCAGTTCGGGCTGGACTGTTCCCATGAGGCACAGGGTCAAGACTGATTTACATATGGCTGGGTTCAAACTGGAATGCTATGGTGAGCAAAAAAACGATGGATTTAGGCCCAGATCTCTGTACTGGGGTGAATGTATGACATTGTTCTGCATTCTGTCCATCAACTGTTGTTTTTGCATTTGTCACCCCGAGTGGGACGGGTATGCCCAGACGTGGGTCCCGTGCTCTCCATGCCACTGGAATCAAGCTATCCTGGCTGAAGAGGGGTGAAACCACGAAACCGGTCCTAGGATGCTTGTTTCCAGTCCAGGGAGGACCTGGCTTGGCAGTTCGGGCTGGACTGTTCCCATGAGGCACAGGGTCAAGACTGATTTGCATATGGCTGGGTTCAAACTGGAATGGCATGGTGAGCAAAAACGATGGATTTAGGCCCAGATCTGTGTACTGGGGTGAATGTATGACATTGTTCTACATTCTGTCCATCAACTGTTGTTTTTGCATTTGTCACCCCGAGTGGGACGGGTATGCCCAGACGTGGGTCCCGTGCTCTCCATGCCTTTGGAATCAAGCTATCCTGGCTGAAGAGGGGTGAAACCCCGAAACCAGTCCTAGGATGCTTGTTTCCAGTCCAGGGAGGACCTGGCTTGGCAGTTCGGGCTGGACTGTTCCCATGAGGCACAGGGTCAAGACTGATTTGCATATGGCTGGGTTCAAACTGGAATGGCATGGTGAGCAAAAAACGATGGATTTAGGCCCAGAGCTCTGTACTGGGGTGAATGTATGACATTGTTCTGCATTCTGTCCATCAACTGTTGTTTTTGCATTTGTCACCCCGAGTGGGACGGGTATGCCCAGACGTGGGTCCCGTGCTCTCCATGCCACTGGAATCAAGCTATCCTGGCTGAAGAGGGGTGAAACCCCGAAACCGGTCCTAGGATGCTTGTTTCCAGTCCAGGGAGGACCTGGCTTGGCAGTTCGGGCTGGACTGTTCCCATGAGGCACAGGGTCAAGACTGATTTGCATATGGCTGTGTTCAAACTGGAATGGCATGGTGAGCAAAAAAACGATGGATTTAGGCCCAGATCTCTGTACTGGGGTGAATGTATGACATTGTTCTGCATTCTGTCCATCAACTGTTGTTTTTACAATACACGTAGCAGGCGACGAATGCACCAGGCCACAAAAACAGTCCGAGAGCACATATGACCCAAGTCAAAAGCAAATCAGGCCCCGAAAAGCACACAATTCAAAGGCACCCCGCCTCAAAGGGGGAAGGCCATATGGAATCAGAGCTGCAGGGGCAACTCCCCCACAATGCAGCACACACACATAGCAATCACAGAACATCAGCAATGACGGCAATGTGGTACAAAGTGCAACACCAGCACCACAGTACAGAGCACACAACAGGTTCCGCTCGTGCGTAGTAACTGTCCACTCACATCTGGCATTGCCTGACACCGTGTGATGATAATGTACGGGTACTACCACACATCCTTCATGTAGTCGAAAAACACACTGACTGCCATCAAATAGCCAGCTCCCCCAAAACAGTCACAATGTACATTGGCATGCAGTCTGAATGTAAACATCTGCAAATCATCACCATACATGTGAAACTCTGTTAACCTGCATCTCCCCTTCACATTGCAGAGGGACATACAACACCTCCTGCAGAGCACACCACACTTCCCATCATTGATGATGAAGAAGACAACCTGCACATATGTCAAGACACCCTCCAACGGATAATGGACAGTCTCTGCACCCCACCCCCAGGAGCAGGCCAGGCCAGCTGCCTCGAGGTGACCCCACCACCTGCACAGACCACACAGCAGGAAACACACACCACCACGGCTGTCTCCCAGGACCCCCCCGAGCAATACATGGAATTCCAACGGCATGTGTTGGGTTGCCAGGTTGAGTTGGCTCATCAGCTGCGGGTGGGTTTTGAGCTCGTGGCAGCCAAAATCGTTGCCATACGTGGGTGTCTGAGTCCCATCAGGGACCACGTACAGTCCCTATCGGACACCCCCTGTACGCACCATGCTCCGCCACAGACCTTGGCTGACCTCGCAGGTGCCATGAATCTAATACAAGAAGGGCCTGATTCACAGAACTAACTTACGTCAAAAACGTAAAGTTAGTACTTTTTGGTATTCACAGAATACACTTACTCATTTTGGTATTCACAGAATGAACTTACTCATTTCGGTATTCACAGAAGTTAGTAGTCCTAACTTTAGGACTCCTAAATGCCTTCTGTGAATACCGAAAGTCTTAAAGTTAGGATTTTTCTCAGTTTAGGAGTAGTACTCCTTACTACTCCCAAACTGAGAAAATCCTAAGGACCGATTTCGGGGTTTCACCCCTCTTCAGCCAGGATAGCTTGCTCACTGTGCCACTGGATTCAAGCTAGCCTGGCTGAAGAAGGGTGACATACCCTGAAACCGGTCCCAGGATGCTTGTTTCCGGTCCAGGGAGGACCTGGCCGGGCAGTTCGGTCTGGACTGTTCCCATGGGGCACAGGGTCAAGAGTGATTTGCATATGGCTGGGTCCAAACTGGGGTGGCGTAGTGGGCAAAAGAACGATGGATTTAACCCAGATCTTTTGACTGGGGGAGAATGTTTGCATTGTCAGCATTCCGTCCATCATTTGTTTGCTGTAACACTTTTCGCCCTAAGTGGGATGGGTATGCCCAGACGTGGGTCCCTTGCTCACTGTGCCACTGGATTCAAGCTAGCCTGGCTGAAGAAGGGTGACATACCTTGAAACCGGTCCCAGGATGCTTGTTTCCGGTCCAGGGAGGACCTGGCCTGGCAGTTCGGTCTGGACTGTTCCCATGGGGCACAGGGTCAAGACTGATTTGCATATGGCTGGGTCCAAACTGGGGTGGCGTAGTGGGCAAAAGAACGATGGATTTAACCCAGATCTTTTGACTGGGGGAGAATGTTTGCATTGTCAGCATTCCGTCCATCATTTGTTTGCTGTAACACTTTTCGCCCTAAGTGGGATGGTTATGCCCAGACATGGGTCCCTTGCTCACTGTGCCACTGGATTCAAGCTAGCCTGGCTGAAGAAGGGTGACATACCCTGAAACCGGTCCCTGGATGCTTGTTTCCGGTCCAGGGAGGACCTGGCCTGGCAGTTCGGTCTGGACTGTTCCCATGGGGCACAGGGTCAAGACTGATTTGCATATGGCTGGGTCCAAACTGGGGTGGCGTAGTGGGCAAAAGAACAATGGATTTAACCCAGATCTTTTGACTGGGGGAGAATGTTTGCTATTTCAGCATTCCGTCCATCATTTGTTTGCTGTAACACTTTTCGCCCTAAGTGGGATGGGTATGCCCAGACGTGGGTCCTTTGCTCACTGTGCCACTGGATTCAAGCTAGCCTGGCTGAAGAAGGGTGACATACCCTGAAACCGGTCCCAGGATGCTTGTTTCCGGTCCAGGGAGGACCTGGCCTGGCAGTTCGGTCTGGACTGTTCCCATGGGGCACAGGGTCAAGACTGATTTGCATATGGCTGGGTCCAAACTGGGGTGACGTAGTGGGCAAAAGAACGATGGATTTAACCCAGATCTTTTGACTGGGGGAGAATGTTTGCATTGTCAGCATTCCGTCCATCATTTGTTTGCTGTAACACTTTTCGCCCTAAGTGGGATGGGTATGCCCAGACGTGGGTCCTTTGCTCACTGTGCCACTGGATTCAAGCTAGCCTGGCTGAAGAAGGGTGACATACCCTGAAACCGGTCCCAGGATGCTTGTTTCCGGTCCAGGGAGGACCTGGCCTGGCAGTTCGGTCTGGACTGTTCCCATGGGGCACAGGGTCAAGACTGATTTGCATATGGCTGGGTCCAAACTGGGGTGGCGTAGTGGGCAAAAGAATGATGGATTTAACCCAGATCTTTTGACTGGGGGAGAATGTTTGCATTGTCAGCATTCCGTCCATCATTTGTTTGCTGTAACACTTTTCGCCCTAAGTGGGATGGGTATGCCCAGACGTGGGTCCCTTGCTCACTGTGCCACTGGATTCAAGCTAGCCTGGCTGAAGAAGGGTGACATACCCTGAAACCGGTCCCAGGATGCTTGTTTCCGGTCCAGGGAGGACCTGGCCTGGCAGTTCGGTCTGGACTGTTCCCATGGGGCACAGGGTCAAGACTGATTTGCATATGGCTGGGTCCAAACTGCGGTGGCGTAGTGGGCAAAAGAACAATGGATTTAACCCAGATCTTTTGACTGGGGGAGAATGTTTGCATTGTCAGCATTCCGTCCATCATTTGTTTGCTGTAACACTTTTCGCCCTAAGTGGGATGGGTATACCCAAACGTGGGTCCCTTGCTCACTGTGCCACTGGATTCATGCTAGCCTGGCTGAAGAAGGGTGACATACCCTGAAACCGGTCCCAGGATGCTTGTTTCCGGTCCAGGGAGGACCTGGCCTGGCAGTTCGGTCTGGACTGTTCCCATGGTGCACAGGGTCAAGACTGATTTGCATATGGCTGGGTCCAAACTGGGGTGCCGTAGTGGGCAAAAGAACGATGGATTTAACCCAGATCTTTTGACTGGGGAGAATGTTTGCATTGTCAGCATTCCGTCCATCATTTGTTTGCTGTAACACTTTTCGCCCTAAGTGGGATGGGTATGCCCAGACGTGGGTCCCTTGCTCACTGTGCCACTGGATTCAAGCTAGCCTGGCTGAAGAAGGGTGACATACCCTGAAACCGGTCCCAGGATGCTTGTTTCCGGACCAGGGAGGACCTGGCCTGGCAGTTCGGTCTGGACTGTTCCCATGGGGCACAGGGTCAAGACTGATTTGCATATGGCTGGGTCCAAACTGGGGTGGCGTAGTGGGCAAAAGAACGATGGATTTAACCCAGATCTTTTGACTGGTGGAGAATGTTTGCATTTTCAGCATTCCGTCCATCATTTGTTTGCTGTAACACTTTTCGCCCTAAGTGGGATGGGATGCCCAGACGTGGGTCCCTTGCTCACTGTGCCACTGGATTCAAGCTAGCCTGGCTGAAGAAGGGTGACATACCCTGAAACCGGTCCCAGGATGCTTGTTTCCGGTCCAGGGAGGACCTGGCCTGGCAGTTCGGTCTGGACTGTTCCCATGGGGCACAGGGTCAAGACTGATTTGCATATGGCTGGGTCCAAACTGGGGTGGCGTAGTGGCAAAAGAACGATGGATTTAACCCAGATCTTTTGACTGGGGAGAATGTTTGCATTGTCAGCATTCCGTCCATCATTTGTTTGCTGTAACACTTTTCGCCCTAAGTGGGATGGGTATGCCCAGACGTGGGTCCCTTGCTCACTGTGCCACTGGATTCAAGCTAGCCTGGCTGAAGAAGGGTGACATACCCTGAAACCGGTCCCAGGATGCTTGTTTCCGGTCCAGGGAGGACCTGGCCTGGCAGTTCGGTCTGGACTGTTCCCATGGGGCACAGGGTCAAGACTGATTTGCATATGGCTGGGTCCAAACTGGGGTGGCGTAGTGGGCAAAAGAACAATGGATTTAACCCAGATCTTTTGACTGGGGGAGAATGTTTGCATTGTCAGCATTCCGTCCATCATTTGTTTGCTGTAGCACTTTTCGCCCTAAGTGGGATGGGTATGCCCAGACGTGGGTCCCTTGCTCACTGTGCCACTGGATTCAAGCAAGCCTGGCTGAAGAAGGGTGACATACCCTGAAACCGGTCCCAGGATGCTTGTTTCCGGTCCAGGGAGGACCTGGCCTGGCAGTTCGGTCTGGACTGTTTGTGAGAAGTTGGCCTGGCATATGCTGTCCACTAATTATAGTGGGCACCTTGCACCATTCCAAATCGACTCTTATGGTAGGTAGGTTAAAGACAACCTTATTGAAAGCTATCCTAGTGGTAGCTGTGGAGAGCAGCCTTCAGGCTAAGTCTTGAAGGAATGTAAAGCAGCTTGTTTTACCAGTCTATAATCTCTTGAGTGACCAAATGAAAGAGCACCACACCAGGTATATATTCAAAATATATGTATTTATTACTAAACACACCCCTCTAGTCTCTTTATGAGGCTAGAGTTCGAAGTACATAGGTTATAAGATCTTAAATCACAGTAATAGCACAAATACACGTTTGGGCCCTAGGGGCGTACCAAACCATATACCAATAAAGTGGTATGCGAACCACGACTGAACTAGACACTAGGCCTAGAGCCTCTAGAAGTGCTTGGACCACAAGGAACCACCCAAGGTAGTGACACAGGGGACCCACGGGAGACGCGTGCAGTGTAAATACACAACCGCGATACGCCGTTAACTTCTATGGAGAAAGTCGGGATCGGGAAAATAGAGGAAAGGGACACTTAAAAGAGGACTAGGACAAAACCCTTTGAGATCTAGGACTTTGAAGAGTCTCTACCCACGGGAGCACCGGAGTACTCGTGTTACCTCACCCAGGGAAGCCGGGTGCATAGGTGCCTTTCGGGGTCGGGTTTCGTCGTCGTTTCTTATGGCGATCTGCTGCAAAGTGCTGCTGGCGACCAGGAGAAAAGTGTCCGGGTGGATCCAAGAGTGGATCGGAGTTCTGAAGAACCTGAAAGCAGAGGGGACAGAGTCTGGGTCACTAGCCAGTGACCAGGAAGGTGATGGACAGATGCCCACCGATGTCGAGTGCTTCAGGTTCGTTGACGGTCGTCTTGACTCTTCAGCCACGAGGTCCGGGAGGCGTTGTCGGCGACCAGGAGCAGGATTCGGGCTGTTGCTCAATGTCTGTCGAGTGCAGAGGTGTCGGCGACCAGATTGGACCCAACAAGCCTTGGCAACGGCAAGTCTCGAGTAAGATGTAGATCGTCGATGATGCAGACCAGCAAGGTCTGGGGAACTCACCCAGCGAGGGTAAGTGAGGGCAGGCCTGGAGCAACCAGACTGCCAAGTAAAGAAAAGATTGGCCTTCGTTGAGGGCTACTAGCCAACGGGCTAGCGACCGCGAAGGAGCCTCGTGACGCCGCACGTGGAGCTGGCTTACAGGACACTCGTGGAGTGGGGGCCAGTGATCTTCGGTGCAGGTGGTGCTGGAGGCTAGGGCTACTCGGAGCCCAAAGCACGACTTCTTGGGAGACCCAGAAGATGATGCACTTGCAAGTGTGCTCGGTGTCCAGGGGTCACGGTCTCAAGTCACCCACGATAGCCACGGGCCTCAGCTTTGCTGGGGACTCAGGGTAGCCTCGGGGAAGTCTGAGAATCCACCTCTGGTGATGCGATGACTTCGGCGTCCGACGGGAGCTTCAGTGATGCGAACCGGACAGATGCTTCTTTGGTGCCTGCCAAGCAGGGGAGTCACTCCTTGACCCCAAGGGAGATTCTTCAGTCCTCTAATCGTGAGTAGAGCGTCGAAGGTCCAGGATTCCGTTTCAGAGTTTCGTCCAGGTATAATCTAAAGTCCTAAGGACTGGGTTCCTACCTTTATTCTAAAAATAGGGATGGACTACTCTGTGGCCCCACCTATGGGTGGGTCAGGGCAGAGGGGTGGCTACACCCCTTTCCCTTTGTCCAGTTCGCGCCAAAGCAGGGGCTGCAAGCCCCTGATCCGGTTTGAACTGGGGTATGCACAGGGACACCAAATGTGCCCCCAGTGCAGGACTTCAAAGCACCCGAAAGTGCTCCCGCCCAGCCCCAATACACATTGTCCTGTCTGGGGAGGTGGTCACACCTCCCTGGGACAGGAAACCTATTGTCCAGGCCTCCCCTGCCGGAGTTTCGTCCAGCAGCAGGAGGCCAGACTCGTGTCTGTGGCAGCAGCATCCATTTTGTGATGCCAGGGCTCTGGAAAGAAGTTACCGGACTCGTCAGAGTTAACATGCCTTTCCCTCTAGAAGGGTGGAATGCTACCCCCGCCGCCAGGATTGGCGGGTGGGTAGTATTCCAAGATGTTTGACACCAAACACGACATGTTTAGGTGCAGCCATTCCATAGTTAGCATTTTACCGCGAGGATATAATGCGTTTAAGAGTATATGGTCAGGCTGCACTACAAACAGCATCAGAGATGGTCTCCGAATGCTGCAGAGGGGCCCTGCTCATGCAGGGGCACCCTCTCACATAGGAACCATGCACTCTGCCTTTAGGATTGATAAGGCCTGCCTTAGGAGTGACTTATAGGTTTATATGTGTGTATGCATTTAGTGATATAGGTAACCTATACCACAGTAAGGGGTGCATGCACCACCTTACCCAGGCTGCAGTAGCAGACCTGTGGTGTCAGTTTGGATGGCCTTCCAGGGGTGGCATAATACATGCTGCAGCCCCTGGCAGGCCTCTGAGGTACCTATGCCCTTGGTACATAGTATACCATATACTAGGGACTTACAAGGGCACTCCAGATCCCAATCAGTGATGTGCCTAAGGCACATGGAGACCCTTTTAAAGAGGAAACAGCTAGGCTGGGGTTCTGAATAGCAGGGCCCCAGCCAGACTAATGTCGAAAACCAGTGAAGCATCAGCAAAAAGTGGGGGTACCCATGTGAAGCAGATCCTACTCTCCTACACAACCCCCCCCAAACGTAGGGACATTAAACTAACCTTGCCCAGTTAAGTCTTCATGTTCTAAGTGGAAATACCTAGAGAGTCCATCTGCATTCGCATGGTTACTCCCAGGCCTATGTTCCACTGTAAAGTCCATCCCCTGTAGGGAAATGGACCACCTAAGCAGTTTGGGGTTTTCACCCTTCATTTGTTTTAGCCATAAGAGGGGCTTATGGTCTGTCTGAACCAGGAAGTGTGTACCAAACAAGTATGGCCTCAACTTCTTCAGAGCCCAGACCACAGCAAAGGCCTCCCTCTCTATGGCTGACCAACGTTTCTCTCTAGGGGTCAGCCTTCTGCTAATAAAAGCTACTGGCTGATCCTGACCTTCTTCATTCAATTGTGACAGTACAGCCCCTACCCCCAATTCAGATGCATCTGTTTGAACAATGAACTTCTTGGAGTAATCAGGACTCTGCAGAATTGGAGCAGTGCACATGGCCTGCTTGAGGTCATCAAATGCCTTTTGACAGCTAGCTGTCCACTGAACCTTTTGGGCATTTTCTTAGAAGTTAAGTCATTCAAGGGTGTCACTATTGATCCATACCCCTTGACAAATCTCCTATAGTACCCAGTCAGGCCTAAGAAGGCTCTCACCTGAGTCTGGGTAGTGGGAGCAGTCCAGTCCATGATGGTCTGGATCTTGCTCTGCAAAGGTTGAACCTGGCCTCCACCCACAAGGTGGCCCAGGTACACAACCTGACTCTGCCCTATCTGGCACTTAGTGGCCTTGATAGTCAGGCCTGCCTTTTGCAGGGCCTGTAAAACATTCCTGAGGTGGACCAGGTGATCCTCCCAGGTGGAGCTAAAGACAGCAATATCATCTAGATAAGCTGCACTATAGGCTTCCAGTCCTGTGAGAACTGTGTTCACCAACCTCTGGAAAGTGGCAGGTGCATTTTTCAGACCAAAGGGCATTACCACAAATTGATAATGCCCACTAGGGGTTGAAAATGCTGTTTTGGGCTTTGCAGTATCAGCTAGTCTGATCTGCCAGTAGCCAGCTGTTAGGTCAAATGTGCTGAGATATTTGGCAGATGCCAAAGTATCTATGAGCTCATCTGCCCTGGGTATTGGATGGGCATCAGTCCTAGTGACTGCATTGAGACCCCTGTAGTCTACACAAAACCTCATCTCTCTTTTCCCACCACTGGTGTGAGGTTTAGGTACTAGGACTACTGGACTAGCCCAAGGGCTATCTGAGGGCTCAATCACTCCCAATTCCAACATCTTCTGGACTTCAGTCCTGATACAGTCCCTGACATGGTCAGGTTGCCTATAAATCTTGTTTTTAATAGGCAGACTGTCCCCAGTGTCCACTTCATGAGTGCACCAGGTGGTCTGACTGGGTGTCAGTGAAAACATATGTCTAAACTGATTGAGGACTTGCCTGCAATCAGTTTGTTGCTGGGTAGTGAGGCTGCCTGCCAAGGCTACACCATCAACTGACCCATCGTCAGGGTTCTGTGAGAGCAGGTCAGGGAGTGGGTCACTCTCTTCCTCCTGCCCTTCATCAGTAGCCATGAGCAAGCCCATGTCTGCCCTGTCCACATATGGCTTAAGTCTGTTGACATGGAGAACCCTTTGGGGACTCCTGGGTGTTCCCAGGTCCACTAAGTAAGTGACCTCACCCTTCTGCTCAACAATAGTGTGGGGTCCACTCCATTTGTCTTGGAGAGCTGCTGGGGCCACTGGCTCCAACACCCACACCTTCTGTCCTGGCTGGTAAACAGTCAGAACAGCCTTTGGTCATGCCAGGCCTTCTGAAGTTCCTGGCTAGCCTCAAGGTTTTTGGTTGCCTTTTTCATGTACTCAGCCATCCTGGAGCGGAGACCAAGTACATAGTCCACTATATCTTGCTTTGGGGGCTTGAGAGGTAACTCCCATCCTTCCTTCACCAAGCACAGTGGACCCCTCACAGGGTGGCCAAACAGAAGTTCAAACGGGCTGTAACCAACCCCTTCTGAGGCACCTCCCTATATGCAAATAAAAGGCAGGGCAAGAGTATGTCCCATCTACGCCTAAGCTTTTCTGGGAGCCCTTTAATCATGCCCTTCAAGGTTTTGTTGAATCTCTCAACTAAACCATTGCATTGTGGGTGATAGGGTGTGGTGAACTTATAAGTAACTCCACACTCCTTCCACATTGCTTTTAAGTACCCAGACATGAAGTTAGCACCCCTGTCTGATACTACCTCCTTAGGAAAGCCCACTCTTGAGAAGATTCCCAGGAGGGCCCTTGCCACCACAGGTGCTGTAGTGGTCCTGAGGGGAATAGCTTCTGGGTACCTGGTGGCATGATCCACTACCACCAGGATAAACCTGTGCCCAGAGGCTGTTTGGGGATCCATGGGACCAACAATGTCAATCCCTACCCTCTCAAAGGGCACCCCCACCACAGGTAGTGGTATCAGGGGGCCTTTGTAGTGCCACCTGCTTTGCCACTGGCTTGGCAGGTTACACAGGAGCGACAAAACTCCTTACTGTCTTCAGACATGTGGGGCCAGTGAAAGTGAGGGACAATTCTGTCCCAAGTCTTGTTCTGGCCCAGGTGTCCTGCTAAGGGAATATCATGGGCTAGGGTCAATAGGAAGCCCCTGAACTTCAAAGGTATTACCAACCTCCTGGTAGCACCAGGCTTGGGGTCTCTACTCTCTGAGTACAGGAGTCCATCATCCCAATACACTGTATGGGGACCACTAGCTTTCCCAGCAGCCTCAGCAGCAGCTTGCTGTCTGAGGGGTTCAAGGGAGGGGCAGCTCTGCTGCTCCTGGCTCAGATCTGCCCTAGAAGGTCCCCCTGTCCCCAAGAACTCAACCTGGTCAGGTTCAAGTTCCTCTGGGACAGTTCCTTCTTCAGGGCTGAGATCATCCCCCTCAAGGGACTGATCTTCCTCCTGAGCCAAGGGGGAAGGCACTGCCTTAACCCTACTACTCCTCCTCTTGGAAGGCACTTGGTCCATTCTTCCAGAATCCAAGGCCTGTTCAGTGCTAGACATTTTGGCTTGTGACCTGGTCACAGCAAACACATCTGCAGGGATCCCCAGCATTTCTGCATGGGTCCTGAGCTCCACTTCTGCCCAAGCAGAAGTCTCTAAGTCATTGCCAAGCAAGCATTCGACTGGTAGGTTTGCACTTACCACAACCTTCTTAAGGCCAGTTACCCCTCCCCAGGAGAAGTTAACAACTGCCAGAGTATGGTCTGTTCTGACATTGCTAGCATTGGTCACTTGGTACATCTCACCAAGCATAACTTGCCCAGGTAGCACAAGGTCTTGTGTCACCATTGTGACACTTGCCCCTGTGTCCCTAAATGCCAAAGCCTCTCGTCCATTGATTAAAGGCTGTTGTCTGTACTTGCCCAGATTACTGGGACTCATAGAGGAGGGCACATCCATGCCTCCATCACAGACTAACACAGCCTGAGTCAGTTCTCTAACTAGGTCAGAGCCCAACTCAGTTCCCAGGGTGAACCCTACTAAACCCTTTGCTGGAGCACTTCCACCAACTGTACTAGGGGGAACAGGTGCCTTAGGGGCATTGGTGGGTGCTGGACTGGAGTCTTTGGACTTGGTGCAATCACTGGTCCAGTGGGTCTTTTGCTTACAGACCTTGCACCATGGTTTTCTTTGGCCTTTACCCTTGGTAGACTGGGAATCCCCACCAGAAGAAGATTTTTGGGGGCCTGATGAAGACTTTTGATCTTTACCCTTCTCCCCACCCTTGTCAGAGTTCTTAGCATCTTGCTTCTTGGTTTCCCCACCTTGGTTCTGTACCTTCTGCTTCACCCTGGTTCTGACCCATTTGTCTGCCTTCTTTCCCAATTCTTGGGGAGAGGTCAGATCAGAGTCAACCAGGTACTGATGCAACAGCTGATTTTGACAGTTATTAAGAATCTGCTCCCTCATTATCAGATTATACAATCCTGAGAAGTCACACACCTTACTGCCCATCAACCAGCCTTCCAGAGCCTTGGCAGAACAATCCACATAGTCTACCCAGTCTTGAGTCTGTGCTTTTTGGGTGTCTCTGAACTTCAACCTGTACTGTTCAGTGGTTAGGCCAAACCCATCAATAAGAGCACTCTTCAAGACCTTGTAATTGTCAGCATCCTCCTCTCTAACAGTGAGGAGCTTGTCTCTACCTTTGTCAGCAAAGGAGAGCCACAAGATTGCTGCCCACTGCTCCTGAGGGACCTTCTGTACTTTACAGGCCCTCTCTAAAGCAGTTATCCATTTGTGGATATCATCCCCACTCTGGTAGGGAGGGACAATCTTGCTCAGGTTCCTATGGTCATAGGACCTTTCCCTATCTCTAGGGACATGGCTGCCACCATGGGACTCTAGTCCCAACTTTCTTCTCTCTCTAAGGAGATCTAGGGATTCTCTATCTAAAGCCAATTGCTTCTTCCTGATCTCTAGTTGAGTTTCCTCATACTGGACCAGTCTCTTTCTTCTCTCATGAGAGGATTCCCTCCTGTGAGAAGAAACAGAGCTCCCTATTGAGGTGCCAGAGTGGTTAGACTCCTGAGAAGGAGACCTAGACTTTCTGTGCACACTCATAATCCTTCCTGGGGGGACAAAGGTGTGGTTCTCTAGATCCTCATCTTCATCTTCCCCAGAAGGGATTGGGTTCTCCAGGTCAGGGTCATTGTCACCCTCCTGGTCAGTTTCAGAGGGGGGCTGGGGGTAGTGGTACCCCTGGCCCCTTCCTCATCTGCTGGCCCACCCTCTGCTCCTACCCCTTCAGTCTCTGAGGACTTACTAAGATCATAAGCCACCAACAACTCCTGGAGGTGTTGGGTGGTGGGACTTTGGCCTGTCCTTAATTTCCTCACGTTACACAAAGCTCTCAATTCCAAGAATGGGAGTGTGTCATACTTGGAGGGTGGAAGCTCAATGGCTTCCTGCAAGGCATCTTTGGATCCTGCTTTTAAGGACATTACTAGTGTGGTGTGGTGTATGCACTACCTACTCTAGTGTGGCCTACTAAACTCTCTTGAGTTGTAGAAAGGGTTGTGCTATCCCTTAACACACAACTCTAAGTTCAGTAGAACTTACTGATATTCTAAGCTTAAATTATATGTACCTTAGGTACCTTTAGTGGTTTTCAGTTGATCAATTCAATTGAGATTATCTGGTAAAACAATAGCAAGCTGGAATCCCACACGCTGCACACCAATGTGAGAAGTTGGCCTGGCATATGCTGTCCACTAATTATAGTGGGCACCTTGCACCAGTCCAAATCGACTCTTATGGTAGGTAGGTTAAAGACAACCTTATTGAAAGCTATCCTAGTGGTAGCTGTGGAGAGCAGCCTTCAGGCTAAGTCTTGAAGGAATGTAAAGCAGCTTGTTTTACCAGTCTATAATCTCTTGAGTGACCAAATGAAAGAGCACCACACCAGGTATATATTCAAAATATATGTATTTATTACTAAACACACCCCTCTAGTCTCTTTATGAGGCTAGAGTTCGAAGTACATAGGTTATAAGATCTTAAATCACAGTAATAGCACAAATACACGTTTGGGCCCTAGGGGCGTACCAAACCATATACCAATAAAGTGGTATGCGAACCACGACTGAACTAGACACTAGGCCTAGAGCCTCTAGAAGTGCTTGGACCACAAGGAACCACCCAAGGTAGTGACACAGGGGACCCACGGGAGACGCGTGCAGTGTAAATACACAACCGCGATACGCCGTTAACTTCTATGGAGAAAGTCGGGATCGGGAAAATAGAGGAAAGGGACACTTAAAAGAGGACTAGGACAAAACCCTTTGAGATCTAGGACTTTGAAGAGTCTCTACCCACGGGAGCACCGGAGTACTCGTGTTACCTCACCCAGGGAAGCCGGGTGCATAGGTGCCTTTCGGGGTCGGGTTTCGTCGTCGTTTCTTATGGCGATCTGCTGCAAAGTGCTGCTGGCGACCAGGAGAAAAGTGTCCGGGTGGATCCAAGAGTGGATCGGAGTTCTGAAGAACCTGAAAGCAGAGGGGACAGAGTCTGGGTCACTAGCCAGTGACCAGGAAGGCGATGGACAGATGCCCACCGATGTCGAGTGCTTCAGGTTTGTTGACGGTCGTCTTGACTCTTCAGCCACGAGGTCCGGGAGGCGTTGTCGGCGACCAGGAGCAGGATTCGGGCTGCTGCTCGATGTCTGTCGAGTGCAGAGGTGTCGGCGACCAGATTGGACCCAACAAGCCTTGGCAACGGCAAGTCTCGAGTAAGATGTAGATCGTCGATGATGCAGACCAGCAAGGTCTGGGGAACTCACCCAGCAAGGGGAAGTGAGGGCAGGCCTGGAGCAACCAGACTGCCAAGTAAAGAAAAGATTGGCCTTCGTTGAGGGCTACTAGCCAACGGGCTAGCGACCGCGAAGGAGCCTCGTGACGCCGCACGTGGAGCTGGCTTACAGGACACTCGTGGAGTGGGGCCAGTGATCTTCGGTGCAGGTGGTGCTGGAGGCTAGGGCTACTCGGAGCCCAAAGCACGACTTCTTGGGAGACCCAGAAGATGATGCACTTGCAAGTGTGCTCGGGGTCCAGGGGTCATGGTCTCAAGTCACCCACGATAGCCACGGGCCTCAGCTTTGCTGGGGACTCAGGGTAGCCTCGGGGAAGTCTGAGAATCCACCTCTGGTGATGCGATGACTTCAGCGTCCGACGGGAGCTTCAGTGATGCGAACCGGACAGATGCTTCTTTGGTGCCTGCCAAGCAGGGGAGTCACTCCTTGACCCCAAGGGAGATTCTTCAGTCCTCTAATCGTGAGTAGAGCGTCGAAGGTCCAGGATTCCGTTTCAGAGTTTCGTCCAGGTATAATCTAAAGTCCTAAGGACTGGGTTCCTACCTTTATTCTAAAAATAGGGGATGGACTACTCTGTGGCCCCACCTATGGGTGGGTCAGGGCAGAGGGGTGGCTACACCCCTTTCCCTTTGTCCAGTTCACGCCAAAGCAGGGGCTGCAAGCCCCTGATCCGGTTTGAACTGGGGTATGCACAGGGACACCAAATGTGCCCCCAGTGCAGGACTTCAAAGCACCCGAAAGTGCTCCCGCCCAGCCCCAATACACATTGTCCTGTCTGGGGAGGTGGTCACACCTCCCTGGGACAGGAAACCTATTGTCCAGGCCTCCCCTGCCGGAGTTTCGTCCAGCAGCAGGAGGCCAGACTCGTGTCTGTGGCAGCAGCATCCATTTTGTGATGCCAGGGCTCTGGAAAGAAGTTACCGGACTCGTCAGAGTTAACATGCCTTTCCCTCTAGAAGGGTGGAATGCTACCCCCGCTGCCAGGATTGGCGGGGGGTAGTATTCCAAGATGTTTGACACCAAACACGACATGTTTAGGTGCAGCCATTCCATAGTTAGCATTTTACCGCGAGGATATAATGCGTTTAAGAGTATATGGTCAGGCTGCACTACAAACAGCATCAGAGATGGTCTCCGAACGCTGCAGAGGGGCCCTGCTCATGCAGGGGCACCCTCTCACATAGGAACCATGCACTCTGCCTTTAGGATTGATAAGGCCTGCCTTAGGAGTGACTTATAGGTTTATATGTGTGTATGCATTTAGTGATATAGGTAACCTATACCACAGTAAGGGGTGCATGCACCACCTTACCCAGGCTGCAGTAGCAGACCTGTGGTGTCAGTTTGGATGGCCTTCCAGGGGTGGCATAATACATGCTGCAGCCCCTGGCAGGCCTCTGAGGTACCTATGCCCTTGGTACATAGTATACCATATACTAGGGACTTACAAGGGCACTCCAGATCCCAATCAGTGATGTGCCTAAGGCACATGGAGACCCTTTTAAAGAGGAAACAGCTAGGCTGGGGTTCTGAATAGCAGGGCCCCAGCCAGACTAATGTCGAAAACCAGTGAAGCATCAGCAAAAAGTGGGGGTACCCATGTGAAGCGGATCCTACTCTCCTACACTGTTCCCATGGGGCACAGGGTCAAGACTGATTTGCATATGGCTGGGTCCAAACTGGGGTGGCGTATTGGGCAAAAGAACGATGGATTTAACCCAGATCTTTTGACTGGGGGAGAATGTTTGCATTGTCAGCATTCCGTCCATCATTTGTTTGCTGTAACACGTGTATTGTAGGGCATGGGTTGTGGGTGCACGGGGACATGTCGGAGTGTGACCTGCTCCTTTACGGATGTGATCCTCACTGGGCTACCTCCATGTCGATTCGTGGCCCATGTCATTTTTTTTTGGCTGCTACCATGCTATCGGACATGCAGTGTTACTTGCATAGTCAGTGTGGGTCACAGAGCCGCTGCTTTGCTGGATTCAGCACATGTGCACGGGTAGGTTGTGATATTGGTGATGGGGGGGCCCTCTGTGCACTTTGTGGATGGGGGCCTACTTGGTGTTTCTATGTGTGCTGCAGTGTGCCATGGCAATCAGGGACATGTTCCACGGTCATTGTGGGTGTGCTGTGTGCTACACGTAATTGTGCATGTGTGCCATTGTGCCCATCTCACCCCCTCCCCCCGTGCCTAGTGGTTACTCACCCTGTTGCTGTTGGGGCAGGTCGTATCGTGCTGTGTCCAGGCCCCCCAATCCTGCCACCGTCTCCTCACTGCTGACTGTGGCCACCATTTGCTTCAGCTCATCCAGCTCCTCCTGTGTCGCAGGACTTCCACCTCCAGTCGCCGTTGCTGCCTCCCTGTTGGCGGCGAGCTTATGTTTGGTCTGCCTTTTCAGTTCATGCCAGCGCCTCTTGACCTCCTCCAGTGGCCTCCTCGACACTCCAACTGCATTGACGTTGGTGACGATGGCCTGCCATATTTCGGTTTGGGTTGCCAGTGCCGCAGTGGAGGTGCCGAACAGTTGTTGATGGTGTTCGGTCACCTCCGTGACGATGATCCGGTCTTCCTGCGGACTGAACCCGGTCTTCCTCTTCCTCTTGTCCTTGCACTTCCCCGAATGCGGGGTTCCTGGCTGGTCCTCCGTGGGGCTTGTGGTGTTCGGCTTGTCCTCTGCACTCGGTCCGGGTGCATCCATGTTGCTACGCAGTTTGAATTGTTTTTGGGCTTTTTTTTTTCTTTCTTTTATGGTGCTTTTTCCCGCTGGACGCGTGTGATTTGCAGGCCTGTGGCTGGTGTTTGCTGTTTCTGTACCGCGATTGGCCTCATTGCATGATTTCTCGCGTTTCGCATTTTTTTGGCGTGGCGTTGATTTTCACGCTGGCATTTGACGCGTTATCTGGTGACTATCGCATGCTACCGCCTTGTTGTGAATTCCACGTTGACACAGGGTTATTTTCCCGCGCTAGGCTGCGATATTGAAAGTTGCGTTACACTACTCTTGCGGTAGTTATCACACGTTCTTGTGAATATACCCTCCAGAGTATTATTGCTCCCCAATAATTTCAGCTGCACTTAATCCTCTTCTAAAGCATCCAGGTTTTCTTTCATTGATTCCATTGTGTTCATCAACATGATAAATCTTTGGAAAAACAATTCCCATGTAGCAGGACCCGTACCAATGCTTGGGCAATTTGTAATAAGCATTTTTCCCACACACAAAATACACTCCAGGAAATACTGGATCCGATCCTGCCAAATATAATCCCTAACCTCCCATAAGTAGGAATGTATGTTCACATTCACTGGAACCAATACATTTTATTATTATGCTCTGTTTTGCATTTTAGTATGCAAAGCTTACCTCTCTGTTGCCAATCTAGAGTCATTGCAGCGTATGTCTCTCCTTTTTTATAATCACCCTCCTTATGAGCCCATGGAGGTATTTTCGATTGTTTTTCAGATATCTTTTTTATTTCTTCCCTACCATCTTCTACTGAATTTATAAATTCTTTTTCTACACTGTACATGTAAAGCACAGGTTAAATTATGATGATGCGCATATACAGTATTTATAGGCGATGTAGGGTGAAAGAATTCTCCCATTATGTCAGCGTCTCGTGCATCAGATACTGTATTCAAATTTTTCTTTACCGGGACTTCTGAGAAAATCAAGTCGTAATTGGAATAATAATATTGAAATTTCCCTTTACCATAAAACAAACTTGGTAGTACACTACAAGATATACCATATGTTAAAGGAAGGTGATGATATGTCACTTCCTCAGACACAGAAGTTGTTAATTGCATGCACTCATCACAATCTCTCGCATCCATAGTATTTACATATTCGTAAAGTAATTTAGTAAACACATTTAGTGAAAAATCGTTAATTGAGCGATCATGAAGTAATTCATCACTTGTTAAATCTTTAGTTATTACTTTTCCTTCTTGCATTTTAGTCACTGCAGTAGTTGTGGAAACATGGAAATTAGTATTCTTATTTAAATAAACATGATGAGGCAGATTTAGCATTATCAATAACAAAACAAGGACTAAAACAAAACCAGTTAAAAAGCAAGCACACATACACTTACGTTTTAGTAAATCTAGATTTTGATTTTCCATCTCATGATTAGAAGCATTCATTTTTTTTTATACCAATAGGCTTTGTGCAATAGCTTTTGGTTAGCGTCTGGTCACGCCTTTATTCTTTTGTTTCTCTTCTGACCTTTTTGTTCTCCGTTTCTCCTTTTTCACAACAATTCTTTCATGGCGGCTTGTATGAATTGCAATCTTTAGAACAAAATGCGTAGAACTCTTTTTCCCTGTCATTTGCAGCAGCTAAATATATCCACTCTGGAGCTGCATATCTTTGACTTGGTGTCCGTGCTCTTTTAGTTCTGCGGACTGTAGACTCTTCTCCATCTGTGTCACTTTGCTCAGATTGACTAGAGACTTCAATCACAGTGGAAGGTATTTTTCCTGCAGTCAGTATGTGTCTCAACCTTTCAAATTTTCTGGGCCAGCGGTCTCCTTTTTGCACTCGTTTTTCTGGTACACTGCTCACATCATTTGATTCGACATTTCTCTTAGTTAGATCCCCTTCACTTTGACCCTCGATACCAGCTGGGATCAACTCTCTTTGAATCTCATTTGAACAGGGTCTCAAGACCCAGTAGCTGGCGCCCTCTCTACGCTGTGCTCAGTCTGAATAGGACGTTTCTCTGTTACCTCCGGTTCATCCACCACAGACCCTACACTTTCAAAGGGACATGAAATTCGACGAGTGTGGGCTGCATGCACCCAATTAGGTAGACCACCACATTTAACAACAGTTGTGGTTACAAGAATCACTTGATAAGGCCCACGCCAATGAAGTTCCAAACAGAATTTTCGCCCCTGCTTCTTAACGAGTACCCAGTCGCGTGAGCACAGATCGTGGCACTGCTCCTGTTGAACGGTAGTTGCGACTTCTCCAACCTGGTGAGACACAAAATGTACCACATCAGCCAATCCTTTACAATAATCGAGTACCAAGTCATCAGAAATATTCACAAGCTGATTTGCTGGGACTGTAGCCTGTCTCATTGCCCTCCCCATAATAATCTCATGAGGGGACAGTCTAGTTCTTCTGTCTGGGATACTTCGCAAACTTATCAACAAAAAAGGCAATGCATCAGGCCATTTCAGGGATGTAGACGCACACACCTTTGCCAATCTGGACTTAATTGTTCCATTCACCTGTTCTACCACCCCAGACGCCTCTGGTCGGTATGCACAGCCTTTGCTCAATTTGTAGTGCAGCTCAGAGCATTGGTATCACTTTATTATTAAAGTGAGTTCCTCTATCCGATTCCAATGAGACTGTAAAACCGAATCTAGATATGAACTCTTTAAGAAGCAGTTTAGCCACAGTTAAGCTGTCATTGTGCCTTGTGGGGGCAAGCCTCAACCCAACGAGAAAACAAACACACAATCACAAGGACATATTTCAATCCATTACAAGGGGGCATTTCAATGAAGTCTAGCTACATGCGGGTAGAGGGACCTCCTGATTTTCCAATGTGACTCATACTGACCACTGTCTTTCTCCCTGCATTTTGTTGTTGACAGATCACACATCTTTGACACAGACTCTCTGTAATCGCTCTAAATTTGGGATTGTACCAAGTTTGACGAAAGAGACGCAGCATAGTATCTCAACCTCCATGTGCAGGTTAATGGCAAATCCTTGCCATCGGTGACAGTAGGCTATCCGGCAACGAAGATCAACCATCCGTGTAAACCCAAACCTCATCTTCCTGTCTGCGATTACATCCTGTTTTAATCCACCCTTCTTTCTGTGGTACTGAATCTTGTAATTCTCTGATTTCTTCCCAAGTTTCAACAACTGAAAACATTAACGTGCATTCTTTGTCATCAGACTTTACCTTCAAAGATTCTCCATTGAATGTGTAAGAATTTAGGGCGCAATAACTCGTAGTCTCATCCACATAACAATTGCCAACTGAGCCATAATCATGTCGTTTGGTGAGCGAAACCCCTGACCCCTGACCTTGACTGGTAGGTCACTCCCCCACCACACAGCTCCGTCTGTGTGCCCTGCTGCTGCCCCTGATTGTGCTCGTTTTTTTTTCCTTCTGTGCCCCCTTGCTGCCCTGATTGTGCTCGTTTTTTCCCTTTCTGTGCCCCCTTGCTGCCCTGATTGTGCTCGTTTTTTCCTTTCTGTGCCCCCTTGCTGCCCTGATTGTGCTCTGTTTTTTCCTTTCTGTGCCCCCTTGCTGCCCTGATTGTGCTCGTTTTTTTCCTTTCTGTGCCCCCTTGCTGCCCTGATTGTGCTCTGTTTTTCCTTTCTGTGCCCCCTTGCTGCCCTGATTGTGCTCTGTTTTTTCCTTTCTGTGCCCCCTTGCTGCCCTGATTGTGCTCGTTTTTCCCTTTCTGTGCCCCCTTGCTGCCCTGATTGTGCTCGTTTTTTCCCTTTCTGTGCCCCCTTGCTGCCCTGATTGTGCTCGTTTTTTCCTTTCTGTGCCCCCTTGCTGCCCTGATTGTGCTCGTTTTTTTTCCTTTCTGTGCCCCCTTGCTGCCCTGATTGTGCTCGTTTTTTCCTTTCTGTGCCCCCTTGCTGCCCTGATTGTGCTCGTTTTTTCCTTTCTGTGCCCCCTTGCTGCCCTGATTGTGCTAGTTTTTTTTCCTTTCTGTGCCCCCTTGCTGCCCTGATTGTGCTCGTTTTTTCCTTTCTGTGCCCCCTTGCTGCCCTGATTGTGCTAGTTTTTTTCCTTTCTGTGCCCCCTTGCTGCCCTGATTGTGCTCGTTTTTTTCCTTTCTGTGCCCCCTTGCTGCCCTGATTGTGCTCGTTTTTTCCTTTCCGTGCCTGTTTCCCGCCGCTGCGCCCCTGCGGCCCCGCCCCCTCACTGCCCATTTGCTGCCCCATTCCCTGCTCCTCCCTCCCACCTCCCCATTTATGGCGGCCGCTGCGTGGTGAAGAGAGCGACCCCTGACCTTGACTGGTAGGTCGCTCTCCCACCACACAGCTCCGTCTGTGTGCCCTGCTGCTGCCCCTGATTGTGCTCGTTTTTTTTTCCTTCTGTGCCCCCTTGCTGCCCTGATTGTGCTCGTTTTTTCCTTTCTGTGCCCCCTTGCTGCCCTGATTGTGCTCGTTTTTTCCTTTCTGTGCCCCCTTGCTGCCCTGATTGTGCTAGTTTTTTTCCTTTCTGTGCCCCCTTGCTGCCCTGATTGTGCTCGTTTTTTTCCTTTCTGTGCCCCCTTGCTGCCCTGATTGTGCTCGTTTTTTCCTTTCCGTGCCTGTTTCCCGCCGCTGCGCCCCTGCGGCCCCGCCCCCTCACTGCCCATTCGCTGCCCCATTCCCTGCTCCTCCCTCCCACCTCCCCATTTATGGCGGCCGCTGCGTGGTGAAGAGAGCGACCCCTGACCTTGACTGGTAGGTCGCTCCCCCACCACACAGCTCCGTCTGTGTGCCCTGCTGCTGCCCCTGATTGTGCTCGTTTTTTTTCCTTCTGTGCCCCCTTGCTGCCCTGATTGTGCTCGTTTTTTCCTTTCTGTGCCCCCTTGCTGCCCTGATTGTGCTCGTTTTTTCCTTTCTGTGCCCCCTTGCTGCCCTGATTGTGCTCGCTTTTTCCTTTCTGTGCCCCCTTGCTGCCCTGATTGTGCTCGTTTTTTTCCTTTCTGTGCCCCCTTGCTGCCCTGATTGTGCTCGTTTTTTCCTTTCTGTGCCCCCTTGCTGCCCTGATTGTGCTCGTTTTTTCCTTTCTGTGCCCCCTTGCTGCCCTGATTGTGCTCGTTTTTTTTTTCCTTTCCGTGCCCCCTTGCTGCCCTGATTGTGCTCGTTTTTTTTTCCTTTCTGTGCCCCCTTGCTGCCCTGATTGTGCTCGTTTTTTTCCTTTCTGTGCCCCCTTGCTGCCCTGATTGTGCTAGTTTTTTCCTTTCCGTGCCTGTTTCCCGCCGCTGCGCCCCTGCGGCCCCGCCCCCTCACTGCCCATTCGCTGCCCCATTCCCTGCTCCTCCCTCCCACCTCCCCATTTATGGCGGCCGCTGGGCGGCCGCGCAGCGGACATGCGCTGCGGGCGCGCAGCGGACATGCGCTGCGGGCGCGCCTAAGGCAAGCCCGTCTGCGCCCGTCCGCGCCGGGACCGCGCCCAGCGCCAGAACTCCTGGTCCGGGCATCGTCCGCACCCGCCACATCAACAGACGCCGATACGACGCCAGCACCCTCCACGCACTCAACCCCGGAAAAGATCACGCCTGCTACCGGGCCACCCCGAAGCGCACCCAAGGGCCCTTCACCTGCCGGAACTGCAGCTTCGCCAGCACCCGCCCCGCCAAACCACCGCCCAGGAAAGAACCCAACTACCTCAGATGCATCCTCCTCAACACCCGCTCCGCCCGCAAACACGCCATCGAACTCTGGGACCTTCTCGACTCAACCTCCCCAGACGTCACATTCCTGACGGAGACCTGGCTGAATCCCGCTTCAGCCCCCGACATCGCCATTGCCATCCCGGACGGCTACAAGATCACCCGCAGGGACCGCACCAACGGAGTCGGAGGAGGCATCGCCATCGTCCACAGGAACACCCTCAGAGTCTCAACCAACACCGACGACACCCTCAGCACCGCCGAACACATGCACTTCCAGATCCACACCGATCCCAACACCACCCTCAGAGGAACCCTCATCTACAGACCCCCGGACCCCGACCACAGTTCAGCGATTCTATCGCTGACTTCGTCAGCACACACGCCATCGCCTCCACGGACTACATCCTCCTCGGGGACCTGAACTTCCACCTCGAGAACAACAAGGACACCAACTCCATCACCCTGATCGACAACCTCGCCACCCTCGGACTCAGACAGCTCGTGACTACACCCACCCACGCCGCCGGCCACACGCTAGACTCCATCTTTTCCGCAAGCCCACACGTCTCCTTCAACCACACCTCCGAACCCCACTGGACTGACCACCACTGCATCCACTTCACCTACAGGAAGCCCACCACGCACCACCGCACCGAACAAATGCCTCGCCGCTGCTGGAGCAGAGTCACCGAAGACCAGCTAACCACAACCCTCGCCCTGAGCCCACCCGCCGAACCCTCCGACCCCGACACCGCCGCCCGCAACCTCAGACAGTGGATCGACGACTGCGCCAACACCCTCGCCCCACTCAAGAATCCGCCCAACAGCCACACCAGCAAGAAAGCCACCTGGTTCACCGAAGACCTCCAGCCCTCCAAACGAACATGCCAAAAACTGGAGAAGATCTGGCTCCACGAACGGACAGCGGACAGCTACGCCGCCCACAAGAGCGCCACCCGCAGTCACCATCACCTCATCAGATCCGCCAAAAGGGCCTCACTCAAAGACCGCCTAGACAACAACGCACACAACAGCAAAGAGCTCTTCAACATCGTGAAGGAACTCTCCAACCCCAGCTCCAACACCAACGACATCCCGCCGTCGTGAGACCTATGCGACTCACTGGCCACCTTCTTCCACCGCAAAATCTCCGACATCCATGACAGCTTCAACACCACGACCGCCCCGGCAACCACCGAGACCACTGCCCCCACAACCACCAACCGCCTGCTCTCCTGGACCAACATCAACGACGAGGACACCAGCGAGATCATGAACACCATCCACTCCGGCTCACCGCTAGACCCGTGCCCTCACCACGTCTTCAACAAAGCCAGTACAGCCATATCGCCCCATCTCTGGAAAATAATCAAAATCTCCTTCGAGACAGCAACCTTCCCGGAAAGCTGGAAGCACGCCGAGATCACCGCCTTACTCAAGAAACCCAAGGCAGACCCCAAGGACCTCAAGAACTTCCGACCCATCTCTCTGCTCCCGTTCCCCGCGAAGGTCACCGAGAAAATCGTCAACAAACAACTGACCCGCTACCTCGAGGAGAACAACATCCTGGACCCTTCCCAGTCCGGCTTCCGCAGCAACCACAGCACCGAAACCGCCCTCATCGCCGCCACCGATGACATCAGGACCCTGCTAGACAACGGAGAAACAGCAGCCCTCATCCTCCTGGACCTATCAGCCGCCTTCGACACGGTCTGCCACCACACACTACGAACACGCCTTCACGACGCCGGGATCCAAGAGAAGGCCCTGGACTGGACCACATCCTTCCTCTCCGGCAGAACACAAAGCGTCCGCCTCGCCCCTTCCGATCCAAAGCCACCAAGATCATCTGCGGCGTACCCCAAGGCTCCTCCCTCAGCCCAACGCTGTTCAACATCTACATGGCACTCCTCGCCCACGTCGCCCGACAGCACAACCTCAACATCATCTCCTACGCCGACGACACCCAGCTGATCCTCTCCCTCACCAAAGACCCTCACACCGCCAAAGCCCACCTCCACGAAGGAATGAAGGCCGTCGCCGAATGGATGAGGACCAGCCGCCTGAAGCTGAACTCGGACAAGACGGAGGTCCTCATCCTTGGTTCCAACCCTTCAGCATGGGATGACTCCTGGTGGCCGACATCACTGGGAACAGCCCCGACACCCACCGACCACGCACGCAACCTAGGGGTCATCCTCGACCCCACCCTCTCCATGACTAAGCAGGTCAACGCCGTTTCCTCATCCTGCTTCAACACCCTCCGAATGCTCCGCAGGATCTTCAAGTGGATCCCCACCGAAACAAGAAAAACAGTCACCCAGGCCCTCGTCACCAGCAGGCTGGACTACGGAAACGCCCTCTACGCAGGAACGACGGCTAAGCTCCTGAGACGGCTGCAACGCATCCAGAACGCCTCTGCACGTCTTATCCTCGACATCCCCCGACGCAGCCACATCACACCCCACCTGAGAGACCTGCACTGGCTCCCTGTCAACAAGAGGATAACCTTCAAGCTCCTCACCCACGCACACAAAGCACTCCACAACTCCGGACCAGCCTACCTCAACAGACGACTCAGCTTCTACACCCCCACCCGCCAGCTCCGCTCCACCAGCCTCGCCCTCGCCACAGTCCCGAGCATCCGGAAAACGACCGCCGGCGGCAGATCCTTCTCCCACCTCGCCGCCAAGACCTGGAACACCCTCCCCACCAACCTTCGGCAGACCCAAGACCTACTGGCCTTCAGAAGACTCCGCAAGACCTGGCTCTTCGATCAGTAGCAGCACCACCCCCCTCTTCCCCCAGCGCCTTGAGACCCTCGCGGGTAAGTAGTGCGCTTTATAAGTGACATGATTGATTGATTGATTGATACCACTGCAATCTGAGCCGGCAGTTGTAGTGCCATCAACAGGTTTTTTACACACTCTCCGTTTCGGATAGGTGAACCCTAAGAGGTCATAAACCCACGCTGAGACCACAACTGCCCAAAATCATGCACCACCCCGAAACTATATTGACTATCTGTAAATATGGTTACTCTCATTTGTTATGTAATGCTGCAATCCTTGATAAGTGCAATCAATTCATCCACTTGTGCTGAATACAGTCCTTTCAACAATGATGCTTCCACCACACCCGCTATAGTACAAATCGCATATGCAGCTCGCTGGTACCTCCAGAATCTCTTAAACACGATCCGTCCACAAACAGTACATAGTCTGACTCTGGCAACGGAGTATCCTGTATGTCAGGATGCCATTTGGCACACATCTCAGTCACATCAAGACAATCATGGTCTTCTTCCATCACAACTTCATGTCCTGGCAACAGCATCTAGGTAGCTGGATTCAAACTCATACCTCTTGTCATGGTCACGTTCTCTGCACCCAAAATCACCTGCTCATATTTTGTTAACCGACTCCTCGTGAGATGCTGTGTTCGAGTTTGTGTCAACAAAATCTCAACTGAATGTGGCACATACACTTTCAATGGGTGACCCATCACAATGTTCTCACACTGTTCCAAACTCACACACGTTGCAGCAACAGCTTTCAAACATCCAGGTAAAGCAGCAGCCACAGGATCTAACGTAGCTGAAAAATATGCAACAGGTCTGCATGCACTTCCATGCATTTGCGTTAGAACTGATAGTGCACAACCTTCGCTCTCACTGTAAAACAGAGTAAAACTCTTGTTAAAGTCAGGCATTCCCATTCCTTGAGCTCGACACAAACTGTCTTGCAGTTCAAGAAAAGAGCGCATGCTTACTTCATCCCATGGAACAGGATCTGACACGTCTTTGTATGTCAGTCTCTGAAGTGGCTTGGCTATCAAAGAAAACTCGGCATCCACTGCCTACAGTAGCCAACCATTCCCAAGAACATTCAAACTTCCTTTTGTGTACTTGGTGGACTCATCTGCAATATAGCAGTGATTCGATCTTGTGACACTTTTCTGACTCCTTTTTCAATGTGATGTCCCAAATAGAGAACTTCTCTCTTGCAAAACTGCAGTTTTGCTGGCGACACCTTATGCCCACTCACTGCCAAATGATTCAATAGGGCCACAGTATCTAAAACACACACTTCTTTAGTTCCAGATGCCACTAATAAATCATCAATGTACTGTACTAGCACAGAGTGATTTGGCAGTTCTAGTGACTCCAAATTTCTTTTCAAAATCTGATTGAAAATTGAGGGGCTTGCCGTATACCCTTGTGGAACTCGGCACCATGCCAAGACACGGTTTCCGAACTGGAACGTAAATAAATATTGGCTATCCGGATGCTCGGGAATGGAGAAAAATGCTTGACACAAGTCAACCACCAAAAACCATTGAGTTTCACATGGAATTTGATATAGAATTACAGCAGGATTTGGTACTATTGGACAACAAATTTTCACAATGTGATAACTTTTTCTCAAATCCTGAACTATTCTATATTTTCCATTCGGTGTTCATATGCCCATGATAGGTGAATTACATGGACAGCCCAAAATCTCTCTCAAAATTCCATGTTCAATCAGAGTCTCTATCAATGGTGTCATTCCAGCAATAGTTTCAGGACTAAGATTATATGCTGGAGTTTTTAGGTATTCTGCATTTGGTTTCACTGTGATTCGTATTGCAGCTACTCATTTCATCAGTCCAATATCTTTTCTTGAAAAATCCCACACTTCAGGCAGGACCATCTCTCTCAACACAGGAGGTAAGTCCTTTTCAGTAAGCAAGGGATACAAACTCTTTACTTCTGTCTTTTGTCTAGCCATTTTAAGCACTAAATCCTCATCTTTAGTATGAAATTCTATTCCTTCAGGTGTACAATAAATGAAACAATTCATTTGGCACAATAAATCTCGTCCCAACAGATTCACTAGACTAGTGTCACACACCATAAACTTGGGCATATCCTCAAATGTTCCAATCTGTACTTGCAATGGTTCTGTCACCGTGCTGGGGATCAATTCATTTGATACTCCTACTACTTGGATTGTTTCTCCCGAGAGGGGTAGGTTGGGAATCTCCACAATTCTCACAGTGGATTGGGTAGCACCAGTATCTACAAGGAATGAAATAGGTGTTCCATTTACCTTGCCGTCCACATTGAGATCGTTCTGATCTACCGCTAAAGATGCACCAAGCACACATTCCTCCTCCCCTCTCAGGCACTGTCATTGGGAAGTATGAGTCACTGTCATCCATCTGTAATAAATATTGTGAAGCCACTGTACATTTGGATTTACTTGATCATTGGTTTCGAAACCCATATTCACATTGCATTTCTGCACTTGTCCATTCAAATTTTGCATAGGAGCTTGAAGCATATTCAGATTCTGACCCCTTACATTTAATGCTGCCTGATTTAACATGCTACCTGTCACCTGTAATGGTGTCAATCCATCTGCACCTGTCACATTTGCCTGTCCATTCACCTGATTAGCCAAATTGTACTTACACTCGTGCTTCCAATGCCCGAACTTGCCGCAACTGTGACAAAGGAATGTCTTTTTCAATGACTTTATGTTTGATCCACGTCTCCTTCCATGAGCCATCAAACTTGGCAAGAGATTTACCATCACACCCTAAATTTTAGGAGTAGTCTGACCATTTCCCTCTATCATGCCTGTAAAATCTGAATCGAAACCCACATATCCTTTCTTGGCTGCCCTCATCTGTGCCAACATCAGCTTCTCTTTCAACTTCTTATGTCGCATCTCGATATCATCTCCACAATATTTTGCATAATGCAGTATTTCATCAAATGAATTGCTCTGCCAACAAATCAAATGCTGCTGAATCATTGTACTAATCTCAGGCCTCAAACCATAGACAAATCGATAGACAAAATGTCCCATATCTTTCTCTGACACATTTTCAATTCCACTGTACTGTTTGAAAGCCTACAGAAGCCTTTCATAATAGGCATGTACTGTTCTTTTAGTTCTTGAGTAGTCCTATCTATTTTTACCCAATCTGTTTCTTTCGGCCAAATCTTTCCTTTCAAATACTGATTGTATTTTTTCATCACCTCTGCTGACGGTGTGCTTGTTTTTGGATCTCTAGCATACTCTGTTTCTTGCCAATCAACTGCAATCTTACATTCCACTCACAAATCTGTAGGAACCACAATATCGAATAAAGAACCCAAATCCTTTAACAGGACCTTTGAAACCTTCACAAATCTTTCCACTTGCTTATACCACTCGACTGGTTTCTCTTTCAACTTTGGGAAATCATTTGCAAAGGACAATATCTCCTGTCTACTGTAGGGGACATGCACATACCCTCCTCCTGGGACTTCTCTCATGGGGAAAGCCAACGCATCTGCCTCCTTCTTTTCCTTTTTCATCATTGGATAAAGAGGCAGTACCACTGTAGTATCTTCTTTCTTGTTAGCCCATCTGCCTTCCCACTTTTCTCTTGCTCCCCATTGCTTTAGTGTTGGTATTATCTCTTTAATTTGCAGTCTTTTTGAGAGGGATTCAGACTCTCCAAATCTTTGTCATTAAAATCCAATCAATAGGTTTTCTGTAAAGCCTACATCCACTCCATATTTCTGCGCTACCTCAGCAAATCTCTCATGAGTATTTCTCGCTTTCCGGGTTATATGTTTACACATAAATAATAATTCTTCATAATGATATTTTGTTAGCCACCTATTTCTCTAACAAGATTCTGAATTCTACAAATAAATCAAAAGATTTATTTGCGACTGTGAATGAGCTATCCAATCCAGATAGACTCACTGCAAAATTAGCCCCTACCCAGGCACTATGTAACTCCCTGAACACTTTTTTCATTGATAAAATCAGCTCTATTAAAGCAAGCATACCAATTAATCCATCCTCTGGTGAACAGTATGTGACATCCATGAACCCTCATTCTTTACATCAGCCATTAGCAGAGAAGCCTTCCCGGACCTATTAATCGGAGTCAAATCAGGCTCACCAGCTAAAAGCTGCCCGCCCCATATCTTGAGAGAAATCTTCCTTGCATACCCGAGCTGGCTCTATCTCTTCTAAATGACTCACTAAATCAGGGCTTGGTACCCAGGTTCTTCAAGGAAGCTGTGATAGTCCCACTAAATAAGAAAAACGGCGTAGACGCCTCGGTCCCCGCAAACTACAGCCCCATTTCACAGCTTCCCTACCTGGCTAAGGTGTTGGAAGCCCATATGGTCAACTGTCTCTGCTCTTTCATTGAACAATCTCAATTTTTATATCCTCATCAAGTCCGTGTTCGCCCCTCTCACTCTACTGAGATGGTAATCCTGACTGTATTGGGTGAAATAAGGAAAGAGGCAGACAAAGGAACCACCCAGGCCCTAGTGCTCCTCGACCTCTCGGCCACCTTTGACACTGTCAACCATAAAATCCTGCCGAACCGTGTCAGGGACACAGGAGTCCAGGGACACGCTCTTCAATGGCTGATGTCCTTTTTAGATGACCGCCTCTAATCAGTCCTCCTATCCAAATACACGGCTCCCAGAGTCAAACTAACCTGTGGGGTCCCGCAAGGTTCCTCTCTTTCCCTGCACCTGTTTAATTTGTATCTTCTTCCTCTTATTCAGTCCTTGGGTGAAGGTAAGGTGTGTACCTTCAACTATGCAGATGATCTGCAAGTGATTTTTTACCATTGACAACACCCCTGACTCTATCCTGAATTTTAAGACCACTATGTTACACATCCGCAATTGGATGAATAATAACCACTTAAAATTAAATCCTGATAAAACAGAACTGATCCTATCCGGCAGTTCTCGGAATCCCTGGACCTCAAATTTTTTGCCAGAAGAGCTGGGAGTGCCACCACTTCCTTCCTCCTCAGCCAAGAGCCTCGGTGTCCCGATTGATCGAGATCTCACGTTGAAGATCCAGATTGGAACAGTAGTCTCTACCTGCTTTTTCCAACTTCGGAAGATAAGGAAAATCAGGAGATTCCTCACAACGGAAGCGGTTATTCAAGTTATTCTATCCTTGGTAATTTCACACCTTGACTATGCTAACTCTACCTACTTTGGCCTCCCAGGGTACTTAATGAAAAGACTGCAACTGGTGCAAAATCAGGTCGCGAGACTGATCTATCACCAGCCGAGATGGCACCACGTCACTCCCCTCATGAGGAAATGACAATGGCTCCCGGTAACTCAACGCTGTGCATTTAAGGTCGGATGCCTTATATTCAAATCCCTTCACTGCACATGCCCGGAATGTATTTCCACTCTCATTCAGAGGTATGCCCTGTTCGGGCCCTTAGGTCATCCCACCATATCCTGTTGGCCATCCCCACCTTTAAACGGAAAAGACTTGGTGGATTCCGTTTCGCATTATTGGCCCCCCACTTTTGGAATTCACTCCCCTTTAACATCAGACCTTATACATGCTACTCTCATTTTAGGAGACAATTAAAAATGTGGTTGTTTTACCAGGCTTACGAATGAATAATCCAATGAGCAGCTGGCCATCTCTCTTTATAAGCGCCATGAAACCGTATGGTGACTGTGCGCTCTACAAATTCTTTCAACATAACATAAAATAGTCTCTCCGGACTAATTGTTCCCAATATAATTTCTTCTAATTCCACTTTTAATTTGCTCACATCTATATTCATGCTTTGATTTGCATTACTCAATACATTTCCAGTAGGGGCTATATCTCTAATCCAATCACCAAGTTCTTCTGAGGATGGCCCTGTCGAAGTACTCGTCTCCGATCTCTGTGAGTCTCCACTAATCTCTCCTGGCTTCAACAATATTTGTGAATCTGTTTTCTGACTACCCATTTGTAAAACTCTCCCAATAATCATTCGCTGTCCTCTACTTGGCGTTTCAATGGTGGAATTCATTCTATTACACCTCTCTGCACTATTCTCATGAGTTTCTACTCTAACTGGTTACACATCTTTCCCTGATCGCTCACGATCTCTCTCGCTCCAGGTAAAGTATGTATTTCTCCTACAGTTTCACTTGGGACTGCTATTGCTGGCATCTGTGAGACTCCTCACCCTGACTGATAAAGAGGAACAAGCGGACCAATAGTTACAGGGACTGATAATGCTTCAGGACTATTTGTCATGATTGCATTTGAGAATCCTGCTCTCTCAGGGGTCTGAGTTTCATCCAGGAAAATCCTTTTATAAGCCGGATTCAAATCCGCAGGTGGGGCTTCTGTCTTAAACCTACAAACGAATTGGTCTTGTATTATTCTGTTCTTCATTATAAGGTGGGGGTCTATTCAATATAAGTTCACTCAATAATTCTTCATCTATATCTTCTAGATTCTGCTCCAGTGAGTACTTGAACCTTTTGCTCCTCTACATGTTTCCTCTTTTCCTTACATTTTTCTCCTTCCTTTTGTTCTGATACCATTACCAGATACATTTGTGCTCCCAAAGCAACATCTTGTCTCCATATCTTTTTCTGGGAATCCCATTTTGCCTGTGCATACCGATTTATTGTATTCCTTTATCTTCCTTGACATTTCTCTTTTTCTCTCCGATGTGCTTTATGCTCCTATTTTTCAAGGGCTTCATATTGTATGTGCCTAGGACTAGGTTTAAAATAGTTAATCTGTCTTCTCAAATTTTCTAAAATTCTTACATTAAACGTCCCATACTGTGGAAACGCTAAGGGACCATCGTTTTCAGTACATTTTACCCAATTATCTAACCAGGTACAAGTATGATATCATCTCTCTAATGACATATGCAAAGCAGGCGTACCTTTCGGAGCCACATGAGCTCCTTCCCTAGTTGGTATAGGCTCATCCTTACGTATTAAAGCTTTTAACAATGTAAAGAATTTCATGATTTCTTACTTCAATTTGATCTGTTTTGAACCTCTCACTCTTTTCCTTATTATTATTTCTACAACCAATCACTGTTCGTTCTCATCCACCAATGCCAGCGCAGCTTCACACCAACCACCAATACCAGTGCGGCACTTTATGACGTCAGTCTAACTCCTCACTGAAGCTGACCCTCCCTTCACAATCTGTTTGTTGTCTTTTTCTTCCATCCTTTTAAGCAAACTTCACAAAACAATACAACATAAAGCAACTTTGTCTGCTCAACTAAAAGAATTATAGATACCCACTCATTCAGAAGATTTCATTCACTTCCAGTGAAAACCTCAACCAGCGCGATTTCACTCTCGTTAAGTAAAAATTCTTAAAATATCTCCTGGTGCGGTTCCTGAATAAATCTCAACAATTCCAGCTAGTCATGCATCAAGTTCCCTTTCCCAGTACCAGCAATGACGTCTCATGCACAGTACTCACAAAACAGCAGACAAACACACTTGGTGTATTCCACACTAAGACTGCCCGTAGGCTTATCCCGGGATCTTAGGCCTCGACGGACCCGTACTCACTTAGGCCTCGACGGACCTAATTCAATAAAACATAGACAAACAAGTTTCCCAAAACGACAATTTTCTGTGATCACAAGTCCATTTTAATTTTTTTGACATTGTCAAAACTTCATCACCTGTCAAAACCCTACCTATTCTCATACATTACTATAAAGAACCAACACTCTTTTAATTACGACTCTTCATATCCTAGTTTAATTAGTCAAACCAACCATCAAACGAGCTACCAGAAAACTGTTGCAGCAGAAAACTGGGCAAAAATGTCCTTTCTATTCACCTGACATATATTTCATCTAAGCCTATTTCCTCTTTGGGCCCATAACATAACACTAAACTACCATTGGTCCTCCGATGGATCTTTTACGGGAGCTAACAGGGACTTGGATATTCAGAGATCGTGAAGCAAATTCTTATGAGGACCTTGAATAAGAAAATGCCAAATTCATGCTAACAACAGACAACCATTACTTTAGATCTTACTAATGATAAAACTTTCAACAAGATGGTTCACACCAAAAATGACTCAAATACGATATATTTGCTCATGTAAACCATTTATCAAAAAACTCAATTTGAATGGTCAAGAACATAAATCACATTATAATCAGATTTAATAGAAATCATTTAGTACAATTAGTCACACAATGCCATATAGATTCAACAAGAAAACATTTCTGGTTGCCGAGGAAAGAAATGAGAGAGAGAACATGGGAAAATAGAGTTGTAGCATTTTGGTTATACAAACCAAAGATGCAGAGTTGAAGCGCAGTGATTCACAGGAAAGAGTCCATAAAACTCTTCAGCAGAAGAGTTATACCTGAACACTTTACCAGCCGGCAAACTACAGGTTTGAGTCAGTTTGGAAAGTTCAGTTCAAATGGGTTTGGCATAGGAACGGAAATCAGAGTTCAGTCCGACAGCATGCCAGGCAGGGAAATTTAAAATGACAACCAGCCCAGAAACCTCAACCAAGGGGCAATTATACTTCCAAAAGTTCTCAGTTTACGCCCACAAAGTATCCTTTGAATCACGCCATATGATTTCCATTGGTTGTCCACTGTGGGCTGCTCATGGTGTGATCAATACCTCACTAAGAAATCTGGAAGCATTAAGTAATTCTTTTTGCAAAATCATCAAATTCAGTGACGTTATATTGCCATCCTTTCCTTGGAAGTAAGAAATGTCACTTTGTTCACTGTCTGTCCGTTCCCAGACGCTCTCTCTGGGTTTGCAATGCTATTGATACATTTCTGTCAACAGTGTTGCTGAATCATAAGAGAATCTTTTGTTTGTGAGCATAAGAAAGAAACTTCATGAAAAGTTCTCATAGCGTCTAAAATGACTACTTTATTTAGATTCTGCTTTCCGAACGAGGAAAAGAAAGCATTTGAGGCCTACATGAAAACTTGCTGAATCATTATCGTGTTGTAATTAACATAAAATACACATTAATATGAACTATTCAATTTTCTCAGTTAATTCTCTCATTATTCTTCTCCTAAAAGTTACATGTCAATATTAGGTACTACTAAAAAGTATATTTCGCACGTTTTTATATTTTCAAAACAGATTAATATACGTGTCACTTTTGATACAGACGTTTGCACCCTACAATACTAAAGTAATACTGCGAAACTTCATGTTATCAAGCATTCACATACTAAACATTCTAACTGTTTTCGATTGTTCATTATGTAAGCATTTATTTCATTTATCACATTTAGAAGTCATTAACAGCACATTTTCTAGGTACACTTACGTTTAGATTCTCAAACACGTGATTACATTACATGAGCAAATAACTTTTTCTCTCCATCTTTATTTATGTTTTTCACATTTTCCATGATTCAAAACATTTCTGCATACTTTTACGATGCAGTATGAAGTCTCACATTTTTCGTTTCAACCATTTTACACGTTTTATTAAGAATTTATTTTTGTAAGTCTCATTTGACAGTGGGGATTGATAGAGGCAACCGTCATTAAACCTTTACGCTCTATCAATGTGTTCTACAGGAATGCGGTTACACATTACCAAATTAATAAAATGTATTAATAAATGGAGCGGGTTTGAAAAATTAGAGAACAAATGGGCAAAGAAACATGAACAGAAAAAGAAACAGCCAGTAAGAGAAAAGGAAAATAATGGGCCAGGTGTGGAAGGAGCTTCGGTTAATCCACTTAGAGAAGTAGCGGGAGGAGTGTATGTTCATGGGCCCTGGAGCAGAGGTGATCTTGCAACTTTTACGAACAATTTCCCAAAATTAAGAAACAAACCTGTGCAGTGGTACATACAAGTTTATCGATCTACGAAAATTGGAAAGGTGTTTTGGACTGATTTGGATAAATTAGTTGACATTCTGGTGCCAAGTGATTTGTAGGCAGAGAGTAAGACTACTGTACAATGGCCATGTGATATGCCACCAAGAGATGCACGCACAAATGCACCATCTCCTGTAGTTATGGAGAAATAATAAGTAGCGATTACCTTTCTGAAAGGCAGAGAACCGGGAGACCTGTGGCTTATCTTTCAACCATACTTGATCCTGTCGTTGCAGGTCTGCCCGGCTGTCTTAAAGCTGTTGCAGCAGTGAGTATTAGTCTGGAAAAGAGTGAGAGCATAGCGATGGGATATCCACTAACTGTAATGGTCCCTCACTCTGTGACAAGAACAAAAACACAGCACATGACCCATAATCGTTTGACAAAATATGAGCAGATAATTTTATCTTCAGAGAATGTTGCAATTAAAAAGGGTCCGATTTTTAATCCTGCTACATTGCTTTCAATAAATGATGATGTCGGTGATGAAATTGAACATGATTGCCTTGATGTCACGGGTTTGTGCACAAAGCCCAGACCCAATATTAAGGATGAACCCCTGATTGAGCCTGATCATGTAATTTTTGTAGACGGCTCATGCTTGAGAAACAACAAATGCACCCTCTGAGCAGCTTATGCCATATGCACAATAAATGATGTTATGAAAGCTTCATGGCTTCAAGGTGTCACCTCAGCAAGTTGCAGAATTGATTGCCCTTACTAGAGCAAGCAGTTTAACTGCTCAAATGAGAGTGACTATATTTATGGATAGTCAGCAGCATGGCTTTGGTGTTGTCCATGATTTTGGCCAACTATAGTCACAAAGAGTTTTATGACCTCCTCAGGAACCCCAATTAGAAATGGGGTGCAGGTGAAAGATTTGTTGGATGCTCTTCAGTTGCCAGTTGAAATTGCAGTTGATAAATGTTCAGCTCATCAGAGTGGGAATGGCTACATAGCCATAGGAAATTGGTTTGTTGACTCAGTAGCAAGGTATTGTGCTTTGCTGACCTGCACTTTTAATGGAGCTTTCACATGTGAGTCTGAAGAAGACACTTTATTTTCTATGCTAATGTAACTGACAGACACTTGGGATGTGTTGGAAACGGTACAAGAGATGTTTCAGAAGCAGAACAATAGAGTTTGATTAAAGCTGGTTGTGTGAAAAATGCCAAGGACCTTTGGAGGTCAGCTGATGGGAGGCCAGTGTTACCTGATAGTTTATTGTTCCCAATGACACAGTAGTTACATGGATACACGCATTTAGGGACGCCATGACCAGACTTTTCCGACAGAACTGATTTATCCCAGATTCAGGATGCTAGCAGAATAATTATGTCACAGATGTGTGACATGTCAACAAAAGAATGCACGGAAAAGAACACACACGTTACAATGAGTCACATAGGGAGATCAGGCGGTCCTTTCAATAGAATGAAGATGGACTTTATTGAAAGGCCTGTATGCAATGGGCTGAGATATGTCCTAGTTATAGTATGTGTCTTCTCGAGATGAGCAGAAGCCTACCCAACCAGGAGAAATGACAGTCACACAGTGGCAAAACTATTATTGCGAGAAATGATACCCAGGTGTGGCACTTCAATAATGAGGTCCTAAAGATGATTTGCACCGCATTACAAATTGAGCAAAGACTACATTGCAGTTACCAACCTGAAGCTTCTGGCATAGTTGAGCAGATGAATGAGACTATCAAGTCTTGAGTAGCAAAGGTTTATTCTTCAACATCATTGAAATGGCGGGACACTTTACCATTGGTGCTGATGAGTATTTGAAGTATCCCTGATAGAAAGACTGATCTTTCGCCTCATGAAATACTGAGGTGACAGGCAATGTTGCCTGCTGTACATGGAAATGCGTTATTGAACATCACAGATGACTTAATACTCAACTACTGCACAGGGTTTGCTGATGTGGTGCGTTCTTTTTCTTACTATGTTGCAGCTGCCACTAAAGATTCACACCAAGAACACTACCACAGCTTCAATCCTAGTGATTGGGTTGTGATCAAGAAGCACATTCGAAAGAATTGTTTGGAGTCAAGGTGGAAAGGCTCCTTCCAGGTCATTCTAGTAGCCAATACAACTGTGAAATCTGGCAGAGTTCCAAACTGGTTGCATGCTTTGCACACCAAGAAAGTGAGAAATCCCAAAAAAGAATTTGTGCTCCTTCATCCTGAACCAAGACCACTGGTGACTGCACCACCACAAGCTGTAACACTGTGTGGAGCAGTGGTACCAGGATCACACCAGCAGCAAGAAGAAAGGGGTGAATATCTGCACTCAATAGCACCAATTCAAGTACCTATCATTGTACCAAGTGGCATTGAAGTCTCTAACGAAGTAGAAGCACAGACTGAAACTCAATGTGAAAATGTCACTAAAACAGCATCAGTACAGCAAGAAGTTCTGGGTGAAGGAACAAGCACTGGACTGAGAAGAGTCAACCATGAAGTAGAATAGCCTCAGACTTGTAATCAAAGAAAACTGAAACAAAGTTTATCAATTGATCGAATTCCAGTGACAATGCCAGAAGAAACAGAGATGAGTGATGAAAGTGATTCAGGAGAAAATCAACAAAAAGCTGAGAAGATCAAAAATAGTAATAGTACCTTGTTGGAAGTATTCAACACCTGAGTGGTCTTACTATTTAGACGGAGTACTGAATGTCACAATTGATGATCTGTGTGATGTGAGATCTGAACGGTTCAAACCGCCATGACATCATCACAATAAATCTTGCTGGCTAAAGAATATTTGACAAAAACGAACCGTGCATTTACATAAAGATTTTGGAGAGTTTAAAAGAATTACAAACAAGAGACTGATACTGAATCTGATTGATTTACATTTTTTATTTTACAATACAACCTCGGCCTGAATCTGCAGTAGAAGAATAGGGATAACATTAATATAAGAACATGGAGTAAGGTTAAAGTTTGTCTAAAACTGCTTTGCTGAAATCTAATCATTGAAAGAAGCTATTTGCAAAGTCTGCATATTGAACTTTAACTTGACTACATTGAATTTGTTTCCAGATAACACATTGTTGCCTTTGAAATAGATGTAAATATATAATGTGTACAATCTTCATTTACCAGTAATTATGATTACCACAGTGGTAGTAGGATTTTATTTAACACCTGAGAAAAACTTTAGAAATTCAAACACAACAAAATCCACATATATCTGAATAATGAAGAGCAATTGAAAGCTTACTTTTTTCGCCTACAACAGGGAGGATTACTCAACAAATATTTACTTTAGATTAGTACAGGAATACACACATGCCATGGGAGCCAAAGACTGTTATGTCTGCGCTCATTTGCCGTCATCAGCAACAGAAGAAATCACATATTACAACATGCCGTTATCTTATGGAATCTCATGTAGTATATTGCATACACTTAGATGAGAACACTTTGAATATTTCTATACTAACTATGACTTAATACTTTCTAGAATGCCTTTGATAGACAGCATGAATTTACACTCACAAAGAAAAGAAATGGACACAACTTGGTATTATTTTATGCCACATAGACCTATACATAGTGTTAAAGCTTATCAGAATAATCTAACCTGTTTGATGTGACCATTAGAAAAAGTTATTACTATATCATTAGAAGAGAGAAACACTAACATGTCAGATAGTAAAGACAAACATAATGATGTCCTGAAAAATGTTTGGAAGAAGTAGGAAGATGAATTTAGAAATAAAATGGTATGTCCGAAATTAAGATTGGACAGTCAACAGACAGTCAACACAAAGAGAAAGTTTGCATTTACAGAAGGACACCCAAACGAACCAGACATGTGGGAATTAGTAGTCATGAACACACATTCGCATAAATGGGAAGGACATGGCAAATTTTACAGGGAGAGGAATCTGCAATTCCAGGAGTTTATTTTGTTTGTGGACGGAATGCTTATTTTCTGTTACCTGCTGAGGGAATCTGTTATTTAGAGGTGCTATTTCCTAAAATGTGCCATGTAAATGGTATAGATGCATTAACCAGAACACCAGCACACAGACACACCTGTAGTGCAGAAAAGGTGGCTCAATTAGTGGGAGCTATATTTGTAGCAATCATTCCATCTGTAGGAGTCATATTAAATAAAAAAAAGATTAAAAAATTGTCAACTGTTGTCGACAAGCTGGCAATTAGTACTTCTGGAGCTTTGCTAGTAGTAAACACTGACTGTTGATTGCAATACGTTCAATGGTTTTGCGGGATCAATTAGCATTAGAAATGTTACTCACAGAAAAAGACGGAGTCTGCAAGATGCTAAAACTAACCCATTGTTGTTCTTACATACCTGATGAGAATAAGAAAATAGAGGATTTTGCACAGGACATTTCAGACTTAAAACCTGAATTGAAATAGGATGCAAGAGACAGGGTTTGAACATACGTGGTAGGTGGTGGTACCAACAACGAGTATGCGTGGTGTGTAACTTCAATTAACATAGAACGGTGCCACAGGTGGGGGCTAACCCTGAACCCCCTAAATGATTGACCTACAGTCATGCAAAATAACAACAAGCCTGTGCACACGTGGACAGTATCTACAGATCAATTCCCTGTATACAATCTAGTCGCAAACATGGAAACACAGTATTACATGTGTACAGTGCAATGAAGATGAATAGTCATGAGAAGTATTTTCTCTTCTTTTTAATCCAGAACGGTTGCCCAGCCAACACGTGTTTCGTCTGGGGAAGTACCCCAAGACTTCTTCAGGGCTGAAAAAATGTACAACAGTATTTCGCAGAACATGAACATAACTTGAATGGTAAAAGGTTGTATGACAACCAATACATGAAAAGTGAGCACCCCGAGTGACAACAAAAACCTGTGCTACAGACTCAGGGGACATCCTTGATCGAAAAATCAATATACAGGATACAAGAATCATACAACCAATCATTACAGACATATGGGTAAAGAAAATTACCCTATACCAATCAGGTAGACATTGGAAGATCACCACCATTCCTGTAATATATACATTGTGTCTTGTGAGTTGCTCTACATTCTGAGTGGCATGTCTATTGATGTGCACACTGGGAGCACCACCCATGACTCATTATACTGACCAGGGCTTAGGAAACGATGGTTGAAGACTAATTACTGAAGGAACCGCATCTAAGGCACTTTAGTCACCTAGAAAGTATTGCATCTCGTGGTCGGTATTCAAGCCAAATTCTACCGCTTTAAGTCGCATGATCCAAGTGGCCTCAGTGCGGCGTAGTAAAAGTTCCCTGCTGCCCCCTCTCTGATTGGGTGGGACTTGTTCAATTCCAAAGAACGAGAATTGTTTATAGGGTCCTTGGGCCTTGCAACCCTTAGCATGAACTACCAATGGATACCTTTCATCGTATTGTTTTAGTGCCCTGGTGTGTTCACTGATTCTTTCTTTCAGCATTCTTATTGTGCTGCCCACGTACTGTTTATTGCATTTGCATACAATGATGTATACCACATATCTGGAAACACAGTTGATGTTCTGTCTGATCTTGAATTCTCACCCATCTGGTCCGCTGAACACTTTTTGTTGTGTGACACCCATCTACACACCCCACATGAACCACATTTGTGGAAGCCCTGTGAATGTTGGGTAAGCCAATTGATGTCTGTATTGACTGTGGGGCTGAGAATAGATCTTAATGTCCTCCCTCTTCTATATGTGATTAGGGGTCTCTGAGTGGTGAAGCTTTCCAGAGATTGGTATGCTCTGAGGATATTCCAATGTTTATTCATACTCTTTACCAGCTTGTTCGTCAGTTCATTATGGTTGGTGATCAATCTGACTGGTTGATTAGATGAAGTCTTGCTTTTTTTATCTTTTAAGGTTTCTCTCTTAGGTAGCTTCAAAACTCGTTGTTCTGCTTTGTCAAGATATGATGCATGATACCCTCTCGCTCTGAATCTAGTCTTCATGGCATCAAGGCAAGTGCGGAACTCCGTCTCTTCATTGCAGTTCCTCCTGGCTCTGGTGAACTCGCCATAGGGGATAGCCCTAATTTGATGGGGTGGATGCAAACTAGTCGCGTGCAGGACAGCATTACATGCCGTGGGTTTGCGATGAAGTTTGCTCTGTAATCTTCCGTTGCTGATGTAAAGCTCCACATCTAGAAAGATTATGTGTGTGCTGCTATGGTGGTGTGTGAATTTGACTCCCAGTGTGTTGGAGTTCATGTACTCATAGAACTCCTGCAATTTTTTTTCTGTCCCTGACCAAAGCAGGAGGCAGCCATCAATATACCACCACCAATACACTATGTGTTGTTTGAAAGTATTGCCATTTTGGTTCCATATCCATTGTGTCTCAAAAAAAACCATGAAGAGGTTGGCAAAGGATGGGGAGAATTTCTAACCCATTGCCACCCCTTGCGTTTGTTTATACCACTGACCCTCAAATATGAGGCAAATGTTGTTGAGAATGAGCTCCATCATAGACAGCAGCATCCTTGTATGTTGCCATTGAGTGGCTGGTCTCTTGCTTAAACGCCAGTCCATGGCCTGCATACCAAATGTGGGATTGATATTAGTGTAAAGAGAAACAACGTCTAAGGTGGCTAGAATAATGTCCTCCTCCCCAGTGAGATCTGACAACAGGCTTAGGATATGTTTTGTATCCCTGATGTAGGAGGGAAGATTCTGTACTATGGGTTGGAGGAACATGTCTACATATTCCGCCAATCTTTCTGCGGGGCCTCCTATGCATGACACGATAGGTCTGCCCGGAGGGAACGGAAGGTGTTTGTGTACTTTTGGTAAAGTGTACAGGACAGGGAATGTAGGTCTATATACTTTCAGGTATAGGTGTTCGTCTTCATTGAGAAGACCTTCCGAGTACCAGTCTCTCAAGAGGCTTTTGATCTGGATGGTGAGGGGCCCTATGGGGATCATGGTCAACTTCTCATATAAGCTAGTATCAGTGAGTTGTGTGAGTATTTCACAGTTGTAGTCCTCCTTATTTATTACCACAATGTTTCCCCCTTTGTCTGCCTCTCTTATAATGACCCTATTGTCTGTGGTGAGAAGTGCCAAAGCCTGTTGTTCCCCCGCTATTAGGTTGTCCACTTGGATTTAGTCTTTGGGCCACTTGCTAGTGAGTAGTCTGTGTCCACATTCAATTCTCTTAGGAGGTCGCTCATGTCACTAGGTGATTGTTCCTGATCAGTGATGGATAGAAGTAAGTGAGTGGCATACACGTCCTGAATGCTAAGAACATCTGACATGCCACACACAGGGATATTTCTGATGCTTTTATTAACAGTTGGATTGTTGACAAAAAAACATTTCAATTGGAGGTTCCTAATGTATTTAAAGAAATCAATTTTGACCTTACAAAGATCCCCTCTCTCCACCGGGCAGAGTATTGAAATAGTTGGGAACACCTAGTGTTCTAGAAAACTTTGGGAAAGGAATACAAACAATAGGGAATTAAATTGAAATAGCATGAGGAGGTATTTTGAAAGCTATACTTATACTAATAATAGGGCTTTGTTTGATATGCCGTTTCGCTTTATTTAAGGGCTGTAGACATTACATATACAAGTAAAATAAATGAATAAAAGTTTTGAAAAGGATTTAACATTAAATTAGATCATGAATGATGACTATTGGAAGGCATTGAAATGTCAAAGTCCTAAAAGAAAGAGAAGGGATTCAACTGATCATAACAGTGCCTTTTGAGCAATCCCACATGTGAAACCATAATAGTGTGATGGTTAAGTTAACCATCAGATGGGGTAATTGAGAAAGCAAGTAAACTAACTTGAAAATACATTAATCCAGTAGTTGAATGTGCAATGATAAATGTAAAATATAAAGCAGAAAAGGCATGCGTTTGAAATGTGCTGATTTACTATAGGCAGCCATGGTTACCCATGTAGGCTATGAAGCAATTTTCCTTTATCTAGAAGCAAACCTAATATTGCTGAAATGTGTGCAACGTGAATTAGAAGCTTGACCTTACATTGACATTCATATAAATGTTGTCATAACTGCAGAATGTTCCGGTTTAACAAATAATATTTCTTATATTTGACCTTGCCAGGTAGGTCGCTCCCCCACCACACAGCTCCGCCTGTGTTGTCTGCCCGCTGCTTCTGCAGGTAAGATCGCCCTCCGCTTGTGGCCCCGGTGCCCGTATTTCTTGCCTGTCTCCCCTTTTTCCTTTCTGTGCCCCTCGCTGCCCCATTTGCGTTGTGCTTGTAATTTGTCTGTTTCTCCCCCCTTTTTCCTTTCTGTGCCCCTCGCTGCCCCATTTGCGTTGTGCTTGTAATTTGTCTGTTTTCTCCCCCTTTTTTTCCTTTCTGTGCCCCTCGCTGCCCCATTTGCGTTGTGCTTGTAATTTGTCTGTTTTCTCCCCCCTTTTTTTCCTTTCTGTGCCCCTCGCTACCCCATTTGCGTTGTGCTTGTAATTTGTCTGTTTCTCCCCCTTTTTCCTTTCTGTGCCCCTCGCTGCCCCATTTGCGTTGTGCTTGTAATTTGTCTGTTTTCTCCCCCTTTTTTTCCTTTCTGTGCCCCTCGCTGCCCCATTTGCTTTGTGCTTGTAATTTGTCTGTTTCTCCCCCCTTTTTTTCCTTTCTGTGCCCCTCGCTGCCCCATTTGCGTTGTGCTTGTAATTTGTCTGTTTCTCCCCCTTTTTCCTTTCTGTGCCCCTCGCTGCCCCATTTGCGTTGTGCTTGTAATTTGTCTGTTTTCTCCCCCCTTTTTTTCCTTTCTGTGCCCCTCGCTGCCCCATTTGCGTTGTGCTTGTAATTTGTCTGTTTCTCCCCCCCTTTTTCCTTTTTGTGCCCCTCGCTGCCCCATTTGCGTTGTGCTTGTAATTTGTCTGTTTCTCCCCCCCTTTTTCCTTTCTGTGCCCCTCGCTGCCCCATTTGCGTTGTGCTTGTAATTTGTCTGTTTTCTCCCCCCCTTTTTTCCTTTCTGTGCCCCTCGCTGCCCCATTTGCGTTGTGCTTGTAATTTGTCTGTTTTCTCCCCCCCTTTTTTTCCTTTCTGTGCCCCTCGCTGCCCCATTTGCGTTGTGCTTGTAATTTGTCTGTTTCTCCCCCCCTTTTTTCCTTTCTGTGCCCCTCGCTGCCCCATTTGCGTTGTGCTTGTATTTTTGTCCGTTTTCTCTCCCCTTGTACTTGTGCCCCCGCTGCCTCTCACCATTCCCGCCGCTGCATCCCCTGCGGCCCCGCCCCCCTGACTGCCCATTCGCTGCCCCTGCCTCCCGCCTCCCAGCTGCTCCTCCCTCCCACCTCCCCATAAATGGCGGCCGCTGCGCGGTGAGGAGAGCGACCCTTGACCTTGCCAGGTAGGTCGCTCCCCCACCACACAGCTCCGCCTGTGTTGTCTGCCCGCTGCTTCTGCAGGTAAGATCGCCCTCCGCTTGTGGCCCCGGTGCCCGTATTTCTTGCCTGTCTCCCCTTTTTCCTTTCTGTGCCCCTCGCTGCCCCATTTGCGTTGTGCTTGTAATTTGTCTGTTTCTCCCCCCTTTTTCCTTTCTGTGCCCCTCGCTGCCCCATTTGCGTTGTGCTTGTAATTTGTCTGTTTTCTCCCCCCTTTTTTTCCTTTCTGTGCCCCTCGCTGCCCCATTTGCGTTGTGCTTGTAATTTGTCTGTTTCTCCCCCCTTTTTTTCCTTTCTGTGCCCCTCGCTACCCCATTTGCGTTGTGCTTGTAATTTGTCTGTTTCTCCCCCTTTTTCCTTTCTGTGCCCCTCGCTGCCCCATTTGCGTTGTGCTTGTAATTTGTCTGTTTTCTCCCCCTTTTTTTCCTTTCTGTGCCCCTCGCTGCCCCATTTGCGTTGTGCTTGTAATTTGTCTGTTTCTCCCCCCTTTTTTTCCTTTCTGTACCCCTCGCTGCCCCATTTGCGTTGTGCTTGTAATTTGTCTGTTTCTCCCCCTTTTTCCTTTCTGTGCCCCTCGCTGCCCCATTTGCGTTGTGCTTGTAATTTGTCTGTTTTCTCCCCCCTTTTTTTCCTTTTTGTGCCCCTCGCTGCCCCATTTGCGTTGTGCTTGTAATTCGTCTGTTTCTCCCCCCTTTTTTCCTTTCTGTGCCCCTCGCTGCCCCATTTGCGTTGTGCTTGTAATTTGTCTGTTTCTCCCCCCTTTTTCCTTTCTGTGCCCCTCGCTGCCCCATTTGCGTTGTGCTTGTAATTTGTCTGTTTTCTCCCCCACTTTTTCCTTTCTGTGCCCTCGCTGCCCCATTTGCGTTGTGCTTGTAATTTGTCTGTTTTCTCCCCCCTTTTTTTCCTTTCTGTGCCCCTCGCTGCCCCATTTGCGTTGTGCTTGTAATTTGTCTGTTTTCTCCCCCTTTTTTTCCTTTCTGTGCCCCTCGCTGCCCCATTTGCGTTGTGCTTGTATTTTTGTCCGTTTTCTCTCCCCTTGTACTTGTGCCCCCGCTGCCTCTCACCATTCCCGCCGCTGCGTCCCTGCGGCCCCGCCCCCTGACTGCCCATTCGCTGCCCCTGCCTCCCGCCTCCCAGCTGCTCCTCCCTCCCACCTCCCCATAAATGGCGGCCGCTGCGCGGTGAGGAGAGCGACCCTTGACCTTGCCAGGTAGGTCGCTCACCCACCACACAGCTCCGCCTGTGTTGTCTGCCCGCTGCTTCTGCAGGTAAGATCGCCCTCCGCTTGTGGCCCCGGTGCCCGTATTTCTTGCCTGTCTCCCCTTTTTCCTTTCTGTGCCCCTCGCTGCCCCATTTGCGTTGTGCTTGTAATTTGTCTGTTTTCTCCCCCTTTTTTTCCTTTCTGTGCCCCTCGCTGCCCCATTTGCGTTGTGCTTGTAATTTGTCTGTTTTCTCCCCCTTTTTTTCCTTTCTGTGCCCCTCGCTGCCCCATTTGCGTTGTGCTTGTAATTTGTCTGTTTCTCCCCCCTTTTTCCTTTCTGTGCCCCTCGCTGCCCCATTTGCGTTGTGCTTGTAATTTGTCTGTTTTCTCCCCCCTTTTTTCCTTTCTGTGCCCCTCGCTGCCCCATTTGCGTTGTGCTTGTAATTTGTCTGTTTCTCCCCCCTTTTTTTTCCTTTCTGTGCCCCTCGCTGCCCCATTTGCGTTGTGCTTGTAATTTGTCTGTTTCTCCCCCTTTTCCTTTCTGTGCCCCTCGCTGCCCCATTTGCGTTGTGCTTGTAATTTGTCTGTTTTCTCCCCCTTTTTCCTTTCTGTGCCCCTCGCTGCCCCATTTGCGTTGTGCTTGTAATTTGTCTGTTTTCTCCCCCCCTTTTTTTCCTTTCTGTGCCCCTCGCTGCCCCATTTGCGTTGTGCTTGTATTTTTGTCCGTTTTCTCTCCCCTTGTACTTGTGCCCCCGCTGCCTCTCACCATTCCCGCCGCTGCGTCCCCTGCGGCCCCGCCCCCCTGACTGCCCATTCGCTGCCCCTGCCTCCCGCCTCCCAGCTGCTCCTCCCTCCCACCTCCCCATAAATGGCGGCCGCTGCGCGGCCGCGCCGCTGGCGCGCCGAAGGCGCGCCTAAGGCAAGCCCGTCTGCGCCCGTCCGCGACTGGACCGCGCCCAGCGCCAGAACCCCTGGATCCCACCGATGCAACACTACTCGACGGACCTACGACGCCGCCACCCTCACCGCACTCAATGCCGGCCGGAACCCTGCCTGCTACCGAGCCTCACCGAGACGCACCCACGGACCCTTCACCTGCCAAACCTGCCGATTCACCTGCCCCCGGACGTGCACCACCTCCGCCAAGTCGAGCACCAGCAGCAACCACCTGAAATGCATCCTGTTGAACACCCGCTCCGTCCACAGGCACGCCGTGGAACTCTGGGACCTGCTCGACGCAACAGCACCGGACATCGCCTTCCTCACCGAAACCTGGATGAACGCCTCCTCAGCGCCCGACATCGCCATAGCCATCCCGGACGGATACAAGATCACCCGGAGGGACCGCGTCAACCAGACGGGAGGAGGCATCGCCATCGTACACAAGAACACCATCCGCATCTCGACTAACTCCGACGAGACCTTCACCGCCGCCGAACACCTACACTTCCAAATACACACTGACCCCAAGACCACCCTCCGAGGAACCCTCATCTACAGACCCCCGGGACCACGCACACTATTCAGCGAAGACATCGCAGACTTCATCAGCCCGCACGCCATGCCCTCCGCCGACTACATCCTCCTAGGGGACCTCAACTTCCACCTGGAGAACAACAACGACAGAAACACCACCGCCCTGCTGGACAACCTCGCCAACCTCGGACTCAAGCAACTGGTGAACACGCCCACCCACTACGCCGGCCACACGCTTGACCCCGTCTTCTCTTCCAGCAAGCACATCTCCTTCAGCCACGCCACCGGACTCCACTGGACCGACCACAGCTGCGTCCACTTCAGCTTCAGAAAGACTGCGACCCACCACCACCCGCAACAGGCTCCCCGCCGGAGCTGGAGCAAGATCACCGCCGAGCAGCTCACCGCCTCCCTCAGCCAGAACACACCCACCAACACAACGGACCCAAACGAAGCAGCCAACAACCTCGCCAAGTGGCTGACCGCCTGCGCCGACGACCTCGCACCACTAAAAACCCTCCCAGCAGACCCGGAAGCAAGAAAACCCCTTGGTTCACCAACGAACTCAAGGAATCCAAGAAGAACTGCCGCACTCTCGAGAAAACCTGGCGACACGACCAGACCACAGACAACAGGACCGCCCTCAAGCACGCCACCCGCAAACACCACCAGCTGATCCGTGCCACCAAGAAGTCGGCACTCAAAGAACGACTGGACAACAACGCCCACGACAGCAAGGAACTTTTCAGCATCGTCAAAGAGTTCTCCAACCCCAGCGCCGGAAACAACGACATCACCCCTCGCAAGACCTCTGCAACTCACTCGCCGCGTTCTTCCACCGCAAGATCACCGACATACATAACAGCTTCGACGCACAAACCACGCACCCTACCGCCGAACCAACGCCCGCCACCACCACCCTCTGCAACTGGACCCCGATCAGCACCGAAGACACCACCCGCACGATGAACTCCATCCACTCCGGATCACCAACCGACCCCTGCCCACACCACGTCTTCAACAAAGCCGACGCCACCATCGCACCCCATCTCCGGGACATCATCAACTCCTCCTTCCACACCGCCACCTTCCCGGAGAGCTGGAAGCACGCCGAGCTTACCGCCCTCCTGAAGAAACCAACGGCGGACCCCACCGACCTCAAGAACTACCGTCCCATCTCGCTCCTTCCGTTTCCGGCCAAAGCCATCGAGAAGACCGTCAACAGACAGCTTGCCGCCTTCCTCGAGACGAATGGATCCCTCGACCCTCGCAGTCCGGGTTTCGGGCCAACCACAGCACCGAGACCGCCCTTATCGCAGCCACCGACGACATCAGAACCCTAAACGACAACGGGGAAACAGCAGCCCTCATCCTCTTGGACCTCTCCGCGGCGTTCGACACCGTCTGCCACCGCACCCTAGTGAAGCGCCTCAGCAACATCGGAATCCGAGAGAAAGCACTGGAATGGATCATCTCGCTCCTCGCCGGAAGAACCCAGAGAGTCCGCCTCCCCCGTTCAGATCCGAGGCCACCGAAGTCATCTGCGGCGTTCCACAAGGATCTTCACTCAGTCCAACCCTCTTCAACGTCTACATGAGCCCCTCGCAGCCATCGCACGCCAACACAACCTCAACATCATCTCCTACGCCGACGACACCCAGCTGATCCTCTCCCTCACCAACGACCCCACCACCGCCAGAGCCAACCTACACGACGGGATGAAAGACGTCGCCGACTGGATGAGGAACAGCCGCCTTAAACTGAACTCAGACAAGACGGAAGTCCTCATCCTGGGCTCATCACCCTCTGCCTGGGACGACTCCTGGTGGCCCCCGGCCCTGGGCACCGCGCCCAAGCCAACGGACCACGCACGAAACCTGGGCTTCATCCTGGACTCCTCCCTGTCGATGACCAGACAAGTCAACGCCGTCTCATCTTCGTGCTTCAACACTCCTGCGCATGCTCCGCAAGATCTTCAGATGGATCCCCACTGAAACCAGGAAGACCGTCACCCAGGCACTCGTCACCAGCCGACTGGACTATGGGAACACCCTCTACGCCGGAACCACAGCCAAACTTCAAAAAGACTCCAGCGCATCCAGAACGCCTCCGCACGACTCATCCTGGACATCCCCCGACACAGCCACATCACCGGACACCTGAAAGACCTGCACTGGCTCCCCGTCAGCAAGAGAATCACGTTCAGACTCCTCACCCACGCACACAAGGCCCTCCACGACCTGGGCCCAAAGTACCTCAACGACCGCATGACCTTCTACACGCCCACCCGCCAGCTACGATCAACCAGCCACGCCTCGCCACCGTACCACGCATCCGCAGAACAACCGCCGGAGGAAGATCCTTCTCCTACCTGGCAGCCAAGACCTGGAACTCCCTCCCCACTCACCTTCGGCGAACCCAGGACCATCTCTCCTTCAGGAAGCAGCTCAAGACCTGGCTGTTCGAGCAGTAACTTACCCCCTCCCCAGCGCCTTGAGACCCTCCCGGGTGAGTAGCGCGCTCTATAAATGCCGTGATTGATTGATTGATTGATAAGCAACGTTTTATTAATCAAATGTCATGAGCTTCCTATTTTCTCATGTCTTATATAACTCCTGAATAAAATAACTTGTGCAATTTAATCAATAATGCTTGATTCTTAGTAAAAGAAATGCATTTCCTAACAGTGATCTGCTTTTTAGTTAATAGTTCATTGTTTTCGCAGTGAAACAGATTGAGATGTAGAAGGTTGATCTATGTTTTAAGGCTTTTGGGAGGCAAATCTAATGTTTCCAGAATATAACTATGCAAGACTGACTGTAGCTAACCTTGTGATAAAGTATACAAGCTGCATATATTTTCTTGGGAATGGAGGAGCTAAACCTGCTTACCAAAGAATGCTGCCGTCCTATTGGTCCATTGATAAAAAAAGCCTGATACGATACGAAACATCCTTTCCTGACTTTTATTTGAGTGTGTGTTCGTAGGTAGAGGCAATGCTTTTACGCTTTTCCCTTGCCAGACCCCAGATGGTTTTGACTACTGCTGCTACTGTTTTTCATTTTGCCTCACTTTGCTATTTGATTTTTAATAGATTGCTACTGCAACTGAATGCTGGTTTACATGGATTTAATGAGACTCAGCTGCTTCCTACAAACTACTCTTTATGGGAAATTTGGGCGTTCTAATTTGACTTTTAAGCTTTATGCTCCTCTGATCTCACTCTTTTCCTTTGAACCAGACCTCTTCATTGGTTCTACAAATCAAAAATTCTGATCCTGATCTTAGAATAGGGAATTATTCCTATATGGAATGTGCTTAATGCACTATATATTTGCTATGTTATAATCATTCTTTTGAAGAGATTTCTGTAAACTTATCTGATTTATGAACTAATCAAAATAAAAACGATAAAAGAAAATAATTTACTAATCTCTTAATGAGAATAAAGGTTTTAGAAAATTACTCCAACTCTCATGATTGATTGAACTTGAAAATTGTTGAGGCTATTTAAATTTGAGATGTTGAATTTGCTCCTTGATGCCTAATACACCATTCCAAGATCCATCAGGAGTAAGAAGAAGAGCCTAGCGTGGAAAACTGGGCTTAACCCTATAGATGATGGTAATTGGTGATAGTACTAAACGTATACTTTTAAGAAGATTAGGGCCCAGTCCATGCTATCACATCTGTATGCACATCATAGTTCCAGCCGCTCACACCTATTGCTCCAGCACACAATCTTCACCTTTTGCCACTCCCATACTCTGTGTGCCTTAAGTCCAAATGCTTTCCTGTCTTGTTTCATTGAATGCATTAAATACTACATCATATCCTTATTATGTGCCCAGAGCGACATACATCTAAATGATAAATGTGTCATCAGCACAATGTTTACTTACATAAACTCAACGTAAAAAAAGCGAATTGAAGGGCCTTAAACAAAGATTGTCGCACCAGGGCTCCACCAACTCTAAAATCCGCCCTCATTTGACCTTTTGGAAATAACTAACTTCGATGGGACTTTCATGGGATCCCAATATTGCTGGAAATCTTTGACAGACATTCTTTTCTAGTTCTAGAATGTGCCAAATATAATCTTGTGGAATTTCTATTAGGATAGAAAAATCTGTATGAATAAATGATTCAGAAATATGATCTTTCCTGATTGTTTTTCCCTCAGGGGAGGTATAATCACCTTTGCCTACAAGACGTATAATCACCTTCGCCTACAAGACCATGAAAATTGAGAAGCTCTTTCAATTTTCATACCCTGAAAAACCCAAAGGTGTTTGGGTTTGTGGATGTTCATTCCAATATGCAGGCCCCAACCCCTCTTGGCCTGCGTTTATAAATATGCTCCATTCTAGTGGAATTACCATATTTGTGACTTGTGATTTGTAATAGCAAAATTGCTTTAATTCTGAATCTTTCAATTGAAATCTTTTATTCTCCTAATGGGAATTTACACAAAAGTCACGCAGTGAAGCGCAGCGCAGCAAATCACCTTGCTGTGCTGCATTGTGTGACAGGGAAAGGGCAGGAATACACCGTATTTAAGGCAATAGAGCTCATTCCTGCCTTTTCCTCTGCACTGGTGCCCTTTTGACAGCCTAGCACCAATGCAGGCACCCTTACACCATGGTGCAGGGGTGCCTGCGTTGCCTGCAGCATTGTTTTTGAGCAGAAAGGCACACTTTCCTGCAGAAACCAATCCTAAGAGGCATTGTCCTCTTTCTGTGTGTGCTGCATTCTGCAGCACACACAGAAAGAGGAAGTAACGAGGAGAAATAAAGATATTTCTCTTTGTTCCGCCTCTCCTGGGAAGACATATCTTTTTGGCTCATTCCCAGGTTTACCAGATCTGGTAAATGTGAGAATGCATCAACAACCATGTGACATGTGTGGGATCACCCATGCAATGCCCATGGAATGTCTTCCCAGGGCAGAGTAAGGCAACGCAGTGATTTGCACTGCATTGCCTTACTCCAGATTTATGGAGCCACTCAGGGCCATGCAAAGTTGCTTTACGCAGCTTCATAAATCTGACTTAAGGTTTGCGCCGCTCTTGCACCATGTTGTGTGATGCAAGAGCAAAGCAAACCAGCTTGTAAAGAGGCCTCAGTGTTTTTAAATATCGGATCACTTTCTTTAGGAGCCCATTCTTTACAGTTATCTTCAGTCAGGTTTGAAGCTGCTTCCTATATAGTTGATTGGTTACACATTCTTTAAGGCTACCATCAAAGTACGATTATACAAATTGCAGCCCAACACAGAAAATATGCAGCTATGAGCTCCAGATGTCACCTACCTGGCACTGCTCTCAGGCATCGCCATTCACTCTGTTGGCATAAACAGAAGGATAGCAACGTAAGGTGTACTGTCAACTCTGTCTAAAATGCCAGCTCCATTTCTTGTCTTCAGTTAACATTACCATTATTCTGGGCTCAGAAGGAATTTCTTAACTAAGGGCAGAAAAGGGGAAGAGCTAGTGAGTATGCCACAGGAGAAAAGGAAAACCAACTGTAGTCTAAAGAAAAAAATGTAGTTAAACTGATAGGAACCGGTATGGACTTGCTGCTGTCTTCAGCAACGGAAATGAATATTGCTGTTTCTGCCTGACTACTTTCTTTCATCTCGATGAAAATACTTCAAGCAGATGCCGCACAACGCTAAATGCAACATGTCAGCATTGATTTCCCAAGGACCCGATACTGCACTGCCCGTGACAGACTCGCCAATCTGTATAGTTTCACATTCCTGAGCACTATTTACCGCTGTGTGCCAGCAAATAATTTGCTCACCTAGGGCCTCATTTACAAGAAGTGACACATTGATGTGCTGCGTCAGCATTGCGTCAAAATGAGTTATGAATCGCTGTCATTTTAAAATGCCACGGATGCACCATATTTGCGCTATGGCTCACCATGGTGTAAGCTACAGGCTACGTAAAAAAAAATGATGCTGCTGCGGGCGTTATGGCGCAGTGAAAACTGACGTATCAGCCTGAAAAGTGTCATAAGGCAGATTTGCGTCACATAACGTGACCCAAACCACCTTAGCGTCATTTTACAGTGAATGAACCATTAAAAAAAAGTATAAAAAATTAACACAATTTTTTTTTAAAAGGGCACACTTCACAGCGTGGTGAGAAGAGAGCAGCAGCCAGAACAACAACCCCAACAACCCCCAGTCAGGATATCCAGGCAGATTCCCAGGGGAAGAGGAAGTGCAACTTCATTGAGGAGGAGAATGAAATTCTTTTCACTGAGGTGACAGACCACCAACATCAGCTATTTGTCACCTCAAAATTGCCATTAGGAAAGAAAGAGGCCATTTGGCAGTCCATATTGGCAAAAAATTTGGACAATCGAAGAGGACAGTAACCGACTTGAAAAAACGCTGGCACGACGTAAAGCGCAGGAACAAGGAGATACTGGCCAACAACCTGCAGGCAGCAATGCAGACTGGAGGAGGAAGCCCAGGGCAACAGGAGGAACTGGATGCCTTGGAGGAGCTGGTTGCAGCTGTCATCCCAGAGGAGTTGGTGACAGGAGTTCCGGGATAAGACAGTGCAGCCCAGGAGGAATAACAAGACCTTTAGGATAAGTCGCAACAAGGGCAATGTGGACAAAAAGGTCATGTCATGCAGTGTAGCTAGCTAAGTACTAGTGTTTCACTGCGCCGGGCAAAGGGCAGGAATGTGGGTTATGTACCATCAAGCATCACATAAATGTAAGTCACACTGCTCAGTTACATGTTGCACAGCTCACTCCAGCTCTGTCATGTTTCTCCTTTCCATGTGTGAAGTGCAAAACCAGTCCACGGTCACCTCTGTAGACTGACACTTGTAGTTGAATGTACAACGAGTCACCAGAACTACAAGTCCCACAATGCCAAGCCAAAAACATGAGGCCTCAGTTACAAGAGGCCTGTGCTGTGGGACCCTCACTTGTAATGACACTCTGGTGGCACAGGCCTGTCAATCATATCTATGAGGTGACACAAAGCCACCCTGCGTGCCTTTGAATGGCCTCATAGGTATGGATTAAGGCAAGTCAGTGCAAAGCACTGCCTTGCCTTATTCTATGTTAATGTGGCTTTGTATGGCCTTCCAGATATGGGTCTGCTCTGTGAGCCTCCATAACGTCAAGAAAAGTGACGTTCTGGGGGCACATTTGGCTTGTAAATAAGCACCTGGGGTTGGGGGTGAATGCAAGTGATGCACACCAGAGGACCAAGTGTGTTGAAACAAAAGATGGTGTGTGGCCCTGGTGGGCCTCTGATAGTGCAGTGCATTGTAGGCACTGGCTGAGCACGTTCAACTGGCACTCTGTGTGGATGGGGATACATTGCATAGGAAATAGGTGAGAAGGCATATGTGTTCAGCAAGCTAGCTTGACCAATACACATTAACTGCTGTGTCTGACAATGTCACACTTGTGTCATAGCTGGGAAGGGATGACATAGAGGAGTCCATTGGAGCACTATATCCTACATGTGATGTGGCCCTGGTTGAAGATGTGGCACGTAGTAGGAAGGAGTATGGAGGTAAATTGTCTCACCATGCCACATATGTCAAAGTCGGAGTATGTGAAACAGGGATCAGTCAAAGTATAGGAATAACTAGTTTGCCACCACAAAGCCCATGAGTGAGTGTAGAGATGAAAGGTCCACACGAGTATAATGAAAAGACCTTTATTGTACATGAAAGGAGCACCACGGCTGAATAAGTTAATCTCCTTCTCCTCTCTCCAACTGCTCAGCTGCAATGCTCAAGAATCTAGAACATCCAGCTGAACAGATGGAATGAAAGAAGGAAGAACTACAACATCGTGCCACGAGGTAGCACGCATACTTATAATGCCAATAAACAAATAGAACGTATACATAACACATCTTCCCTCTGAAGAAATGTGAACAAAAAACAAAAGTGAATATACATTGTCACTTAATCAAAGTCACAAATAAAGTCATTTAAGTACACAGGTTTGTTTCTTGTTCTAAGAGGTCTATCTAAATTTCTAACGTTCTCAAGATTAGTTTCATCTTCATTGAACCCAGAAACATCCTCATTTACCTGAATATGAGTTTTGCTAACATCATTATGAGTTCCAGTTGTGGAGAACTCTGAATTGTCATCCTCAACTGAAATGCTCAAACCTTCTGACCGACTCACAGGGTTTACAGATCTTTCATCTGTATAAGCAGGATCTGGAAAACATTCTTCTGAAAGTGGAGTACAAGAAACAGATTCTGACCGACTTACAGGGTTTACAGATCTTTCATCTGTATAAGCAGGATCTGGAAAACATTCTTCTGAAAGTTGAGTACAAGAAACAGAAGATTCAGAATATACACCTTGTTCTCCCCTTAAAATGGCAATTCTTTTCAAATTCCAAACCCTTCTGTCATTCAATCGAACCGCATTCCTTAACATTTCAACAACTTGAAAAGGACCAGAGAATTGACTTTCTCCTTTCCTCACCTTCCATGGAAGCTTAACCTTTCCCCAAGAACCAACATGGATTTTCTTTTCTACAGATTCTTTACCCTTGTTGAAATCATCTCTATATTTCATATGTTTACCAACAATTCTATTTCTTATCTCTTCTACACACAATTTTGAACAATTGTTCTCAACTAACCACTCAGGATTACATTTAGTCCTGGCATCCCTTCCACACATCAGTTCAAAGGGAGTAACCCCTAAAACATCATGAATGGTGGTTCTGTAAACCCAAACAGTTTTAAACAATTGATACTCCCAATCTAAATTATTTTTCATTGCCATTTGAATGCTTCCCTTAAGCACTCTGTTAAATCTTTCGATCATTCCATTACCACTGGGATTATAAAGTGAGGTAGTTCTGTGAATGATACCTAACTTTTCAAAATATTCCTCGCTAATTTGGATTTAAATTGTACACCATTGTCACTTATAATTTGTGTCGGTAATCCCTCATTAATAAATACACTGTCCATAAATTTGAACACTTCTGTGGAATTCACATTGTCCACTATTTTAACGACAGGCCATCTTGAAAAGGTGTCAATCATAGCAATGACATATTTGGAAGAAATTCCTACCGGTCCCATGATGTCTATAGCTATGGTATGCCATGGTTTTGCAGGAACAATGGGATCGCACATTGTAGGTTTTAAAGTTTTTAGAGATTTGTCTGAATTGGCGCACATGCAACAATTCCTTACAGACCTTTCTACCTCAACATCAATCCCTGGCCACCAATACCACACTTTAACTCTTTGTTTGGTCTTAACCACACCAAAATGACCATCGTGACAAAGGTCCAGAACTTTGCTTCTAAGGGATAACGGAGGCACAGCCCTATCACCTCTAAAAATTGTTCCATTATTTACAGAAAGTTCATCTTTGATTTCCCAAAAGGCTCTCTCATGGCTATTTAGAATGGATTTGTTTGGCCAACCACATCTAACCCATGTGATAATTTTTTGCAATCCTTTATCATGGGAATATTCTTTTATCCAAGTGTCTTCTGAAACCCTTGGTACACCTTGGTCATGAACCAAGGCTATACTAAAGTCATCTCATTCATTGTTTTCACATGTTTCCAAATCAAGAGGCATACGAGATAAGAAATCGGCTATTACATTACTCTTTCCAGGCACATATACCATGGTGTAATTAAAATCTTGTAGTCGCATAGACATTCTTGCAATTCTAACAGATGCCTTAAACAATCCTTCTGTTGTCAACAGCCTAACTAAAGGTTTATGGTCTGTACGGACCGTGCAATGACTTCCCCAGACAAAAGTACGAAAATGTTCTAAACCCCACACACAGGCCAAAGTTTCCTTTTCTATTACTGAAAACTTTCCTTCTGTGGGAGTTAAGGCACGAGAAGCATAAGCAATGATATACTCCTTCCCTTCCTGGTCAGATTGAGATAGGACACATCCCAAACCCTTATTGCTGGCATCCACTGTAATGATATTATTAAGATTTGAGTCAAAACCTGAAAGAATGGGGGCTTCTGCGATGGCTTTTTTACATCAATAAATTCTTCCTTACATTTATTATACCAGACAAATTTCATATTTTTTTTAAGCAATTGTCTAATGTTAAATACTCTGCTAGCAAAACCCTTTACGAATTTATTGTAAAATTCTATTAGACCCAGAAAAGATCTGAGTTCATCTTTATTAGATGGTGGTGGTGCATCAAGAATTGCTTCAACCAGCTTTGGTTTAGTAGCTACACCTTCACCACACAAAACGTGTCCTAAGTAAGTTACAGATTTGACTGCGAACTTGCACTTAGAATATTCGACTGTGAGCCCATTCTCCTGTAAAATCTTAAAAACTTCCTCCAATGCACCATCATGTTCTGATCTATTTTTTCCAAAAACCAATATGTCATCTTGAAAACAACGAACATTGGTATGTTTCCCAAAGAGTTGGTGCATAATTCTTTGAAAAATAGCTGCGGCTGACGCTAAGCCAAAAGGTAGACGTTTATATTGAAAGCAACCAATAGGTGTAATAAAAGCTGTGATGTGTTTGCTTTCTTCCTTTAGGCGAATTTGATGATATGCAGCCGACAGATCTATTGTGGAAAAACAATTAGCACCCTTAACAAGACTTAGCATTTCTGAAATCTTAGGTAATGGAAACTTATCAACCACAATGTTGTTGTTAACATGGTGTAAATCAATACAAATTCTGATTTTACCATTGCTACGTCTAGCTATAACCACTGGAGAAATCCATTCTGAGGACTCTATAGGCTCAATCACATCAGCCTCTACCAACTTAGTTAATTCTTTTTCTACTTCTTCTCTCAATAAAATAGGAACATTTCTTAACTTAAGAGTTTTGGGAGTAAATTCCTTTTTAAAACCATTTCATGTTCGAAATTTTTTAGCACCCCGATCTTTCCATTAAAAACTTCCGGAAATGTTTTAAGTAGGATTAAGAATGATGTTTAAATTTCGTTGGTCTAGCCAACCAAGCACAGAGGGACCTTTTTTTGCTACGTATAGTTTTCCCATAGACTCTCTGTTTTTAAACTTAAATACTAAGGTTCTATAACCTATAAGATCAATTTTTCCCCCAGAATACCCTTTAAGAGCGATATCTGGTTCGTAAAGTCTACTACCAATCTTTTCTACAAATATAGAATTCCATACATTTTCATCAACAATTGTGTAAGGTGAACCAGAATCCGCAGTACATTTGAACATCAATGCCACCAATATTCATTGTACAAATAGGTTTCTTCCTTTCTTCAATATTTTTGTCATTGATATTCAGCATGTATGAATTATATTCATGTGTTTCATTTATGTCACAATGCATAATTTTTTTAACTAAGTTGACTTCATCACCGGAATTATTTTCCTCAATACATTTCACTTTAGTATCATTCTTCCTCCTACAATTTTTACTGAAATGTCCTTGCATCTTACAAACTGAGCACCGTTGCTTTAAAGCTGGACAAAACTTATAGTTGGCTAAATGCGTAGGGCTATCGCAACGATAACATCTAAAGTTTTCTTTTTGTTTTAAAATCCGTAATGCCCATTTGAGTTTTCTTTTTGAAGTCGTAGATTTTAGGATTATAGTTTCCCTGACTTTTGTTTCTAACCTTACATATGACATCCTCATTTGACACTTTACTCTCAGCTTTCAAGATTTTGGCACTGCGACCAGAGAGTTCTGCTTTCCTTACCAAGGCTAAAATGTCATCTAGACAAGCATCACCATTTATCCAAAGTCTCTCTTGAATTGCAGGATCACAAGCGTGCATGACAATTTGATCACGTATCAATTGTTCTTGCAAGTGATCAAATTTACAGTCATCAGCTAACCTCCTGAGTACAGCAACATATTCATCAATGGTTTCATTAGGATCTTGTTTCCTTTGAAAAAATTTAAATCTGACTATACCTATGCATACTTTGGGCGAAAAATGGTTATCAAAGTCACGTAAAATATCTTGGAAAACATTAGAATCTCCTGTACCTAAACATTTTTTCATTTGTTCATAACTTTTTAAGCCGTGTGGACCAATAGAATGTAGGAAAAGTTTCTTCTTCCTTTCTGGTTTCATCTTTCCCTCCTCGTCGATGGTGTCAATAAAATTGAGAAAATAGGATTTCCACTCACTACATTTCATGCAAGGATTTCCTCCTGCAGGCCAGAAGGCTTGAGGAGGTTGTATTGTGAAGTTTTGAGTTGCCATGCTGAATATATCACGAATAAGATAAAATTATGTATTTCCAGCTCAAATCTTGTGAAGATTAAAAGTTATGCTCAATAAACTGTTTTATAAAATAAACTTGTGCATGAGGCTGGTTTAATAAGTAATATAACGTAAAAATTACTTGTAATTCGGCTTCATGAATCCTTTCCGAAAGTTTCCCCGGTGTAAATTCACTCTGTGGCTGTAACGAGTGAAGTTAATGAACATTTTTTTTTTTAAGTTGGCGCCCGTATAGCGCGTCGCGTAGTGACGTAGGAGCGTAAGCTCGTAGATTGTAAGGATGCCGGGAAAGGTTAAACGCGCAAGTGAAGAGCACGTAGTAAAGGATTCCGCCTTGAGAATGCTGGTCGTGAGAGAAGGGTGCGCGTGAGAGGTAAAGTTCACGATTGATTTTTGAAAGTCGCGCTGAGTAGAATGCTGTTTAAAAGCTTGTAGTTATTCTAAAAATCTCGGGGTTTAAAGTTAAAAATCTTACCCGAGTGAAACGAAGTGTGCCAGTTAGTAACGTTGCGAAGTCATGTAGAAATAGTAATTTTTCGACTTGGTCCACACGAGTATAATGAAAAAACCTTTATTGTACATGAAAGGAGCACCACGGCTGAATAAGTTAATCTCCTTCTCCTCACTCCAACTGCTCAGCTGCAATGCTCAAGAATCTAGAACATCCAGCTGAACAGATGGAATGAAAGAAGGAAGAACTACAACATCGTGCCACGAGGTAGCACGCATACTTATAATGCCAATAAACAAATAGAACGTATACATAACAGTGAGGGATGGTAGGAGGCTGAGGTGGATGGGCACAGTTGTGTGGCAAACCTGGGTAGGTACATGTCACCAATCCCAGCACTACTACCATGTGGGGTTCAGGTTGACCCAGAGCCCTCAAAACCAGGCTGGCATGTCAGTCTATTGGATATGGTCACACATATTTATGGTTCTGTAGGCACATGAGAGTCAATGTAGGATCTGAGTTCCAACAGTGTGTGGAAGTAAGTTGTGTCGCTGGTAAAAAATAAGAAGTGCCAGAGGAGACATGTACACATACAAGTGAAGGGGCCTGAGTCAAACAATGCGTGATACTCTGAAGATAATCTACTCTTGTAATGATGAAAAGGGGTGAGTGCCCCTGCTAACAATCTACATAGTTAGACTGGGCCCATCCCCTCAGAGTTGCTACATTGTGCCGACTGTCCACTAATATGGAATTAGCTGAGTGTGTAATGAACTCACATGAGTATACAACACTTGGGAAACCATAATAAGAACATGCACTCGCACATTTCTGCAGTGTATCAAGATTGGAAGTTGTGTAGAGATGTGCAGGATATGTGTGAAATACAGAACCCCTGGCCACATGAATGCACAATATGCATGCAAGACAGCACAACAAGGCAGAGTGTTGTGGTGTACTGTGTGAAAGGCAGACTGCAGGTTCATACCTAATTAATGTCCCAAGCCACATCATTTTCACTGGAGTGAAGGTCTGAGTGCTGGTCACAGGGAATGCAAGCTCCCTCGGGATTAGGTGCAATGTGCATAGTAGTGGTGTCAATACATCTAAATACATGGGGGCATGTTTACAAGCCAAGTGCACCACTGGAACTTCACTTTTTATGATGTTGCAGCTGTGCACTGGGCTTACCCATATCTACAAGGCCACGTAAAGCCACCCTTCGTGGCTTTTCATGGCCTTGTAGATATGAAGTGAGGCTACGCAGCGCAGGTTGCTGCATTGCCTCACTGTACGATCGGGAGGCGTGCCATGGGCGCTGCGGTGGGTGTTCCCAAGTAACACCCATGGCATTTGACTCATTCCCAGATTTACAATAAGCTGGAAACCTGGGACTCTATCAAAAGCCAACGCCTTCCCAGGGGAGGTATAGGGGAGGCACAATGAGGAGAAATAACATTATCTCTCTTTGTATGTGTGCTGCATTCAGCAGCACACACAGAAAGAAGAAATCATCTCCATTAATTGTTTCTGTGCAGGAAGGTGCGCCCACCAATACAATCACCCCTACACTGCAGACATCCTTGCACCATAGTGCAAGGGTTTCTGCGTTCGTGCATGGCAGACATCTGTGCCCTAGCGCTGTGGAAGAGGACAGGATTGGGCTGTATCTCATAGATATAGTGCATTCATTCCCTTTTCTTTTAACATAGGGCAGCGCAGCTGGAAGGCTTGGGGCACTGCCCTACACCAAAAACATGAAAATTAGGCTCCGAATTTCAACCTTTTAACTCGTAAACAACTGGCATGGACCACCATCAACATAAACCTTTTCAATTCCAGAAGATGTAACACCAACTCCTGACCAACTGCATATCCTGGACATGGATCCTGCTGAGGATGATAGACTGCCAATCCTTGACCAGGACGCCCTCCAGCACATCCTGGATTCCATTTAAACACCATCTCTGGTTGTGGGAAGGGCCAATAGAATTGTCGGGTCTCCAGATAATCTGCCTATCACCCAAAAAACACCACCTGCCAGCCCACCCCCAGCCCTGGACACCTAGGACCCTCAACTAGACTTCCAACATTGTTTGATAGGAGTCCAGTGGGAGCTGGTAGATGAGGTGAGGGGGAAGGGAGTCAGTAGGTACCTCACTCCCAATAAGAACCCCTTGGAGGCTATAAGAGTCACCCACCCTCCACTCCATGGTTTGAAACAGTCCCTGACTGACATCGCTGGTATCATGAGACAGAGGCATGATCAAATGCCCTGCCAAAGTGGCACCTGCGAGGTTGCCAACCAGCTGGCGGCAGTATGCAACATCCTGGAGTCCATGTAATGGAAGCAGGACACCTACATAGCAACAATGAGTGTTGTGGTATCTTAGGTTACAGACCCTTTGGTATGTTGGGTTCTGTAACCAAGGGTGCGGAGTAGATTGTTGAGAGACAAGCTGAGCAAGGGGTTGGATGCCGCTCAAGACTTGTCCTTCAGATGAGCTCTCTGTGCAACCTGATACTGGTATAAAGAACCTCAAAAACTACTTCATGCTGATTGTGGTAACTTTACATTTGGCAACAAGCGACCCCCCGTGTGCAGACGGTTCAAGAATTTCTGTTATTTAAGGAGTAGAAGATCAGTCATGTCTTACCAGCACGCAAGAGAAACTGCCTCACAGTAGCACAGAGACCTCAACGCTAACACCGCTTTGGAGAGCGCAACCTGATGTCACAACGTTACAATATTTGAAGGTGTGTCTTTACCTTCAAAACCTTGTGCAGAGTGAAGGGCCGACTGTTGGAGGCTCGAGCTTCTGGTGGAATTCAAATTAGAGTGGCTGCTCAGTGCCACTTGCGACGATCAAGGCAACAAGATAATGTCAGGAAAACCTCGGACGTCGATGTCGTGGGACAGCATTTCATCATCATTGTCAAGACTGCGGGAGAGCGTCAAACGTCACGAAGCAGGACAACGATCAAGGCAGGCACCAATCTGCTATACAAGCTTGAAAACAGTACAAAGTGGCAGCTGTGCATATTTCTCTTATTCCCTTGGTTATTATTCTGCAAATGTTTCACTACATCTACTGTTCACTAACTTTTGGTGCCTAATTGATTTTGGATACGTGATTTGGCAGTGTCTTTCTCTAAGTTGGTGTTAATTGTAACAAGTTTTGTGAAGGTTTAAAGGTTTTTTTAATTTTCTTTCTCTTTCTCCACCATAAAAAAATGTGCCAGCACCTCGTTTTTTTCTCACCTCCCCTGGTGATCCACCCATGCAGTGGATCAAATGAAAGAAAGTTTTTGCGCATTATGCCAAGGTGTGTGGCACTTCCCTTAGCGCTGAGTGAAAGACCTCTCTGTTAATGCACTGCCTAGGTTCTGAAGGGCAAGAAGTATTTGAACATCTGCCTGAACTGTCTGAAGATGGAGTTGCTGATCTTAATGAGTATGAGATTTGTATATAAAAACTTGACCATTATTATCTTCCAAGATGAGTACAGTGCTTGAACGCTACCATTTTGGAAAGAGAATTCAATGTCAAAATGAGAGTGTAGAACAATATATAACAGAGCTATGCAGGTTAGCTTCAACTTGTAGCTTTGGTAACTCCTTAGATGAACGGTTGAGGGACTAATTCATGTAGGGTTGCTGTATAGAGAAAGCTAAGGAAGCACTGTGGGAAAAAGACAACCCTTCGCTGCATAAAGTTTTGACTGTAGCCAAAAAACAGGAGCATTCAAAGGCATGTGTCAAAGTAATTCGCAAAGACGCAGTGCAAACAAGCAAGATTGAAGGTGCTTCAGTCGAAGTGGTGCCAGAGAAAGAGAATGAAAATAAATCTGTTCAAGGTAAAAGTGACACAGGCAGTAAGACAAGTCGTACATTTTCAGGCAAATGTTACCACTGTGGTGAGATAGGCCACATGACTAACAGAAAGATGTGCCTGGGATGGAAGGTTGCTTGCAAGAATTGTGGAAGGAAAGGTCATGTAACCAAATGCTGTAAATCTAATGTAAGGAATGTGAGGGAGTTGGATTGTGATATTGATCTGGTGGAGGAGGTGGTTGTGCTGCAAAACAAGGTTGAGGGTTTCGAAGGGCCTTTTGAAGTGGTACAAGTCAATGGGGAAGCGGTCAAAATGCTGTTTGACTCAGGGGCTAATATGACATTGATTCCACGCACGTTTTATAAGGACAAGTTAAAAGACACTGTTGAAGCTAGATATAAAACCTCGAGGGTATGGCGGAGAACCAATAATGCTGGCGAGATATTTTTGGGGTACTGTAGAGGTACTGTAGAATTCAAAAATCGTTTGATACCTGGGAAAATTTACGTATCAGTAAAGGGTGACTTGTTAATAAGCTGGTTTCATCAACGTGATCTTTACGTGTTTTTAAATCTAAACTCTAATTCCCCAGTTTGTGTAAAAGAGGTTCCTTCAATTTGCAGTGTCATAGATGGATGTGATGATTTGGTGAATGCATTTTTGGATGTTTTCAGAGAAGAGCTTGGGTGTCTTAAGAACTTTGTACATGAGATTAAACTTAAAGCCAATGCTCATCCAAAAGTGGCCAAAGTTAGGAGTGTGCCGTTGGCGGTCAAAGACAGTATAAAAGAGGAGTTGGACAGGTTGATTGCTGGAGGGATAATTAAGGAGGTCAAAGCTTCTGAGTGCCTTGCAGCAGTGGTGATGGCCCGCAAGGCCAATGGGGATGCAAGATTATGTGTTGACTTGAGGGAGCTGAACAAGGCTGTGGTTGTAGACCATTTTCCCGTCCCCAACATCAACAAAATGTTGTGTTTGCTGAATGGGGCTAAGCATTTTTGTTTGCTGGATCTCACTTCAGCATACCATCTAATTAAGCTGACTGACTCTTTACAAGATTTGACTTCCTTTGCCACGCGCTATGGAACATTTAAGTTTTTGCGGATGCCCTTTTGTCTTATATCAGCAGTGTCTGTGTTTCAGAGGGAGATGGAAACGGTAATGAAGGGTGTGATGGGCGTCATGGTATATCAAGATGATATACTAATTTTAGGGTCCAATATAAGGGAGCACAATGATAGACTACGTGAGGTGCTTGGAAAATTACAGAAGGCGGGGCTCACATTGAATAGAGAAAAGTGTAAGTTTAATGTACCTGAGATAGAGCATTTAGGACACTTAATCAACGGATCAGGGATCAGGCCAAAGAAAGGATTAGTGGACACCATTAAGAGTTTGTCTTTGCCTAAATGCAGAGAAGAACTAGTGAAATGTTTGGGAATGGCAGAATTTTACATCAAGTTTGTGCCAAAAGTTGCTGAGAGAACATTTCTACTCAGGTCTCTGTTAAAGAAGGGAAATTAATTTTTGTGGTATGATGGTTGTGAAAAAGAATTTAGGGATATAAAACTTGGATTGGAAAAGGCTTCAGATTTAGGAAGTTTTGATACCAGGGATGATGTCATTGTGATGACAGATGCCAGCTCTAAGGGGTTGGGAGCTGTTTTGTTGCAGGAGTCTGAGGGTGTACATAGAACTAATTCATTTCTGTCTCGTGGATTGAGGGGTGCTGAACTTAATTACTCAGTTATAGAGAAGGAAGCTCTTGGTGTATTTTGGGCAGTGAGAAAGCTGAGAAAGTGTCTTTGGGTACGTAATTTTGAGGTAAAGACAGATCGTAAGCTCCTCAAAGAAGTTTTTGGGAAAAAAGGGATTGACCAAATTTCAAGTCACATTAGAAGGTGGTTGGTTGCGCTTTAGGAGTTCGAGTTTGTACTCACACATGTACCTGGAGCAAGTAATTTGCAAGCTGGCTGTCTTTCAAGGTTGCAAGGAGCTCTGGTAACTGACAATGTGTTGGAAGAAGAGGACTTTGGTAAGGAAGATTTTGATGAAGAGTTAAAAGTATGTGTCATCACTGAGAGTATTGTACAGGAGGAAGAATAGAAAAGAAATTTGCAAGATGATGAATCTACAATATGTTGTTAAAAGGGTTTTGGAGGGATGGTCGAGCAAAAATAGGTGTGACCAGCATGCCCTGGCTTATTGGGAAGTGTGTAATGAGTTGTCTGTGGTGGATGATAAAACTAGTACCACCTCTCGGTTTTTAGAGATAGGCTGGTCAAGAGTGCTCATGCTAGTCACATGGGCATACCCAAAAGTAAAGAAAGGATCAGGTAGGGCTACTCATGGCCGTCCATGGACTTAATGATTGAAAGGGAAGTACTTGATTGCATAGAATGTGTGCGATGTGACAAGGTGTTGAAGTGTAGGACACAACCCATAATTATCAGGGAACAATCATCAGGTCCTTGTGTTGACATTGTGCTCGATATACTTGGGCCAGTAAAAGTACGTTCACATGACAAATATGTGTTGGTTTGCCTGGATATGTTTTCATGGTGGCCAGAGATCAAATTTGTGAATTCTTTTGAATTGAAAGATGTGGTGAGTTTCCTAGAAGAGTTGTTTGAAAGAGAAGGATTTTCCATAAGCATTCTCACGGACAATGGGGTTCAGTTGAGCTCTGTGGTGGTGGAAGAATTTTTGAGTGTGAGAGGTGTGAAGCATAAAAGGGCTGCTCTCTATCATCCTGAGTCTAATGGCATTGTAGAACGCTTCATTAAGGTTTTGAAGGAATGTTTGCAGAAATCTTTGATGTCTGGCATGAACTGGGAGGAAGGCATGAGGAAGAAAGTGAAGGAGTACAGACTCACCCCACATTGTACAACAGGTGTCAGTGCTTAATTTGTAAAATATGAAGTGCAGGTGCTCACATTTTTTTAGGAGGCCACGCCCACTTCCCCGGCTCCGCCAACAACCTCAGGTGGCTCCACCCACTTCCTTTATTGGCTCCAGCCACATCCACAAGCCTAAACACATTAGAGATACCTCCTCACTTCTTGAGGTCCGCAAGAAGCTGAAGACCTAGTTCTTCACATAAGCACCTCAAGGACCTCACACTTACACACCTGCCCAAGGGCCTGGATACCCTCTCGGGTGATTAGTACGCTATACGAATCAATGTAAAATAACATATTATAACATATGCGATGCCTATGACAACAACTTAAAAGTGAACTTAAATGAGAGAATGTGTGTAAATCTCAAAATGTAGCTTTAGTAGGGTCATTTGAGGACCTGAGGAAGCTTTATAAACTAAAGAGAATGTGCTTGTACTGTGCTGTTTAAAAGAAAGGAATGGATGAAGGAAGGAATACATTAAAGTAGACAGCAACAAATACAGGCAAGAAGGTGAGTACTGGAGTGAGAAATTAAATGAGAAATGGATGAAAGGAGGAGGGAATAAGAAAAGAATGTGAAAGGAAGACATGAAGGGATAGAAGGAATGAGGGAGAAAGGAAGTGAATGATGTGTGATGGATGAATAGAAAGAAAAAAGGAAATGAGGAAGAAAAGCAGAAGGAAGGGTTGAGGATAAGAAAAGAAGAAATTAAAGAAGGGATGAAGGCAGGAGCAGGAAAAAAAGAAAGTAGGAAACGAAGGAGGAAAATGGAAGAAATGCACAAAGGGAGGGAGGAAGGATGGGGAATGAATGAGGGTGTAAGGAAGCAAGAATGGCAAGAGGAAAGGAGGCATGGCTGGAGGTGCTGAGGAAGAGAACATGGAAAGAAAAAGATGGCGCGAAGGAAAGAAAGGAGGTCGGGAATGGATACGTGTATGAAAGGTACTGGGTCAAGGAGGGACAGAGGGCTGGGCAATACTGCAAAGAAATTGAAAAACAAAAGATTAAAATACATATCGGCATCCTTAACACACCATTTATGCTTGTAAAGCACATATTAACCAGAGGGGGCCTTGACACAGAATACAAATTGTTGTTATCCAGCTCAATGGCACTAATTTTATCGACCTTAGAAAGAAATAAGACTTAGTGGCCACACCAAGATTTACTTTTATGGCCCTGACATCAAACACAGATTCCTGGAGTGAATATAAATAATATGCTCAAGATGGAAAAGCATAAAAGAGAGAGTGAGGAAGGAGGAGCGGTCTGAAGGCAAAGATAGATACAGTAGACAAAGAATGTGAAGAGAAGCGGAAAGCAGAGATGCAGAGATTGAGAGTGCAAGACTGAATTTGAACACAATAAGAATGAAAAGTGGAAAGAGGAGAAAGGCAAGGGAAGAAAGGCAGACAGCGGGGAATATGTGAAAGGAAAGTGAAAGGCAAAGAGAGGTAGGTGAGAAGGCGGCGATTAAGAGGAAACATGGACAAATGGCAGATAGTGAAGGAAGAATGGAGAGAAGGGAATGAGTGAGGTGTGAAGAGGAGAAAGAAAAGCAGATACAGAGGGAGAGCAAGAAAATAGTACACCTCTGCTTTATTACCTATACAGTAATTCATTATGTAAAGTTGAGGGGTGACAGGGCTGTATCATTCTTGGCCTGCCTCACCAATGCATAGCGGTGATGTCCAAGACACACAATAGCAATTCATTAACTGTGTTAAGGTTTTATGCCATCAAAACATGTTTGTGGCATCACAATTGGTACTCCTGCTAAAAGATAAAAGTGTCAGTTAAAGGCCCGAGTTCAGGGCAGAGGTGGCACAGCACAGCTGTGAGTGAAGGGCCACTGCCCAGCCAGTGAGAACTATGGATCAGGAAAGAGCAGTACTGGCAGAGACCTGGGGATGCGCTGATGCTCTGGAATTAGCAGAATACCTGTGTTGGTTTATTGTGCTGTGGCCGTCGGGGAGAGCTGGAAGCAGGCATGAGGTGCCTCAGCAGAGCTGAGCTCGGCAAGGCCTTCCAACATTTTTTCACCAGTGTTGTGCAGGTTTCTAAACTGAGCTGCAGCATTAGGGGCCACTGATGAGATCAGGACTGCACATCCTGGGCCCAGGCACCCTCTGAAATATCATCACTTGGTGCAAGCCAGACTGGGCCCTCCCACCTCTGGGCTCAGGTACATTGCACCGGCTGCACCAATGGTCACTATGCCCCTGCTATCATCCATTAGGACCAACTTGTCTTGCTTCTGTTCCTCACTGTTTTGCATGCTTGCTTCCAGTTCATAATGTGGATTTTGTGAAACGCACGCTCAGTCCTGTGTTTCCAACTCAAGAATACTCATATTGTCGACCTAGAGGATGAAAGCCTGCATGGCCTTGCCAGGTTTCGAACTTATGACTATGAGGCCAAACACAGATCGATGCAATGAATTAATTACTTCACTGACTCACCAGACCCTGCATCCAGGCACTCTCTCCATCATCATATAACTTGGAAATTGCTGACTTTCCTATTATTTTCTCAACAGTGCCTAGAATTATTTTAGGCTAATGGAAATACCAACCCCCTAAGCCACCTATCTGAAGTGTTTCATCTTTTCTATTACTTCCCTGGGTTTTTGAAACTCACCCTTCCAAAAGTTGAAAAAATTGCAGCCTACACTATGTCTCACAGATTTTCAAAGTTTTGATTCTAATAGTAGCGCATCCTCCTGCGTGGCATGTGCCCTGCTTGGGCACCTTCCACACCGGGCTAAAGACAGCCCAGCAGCCATGGAAAGACTGCGTGTAGGCCCTCTGCGTGACTGGCATGAAAACAAGGAAAAAACACCATCTCTACGTGCAGCACATTGACATGGCAGTTGTTGGACGCTCCCATTGCCCATTTACCACCAATAAATATCACCACATAAGCAACACTCTTGACGCAGCCCCCCATTCAAAACGTATAGTGCTATGAGAATGACATATTTTCCGGTACAGCTTCAAACTTGTGCACTGAATGTGACATCACACCTGGCATGAAATGGTACCCCGGATCGTACAGCTCCTAAGAAGCATGCTGTAGTATCTCAGAAGAACCCTGGGCATGTTTTGGAGGATGGGAGGGGGGAGTGGAAATAAGCTGAATTAGGTTAGGTGACTGCAAACTTCGGGTCAGTGGAGAGCAGAGCTTGGGTGGCACTGCAGGAACTCACAGCCCAGCCTGTGGGTAGAGCACCTGGCTCTGCTGTCGCACATGTATACTTCTGCGTGTGCATGGTTCTCGGGGTGTCTGTTATTTTGCTCTTGTGCCACTTGTATGGTTGTTGTTGGCCCTTGCAGTACATGGCTTCAGCCGCTCGGCTGGTCTTCGTGTTAGGGCTCTGCACGCAAATCATGGGTTCTGCCACTCCACCTGCCTCGGTGATCCGGTGTTTCTTTGGCCTGTCCCTAGCCTCATTAAAAGTAAAAACAAGCGCAAGACTTGGCAGAAGAGCTCAAAACAAGACAGGCTCCACATAACGAGGAGACCGGGTTAGATTGGAAGCATTCAGCGTGCATCAAATTGGAATTCCCCTGCTGAATGCTTATGAATGTTTGATTCTGTCCACCCCTACATAGACCCGGCCCTGAGAAATAAGTGCCGGTGCTCAGCACCGGAAAGCACAGGCACAAATTAAGCACTGACAGGTGTGTCTCCTTTCAGGCTATTTAAAGGGAGGTTGCCGAGTTGTGAGGTGTTACCGGATAGGGTCAATGAGAGAAGAGCTTTGGTGGATGAACATGTTGGTGATGTGCCAGGATAGAAACAGAGGGAACAGGAGAAGAAGATGAAAGCTAAATTGTCTTATGACAAGTGTAAAGCTGTCAAGGCGTGGATACAAATTAAATCTCCGAGGAAAGAAGGAAAATTTTCATAATTTAGTCAGCCTTGTAGGGTGAAGAAAGTGTTCAAGAATGCTGACAACAGAATCTGGAATCCTAATAGAGTTGCCAAATGCAGGCCTGTTTTGGGAGGTGATGTGGTACCCTCGAACAGGGGTTTGACTGAAGAACCCTAGAGTCAGCCCAAACGTGTAAGAAGGTTAACCGGCTCAGTAGGGTGATTATGTTTAACTTAGTAGTAATACATAGTAATGTAATTGTGTTTGCCTTTATAATGTTTCTGTTCATTGTCCCTCCCCACCCTCTTCCGATCTTTGTTTTAGGGTTTTTGGTTCTTTTTTTGTGTAAATAAGGGAGGTGATGTGGTATCTTAGGTCACAGAACCTTTGGTATGTTGGGTTCTGTAACCAAGGGTGCAGAGTAAGTTGCTGAGAGACAAGCTGAGCAAGGGTTGGATGCCGCTCAAGACTTGTCCTGCGGATGCGGTCTCTGTGTAACATGATACTGGAATAAAGAACCTCAAAAACTACTTCATCCTGATTGTGGTAACTTAACAGGTGCCTACTACAGTGATGTTGCAGCTGTGCTAGCAAACTAGCAGGTCCTTCTCAGTGCTTTGCTGCCTTACTTGTTGATGCAGGGAAATGCTGATGGGAAGAGGGGAGCCACATCTTCAGCCGCTGATTCATGTGTGCCTCCATCAGGTTCAGGACCCTCAATACCACACTCACAGAAGGCACCACACACATCGGAGGATGAAGATGTGAACTGCAGCTCTTTTCAATGAAAATCTGCCCGGTAGCATATTTCTGGGCCACATGGCCAGTTTCTCCTAAGACCTGTGCTTATGTCCATGCCAGTGTATCTCTCAACAGATACTGTCTTCCATTTGCTTTCCCACCTTTTGATCTCATCCATGTGTGGACTGTCTATGTGGACTTTCTTTCCTAATGAAAATTTGATTCTCCTCCTCACTGGAACGCTCCTCTCCTCAACATGTCCTATGACATGTATCCCCCATCTGTTTGGACAGCCAATGGCTCATAAACTATGCTGGGATTGTTGCCCCAAAGATTGCCACTTGCTCCTTGCTTCTTGGCTTTTGTGTAAATAAAACTACTTTCCAGAATCAGCATGTTGAATTTCTGGTCATGATTGGAGTAAGTAGACCATGGTGGATGTGCTGACTCTTAAGACACTACCTAACATCTGAAGGAAAATGTGTTTCTGCGACCCAGAGGTAAATATGCACAGTGCATGCTAAATTGTTTATGTGATCCCTATCTGCTACGAAACTAGCAAGTCGCTACCCAAGGTCACATGCATGAAGTGCATCAATATTCATTCAGTCAGTGGTAAGACTGAATGTTGTTTCTGCCCTGGTGGGTGATACATCCATGCATAGTAGCCAGCAAACAACAGCGATGCAACTAAAAAATGATGCTAAGGACAGTGTGTAAGGGACTGACATCAGTGTGGCACCAAACACATCCTAGATTAGCCACAATGGTTTGACTCTATGATCCATGCAAAACATGTAGCATCATGTACACACACAGTGCTACGTTAGGTAGATACCTGTTTTGGGCATTGTGTCCACTCACAGCAGGAGTGCCACTAACAGTGACCAATCACATTTGAAGATCCCTTAAGTGACTCCATTGCTAACTTGAAATGATTGACTCCTTAGGTGCTCCACCTAGTAACACATTATTACACACACTGACAGGAACCCCTACAGCATGTCCTGAACCCAACCTAAGCAGATGTTACAACTGGCAAGCAGAAAATAAGTAAGCAGTTGTGAAAGTGTAAAACTGAATTTATTTAACACACTACTAATCTTAACATCTAAAAACTACAATTTACACTAATTATACCTATCTAAACTATGCCTAAACTAACCTAATCTAACTTACCTACACTATCTTAACTTAAAACTAACCTAACCTGCCTAACCTCAAAGTATCCTATTCAACCCATATACCCCAACAGACAGGTTAAACATCAACCCACCACCCCGTTATAGCACATTTACACATGAAACCGATATAAACTACTGCTATACACAAACTACCTAAATATTAAAACCTAAACAAATATATATTTTTTAATTTTTTTAATGCACTTAGTAAACATTAACTTCCCCACCCACTTAACAACCTACCCACCGATATCCCCACTTAAAAACAGATAAATAGTAAAATCTATAAAAACACTAAAACAACCATAACCTACCACTATGCTAACAACTATCCTAACCTATAGTCTCTAATATAAAAACAATTAAGAAGAACTGGGGAGGGCCTACATTGTATATTGAGAGCGGTCCACAGACTGCTGTAAAGTCTTTACCATTTGCATGAGGGTTGCCACCTGCAATTGAAGTCCTGCCAACTTAAAGTTATTGCTCTGCTGGCCCTTCAGCAACTGCCTCTCTATCGCTGTTGGCTGCTGTGAGGTAGTGGCGAACGCCTGTGGTGCCGCTGCTGGTGGGGATGTGGAGGGTCCTGGAACTGGTCCTGGATCTCCACCATGGGAATACTCCAACTTGACAGCTGCTACTTGCTCTGTTGGCAGCTTTATGTCCCTCAGGTGGCAACATCCAGGTCCCTGCTGCCCTTCCTTTGTCAAACTTGTGCTCCATGCGCCTGAAGGCCTTGGCATTATGGCGTGTGTGCCTGTATCTCTCCAGGCAGATCCAATATGCCTTTTCCTGCTCTGGGGTCATGATGTCTGTTGGAGAGGAAGGACACACGAATCTAGCCAAGCTTATTTGTCACAACTGTCAACATTTGCATGTATTAATTACTATTAGCAGCACAAGTGGCATGGCCTGCCAACAACAATTACATCTAGGTAACATATCATGACCAACCATCATGAGAAGCATGTACTTCCCCTATGATAACAATGGCAAATAACCCAGGTTTTGGTCTGGTAGGTAAAGGAAATGGCAGTGTCTGTCATCATTACCATGTACCCATGTGAATATGAAGACAGATTTGGATATATGATGTTGTGTACACATAGAATGGTACACGTGGTCCATCTAGGTGCTCCCTGGGGAAAGTCATGCAACCAGCTAGAGGGTAAAATCTATGGCCAATCACCTGTGTGAAATGAGTGATGTGTAGCAAGCAAGTACACGTATTGTGCCTCAGCAATGCTTCAGTGTTCTGGCATATACACAGGGCCACACACATAGAAGCATACATTGACTCAGTGCCAGGTAGTTGAAACATAGACAGAGTGTGGCTAGTTACCTCCCATTCAACAGACCTGTTGGATACTTTTCCAAGAATTGACACGTGGACATACCTAGGACACTATGACATAGAGCACCTAATGAAAATCAGACAAGAGCATGTGCTCCTTGACATATCCAATTGTCTGTTCCAACCTTCCTGTACAGATTGTTACCTAGAAGCACATCAACTCATACTTACTCCATGAGATGATTGTGTATGTGCATGCTGTAGAGCCCATATTTTTGAGTGTATTGAGCTGCATCTCTCAGGTAATTGGCCAGAAATTGTTCAATGGCAGAGAAATCCTTGGGATAAAGTATGGGTAACAACAGCATTTGGTGGAATGTGGAATGGCCTGTTTGCTATCAACACAGTGCATACATGCCTGTGGTACTTTACACGTTGCCCTTATGTCTCATAAAAGACTACAAAGGTATAGAAATGTGTCTATTACAGGCCATTGGATATACGGTGCAGGAGACAGGCATGCAACTGCATTGCCATGTGTGGACTGATGATATGTCACACATCCACTCATACCTAATTAGTCTGCTCTGGTGTAGGGTTCATCACAGCCTGTGTGGGCCTGCCACACAAAAGAGTTCCATAAATTCCCATGTATACGTATACAGTAGCAATGTGCAGCAGACAGGCAGATAGAAGTTCATCCCTCTGATTCTATGTTCACATTGAGTTTAATCACAACTTCATTTGTACCACCATGCCATTTTGTCAATCTTTCCTCTGGCACCCCATCTCAAGTCACCTATATGCAGTACTCTGAGGGAAGCACTGGTACCCATGAGGGGGGATGACAGTTGCCACACATCATGATCAATGTGGGCTTAGAGGTGAACCCAAGTAAGTCATTAGCATGGACAATGGATTTATGCACTCACTGCAACAAATGGGGATAATTGATGTGCCCACTGGTTATGCTATCTTGAATAATGTATGTTCACTATGCTACCTCACACATATATATATGCAGCATCTATACTAGGATGGAATCATGGTTTGGTATGGGGGACCTGCTCACAAGGTCACCCAAGTCCATTGAAGTCTAAACTTTGGCTAGACGCTGTATTATATGTACATATATGGAACACCAAACAATATGCTGTTTGAGTGGCATGAATGTCTGACATGCCTTCAATCATTTAGACTTTACAAATGTTGGTAGGGTAGAACACAGTAATCTGCAGGCATGTGCTTGGTATGATGTGAACACACACTATAAGGACACATTTATTGGTAAAATGCCCACTGTGCACATGTCAACATTCAATGTGTTGTTGACTATTGGAAGTTTGGTCTGGGATATGTGTTACACCCCAACTACACCTGTGTACTGCTCAAATTTGGACTTGGGCAAACATACTGTGACAGGGAGTTCACAGACCATACTATGCAACAGTTGTGTCACATATTTGGGGTAACATGTTAACAATTTCGGTGCATAGTATGGATGAAAGACAGAACTAATTACCATCAGTAGGTTTTTGGGAAAGTGATGGTACAGGTGCCATAAGTATCCATGCCATAGCAGCCACAACAGTGGCACAGCATATTAAGACGCATCCATCATGTGGGCCTGCATACATTGCTAATGATTCCACATGGCAATTTGGCCCTGTAATTTGCACATGCAACTTTGTCCTACTTCTGTAATAAATCCACATGTAAGGTACAGCTTGTTACAGCAAAGTGATGATACCCCATGCACATCTTACTGCAACCCATTTGAGCAAACATAAACAGTCCTTACAGATCACAGAAACAATGAGGTGACACTTACCAGTAGCATTGGGATCTCGGAATGTCGCCACCTCACCAATGGTGTATGGGTTTGGTCCACGTACAAGACAAAAAACATGGTACATAGCTTTGTGAATGCTAAACATGTATACTGTGTACATATGAAGCACGGTATAGCATGGTATTGTCTGAACGTTGGACTTGTAGCATAAGGCACAGTTGGAATGCCCTCATGATGGACATATGTAGGCCCAGTTGCAGTGTATTCAGATGAAAGCAGGCACGTCACATATGGGGTGCACAGAGTGCAGACAAAGTACAAGACCAGCCTAACTTACAACATGGTGCAAGGGTGCCATGTTTTGATGCCTATGTTAAAAGTCTAATTTGAATGACCACACTCGGCATAGTATGACAATGCTGGGGCTTTCTCAAGTTCATACTTACTTTACCATGCTATACACATCAGACAGTACCCATGCTTGCTTGTCTCCTTCACTTAGCTCCTTACATGTGACCCGTGCACTGTAAATGAACAATGACCAATCAAGGCCCATACAGGCTCATAAAGATATGATGATGTCTTTATGTAACAGACATTTATGTGAGACCATTTGGGGGGGGGGGAAACAAACACCCTGTCCATCCTGCGGCCTGATGACACGTGAGTGCCCTCCCCTTCAACGTACATGGCAGGTGGTCCACACAGTACTGAGTCAGTAATGATCTGGTAGGCTGGGTAACAATACTCCCTGCACATTGTGTGATGGGTCCCACATCACCTATGGTCCTCCTCTGCACTGCATGGCCTGTTTAAGCTATTGTAATGCCCCTGTGAACTGGCCCCTGTGGCATGTTCAGTGTATGTAAGAGAGTTAGGCCATATCATGCCATAGTAACCTATATATAATATCCGGCCCTTCCAAAAACAAAACCGTTAAGAGTATTTTGCTACAGCCACACAACTACAAGCGTATGGTATATAGGAGCATACCGATAGCCCCACCAACTTCTAGCCCCAGATGATCCAGGGGATCCTGCTCCCAGCTGACGATATCTGCCCACCGGTGCTTGTATTGGTGGGCAGTCTGCTCTACACCAAAGACTCGGCTCATCTGATACCGCATCCTCTGGTGCCACCTCTCATGGACTGGGTAGCCTAGGCTAACCCTGCCTCCACTTCCGATCACGTGAGGGAAGTACTTGACAAACAGCCACATCAGGCCGTCAAACTCCTCCGTAAGGTTCTTGGCCCTGGCCCTGCCCAACATCTCCATACCCCCACTAGCAATTGTAAACCCAACAACAACAACACTATTCGTTCCCACTAGCCCTATAACTATTAACCCCTACTGAGACAAACAACTCACAATACACTACACAAACCAACGCAAAATACAATTACAGGACAAATGTGACATTTTTGGGATACGACAGGGACAGCACAGACGCTAACAAGACCAAGAAACAGCACTAAACTCTCCAGAAAACAACAAACACCTCCACCAGCCAGCACACACAGCAAGACAGTAAGTGAAAGTGAAAGGAACTTCACACTTCCTGGTTTGTAGCATGACTGAGCCATTGCAGCATTTCCTATGTGGATGCGTCACGTTTCCGATGCATGCACCACGTTTCCTACTAAAGCGTAGTTTTTTCTGATGCTTTACTAGAGAAATAGCCAAGTGGCAAGTTACACTATGCCCAATACATTGTTTTTGACAGTTTTGTGTTGATGTGTGGCTTTCCACTCAAGCGCCACGTTTAGTGGTAAAGCGTTACTTTACCAACAAAATCATCACTTTTACTACTAGAAAGTCACCCTTGTCTAGAAAAGTGTCACCTTTTCTACTAGAGTCTCACTTTTCCTACTCAAACATCAAGTTTAGTGGTAAAGCATCACTTTTCCTGCACAAGCATCACGTTTACTACTAGAAAGTCGCCTTTCCTAGAAAAGTGTCACCTTTCCTACTAGAGTCTCACATTTCCTACTCAAGCATCAGGCTTAGTGGTAAAGCTTCACTTTTCCTACAAAAGCGTTGCTCTTATCACTAAAAAGTCAGCTTTCCTAGAAAAGAGTCACCTTTCCTACTAGAGTCTCATCATTCCTACTCAAGCATGGTTTTTTACTAACACATTCCTGTGGAAATGCGCAAGGCGCAAGTGACACAGAAGACATGTCAAGGCACAGTGCATGGTTTCTGACTCTTTGATGATGGTGTCTGGCTTCTAACCTGATTGTAAACTTCTGAGGGCTAATTCTATTTGATGAGATGTGTATAAGTAGATGTTTCCTGGGACTGTGACATAAATGCAAAGACAAGTAATGGTTTCAAACATTTATTGTCATGTTTAAGCTTTGTGACATGTTGGTTAATGTTCCATTTCTGAACAAGAGGGTGAAATAAAGAAATTCTGCATAATGTGTGTATTTCTGCAATTGCCAGCAGCAGTTTTTTGGATGTGTCCGCCATTGGCATCCTCCTCCTCCATCGGGTCCTGCTGTTGTTGGTCCCCGTCCCAGGGAACATTAATCTGCACACATATATTGTGCAGTATGGCACACACCAGTATTATATTGCACACAAGTGGGGGGAGGGGGCAGTAGAGAAATCTACCCTCGGAAATGTCCAGACAGCGGAACCAGGCCATGAGCAGGCTGAAGGTTCGCTCAACAATATGCTGTGTCTTGTTGAGTGCCTGGTTGTAGGCCTTCTCCAGCTCAGTATGGGGGTGTGCATATGGGGTCATAGCTCATGGCTGAATCCCATATCCCTGGCCAGCTGAAAGTGAAAAGAAAGGACAACTGTCAATACTTTTTCTAGCTGTTACTGATACATGGCAGGCCATGTGAGTTAAGTGTAGTTACATTGTCATACAGATTTCTAAAATTGTTTTCACAATATGTGTTAGTTATATAGTTGTTCGTAGGTTGACACATTTCTCTTCCATTACTCTGTGTTATAGCACATGGGCTGATACATTTTGAGGAAGTAAGTAAATTTTTTATTGTTTAGTTAATAAAAAAGTAAAAATTAAGACACAAAAAAAAAAAATGAGCTCAACGCCACAGATAATTAAAAGTGATACTTAATGACAATTCTTGTCCTTTATTATGCTGAGGTGTTATTTAAGGAATACTTAACAATGTTCAGGAATTCCGGCATAGGGGCATGATACACCTTTTGTTTACAAATCGGTACTGTGTGCAAATGAGCAAGGTAATGTTGAAACGACTAGTACTGCATCTAGTCTAGAAATCCATGTGCAAAAGTGAACATGATAAAAACTTAAAGTGCTTAGTGCTAACAAAAGTGCTTAGTGCAGGCGGGCCATCTTATTAAATGACACTAATAAAACTGCATGGGGGGCGTGGCTAGCGACCAGCAAAAATGACCCCAGCCTGAGAGAGCTCCGGCGATCGTTTCTACCTTCCCCGATAATCCTGTCATAAATCTGGTGACTGCACCGTAATCAAGCATCGGCGGCGACTCCGCTATGTTCAGCGCATAGTATGCAGCAAATTTTAACTCCATGGGAGCGATCGGGATTGACGGAGACGGAGGGGCGGAGCCAAGGCCTACGCGCTGAGGACGAGCCGGGGCCTCGCGCACTCAGGAAGCCGTCTGAGATGGAGGTAACAGCAGCCTAACCCGCTACGGATGTCGCCGGGATCTGAGACAGGCAACGCGCGACACCGTGTGCGGTGAGCGGTACCGCCAGAAGGAACGAGCAGCTCGAGGCAACATCGGCCCAGCACAAGCGCAAGATACGCCATACAGGTACGGCGATTACCGGAGGGCCGAGGCAAGCGCCTAATCCACACTAGACCGAGACCGCGCACTGCCGCCTGCGCCATAGACTTGGCCAGAGTGAGATCCCTGGAATTTTTGGCAAACCGGCCCGCCATAATATCCTGCCCTACCCACAGCGCAGGATAGAAGCTGCCCCCCCCCAGCACAAGAGCCCAACAAAGAGACACTGGGGCAGTTTTCAAGTAAGGCGCAGGTTCCTGGCCCCTACCGCTGTGCTGACTTGAGGTGACAATAGGGTGAGGGCCTGCTTGGATCTACCGGCTGAGGGCCTCCGTTGACACAAAACGTCCGATTCTCACGGAGTCACAAGTGAATGACCACCGTACCATCGGTGAGCGACAACTGTACCCCTGGCTGCATAGGTGCAGAACCGGGAAGTTTCCAGGGACTAAAAGCCTCATACACCCACACGGTGCTCCGAAGACTAAACGTGGTGCGGCGTAGTGCAAAAGACACGCAGAACAGGCTTAAGGCGGTGATCCTTTGCTGATGCCTGCTCAACAGGGGGTGATGGTGTGAGACAGGAAAACCGAAAGGCCGCACGAGGAGGACACTCCCAGTGGCAGGCAGCGGCGACTACTGTCCCCCCCCCCAGTGACAGGACACGCCACCCAACGATCCAGATACCATGGGAGGCAGAGGACAGCGTGGGGTACAGAGCAACAATTTAGTCAAATACGCCTTCCACAAGGAACAGCCGGATACACCGTCTTTGCCCACAGCCACCGACAGCGACCCACAGACTGCAAAACCTAAAGAGGTTACTGTGCAAGACGTAATGGCCACCCTACAACAGATGCAAATGTCTATTGGCCCAATTTCCTCCGACATATCGCTGCTACGTGCTGATGTCTCCAAAATGAATACCAGAATAACAGAAGTGGAAACTACCACAGCAGCTCTCTCAACAGACACAGTGACCCTATAAATGCAAGTGCGCCAATTGGAACTGGCGACCAAGCAAATGGCCGTAAAACTCGATGATCAGGAAGGCCGATCATTGCGCAATAATATTCGCCTAGTAGGTGTTCCGGAAAGCATCAAGGGGCCGGCCTTAGATCTCTTCGTAGAAGACCTTGTCCAAACTCAATTGCAGCCGCGTGGGCTTTCCAATTTCTTCTCAGTAGAAAGAGCCCATCGAGTGCCGGGGGGAAAGCCCAGACCGGGAGCACCCCCAGACCTATACTAGCACGCATATTCAACTTCAGGGATCGAGATACAATTCTACAGGGGGCTCGTGTCGCTCCCCCACTATGGGTGGAAAATTGCAACGTGACCCTCTATCCAGACTACACAGCTGCTGTGTCAAAGCAACGTCGAAACTTTTTAGAAGTCAAAAAAGAGTTACGCAGTCGAGAACTTAAGTACGCAATGCTCTTCCCAGCAAAACTAAGGGTAGAGGCAGAGGGATAAAGCTGGTTTTTCACGACACCGCAGGAGGCCCAGGACTGGCTGGAGGGGTGGCGCCCAGCCGTGGGAGCCAGAAGACAAGGAACAAACCTGAGGCAACAACCCACCAAATCGGCCCTAGCAGCAATAGCAGAGGCGGAAGCATTGACCGGTATTCAACGGAATACAGACGACAAGTCAGATTGATACCTTACCTAGCAGAATTCTAACCCACGGAGTATACTCCACGACAGTAGCACCACACGACAGTAATGGGATGAAAGCATCAGAGGGGTCACAACAAAAAGCTGCCAAGAACTCAGATTGATCCTGCAATTACAAACCCTACGCATTAATGGACTCACACTGCAGGCTCCACGTGGGGATCTCATTGGCATTTGGGGACTGGGCCAGACCATGGAAAGGTGCAGTCTGTTCGCAATGGACTACGAGAAATCACGGGGAATGGACAGAAAGCGCGGAGTAACTCTACCCCCTTAAGCAAGTACAAAGTTATGGGGATAAAGCACTCTGCTGAGTTGGGGTAGCGGGGTAGTTTTAAATCCGCTGTGCAGGGAGGCAGAGAGGGGGGATGGGTACAGGTAAAGGTTTTTTTTTTTAGTTTTAGTTTCAAACTTGACGCAAGGTACACTATCAGAGGACATACACGGCGACAACACAGTGGGCAACATACGGACGGCTCAACACTCAGTCACAACAGATGACAAACACGACGCAACTACACATGATAGTTGACGAATCGGATCCCCAGATGCAGGCCTCCCGACCGTCACACCTTCCATTTAAGGTGCTGTCATGGAATGTAAATGGCCTGGGAGATAAAATAAAACGTGGATTAGTCCTACAATACATCAAGCGTAAGGGTCCTGCTGTTACGCTTCTCCAGGAATCACATTTGACGGGGACTGCCTGCAAAGCTTTAGATAGGTGGGGATTTAAAATGGTTGTACATTCTGACTTTACCTCCGGTTCGCGAGCGGTGGGGATCCTAGTTAATAAACGCTTCCCGTTGATAATAACGGGGTCCCGGAAGGATGACCAAGGTCGATTCACAGCGATAACATGTCAATGAGATGGTAAAATATATAACCTAGTGACGGTCTACACTACACCAGACAACTTTCCCAGCCCTGGGGAAATTTCTATTAGCACTCCCACACGGCGAACTGATAATGGGGGGAGATTTCAATACCACCATGGACGCATTCATGGACAGGAAACCCCCTAGAGATCCCAGCGGCGCAAACCTCAAACTGGTAGAGTTCATTGAAGCTCTCTGACTAATAGACGTCTGGAGGGCCAGATATCCGACAGAGCAGCAATACACATTCCATTCGAGAGTGCACAATAGCATTTCCAGACTAGATTATATTTTTACATTAGCGACGGGGCTAGCAGGGGTGACTGAGATCACACACTTGTCCAGGGGTATATCAGACCACTCTCCAGTGCTCATTACATATACAGCCTCCACCCCGAGATGGCGCAGGCTGTTCCCGCTTCACCCCGGTTACCTTAAACACCACAAGGTCAGTAAAGACCTCCTTAAAACGACAAAGCACTACTTTGCAGAAAACCAATACTCAGTCCCGTCCCTGACAACGTTGTGGGAGGCCTACAAAACAGTACTACGAGGGCAGGCTATCTCCCTAGTTATGGGTCATAAACAGGCTCAGCAGCAACATATTGAAAGTTTGGAGCGAGAACTATCCCTGGCAGAAGCTGCGCATGTGGCAGATACTGATGAGGACACGACACATAGGGCACACTTCGCACAACAGGAGTACAGGGCCTACGCGTGGGAAGAGGCAAAAACTAAGCTCACTAAATCACAACATACTATCTACGAACTAGGAGATAAAGCGGGTAAACTCTTAGCATGGCTGGATAAAAAGGAGCGGGCTAGCAAATGGGTGGCGCAGATCCGGCTAGAAGATGGAACGATAACGGCAGAACCCCAGCAAATAACTGAGGCATTCGCGGCACACTACAAAAAGGTATACACCCCAACAGCCACTGCCACAGTGGATGACAATCTGGAATTCCTCAAAGACATAAAAATGCCCACACTGTCCCCTATTACGGCTGAGGCTCTAGAACAAGACCTGACTTCGGAAGAACTCGCGCTGGCAATAGGTGCACTACATACCGGGAAAGCTTTAGGGACCAATGGAATTCCGGTGGAATTCTACAAGAAAGCAGCACCCCAAATCATATCACACTTACTTAATATGTACACCGATAGTTTAGAGAAGGGAGTCCTGCCCAGCGATCCGCGCCTGGCTTCCATAGTGGCAATTCACAAGCCTGGCAAGCCACCGCACGAATGTATATCATACAGGCTGATCTCCTTAATCAACTCGGAAGCGAAAATACTAGCAAAGACACTGGCAATGAGATTGCAGGCGCATCTCACCACAGTGATCCACCCGGATCAATCCGGGTTTATGCCACATCGGAACACCGCACTAAATTTGTGGCGGTTGCATGGGGACATTGCACGCAGATCTACTATAGAGGAAGAAGCAGTTATTCTGTCGCTTGATGCACGAATGGCGTTCGATCTCGTCGAATGGCCCTTCCTATTTGCGGTCCTCCGACACCTGGGATTCGGTCCTAAATTCTGCGTATGGTCCAGTTACTCTACACACAGCCATTGGTGCAGGTTGTTGTGAACGGCAATATATCGACAGACTTCCCGCTAGGTAGGGGGACGCGGCAAAGTTGTCCCCTATCACCGCTCCTCTTTGTGCTGGTATTGGAGCCATTGGCCGCATGGGTACGCCTAGATCCGGCTATACGCAAATTAAAATGGGCCATGGGCTGGGAAGATCATTTTCGCTCTATGCGGACGATATACTGCTGTACCTGGCATCCCCGGCGCGCTCGATTAATCACCTGTAGGACATATGTACATCATATGGCCGGGTATCCGGATATACCATAAATTGGGTAAAATCGCTTCTTTATGTGCTCCACGGCTCCCCGCCACGGCTTCCACGGGGTTGTGGAATTCGGGTAGCTGATAGAGGATTTAAATACCTAGGGGTCTACGTAACACACGATAAAACACAATTCATTGCTGAAAACCTCACACAGCCCCTGATGCGGTTTAGTCAAGACGTCAAACATTGGCGCTCACTACCGCTAACGCTACTGGGGAGAGCAGCCCTCTTTAAAATGATGGCGCTCCCAAGATTCCTATATGCACTACAGAATACACCGTTCCCCATCACCCCAGCATATTTTATAGCAATAAATGCAGAAGTGAACAGTCTGCTGTGGGACGGCAAGGCGCCCCGTATAGCCATACAAAAACTCACAAGAAGTTGGTATGATGGTGGCATCGCCCTCCCCAATATCAAAATATATTATTGGGCTTCACAGCTCGCTGTCATAAATCAATGGCTTCACATATCCCAGGACGACCCAGCATATCGCATGGATAGACACCTCCTGGGAACTACAGGGGTTATGGGAGCACTATATAATAAGGTCAAGAGGAACAACCTCACAGGCCCAACGGCACACACGATCAAAATCTGGTTCGAGGCACAACGAGCGCTGGGATGGAAGGGAGTAATAACACAAGCCATGCCATTATGGGGCACAAAAAGACTGGGCGCACTACGCAACACCAAAGGCTTTTGGCAGTGGTACCTAATAGGAATCTCGAAAGTGGGAGATCTGTGGAAAAAAGGGGAAAGGGTCACATTTGCCCAATTACAGGTCACATATGGACGGGCGAAAACCAAAACATTTCGCTACATGCAGATCAGACATGCAGAATCTTCACCACTAGAGGATAGGCTCCTGAAAGACCACCTCACCACAAAGGCCATCTCCCAAACATATTGGAAAATAATAAATAACCATCCAGACCCCACTACAGCCCTTAAAACCAAATGGGAATTGGAAGTAGGTGAGTTAGATGACACAGATTGGCAAGAGGCACTTGCGTCCCCTAAGGAGGTAGCGATATCGTCTAAACTCAAGCTGGTACAATTAAAAATCTTACATCGCACTTATTATACACAGACACTCCTACACAAAATTGGCCGAACGGACACACCACTCTGCCTAGGACAATGTGGTACGCCAGGCACACTCTTCCACATCCTCTGGCTCTGCCCAGAGATCGCGCGTTACTGGAGGGCGGTGATGCGCGCACACTCACAAGTTACGAAGGTCACGATTCTCCCAGAACCGAAAAGGTGCCTTCTTAATGTATGGGAGCCCACGGATCTCAACCATACAGCTCAAGACTGGGTGACACTAGGCATGACATTGGCGAAGCGTAACATTGCACAACACTGGGGATCCCGACAAACTCCTACCCTCCACCAATGGTGTAAAGACATGGACAATGCAATGATAGTGGAGAAATCAGTCTACGTACACAGAGGATGTCCCAAAAAATGGACACGGGTATGGGGAGGGTGGAATACCTACCGAGGAAATATATGTGAACCTCCGCATGAGGAATCGTTGTCAGAAACAAGTGAGTGACTGGACTAAAACAAGAAAAAAGATGCGAGATGACGTACATACTGATTGCCCACTAGCCAGTGCACGCACAGAGCATTTCCCACTATTAAATGTCTGCCAGTGAACTATTGTATAACTTACTGAATCACTCTGTATGTACCGTCAAATACTATTGGATTGCCTTTAATTGTTATATCACTCAAAATGTCAATAAAAATGTTTTTTTTTTAAATAAATAAAACTGCATGAAGATTAAGTTTCTTGTACTAAAAGAACCTAAAGCACTCGGCCTTCTGTCTTGTACTAGTTAGTTGTTCTTCTGATGTGTGCTTTCTTCATAATGTGGTACTTAAAAATCGTCCTGTGACAGTCTCATTTTTAGGTCTCGCCTTGCCAGCGCATGCGCTGCATGCGCTGTCTCAGCGAGACATAAAGTAATCTGTATGTTGGGTTAAACTTAATGTAATCTGTCTTTCCGTTTCCTATTGGCTTACTTGTGGTAGTGTTGTTGTAATCTCCCTTTTTAGGTCTCGCCTTGCCAGCGCATGCGCTGCATGCGCTGTCTCAGCGAGACATAAAGTAATCTGTATGTTGCGTTAAACTTAATGTAATCTGTCTTTCCGTTTCCTATTGGCTTACTTGTGGTAGTGTTGTTGTAATCTCCCTTTTTGTTGGCTGTTGGTGATTTGCTAACTTCCGTGTAGTCCCAATACAGGGGAGCCTAACTACAGTGTTAGTTCGCTCTGCTTGCACTTCTTTTAATTGAAGTGCAGTGTGCCATCTGTTTTTTACGCTGTAGCCTGCCTTTGTAATTGGAGACTTTTGAGCACTCTGGCTAGTTATTTTCGCTTTCGTAACGAGCGAGGTTGTAGCCTGCGTTTGTAATTGTCGACTTTTGAGCATGCTGTCTAGTTAGTTTCGCTTCAGTAACGAGCGAGGCAGTATTGTATTATAGAGTTTTGATTTTGTGCGTGTTCTTTTTGTTCACACCAGCCTTCTTTAGCTATATTTTAGTAATGAGCGAGGCAGTATTGTATTTCAGAGTTTTGATTTTGTGCGTGTTATTTTTCGTCCGCACCAGCCTTCTTTAGCTATATTTTAGTAATGAGTGAGGCAGTATTGAATTATAGCGTTTTTAATTTGTGCGTGTTATTTTTCGCCCACACCACCCTTCTGTAGCTCTATTTTAGTTATGAGCGAGGCAGTATTGCATTACAGCGTTTTTCTATTTTATTGCTCCATGGCTCCCATCTGGGCTGGTACAGATACGATAATAGTCCGCAGGAAATAACATCTTGTCAGATGCCCTCGGACGAAAAGAACAACAACAGAAGTCAATAGCAGGTCTTTGTGGCTGGGTCTGAAAACCAGAGATCTGGCCCAGCAAACACCACTGATCACCGCTGCCAAGGTGCGAGCTGGAGGGGTTGCTGCTGCCTCTCAGGGCACAGCATGGACATGGCAATCCGAGCTGCCAGCTGCAGCCCGCCCTGGAATGTTTACGAGCACAACAAATGCCCCTCGGTCCCACTGCCACCCCTCAGAGAGATAACCGCTTTATTTATGGCTTCATGTAAGTTTGTTTCCTGCTTCTTCCCAGGCAGCCTGCATGCACAGGGTTTTGCATCAGCTGGGCCCCCACGGAAGCAGGTAACCCGAGCTGTGCCTAAAACAAAGGAGAGAAATATGTTAGCTTGTAGGCACCGAATTCCTGCTGCTGATAAAAAGCCACCCGCGATTGACGGCAGAGTAAACAAACCCTTGCAGGGCTGGCTCACATGTTTAAAAACTGACAGAAGCGTGCATTTTTAATCTAGGTTTATTTATTTATTTATTTTTGGCAACTTTATACAGCGCGGACATGGCCCAAATGTATCAAATTGCTTTACAACATATAATGATGGGACAACATTTTTGCAAAACCAGGAGACATATCATTTTGTAGCAAAATACTTAAGAGACTTCTCGTAAAATAGCAAGAGTTCATGAGTGTGCTGTTGTAAGACGCTTTACGTTTTTCACAACCCCAGTTAGGTATCCATGGCGCTACATGTTTTTCTCTTCCCCAAGAAGTCCCTGTTAAGTGCTCCTGTGTGTTTATCCAGCTTGTACACATCTGGAATACTTCTTCAAAGACGCACAGCAGACAGGGGGATAACGAAAATGGCACTACCTAACTTTTGAACAGATAATTTCACACAACATGATGTAACATGACTTTTGACTTCCAAGATATAACAGGAAGTGATATCGCTCAACCTTTGACCCCTGGTGTCCATTTTTGATAACTACTTTTCGTAAATAGTTTTCAGGTTAGGCATCATGTGCTTCTCTCATAGCTTCTTAGCATGTAAATAATATTTTTCAGGTAAGGAATCGTGTGCCTCTCACAGCTTCGTAGCACCTTTCGCTTTAGTAGTAGTAGTAGTGCTCTGCTCTCTTTTTTAGGTCTGGTCTAGAGACAGCCTTAGCTCTCTTGCCAGTCTAATTTTTCCAAAAATGTTAAACAAAAATACAAACATTTTACATAAATAAAAGGACTTTGTCAGCCCTCATTATCGATGGATCTGTTGAAGTGTCGTCCACAATTTACTTCCGTCCCCCTTGGACTACAGCAAGGTGTGCGGAGTTCCCCCAGTTAAGCCACTAGTTTTCTAGACTGTGAGTATTGGCATGTTATTCCTCGTCAAATAAAGTCGTCCACTTCAATGCCAGGATTGGTGGGCCGATTTCAGCATTCGTTTCATGTTGTCGTAATTTATTTATTCAAGCATATGCATGCCACCTTTAGATGGCGACATTTTTGTCTTTTTATTGGTTTTACACTTGTACCGCATATGTTTCCAAACAAGACCCGGCCAGATTGGCTTTGTTAGTGCTTGTTTCATTAACATGTTTATGCTTTGAAAAAACTAGGCTTAACTAGACATGATCAAGTAATATTGTTAACAGTCGTATTAACATATTTAAAAAAAAAAATGCATGGTGTAAATCTGCAGAATTAGGATTTATGAGAACATCCAATTTAGTTAAACCCATCGAGACAATGCATGTGTGACTATAAGATCAAACAATGATTGCCTCAGAGAAAATAATTTAGCACAACAAAACAATACATGTACCAAAACTTAATTCACTTTTTTTTATGACACAGCCTACTCTTCCTCTGTTTTCTTTCCCTGGATGTTGCTCAGTGTGTCACTGCTTTTATTCTAAAATTCTAGAATGAATATTGAAAATAAAAGATCAGCATCCACTTATGCCAATGTGTAGCTCAAAATTCCCCATGGGACTGTTCACTTTGCAAGGTGCTCCTATAGGCCAGAATTCTACATGGATACGCAGGGTTGCTGTAATACAACAATGGTGCTGCTTAATGTTAAAGAGCACTGCTCGAACATTCTTTGGTGCTGCATAATGTGCCGGGATACACACGATCAACCCATGGCTGGTATGAGTGACATGGCTTCTCAGGGTGCCCCAGGTGTTGCTCAAATATGCCACAGTAGCTAAATGCACAAAGCTGCTGTTCAGAATTGCAGTGGCACTTACTAAAGTACAAATGTGATGCTAAAGGGCCCGGAGTGATGTTAAAGATGCCTACTCCGAGTACTGAGTACAAATGTGATGCTAAAGTGCCCTAAGTGATTTTAAACATGCCTACTCTGCGTACTGAGTCTGCAGTGCTCCCCAGTGCGCCAGTGGCGCTGCTCAGTTTTGTCACTGGTGCTACTTATTACTTCAGAGATGCTCGGTGAACCTTTGATAAGGATGCAAAATGCTATGCGTACTAAGAATGCAAGTGGTGCTGTTTGTATCTCATTTTGACAGTGGTTCCTGTTTAATGTACTAGTAGCACTGCTCATTGTGCCATAATATTCCTTAAACAGGTCAATTGTAAATGACAATGCTTTTTATTTATTTGTTTTAATAACAACACATAAATAAAAGGCATTGTCATTTACAATGCCAATAGCTCAAACTCTCATAAATGCGAGACCTATTGCATTGCTAATGCTTGTTTAATTTCTGCCATGTAAAACTGAGGTTTTCTAGTCTTTGTCAACGTCAGTGTTCCTGCTGAGCTAGAGCTCTCAGAGACCCTTTGTGGTGTTTTAAGTGTTTGTCCAGTTTGCAGTTGATTTCTGGATCTGACGGGTCTAGGCCTTGTATAATTGCTGCTCTACATGTTCTTATTCCTCTTGCGATAAAAGCTTCTCTCAGTAAGGTGACACGTGCGTAGATAGGGGCATACGCATATAAGGTGAATAAAATCGTCTTTGTTGCTGCCATAAAGTGTGCATGCTGTGGGTCCTTTGTGCTTCTAAGTCGTTTGGTCAGCAGTTGACGGTAACTGGCCAAAGCGAATTGCCATCTGTTGTTTCTTTACGTGTGCCGGGAACATTAGGCCTAAGTACGGAGCTGGTTTTAAGATTTTGTAGTTTTCATTTGTGGATCTGACGGGTCTAGGCCTTGTATAATTTGTGCTCTACATGTCCTTATTCCTCTTGCGATAAAAGCTTCTCTCAGTAAGGTGACACATGTGTAGATAGGGGCATACGCATATAAGTTGAATAAAATCCTCTCTGTTGCTGCCACAAAGTCTGCATATTGTGGGTCCTTTGTGCTTCCAAGTCGGTTGGTCAGCAGTTGACAGTAACAGGCCATCAGTTGTTCCTTTAGATGTACCAGGAACATTAGGCCTAAGTACGGAGATGGTTTTAAGATTTTGTCGTTTTTAATCACCATTCACCCGTGTGATCTAAGGCTGACGCTGTTTTTGTCTAGCAGCAGGGAGTGACATTTTGAAGCTTTATTTATGATCTCTTTGAAGGTTGTGAATGGTAAATTCTTGTTCCATAGCTCCTCTGTTTTGGTGGTTGTTAGAGCTTCTAGAAGATATTGACTGTGGGCCTGATTCACAGAACTAACTTACGTCAAAAACGTAAAGTTAGTACTTTTTGGTATTCACAGAATACACTTATTCATTTTGGTATTCACAGAATGAACTTACTCATTTCGGTATTCACAGAAGTTAGTAGTCCTAACTTTAGGACTCCTAAATGCCTTCTGTGAATACCGAAAGTCTTAAAGTTAGGATTTTTCTTAGTTTAGGAGTAGTAAAGTCTAACTCCGGAGGGGAATTGATCTGGTTGAGTTGGGGTGTTAGGTCTGACATTAACAGGTTGAAAAGGTGTGGTGCCAACACACATCCCTGTTTCAGACCCCTGTTTGTGGTCAGCTTTCTTAACTCTTATCCAAGGGTTTGAATAGAATAACATTATTCCTTTCAGAATTCTTTCCGGGATGTTCCAGTTTCTTAACTTTCTCCACAGGCTGATAAGATCTACACTATCAAAGGCCGCTTTTAAATCAATGAAGCATAGATGTAGTTGTTGCTTTTTTCGTTCGCTCTTCTCTGCTATTAGTGATAGTGCTAGTATGTTTGCAATTGTTCCAATTCCTTTTCTCAGGCCTATCTGGTTGGCCCAGATCAAACTATTCTTGTCTGACCAATCGACTGGCTCTGCTAGAATCAAGGAGGCATGGCACTTTACTTCAATGTCTAGTAGTGCTATTAGTCTATAATTTGCTGGGTTTGATCTTTCTCCGCCTTTTTAGATTGGTGCAATAATTGAGTCTTGCCAGCCAGGTGCTATGTGACATAATAGCTCTACATCTTTGTATAGTGTTGGATAGGTGGTTGCTCCAGAAAGCCGGGTCACATTTAAAGAAGGCCTTGGGAATGCCGTTATGGTCTAGTGCTCCTTCGCTTTTGCCCTTGCACATTAAATTGGTTAATTCTTCTGCTGAGCTTCTCTGTAAATTTGTTTTATTTCCAGAGAGAAGGATATTTATTTCATTGCGGATGCTTAGTTTTATTGTTGTTTCCATTCCCGTTTCATGGTCTTGGTGGTTGGTGCTGTATTGTTGCTAGTTGACAGTAGTTCCGGAGTTGGTTCCCCCATGAACCTGCTGGTAAGTAAATCAGCTCAGTCTTGTTCCTGAACGTTTCATGTCAAAAATGATTGTGGGCCTAATCAGCTTATTTATTGTTTCCCAGAAAGTGCTTGGGTTGGTTTGCCTGGCGCTGAACAGTGGTTTTGGCACAGAATGTGTCTTTTCTGTTTCTTTTTTCTTTCCATAGCTTTTTTTTTGTATTGTTTTCTCAGGCAACGTACTTTTTCCCATGCTTTTTTGTCATCAGTCGATCTTATTTTCCGGACCACTTTCCTAAGTTCTTATTTCAAGTATACCAATGTACGTGAAATTGCTTTACATGCTTTTCTTGTCCTTTGGTTTTGATTATGAACACCTGGCATTAATGATGACAACTTTGTTGTGAAGTCTATCCAGGCGTTTGTTTTATTTGATCTCTTATTCCAGTTGCTCAACATCAGTTCCTTTATTGTGCCGTGTAGAGCCTGAAAGGAGTCATTTATCCACTTAAGTCGCTTTGTGTTTACGGTGCCGACCTCTTCTGTGGTTACACATTGCTTTGGAGAAGTTATACTGAATTTGATAGGAATGGTCGCTCTTCGTAGTAAAGTCTATTGAGAAATGTGATAGGAATGGCATAAGTGGTAGAGTGATTGCTGTAACGTCTAGTATAGGTCGTGTCCGAGCTCCATGATAGGTACATTTTGAGGTGTGTCTGCAGTCGTTCTACTGTTTATCACTCTCATTCCTAGGAACTCTAATGCCGTTACTAAGGATTGGCCTATGCGGTCTGTGAGCTCTTAGTTGATGTTGGAGGGAGGGTTCCAGTATGTACTGTCTGCTGACAATATTACATCCTTCTCTGCAATGTAGATAAAATTACAGTTGAAGTCACCTGGTCTGATTGCCCTTAGGTTGCATAGTTCTTTCTTCTCAATTCGCAGTGAGAGTCCCCAGTGCACATGGTTCTTTCATTTTGTTGTCTACCATGGTTAGAAACTCCACTAATTTGAAGTTCAACTGTGGGTCATCAGGGTTGAAGCACGCTATCACTGCTTGCCGTCATGTGCTAATCCCCTAGGAGTTAAATTCTGATTTGAGTCGACGGGCCCTTTCTTGCTTTAGGTGCGTACAGATCAAGTGTGCCATATCCTCCGTTCCGTTTCTACACAGATGAGTTAGTTGCAGGTTGGCCCCTCTGCTATGGTGGAAGGTGCAGGATAGATGCAGTTTTGGGGTTTTGGGGAAGAGGAGGTGGCAGGGTAGCAGACGGATGATGGCAGCCAGGACCGAGGGAAGGAATGAGGAGAAAGATGGCTAGGAGATTCCAGCCACTCTGGTGGCTGTTATCTGGAAGGACCCCGATGCAGGCATGTGTAGTACTGCCATAAGCCTTACCAGTGGAGGGAGGTTGGTAGACCTGTCAGATGTTGGCCTGAGCCTTGGCGCAATCAGGTGTAGCAGCTCTACAATGGACTCCCTCCTCAGACAGTAATAGGTGATAACTTCATCCTCCCTGAGTTCTATTAGAGTAGTCTGCTGGTGATAAATGCACTCCCTTCTCCTGCATTGCCTTTGTGTTAGTGAGAGGGGATAGGTGGGTGATTGAGGTGGGGGGATGGTGGTGGTTGCTTCCTTGCGACTCCCAGCTGCAAAATGAGCACCTCCATGGTGTAGTTGTGGTTGCAACACTGTCCTGCCCAGCTTCTCTTTCTGTGGCAATAACAATGCATCATTTCCTTCGTGTGGGTTTCACAGACGCAGGATTTTTGATGCTATCGGACCTCTGCGCCACTCAAGCCGCCACTGCGACACTTTGGTAAAATCTCATTAATATGCATGTGTCAGTTTTACAGTGGAAATTATGATGGAACGCCAACCTTGCATAGTTTAAAACTTACACAGGCGTTTCCGACGTAGGTTCCTTTTGACGGAGGACTCCAAAAAGTGCCTCATCCTCCAAGATACGTCACCTTGTAAATATGGAGTACTGACAGCACCGGCAATGAGTAAAAAGTTTTTGATACACTGGCGGCACAAGCTCCTTGTAAATGAGCCCCTATTCTGAAGAACCACTGACAGAATATTGAAAACACAAATATTGTGTCGACAGAATATCATGTCAAAAATATTGAGGACCAAAATATCTAGAAGGTAACTGCAAATAGGTAAATATAGATTTACTATTCTTAACTCCACATCTACGTACCGTGAAGATATATTTATCATCACAGTACATATTTGTGGAGTAACATATAGTAAAGCTTTACTTATCTATAGAAAATTACCTTCAGATATTCTGGTCCTCAAGATTTTTGACACAATATTTTGTCCCACAATATTAGTTTTTTCGATATTCTGTCTTAATACCCATGAAATGTCATGCCCATGATGATGACACCTAGCTTGAGATGAAAGTTTCCTATTGACAAATGCATTTGCAAGCTCATAATGAAATTGCGTCCAAGATTTACATTTCATGAAAATACGTAGGACCCTATTACAAATCAGGCAGAATTAAATTAAATCATGTTCATGGCATTACTTGTTGTTTTTCACACTTGATTTTTGTGGGAATGGAAGAAACTGACTAGATTTTTTTCAATGAGCTGTGCCAGACTGAGGAACCATCAGACTATTCAGAAGCACCCCTTTTGTTGTTTTTTTCTGAGATACTGTGGAAGGACATAGATTTTGTAGATATGGTTCAATGTTTATGGATTGGAAAGATGTTGTTTATGTGTATTGGAGAGTGAGATTTTGGTAAATATTTGTTTACAGTCACTGAGGTTCCATGTTTTGATGAAGCACAGTGGGACATGTGAAATGGATTGAATAGTTGCAGTGAGGTAAAACATGGACTGGGAAGGCCTCAGAGGACCCCACCCAGTGAGGCAGCAGAATAAAAAGCACACCTATCTCTAGAGGTAAGTTGAACAAATACAAATTTCTAACATGGAATATGGGAGGTATGTGCTTTATTGTTAAGAGATTGATGATACACACATTTTAAAATGCAGGGGAAATCAGGTTATATTCCTGCTAGAGAGGCACCTCACGAAGCATGATGTTGAAAGACTCCAATACAGATGGCGGGGTCAGTTATATAAATTCACAACTGGTGCTCGAGTGGGAAATTAACCTACACTACAATCTGTTATGTGTTACATGTCTACTGTATGAGTCTCCAGAAGGGATGAAAAAAGATATTGGTCGCCTCACCCACAAGTTACTATGGCATGCTTCATACTTGGCGCCTTTCCACACCAGAGTAGGTGAGTACCACTCTGGTGGGCACAATCTTGAAGGGAGTTCTTAGATACTTTTTATCAGGGCTGTAGCAGGGGTCCAGGTGAAAGCTAAAAATTAAAAATACCTCGGGGTAAAACCAAGGGATTTCCTTTTTTGCAGGTACCCTTGGTATGGTTAAAAAATGGTGATGATGGGAAACTGGACAGACAGCCAATATTAGTGTCTAAGGCCCTAATATAGATCGGGCGGGGCTCCTGCATAGGCTGCCTCTGACATTGATCACAAATCCTAAACTTCTAGTGATACTGGGAGGTGATTATAATTGTAGATTGCACACTGATCTCGATAGAACACATTCCCACTTCCCAATATTTCTGTTGTGAGTTCGACTCACAAGTGGGTAAATGACTGGGGCCTAATTGAGATATAGAGATACGAGCATGGGTCTGATGGGGTATTCTTATTAACGGATGGAACATGCGTTCCACATCTGATTAGATTACGTTTTGTGGTCTAGCGGTGTGGGTACGACTTTGGTTGATCAGAATATCTGTTGCACACATTATCGGATCACAGTCTTCTGGTTACAACACTAAGACAGGGTAAGTGCATTCCTGCAATACCCACGGGGAGGTTGCAAAACTCCATGTTGGCAGAATAGGGCATTAAGAGACTCCCTTAGAAAAACACAATCAGAAATTACTTTGGAGAAAATCAAGGCACTTCCTCGAATGCACAAATTGAGTGGGAGGTATTTAAAGTAGTGGTGAGAGGTCATTGCATTGAAGAAGTGGTTTGGGTCCGGAAACCATGACAAAAATGATTAACCACATTGGGCAGGCACTTACATAAACTGGAGTAAGAGGTGTCATATGACCCCCACAAGGGAGCTCAGGGCTGAAAGAGAGAAATATACGGCAACTATGGAAAGGTTGAGACGTGTACAGAATACTGACTATATCGGTAGGGTGCAGAACAAGGGTGACAGACCTGGGAGGTTATTAGCCTGGCTAATTAAGCCAGAATTAAGAGGCTCAATGGTCTTTCAGATTAGGAACAAACAATCTCAGGTAAAATCCACTCAAGTGGACATCAATTTCATATTTTTGGAGTACACTTTAGAGTTTGATGGTGAAAGAGACGATCCAACCAAAAATGTTCTCAACTCCTACTTTGATAGATTCCCAATGAGAACTATCTCAGAGGCATCTCTGGAGGCATTGAATGCCCCATTGAGGGAGAGAGAGATAAAATATGCCTTGAAGGAATGGGAAAACCTCTTGGTACCACAATGGGCTAGAATATATGGAGTAGGAAAGGATCAAGATATATTCTCAGCCATAACTAGAGGGACCCTGATAGTATCTCTACTGAAACCATGGTGAAATTCACTGTACACGGCATTCTAAAGGACTCTCTGCATGTTAAATGTGGATTTTAAAATTCTTATTTAAGTTCATTCGAGGGGGTTATACCTACAACCATTTTGTCACTGGTGCATAAAGACTAAAATTGCTTCATCCCTACAGGTAACACCTCATTGAACATCAGATGATCATTTCCATTTAAGGATAAAATCAAGAGGGACTCCAACTTAGTACCTTAGTGGTGTCAAATGACAGAGAAAATGCATTTGACACCCTGAAATGGTAATATCGGTAGCTATATTAGATTGCATTGAAATGGGACAGGAATGGAACTCATTATAGTAATGAGTACCCAACAACCAAGGTGAGGACAGACAGGGTCATATTTAGTACATACAGAATATACTGAGGCACCAGACAACTTTGCACATTGTCCCCAGTGATGTTGGAAAATGGCCCTCTCTCAAGGGTCACCCCAAATGTTTTGACTTCCCCTTCCCATTTTTTTACCTTCGTTTTGTTCGCATTAAGATTCTGAGCACTTTACCATTGCTGACCAGTGCTAAAGTGCATGCGCTCTCTCCTCTAAACATGGTATAATTGGGTAAAACCTGTTTGGCATACTGAATTTACTTGTATGTCCCTTGTAAAGTGGCATACCATATACCCAGGGCCTCTAAATTGAATGCTACCAGTGGGCCTGTAGCACTGATAGTGCCACACACAGAAGTAGCCTTTCAAACTTGTCTCAGACCTGCCAATGCAAGGCCTGTGTGCGCAGTTTACCTCCACTTCAATGTGGGATTTAAAACTACTTCTATCACAAAAAAGGGGGTCCGAGAAGATTTAAAGACCGGCAAGGGTTGACTTCCCAATCTATAAGACTACCACAATCAAAAAACTGTGGGTCTGTGAAATTTACTGTTACATACGAGGATCCAGCTAGGGAGGAGAATCCCTTCAAAAGGATGAATTCCCTTACCTACCATAGGTGGGATGCTTCATCATTGGGAATCTCCTCCTACTGCGATACCTAGTCACTGTATGGGCTACAACGCCCTCACTGAGAGGGAGGAGCTCAGGGATGTTTTATTATAAAGGAGTGGTATTCTAAATATGACAATGATGAGCTAAAGGTGGTGAGAGAAGCAAATCAAGTGAAGGTGATAATTAAAACTAGCTACAGGGTATGCAGTTTCCCTTTATTCATGCTTCCCCAGGCCAGGATTAAAAACACTGATTGTATTTGTATCAGGCAGTGTGAAGCATTTTCCCCTCTTTTGACAAGCGTTCATCATACGCCTTTGGTGTGAAAGGGCAGTTGCTCCTTTTTCTTTTTAAAAAAAACCTGAGAGCGTCACACTTGTACAACTGGCTGCAAGAGTTTGTACACTCTTTACATCAGTGCAGACATCGCTTCTGCATTTTCAGACAGTTTTTTCTTTTGTTAGATATATTTTATCTTTTAATTTACTTCTTTGAAATGCCTAAGAACCCTCAAAGCCCTCAGGGTGATCTATCTTCTTACAATACCCCCCTTCCTATGATTCCCTTATAGGATGGTGAGTCCCCTGAGCCAAATGCCAGGGTGAGTTGAGGCGCGTTTCCCAACATCAGCGGCTAGCACTCTTCCAATACAAATTTATTGTACCAGGAGTTTGTTCTCCTCTTTGTTTTTATTTCTTCTATCACTTGTACCAGAGATTAAGGACACTAAGTACATAGTAGATAGTTGTGGCATGGTGGGATTCCACTGTCTGATGCCTAAGACTGTTTAGCTTAACAAATCAATGCAAGCAACACTGTTTAAATGTCTGACCTACCTTTTTTCTAAATCACTTGCTCTATTTTCTCATGTATATATTGTCTTTTCAGGTACCACCGTGAATCCACCACTCTTTGACGATTTCATAGGTTCACGGGATGGTTTTGTATATTTAATTCCTTCTAAACACATTCTTGATTTCACACTGTTGTTTTAAATGAGCACATTGAGCAGCAGCACTTATGAGTGGGTCCTGCAGAAAGCCGCTTAACCTCTCGTTAACAGACCGCAACATGTCGACCATGTATTGACACAAACTACGGATATATTTGTTTCCCGCGAGTGGCCTGTTTTTAATTCAGGCCCGGGGACGCATGAATAATGGAAACCACGCACCCTGTAGCTTGTTTTAATTATCACCTCCACTTGCTCTCCTACCCTCACCACCTTGAGCTCATCATTGTGGTATTTAGCATACCACTCCTTTATAATAAAACTTCCCTGAGCTCCTCCCTCTCAGTGAGGGGGTTGTAGCCCGTACCCTGACTATGTATCGCAGTAGGAGGAGATTCCCAATACTGAAACATGCCACCTATGGTGGGTGATGGAATTCGTCCCTTTAAAGGGATTCCCCTCCTGAGCTCGGTCCTCATCTGTAACAGTAGATTTCATAGACCCAAGGTGTTTTGATTGTGGTAGATTTAAAAGGACATGAAAAGCCACCCTGCGTGACTTTTCCTGTTCTTGTAAATATGGCCCTTTTACACTCTGCACTTTGCGTGAAAGGGGCATTCCATTAGTGTTGCTGTGGGTGTTCCATCACAACACCCATGGAACCTGACACATTTCCAGATTTAGGAGAAATCGTAAACCTGGAAATGTGTATGAATGCTACGTAGGCGTGCTGCATTCTTGCGGAATCCTATGTAAGAAGCGGTGTCTCCTCCCAAACCCTGTCTCCTGAGGAGTTAAAGGACAGAAAGGCTGAGAGGAACCTGAGGCTGCAGCTGGCTGCTGAGGAGAGAAAAGCTGAGACTGGGAGAGCCTTGGCAGAGAAAAAGATCTTACTGGCTCATGAACCAAGTCTCAAGGAGCTGGACTTGAAGGATAAACAGCTGACATAGTCTAACAGAAATGATGGCAGCAAAACTACTGTGTCCAGTGTTGTAGAAAAGGTCCATATACCCAGAGACTTAGTGGCAGATGTACAACAGATTTTTGCGGTCGCAAAGGGGCATTTGGCCTGTTTGCGACTGCAAAAAACGGATGCACAATGTACTAACCCTATTTTGCGAGTCACTAATCTATTAGTGACTCGCAAAATAGGGTTAGCGACTCACTATTAGGAAGGGCGTGCCAAGGGCGTCCCTTTCTAATAGCGAGTGCAAATGCCATGTATGAGTGTTTTGAGACAGCATCTGCAGTCGCAAAAAACTCGCAGTTTACCACCTATTTCAAGTAGGTGGTAAACCATTCACAAACAGGAAGGGGTCCCCAGGGGACCCCTTCCCCTTGGTGAATGGCTGCGCAAATATTTTTCAAGAGCAGGAAGTGGTCCCAGGGACCATTGCTTGCCCTTAAAAAATCAAACTGAAAAGTTTAATTTTTCTTTTTAAATGCAGCCCGTTTTCCTCTAAGGAAAACGGGCTGCATTTAAAAAAAACCTGCTTAATTGACAAAGCAGTCCCAGACATGGTCGTCTGCTGACCCCAGCAGGTCACCATCCCTGGGAGTGCTAGCCATTCCCAATGGGGTCGCAAATTGCGGCAGCCTCATTAATATTCATGAGGCTTGCAATTTGCTACGTCATTGGGAATCATAAACAGTGTCTAAGACACTGTTGTACATTGAATTTTGGGACTCGCAAATTGCGACTCGCAATTTGTTGCAATTTGCCAGACGCAAAATTCAATGGTCGTACATCTGGCCCTTAGTGCCTGACTTCAAGGAGGTGGGTGACACAGACAAGAGATTTCAGGTATAAGAGGTAGCTCTAGAGGTGCACAGGATCCCTGAGGAGGATTGGGGAGCAGGCATATGGAGTCATATTCCTGTTGATGGGAGGGACACGTGACCATAGAGAAGGGGGACAGGCTGAGCTATTCCACCATGAAGGAGGCCCTTGTCAGGACGTATAGATTCACCCCAGAAGGGTGCCGGTTGAAATTCAGGGGTAGTAGGAAACTGTCCTGGGAGGATTTTGTGGGGTACTTTTACAAGGCACTGGATGGTTGGGTGAAGGGTAGTATGGTAAACACTTTTGAGGGCTGCTAAATTTGCCAGAGGGCACATGTTCAGTCTCTGTTTTCCAGGGCTATGCCAACACTTGGGAGATTGTAAGTTCTCTGACCCCAAGGAACTTGCAAAGGAGGCAGACCTCTGGGTGAATACCAGAGTGTTGGGGAATGCATTTGAAAGTGATCCTAAGGAGGGTGGTTCAGGTTCCCCTCAACAGAGTGAGAGGGAGGTTTGCAGTGACACAGACAGGTCCCAGTATAGTGGGGGAAAGAGACCCATGTCCCTTTTAAGAGTAGGTGGAGGTGGGCAGAGGCCCAGGGTGCCCTGTTCCCAGTCCCAGAGCTTGGATTGGTCCCAGCGGGGGCACAAGCTGGGTAACCTGGTCTGTACCAAGAGACCATCCACTGATGAGCAGCTCCACAGTGTCAGGAGAGCTCGGTGGGGCAGCTGCCTCAAGTTTCCTACCAGTTCTGCCTTCAGAGGTACCACTCCAGAGCGGAGGGTACAGAGGCCCAGAGGTAGGGGCAAGAGGTGGTAAAAGTCCATGGTGGTAGGACCAGTGGGTTAGGGGTTACCAGCTCTGAGTTCAGAGTACCCCAGGACTAGCCCTGGTGAGGACACTTCTGGCCTGGTGGGGCTCCATGCACTGTCACAGGGACAGAGGACTGGAGACCTGTTCCATGGAGATTCTTGCACAACATACGCAGTGTGTTTCCCTTGGGGTGTTAGTTGTACTCCCCTGGAAGTCCTGGCTTTCCAGGCACATGTTGATCCTCAGTGTACAGACCCTGGCCTGAGTGACCAGATTCAGGACATCACCCCTGAACTGGTGGGAAGTAAAGTGTAAAAAGGGCTCAAATCACCTGGGGCTACTGCCCCTTTCTCTGAGAAACAGCAGAGGACAGAGACCCCTGGATGGACTGGGGCCTGGGACCTTGATACTGACAGCCCCCAGTGGCCTCAGTTGGTTTCTGTCCTTGTGGACAGAGTTTTCCTTGGGTTGGGGACTAAAGTAAGACCCAAGGGGTGGAATGGGCCACATCACTTAGCTGGCCAATGTGGTATTATCTGCCTACTGGGATTCATCCTTGAGCAAATTAAGGTTAGTTACTACAATGATGGGCCCACAGGTAAGGAGAAGGATTCCCCATGGATTAGCTCAGTGGCCCCAGGGAGCATCAACTGAGGGATCCAACTGGGTTCAGAAAGTCATAGAACTGTCAAGGGCCCTGTTATAGTGGGCCATTGTCCATGTTCTATCGACTTAAGCAGGGAAGTCCATCAAGGTATTGATTAGTCTACCCTGGATTTAGGCTGGAGGGGGGTCGTATTGGAAAATGGCACTCTCTGAAGGGTCCCCCCAAACATTTTGATTTCCTCCTCCCATTTTTCTGACCTTCTTTTTTTTGGCTTTAGGACTCTGAGCATTGTATCACTGCTGACCAGTGCTAAAGTGCATGCGCTTTCTCCTCTACACATAGTATAATTTATTTACACTTGTTTGGCATATTTAATTTACTTGTAAGAACCTTGTAAAGCAGTATACCACATACCCAGGGCCTTTAAATCAAATGCTACTAATGGGCCTGCATCACTGAATGTGCCACCCATAAAAATAGCCTTTCAAACCTGTCTCAGGCCTGCCACTGCAAGGCCTGTGTGTGTAGTTTACTTCAACTTGGCATTAAAAACTACTTACCAGGCCTTAAACTCCTCTTTTATTACACATAGTCACCCCTAAGGTAGGCCCAAGGTAGCCCATAAGGCAGAGTGCTGTTTAAGTAAAAGGTAGGACATGTACTGTTAAGTTTTGCATGTCCTGGTAGTAACAAACACCCAAATTCGTTTTTCACTACTGTGAGGCCTACTCCTCTCACAGGCTAGCATTGGGAAGTCCTTAAAACATTTTTAAGCTGCAATTGCTGATTAGAAAGGAGTAGCTGCATCATGTTTTCTATCTTTGTAATGGAAAATATAAATACTCTTTAATGGTAAAGTTGGATTTAACATTATTATTTTAGAAATGCCACTTTAGAAAGTGGGCATTTCTCTGCTCTTACTGCTCTGTGAGAAAGGGTTGTGATGCAGTGGCCAGAGCTGCAGTCTCAGGAGCTGGGGATCCAGGTTCGTGTCTTGGCTCAACATCCTGTGATTCTGGACAAATCAATCAATCTCCCTGTGCCCATGCACAGCACCTGAAAACCCTCACGGGTGATAAGCTGCGGTATATAAATCTTCAAATTTAAATGTATTCAAATTTCTGTGTGCCTTGCAACCTGTCTCAAATACACATCTGCATTGGGTGACAGCTACACTTTGTGCATTCCCTCTAGACAGCCACAAACACAGGAAGAGTGGGTGTGACTGAGAGCTCATCTGCATTCATTTATGTTCTGATAGCTCTTCCTGGGCAGAAAAAGGGAAAGGGAGCTGATGCTTACATCTGAATAGGCAGTATACTATGTTGCACACAAAGGGCTGATTACTCCCCACAGATAGCCTAGCAGACAGGGCTGGGATGGAAGGGGACCTGTTTACTTCAAGTGGTTGCTTTGAAGTCACCCCCACTTCAAAGACACAACTGGGTATAAGTACTGGGGCTCTGACCTGACTAAGGCAGTACACTACTGAACCTGTGAAAAGACTGCTGTGCTACAAAGATTGCCACTTTGCCTGACTGCAGCTCTAAAAGAACTGCTTTCTGCTTTGCTGATCTGCCCTGCTGATCTGTGCTCTGTTGAGGACAAGGACTGGACCCATCTTGCTTGAACCCAGAGTGACTCCAAGGGCTTGCTCACTTGCCCCCTTTTCTGAAGTCTCAGGGCCATTAAAGACTTCCTTCAACTCTGCAACCACACCTGAACTCTGCCATCTGTGAGTCCTCCCCTGCTAAGGGGTGCCAATCCAGTCCTGGGTCCTTTAAAGGTGTTTTTTGCTGTCCAAAACCATCAACGTTGACACAGTGATGACTTTGCGCCAATTGTAACCGATGCTTTACCCTTCAATGCCAACGCAGGAGCTGATCAACGACATCGCCTCGACAAATTGCGCGACTCGATGACGATGGACAATGTGGCTCAACGACAACGCAGTGCCTGCATCGTAAAGGGGTTAGACACCGAAGACTTCATCAACTGCGCAGATTGGCGCAGATGATACAGCTACATCCACAGGATCGACGATGACGTGGCGCCGCCTCGATTCCTCGCATCAAGTATTCAATGTCAATGTTTGCTCCATCCCAGTTATTTTTTCAGCGGGACCTGTCTGAGTCGTGTAGCCGGACTGCCCCCCTTGACTTCTAAGCAGTATTTTTGGTTTATTCGTTAAAAATGTATAACTCTGTTTCTACTTATTGGATGTTTGTTGTTTTGGTCTTGTTTTATTCATAAAATTATTCTCTATTGTTTCTAAACCTCTGTGGAGTATTTTTGTGGTGTTTTCACTATGTTACTGTGTGTGTGTTGCAGAAATATTTTACACATTGCTTCTTTATATAAGCCCAACTGCTCTGTGCCAAGCTACCAGAGGATGAGGACAGGTTATCTTTTAGTGTGCATCTAGCTTACCCTGACTAGGTTTGTGGTCCCTACTTGGACAGGGTGCATACCTCTGACAATTAGAGATCCAATTTCTAACACATGGTCTTCCCTTTGAAGATGCAGCACATAGCTGAGCTCTTGAGATAGAAGGGAGAAGGAGGGGGCATAGCTTTAACAATGAAGACACATACCATTTTGCTGCATGCCAATGATATGCTTTTGTTTTTGTGGGATGGGAGGCTGACTTGGTACTCTTGGTACAACATCTGGGTGAATTAAGTAGCACTTAAGGACTGCAGGTAAACTGGTCAATAACATGTGCCTTCTGATTTTCGACAGAGGGAGTTTACCTCACGGAAATCAACATTGTCTGTGAGCACGCTTTTCCTGCTACCTTAAAAGTGTATCAAGCTTAGGAAGGATTGATTAATGAAAATGTAGTATAAACGTTGTGAGCCACTGAAGGATGTGCTGATTTGTGGATGGTCTTACCTTTGTTTATCATGGGCAGAATTGCCCGGGCCAAAATGGTCATGTTACTTTTTCCACACCCTCCCATTATGGGAGTGATTCAAAGAAATCTGATCTTTTATTGAGGTCCTTAACATTAGGGAATGGTAGGCATAGGATGGCCTTGGACAAATTGTAACAGTCAATGATGGATGGGGATTACGTGCCCCGAACTTTAAACTGTATTATCTCACACCGCAAATGCAGTGGTCAGGAAAATGGATAGATGGGTTCAACCTTGTCGAGGTGGCATCTCAGAAATAGAAGAGGGCCAGAATTTACTGATATGCATGCCTAACAAAATGTGCTGTTTTTCCAATGTACTAACACACCAGTTCTTTGCGTCTATGTTCCCTTTCCACCTTAAATAAAGACTAGTTTAGATTACAAGTCTACATCAGTTCTGCAGCTTGATTGTCCTCTTTCCAACTCAGAATTACTTAAGTCAGACCTTTTGTGTACTGGCCAGTACCTTTCCAATTTTTGGAGGTTTAGCTGAACTTCTAGTTGAAGGGTGAGATCAATCATATGATCTGTAACTGTAGGTCAATCGGCTACTAAAGAAATTTTAATTTGTTCAGAAACCAATTATACAAAGTGGCTGCAGCAGCAATATTTCAAGTTCCAAGCCTTAATGCGAATAATCCCATGTGTGTGGCGTGTATCACATGGTAGTGTTAAAAAACTGCAGAACATATGGTCATAAAACTGTCAAATTGATTAATTAATGTAACATCATTATTGGCGGTGCAGCCCAAACTATAGCTTCTTTCACTAGGTATGAAGGAGTAAAGGCCACCTTAGATTGATAATTTGGGGATAAGCTGGGATGAGACAAAAATGCAATTTGCACTGTACAATTAAGGCTTTAAAACACGCAGGATCCCCTGTAAACATGCTTGGTGACAAAGTGATTCATGACACAATAAGAGAATACAAGGTGTGAAAAAATAACAGAGTAGGCGGAATGAACCCCAGCGTTTGTAGCTCCTACACTGGTAGCCAAAAGCATATAGTGCCTCAGGAACTGTGATGAATTGCAGAACTCTCTGGAAAAAAGAAGGCAGCCAAGGTGAAAGGAAGTAACGTTGTCCTGTTATTAGGTGACCTTGTCAAGTAATGGCAGAAAAAAAAAAAAAAAAAATTCCCTGGTTCATAATGTTCCACCACTATGGGTAAAGGTCGTCTAATGAGAGGGCAGTGTTATTTCACCTTAGAAGCCTCATTGGCTGCCTACCAATGTAGGAGCTAAGAGCCCCGTGGTTAATTCCTATTGTTTTGTTTCTTGGCTCACTTCACCTGTAGATGTCACATCTTGGGGATTCCCCTCCTTTAAATAGGTTAGCCTCCCATTATCTGGCATACATGCAGTTTGTTTTCATTCTTTACTGGTCATTTCTCCTTACTGGCATACCTCAGGCACACCTGCATGTTTTCCCCAATATAGTCCAGTCATTATATATATTTTTGACTATTTCTTTTTGATTCTTAGGAATAGGGACCTTTGCCCCTTCCTCTAAGTAAGTGGTTTTACAGCCCCAACCCCCCTCATACCACCAGTAGTTATTGTTCTGAACTTCCATTAACTTTTTCTCTTTTCTTTTTGTCCTCTTCTCTGGCCTTCTTCAATTTCCAATCCTGATGATAAGTTATTCCCTTGGGTCGTACCATTGTCTACAGCAACAACAGGAACTTTTCAAATTAATCCTGAGTTGAAACTGCTCAATTAACCGTAGTACAACCCACACTTTTTTCCTTGGGCTTATAGTCACTCAGTTTTTTCACACCTTATATCCTCTTATTTTGCTATGTGAATCACTTGAGTACCGCACACGTTTGTTCACCAGTTCTTATAGTGTTTTGTCTTTCTTTGTTACAATAGTATATGTGAAAGAAGTTTAAAAACCTGTGTGTCATAGTAGCTTTATACAATTTGTTATTGATAAAACTAGTCATGATATTCATTGTCCTTTACATGATTATTTGTTTATGCTATTAGCTCAGGAACCAGTTCTATTATAATTGTTCAACCAATGCTACTTGATAAATTATTGGGTACCCCCTTGATTTAGTATACATTCATATAAAAAGAAGGAAATCACAAGAGAGAGATGCTTTGCTACACACGTGTACCCTGATTTTAGTTGTATTCTTCAACCCTTTGCTACTATTGTAGTTCCTGAATTTTGACTTCTAGGAGTTGGAATGTCTACTATATTCTATTTACAGATGTTTGCTGGGCTTTTTTCTCCGCCCTGATGTCAGGGAGAGATTTTTGCCATGCTAATCACTTCAGAGTTTATCTTCATCTTCATTTCAACTACAGCTTTTTTTTTTAACCTTCGTGATTTTGTTTCTCTTAACTGATACCTGCTAAAGGAGTTAACTGACCCATTTCATGCTACAATTCTGTGAGGCATGGCACTGTGGCTACTGAGAGGAGTCGTTCTTTTCAAGGGTAGTAGTAAATAGGGATACCTTTACTCATCTTCTAAAAGTGACTGGTGCCCGCCCCGGAAATGACATAATCGCTGACCGGAACTTCTTGCCCCTTGGGGGTCCCTGCCCCCAAGGGGCATAGGACTGACATAGGGGGTCACGTGTCCCTGGGGGTGGGATCCCGTAGGGGTGGGGCTGTTTGGGAGACATGCGGAACCCATGAAGACCCTGTGATCATGATGTGATGTTGAGGTGTACGCCTCTTTTAGGGGTGCTTAGCAGACAAATAAGGCGTTCTTAAGCACCCTGTACAGCAACCAGGATCCGGTCTGCAGAAACAGCACCATATCAATATGAAGAAATACAGCCCACTCATCAAAAGGCCCCATACGTGCGGGCGGACAGGCCACTATTGATAGATATTATCATAGCATAACACCCACAGTATTGGACAAAAATGCTCAACAGGAAGTTCCTAAAGATATGGGTTGTGACGTGACTGGTTGTCACGATGACCTTTGCCATCAGATAGAAGCGCTTAGCCTCAAGGATTGGTCCCCAACTGGTATCCCCGATTAAGGTCAACATCAGCGACAGTGAGACCTCGAGTAACAGCATACATGCTGGAAGCAATTTCTTCAACATGGAAGAGGGTGAAGAATCTATAGTTCCTCCAAACTCACCCGTCTATGAAGATATGGGGTTTTTGGAGGAAGCGGCTCCCGAGGCGATCGTCGTGCAACAGCCGGGTAAAAGCTCAGACGCCTGTGATGCCTCGATGGACCTTTGCGACTCTCAAGATTTCAGAGCCGCTGATGTTAGTAATAACGTTATAGACAGGCAGCATGTATATTGCTGTATTTTATTTTGAACTAATTGATTGTCTCTCTTTCTTCTTTTGAACCATCGAAAGCATCCCCAAAAAGATCTGCGGCAGAGGGGCAGCTGTGAAAAGTTAACGATGTAAATTTTTACTGTTTATGGTGTTCAAAACAGACTGAAAGTTCCACAAGCCAAAACAACGATGCTCGCAGGAAATATGTCTGTGCCTCTAAGAGCGTGGGATTTTGAAAAGGAAACTCCCAGCGTCACCTACAATGCCACATTGCCTGTTAAAGGTTTTGCGATGGCTGTTGTACTAGCATGTGTCAAACATGACTATTACAACCTTTGTTACGGACATAAAATTAAGGATCCTCAGCAGGCTGCTCAAGAGTACCTGTGCGACTTATACAGATCAAGAACAATCCAGTATATATGTAGTTAGTTAGACAAATACAAGGTGTATAAACTGTGGTGCATGGGCTGTCTGCTGAAAAGAAATATGTCTACCCTGATATCCTTAAGCTCTTGTTATTCCCGGGTTGTGTACATGTTTTGATAGAAAGATGATAGAAATAGTTGTAGAAATGTATGTGTAATATTTATTTCAAAAATAGAAGAATAGGTTCTTTAGCCCCATGAAGACTGCTTTAAAATAATCAAGTTAATTTTTAATCCTACATACTGGCTCATATTTAGAACAAAACACCAGAATGCCACTGCGCAAGATGTTTATTTGTTACACCTTGGATACGTATGTAGTGTCAGCTTTGGAAGGTCCTTCTAGAGCCAATGAGTGTATATCTGTAAAAAGTGCAATGCCAATAAGACATCTACTATGAAAATGTAAAGTATATTCTGCTTATGAATTGCTAATATTCTTTATATTTAATAAAATGTCCTTACACAAAACATGCATCTTTTAGTTCGTAGGTTGTAGTGGATGTCGGGGGCCTGGTTAAGAAAAAGTTATTACGATACAAGAGGGGTTGGCAGCTTTGGAAGCACTGAAGCTCTGTATAGAAGGGCTTTAGTTGAAAATGAACCGGTAAACAGAGCCCTGGTGAAGACTTGGTTATCAGGGGAGGGTAGGTATTCACTCCACAAACCAGCCAGAAGGCTCTTAGGAGGCGACCTACAATCGTTAATGCGCAAATAGATTATCAATGGCAGGCGGACATAATCAGTCTTCAATATTTAGCAAAACATAATAACGGAGTACGTTATATATTAACCGTCATAGACGTGTTGTCCAAGTACGCCTTTGGAGAAGCGCTAAGCGATAAAAGTTTGTTAGCATCACAGCTGCTTTTAAAGCCATCTTTGAGAAGGGGCTAACCCCTTAAAAACTGCAAACAGACGCTGGGAAAGAATTCTTAAACAAATTGTTTAGGAAATTATTAAAGCAGCACTCTGTTCAGTATTTTGTAATGCACACGAAGGTAAAAGCTGCTGTTGTAGAACGGTTTAGCAGAACTTTAAGGTCTAAGATGTGGAGATATTTCACGGCCTACAACACCTACAGATATGTTGATGTTCTACAGGCTTTTATAGATGCTTATAATGCTAGTTATCACTGAACCATCAAAACATAGCCGGTAGAGGTAACGCCTGGTAATTCGTTAATGGTCTGGAGAATGGTGTACGGGAACCGTTTCTCTACAAGGGTGAAGAAACCTCCTTTTAACAAAGGTGATCATGTTAGGATTTCAAAACTGAAAGGGGTCCTTACAAAGGGGTACCAGCAGACTTTAAGCGACACAATATTTATAGTCGAAAGTGTTGAGCTTAAAGACGGGTTGTATATTTACAGGTTAAAGGACTACGATGGGGAAGTGGTGTTGGGCGTCTTTTAGAAGGAGGAGTTACAAATGGTACCCGACGATCCGCACAGGGTGTTTAGTGTTGAAAAGATTCTGGAAAAGAAAGGAAGAGGATTTAACAGACAGGCATTTGTCAAATGGCGGGGATGGCCCATGAAATTTAACAGTTGGGTGTTGGCCAGCTCCCTGCAGGGTGTGTGAGTTTTGGACTGTCTCAAAGCTGTCTGTAAGATGGAGATATTTCCTTTTTATATTACCCTGCCAACCAATGCCTCTAAGGACATGTTCACCGACAACCAGATTTCTAATTACACAGTGAAATTGGCTAAGCCTGTTGAACTGAAAGGGGATTTGGAGGTCGCCCTAACAGAAATCCAATACCCGAGAACATGGAATACATTTACACCGAATGAGGCCAAATTTAACATTAAGAGTGAACCCTTTGAGCATACACGCCGTATTTCCACACAGCTATTACCCAACCGTTACAAGTGTTGTCGACGCCATCAACAAATCCATACCCGCATTGAAACATATGTAAATATTCACCTGATGCTAGATACCGTCAGAAGGAAGGTGATTCTTCAAACCCCAAATCGCAATTCCATGTTTAGCTGTGCTGGTAAATTAAGAAGGGTTTTAGGCACGGTGCAACATACGAGAAGGCAGGTCAAACCGGATCCCACGTGCCCTGATATTAACTGGGGTTCTATACATTCTACCTGTATAGCGATATTGTAGAGACGCAGAGGATCAGTGAAAGTTATTCACCGTTGTTGAGATGGGTCCATGTGTAGGGCGAAAACAATACAATGGTCATTATTCAATTTAAAGATGCTGACTACTTAGCAGTTTCTAAAAACCATTTTGACACTATTTCAATTATAATCTTCGATGACCAGTCTGAGCCAGTGTCCTTTAAATATGGGAAAGTTATTGTTAAGCTTCATTTAAGACCGAGACATGACAGGACTATTAAGAAGGTATGATGGTGGTCGTGAAAACATACGGTGACCAGTCTATGTACAGGGAATATTACAAAACCCAGGCTGGATATGGAGGAACGCCGTACTTTCAAGGGTCCCCCGTTATGCACGGGGCCAGATTGGGGCGTTTCTTCCGTAGTTTGAAGAGCTATACCATTCTTGAGAAGAGGCTATGAAATTTTAAAACCCCAGGTTATAGCTGCTGCTACGAACATTGCCCATGATGTGGTTGGTTCTGTGACGTCAGCTGTCGCAGAGCGCATGAACAAGCAACCGCAAGAAGGAGCTGGGCTGGTATACAAGCCATGCACAAATGTTAAAAGGAAGCAGCGATCTTTGAGGCGTAGGGGGCCACCGGTTCCCTATAAAAAAAGGAGGAGTTCTTCAAAAGGCACTCATAAAAGAAGAACCCAAGATGGAAGAGAGCTTTGAAGAAAAAGGGAACAGCCTCTAAAGTAAATATTTTTTAAAGTGCGGCAACCTGAAGCATAGCCTTCATACATTGCGCATCGGGGAATGCGCCAAATCCGAGTTAGACTTGTTTACTCTAAAACCCACGCAAACCAGCATTGAAAACTGTTTTTTCATGGAGGTATCGCCTTTAGCCGATTTGAGGGTCCACGGATATGTATTTGACTCTCAACAACACTATGCTGCATCTTGTGTGTAAAATCGTAAAAGCGGATGGTACCAACATAGGAGCAGCCGCTAGAGTGGCGATGATCGCTTATCCCATTGCACCCATGTTTAATAAGGTGGACATTACCCTGGGCGGCCGCCTCATCACACAGAGTGATAACATGTATGCCTACAGGGTCTACCTCTAGAGTATTCTAAATTACAGTAGCGACGCCCTTGACACGCAGCTTTCAGCAGGCCTCTTCTACAAGGATACATATGCACAGTTTGAAGACAAGGAGCTGGACGGTAACAATCAGAGTTTTGTAGAAAGAACAGGGTTTGCCACTGGCAGTCACCAGTTTGACCTCCTAGGGTGCATACATTCTGACCTCTTTTTCCAAGATAAATTGCTCGTCAATGGTATTAATCTTAAGATCAAGCTTACCCGCAACAAGGACTCATTCTGTCTCATCAGCGGGGATGCGGAACAGTATAAACTGGACAAACAAGCCTGTTTGTAAAGAGAGTGAAAGTGTCCCCAAGAGTCAGACTAGCTCACGCCGATGCTTTACAACTATCTAACGCCAAGTACGCTGTGGAAAGAGTAGCTCTGAAGGTATTCAGCATCCCTGCTGGTACCCGATGAACCCAGTAGCAACATTTATTTCTGGGGCAACTACCCAAACTTATTATCATCAGTTTTGTGGACAATACTGTTTTTAGCGGAATCTATGCCTCAAACCCCTTCAATTTTAAATACTACGACTTCAACTACGTGGCGCTGGGCCACGAGGGATCTGTGATTCTTGCAAAACCCTACACACCCAGTTTTGGAACCTTCAATTTTATCAGAGAATATCTAGGGCTGGTTTCGATAATCGGTAAGCACCTTAGGGACTGTGGGGTAGTTGTGTCAAGAGAAGGATACAGGTCCGGATACACACTGTTAGCATGCGATTTGACTCCTGACATGGTCATTATAACTTGGTCAAAAACAGAAATCTAAAAGCTGAAATATGGTTTAGTAATTCCCTGCCTGCGAATGTGAACGTGGTCGTATTCTCTGTATTTGACAGCGTCAGAATTTGTGTAACTAGCTTTAAAATATTGTGAAATGTACACTGTGCTGATACGCGAGTTCTTAAGCTGGCATTAATACGCTAGGAAATACTTTTTAGGTGTTTCCCCAAATGACGGGCTAGCTGTGGAAATATGGGCAGAAAGACCCCACACACTCGTCTTTAACACCGATCCTCATTACAAGGGTGGAACACACTGGGTGACCTTGTTTATAGATATTGACATGGTTACCATGTTTGACACTACAGCAGAGTTCCCCGAAAATAGCATCTATACATAACCCATATTCAAGTATGTGAAAAAAGCTGCAGCGTGGGTGGAGTACAACAAGATGAGGGTCTTGGATTTGCTAGCCATCACATGCGGGGAACATTGCATATATTTTATTAGTAAAATGTCAGAGGGTATGATGTTTAGAAATTTCTTAACTCTATATTCGAATGACCTTGTTAACAATGACCGGATAGTTGTGAAATATGTAAAAGAAAACACCGAGGCTACGGTCCGTTCTGTTAAAACAGAATACACCGTACGTCAAAATTGTAAGGTTGTGTTGTAATGTATGTATGTTTAATGGTGACAGTCTAAAATAAAGGAATTTAAAAACATGAATTCAGACTGCACATTTTTATTCTGACACATACAACATAATTAAAATGCTTTAAAAGATGACAGAAACAGGTTAAAAAGTTAGAAGTGTTTATTTAAAGCAGTTTTGCAGGACGAATATTAAATTCACAGACATAATAAAGAAATATAACAAGAAAAAATAAGACACATACGTTAGCTGGTGCATAACTATACATACAAACAATGGATACAAATGTTCAAAAAGTCTGGAAAAACATCAGGTTGTAAACCAGGTGTGGGTCTGGCCAATGTCTTTTTTCGGGGTACTGCAGACGTAACCGGTGTGCTCCAAGCGGGGGATAGCCGTGGAAAGTTATAGGAGGCCGGCGATGGAGGGATGGGGGCCTTCAAACTTTCAAACAGGCGTCTTTGGTCGCCATTACCCCTGAGCATCGAAGGGATGTTAAGTTCCGCAGAGGCTCACAGAAACTGATCCCATCCTCTAGGAGCATTCTGGTGCGTTAGGGGTTTGTTGTACGTGAGGCCTTTGACTAGGTCATACATGTGGGTCCCAACAAGCAGCTACCCTTTGTAGAGGAATTCGCCACTTAATCCACAATGTTTGGTCTTTAGAAGCTGCAAGCTTACTCATCAGCATTTGCGCAACCCTCTGGTACCTTTGACTTACATTTTTATTAGGTTGTCAACAAAGATATCTGGGACTGGTGATGGGTGATGTGGCTGTTGGTGTTGAGGCGATGCATGGGTTGTTGGTTGTTGTTCAGAGTCTGGGGTATATAGAGTTAACTTATTTTTTTCGGTATTCCACGGCTTATAGTAGTTTAAAAATGTTTTAGGGTGTTGGTGTAAAGGCCTGCTTTGTCGTACAGATTAGATCGGTCCTGTCCAAAATGTCTTTAATTTCAGCATCCAGCCGGAGAGTCTTATTTTTTCCTTATATCCCAGGCGTTGTCCGTAAATGGTGCCATCTGTTCCAACTGTTGTCTAGGCACCAAATACATCTTTGTGGCATGCTCCATCACTGCCCCGATAGGATACTTATAATTATGGGTATAGCTATGCTCAACCAAGAACCTATAAAACCACCTGACTGCTTTACCAGTTTCTTCTTCGAAATGAGGGAAGACCTTTTATGACTGAGCATCTTTATAAGGTGCTGCTTCTTCTGCAGCACCTGTAACTGGCACTCTGATATAGTTACGTTACCTTTTAGGGTGTTAAGGACTATTTCTGAAATGGCCGCCACTAAATTGTCTGAAGCCACGCACAGGATGGCCCTTCTGTGGTGGGGGCTAGCTGTAACAAGCATTTTTAGGAGGGCTAAATTATGCCGTAGACGGCCAGGCATGATCGACACCTTATTTTATAAGGTCTAGATTGTAAATGTTATGAAAAGTCTTCAACAACTCTTTTTATAGCCTCTGGGATTGGTCTTAGGTGTGCAGGCGATAGGGAGATCAGCCCATAGTCTGTAGTCTTCTAGAGTATTATTTTTTAAGTCAACCAACAAGCAGCCTTGGGGTTTTTGGTAGCATTGTTAAATGCTTCCATGAAAACCTGTGTGTTTCCCTGGTACATCTGCTTAGCTATGATGGATATTATGTTTGTTACAGGAGTTTTTAAATAAAACAAGGTATGAGGTGTTAAGAGTTATAGAGCGCCTGTTCTTACCTTTATAAAACAAGATCTGCAAGATGTAGCATATGCTTAGATTGCAATGGTGTGAATATTGAGTAAAAGCTTTCTCTAGCTCAGGATGATCCCCACCTTCACGCATAAGGTCGTCTACAATTACCATGTTTACAAGGTTTGTCGGCAACAACGCATCATCTTTGAGATTATTAGGTATACCTTCTATAAACATGATATGTGGGAAACTTTGAGATAGTTCAGTATAAAGATCTTGCCAGCAAGAATAAAGCCACACAATATTGTCAGGTATTTGGGATAAAAAAACCTGCAGCATTTTCTAAGAACTTCTTCATAAAGTAGCTTTTACCACAGCTTGAGGGACCAGCTAAAATGCAGGAAAACGGCTGCTGTAATCTGGTGTCCATAGTGTAGGGGTCCTTTGCTCTAATGTCTCTAATAACTGAACGGCAGTGTTTTACAGTCCTCAGTCAGGACCCTTTTATCAAAAACTATGGTAAGGTTTTATGTAAGGGTTGGGTTGTAATTTCCCACTTTTTTTGTACCTGACTATACTAGGCATATTCACAACTATGGTTTTATCGTTTTCACGACCGTACGATGCTGAGTATTCATGCACCAGGCCCCTTCAGGCTATCAAAATTGATTTTGAGGGTGTTGTTGGCATTTAATGTTATACCTTTGACTTTCGTACATACTTTGTTGTTGTTGGTTTCATAAGAATACGTCTTGGGCCCCGATGACGTGAATTAAACTATATACTCATTCTTATTGAGTTCGCTGGTCAAATTACCAAGATAATCACCTAGCGGAGGGTCTTCATCCCCTAATTTACTCACAAAAATAACTGAGTCGGTATTGTGATACAAGCAACGGTCCTGTAGATTATCCATAACCCTGTAAAGCTCTAAGCATGTGTGAGTGGTCGTGAAGCATGCTATGAAGATGTTTGTGTTGTTACACGTTGTGGGGTACTCTTTTGTGTATTTCCAACACAAGCTGCGGTCTCATCATCAATAAACTCACAGCTGGACACCTTGTAACACCTCGCAAAAAGGTTCTTAAACAGCTCATCAGGATCTGTGATTATGGTCGTGTTTGATAGGTTTGTATGGTGGGTGAATTTTCCCCATAAGGAGTTGAGACAGAGTTTGGTTAGCTGTCGTCTTGCGGGGTTTACCTCTATCAACTGGGGCTGTACGCGAATACCCTCATGAGCGTAGTAGTCATTGATGTATTTTTGCTTTGCATCCTGGCTAGTGCACCAATTGGGATACCCTGATGCCTCCTGTTTGTCTCTAGAAACAAGTTAATATACGCAGGAAAGAGCAATGTTGTGGTCATCTTAAAATGCCAAACATCATGTACTCTGCCTAGCGGATAGCCTTTCTCTAAGACAGCCCATTTCTCGATGCTACACCAGATCCCTGTGACATCCTTTGTTCTTCAGTGTGCCTATACTAGCTAGGCTCTTTACTCTCAGGACTTGTTCGTCAGAGGAGAAGCATTAGCTTCCCATCGACTCTGTATGGTAGTACCGGAAAGTAAAGCTGTCTAGAAGGGTAGATTTGACATTTAACTAACCCAAAGTATTTGGATATGGGTTTAAAGTCTCTATATATGATGGTGGGGTGGCCTAAGGGGTATAACCTCATCTTGTTTACAAACAGATACAGACTAGTGAAATCATATTAAAGTATCGTCTTACCCTCACCCATGGCCCTGTACAGTTGTATAGCATTTGTACGACCCCCAACATAGGCATCGAGGGGCTACAGACGCTCTGGTAAATTGCAACTCGTAATGAAAGAGCAGAGTTCCATATCGGATGTTAGCATATCTAACCACTTATTCTCCCAAAGAGACCTCATAACAAAGCCACATTTTTCAACATATTGGGCCTTCATCAGAGTACGTCTGTGTTCAAACTTGGTACCCAGCAGTCTGTTAAACTCGTGGGTTTGTAACAATGAGGACAAACATGGTAAAAACACCCATTGTATCTAAATGCAGTTGGCACACCCTTAATTACAGCATACCCATCCAGGTAATAAGGCCCCAAGCGGTGTTCACCACCCTGTAAGGTGTGTTGAATATGTATGTATTCTTTTGCAGAGACATACATGAGCCATTGGATAGATGGGGTTGAATAACTTTTCTGTTTACCGTTATAGAGGTCTGGCAGGACTATAGCGATACTTTCAGGTCTTAAAACATGTGTTTGTAGATAGACAGACACATGGAAGCCAGAGTGATGTTTTGAAATGGGTCTATGAATTATATGGATTTTGTCATTTGCGGGGTGTTGGGTTTCAAAACCTTTACCTTCTTAGTTATCTCCACCACACCATCTCTGAAGAGATTGCAAGCTTTTCGCAGGATCATTACATCAGCCAGACAATAAGCTTTCAATTCTGTTTGAAAATGAAACTAATTTTCACGGTTTTCACCATACAATTGTAGAAAGCTCTCTTTCTCAGCTGGCATCATATATTCAACACCGTAGATGTCGGGAGGCGGCATGGGCCCCACATAATTCTGGTTCACCCAGGTGTTAAAAAAGTGTGGAAAATAATCTTTAAGTCTGGGAAAACCAAAGGCTTTTCGCAGCTTGCAAATTTAATGGGCAGAAAATTCAGGATGTCAATGAACCTTATTTGTAATGGTCCAGCCGTTAACAACATCAGTTTGGAGCCCTGGGTGATAAGTTCTACACCCATCTATTAACGAATCATATTTTGCAAAATAAGAAAGAGTTGTATGCTTTTGAGTTACGCACCTGCATGGTATACACTTTGAATTTTGGTTGAATTAATGTGTTGAGAAAATCGCCCACGCATGAGCGCCCTTCAAACTCCCAGTTGTCATCGGAAGTTAGATGGTGGGCGTAAATATAGTTAGGCTGGTGTATCCCTGTCTCTTGTGTACACTCTATATCGAACACTATGTAGTCTTCTGTTTTGGTCTCTGGCTGCCCTTTAACCATGTAACACCGGTGTTCTGTTCCAGCCTGAAAAGACGCATGACACCTTGGACATTTTATGCCTTTGCATTTGTGATCTCCTGCCATAAACCGCCCACAATCCCTGCAATCTCTTTTAAGGATGCACATAACATCCATGTTGTGTATGTTCAAGCAGTTTTACCAGTGACAAAACAGATTACAGGTGCGACACCTCACCTTCTGAGCCGCATCTTTCACACATCTTACAGTGCATTTCACACTGGTGATTTGCCTGAGGGTTGTAGATGTGATCGCAATGGGCACACACGTACTTGGCTCCTAGAAACTTTTAAGGTTCAAGATACCATAAAAGTGATTTTCATGGTGGCGGACATATATGATCGTTTTTCACACGCTCCCCAGTTATAAAGTACTTCCAAGGACCGTTATGATAAAGAACTTTCACCGTAATGGTGAAATAGTTCTCAAAAAGATCTATGTTCCCAAAGCCAACCAAGCGGTCTGGAGGTATTTCAAGCACCACATGAGCTTCAGTCGTTCTAGACATAACAACAGCATCAGGGGTGCTGCGATGCGACAGTAACTCCTCGATGCTGGCCGCCAGACATGTGTTGGTTACTGTCAAGGCTGGCCGATTCAGAAGCCCTTTCCACCCCCAGGCAGGCTTCAGGCGCAAGAAGTTGCTAAATTAACCTTGGAATCGGCTTCGCCGATTCACCCCCAAGTGTTTTGTAGGGGACCAAGTTTTCCAATATGGCGGCCGCTGCGGTTATGCTGATCCTGGGGGTTGTGGTTCTAGTGTTTGGGGGCTATCTGAGAAGGAATCAGGTGTTCGCGCTCATGCGTTAATCGCACGGCGCACTTCAACCGTCTTTTTGCGGCGAACGGATGCGTTTCTTTCCGCCCGTTCTCCACTCTTAGAAATCCAGTCAGGGGAGTTCTCTTCTCTATCGTATCTCCGCCTGACATCCTTCCGACAGCTCAGCGAAGCGTAGCAGGAGTTTACAGAGTTCACTGGCTGGTGAACAATTTCTTCTCAGTCAAGCATCTGCTCAAGACCCGTGAGTTGAGGGTGTGGGAGAAGTCTCTCTCACAGCAAGTAAGTCGTTTCAAAATACGAACTCGTCATTTCACTACAATATCTGCAGGAAAGCTAAAGCTGAGCATCTCTTTATCTGCGTGCAGTCAGTCCACAGAAAGGAGTTTCAGAGCAGCAGTATTTTTTCATTTGCAGCGCGCAGTTAGTCTTCATCAAGGATTTACATGCAACTAATATGCTGCCAACCAAGCTCAGTAGTTATTTTTCTGTGAAGACTTCAGTTACAGAGCCTAATCTATCTGTGACTTCAACCTGGTTGGTGGTGAACATTATTTTTTGACTGTTTGAGAATCAGCAGACTTATTCTTTCAGCGCACTTGGGCAGTTTGAACTTTCATTTGAAAAGAACTACTCCAGAGTATTCCTTAGTATTTACCCAGCCCTTGTTCAGCTAATATGCGACGACAAATCTTTCAAAACAAAAGGTTATTCATATTGGAATACCAAAGTAAACAACAAGTAAATAGCAGTTACATCATTTCTAATCTTCATACCTTGTATGTAGAAATATATATATATATTATACTTACCAACGGAACCATTTCATCTGCCATCTGTAAGAAAAAGAAACAAGAAAAAATTGATATAAAAAAATTGTTCAATGCAGTAATACAACTGCAACATTTAAGGGAGAAGCTAATCACTGCGGATGTGAAGGTAGAAGATACGTTAGGGGCAAGCGTATAGAGTGTTTTAGTCTAGGTTCTGGGAGGGGTAAGGAATGTATTAATGGTGTCATTTGTGTTTCAGGTGCCAGGCAGTCTTGCTAGAATTCCCGAGAGGAAGAGGCACAGCAGTGGAGTCTCTCTTTTATCCCATTCCCCCTTTCCCCCTCTTTACTGGCAGTGGATTTCATCATCCGCTCTCAGTGGAGTTTGGGATTGGAGGAATAGTCATCTGCTCCTGTGGAAGTCCAAGTTTTCGAGGTGCGTGGTACTTGACAGATTGAAGTGCCATACTCCAACTTCCACCTGAGCAGGATGGCTGAGGGATTAGATGTCAAGGCCTTAGCCACGGTCTTGGAGGGAATACAAAAACAGCATAGTGAGACCATGGAAGATAACAAGAATCTTAGAGAGGAGGTTAGAAAGTTGAGCCAGGAAGCCAGTTTCTTTAGACAGCGTTTTGATGATTTTGTTGCAGGGGCCAACCCAATGTCAAAAGAGCAAAAACCGCAACCTTTTTCCCCCTCTCCCTCTGCAGCGGAGTTGACCACTCAAGTCATACATGTTATTTCCCCAACTATTCCCTTAGCTTCCCCTGAGAGATTTAATGGTGACCCCCATAAGGCCCAAGTTTTCCTTACCCAATGCTCCTTACACTTCTTATGTAGACCTATTATCTTTAAGGAGGACCAATCTAAGGTAGCCTTTTTATTGTCTTACCTGAGTGGGGATGCTGCGGCGTGGTCCATGCCACTGGTGAATAGCAACGACCCTATACTTTACAATTTCGAAGATTTCAAGGCTGAGTTCCTTCAGATTTTTGATCGAAGAACTATATCGCAGACCACTGATAATGAGCTCTTGGATCTAAAACAAGGTAATCGAGAACAAACCGGAGAACCAAGCAACAACCGGGCCACAGTCATGAGACAACACACAAAGGACACATTTGAGTGAGTACTTAAACCATTGTTTTTATTTGTAAATTGTTTAGTATATTTACATGTTCATGGCCCCTCGAAACCACAGATCCCAGGGAAAAAATGTTTCTAGGAGCTGTAAAAACCTTAAGGTTACAGCCAACATGTACCAGCCTAAGGCCTCTAGCAATATTCACTATAAATACACATTACTGCAACCCGTGTGCCACCCCAAAACCACCAACTGTATTCATATTAAATGCACGCACACAAAGCGCTAATTCCCCAACTTCAAAATCATCACCATTATTCACATTAAATGCACACCCACAATGCTTTAAACACCCTTTATAACTATAAGGTACAAGCCTGTGTCACCTCAAAACATCTAGCAATATTCACCTTAAATACACATCACTGCAACCCGTGTGCCACCCCAAAACCACCAATTGTATTCATATCAAATGCACGCACACAAAGCGCTAAACCCCCAACTTCAAAATCATCACCATTATTCACATTAAATGCACACCCACAATGCTTTAAATGCCCTTTAAAACCATAAGGTACAAGCCTGTGTCACCTCAAAACATGTAGCATTATTCACCTTAAATGCACCCCCACATTGCGTTAATCACCCTTTAAAACCTTAAGACCGCAACCATGTGCCACCCCAAAACAGCGTCATTATTCACCGTAAATGCACACCCACAATACGTTAAACATCCTTTAAAACCTGTAGACTGGAGCCCTGTGCCACCTCAAAACCATCTGCAAAAGAAACAATTGATGGACGGAATGCTGGACAATGCAAACATTCACCCCCAGTCACAAGGATATGGGTTAAATCCATCATTCTTTTGCTCACTACACCACCCCAGTTTGGACCCAGCCATATGCAAATCCGTCTTGACCCTGTTCCTTGTGGGAACAGTCCAGCCTGAACTGCCAAGCCAGGTCCTCCCTGGACCGAAAACCAGCATCCTGGGACCGGTTTCAGGGCATCACCCTTCATCAGCCAGGCTAGCTTGAATCCAGTGGTGTAGTGAGCACGGGACCCACGTCTGGGCATACCCTTCCCACTTAGGGCGACATATGCAAAAGAAACAATTGATGGACGGAATGCTGGACATTGCAAACATTCACCCCCAGTCACAAGGATCTGGGTTAAATCCATCATTCTTTTGCTCACTACACCACCCCAGTTTGGACCCAGCCATATACAAATCAGTCTTGACCATGTTCCTTGAGGGACCAGGCCAGCCTGAACTGCCAAACCAGGTCCTCCCTGGACGGAAACAAGCATCCTGGGACTGGTTTCAGGGCAGCATCAGCATTCTTCACATTAAATACAAGCCCACAATGCTTTAAGCACCCTTTAAAAGTTTAAGACAGCAAACATGTACCACCCCCCAAAATCACCATCAATATTCACATTAAATGCAAACCCACAATATGTTAAACACCCCTTAAAAAATATAAAACACTACCACCCCTAGTTATTTACCTGCAGCAAAACCTGGTTTACAACAGCACTTCACCCCTTGTTATTCAGGGCATTCTTTTTCTCCTTGAGGTCCTGGGGGGCAGTCCTGCTCAAAGTAAAATCCACAGGCGTGGTTCCAAAGGATAGCTTTTGAATGTGGGTTTGTGTTTCAGTCCTAAGGTGGGTTTTTATACTTGTCACGGCATCCCAATTCGATGCCCCACCCTTTATAGAGGAGAGGTCTTAGAAATATGTGTTGGTGCTTTGGGGGATTTCATTCCACAGCCTTGGGGAGTGCTTCCCCTGTGTGGTCACTTTACACTCTGACATCTGCTAATCATGATTGACATCCTGGTGGGAAGTTTGGACATCCTTGGGCTGTTTCCTGTTGTTGTCACTTTACACTCTGACATCTGCTAATCATGATTGACACACTAGTGGGAAAAAAGGACAGCCTTGAGCTATTTCCTGTTATGGACACTTTACACTCTGACATCTGCTAATCACTATTGACACTCTAGTGAGAAGTATGGAGAGGCATCTGTGTTTGGATTTCATTTCACATCCTTGGGCTGTTTCCTGGTGTGGACACTTTATACTTTGGCATCTGCTAATCATCATTGACACTATGGTGGGAAGTTTGGAGCAGTATCTGTGTTTGGACTTCATTTCAAATTTGTCTATCTGTTTCTAAAGAAGACACTTATTATTCTGTTTTTTAAAAAGCCACATTTGATCAGCCGCCTTTGGGTTAGGCAGCCACGAATCTGAAGTCTGGGGGCTGGAGGGGGTCTGATTATTTTCCAACTCCTCTTGCTGACACACACATCTGCCACAACACTTTGTTCCAGTTTGAACATGCCCAGGCATACCCCTCTTAGACTCAGACACTTTTGCGCACACAGCTAGGGCTACAATTTTACACATCCCTAAACACAAGGCGCTAGGATCCTAACATTGGCCTCACGTGAAGTCACAACACATGTGAACCACATCCCACATACATTATTTCTCCACACCCCCAACCTACACCATTTCCGGTGCAGGCACCTGTCACTTTTAGATGATGAGTAAAGGTATCCCTATTTACTACTAAGGGCAATCACGAAGGAATCTTCTCAGTGTCCAGTCTTTGACAGCTAATAAGAGAACTGAAACTCAGAGTGGAGCCACTGTAGAACAAATGAATAAGAATACCTCATGAACCAAATACCTTGAAAATATTATTCAGCACAGGTCTTCCAGTACCAGGTCAAGTTTGATTATTCCTGTCAGTGATTGCCATGCTCAGGGCAGATAATGACAAGCTAATGCCACCCTGATGCTGGGAGAAAAGTACCAGGTTGTCGTGACCTTGATTCCACATTTAATGAAAATATCCACCCCCCCTGCATTAGGTCTTTGGGTGGTGGAATTGTCTTTGAAAACTGACATAAAGCCTGCTGGTCTCCATACAGCAATGCAGCTGGGTTAGAGAGATGTCAGTGCGCATGTCAGTTTGGCCATGGTAAAACAGCCGGCAAAACCGACATGCGCACTGACAGCATTGTCCAACACTCGTCCACCATTCCTAGTAAGGCCTTGCCCCCAAGACTCGGCTACTGATGAAAAATAAAATCATAATAAAACTGTACTATTGTCATTTTATTTCACATTTTCCTCTGCGGGCGGGGGGGGGGGCGATGCTCCTCCACCATAGCGGAGGAGCAGCCGTTGGAAATACCTGTAACATCACATACATTTTTAATAGTAAAATCTACCTGGACCTCAAAAAAGTCCCCCTTTAAGATTAAGATAAGGTGTTCATTGTCATTCTCCACTCTAGGAAGCACTTCCATATCCATCGTTTTACTCCATAATCAGAGGCCTGACTCACCACTTAATAATGGGGTTTACAAAGTCATCTGAATGAGAAAAGCCATTATATGCATGATTACTATACATTGTAGTCAGTGCAATAAGCTGTAGAGCTGATTTAGGCCAGGTTGTTTTCTTTTGTATAACTAAAGTAGAAACACCCCAATACTCATCTTCATCCTTAGTGAGGTCATATGCAACTCCAAGGGCTTCAAAGCGGTTGTTAGAATCACCTGCTACGATCACATGATGATTCTTAAGGTAAATGTAAAGAATATCGCTGTTGTATATCTGTAAATTATGTACATTTCAGTTTAGTTATAATGGGCATTGCATTCTTTGCAACTGCAATAACCTTGCTTATACTAATGCTTTATTTCAGTCCAAACTTGCTAGCACTGTGATGTCATTTATAAATAATTGTTTATTTAGAATACATGTGATGTCATGGAACATTATAGTTAGATTAATCGTCAGCACTGCTTCAAGCTGTCTGTTTTGCTGACGCCTTATTTTTACTTATATGTTAATAAAACTTTATTAACATCCTACTCATGTTGTGACCTCTGTCATAACAATTTGGTGATGATTTATATGGAAGAAAGGCCTGCAGCAGAGTTCAGTGTTATTTTCAAAAAGAAAACTATTTCATTCTACTACTTATTTGAAGCTCCAAGAAGCTCTCCCTGCAAGCGCCATTCAGACATATCTAGTCAAGATTCTTTAGAGGTTCGCTCTACAATTATATGCCTGCATGAAATACCGTCAGAACATCCACATACAGAGACAAGGTAACCGTTGTACATTGTGGCAGTTGTTTTTAAATACCTTTATCTGATGGATGACACATCTACCAAGCACGCGCTTCTTTGACTTGTTCGAGCGGCTCTGCGCGTGAGAACGAGAAGTTGGCAGCAGCAACGCATGTGCAATTTACATGGCACGCCAGTGCACGTTATACGTCATAGTTTCAACGTGCTGCCATTTTAAGTGGTAAACTAGTGCACAGATAGCATTTCCGATCCTCAAACGTGCCGATTACGAGTCACTCGGAACATTACTTCATGGAGTTAGATAACTGAAGGAAAAAATACGAAAAAAGAATCGGTTACCACATAAAAACTATTTAAAGCCTGATCAAAGAAACTAATAGGAGGCAGTTTGTAGTAAATAGTTAGTGTATTTCAGCAGTCACAATATACATTCAGTTTATGTTATACTCCTTTTTATTTTTGAAATACTATGGCATTTATTACATCCTTACTCAAAAAAGGGATGGTTATTTTAAATTTATTTGAACAGTAAATAAATTTTTTTTTTAAATTGATAAATCGACAAGCTTGTTTAATAAATTACAGCTACCTACACATGTTCAAAGAAGAAGAAGAAACAACAAAAGGATTTAGTAACACTATGGCATAGAGTAATGCATTGAGCCAGCCTTCTGCATATTTAAGTGAACCAGTGTTATGAATGAAAGTCGTCCATGTAATAAGTAAAATCCAGTAGTATTTATTCATACATTGCAGCAGCACCAGCGGACATCCAGCTCCTTCCAGTACAACCTCCAACTGCCCCACATAACAACATGGCACGGACCCAAGACTCTAGAACGTCAATAGAATAAGACATGGGTCCGTGCCTAGAACCAAGTTACAGACATAACACATCTTCCCCCTTAACACAAAAAAAACCACAGAAAAAAAAATCATGGATACAACTTATTCCTAATACGAGTTACAAAATCCGATAACCATACAGGTTTTTTGCGTAAACGCATGGGGGCCGATTCCGATTCAGACCGGAAATCTCTCCGACGAGCCGGACCCGGAGAGATTTCCGACCGGATCGGACCCTAGCAGTCCGACCGAACGAGTACGATGCGTTCGCATGCAATCGGACTCGATTCGGTCGGACTCCATTGAAGTCAATGGGAGCCGGTCGTACAACGCGTACGCGGGCTCCCATTGACTCAATGGGTGCGAGGCAAACAAGGGCGCCCCCTACAGCGGGTCACGCGTCGAAGCAGGTCGCGCCGTACATGAACAGGTAGGGGGGACCCATGGGTCCCCCCTGTGTGCGACTTGCGCGGCTAGGCGTACAGGGGAGTCCGACACGGACCCCCAAAGTGCGGCTCCGACTGCTCTTTCGAGCCGGACGGCGCGAGTCGGTCGGACTGCTCGCGGCGCGCATCGTACTTACCCGGCCGGGGAACGTCTCCATTGCGCGGTGCGAGTCGTGTCCGTGCGAGTCGGTTGGAGCGGTTGGGTCCCGCGAACGAGTCGGTCGGCGATTTCGCGTACGTTCGCATCGTACTCGCTCGCCCGGACGCACGTCCGACTCGATCGGGAAACAGGGCTCCGAATCGGATCCGGTAATGCCGATTCGGAGCCCTACCGGCCGAGATCGGAATCGGCCCCTTAGTCTCAGAAATACTTTCATTTTCATGACAAAGATTAGGATTGTCGGAAGCAGTACGTAAAGAAACCTCAGCAGTGTTAAAACACTTATCAATGATATTATTATCTTTTTCATTGTTGCTAATATTAACAGTACTTTTCTTGGAGATGTCTTCATTATCCAAACTCTGCTTAGTTGTAACACGTACATCCTTATATAATTTTTTATCACCTTTAAGTACAGCAATTCTGTTTAAGTTCCAAACTTTACCATTACCAAGCCTGACTGCATTTTTTAAAACTTCTTTTACAACAAAAGGACCCATAAACTGACTTTCACCTTTAGGTACTCTCCAAGGTGTTTTAATCTTTACCAGCATACCCACCTGTACATTGGGGTCAACTTTTGAACCTCTTCTTAAATCAAACCTGTGTTTGTTTACAATATGTGTTCTCTCAATTCTTTTCTTGATTTTATCAACATCAACGTGACATTTAGTAGAAGAAATCAACCAAGGTGAGTTAATTTTCATCCTGGGTAATCTTCCTCTCAAAATCTCGAAAGGAGCACAATCAGTCATATCATTAGGAGTGGTTCTGTACTTCCACACAGTTTTTACCACCTGAATCTCCCATTTGTCATCTTCAACACCTACCATCTGTATGGCACCTTTGAGTACTCTATTGAATATCTCAATAATCCCGTTACCACTTGGGTTATAAAGAGATGTAGAACAATGTATAACACCAGTTTTTTGAAAATATTCTCTTGCCTTATTAGATACAAACTGTACACCGTTATCAGTTATAACACATATGGGCAACCCTTCCTCGGTAAAGACTTCATCTAGAAATAGCAAAACCGCATCAGTATTTACCTTATCCACAACTTTTATGACAGGCCACTTAGAGAATAAGTCAATGGCTGCCACAATATTTTTGTTCAGTGGACCAATAGGACCCATAATGTCCATCGCAATAGTTTCCCAAGGACCATTGGGAACACAATGTTCACCCATATTAGGTTTTAAAGTCTTCAAAGACTTATCTGAATTGGCACAATTGACGCAATGCCTAACAATGCGTTCAACAAAGATATCTAAACCTGGCCACCAAAACATTTTCTTGACAGATTGCTTAGTCCTGACAATGCCATTATGGCCTTCATGACCATGTTTGACAATGATTTGTCTCATGCCAACAGGAGGTACAGCCTTATCACCTCTCCAAACAGTACCTTCAGTAAAAGATAATTCATTTCTTACCTCCCAGAAATAAATGAGTTCAGGAGTAAGATTTTTCTTGATAGGCCAACCTTTAATAATGTATTTCTGAACTTCTTGCAAAATCTCATCTTTTAAGTACTCAGCACACCAAACCTCACTTTTCATGGGTAAATCACTATCGTCGTGAACTAAAGCAATTTGAAAATCATCCCATGAATTCTTAACACACTCTTTGAGAGGTAAAGGAAGTCTAGATAAGAAATCTGCAGTAACATTTTCTCTGCCTGGAACATAAACAATTTTGTAAACAAAATCCTGCAATCTCATAGACATACGTGCTATTCTAGCTGAGGCTTTGATCATACCATCAGTAGTAAGTAAACGTACCAAAGGTTTATGGTCACTTCTGATTTCACACTCTTTACCCCAAACAAACACTCTGAAATGTTCTAGGGACCACACAACAGCTAAAGTTTCCCTTTCAATAGTGGAATATTTCTCCTCAGTAGGAGATAAGGCCCTTGAGGCATAATAGCTTCACCTCCATTTTCCATTTTTTGAGAAAAAACAGACCCCAATCCCTTCGAACTGGCACCAGTAGTGATGATGCAAGGAAGCAGTGGATCAAAACTATTGAGTGCAGCAGCATTTCCAATAGCTGACTTGACGTCAACAAACTCCTTTTCACATTCAACACCCCACACGAATTTGCTTTTGTTCTTCAACAGTTGTCTGATGTTGAATACTCTACATGAAAAATTGCGTATATATTTGGAATAAAACTCTGTTAAACCCAAAAATGACCTGATATAATCTTTACAACACGGGGACGGTGCCAATTGAATAGCCTCTACAAGATCAGGTTTGGGTTTAATACCATCCTCACAAAGTACATGGCCAAGATAGGTTACAGAATTAACTCCAAATTTGCATTTAGCATGCTTGACAGTTAAACCATTTGCAGACAGTCTCTTGAGGACTATCTCAAGTGCTTGGTCGTGGATAGATTTGTTGTTGCCAAAGACAAGAATATCATCTTGAAAACACACTGCATTTTTACAATCACCAAAAATATTGTGCATGATGCACTGAAAAACAGCCGCAGCTGACGCAAGTCCGAAAGGCATTCTATTAAATTGAAAGCATCCGAACGGTGTTATAAAAGCAGTGTATTTCTTGCAGTTTTCATGTAATACAATTTGGTGGTATGCAGATAATAAGTCTATGCAAGAGAAACCTTTAGCTTTACGAACCAACGCCAACATTTCTGTAATGCGAGGTAATGGAAATTGATCGACTACAATGTTGTTGTTAAAATGGCGCAGATCAATGCATAATCTGATATTCCCATTAGCTCGTCTGGCAACAACAATGGGAGACACCCATTCAGACGATTCAATTCTTTCTATAATGTCACATTCTACAAGTTTATCGAGTTCTTTTTGTACTTCGTGTCTCAGAGTAATGGGAATGTTTCTTGCTTTGTAAATTTTGGGACAGGCATTGTCTTTTAACACAATCATGTGTTTAAAATTGATCAACTCACCAACTATCCTTGAATACTTCAGGAAACTTATTCAACATACTATATCCATAAGGCTCCCCAACAACCATAACTGGATCAGGACTGTTGGGATTAAGAATGATGTTGAGTTTACCTTGTTCAAACCAACCTAAGACAGAAGGTCCATGTTTAGATATATATAATTTGGCAGTGCATTCACGGTCTTTACATTTAAAAACAAGTACTCTAAAACCAATAATGTCAATTCTTTCCCCAGAATATCCTTGAGGATTAATATCACAAGGATCTAATTTAGGTCCAAGTTTGTTTGCGAATTTTGAATTCCACACATTCTCATTTATAATGGAGTACGGGGAACCAGAATCAGCATATATCTGTATTTCCACCCCGCCAATCATCATGTCACATATTGGTTTCTTTTTAACAGCATTATTATCATCTATGTTTAAAATAATAGAAGGATCTTCCTTAATGTTTAGCATGTAAGACCTTTCAAAATCCCCATTTTTAGTATCAGAATCACTTTTACCCGAGTCACCTTCTTCCACACATTTTACTTTCTTATTTTTGCGTTTCCTGCACGCTTTAGCTAAATGCCCTATTACACCACAAACAGAACATTTTTGTTTAATTGCAGGACAACCTTAGTAATTCACTAAATGTGAACTACTGTCACACCTATAGCACCTAAACCTATTTTTCTCAACAGCATTTGGAGATTCTTTTGTAGGAATGTGTTTTTTGAAATTAACTTTACTTTTAGTACTGTCAACTTTGGCTACAACACTGTTAGACTTGTTGCTATCCTCTACTTTAACCTCGTTTGCACTTCTACACGACATTTCTGCCTTTCTTACTACGGCTAGTATATCTTCTAATTTAAATCACCATTTGCCCACAACCTGTCTTGAATAGAAGTGTCTTTTACATGTATAACGACTTGGTCTCTAATTAAATCTTCTTGTAATGTTCCAAATTGGCAGTCAAGAGAAAGTGTCCTTAAGGCAGAAACGTAATTATCTACAGACTCATGAGTATTTTGCTTTCTTTGGAAAAACTTGTAATGAAGAATACCAATGCAAACCTTGGGTGAAAAATAGCGGTCAAAATCGTTAATAGCCGTAGAAAAAACATTTTGATCACTGCCACCACCAACTTTGGTCATTTGATTGTATGCTTTGAGGCCTTCGGGACCAACTGAATGTAGAAATATACCTTTCTTTTCTGCTGGAGACATTTTACCTTTTACATCCAAAGTCTCAATGTAGTTCAAGAAATATGCTTTCCATTCTGGCCATTGCATGCAGGGTGTGCCACCAGCGAGGCAGAAGTATTGCGGAGGAGATAAGCTATAGTTCTGTGATGTTGCCATTTTAACAAAGTTGAATTTAAATAGAAGGCAGAATGGCAAAAGAAAAAAAAATAATAGTAAACTGCAAGGATAAGCTCACCGGTAGTATCTTGAAGAAAACGAAGCGATATCTTGATGAAAATGAAGCAAGGAAGAAATGCTGTGTGAATTCTCCAGAAACGATAACGGTGGTTGCTAAACCAGGAGCAACTTCAATAAAAAGTCACGTAACGTATGTACGTGATAGCGTTAAAAGGAAATTAACGCTAGGTCTGGAATGCCGTAACCAAGGAGAAGCGCAAACAGCAACCCCAATATGGCGGCACGTAACGTACATGATTACGTAATACGTCAAATAAGGTGCAGAGAGACGTGCCGTCCCCAAGAAGAACAACGTCGAAGCAAACTTGCCGGTATCCAAGGAAGCGTTGGAGTTCGGAGGATGAAGTGACTCGTCGACAGTGGAGAATACTGCAGCGAATTGGAATCCTGTGGTTGTAGTAACGGTGAGCAAAAGAAAAAACAATATGAAGTTTGAAAAATGCCAGACAGTAAAATGAACGCCAGCTTGTAAAAATGTCTCGGAAGGAGGATGACTGTCGGAGTAGGAAGTAAAAAAAAAAATTCCGAGGTAAATCCTCTAGCAAACGAAGAGTGCAGATAGAAATATAAATAAATCCATAAACAAAAAAAAAATATGCTCACGCAGGTCCGTGTGGTGTGGTGGTGCTGCTGCCGGAGAGTCCCAGATCGTTGCCAAAATTGTTATGAATGAAAGTCGTCCATGTAATAAGTAAAATCCAGTAGTATTTATTCATACATTGCAGCACCACTAGCGGACATCCAGCTCCTTCCAGTACAACCTCCAACTGCCCCACATAACAACATGGCACGGACCCAAGACTCTAGAACATCATTAGAATAAGACATGGGTCCGTGCCTAGAACCAAGTTACAGACATAACAACCAGGCAAACTGTCAATGAGGTCGAAGAACTGGCATAGATCGTTTGATAATTACCTTGTTGCAATTGATGGAAAGGCATTTGACGCAGAAAGAAAAAAGCCCATTTTGTTCGGTCTTCTGGGTAATGCTGGACAGGAAATGTTTGATAATTTGCTAGAATTTGAAAATACTCCTGGTCAATAATACCATTGGATAAATATCAAGAAGCAGTAAAGCGCATGGAGAAGCAGTTTTCAGAGGAACCCAATATAATGGTGGGAAGACATAGATTTAGCATGCAAAAACAATTGGAGAACGAAAGCATAGAGGAATACATTGCAAGCCTTACGGTGCTGGCTACAAATGTAAATTTAATGGCATGGTGGATATTTACAGCAGGGATTAACTTGTATTTCATTGCTTCTCAAAAAAGACACGGGAAAGACTATTGGCGTGCCAGAATCCAACTTTACAAGAGCTGATAGACATTGCTACGGGAATTGAGAGATCTCTTATATCATCCAGGGTTTTAGCATCTGAAAATTCACAATCTACTAACGTATTTACATTACAGGAAAGAAAAAAATGAGTCTAGAACTGGAAGTAATTTTAGAAGTAGTAAGAGTTATGATTCTAAATCTTTTGTTTGTTACAGGCGTGGCTCCAAGAGTCACAAGGCTGATTTCCAAGTTTGTCCAGCTACAGTTAAGAAATGTATAAAGTGTCAAAAATTCAAACCAAAGAAGGGGGACTAAGGGCTTTTTTTAGGTCCAGCACACATGCCCAGTCAATAACAAAACCAAAAGGGTATGCAGTTCCTATGAAGGCAGGAGAGAGAAGTTAGAGGAAGCGACAGGTTGTCCCTTAAGAAAGGAGGGAAAGGGGAATCACTCCGGGCCCGATTCACAGAACTAACTTAAGACAAAATCCTAAACTTACTACCATTTTGGTATTCACAGAAGGCACTTACTCATTTTGGTATTCACAGAAGGCACTTACTCATTTTGGTATTCACAGAAGGCACTTACTTATTGATGAGTAAGTGCCTTCTGTGAATACCAAAATGAGTAAGTGCCTTCTGTGAATACCAAAATGAGTAAGTGCCTTCTGTGAATACCAAAATGAGTAAGTGCCTTCTGTGAATACCAAAATGGTAGTAAGTTTAGGATTTTGTCTTAAGTTAGTTCTGTGAATCGGGCCCTCCTTTCGGAATTAGGGCCCTCACACACCCAGCAAGCTGGGTGTCATTCTTCATCATAGGGCTTTCTCCTCGTCAGGTCGGCGCTGCAATACCTGACGGGCACCCTATGAGGGGCTCTTTAGCGGAGATCTTTTATTCCTTGCCGTATGGTGCCGTGGGTGTGAGGGACCTAAAAGTGTAGATGTGCTAAAGTGAGGGTCAATAGACCGTGCGAGGGTCAAACAGGAAATGGAAGTCCAGAACGAATAATTTGAATGAACCTGGCTTCCAACCTGATTAAAAAATAGAGTGGCGACTTCCTGATTTAATGTGTCAGGGTGTTGCGCTCAACTTTATGTGGTCAACATGTTTTTTGCCTGTGTCAGAGCGATCTAGCGGCAATTCTTCAGGACCCAAGAGAGATTGTCTATCTACACTAAAAGTGGTGTTCTGGTTCTGCTAACCTTGATATACCACACAGCGCAACGAAAGGGGAAGTACCTGTAGATGCGATGGCCAATCTATTAAGATACAAACAACATGGTTATACAGTAGTACTAGTCTGTAATAATTTCTTCAACACCACTCTCCCTTGTGAATAACACCATATAAATGCACGCAATTCGTGATGTGCCCCACATGGTGAATGCTAGTGAGTATAAACTGTTGTCATCTAGTTATGACGTGTGCATGAAAAAAGAAATATTTAAAGGGATAAAAACACAGCCAGGATAAGGTATCCTGTATTAAAAATGGTAGCTTACGTATTTTGCGAACAATAGACTCACCTAAAAACTATTATAGACTGGCCCCATCAACTTCCGGCAGGTCAAGACACCTGGATTTTCCAGTGTCCTAAAGGAAGTAATGAGGTTATGGAAAAGATGCAGATAGCGTGGATTGTTCACATATCAGGGGTAAGTAGAAATATTGAACCAAAGGGACAGCAGAGCAGGCTCTCAGAAGTAGTGAGTTGGTTAGTTAAAAACGCGTCTAGTCAGGGAGATGCTGTGTTCGGTACGAGGCCCCAGCCCCCACAAGCCCAAGTAAAGACACGCATCTCACCCCCGCATCCAAGTCGCGCCATGTCCCAACAGAAAGTGAGAGCACGGTCGGAGAAGATGTCAGGGGCGGACTGCGCGCCCATGCTGAGAAACGGGTCCTGTGGAGGAGGGTCCCCGGCGGTGCAGCGCGTGTCTGCTACCACGGAGGTTAACCTACACGAACTCACCTTATCGTGCAGGGTCGGCAGGTCGGTCCTCGTGGATTCCTCAAAGTGGAAAGGGTAGGTACTCACGTGTATGGGCCGCGAGAATGGCGGAAGACCTACTCCAACGCTGCCGGAGCCGGAAAGTACTAATCACCACGGTTGTGCCAGCGATATAGTCCCGGATCCCGGCAGTCGGCCGGGGTGGCCAAAAATTTGGTCATTTGGCATTTGTGTGTGTAAATGTTAAAAATAACTGTTTTCCTAGAGTTAAGGTGAGTACCATTGACCAGTTTGATTAAGAGTTGTGTTCTAACATAGTTCTTACAGTAAAATAATCTTCAGGTAAGATGACGGCACCTTTAGGATTTGTTGAAATAGGTACAGTAGAGTTAAAGTCATGGCTGACTCAGGATCACCCATTACCATTATTTCAGAACACTCGTATGTTGAGTTTTGGCAACATGTAAAATTGTGTGATACAGATGTAAATCCAAAAGCATTTGGAGAGTTCAATATAGACATGTTAGGATATTTTGAAGATACTTAATCTTTTAAAGGCAGATCTATTAATACCAAAATGTATGTAGCGGAAAAAGGAAGAGACATTGTAGGTTGGAAAGATTTGGGGAAACTTTGAATAATTTTGAAACCTGGCTCATCAGAAGCCATTGTTTTAGGTGAAATGCCAACATCATATGTCACTAGAGGAAGTGAAGTAAGTATTCAACTAACCTTGGGGAGTATTTTAAATGAAAACCAAGCAGTTTTTGCAGATCACATAGGTTGTGTGAAAGGTTTCAAGCATGTGATTAAGTTAAAAGACAATGCCATTCCAATAAACACAAAAGTGCGTCCAGTTCCACTCTGAGTGGGTTTCTGCTATATTAGTTATTTTTCAAAAACCTGGCGATATCAAGTGGTGTGCAGACTTGAGATCTTTGAATAAAAGTATTATTGTGGATTGTCATCCACTACCTAAGATACATGAGATGTTAGTGGCCACATCTGGGTCAAAATTGTATTCTTGATAGATCTCAAGTCAGCATATCACAAGGTGAAATTGTCAAAGGATTCAAAAGACTATACCACATTTGTGACTCCTTTTGAGGTTTTTAGGTATATAAGACTGCCATTTGGGCTGGCATCAGCCGCCAGCGTGTTTCAAAAACTGATGGATGTTATTTTTAAGGATGTGAAAGGAGTTGAGAAGTTTCAAGACGATATACTGGTACATGCAAGTAACATTGAGGAACACAATGAAATATTAAATACTGTACTAGCCATTCTCAGAAAAAGAGGTATGACTGTCTCTAAAAATAAATTTACATTTTTACAACAGGAGATAGAGTATTAGGGGGCATATGTTAACATCAGAAGGAATAGGAATAAAACACAATGAAGACTTAGTCATGGCTATTACTGAAGCACCAAAACCTACAGACAAAGAAGCACTCAAATCTTTTATGGGTCTAAGTGAATACTACTCTCGTTCTATCAATGGTTACGCTGATAAGGTTGAACCTGTGCATATGCTGTTAAGGAAAAGAGCAAAGTTTGAATGGGGAAAGGAACAGGATCTGGCTTTTGATTAAACAAAAAATGCTATTGCTGCTGCACCAGCTTTGCATCCTTTTGACTCTAATGGTAAGAACTTTGTCACTGTGGATGCAAGCGCTGTTGGCATTGGAGCTGTTTTCACACAAAAAAAGGGAGTCAGGAATACACAGTGGCTTTCATTTCAAGAAGATTAAAGAATGCAGAGTTGTTTTACAGCTCCATTGAGAGAGAAACCTTGGCATGTGTGTGGGCGGTTGAAAAATTGAAAATGTATCTTTGGGGTAAAGAATTCGACTTTGTTACTGATCATAAACCCTTTGTATATATGATGGATGGTTGTGGCAGAGGTAGAGGAAAGGCTTCATCTAGATTAATGAGATTGATTGCTAAATTGCAGAAGTTTAATATTCATATCAAGCACATTGCTTACTTAATTGTCGTGCTGATTGTTTGTCCTGACTGCCTATCATAGACCAAGCTGATGACTGTTCAGAAGATATGGAGTGTGTTGTAGCTCCCATTGATGCCACTACTCTTATTGAGGGTGCCATTTCAGAAAAAGAATGGATAGAGGCATTGCAGAAAGACAAAGTTTTACAAAAAGTCATAGAATACGTAACAAAAAATCCATTAAGAAATTTAGATAATAGTTTAAAAAACTACCAACAAGTTGATGATGAATTATCCATAGAGAATGGTATGTTGCTAAGGCGCGATTTGTTTGTACCACCTTATCAACTAAGGAAAGAATTGTTGGATTAAGCACACAAAGGACATCCTGGTACCACTACAAGACTTTTAAGGAATTATTAATGGTGGCCAGGTATGGATGCAGAGGTCAACGTGTTTGTGGATACTTGTGTACAGTGTTTAAAAGCTGATAAACATTGGAAAACAAGTAAAAATCCAAGGAGAGACAAGCCTGACACACAAAGGGGGTTATTAGGATGTCAGGCGGAGTCACTTCCACCCGACACCAAATCGGTCATGGGACGGACCGACACCTGGTTGGCGGTCCCGACCGCCCCATTAGGATGCGACCGAACACTGTTCGGTCGCATTCCTATATTTTACTATGGGAGCATGCATTCTGGTCATAAACCAGCCGTAATGCATGCTCCCATAGTAAAATGGGAAGTGCGGTTCATCCCTGCACCTTGTGGCAGGCACCTTGAGGTGCCTGCCACAAGGTGCAGGGATCAACTGGGGGGGGGGCACCGGCCTGCAACCAAAGGCCGTGCACCAAAGGGGGCCCTGCTGGGGGCCCTCAAAGACGCTTTCCTGCATGGTTTCCATGTCGGACAGACCGGCATGGAAACCATGTCGGAAACCGTCATTGTAATCTCAAGGGCGGAAAGGCCCACCTTTGAGACTACTTGCCGCTTCGAAGAGCCCGTTGGAAGCCAGCCGGAATGACCGGTCGAATTCCTTTCCGACCGCCTCAAACAAAATGAGGAGATCGGAAAGGAATCCGACAGGCACATTACGATGCGGCTTGGAAGGCTCCGACCGTCAGTTGGAGCCTTCCGAGCCGCATCGTAATCGGCCCCAAAGTATTTTTAAAAAAAGAATTAAAAAAAAATCTATCGGGCACAACAGCCCATGTCTATATTTTTATATTTGAAGTGCTGGAAAATAATTGATTTTTCCAAAATATTTAATGACTGCATTTTAGTGCAATGGTTTTAAATGAATAAACTCTTGAATAATGGAACGTTATAGTGAGAGGAATCTTTGGCACTGCTTCAAACTGTTCATTTTGCTGACACCTGCATGGATGTATAATAACAATGGGGTAACCCTGTGTCCCTCAGATCCTGGGTGTCTATACAAAAAGCTACAATTGGTTCTGTCGGGTAAGAAAAATTGCTTACGTGATCAAGGATGAATCATAAACATTGTTTCAAAAAGTAACAGCATTACTAGAGAGAATGAGCTAGAACAAGAGACCAACAATTTATGCAGAGTTGAAAATATTTACTTTTTCTCTGAATTTAAATCTTTTTTCATGCGGCTGTCAACATTTCAATAAGAACAAGGTGATAATAAATAAAGTGAAGAAAGTGCTCAAGTGACATGGGTGAGTAAGTGTCATTTACATATTGGTGAAACAAGGACATGTACTCTATATACAATTTATAGAGGGGAATGATTTTTCAATGCGGCCAGTATGAAGATGAGTCAGGTGTCTCTGGCAGATTGCGTAATTGCTAAGCAGTTTAAACCCAGAGGACCCAGTTGGACTGGACTGATATAGAACGTCGACGTTTCAACCCTGACTTATGCGTAACTTAAAAGAGCATCATGGCGGGTCTTCTTCAGGACAGGATGACAACAGGACAGCCGATTCTATATGGAATAGATCAATCAACCATGAGGTAGCAAAACGTTGCACCGAACGTGTGCCAGAAACCCACTGGGCATCTAATACTGTCAGTGGAAAGGCAGACTCATGGAGACCAATGATGACACTAAATGATGGCTGGGAGGTTGCTGTTGGGATCTGTTTTTGATTGAAATAAAGGATGGGCGGTTGCAGTGATGAATCTGCAAGCGGGGGCGGAACTCTCTTGGTTACTTGGAGGTTTCCATCGCCCGGTGGATATTCAAGGTCAAAGTCCCTGTGATATCGGAGCGCGTCGGCCTGACAGTCAGCAGTCCGAGCCGCATCGTAATCAGCCCCAAAGTATTTAAAAAAAGAATTTTAAAAAAATCTATCAGGCACAACGGCCCATGTCTATATTTTTATATTTGAAGTGCTGTACAATAATTGATTTTTACAAATATTTAATGACTGCATTTTAGTGCAATGGTTTTAAATGAATAAACACTTGAATAATGGAAAGTTATAGTGAGAGGAATCTTTGGCACTGCTTCAAACTGTTCGTTTTGCTGACACCTGCTTGGGGGCCTTATCTTTATTTATATGTTAATAAAACTTTATTAACATCCTACTTGTGTTGTGACCTCTGTCATAACAATACCATACACCATAGTGCAAGGGTGTCTGCGTTGGGGTAAATTATTGTTTATGTGCAGTTAGGTCTTTCTTCCTCCACATAAACAATCATTCATGGAATTTTGAAATTTCCATGTGTGCTACTTAATGCAGCTCACATAGAAGTTTTAAAACGTCATTTTTGGGATTGTTTATGTGCAGGAAGGGTCACCTTCCTGTACATATACAATCAATGGCAATGTGCTGTATCTGTGTGTGCTGCACAAGGCAGCACACATGGCAATAGCAAAAACAAGGAGAAATAAAGCATTTCTTCTCATTGCACCAGGGTAAGACCGGGTTTTCCCTGGTCTTAATTTTGGCGCTGCCTCCTATTTACGCCACCCTTGTAAATAGGGGGCAGCATCAAAATCAATGGGTATTGCGGTGGAACGACCACCACCACACCCATTGCCCCCCTTTACGCTAAGTACAGCGTGAAAGGGTGCCTTATTTACAAGGCAGCGTTAAGCCACGTTAAATGGCTTAACGCTGCCTTGTAAATAAGGCGAAGCCCCTATCGCCATCACAACATCACTGAAAGTGACGTTGTGGTGGCGATAGGGGCTTGTAAATATGCCCCTAAGAGACATTGAGCGGACGCTGGTAACTGCTGTTCGTGTCCTGTAGCATTTAGTGCTATTATCTTAGAGTAAAATAAATCATCGGGTCTATTTTGGATGCAAGGGTGCATTTTGCACTAAGAAGATATCGTTAAATGGTGGATTATGCTTCTTACACTATTATGCATAGTTGCAAGAAATTTTGCAGTAATTACGCGTCATTACGCTAGAGAAAATTACCCCTGTTACGCCCACACCTACTCATAATAAGAGCCTAAATAGATAATGCTCATGAAAAATATATGCAAGATTCACCTACATTCCCATGTTTTGGAAGTTCACTACAACATTTCCAAAATTCATTTTGCACTAAGGGCATGTATGTGAAGTTGCAAATGTTGTCGGTGTGAACTTCCTGTAACTACTTTTCATGAATACTACGATTAGTGTCCATGCTTTGCAGAGTTCTGGTATGCGAGTTTTTGCGTTTTAATCAGGAACTTTATTTCAAGTAGTTTACAGAAAATTAAGTTTGCCAACCTCCATCCAGTTTCAAAATGGTTGTAAAGATATCTTGCGAGAAAACAACACTGTTTTCAGCGTCAACTAGCCCCCGTGAGAAAATATTGACAATTTGCGAGAGAAACTTACTCCACAGAGTAAACATAGGGAAAGCAGGAAACTTCTCATGCCACACACATGTAGACTTCGCTCGAGTAATGAAAACTTCTCCTACGTCTCCAGATTCTTGTTTTTGTCCCTAACTTTAAAGCACTTATTTTGCATTCTCAAGGACAGACAATCTTCATCCATTCTGCTTCTCGATTGCTAAATCTAATATGGACAAGGTTATAGTGTAAACTAATCACCTATTCACCTTAATGATGACGGCAGTGGTGCGCCGTTTCGATAGAAAACTAAACTGACTTCAAATTAAAGATCTGCAAAAAATCTTTATACTTGATTCGATTTAATACCACTACATTCAATTCAAGCTCTAAATATGAAATCATTGCAAGGAATGTGATTACTCAAAATTAAATTACATTGGTCATCCTGCAGCCCTTCAGATTTGTATTTTCTGTAATGAAGAATTATTGGCACAAGCAAAACAGTTTTACTCTTATGAGGAAATGTAGCTTTTCATTTTGTGCTTGAGTTGGTGAATCAGCGACTCGATAATGAATTGCATTGCCAGTGATGCATTAGATTTATCAACGCTGGCATATGTTCACTTGTTCATTTAGCAGTGCCTGGATAAATGTATAGTCATAATTTACTAAATTATCCGAAAAAGTCCCAAATGTACAGTAGAAAGTATTTCGCTTTTTGTATCTAATGCACATTAAGCAAAACAAGAAACAAGAACACATTAATGCTTTGCTGCTTAATTGCCGCTCACTAAACAAACATGATCTACACATATATGACATGTTATGCGAGACCAAGCCGGATTTCCTGTTCTTGACTGAAACATGGCTATCTGATACGTCGAATCCGACTATAGCCACAGCCATTCCCCTGGTTACTCCATTTTTAGGAAGGATCGTGTTGGAAGCAAGGGAGGTGGAGTTGCTATTATTAGCAAATTGGACATAGCCATCACTTGCATTCCCATGGAAGAAATTGAAGGGGCTGGAGTGTCTTTGTTTCCAGGCTACGCTTTCCCCCATCAGTGCATAGCGGGAGTCCTTATATATAGACCCCCAGGTCACGCAGGGGTTTTCTTGAAGTCCATCAGTGACACTATCGCGCCAGTGGCCTCCAGATTTAAACATTTTCTTGTCTTGGGTGATTTCAATGTACATATGGACAAACAGGATATCCCGGAGACTGTCTCTCTGATGGAATCCTTGGATGCGCTTAATCTTGTTCCATATGTCTTTACCCCCACGCATGTTAAAGGCCAGACCCTTGACCAAGTATTTGCCAACTGCAATATCCAGACAGAGGCTCCCTTACCTCTATTATGGTCAGACCACTATCTGGTGGGTTTTAAGTTACCAAAACTAACGAAGCTTTCACTGACCCAGGTCAAGCGGCCGTCTTTTACATCTAGGCCTTTTCATAAGATTACCCCGGCTGCCCTCAAATATGAACTATACCAACACCCTCTTACACCGAGTGGCAACATAGAGCAGGATGCTGAGGCCCTTGTAAAGTGGATCGCGCAAGGAACCCTGGGGCATATTAGCAATGCCTGGCGATAATTATCGCAAAGCGCAATTAGCGCTTGGATAATTATCGCCAGGCATCGCCGGTTTCTATCGCGGAGTTAGCGTGCAATCAGCAATGCTAATCTCCAAAGCGATAGAAACCTTGAGAACAGTGTGAATATCGCCTGAAAACAGGCGATATTCACACTGTTCCCCAGTTCTGCTTGCTGATAGTGCGAGGGGACTTAGCCATGTAATCCACCTCTCATTGGATTACATGGCTAAGTCAGGGTGGGACCAGGTGTTAGCAAACCAGCGCTAAACGTGTTTAGCGCTGGTTCGCTAATCACCGCCCCTGCCTCGCTGATAGGCGTTAGCGACCTCAGCGACTGTTTCCAGTCGCTGTTAGGTGGGGACCGCCTACTTTGCATGCCATTAGCGATAAATATCGCTGGCATGCAAAGCGGCACCCAACCCGGTCGCTATCGCCTACAAGCTGTCGCTAACAGCAGTTAGCGACAGCTTGTTGATAAGGCGATAATATTATCGCCGCTTTAGCGGGAAAAAGTCCCGCTAAAGTGGCGATAATCGCCTTGCTAATATGCCCCCCTGTCCCTCGCCCCTTTAACCCCGTGCTCTAATAAAATTGCTAGATGCTCAGCCCCCTGGTTCAACGATACCCTGCGACAGTGTAGAAAGGACTGTAAAGGTCAGGAAAGAGTATGGAGGAAAGATTTTAACGTGGAAGATAAAAGGAATTATAAAAAGGCCTTAACAGAATACCACAAAAGGATACAGGAAGCTAAGAAGAGTTTCTTTGCATCTAAAATTGAGTCCGCTGGAAATAAAAGCAGAGAAAGTTTCAGTATTGTTAAAAGCTTCTCTTCGCCTAGTGCTGCAACAAGGCTCTCTCCTCCCTCAGCTGACTGGATTGGAAAGTTAGCTAACTTCCTCTATAGGAAGATCATATCAATTCAATCCTCTTTTGATGGCTTGGATGGGAAAGATGTGATGGCTTCCTCATTAACCGCCCCCCAGAATCAGGATGGTAGGGCCTCCCTTTCCATCTTTCCTCCCTTGTCCCCCGAGACGTCTTTATCAATAATGAAGGGCCTCAAATCCGGCTCTCCTGTGGACCCGTGCCCTGCCAAATTCCTGGCTTCAATGGCAGAGGTTCTGAATCCCACAGTGAATAGCGTTTTGAACGTGTCTCTTCTTAGCGGTCAGGTCCCAGTAAGCTGGAAGAGCGCGAAAATTACCCCCTTATTGAAAAAACCTACGGCCGATCCCATGGTCTTAACTAACTACAGACCGATCTCTTTGCTGTCTTTCTTTGCAAAGACAATAGACAAATATGTTCACTCGGTGATCAGTGACTTTGCTGAAGCCAATAATCTTCTCCACCCGAGTCAGTCCGGTTTCAGGCAGAACCTTAGCACAGAGGCGGCTTTGCTGGAGGTCTCCAACTCCATCAAGGAGACCCTGGATAAAGGTGGCAAAGCTGTCCTGGTACTTCTAGACCTCTCTGCGGCTTTCGACACCGTGCCCCACGGTCTCCTCCTGCAGAGGTTACGAGAGTGTGGACTCGAAGGCACGGTGTTGAAGTGGTTCTCCTCCTTCTTGGAGGATAGAAATCAAGAGGTCTGGTCGCCCCGTTGCTGGCCAGTGTGCCGCCCCTTGAATGTCGGCGTGCCACAGGGATCTATCTTGAGCCCTGTACTTTTTAATCTGTACATGGCTCCCCTGGCTACCCTGGCGGAAGCGGGTGAGGCTATGATTATATCCTATGCCGACGACACTCAACTGCTGTTCACTTGCAACAAGGGGGAGGAGTTTAACGGGGAGAAGATTAATAAATGTTTGAGAGAAATCTTTGCCTGGTTCAGACATACCCATCTTAAATGTAACCCGGAAAAGTCTGAAATTATCTTTTTTGGTACCCCCCCTCTGGACGCCTGGAAACAATGGTGGCCCACGGATATTTCTCCCCCCCAGTCAGCAGTTAAGATTGTAAAAAACCTGGGACTGAAAATGGACGACACCTTATCTATGACATCTCAAGTACAGTAGGTAGCGGGCACGTGCTTCGGTCTCTTGAAAATGCTCCGTAGGTTTCTCTTCCTATTACTGACCTTGCACAGAAAGACGGTCGTTCAGGCCCTTATCACCTCCAGATTGGACTATGCCAACGTCCTCTATCTGGGCCTTCCGGAGTTTATACTCAATAGACTGCAAGCCGTGCAGAACACGGCAGCCAGGGCAGTCCCGAGACTCGGACCTAGAGACCGGATCTCCCACCACCTGAAGAATCTGAATTGGCTGCCTGTCCGATGCAGAGTACTTTTCAAAGCACTGGTCCTTGCTTTCAAAGCTCTGCATGGCATGGGGGTGCATTACATCCGCAGAAGAGTTTCATACTACGTACCTGGCAGATCCCTTAGGGCAGCACACCAACACCTAATTGTCATCCCTAAGTGTCTCAGAGCCCGCCGTGGCGGACGCTCGTTCCAAGTGCAAGTGGCTAGATTCTGGAACAAGCTGCCTCTTCCGCTGAGGCAGGCCATGAGTATACTGGCTTTCAGGAAACAATTGAAAACTTGGCTGTTCCAACATGCAGTATAAGGGCCGACCCCCCCGGGACCGATGCTCCATCTCTGGCCTCTGTATCTTTCTGTCTCAGCGCCGGGATACTCTGCTGAGTAGCTGTGCGCTCTACAAATCCCTTTTTAACATAACATAACATTAAGGTGTAGAAAAATTACACCAACAGTCAGGAACCAAATTACACTGATTGAACTAGTGCCCGTGCAATTTTTCACTAATATTTCCATATTACATTTGATCTTCTGGTTAGAAGTGGTAAAGTGGCCAGAGTGCTAAAGCCGGCAAAAATCAAAATCAGCAAAAATAATGTGGGGAAGGCAAAATGTTTAAGGAAAGACCACCCTAAGGCTGACAGGTCTAACACCGACCTAATGGTAAAGTCGGATTTTAAATTACTATTTTGAAAATGCTACTCATAGGATTTTGTGGCTTGCTATTAACTTTGGTGCTGTTTCACGAATCATCACAAAACATTCCAGAAATAAAGCATGCCTCATCCAGCTCAGCTCCTTCCTGGAAAGTTTGGGGTGATCTGTTAAGCAGGGACCAAGAAAAAGGGGTGGGGGGTCCCAAAATGCACTTTCCCCATGCAATCTTTCACAGGAAAATTGAATAGCAATTCGGAAAAAATTGAATTACACCAAATTTGGTAGAAAGCTAGATCTATACCCAGAAAGCATGCTTTTTTTGTGATTTGGTGTAAGTTAAGGTTCAAAATGTATTGCTATCTGGGGGTGGCCAAGCAATGTGATTGACAGGCAGCAACTTGTTTTGCCAAATAACTTTGGCACCCTTCGATGAATCTTCACAAAACATTCCCAAAAAAGTTAATCTACTTCAGCTCATTTCTGTAATGTTTTGGTGTGATCCATCAAGCTGGGGCCAAGAAAAAAGGGGATCCCAAAATACAATTTCCCCATGCCAATTCTATAGAGAATTTTAGACAGCACTATAGCGAAAATGACTGAATGGAATTACACAAAAGTTGGCAGAAAGCTAGATCTTTAACCAGAATTTGTGCTGTTTTCTGATTTGGTGTAAATCTGTTCAGTACTTTTGAGAAATTAAGATTTACAATTGATAAATAGCTGGACGGTTGAATTAGCAAGAGTCTCGCAAGCTTCTTCAGAACTGTTGGTGCGCAACACATCTAAATGCAGGCCTTTTCATTGCAAGCCCCTCATCGATGGAATGCTTGTTGACAGCACAGGACTCTGCATCGCAGCCTTGCAGCTTCTCGGAACCTCCCCTGTAGGACGCATCCTCAACATGGGATCTCACAACACTCTGGAACCAGGATTTAAGATACTTTGTTGAGTGAGACTAACTTGGTCCCTGTATCCGGCCCATGGTCCATCATGGTTGGCGCTCCAGATAACCACAGTTGGCACTTTATGCTTATAGGCACTATTTTCACTTAAATCTTTAAAATTGCATATCTTTGGTTCTACAGATTGGATTTTTCTTGTGTTATGTTTTCACATTATTACTGTTTGAAGTGCTGCATAAGTACTTTACACATTGTCTCTAAGTTAAGTCAGACTGCTGGTGCCAAGCTCCCAGAGGGTTAAGCACAGGTTAATTAGGGTTTTGCTTGTGTTTTACCCTGACAAGGATTGTGGTTACTGCTTGAGTAGAGTTTCACCTCCCTTAACCAGTAATCCAATTTCCAATTTTGTTTTAAATGAGATGATTGGCATTCACCAGTGTTTCCCAAACTGTGGGTCGCAATCCACTGGTGGATTGGCAGATGATTTTTGGTGGGTCACAAAAGTCTGTGCAATAAATAAAGATACCTTGAAAATCAGTGTTCATCTTTAACATTTAGGGTCATATTTATCATGATTTTGCATCACCCTTGAACGTCGCAAGGGGTGGCAAGGGTTACCCAACACCTAGAATGATATTTACCAAGCCCTGCAAGGCCACCTTGCGTGGTCCTATGTGGCTTGGTAAATGGGTAGTAACACCAGTCAGCGCAAGTCACTGCCTTATGCTAATCTGCCCCAGTGAGGCATTCCATGGATGGAGCGTGGGTGTTCCCATGCATCCACCCATTGATTTTGACCCATTACCAGATTTACCATTAGTGGTAGACCTGGAAATGCATCAAAATGGTATGCCTCCTGAGGGGAGGCATAACGAGGAGAAATATGATCATTTCTCCTTATTTTTTCCTGTTTCTACATGTGATGCTTTCATAGGAAATAGTCTCAGTGGATTGTTTTTGGGCAGGAAGGTGTCTCTTCCTGCACAAAAACAATCCTGCCTACAACACTGGCCCCCATGCACCGTGGTGCAAGGGTGCCTGTATTGGTGCTAGGCAGCAGTTTGTGCGCCAGCGAAGGCAACGATCAGGAATGCGCCTTATGAAATTAAATATGGTGCATTCCTGCTCTCTCCTTTTCACACAGCGCAGCAAGGTGGCTTGCTGCTTTGCATGAATATTTGATAAATATGCCCTTTGGTGCTTCAAAGACAGAGATCAAATGACAGACTATATGTCTTCAGACAAATTGCTGCTTATGGCATTGGTGTATACTTTTCTTTCTCAGACTGTAAAGTGAGAGGAGTTTTTAAAGTTAATTGTGTGACAATCTTGCTTTAGTACAGGAAAGTGTAATGTAGTGTTTTTGTAACACACAACAAAATGTAGATACCTGTAAATGAACTGCATTCACTCAGCGATTAGGAAAAGTAAAAATGAACCACATTATGAGCCTGATTATGATGGCGTGGAGACCGCCACTGACAGGCTGTCGGTGGCGGTTTCCCCGCCATCAGGACAGGGATCTCCGTCCGCCATATTATAATGGCTTCTGGATTGGTGGTGGTCATAAACTCTGACCACCTTGGTCCTGACGGGCGGTCTGTATCCGACCACCTGTCGGACCTCCCTGTAGTCCCAGAATGGCGGCGGTGCCTGTCAGGCACTTTTGAGGGATTATAATATCCCTTTCTGCCAGTCGTTCTGTGGCAGTCAACCCGCCGCAAAATGGCAGGCGGAAACGGATTTAGGGGCCCATAGCGGGCCCCCCTAACCATCTAGGCCAGGGACATAGGCACTGGGGGGGCAGCTATGGTGCCCCCCTACATAGCCCTACACCATGTGGTAAGCATCGCATGGTGCCCTCCATGTAGTGCAAGGACATGTGTGGTGTGTCTATTTTGTCTTGTGGTGGGTGCTGCAGAGCGCAGCACCCGACGCAATACAAAACATGGGCAATGCGACCGCCACTGTGGCGGTCGCATCGTAATTTGGCCTGAGGGACCACCGCCTTGTAGGTGGGAGGTCCCAAATACGATTCGATGGCAAACGGACTGAAGTCCGTCCGTCATCGTAATGACCCCCTATGTTGTAATTCTGAAGTGTGCTGGAAACAGAGATTTTATTAGGAACAACATAAATCAAGACTCCTTACTCTGTGATGCACAAATGATAAACATTCTGAGAAACCTGATTTACGTACATTTTTACTTGTGAGCTATATAATTTTATTAGTAAAACTGTATGTCTAGCAAAGTTAGTTGCCACTTTAATAAAAAAAAAGCCACTGTCAGTAAATACAGTTTGCTATCACATGTGCTTTAGTTACATTCAAGTATTAAACCTCCTCAAGTCGAATAAAGTTGTGGGTCGCAAACGTTTGTCGTGGGTTTTGGTTGTAAAAAGTTTGGAAACCACCGGCGTACACCATTTTCACAAGGCTTACAATGATTCTGCAGATTCAACCATTTGTGAGTCACCCATAGATTATACATTCTTCAACAGTGTATAATGGCTTACAATTTTCCTTGAACTTCTGGAAATAAATGTCTGTACCGTATACATTTCCAGTTTATATAAACATTTATGATAGCACTACATGGCAACTCTTCAATGTCATCATGTGCACAGAACTCCACAGGTGAGTAAAGTATTGTAAACATAAGTTTTTTTTCTCCAAAATATCTCGGCAACAGGACTTTGATTTAAGCCGCAACCTATTAATAATATAAGTCTGCAAATCACACTAGTCACAGTCAGTTTCTACCTTTGTTAAATGAAGTACTGCTAACTCCCAAAATTTTGCTAGCAGTTAAACAGTGCACCATATACATTTTACCATACTGAATCAAATCAGCCTTGTCTGCATGACTACACTATTTATATTTCATGGATGCACACATGCACAAACAATCAATGCATGCTGTAAACATTTGTGTGCCCTTTTTCTAATTATTTTATTTTCTAAAATGACTGAGTGGTTTATAGTGTAATTTGAGGAGCAACATCTTAGATAATGTCATCAGTGATGTCTTCAATGATGTCATTTAACATGTCATGAGTGATGTAATATGCGAGGTCATAAATAGTGCATGGTGGGAGCGCAAGTTATAGTTGAGCTCAGTGAACTAAACTGGTGAATTTTAGATTTTTTCAGTTTTTTAAGCATTAGTTTCTAACTCATTTTATCACCTAACAATAAGGTTACTTTAACCTTTAGTTTTTTCAGTTAATTTCTAGTATTTTTAAATGTAAGCTAAGATCTTATTACCATACCTACCTATAACACTACTTTAATCTTTATTTTTTTCAGTGAATTTCTGGTGATTTTTAATATATTTGGAGATCATATTACCATACCTGACTATAACATCTATTTAACCTTTCTTTTTTTATTGAATTCCAATGATTTCTTTAACATATTCAGCCAACACCTCTACTGTGCACAGCCTTCTGCCATTTGCAACCATGGTTGGGACAGGCCTACCCCTTGCTGGTGGTCAATCCATGGTCCAGTTGCTGCCCCTGCTCCCATCCTACTTTCCCTCTGTTCTCCATCTGCACACCAGTGCACCCCACTCCTGTTCTCCATGGTCAGCTTACTTCCTCTGCCCCCTTCTGCTTGTCCTCTTATCTCTTTCTGCATTCCCCAGCCCCTCCCACCTGCCATCCTTGGTCAGCTTGCTGCCCCTGTCCCTCAACCCTCTGCCCTCTGTTCTCCGTGTGCATGCTCCTGTTACGACATGCCTGCCCCATGGTCCATTGTGATGTCCCTGCCAATCCCAACCTGTCCTCTTTTGTCAACTTGCTAACCCTGTCCCCCGCCCCCTGCCCTCCACTCTCCATGTGTATGCCCCTGCCCCTCCCTTATGCCCTCCAAGGTCAATTGCACTGTCCCTGCCCACTCAAGCCTACTTGCCATGGTCGTATTGCTGTCCCTCCTCCTTCTGCCTGCTCTCAGGTCACCATCTGTGTGCCACTATCCCATTTGATTAGCCCTCTGTGGACAGCTGACTGTCCCTGTCTATGGATGGCTTGCCCTACGTGGCCAGCTTGCTGCTCTTGCCCCCTCTTCCCTGCCTGTCATTCTCTGTGCGTGGGTCCTTGCCCCCTCCCTCCTGCACTCTATAGTCTTTTTTGCTGCCCCTGCAGGTCTTTCCTTCCTGGTCAACTTGCTGTCCTTGCCCCCTCCCTCCTGCACTCTATAGTCTTTTTTGCTGCCCCTGCAGGTCTTTCCTTCCTGGTCAACTTGCTGTCCCTGCCCCCTTCTTCCTGGCCTCTGCTATCCAAGTCTGTCCCTGCCCCCTCCCTCCTGCCTCATATTATCTTTTGTGCTTCCAATGGCCTCTTGCTTGCCCACTAGGCTTAGCTTGCAGCTCCTACCCATCTCCTATGTGCCCTCTGTTGTCTGTGTCCATGCCCCTACCCCTTCCATCTTGCCCTGCATGGTCCGATGTGCTACCACTGCCCCTCCCCCTTGCCCTCCATAGTTAGCTTGTTTTCGCTATCCCTATCCTCTCCCCTTGCCCTTCAGTGTCTGGGTCTATGCTCCTGCCCCCTCCAGCTTTGTGTGGTCCATTGTGCTGCCAATGCCCTTTCTGCTTGCCCCAAGTGGTTAGCTTGCTGCCCATGTCCTACTCCCCCCTGCCCTCTGTAGACCATGTGCATGGCCCTGCCCCCACCCTCCTGGCCTGCATGGTCCATTGAGCTGACACTGCTCCTCTTACCTGCCCGGCATGGTCAGATTACTGTCCATGTCTCCTCCCTCTGCCTTCCATTGTCTGAGTCCATGCTCCTATACCCTCCTTCCTGTCCTCCATGATTCATTGTGCTTCCACTGCTTCTCCTACCTGACCTATCTGGTCTGTTATGCTGCCACTGCCCCATTGCCTGTCCTGCATGATAAGCTTGCTGCCCCTCTCTCCTTCCTCTGACCTCCTGTGTTGTCTGAGTCCAGCTCCTACCTACTCCCTTCTGCCCTCCATGGTCCCTTGTGCAAGCCTCAGCCCTCTCCCTCTTGCCCACCCTGGTCTGTTGTGCTGCTACTAACTCTACCACCTGCCCTGCATATTCAGCTTGCTGCCCCATGACCCTCTCCCACATTCCCTCATTTGTCCATGTGTATGCCCTGTCCCATTCATCCTGTCCTCCATGGTGCATTGTGCTTCCACTGCCCCTCCCACCTGCCAAAACATGATCCACTTGCTGCTCCTGCCCCTACCCCTTGCCCTCCATTGTCCAAGTACATGCCTCTGTCCCCTTCCTCCTACCCTCCATGGACCACTGAGCTGCCTGGTATCCCTCCTGCCTGCCCTATGATGTCTGTTGTGCTGCCATGTCATTTGAGATGTCATAAGTGATGTCATCAGTGATGTCCCTGACCATGTCATAAGTGATGTAATATGTGAAGTCATACACAGTGTATTGCAGGGGTTTTAGTTATAGTTAGCTCAGGTAACTATAACTGCTTCATTTCTATGGTTTTGTACAAGTGAAATGTGAGCCTAACTATAATGTCCTTGCAACCTTTGGTTTTTTCAGTGAATACCTAAGTTTTTTTAATTATATTTCCTTCCTATAACATCTCTGTAACCTTTGTTTTTTTCAGTGAATTTCTAAGCTTTTTTTAATGTTGTTTTCTAACTATAACATCCCTGTAACTTTTGGTTTTTTAAGTGAATTTCTAAGGTTTTTTTAAATTTTGTTTTCTTACTGTAACCTGTAACCTTTGAGAGTGAGTGTGTGAGTGAGTGCACGAGTGCCTACGTGGGTATGTGAGGGAGTGCGTGAGTGTCTCCATGGGTGTGTGAGTGTCTATATGGGTCTGGGAGTGGCTGCACTCGTGTCTCATTGGGTGTGTGAGTGTCTGAGTGGGTCTGTGAGTGGGTGCGTGAGTGCCTGAGTGGGTGCATGAGTGCCTCAGTGGGTCTGTGAGTAAGTGTGAGAGTATCTGAGAGTGCCTCCATGAGTGTGTGAGGCAGTCTGTGAGTGAGTGCATGAGTGTCTGCGTGGATCTGTGATCGGGTGTGTTAGTCTCTGAGTGGGTCTGTCAGAGGGTGTGTGAGTCTCTGAGTGGGACTGGGAGTGGCTGTGTGAGTGGATGTATGGATCTGTGATTGGGTCCATGAGTGTCTGAGTGGGTGTATGTGTCTGAGTAGGTCTGTGAGTGGGTGCATGAGTGCCTGAATGGGTCTGTGAGTGACTGTGTGAGTGGCTGTATGAGTCTGTGAATACATGTCTCAGTGGGTCTGTCAGTGGGTGTCTGCGTGCCCGACTGTGTGAGTGGGTGTCTAAGTGCCTGTATGGGTATGTCAGTAGCTATGTAAGTGACTCAACCACAAAGGTACTGCACCTGCCCTTTTATCCAACACGAGTCTACAGTTTTGCACAAAATATCTACCCAAGTGGAGTTCTTTCTACTGATTAATTACTAAGTGCTACCTCCTTGGGTAAATGTCCAGTACGCATTCTACACTACAGCTGCATAATAGAGCACGAGGCAATGTCACCACTGACCTTGTGTGAATTTTGGTAATGTGATTGTTCCTGGTGTATCTTTATCCAGAAATATGTGGTAACATGAATCCTCCTACAGAGAAGACAACAAGACCACAAAGAGGTAAATCTCCACCAAACAAGGGTCCTTCCTCTTCAGAACTCCTCACCATATTTGTTGAAAAACGTGCTCGGGGGGCGCTTGTTACGCTGTCCATCATCCTGGCAAAAGGCAGGAAGACCTTTGGATATTACTAAGGTGGGCGGGGCCAAACGGGGAAGCATCCAAGTGATTTCCACATTTGCATATTCCTATCAATTTAAAGGGAGAACCATGGAATCTGCTCCCACCAGGAGAGGACAAGCAAGAACCCACTCGTCACAGTGACATATAGATTGCGCTCCAAAAAGACAATGATGCAGTCACCTCCATGAAGGATTTCAGATCATTTTTCAATATGGAATTGCTAAGAAAACACTGGTCTCAGTGTAGGCTGTATTGTACTGAACGTATATATATATAAATCTCTGATATGAATTCCTTACCTTAGCCGAGACATGTTGAGTAACGTGCGAGTGGTTGAGGCGATGGAGCTTCTCCAGGAGTCTGGGAGGCTTGACTTTGTGGCTGGGGCGAGAGTTGGTGGCCCGTCCTGCATGGTGCGCATCAGCAGGGGTGGCTACGGCAATCGTGATCTGCTCACCGCCGTGAAAGTGGCAGGCGGTGGTGGCTGCACATAAAGGGGTAAGTGGGAGGGGACACTCTGTGTCAAGGAGAGCGGCCGAGGCAGGGAGGTGGGTAGTATGGTGTGGGCCACGCCTCGGCCCTTGTGCACCTGTTGGATTCTGTGTATGCGGGTGAGCGTCAAAAGTAACAAGCACTCCCTAACTACCTATATTGCTTTACAGAGGCTCACTAGAGCTCTCTGGGGCTATCCATTATATGCATCTAACAGTCCAAACTCTTGTTCATTGTCTTTTTATTGTTTTATTACATTATTATTTTCTTTTTTTTCATTCTTCCAAATGAACAAAAAATATAAAAGACATGTTTAAAATTCACATTGATTCAAATATACAAAAATGTCATCTATTAATACAAATGATCATTACATTAGTGTATTTCATTACTTCAAAGAATAAATCATATATCAAAACATGTGATATATCCCTCAAATTCTTTTGTACCACACAATCATTCTAACCTATCATACCACCACACAGCACCACTCTCTCATCACATACATCCACCACCCCGCCTAGATCACATACACTTTAAATAACACGGAAGGCACAACTCAAAAGATGTCCGTGAAAGTGTTGTAGGTTTGGGTATCCAGACAACTGAGTCAACGCACGTTTCGGTGGCAATTTTCAATTTGCAACAACCTTCATCAGGACCACCCATAAAAAGTACAAAGGTGAGTGGTTGGGGAATAGCTGGTATGCTAAACAGCTGGTATAAACATCCTTTCTTCACAGACCAAGTTAAAATGTATAGGGATCCCAGCAGTGGTCTGTCAAATAGGAATCCGGGAGAGAGTATGCATCATGTTTTATACAACCTTGCAGTGTTTCTTTTTTATATATTATACAGTTTCCAGTGTTGACTTTGTTTTGTATTGTGTTGCCGAAGTAGTTCCTAAAGGATAACCGCCTGATATCCACAACCAGAAAGTGGCCCACGTGTCACACCATGCTTGTTTATTTAATGGCGCCATTGAATAAACAAGCATGGTGTGACACGCGGGTTATGGTCATGGTGTGACACGAGGGGAGGATGAAGACAGGGACAAGGAGCTCATGGAGGATGAGGATTTCATTGAGAAGCACATGAGGCGGCACCGGGAGGGGGCGTGGACAGGGAGGGTGGAAGCGTAGACGTTCTGGGGTGGGAGAGGAGCCTCCAGGAGTCATTGCAGAACAATGGGGGTACGATGGAGATGTCAGGACAGGCGCAGGGTACCAGCACACCAGTCCTGTCGCCTTTATTACAGGTTCAGAAGCGATGCAGATTTCTGGACTCGGTAGACCTGGGTTCGGCTTGTCAACACCGAGGGAAGAGAGGGCTGAGTCCAGCGCGGTTCACATGATGTCGGGGTGGATCCCTACGTGGCATACATAAGAAGGCTGAGACGACCTCGTTGGACCCATCATCTGGAAGATCTAGGATGGCCTCTGGCACACACTCGGCAACGGGCAGGCGACTATCGTCGGCGGAGCAGCTGGGACAGGCTAATGCAGCCCCTCCTGGGCACCGCACATCGCACTACGGTTTTGACTTTTGGATTGTTATGTTATGTTATGTTATAAGCACTTGTAATGCGCAAAGGCTACTCAGGAGTGTCCCGGCGTTTGACCCGGCGTTTGACATCCAAACGGGATATGTGTGCGGGCCCAAGTTGGGGCGACATGGAGTCACAGTATTATACTATGAGGCTGATAGGCAGGAGGAAGGTGAAGTGCAGGATGAGGAGCCAGGTTGCGTTGGGGGAGCTCAACTAATCAAGTGTCAAGTGTGTTACAGGTTACCACCAAGCAGCCGGCTAGGTTTACAGAGCTGGAAAGGCCCGTGGAAAGGCGGACTGCAAGAGCACGGGCACCAACCTTGGCCCCAGGTAAGGCTTAGGACACAACAGGGGCTCCAAAGATGGTATCCACAGGCGTGGATGTGAGTGGCATACTGGGGGTAGGTGAAGCATTTGCATAAAGGAAAGTACGTGATGGATGTGGGCAACGATGAACAGGATAGTGCCCATTGTAAGAAAAGCGGAGACAGTAAGATGGAGGGTGGTACTGTCACAGGGGCAAGTAGTGGGGTGACAGAAGAGGCAGGGTAAAAGAAGGTTGGGCTTGAAAGCAAAGAACTTAAAATAAAGAGGTTACCCTACATGGCCATTACTAAACCATTGGGGGCTCATCTCATGCTAGTCACAGAAGAGCGTCTTTGGAAGGGGGAATATGTTTAGATGCTTAAACTCCTACATAGAGATGTGCGCTCCAAGGATGGTTCAAAAGAAGAATATGAGTTGGCAAAGTGACCTAAGGTAAGGTACCCCTCCCAATAGAGAATTGGACCGCTGCATTTTTAATTTATGCCCGCATATAACGTGAAAAATATCTGGAGCACTGCATGGCCATGTTTAAGTAAATGGCTGTAATTCCGAAGGCTCAACTCATGGGGGGAGGATATGTCTGGGCCCAATACAATGAAGAATTCAGGGCATGCTTGGTCTGGGACCCGGAAGGTAAGTGAGGGGAATTGAATTTCGATCTCTGGCAGCACACCATGGGGGGTGCAAAGCTGGGTAAGACTATTTTTACAGCAAGTGGCCTGCCGATAGCATATCACCCCTTTCAGGGCCGCCCCACCTGGGGAGGGGTGGCGGTGGCAGCAAAGGCACAGCCTGGGGCAGGGGTCACTTGCTAGGATTTCAACAAGGGAATGTGCACTCTGGAGTACTGCAAATTCCGCCATGAGTGTTCAAAATGCGGGGGCCGGCACCCCCTTATCAACTGTTTTGGAGCTGGAAGTGGGTCCCATTGTCAGGGAGCAGGGCAGTGGCAGCAGTATGGGTGAGGTTAAGAGGGCGTCAGTAACAGCAGTTCTTGGGTTCTTGAGGCAGTAGGGGGCCCCAGAATCTGGTGCAAAGGCTTGTACTCTGGTTAACCTCAACAGGTTGGAGTACTGGCTGGGGTTTACGGGTGACCAGAAGAGTCACAGTTGTTGCGGGAGGGGTTTCATTGGGGTTTCCGCCCTGGGTGCGGGGGTCCTCGGGCACAGCGGTGGGCAGGTAACTTGCGCTCAGCCAAGGAGCACAGACAGGCAGTGTGGGAAAATTGGAGAAAGAGGTCTCTGAGGGTACGATGACAGGACCCTTTCACGATTGACCAATGGAGAACCAGATCATTTCACCAATTGGAGAGCTGCGCAAGAAGGAGAAAGGCCAATTGTGTTTGGTACAGCATTTGTCCTGGCCAGAGGTAGTGCCAATAAACAATTTCACTGCAGAGGAATTGGCATCGGTGTCGTACTCCTCGGTAGATGAGGCCATGTCACTGGTGGTGACGGCGGGCCTGGGGGCATTGATGTAAAGTGTGATGTGAGGTCCAAATTTCAGCTGCTTCCAGTGTTTCAGCTCTTGGGCATACACTTTGAAGACTAATGGTATGAGGACAAAGCTTTACCAATTTGGAGCTCCATATCATGCGCCCTGTTCGAGTGCTTCAGCTCAATATTTCAATGCTGGTTACATGGCAGAAGGGCCATCAGCTGGTAACCCACTACTTAGATGATTTCTTTTTTGTGGGAACACCCAGTACAGTGGACTGCCAGTCTCTCCTGGTAGGGTTCCAAGAGCTCATGGGTGACCTAGAAGTGCCTACGGTGCCGGAAAAAACAAAGGGTCTGCAAACAGAGTTACCGTTCCTGGGCATTGAGATTGATTCTAAATTAATGGAGGCAAGGTTGAATCAGGAGAAAGCAAGAAAAGATGCTATCGCTGTTGACTGCCATGTTAGCAAGGGAAAAGGTGAGGGAGATTCAGCTGCTGTTGGGCCACCCAAACTTCATGTGCAGGGTGGTAAGGACAGAGAGGACTTTCTGCAGGATGCTGGAACGTGTGCTATCCGGCTTTTTACTGCCTCCTCACCATGTCAGGCTTTCAGCAGGGGTCAAGGAGGACCTTAGAACGTGGTGCTGTTTCTTGCAGTCCTTTAATAGCATTCCTTTGGTGAGACGGGTGGACTTTGACGTCTGGATTTTCTCAGATGAAGCTGAGGGGCTAGGTTTCGGACTGTATTGGCAGGGCTGATGTGCAGAACCCTGGCCTGTGCACTGGAGCAATGGGGGCAGGAGCATAGCTTTCTTGGAATTGTTTCCTTTACTGGTAGCAGTGACACTGTGGGGCACAGAGCTAGCACACAGGAAGGTGCACTTTCGAGTCGACAATATGTCAGTGGTAGAAGTAGTGAACCGACAGTCCACCGGGGGCATGCAGGTACTGAAGCTGCTGCAGGTTTTTGTGTTGGGCTGTTTGACATATGACATTTCTTTCATGGTGCAGCACGTGCCCATTGTGGCCAATGACATTGCGGATGCTTTGTCTTGTTCACAGTGGGGGAGATTCTGGGTTGATCAAGGACGCCGACAGAGACCCGATGCCAATGCCGGAGAAGTTGTGGTCCGTAAGGAACACTGGATGGTAAAACTGGTGGTAGGGTCCCTTGCAGAGTCGACAAGGATAGCATAAGCTCATGCATGGAAGGAATTCCTAGCATCAGGGGTGCAGCGTCGGAAGGAAGTTTGGTTGCAGGCAGAAGATATGATTCAATATATCTTGGACCTAAAAAACAGGGGCTTATAACTGGTTACCATTACCGGAAAATTGACTGGAATTGCCTTTATGGGAAAATTGTTATGGGGATACCCTTCAACGGCAGGTGAATGGGCTGCAGGATGCTGGGATGGGCTCGCAGGCCGTTATCTTGGAATTTACTTTGCAAAGTGTTGCACCAGTTGCCAGAGGTGTACAGGGACACGTCAGGGACTTGCTTGTTCTCCACTCTTAGGGTGTGAATATTTTTTGGGGCGTTACCGGTGTTAAAATTGCTGAGGAGAAGAGGTACGGGTGGAGTTATGTGGAAAGACGTTTCCAGGAGGGCTGGTATGGAGATATGACTTAGCCGCTCCAAATCCGATCAAAGAGCGCAGGGAAGAGTGTCATCTTGCAGGCACTAGGTTCGCCAGGGCCCTGTCCAGTGGCGTGGGTTGAGCACTGGGCAAATTGTTGTGCAATGGACCTTGGTCTTGTTTTTTACCCTAGGGCTGGGGACAAAGTGATGGCGTATCAGCTGCTAGCTTTGCTGCAGAAGGCCATGGTTCGGCTGGGAGTGCATGCTGCCAATTATGGCACACATTCTTTTCAGCTTCAATAATTGATTGTTTTCTATTACTTGGAAGGAGAAAGCAGGCATCTCTTGGAGAGATCTATGGCAGACATTGAATGGCATGATGGAGGGTGGGAGGTGTCTGGACTCGTTGTTTCTTCACCTAGGGGATAATAATTTGGTTAAAGAGAAGGGGGTAGTGTTGATGAGGAACATGAAAAGGGACTTGTTGCCGATTAAGGAGAATTGGGCTGGTTGTTTTGTTTTGTGGACAGAGTTTGAGCCACACAATATATGGAGAGGGGCAAGCAAGCCTGCTGCGATAGACAGGGCACAGAAGAAACTGAATGGGGCGGTCACGCTTTTGTAGGGAGATCGGTTTTGAGCGGATTTGCCATTTGGACATAAACTTCGAGGCCATATGGCTTTTTAGGGGAGATGGGGTGCTTCTGTCTCGAATAGGCATGGACCTGTATTTTCTGGAGCTTAGAAAAGTGTTGGGTAGGATGCTGCATATCAGGTGTGAGGGGCTCAAGTTAGCAACCACACCTACCGCGGGTGTAGAAAAGGGGGCAGGATCCCACTCCCTTTTTCTGGGTGGCGGGGCCTTGAAAGTTTGCCAGGAGTTGGCAGAAGTTTGGTTGGCATTGCCAGTTGGTAAACCATGTGCAAGGTGAGGGTAGGCAGATAGTTCAAGGTTCAGTTTAGGACATTTGGTTACTTACATGTTCATACATGCAGTCTTAGGATGGATGGGGAATAGAAAGTTGAAAATGTTGAAATGCATTACATTTAAATGTGTTAGCTGTGGGGTGGGTATGATGGGGGGACTGTAGGAGTGGGGCTAGGGGTTAGTTCACTTGATGTACAGAGAGGTTTTAGTTTTGTAAGGCGGTTGGCCAGGGACTTGTGATATGCACCTGTTTCAATAAAGCGGCCTTTTTCACACAGTAAGTGGTCAGTTTTCTGTGCGGCACTCCTCTCTCCTAAGATTGCTATGTTTAAATAATACATTTGCGTAGGTGATGTGGCTCCTCTTGTTCATAAAGACAAGAGGAGTCCTTTGCGCCGCTGGTGCATCACTTTTTATCACATAAAAAGTGACACACCTGCTGCACACGGGGCTTGTAAACAAGCCCCAAAGAGAATCGCATCCCCCAATAACATTTTGGGGCAGTTAGAGTCTTACCTCAAACGCATTTTGGTGCTTTTTTACAAGCTCCTTGTGCCACTGGTACATCACTTTTTCCCATATTAAAAGTGACGCACTGGCTGGCAAGGGGCTTGTAAATAAGCCCCTTTTGTTTTTTAATGAGATACGGAAAAGTTTCAGTTAACCATGGTCCACCAGCATAGCAGAAACCCACTCTTTAGATACTGCGTTTTAAATATTTAATGCGAAGCAATTCATTGAAAACATTTCACGAGGAATACATACACCTGCGGGTGGTAGGGATGTGTGCCAGTGAGTCATGAGCATCTCTAAATACTGCTAGGATACAGGAATGCTGCTTATGCTTTGCGGCAAGAAGTGTAGGCCCAACAGTAATTATTTCCCACATTAAAAATGCTGACATGATTAGAGCAGCGCCAGTTCCAGCATGTACCGTACGGTGACTGACAGCTGCTGTGAAGCGTCGCAGTGTTAATAAAACGAAAAATATTGCACATTAGCAACTAACTGCCGCCCGAACAATTCTGAAGCCTGGATGAAGTGCAGTGTTATCACTTTTACCAGGGCTGAAATGTTTATATATGCTTTAGAGAGGAAATTATGTGCGACACCTCGTGAATTTGCCTGTTTCATTTCCTTTCTGCTCGCACTGGAACGTCAGACAGTGTCGTGTCAGCTGCTCTCAGGCAGGGATTTCATTTTGGAGCAGCAGTCAGCGCGCTCTTTTGATCCCGCCTGGAGTAGCGTCAGCCCTTTCACTCTGGGTGACTGGCATTAAACAACTCGTTGGCGAATGTGTGTGGAGGAATAACCCATGGACAAAGGCGCGCGCGGGAAGGTCGGGTGGGACCAGAGGGGTGTGCGGCCTTATCCCCGTAGAAACCAAATTCTGCAAAAAACTGTAAATTAAGCAGAGCCGCCTAGCCCTTTGCTGTTCACCAGCTGACGAATTGTCAAGGTGGACGTTGTTTATCCTCTTGCCAGCTAATAATATTTCCAGAAGAAAATTGGCGAACAACGTTCTCAGGTATGGTTTTGTTTTCAGCACAAAAGCGGTTATTGGGAACTTTATGCCATAAGGAAGCTAATTCAAAAGGAAGCGAGGAGTAAGAAAAACAAACTATTTTATATTGCACGTTGTTGAAAGTAAAGAAGAGCTCTCCTTTGCACAGCAGCTAAAAGAATCGCGTTGTACATGACAATAGAACATCTTGTGCGAGAGTACATACATGCAATCATAGTGCGCCTCTTTTGGTATGCTAATGAATTTTTTTTCACATCTCCTAAGTTCACTAACAGGGGATAATGGCCTCTTTAGAGGAGATTAACTTAAATGCTGTTGAACCTTTTCAGTTATGGGCCCGCACTGAAGGCAAGGGTGCATAATTATGGAAGGAACTGTTAATGTATGATAGTAGGTGAACTATGATCCTATTAGTGTCTGTCTATTTTACCCAAGACATGTGTTGGAAACAAGGTAACTGGTTGAGGGGGGTGAAACCCTATTCAAGCAGTAACCACGATCTCTGTCAAGGTGAAACACAAGCAAACCCAAAATGAACCTGTGCTTAACCCTCTGGAAGCTTGGCACAAAGCAGTCAGGCTTAACTTGGAGGCAATGTGTAAAGTATTTATGCAGCACAGTAATAAAGTGAAAACACAAGAAAAATTCCACAAATTTAGAAAAATAGAGTTACGTTTAATAAATTATTTGAGACCAAAATCACAAAAATCCAACCAGTTGAACTGGAGATATTCAGTTTTAACTTTTTAAGTAAAAATAGTGCCTAGAAGCACAAAGTGCCAACTATGGTTAGCTGTTCGCACTGGACCAGGACGAAGTCACAAGTTCAGGCCGACCAAGATGACGCAGTTGGTCGGATACAGGGACCAAGTTAGGTCCGCTAAACAAAGTACCTTAAATCCTGGTTGCGTAGCGTTGTGAGATCCCGCGTCGAGGGTGGGTTGTGTAGCAGCTGTTCAGACGACACTGCAGGGCTGCGATGTGGAGTCCTGCTTTAACGTCCTGGATGCCGTCAGCGAGGGGCTTGCGATGCGAAGACTTGCATTGAGGATATATTGTGCAGCGGCGGTTCCAAAGAGGCTCCGGACTGCAATGTGAAGTTTTTCATAGGGGATATGTTGCGCTGAGGTGGTTCCATAGTGGAGCTGCAAGGAGATGCATCACGCTGTGTTGGTTCTCCACCTAAAGATTCACCAAGCTACACACATGAAAGGTCATCTCTTGGACCCTATTTTTTCAAATATAACAGAACTAAAAGGGAGGGAACCTATCCCCGTCCCCTGGTCAGATCACTTCTTAGTTCCGTTTCTGTGGTACCCACCTACCACTGACCCTCACACATCAGCTTTACGTACCCAAGCCCGGCAATGGCCCAAACTGGTTACAGAGGACTGGACTCGTGTACTTGAATCTACCAAACCCATATATGATTCCGACCCATCAGTAGCAAACAGAAAGTTCTCTGCATGGATCGAGAATGCATTAGACACAGTATTACCCAAAAAAACCCTATTAAAAAAAGGTGGACCCAACAAATCCCCTTGGTTTACTTTGGAACTTCGCAAATTAAAACAACAATGCAAGAGACTAGAAAGAGCATGGAGGAAAGACTTTGCCAGTGAGAAAAAAGCCGAATATAGATCATCTATTACATCCTATAAAGTGGCATTAAAAACAACACAGGCTGCCTATTACGAAGAAAAAATTCGATCCTCTTCTAATTCCTCCAGAGAAACATTTCGTATTGTTAAAAAACTCCTGAAAGTTCCGGATCCACCTTCAGCCCCTGACCCTTTTGGCCACCGATGTGACGAACTAGCAGAATTCTTCTCCACCAAAATTCAAAATATTTTAAAACACTTCCCACTTAACACCAAGGAGCACTGTTCTGAGCCTCACAACTCAGAACCTCAGAGTAGTGCTCATTGTCTAAATTCCTATGCCCCTCTGACAGAGGAACTACTTTCCCCTATCCTAGACTCGGTCAAGAGTGGGTCTCCGCTCGACCCGGCCCCGTTTAACATACTAAAGTCAGCAACACCCATCATTAATTCCCCCATCACTAATTTAATTAATGCCTCCTTAACATTGGGCATAGTTCCCCTGGACTGGAAAAAGGCCATTGTTAGACTTGGCATCTTTTGGCGTGTTTCCCCTGACTTTTTGCTTTCTGACCTCCCGGTTTTGACTCTGTTTGTGCTGGTGTAATGATTCTGCGCACTTTCCTCACTGCTGTCCAGTGGGAAAGTGCAAGTGCTCTGTGTAAAATGTGTTATGGATTGGTGTTTCCATGATTGGCCTATTTGGTTTATGTGTCAGTCCTTTGTAAAGTGCACTGCGAGTGCCAGGGCCTATAGACCAAATGCTGTTGGTGGGCTGCAGCACTGGATTGTGCCACCCACGCAAACAGCCCGTAAAGTGTAACTCGGGCCTGCCAACGCGGAGCCTGTGCGCAGCCTGGGGCTGCCATGTCGACTTGGCAAGTGCACACACTTGCAAGTCCCTAAACCTTCCCTTTGCTACATGTTAGCCACCCCAAAGGTAGGCCCAAGGTACCCCTGTGGGCAGGGTGCGTTGTATGCGAAAGGTAGGACATGCCCTGGTGTGTGTGGCATGTCCTGATAGTGAATTACAGCCTAGTTCGTTTTTCACTATTGCAAGGCTACCTGTTCCCCATAGGCCAGAACGGGCAGTTTTGATTATTACAGCTTATAATCCTAACTGACCCCGGGAACTTGGTAGGGAGTCGAGTTTAGTATGCCTGGACTCAGAATGATAAAATGCATCTTTTAGTGAAGTTGGTTTTAACATTCTGTGTTTGAAAATACCACTTTTAGAAAGTGGGTATTTTCTTGTCTAACCATCCAAGCCTGCATCTGCGAGGTTGTGTATTCCTTGTCTGGAGTATGAGTGACAGGGGCTGGGGGATGCCAGGAGACAGGGTGAGTCAGCACAGGGCTGAATAGCAAGATCTACATGTAGATGGGTGGGAGGGGTCGCACCTGGGCCCTGAATAGGACAGTGCCTTCCTCCACAATGCTGGCTCCACCTCCTGTGGTGCGTCTGATGTCCCTGGCCTACTCACTGAAAGAAGGGACGGAGACTTGTCAACAAAGTGCTCCAGAACTGGTTTGGACTAGGCAAAGGCCTCTCTGCCTTCAGAGAACAAAGGAATTTGGGATATAAATATTGGGGCCCTGACCCCATGAATTTAGATCTCGCTGGAATCAAGGAACCTGCCAAGACGAAGAGCTGGAAGAGCTGCCAGGAGGAGTACTGCCCCTTTGCTGTGTTGTTGCTTTGTTGGGTTGGCCTGCAGCTGCTGCTTCTGCCTTGGGCAGTGAAAGGACTGAACTTTCTACAAACTTGTGCTGAGTATCTCCAAGGGCCTGGAACTGAGCTGGCCTCCTGTTAAGAAGTCTCAGGGACTGCAAAGACTTCACAAGCCTCTGGGTACCGCTTCTGGAACGCTGTTTCAGTTGCCACAGAGGAAGGGAACCGCAACCGACTCCGTCAACCGAATCCATCCCTGGCCGGTGACCTGTTTGCACCGCAGACCGCATCGCCCCGCTTCGCATCGCAACTCTGGTCTCATCGTGGGCGACGTCCGACGCCGCCAACACCGAGCCGCTGCTTGCACCGTGACCTGTGGGCACCGCAGTTCGCATCGCATCGCTTCACTGAACCAACCGGACCCGACCGACGCGGTCGCTGCAACTGGCTCAAGAGTCGTGACCGCACCGCATTTGGGGCACCGCTCGCACGTCTGCGACGCACCGGTCCGACTCGCACCGCTGTCCGACGCCAGCTCCGCACTCCGGCTTGGTCGCCTGCATCGCAACCTGTCAGCACCGCATCGAGCATCGTCTCCCCCTGCATCGCACGCCTTGGACTCACCGACTCCGTCTGCACGACGCTCATCGAGCCGCTGCCTGCACCGCATCGAGGGACACCGCACCTTGCATCGCTCCGTCTTGCACCGCAACCGCGACGAACGCCGACCGGCTCGTACACTCCGTACCAGCCACAACGAGAAAGGTACTGTGACCGAGTCTGTTCACGACTCTGCTGGCCCGTATCGACGCGGTCGGCTGGAACTGTTAGACTCTGTGGTTTTCAGCATCGCGGTAGGCTCGGACGGAGCTACCGACTCGTACGAACTTTGTTTTTGAACTATTCCTGCAAAGAAGAAGTTAACTTATCAAGTATTCGTTTTTAAAGTATAGTATTGTGGATTTTTGTCGTAATTGGTCTTGTCTTGGGTATATAAAATAGTGGTTATTTTTCTAAACTGGTGTGGTGTCCGTTTGTAGTGCTTACACTGTATTACTGTTGGTTATGTGCAAATGCTTTACACACTGCCTCTGAATTAAGCCTGACTGCTCGTGCCAAGCTACCACGAGGGTGAGCAGGGGTTACTTCACGAGTGTAACACCCTTACCCTGACTAGGAAGAAGGGTCCCTACTTGGACAAAGGTGCAAGCCCTTGCCAACTAGAGATCCCATTTCTAACATTGGTTGTCAGCGGTGAGGATAGGACTTGTGTTTGCACTTGACTTACAGTGATTGGTGTGCACTACTACCATATCGCAGACCATTACGTACCACATACTGGTTCTTTTTCTTTTGGCCTATTTTTGATCTTGCCAGTTTTCTACTCACTACTTTTGTCATGCCTGACACAGCTGCATCATCCGTTGCATCTCTGGAAATTATCTTTGAGGAGGATAGGTTGGAAACCTACGCCGTAAAGGAACTACGAGCAATTTGTAAAAACCTGAAAGTCCAAATTAAAGGCCTCACAAGGAAGGAGGAGCTACAGAAGGCGCTGAGGGCCTGGGTAGCAGCCAGACATGCCAGTGGGCAGCCTGGTAATCTCAGTGAGGAGGTGGAGGAGCCTATTTCCAGGGTGGATATGCTTTTGGGTAGGGGGAACCCGCCAGGTCAGGCAGCAGCAGTCTGTCCCCAGAGGAGCTGGAGGACAGGCGGGAGGCGAGGCAGTTTGAGCTACAGAAGCTCAGGCTGGAGAGTGAGCGGGAGGAGAAGAGATTGGCCATAGAGGAGAAGAAGATGCTCTTAGAGCATGAGAGAGAACTGAAGGAGCTAGAACTTAGGAGTAAGTCAGGCTCAGATGGTGGCAGCAATTCGTCCAGAAAAGCAGACAGGATTGTGCACATTCCCAAGAATGTAGGCAAGGAGTTCAAGAAGGGGGATGACATACAAAGGTGGTTTCAGGGTTATGAGGCAGCCATACACATGAATGGGGTCCATGAGGAGAATTGGGGAGCAGGATTGTGGCCACTTTTCCCTGAAGAAGCAAGGGATGCACTGATAGCTTTGGGTAAGGGGTATCACCTCACCTATGCTGACATGAAGGATGCCCTTCTCACGAAGTATGGTCTTACTCCTGAAAAGTACAGGGATCAGTTCAGGTCCAGTAAGAAGTCTGATGCCAACACTTGGTTGGAATGTGTGGATGTGTTCTGCAGGTCGCTGGATGGTTGGGTAAAGGGCAGTAGTGTAACAGATTTTCAGGGGCTCTACAACTTGATTGCATGGGAGCACTTGTCTAGTCTATGTTTTGCAGATCTGCGCCAGCACCTAGTTGATAGTAAGCTAACTGACCCCAGGAAGCTTGCTATGGAAGCGGACCGCTGGGTGAGTACCAGGGTCCACAAGAAAGCGTTTGGGGAGACTCCGCCAAAGGTGGGCAGGGTCCCCAGCAGAAAGGTGGGGGGACAAGGGTAAAGCACAGGAGTTCTCTAAAGGGCCCCAAACTAGTACCCAGGGTAAAGGTTCCCAGCCCCCCGGTGATAAGAAGAAAGGGGTCTCTACGGGAAGCCTGTTGAGACCGGCCCCCACAAGTGTTATGCATGTGACCAGGTAGGTCACTTTAAGGGGGACCCCAAGTGCCCGAAGGGGACACAGCCACCCACCGGTGGACAGTCCAAAGTGTTGGCTAGTGTAGCGCTCGGGGAGGAGGGGTGCCCACAGGAGGGTGGGGATCCCGCAGAAATGACCCTTGTCTCACTAGGGGACAGTGAGATGGTCCCAGGAAACCAGGTACCCCCTAACACAAAGAAATATAGCACCTGGGTGACCATTAATGGGAACAGGGTAGAGGCTCTCAGAGACACTGGAGCCAGTGTGACCTCAGTCCGGTGTCACCTGGTGTCTGAGAAGCAAGTAGTCCCAGGAGCATTCCACCAAGTAGTTGCTGTCGACAACTCTGAGCGCCAGTGTATGGTGGCGCAGGTTCCCTTTGAATGGGGGGGTCTCAGGTCCCTTGAGGGTGGTTGTGAGCCCTACCATGCCTGTAGATTGTCTGCTAGGAAATGACCTGGAGCAGTCCTTATGGAAGGAGGTTGAGCTCAGGTCTCACTTGGAGATGCTTGGGTTGCCAGAGTGGGCATGCGTGTCTACTCGGTCAATGGCAGCCAGAAGGGGTGATCAAGAGGACTTGGAGCCTGAAACAGTGGCCCAAGTCCCTGCCAAGAGAAAGGGCAGGGGCGCGGGAAACTGGCCCCCGAAGTTCCCACGGACCGGGAGGAGGCGGACCTCGAGGGGACGCCCCGGTGCCTACAGGGGAGCAGGTAGCCGAACTGGGAGACATCTCTGAGCTGACCCATTGGCAGCAAGAAGGGGGTCCCACCAGGGAGGAGTTCTGCAGGGAGCAGAACGAGTGCCCTACTCTGGAGGGTCTGCGGCAGCAGGCTGCAGACCAGGCAGCTGGTAATCAGTCCGGGTCACATCTGATCTACTGGGAGAGTGGTCTCCTATACAGTGAGCCTAAGGTTGCTGAGCCTGGGTCAGCCCGTGTGCTGGTGGTACCCCAGCGCTTCAGGACCTTCCTACTGGGTCTGGCTCATGACGTGCCTTTGGCAGGACATTTGGGGCAGGACAAGACCTTTGACAGGCTTGTCACCCACTTCTTTTGGCCCCAAATGCGAAGGCAGTCAGATGCACACTGTAGGTCTTGCCAAACTTGCCAGGCAAGTGGTAAGAGTGGGAGGAAGGTCAAAGCTCCTCTCCAACCTTTTCCTGTTGTTGGAACACCCTTTGAAAGGGTAGGGATGGATATTGTGGGGCCACTGGATCCCAAGACAGCCATGGGCAACAGGTACATCCTGGTCTTGGTGGACCATGCCACCCGGTACCCGGAGGCAATCCCTCTCAGGACAACGAACGACGGCTCCAGTGGTGGGCCGGGCGTTAATGGGGATCTTTTCCCGTGTGGGATTCCCCAGAGAGGTGGTTTCTGATAGGGGGACCAATTTCATATCCAAGTATATGACATCCCTGTGGAAGGAGTGTGGTGTAACCTACAAGTTCACCACTCCTTACCACCCACAAGGAAACGGTCTGGTGGAGAGATTCAACCAGACCTTGAAAGGCATGATCAAGGGTCTAACAGAACCCATGAGGCATAAGTGGGACGTCCTCTTGCCATGCCTACTCTTTGCATACAGGGAGGTGCCTCAGAAGTCTCTAGGGTACAGCCCCTTTGAGCTCCTGTATGGCCACCCTGTCAGAGGACCTCTGAGTTTGGTAAAGGAAGGCTGGGAGGCAGCTCCCAGGAAAACTCCCAGGATGTATTTAGCTACATGCTGGCCTTTAGAAACCAAACTGCCCGCTTCAGGAAACTCGCTCAGGCGAACCTAGAAGCAAGCCAGGAAGAAATGAAGAGATGGTATGACCAGAATGCCACTCTGGTCGAATTTCAACCTGGGCAAAAAGTGTGGGTCATGGCCCCAGTGGCACCTTGTGCCTTGCAGGACAAGTGGACTGGGCCATATGAGGTAAAGGAGCGCAAAGTGACCTCACCTACCTGGTGGATTTGCAGGCTCCAAGGAACCCTTTGAGGGTCCTTCACGTGAACCGCCTCAAGCCCCACTTCGAGAGGTCCGAAGTGAGTATGCTCTTGGCGACAGATGATGGGGTGGAAGAGGAGAGTGAGCCTCTCCCTGACCTCCTGTCTACCAAGGAGCATGATGGGTCAGTAGAGGGTGTGATCCTCTCCCCTACTCTGACTCAGGAGCAGCAGGGGGACTGTCGCCAGTTGTTGGGACAGTTCGCCCCACTGTTCTCTCTGACTCCCGGTGTTACTCACTGGTGAACCCATGACGTGGACACTGGTGACAGCCCTCCTGTGAAGCACAAGATTTACAGGTTGACTGACCGGGTCAGAGCCAGCATCAAGGAGGAGGTCTCTAAGATGTTGGCGTTAGGGGTGATTGAGCCCTCCCACAGTCCTTGGGCCAGCCCAGTGGTCTTGGTCCCAAAGGCTGCTGCGCCCGGTGCCACTCCAGAACTCCGGTTTTGTGTGGACTACCGTGGGCTCAATGCCGTCACCAGGACTGACGTGCACCCCATCCCCAGAGCTGATGAGCTCATTGATCGGTTGGGAGCTGCCCGGTTCCTCAGCACGTTTGATTTGACGTCTGGGTACTGGCAGATTGCCTTAACCGATGGGGCCAAGGAGAGATCAGCATTCTCAACCCCAGAAGGTCATTACCAATTCCGGGTGATGCCCTTTGGGTTGAAGAATGCCCCTGCCACCTTTCAGAGGTTGGTCAATCAGGTGTTGGCTGGGCTGGAGGATTTCAGTGCCGCCTACCTGGATGACATTGCTGTGTTCAGTTCCAGCTGGGAAGAACATTTACAGCACCTTGAGAAAGTGTTGAGGGCTCTGCAAGGTGCAGGCCTCACGATCAAGGCCAGTAAGTGCCAGATCGGGCAGGGTTCTGTGGTGTACTTGGGACACCAGGTAGGAAGCGGCCAGGTGGCGCCCCTACAACCCAAGATCGACACCATTCTGGCTTGGGAACCCCCAAGACCCAGACAGAGGTGAGAGCCTTCTTAGGTCTCACCGGTTACTATAGGAGATTTGTTAAGGGCTATGGCACCATCGTTGCCCCCTTAACAGAGCTGACCTCTAAGAGGCAGCCCAGGAAAGTGATCTGGACTGAGTCCTGCCAGAAAGCTTTTGATGCCCTGAAGGCAGCCATGTGCACGGCGCCCGTGCTCAAGGCACCTGACTTCTCCAAGGAATTCGTCGTGCAGACGGACGCTTCAGAGCATGGTGTGGGAGCGGTGCTCTCACAACTGAACGAAGAGGGCCTGGATCAGCCTGTAGTCTTCCTTAGCAGGAGACTACTTCCCAGGGAACAGAGGTGGAGTGCCATAGAAAGGGAAGCTTTTGCTGTGGTCTGGGCACTGAAGAAGTTGAGACCATACCTGTTTGGGACTCACTTCCGGGTTCAGACAGACCACAGGCCCCTCAGATGGTTGATGCAAATGAGGGGTGAGAATCCAAAACTGCTGAGGTGGTCCATCTCCCTACAGGGAATGGACTTTACGGTGGAACACCGTCCTGGTACAAAACACGCCAACGCAGATGGTCTGTCCAGGTTCTTCCGCCTTAGTGAAGAGAACTCCAATGGGGTTGGGTAGTTCTCCCTACTTTCAGCTGGAGGGGACATGTGTTAGACTTGGCATCTTTTGGCGTGTTTCCCCTGACTTTTTGCTTTCTGACCTCCCGGTTTTGACTCTGTTTGTGCTGGTGTAATGATTCTGCGCACTTTCCTCACTGCTGTCCAGTGGGAAAGTGCAAGTGCTCTGTGTAAAATGTGTTATGGATTGGTGTTTCCATGATTGGCCTATTTGGTTTATGTGGCAGTCCCTTGTAAAGTGCACTGCGAGTGCCAGGGCCTATAGACCAAATGCTGTTGGTGGGCTGCAGCACTGGATTGTGCCACCCACGCAAACAGCCCGTAAAGTGTAACTCGGGCCTGCCAACGCGGAGCCTGTGCGCAGCCTGTGGCTGCCATGTCGACTTGGCAAGTTCACACACTTGCAAGTCCCTAAACCTTCCCTTTGCTACATGTTAGCCACCCCAAAGGTAGGCCCAAGGTACCCCTGTGGGCAGGGTGCGTTGTATGCGAAAGGTAGGACATGCCCTGGTGTGTGTGTGGCATGTCCTGATAGTGAATTACAGCCTAGTTCGTTTTTCACTATTGCAAGGCTACCTGTTCCCCATAGGCCAGAACGGGCAGTTTTGATTATTACAGCTTATAATCCTAACTGACCCCGGGAACATGGTAGGGAGTCGAGTTTAGTATGCCTGGACTCAGAATGATAAAATGCATCTTTTAGTGAAGTTGGTTTTAACATTCTGTGTTTGAAAATACCACTTTTAGAAAGTGGGTATTTTTCTTGTCTAACCATCCAAGCCTGCCTCTGCGAGGTTGTGTATTCCTTGTCTGGAGTATGAGTGACAGGGGCTGGGGGATGCCAGGAGACAGGGTGAGTCAGCACAGGGCTGAATAGCAAGATCTACATGTAGATGGGTGGGAGGGGTCGCACCTGGGCCCTGAATAGGACAGTGCCTTCCCTCCACAATGCTGGCTCCACCTCCTGTGGTGCGTCTGATGTCCCTGGCCTACTCACTGAAAGAAGGGATGGAGACTTGTCAACAAAGTGCTCCAGAACTGGTTTGGACTAGGCAAAGGCCTCTCTGCCTTCAGAGAACAAAGGAATTTGGGATATAAATATTGGGGCCCTGACCCCATGAATTTAGATCTCGCTGGAATCAAGGAACCTGCCAAGACGAAGAGCTGGAAGAGCTGCCAGGAGGAGTACTGCCCCTTTGCTGTGTTGTTGCTTTGTTGGGTTGGCCTGCAGCTGCTGCTTCTGCCTTGGGCAGTGAAAGGACTGAACTTTCTACAAACTTGTGCTGAGTATCTCCAAGGGCCTGGAACTGAGCTGGCCTCCTGTTAAGAAGTCTCAGGGACTGCAAAGACTTCACAAGCCTCTGGGTACCGCTTCTGGAACGCTGTTTCAGTTGCCACAGAGGAAGGGAACCGCAACCGACTCCGTCAACCGAATCCATCCCTGGCCGGTGACCTGTTTGCACCGCAGACCGCATCGCCCCGCTTCGCATCGCAACCCTGGTCTCATCGTGGGCGACGTCCGACGCCGCCAACACCGAGCCGCTGCTTGCACCGTGACCTGTGGGCACCGCAGTTCGCATCGCATCGCTTCACTGAACCAGCCGGACCCGACCGACGCGGTCGCTGCAACTGGCTCAAGAGTCGTGACCGCACCGCATTTGGGGCACTGCTCGCACGTCTGCGACGCACCGCTCCGACTCGCACCGCTGTCCGACGCCAGCTCCCGCACTCCGGCTTGGTCGCCTGCATCGCAACCTGTCAGCACCGCATCGAGCATCGTCTCACCCTGCATCGCACGCCTTGGACTCACCGACTCCGTCTGCACAACGCTCATCGAGCCGCTGCCTGCACCGCATCGAGAGACACCGCACCTTGCATCGCTCCGTCTTGCACCGCAACCGCGACGAACGCCGACCGGCTCGTACACTCCGTACCAGCCACAACGAGAAAGGTACTGTGACCGAGTCTGTTCACGACTCTGCTGGCCCGTATCGACGCGGTCGGCTGGAACTGTTAGACTCTGTGGTTTTCAGCATCGCGGTAGGCTCGGACGGAGCTACCGACTCGTACGAACTTTGTTTTTGAACTATTCCTGCAAAGAAGAAGTTAACTTATCAAGTATTCGTTTTTAAAGTATAGTATTGTGGATTTTTGTCGTAATTGGTCTTGTCTTGGGTATATAAAATAGTGGTTATTTTTCTAAACTGGTGTGGTGTCCGTTTGTAGTGCTTACACTGTATTACTGTTGGTTATGTGCAAATGCTTTACACACTGCCTCTGAATTAAGCCTGACTGCTCGTGCCAAGCTACCACGAGGGTGAGCAGGGGTTACTTCATGAGTGTAACACCCTTACCCTGACTAGGAAGAAGGGTCCCTACTTGGACAAAGGTGCAAGCCCTTGCCAACTAGAGATCCCATTTCTAACAGCCATGGTAAGGGCACTTTTGAAGAAACCCCAACTGGATCCCACAGAGATGAGCAACTATCGTCCCATCACCCTATTACCTGGAATTAGCAAGGTGGCAGAGAAATATGTAAACCGCCAACTCTCTGCTCACCTTGAGTCCGCTGGACTTCTCCACGCCTCCCAGACGGGCTTCCGCCCTGGCCAGGGCACGGAGACTGCAATGATAGCGGTGGTAGAGGAGGCTAGAAGGATTCTTGACTCGGGGGGGGGGGGATCCGCTGCCATTATCCTCCTGGACCTAAGTGCAGCCTTCGATACGGTGAACCATCGCACTCTGGTACACCGCCTCAAAAAAGTAGGAGTGACAGGATCGGCTTTAGCCTGGCTGAAATCATTCCTGGAAAATAGAACCTTTCAAGTATTTGAAGATAACATCCGGTCCCAACCAGTACCACTCCACTGTGGGGTCCCCCAGGGCTCATCTTTGAGCCCTACACTTTTTAATGTGTACATGTCCCCATTGGCAGAAATTGTAACTCCATTTGGAATTAAAATGGTTACCTACGCAGATGACACCCAATTAATTGTAACATTGAATCAGGTGGAACAGTCCTCGGTGGACTTATGCTCCTGTCTCAAAGAAGTCACTCATTGGATGAACAGAGCACACCTCAAACTTAACGGTGAAAAAACAGAGCTCTTACTGCTGGGCGATCAATCAATATTCCACCCCAACACTATGTGGCCGACCTGTATGGGACCAGCACCTTTGCCAAGAAAAGAGATAAAGAGCCTGGGTATCTGGCTTGACCAGGACCTTACTTTCAGAACACAAGCTAGGAAAACCGCCGCTGTTTGTTATGGTCTGCTCCGAACCTCGAGAAAAATACTGCCTCTTCTACCTTGCCCCTCTAGAAAGCTCCTAATTCAGGCGCTTATTCTATCCAGATTAGATTACAGTAATGCCCTCTATCTAGGAGCTCCCAAATCAGTTACCACTAAGCTACGGGTGGTTCAGAATTCGGCAGCAAGACTTCTCATGGGCACAAAAATCCGATGCTCTGCCAAACCTGCCTTGAGATCACTTCACTGGCTCCCGATACAGGAAAGAATCCATTTTAAGGCCCTTTGCATCACGCACAAAATCTTTCAGGGCAAGGGTCCTTCTATTCTAAAAAACCTGATTAAACCGTATAAAGCCAATAGAAATCTACGTTCTGATGATCTCTCCCTAGCCGACACCCCAAGAATCAAGAGGATACGGACGGGTGGCCGCCTCTTCTCCTACAACGCCTCCAAACTTTGGAATTCCCTTCCTCTCACTATCCGTAAGGAAACAAACCATTTGATATTTCGTAAACATTTGAAGACCTGGCTATTCCCGTAAACCCATCTGCCCTTTGGCCACCTCCGCAGCGCTGGGATGCTTCCGGGTAGCCATGCGCTTTATAAAAAACTTTTTCATTTCATTTCATTTCTGCCCACAGGACCACAGTTGGGCTGGCAGACAATATTGAGACCCACTTTCAAGAGTCCAGGACTGAGGTGGCACCGTTTGGGGAGAGGACTCACAGATGGCAGAGCTCAAGTGCTGGGTTCAAGGTAGTTGGAGCTTGTTCTGTCCCTGAGGCTCTGATCAGGAGGCCAGTAAATTGGCCCTTTGGAGTCACTCTTGTGGTCCTGGGTTCAAGATGCATTCATTTAGGTAGTAGGACAGCAGGGCAGTAGGGAAACAGTGTAGAAGTCCTTCTTGCAGAGCAGCACAGCAGTCCTTATGTGTCTTCCACAGGTCTAGAAGAGTACTGAATAGTGGGTCTGAGGGTCCCATTTTCATGTCTGGTGCCTTCATTGAAGTTGGAGAAGTTTCTATAGAATTCGCTTTGAAGTCCTTCAAGTTTCCTGCCTCCCCTGCCCTGGCTCCAAGTTGGCTGAATGAACAATGCAACAGCGACAAGTCCTTTGTGTGAAGGCAGGGCACAGCATATTCAGTTGAAAGTGGGGCTGTGCCCAGCTCCACCCCACCCATCCTTCCAGTTGATGACCCATCCAGACACACCTAATTATTCTATTGTGTGGTTGTCTGGGAGGAAAAAACAAAGTCTAACCACCAACTATACCCAGTCATATGACCCAGGAACAGGCTGCAGGCACCAAATAGTTAGGGCATAAAAATGCCAATTTTCTAAAAGTGCAAAGAAAACAATTGATGGACAGAATGCAGAACAATGTCATACATCCACCCCAGGAGAGAGATCTGGGCCTAAATCCAACGTTTTTTTGTTCCCCATGCCATTCCAGTTTGAACCCAGCCATATGCAAATCAGTCTTGACCCTGTGCCCAATGGGAACAGTCCAGCCCGAACTGCCAGGCCAGGTCCTCCCTGGACTGGAAACAAGCATCCTAGGACCGGTTTTGGGGTTTCACCCCTCATCAGCCAGGATAGCTTGACTCCAGTGGCATGGAGAGCACGGGACCCACATCTGGGCATACCCGTCCCACTCGGGGTGACAAATGCAAAAAGAACAATTGATGGACAGAATGCAGAACAATGTCATACATATTTAACCCAGATCTCTTGACTTGGGGTGAATGTTTTTATTTGTCCATCACTTGTGTGTCTTTTGCTTTCTCGCCCTAAGTGCGCCGGGTATGCCCAGACGTGGGTCCCGGGCTCACTGTGCCATTGGATTCAAGCTATCCTGGTTGATGAGGGGTGAAACCCCGAAACCGGTCCTAGGATGCTTGTTCCCAGTCCAGGGAGGACCTGGCTTGGCAGTTCGGGCTGGACTGTTCCCATGAGGTACAGGGTCAAGACTGATTTGCATACGGCCAGGTCTAAACTGGGGTGGCATGGTGAGCAAAAGAATGATGGATTTAACCCAGATCTCTTGACTGGGGGTGAATGTTTTGATTTGTTCTACATTCCGTCCATCACTTGTGTGTCTTTTGCAATTTTCTAAAAGTGCCATTTTCAAAATTAGAACCTAAAGTCTGACTTTACCATTAAAGAGGATTTTTAATTAAAATTTCTCATACACCAAACATGAAAGATTTACCTGTTCCCAATCAAACGTTAGCACCTATTAAATGTAAGAAGGCAACCCATTGTTATCCTACAGGAGAGGAAGGCCTCACAGTGGTGAAAAACAAATTTAGGAGCTTTCCACTACCAGGGCATGTTAAAGGTAAAAGTACATGTCCAATTTTTTTAATACACTGCACCCTGCCCTGTGGGCTATTTAGGGGTGGCTTATATGTATTAAAAAGGAAGGGTTAGGCCTGGCAAGAGGTTTATAATGCCAAGCCGAAATGACAGTTTAAACTGCACAGACATGCTCCAATGGCAGGCCTAAGATGTTTTTAAAATGGCTACGCTGGTGGGTGGCACAATCATTGCTGCTGGCCGACTAGTAGCATTTTATTTACAAGCCCTGGGTTCACGTAGTACCACTTTACTAGGACCTTGCAAGTTAATTAAATGTTCCAATTTGGTGTAAGCTAATTTCAACATATTTAAAGGAGAGAGCGCTAGCACTTTAGCACTGGTTAACAGTGCTAACATGCACAGAGTCCTAAAAGCCAACAAAAACAGGTTCAGAAAACAGGAGGGTGAAGGCAAAAAGTTTGGGAATGACCCTGCAGACAGGGCTGAGTCCAACAACATGCAAATAAACAAGTCCACTGTCTCTGCCTGTTCATGTCACTGCCACTGAACCTAGAATTCAATCTTATAACAGCAGTTTGTGACCTAATTAAAGACATTCTAATTAGGTAGGCCAATCTCAGCATTACATGAGGGTGATAATAAAGAATCACTGCAGACTGCTCAGTATGCTAACAGTTTTTAACATCCTTTTTAAAGGGTTAATTGCCTGACCTGCAATTATGGGTCATTAACTGATTGTGAGTGTACATAACAAGGGAAAGTGCAATTAACATCTGCTATTACCACTGAGAATGTGGGAGATGTATAGAATTATAGATGGCTAACTGTGAAGAGCGAGGATGTTATTCACCAATGGGTTCTGACTAACATCACATAGGAGAGCAAAGTTTGAATTTCTGTGATATCAGTCAGAACCTCGAGGTGAACAACATCCTCATTATTCAAGTTGTACCTGTGAGAGGCTGGCTCAGTCTATGATGTACACTTATGTAAGTGGACACCTTGCACTGATCCAGGCAAGCCTTATGGTGATTTTAGTGGTCTTAGACAACCTTAGAAAGCTCTCTAAGTGGTAGCTGTGGAGAGCAGCCTTCAGACTTAGTCCAGAAGGAGTGTAAAGCAGCTTGTTTTACCAGAACACAATCTTATAGGTATAGATTAAGTGAAAAAGAACCACACAGTGTATTTATAAAAATATGTATTTATTATAAGACACTCACTAACACATACAGATATCTCCTAGCCGGAGATGTACACAATACTTTGCAATAGAGACAGGTAAGTAGCACAGAATACACAGTGGTCACCAGGGGGGACCAAACCATATACTAATATAGTGGTATAATCAGAGGACGTAGAAGTGCCGGGGATCCAAGGAACCACCCAAGGTGAGTATCTAGGAGCCCCACGGAGATCGTGTGCAGTGTGGGAACAGGACCGCGTTTCCGTACAAATCAACGTGTAAGCCGCGGTTGCAATTTTAAAGAAAAAGGACCCTTCCCAGTGGACCCTGAAGAAACACTGTGGAAGACAGAAGGTTGGAGAGCCACCACACCCGTGGATACCTTAGGAACCAGGATACCAGTCCCAGGGGAGCCGGGTGAATAGGTGTAAAGTGGCATTGGAAACTGCCATAAAACCCAATGGAGGACTTTCGGAAGATGACGCTGCTGGAGAAGGTGAAAGTGTCCAGTGGAACCCAAAGGTGGATTCAAGTCGAGAAGTACCTGAAAGCAGAGGGGACAGAGTCTATGCCACTTGGAAGTGACCAGGAGGCACGGAAGACGAATGCCCACCAATGTTGGGTGTTGTAAGAGAGATGATGGTGCACTTGAGACTGCAGCTGTGAGAACCAGGAGATGCTGTGGAAGACCAGGAGCCATTCACGAGCTGTCTCACGTTGGATGTCGAGAGTTGAGGGGTCGGTGTCTGGCGGAAGCACCAACAAGCCTTGGCAACTACAAACAACGTGGAAGTAGAAGAAGGTGCAATGTCGGGACCGGCAAGGTCCAGGAGACTCACCACAAGCAGGGGAGTCAGGGCAGGCCCGAGCAATCAAGGGAGCCCAAAAGAATTCAAAAGTGACCCTCAAGAGGACCCACAGGCCGAAGGCACTGGAGTCACAGAGGACCTTGAGCTGCTCACCAAAGATGCAGGCCCACGGTGCAAAGTGATGCAGTGAGGATGAAGATCTTGGTTGCTGGAAATGTTTGAGGTTGGGGCTACTTGGAGCCTGAAGATCTTGGTGGACGGAAGCCAACAAGCCTTTGCAACTGCATGTCGACGCTGTGCACAGGGGTTCGGTTCCTGCGGCTCCGACGAGGGATACTGGCCTCAATCTTGGTGAGAGGACAGGGCAGGCCTCGGGGGATCTGGAGAATCACCACCTGTGTTGCTCAGCCTTTTGGAGTCCGTAGGAGTCCAGGATATGCAGACCTTGGTTGCGGTGCCTGCAGATGCAGGGAAGTGTCTCCTTCACTTCAAGGGAGATTCCTTCAGGTATCTTGGATGTCCACAGGCCCTGGACGGGTTCCTGTATGGAGTCAGGCACGGGCATTTGAGCAGACAAGCAGGGCGAAGAGATCAGAAGCAGCAGGAGTCTTCCCGGTTGCAGCCTTGATGCCCAGAGCGCAGTCCAAAGTGCCCAAATGGTCGAAGTTGAAGTGGTATCTGAATTGTATCGTGTCCCAAGACAAATCTAGGGACCCACCCACCGGTAAGCCCTTAAATACCCTAAGAAAAAGGGTTGGGACGATACAGGGGTCCCTCCCTAAGGAGGGGCTGGACAAGGGGTAGGATACTCCCCTGTCCTTTGTCCAGTTTTGCTCCAGAGCAGGAGCCAATGGCTCCCTGAACCGGTTAGAGCTGGGCTATGCATGGAGGGCACCAAATGTGCCCTGCATGCAGACTATGTGGCGCTGGCAAGCGCTCCCACCTTGCCCCAATACACTAAACCCTGTCTAGGAGGTGGTCACACCTCCCTGTGACAGGATACCTATTGTTCTGCCTTACCCTGCTCGAGCTTGGCTCAGCAGCAGGAGTGCAGAATCGTGTCTCTGGTCGGCAGTAGCCAAGTTGTGCTGTCTGGGTCAAGAAGACTGATACCTGGAGCACTGAGGGCCTAACGGAGGGCCTTTACAGTGCTTGGAATCATGTTTGATACCAAACATGACAGGGTTCATTACAGCCAGTTTCAAGATGGTCATCGCGTAATGACGCAGTGCCCCTCTACGTGTTATATGGCTGTCTCACTTACAACCCGGGAGAGTGGACTCCGAAGGCTGTATGGGTGTCCTGCTCATGCAGGGGCACCCTCACACTTAGAACCAAGCACCCTGCCTTCAGGATTTAAAAGGCCTGCTATAGGTGTGACTTATAGGTTTTAAGTGCAGTGACCTTAGATATAGGGAAACTTTGATCTTTCGTAGGTGGTGCCAGCACCAGCTTACACAGGCTGCAATGGCAGGCCTGTAGAGATAGTTTGAATGGTCTCCCATAGGTGGCATAATACATGCTTCAGCCTATGGGGGACCTCTGGGGTACCTATGCCCTGGGTACCTTAGTACCATATACTAGGGACTGATAAGGGTACCCCAGTATCCAATCTGGGATGTACCTAGGTACTTACCATAACAATTTAGGTGAGAAAGCAGAGAGACTGGGGTCCTGATTAGCAGGATCCCAGTCAGAATAGTCATGAACAGCATTGCATCAAGAAACAAGTGGGGGTCACCATAGAAGCAGATCCTACTTTCGTACAGTACCCATCTGTACTTTTATGTAATATATCCCCCTTTCAAATCACCCCCCTGCTTCCAACATATAAGCAGTGCAGAGGAGTAATCGGGAGCTACAAATGACATAGATTAAAAAAGGTGAAAAAACAGATCTCCTGCCATTGTCCACCACCACCATCAACATATCATCTCCCCTTCCCCAAATTAAAAACAATACCTGGCTTTCTGCAACACTGCCCTCTGCAAATCCCAACCCAACCTCCCCCCACTCTGCAAATTTGCCAAAGAAATACCTGGCCTCTTGCCATTCACACCTGTCACCCTTTTCAAATGTCGCAAACCTGGTTGTAGTATTTACTTGTAATGATGTTATGTTACACTTGTAATTGCTTGTATGTCATTTGGTATTCCATGTGGAACCATGATGACATCAAGCACTGAGCTGGTTCTGGAATGTCAGGCTAGTGTCAGTTGGCTGCTTCCCTTGGACCTTATCGGTGGTTGATGCAGTTGTGGGTCCTTTTCCAAAAAAGGAATTTTCTTCTTCAAATCACCGTCTCCTGAACCTTCTTTGGATTGATATGCGGATCAGATCTGTGAGAGTTCCCTTCTACATTTTGGTACCAGGAGTGGGATTTTATCTGCCCCAAGAACCCACCAGCATGTTCTGGAGTACATGCGGCCAACCTACTCTGCATGAATTTCTCCTTCGTAGTAGGAAAATCTGTTTTCTCCCATTAACTTGCGGCAACAGCGGTATTGTTTTACTATTCTCCTTTTGACTTCTGGCAAGAGCTTGGAACATTTCTGCTTTATTTGGCTATTTGTGCTTGTTTTCTATGAAATGCTTACTATGGCAATAAGTCAAGGTCTAACGGCTAGAGCGGTCGACCTCGTAACTGGGGAACCCGGTTCGAGTCTCAGCAGGGACGCTCAACATCTTGTGATTCTGGGCAATTCACATAATTTCCCCGTGCCTACCAAAAATTAATGCGCCTGTCTGTAACGTAACTGGTGCTCATGTAAAGCACTCTGATACCTTCTGGTGGAGTTTGTGCTATATAGAACTCTAAAAAAATTAATATATTTTTTAAAAGGTGGTCCAACCATCACCTTTTTTGCAAAAAGCTGGGAAACTGGAAATTAAATGGAGGGAATGGCTATGCATTATTTGACGTCAATTGATGCTAATGGTTATGTACCTGTCATCACCTGGGGGTGGCTGGTTAACGAGTCTTTGATACTTTGCCACAGGGTCCTGCACCTGTGGATGAAGATACTCCGAGGAATGTCTACTTGGAAGGAAAGAAGAGGATTAAAAAACAGTATTCGGGTGACTCAAGTGTTCTTTTAGAAAGATTTAATTTTGCTATGAGTAAGCAAGTGTGTGAAGAGACGGTAGAAGAGTACATTGCTACCTTGCGTGTTTTAGCTTCAAAATGTGAATTTGGGAACTATGTGGATATTTATATAGGTGACCAGTTTGTGTATCGCTGTTTTTCAAAGAAAGTATAGGAACGTCTGTTAACTTGTCATAACTCAACTCTAGCAGAAACTATTGTTGTGGCTAAGAGTATAGAGAGATCTATTATCACTTCTAAAGTATTATCTAGTCATGTGGGACAACCACCTGTTAGTTGCATTACAGGGGAGGACTTTGTAGGTGATGTTAGTAATAAATCTGTTAGATGGAAAAAGGGGCATCAAAGCCAAAGGCAGCACGTCTGCTACCATTGTGGTTCTAGAAATCACATTGAAAACAATCTTTCATGTCCAGCAGTGGGAAAAAGTTGCAATCGGTGTCATAAGATTGGACACTTTCAAGGGGTGTGCAAGAGTATTCCTAGCTTAAACAACGGTCAAACAAGGTTAAGATTAGCAATGTCAATGCTAATGATTTAATTGATGAAACTCAAGAGTGTGTAGACAGATTTTCAAATGTACTATTGACTATAGACATGCCTGAGTCTAAAAGCCAAGATATTATGAAGCACATTAAGGGACCATTGTTTGAAGCAATCATCAATGGTAAGCAGATCACTGTTATGGCAGACTCAGGGGTACCTCACGATCTTAGCAGATCACACCTTTTACAAGTTTTGGCCAAAGTCTTTGGAGTTGGTTCACCCGGATATTAATCCCAACGCTTTTGGTGACCAGAATATTGATATTTTGGGTTTCTTCTCGTCATCCTTGAAGTACTTAGGGAGGTTCACTGTTATTAAGGTTTATGTAGCAGTCAAGGAGAGGGACATTGTTGGCTGAAAAGATTTGACCAAATTGGGTATTATCTTGCACCTTGGACATGATGTACCCATAGCTTTGAGTGACTTGCTTGAGTTAGTTGGGGGTGACTGTATTGGAAGATAATTGACTAATAATTGAAATAATAATACACTGCTTAAGAAGAATAAATAGTGGAAACGGAAGTTTGTAAGTTTTTAAGGTAATATATCTCCTGAGATCATTCTGGTTCAGTGCACTCTGTTGGATGATAGATTTATGAATTAATACATAGCACAAAAGGGATCCTTGTATTTTATAGTTTCTTATTACCCAGTCCCTTTTGGCTTTTTGGGTAACTCTCTCTTTATGGAGTGGTTATTACAGCTTATGAGCTGGAGAGTAATACATAAAATAATAGATTGCATGGTTAAGTATGGACACATTAAAAACTTTCGGGTTTTCAGAGGACCAATTTAACAAAATAATCAATGGGCCTCTAAAATATAAGTACTCTCACCTTATCAAAGAGTGATTAGGAAAGATGGAATAATTTATGGAATTTAATGAAAAAAATAATACGTACTGAATTACATTCATAATTTCTGATAGAGTATTGTAAAAAGGGAATTATCCCCAAAGGGCTACAAGTGAAAAATGAACCTGGCTTGTTTATGAAGAATGAAAAATTCAAAGAAAACTGGATGCTAATAGCGAACAGATGCAGCCGGGACTGGATGCTTCTGATTATAGAAACTGCCCAAGAAATTATAGTAATAGAAAGACAAGAAATTGGATGTCTGGAAAAACAATTGAGGGATAATGTGGCATTAGAGGAAGCCAAACGCAAGCTAGATGAAATCCAGAATGACCTTTCTGGATATAAGGAATATTTGGTGAACAAAAAGTCAAACAAACTAAGAAAAGACATAGCAAAGTTCAAAATGGAGATAGTTTACCCGTATTTACAAAAAGATTATTATGATCAACCTGTATATACAAACTATAACTCTAGAAATCGAAATTATAATAGGAATAAAGTTATGAAGAAAAATGTAACTTTTTCGGACACTTCCTATACGAGTTTAGATTCAGATACAGAGAGAGGTCAGGATTTACGAGTTAGAAATTATATAAGGGAGGACACAGGTGGACAGAGCAGGGATTATCCTGTTTTTTTAGAACAGCATCAGAGGAGACACCCACAGACCTTCAGAACAAGAGGGAGAGGGAGAGGAACAAATCAATTCAGGGAAACCGGTCAGAGAAGACCGTATATGAGAACCAGGAGCCAGAAAGAATGGGACTAGAAAACAAGAAGGCGCCCATTATTAATTTATCATCAAAAAGACTACTCTAAAGAAGAAACGCTAGTACTTGAAAAGGGGTTGGGTTTTGCTCCAGGGGCACCGGTCAATAAGTATGAAATCGAAAGGGATGTAAGGAGTCTTTTCAGAAAAATTAACCTAAAAAAATATTTTGAAAATAGAGAAAGACCAATTAGTGACAATAAATCAGGTTTAAAACCATCGTCAACATGGACTCCTGCCAAACATTTGGTTGGCTGAGAAGTTGACACATTTGAAAGAGTTATTGAAAAAGGTTTGGAAGATCTTTTAAGTAAGAATTTATGGACTAATCAGAATATGTCCCTTGCCCAACATACAGCTTTGAAACAACTACAAAATTGTGAAAATGTCACTATCAAACCGGGAGATAAGGGAGGAAGTATAGTGATTATGGATACAGTGGACTATAACAAGCGTATGCAGTCTCTCTTAGATGTAGAATTACACTACAGGAAATCTAATAGAGAGGAATGGCATAACTTGAAAATCAAGGTGGCAGGCATACTTAGGATAGCCAGAGAGGATGATATCATATGTGAGGATGAATACAAATTTTTATACAATGATCATCCAGTGATACCAGCCCTGTATGGTCTTCCTAAGGTACACAAAAATGTAAGCAATCTGCCAATGAGACCAATTGTATCTAGTATTAATTCCTTGACTGAGCCACTCAGCAAGTATGTAGATTGTTTTCTTAGGCCCAAAGTTGCACATCCTATAGCAAAGATACGACAGACATGATCCGTAAAATAGAAGGGATGGAGTTTGATTCAACAAGGGAATGGATGGTTTCCTTGGTTATTGAATCACTTTATACAAATATTCCTCAAATGGACACAGTAACAATGGTGAGGAATATATTACAAAACGAGGAAGGTGATTTATCTCCAATGAATGAATTTATTGTTGAGTGTACAGAGATTATTCTTATGAATAATATCTTTTTATTCAATGAAAAGTTTTATTGTCAGACCAAAGGGACGAGCATGGGAGCAACCTGTGCTCCCAGCCTAGCCTCTCTACATGTGGGGATGTTTGAGAACAATGTTTAGCTAAGGGGTGCACCCCTATGTACTCTACCTACTCCTTTTCAAATGAAAATATATAGAAGTTAATCAAGTGGTGCTGCACCGCTACGTGTGCTGTCGACACACGTTTACATGAACTAACAACTTATAACAAGTACGCAGACTTGGATGCGGTATGCACTGTTCACATTGAATCAAATTAGAAAATTTGTTAATCACAATATTAATCACAGTCTGCTATGTATTTCATACTAATTCATTTATTTATTCAATTAGTATTTTTTTAGTACTTTTTCAATTGGTACCATAAGTCTAGTTCCCCATTTATATTCCAGACAACAACATTTCTATGTCATGGATGCCTTAAATACATAATTAAACATAAATGGAAAATCAAAACATTTTACACAGTACACAATATGTTTATCATGTTCATTTTCATGCCCGATGCATTTCGGGACATCAAGGTCCCTTCCTCAGGCGCATATCTGAAAACCCAAACAAAATTACATTGTTTAAACAGTTATAGAGAACACGGATAAGCTCAAACGCCCAAACAACCTTTTGCGTGCTAAAGGTTCACAAAAACCTTTAGGTATTCATGCCACTTCATGGTACATGCTTCTCTTGATCAATGTAAACCTGTAAGTGTGAGTCTGTAGTGGTATACAGGGTATGCATTCTTAATACCAAACATGCAATGGTGTCCATAATGTAACTAGCAATATTTTAATACACCCAGTGTTTGTCTCACTCAAAATGCAAAAATCGCTGGTTGTCTGTCCAATCCTACCTCTTGTGATCCCACTCAATGTAGAATCTGTATATATAGTAATGCCAATCAATAATGCAATCTGCAAAAAAAATGCCAAGATGTAATAAAAAGAATACCCCACCAGATCAACCAACAACCAACAAAGTCCTCATATGCGTGACCACACTTACCTCCACACTTAAAAGAAGTATTCAAGTGTAGATGTTGCTCGTGTTGAAAGATCCTCTACCCCTGTAAAAACAGAATCCCAACATGAACAAAAAAATCCTCTATATGCACTCGCTAAACCACGTGAACAATAAACAGCTTCTCAGTGTGCCCAAAGTCCTCTACGTGCATAGACGAAGCCGCTCGTATACTGTAGAAAGAATGTGTCAGTTAAAATCCTCTATATGCGCACGCTAAACCACGTGAACATAAACATGGACGAAGCCGCTCGTATACTATGACAAGAATGTGTCAGTTAAAATCCTCTATATGCGCCCGCTTAGACTACACGAGCATTAAACAGCATCTCAGTTTGCCCAAAGTCCTCTATATACATGGACTAAGCCGCTGGTATACCGTAAAAAGAAAATGTCAGTTAAATCTTCAAACTCCCCGCTTACCGGTAGTCGAAGTGTACAAGACCTCCCAAGATGAGTCTTCTGCATCCGGCGGAGTGACTCGTGCACTGGGAACTGCGTTGAAATCTACCCGCTGTGCTGGCAGCGAAGACGGACTAACTCCGTCTACATTGCCAAAGGATCTCTACCCATAACGGCCGCCATATTGGAGTGTGGGCTCCAAAAACAATATTAAGTGAATAGAACTGAAGACATCAGGTTCGGTGCTGTGGACCAACATATAGATCACATAAAGGTGATCAATGAAGCTATAAAATGAAAACTGTAATAAAAACTGAAATACAAACTATAATCGATGAGAATTACCTATATCGTCGTGTAAAGATCTACCTTCCAATATTATGCACAGCCAATGCTCATGTTTGCTACCCGTACTTCCTTGGTGTAGGCGGTCAAAATGTGGTGCCCAAACTAAGTCCTCTGAATGTAAAAAGCCTAAAAGAAGGCTGGGAACCAATCACTGTCATAGCTGAACAGGGGTCACTAAAAAGACTAATCGAGTATGTCGATAGACAAAGAGAAGTGCAATGATGTGCAAAAACTCTGGTTGCCAATAGAGATGAATGATGCTCTACCGAACAAATGGTACTCTGTGTGCCCATGGTGCTATGATATCACGTTAACAAACAATCCTGTATGATGTCAAGGCCTGATGGTGTCACCTGCATATCCAACTGTGTCAAACTTATAAACAAAGTAATCTTCTATGCCCCACGGGCTGTCCAAGATAGCCTCAGTTCGTCAACTATGTAGCAGTCTGTTAGGTCAATCCATTGAAAAAATGTCAAAGTGTCAAAAAAAACTCTATTAGTCTGGTAGTTGTGATAAGTTCCCTCCACCATAGTATAACATACTCACTACTGATGTGAGATTTGTGTTGTAGATGTGGTGCATTCTCTGCTCTTTTACGTTCTGGCATCTGATGAAAATGGTATTGTATTGCCTAATATCCTGTGTGATCTTTCCGGACAGATTCCAATCGTAATTGAAAGATAAAGTTCTGTTGCTATTTATATGAAACAACTCATGTCAATCCTATCATTAAGACCTTTTGGTAACAGTGTATCCAACCTCTTGATCCAATAGATTTCGCGTTGTAACAGCTTCTTGTTGTTGTCAACTCCAGGTATCAAATTAATGGTCTCAATTATTTGGTATCTCAATTGTGATATGGAATGATTTGCTTCTTGCCAGTGTACAGCTAGATGTTTGAGAACAACCACATATATAATGAGATTGCCCCATATTATGAAAATGTTAAGAATTGGTCCCAATTTATTGATGATGTTTTCTTTATTTGGACTGGCGAAAAAGAAGATTTGGTCTCTTTAATTGAATGGTTAAACTGTGGGAATACCAACTTGAAATTTACGTCTACCATGAGCCAGTCCATATGCGCTTTTCTGGACATTACCATAAAAAAAAGAAGGTAGACTTTCAGTTGAGCTATATTCCAAGCCCTCCGACAGAAATACGTTATTACATCATACTAAGTTATCACCCAAATTGTCAGAAAGACAGCATTCCCTTTAGTCAATTTCTTCATATTCGTCGAAATTCTACTGATATGAAGGATTTAGAATATCATGCAAAGATTCAACAGGAAAATTTAGGGCGCGAGGCTATCCAAAAAGGCTGATTAGAAATTCTTATAAGAGAGCTATTATATATATATATAATAGAGAGTATTATAATCGCGAAAGTTTGTTCGAAGAAAGGGACAAAACCAAAAATAGGGAGAATCAGAAAATTGTGATGGTTACTAACTTCACTGGTATAAGTAATAAAGTCAAAATTTGATAAATAGGAATTGGTCCCTTTTGAACAACACAGGTGATATATCTCTTCCCAAACCGATTTTTGCATATAAAAGGAATAAAACAGTACGTAACCATCTAGTACACACATACAGAGAACAAAAAAGTGAACATCAGAGTAGTATAGTAGATGGATCAAAAATAATGGACAATTTTGCGTGTGGCTCATGTACAAATTGCAGTTCCATCATTAAGCAGAAAAAAATAGAATTAAATGGAGTACGTCACTGGATTAATGATTTAGTGAATTGTAAGACAAAGAATGTTATTTACCTCATTATCTGTCCCGGCCAGAAAGGCTATGTAGGTGAGACAGGCAGGGAGGTGGAACATTGGTTAGAACATCAACATAAGGAACATGAAATGAAATGATTCATTTAAGAGAAAATACAGGGATCAACCAGAGGAGGCAATTTAGAGAGAAAGAGGAAGTACAGGGAACAGTTTTTTATGTCTAAATTTAGTACGTACAGTCATGGGCCTAACAATAGAGATGAGTGGGAGAGAATAATAAGTTAATATCTCTGTTTGAAACCAGGATTTTTAACGTATTTTAGACCCCATTATAAATATGATGAAGATAAATAATGAGGAGGTCTCTATATTACCAATCCTAGACTCCTCTTTTTATCTTTTACCTTCCAAATTTCTTTATTTAAAATTTTAAATTTATTTTTATTTTTATCTTCATTTTCATCCTGCTTCAAACATTATATAATAATAATGTGTTAAATAGTTGAGATTTCAATTATTTCTAAACAAATATAAAGAAAATATAATATTAACAGATGTTTGGAATATGAATTTAATATCTTATACCACACTTTAAGATGGCCGCCATAATCGTGTAAAGTGGCTAATAAGATGGTCGCCATTTTGGTACATATGCCATGGTTGATTCGTAGCAAATGGTGCTAGGCATACTTGTTTGAAAGGATTTGTTTACATAATTGAGGATTTTATCTAAAAAATAAAAATATTTTAAGAACAATAATAATGGGTTGTTCGAATGAGAAGGGACACTTTGTAGATTGACGAATATGATCTTAGACGTGGCAGCCTGACTTTATCATGGCTCCCACGAGCACTGTAGGCAGTATCCTTACGTGCCGAATACTGGAAGTGTATTTAAATGCCTCCCGTGAACGCCTCGGTAAAACAAGCTCTCAAGGAATTCAAACTAAAGTCCTGGAAGGAGGTAAGAATGACGTATGTAATAAAGGCAGGCATTTTGTAATTCTTAGATTTTGGTATTCTTATGCAGCTATATGTTTGCTAGTAGATTGACTGCTATCCCGGGGGGGTCTATTATACCGTGTCGAATAAGTGTTGATGCCGTATTTTTAAGCTACATGCTCTTTAGTTAATTATCTGTAATCCTATGGGGGTCTTTTACACAGTGGATAAGACCACTGTAGAATTCTTTGGTAAAACGTAAAATATATACATAAAAGTAGAAAAACAGGGATCTATCACATAGTGGATAAGAACACTGCTTAACATTTTAATAGAAAATAATAAAAATAAAAAATAGGAATTCGAATCTCCGTGGGAGAGCTAGGGCAATAAGTAACTTGTTAAACAATCTTTATAGGAATTCCTGCATCTAAGCGGACATGGGGCTGCCCGTGTATTAATATTAATAACTGAATGGAAGTTCCATAATCTGAAATAGAACAGTGACTGACTAAAATCCAACAAAGATGTGAAGGGTAAGTGAAAGGAATGCCTTTCTCGGTTCCCTTCTGAGGCATTAAAATCGTTATAGTAATTTCACTGCTCTTGGATTTTTAACAGGTGAGGAGTGGAAGAATAGTAAATGGAAACAAAATTTACATGTACCTCATAGACCCTACTGTTTTAAGAAGTAAGTGATATATGAAATTAGAGGGGACCCGGGGAAGGGGGGCACTTTAGAACTTAAAAGGTCAATTATAATGATGACCTTATATCCACAGATTGAGATTCCTCAATTGGTGCTGGTACCCAAATCAAGAGATATATTCTCGAGTACAACAGCAGCATAATATCCATCGCTCAATGAGGTAATTCATAAGTGTAAGTAAAAGAAATCTATGGATTAATAATACGATTGAGTAAACATTAGATGTACAAGTTACAAATATAATGTGAGAATTCCCCATTGAGGGAACTCTGGTTATATATATATATATATTCACTGAAAAAACCATAGGTTTCAGACACGTTATAGTTAGAAATTAGCATTTAAAAAACCTTTGAAATTCACTGAAAAAACCAGAGGTTTTAGGGACAGTTATAGTTAGTTGGACATTGCACTCGTACAAAACCCGTGAAATTCCCCGTTATAGTTAGTTCAGCTAACTATAACTCGCGCCCCGCAATGCACTGCTGATGACGTCACATATTACATCACTCATGACATGGTCAGTGACATCACTGATGACATCACTGATGACATCTCAAATGACATCACTGATGACATCATCCAGTGACTGTGTGTTTCTGTAAAGTTTAAATATGTTTAATATATATAGGGAAAGGCGTATTGAAGAATGAGTGGGTGTATAAGTGTCTGAATGGATGATTTAGTACGTGCGTGACTGACTCTACAAGTGAGTGATTAAACGTATCTTACTGAATGCATGGGTTAGTGACTAAACTGTGTGAATGTCTGTATCCGTCTGTTGGTGTGTAAGTGGATGCATGGATTTGCGAATAGCTACATGAGTGTCTATATGGGTTATTTATTGGTTCTATGAGTATCTGTATGGGTGCCTGAGTGTTTGTGTGGATGGGGTGTGTGCGACTGTGCATAGATGTTTGAGTGGGTGATTCACTGGGTGGATGGTTTCAAGAGTGCATCTGTGATAGACTGTATGGGTGGGTAAGTGTGTGTAAGAGTGTGTTAGTGAGTGAATGTATGTCCCAGTGGTACATGTGTGAGTAACTAAATATGTGAAAGGCAGTATATATGTGTATTGGAGTATATAAATAGCTATAAGCGAGAGTGAGTGATTGTGATAGTGGCTGTATGGATGAGTGTGTGCTTGTATCAGTGATTGTATAAGAGCGTAACAATGTGCTAGTATTTGTATGATTAAGTGAGCTGGTGTGTGTATAACTGTATAGGTGAGTAAATGGCAGTGTGTTTAATTATTTGCATGACTGACTACGTGTGTGAGTACCTCTATGGATGAGTGGCGGTGTTTGAGTGTCTATATAGGAGTAAGAGTGCATATGATAGTCCTGTACTGAGTGACCATAAGTATGAGTGACTGTACGGGTGAGTGAGTGGATGTGTGTGTGTAGACCTAAGAATCAGTGAGTGGGTATGTAGTTATTGGTGTTGGAGTGTCTATGGTTTTGCGAATGGCACTCTGTAATTTAGATTGGGTGTATCAAAGGTTATATTAGGGTGTGAGGAGCTGCATCAGATTATCACGTGGATGATGTCATCAGTCATGTCATTTGAGATGTCATCAGTGATGTCACTGACCATGTCATGAGTGATGTAATATGTGACGTCATCAGCAGTGCATTGCGGGGCGCGAGTTATAGTTAGCTGAACTAACTATAACGGGGAATTTCACGGGTTTTGTACGAGTGCAATGTCCAACTAACTATAACTGTCCCTAAAACCTCTGGTTTTTTCAGTGAATTTCAAAGGTTTTTTAAATGCTAATTTCTAACTATAACGTGTCTGAAACCTATGGTTTTTTCAGTGAATTTCAAAGGTTTTTAAAATGCTAATTTGTAACTATAACGTGCCTGAAACCTACGGTTTTTTCAGTGAATTTCAAAGGTTTTTTAAATGACAATTTTTAAATGTATTAATTTTTATATTAATTTTTTTCATACTGATTTACTACATTTTTAGAAACAATTTCTTTTACATATTTTATTTTTTAAATTACATTGTAATTACATTATACATTACATTACAAAAAATACTTTCTCAGAATGAATTACTTTAGTTTAAATACTTTGCACATAGGCAATAGACTTTTAAGTACAGTAGTTACAGTTGTTGCAATGGGCAACACATTTTCAAACACAATGCAACATTCAGCTCAATGTGAATTTCTAGTTAAATGCAATTAGTTACTTTATGGATTACTTTTCTAACCACAGGACTGGATCCTAGATTCAGTCCTGGTACATCTCCTGTAAACAGTTGAGTAAAAGCGTTTTGGTTACAGTCGTGATTTTTAAGGAATATTATTGTATTTTAAAAGTTGACACTTAGAAACTTTTTCTCATAGAATCACCAATGTTATCCTATGGAAGGAAATTCACTTAGCAGGTAAAAACTGTTATCGTTACTTTTTCTTACTCAGTGTTGGATCCTGGATCCAGCACTGGTGCATCTCCTGTAAACAGTTGAAAGAATGCGTTTAAGTCATACAGGCGATTTTTAAGGAATATTTGTAGTTTGTGAAAATCGACACTTTGAAACTTTTCTGCTGAAAACCAGACAATGGATTCCTATGGAAGAAAATATAAGTTACTGGTAAGTACGGTTAAAATTACTTTTCAGGACCAGTACTGGGCTGAAAGATGCAGCACTGAGGTCTCTCCTGATAACAGGTGAGTAAATCAGAATTCGGATTTTGGCTGATTTTAGAGGAATATTTGTATGTTTCAAAAATCAACACTTAGAAACTTTTTCAGCAAAAAGCAGGCAATGATATCCTATGGAAGGAAATTCAAGTTACTGGTAAGTACGGTTAAAATTACTTTTGAGGATCAGTACTGGGCTGAAAGATGCAGCACTGAGGTCTCTCCTGATAACAGGTGAGTAAATCGGAATTCGTATTTCGGCTGATTTTAGAGGAATATTTTAAAGTTCCAAAACTCCACACTTAGAAGAATTTCCAAGTGAAACCAGTCAATGTTAGCCTATGAAGGAAATTCAAGTTACCGGTAAGTACGGTTAAAATTACTTTTCAGGATCAGTACTTGGCTGAAAGATGCAGCACTGAGGTCTCTCCTGATAACAGGTGAGTAAATCGGAATTCGTATTTTGGCTGATTTTAGAAGAATATTTTAAAGTTCCAAAACTCCACACTTAGAAGAATTTCCAAGTGAAACCAGTCAATGTTAGCCTATGAAGGAAATTCAAGTTACCGGTAAGTACGGTTAAAATTACTTTTGAGGATCAGTACTGGGCTGAAAGATGCAGCACTGAGGTCTCTCCTGATAACAGGTGAGTAAATCAGAATTCGTATTTCGGCTGATTTTAGAGGAATATTTTAAAGTTCCAAAACTCCACACTTAGAAGAATTTCCAAGTGAAACCAGTCAATGTTAGCCTATGAAGGAAATTCAAGTTACCGGTAAGTACGGTTAAAATTACTTTTCAGGACCAGTACTGGGCTGAAAGATGCAGCACTGAGGTCTCTCCTGATAGCAGGTGAGTAAATCGGAATTTCGTATTTCGGCTGATTTTAGAAGAATATTTTAAAGTTCCAAAACTCCACACTTAGAAGAATTTCCAAGTGAAACCAGTCAATGTTAGCCTATGTAAGGAAATTCAAGTTACTGGTAAGTACGGTTAAAATTACTTTTCAGGACCAGTTCTGGGCTGAAAGATGCAGCACTGAGGTCTCTCCTGATAACAGGTGAGTAAATCTGAATTCGGATTTCGGCTGATTTTAGAGGAATATTTGTATGTTTCAAAAATCAACACTTAGAAACTTTTTCAGCAAAAAGCAGTCAATGATATCCTATGGAAGGAAATTCAAGTTACTGGTAAGTACGGTTAAAATTACTTTTGAGGATCAGTACTGGGCTGAAAGATGCAGCACTGAGGTCTCTCCTGATAACAGGTGAGTAAATCGGAATTCGTATTTTTGCTGATTTTAGAGGAATATTTTAAAGTTCCAAAACTCCACACTTAGAAGAATTTCCAAGTGAAACCAGTCAATGTTAGCCTATGAAGGAAATTCAAGTTACCGGTAAGTACGGTTAAAATTACTTTTCAGGACCAGTACTGGGCTGAAAGATGCAGCACTGAGGTCTCTCCTGATAGCAGGTGAGTAAATCGGAATTCGTATTTCGGCTGATTTTAGAGGAATATTTTAAAGTTCCAAAACTCCACACTTAGAAGAATTTCCAAGTGAAACCAGTCAATGTTAGCCTATGAAGGAAATTCAAGTTACCGGTAAGTACGGTTAAAATTACTTTTGAGGATCAGTACTGGGCTGAAAGATGCAGCACTGAGGTCTCTCCTGATAACAGGTGAGTAAATCGGAATTCGTATTTCGGCTGATTTTAGAGGAATATTTTAAAGTTCCAAAACTCCACACTTAGAAGAATTTCCAAGTGAAACCAGTCAATGTTAGCCTATGAAGGAAATTCAAGTTACCGGTAAGTACGGTTAAAATTACTTTTGAGGATCAGTACTGGGCTGAAAGATGCAGCACTGAGGTCTCTCCTGATAACAGGTGAGTAAATCGGAATTCGGATTTCGGCTGATTTTAGAGGAATATTTGCACAATGGTGAAGGGAGGGGCGGGGCCTGAGGTGACATCTGTGCAAACGCGCCCCGTGGTGCGTTTTAAGTTGGGGATTAAGTCCCCTTGAATCATGAGGGTCCCTACGGGCCAACTAGCCCACCAGGAACCTCCAGTATGCGCCAGGGGCTGCGTTGCAGAGACATGTACAGAGGCCACACCCCTTTTACACCTCTCTGCAACGCAGCTCTGTGGCGCTTTCTGGACGTACCTGTTGGGCTAGTTGGCCCCAGAGACCCTCAGGATTGAAGAGGATTTAATTCCCCATCTTAAAACGCGCCACGGGGCCTGTTTGCACACATGTCACCTGAAGCCCCGCCCCTCCCTTCACCACTGTGCAAACGCGCCCGTGGCGCGTTTTAAGTCGGGGGATTAACTCCCTTGAATCCTGAGGGTCCCTGGGGTGCAACTAGCCCACCATATACCTCCAAAAGCGCCATAGAGCTGCGTTGCAGAGAGGTGTAAAAAGGGGCGTGGCCTCTGTACACCTCTCTGCAAGGCAGCCTCTGACGCATACTGGAGGTTCCTGGTGGGCTAGTTGGCCCCCAGGGACCCCAGTATTCAAGGGGATCGTTCCTCCTCTGCAAACGCGCCAGGGCGCGTTTGCAGAGTGGTGAAGGAAGGGGGCGGGCCTGCGGGCCCGATCGTTTTTAAAAATAAAAATAAAAAATTGGGGGGAGGGGGGCCGCGTGGCCCCCTCCCGGGCCACTACTTGCCCCGGGGACCCCATCCCCGGGGCCTGGCCTCTCGTTGGGGACTGTGGGGGTCCCCAAGCCCCCACAGTCCCGCCGGCTCCCCGTGTCCTACGGGAGCCGGCATTGCTGCACACATGGGGAGCAGCTAACATGCTGCTCCCCATGTGGAAAGCTATCGGCTTTGGATATTGGAAGAGAGAGCAGGTTTCCTGCTCTCTCTTCCAATATCCAAAGCAAGCTTGCAATGACAGGACGGGAGCCGCGAGGCTCCCGTCCTGTCATTGCAAACAGCAGTGTCCCGGGGTAGGCACCCCGGGACACTGCAGGAGCCGGCCCTGGGGGTGGCGGTCCCCAGGGCCATCAAGGGCTCCAGGAGGGGGCCACGCGGCCCCCTCCCATTCAGTGCACAGCCCCGGGAGGTGGTGGTCCCCGGGGCTCTGGGGTCCAAAACGGACCCCCATTGTAATTTTCTTAGTGCCCCGGGAGGTGGTGGTCCCGGGCGTGTGGGGCTGGAGCCCCCACACAGGTTTTTAATTAAAAAAAGAAGCCCCGGGAGGTGGTGGTCCCCGGGGCTGCGGGAGGGCTCAGAGCCCTCCCGCACCATTCTACATAAAGCCCCGGGGGTGGTGGTCCCCGGGGCTTGGGGGCCCTTAGAGGCCCCCACACATAAAATTAACCCCCCAGCATGCCCCCGGGACTTGGCCCACCCGGGGCCAGTGCATCGAGCGCGGGAGACCGCGCTTCGATTTTTTCGGCAGGGTTCGCGCTCCCTGAGCGCATCCTGCCGATTTTTAAAAAAAAAAATTTTTTTTGCCCAGGGGGTCCTTGTGGGACCCCTGAGCAGACCTAGGGGTCAGGGTGTTTCTACCCTGCTCCCTTTGTGCGCTTTGCGCACTTGTTTCTGTCCCTCGGTTCTACCGAGGGACAAAATGGCTGCCAACACTTCCTGATTTGGAGTGTTGACAGCCAATTAACATAAAGCTCGTGCTCGGGAGGATCCGCGGCCCTAGATATATCTATCTTTTTTACTTTTCATTTTCTCAGCAACTACTGAACGGATTTACACCATTTAACAAAAAGGGTTCTTTCTGAACCAAGAACTACCTCTTTGCCAAATTTGGTGTAATTCCGTTCAGCAGTTCGGGCTGTAGCCGTGTCTAAAGTTTCCTATGGAAAATTGCATGGGGAAAACGCGTTTTGGGACCCCCTTTTTCTCGGCCCCCGCTTGACGAATCCCCCGAGACTTTCAGGGTAGGAGCGGACCGGAGCGGGCCACAAAGTTTGAAAATTTTGCGAAGATACGTCAACCGGCAAGAGAGTTATTTCAAATAGAATGTCGCAGATTTCCTATGGATAATAGGTTGTAACTATAACTATCTACTGGCGACCGCCAGTAGATAATATATATATATATATATATATATATATATATATATATATAAAAAAAAAAACAGAATAACAAAGATAAATATTTTATATAATTTAAGCAAGGGGTAGCAACCCATCTAGTCAATAGCGTGCACTGAACAGATGATTATTATATGAAATTATGTTCTGTATTTAATCAGGTTTTTTATTCGTTTTTGTTTCCCAGATTAACTATTGTTTTTAAATATGTGTTGTAAGAATATTAGTCCTGAAGAAGGCGAAAATGACCAGATAATTCGCCAAAACGCCACGTCGACACTAGTTTTATGGAAGAAGTAGATGAATTATTTTAATAAATGTTTTAGAGCTTTTATGTGAAAGAAACCTATATGCAGAAGCAATATTTATATATGTAAATTGATATTGTGATTGTACTGTTGTGTATATATACACAATGTTTTGAATTTTTTCTTTTTAATATGTATAAATATGAAATAAGTATTTTGTTACTGTATTGGAAAATAATTGACTAATAATTTAAATAATAATAAACTTTTTAAGAAGTATAAATAGAGGAAACGGAATTTTGTAAGTTTTTAAGGTAATATATCTCCTGAGATCATTCTGGTTCAGTGCACTCTGTTTGATAGATTTATGGATTAATACATAGCACAAAAGGGATCCTTGTGTTTTATAGTTAGTTGGATGAGCACCTGTGCTGTCAGTGAATGAGAAGAGTGAAGTCATGGATCATTTGATGTCAACTTTTCCAAATTTCTTCAAAGATATGGTGAGTACTGTTTCAGGGTTTGCATCAAACTTAAGAAAAATGCATTACCAGTAATACATATGGTAAGGTCAGTACCACTGAGTGTTCGACAGGATTTGAAGGAGTTATTGGATAAACTGAGATCTGAAGAGATTATTGCTCCAACAGATTCATCTGAATGGGTTTCTCCGGTCGTTCTTACAAAAAAATGGTCCAGAGACTTGAGGTTATGTGTTGACTTGAGATCTCTAAATCAGAACATCTTGGTGGATTGCCATCCCCTTCCTCACATTCATGAAATGATTGCCAATGTTGGGCATTCAAGATATTTTTCCATGATTGATTTGCATTTTGTATAACATCAAATACCTTTAAGTGCAGAATAGCAATTTTTCACCACGTTTCTGACTCCGTATGGCGCTTTTAAGTACTAACGACTGCAATTTGGACTCTCATCCGTGACAAGTGTCTTTCCGAAGATGATGGATGCTTTATTTGGAGATATGCCCCAGGTGTAGGCTTTCCAGGATGATATTTTGGTGTTTACTGAAACTAAAGAAGAACATTTGTAAGTGTTAAAAAAGTTGTTGCATGTACTACAGACCAGGGTATGAGTGAAACCAAATAAATGTGAATTCTTAGTCCAGGAAGTGGAGTACATGGGTCACATGATTACGGAGCAAGGTATAAAACCAAACGTTTGTAGATTAGAAGACATAAAGAATGCTCCTCCACCTGCAGACAAGGATGCTTTGTGCTCCTTTCTTGGGCTCTGTCGGTGCTAAGCATGGTTTGTGCCTGGTTATGCTTTGGCTGTACAACCTTTAAGATCTCTTCTTTAAAAAATGTAGCAAATTGATTGGAATTGTCAGATTACTGCAGCGTTTGAGGAGATTAAAGGATTATTACTTAATGCCCCAGCTTTGCGACCTTTTGTTCCCACAGGTTGATGTTAACCTCAAGGGACTGGGAGCAGTTTTTTGACAGTGTGTCAGTGGACAGGAGAACACTATTGGATTTGTGTCTAGAACATTCTCTGACACTGAAAGCAATTACAGCACCATTGAAAGGGAAGCTTTGGAGTGGCTCTGGGTGATGCAGAAATTTAAGATCTGTATTTGGGGCATCTACACAGACCACAAACCCTTGGTGTTTCTTTTGAGCAGTAATGGCTTGGGAAAGGCATCCACCCATTTGATCACACAGACCACAAACCCTTGGTGTTTCTTTTGAGCAGTAATGGCTTGGGAAAGGCATTCACCAATTTGATGCAATTGTTGTCCAATTTGGAAGAGTATGATTTGTCAGTCAAATACATCCAAGGAGGCAAAAATATTCATGCAGACTGTTTGTCTCATCTGCCTCTGCCTTGTGGTGATGACTTGGATGGTGATCAGGGCACAGAATGTGTTGTAGCTCTTGTGGATGCATTGATAGCCTGCAATGGAAAAATCACTGAGAAGGAATAGTGCGTTGTAATGGCTAATGATGAAGTGTTGTTGAAAGTGTTAAATTCTTTATTAAGACAGGTTGGCCTTCTGAGAAAATTCTCACTGGTGATCTCAGGTGTTTTGGTAAAGTAGATCTGGAGCTCTTATGTGAGAATTATATTTGTTTTAGGAACGATATGTTTGTTCCACCTAGTGAGATTAGAGACAGAATCATGAGTATTGCACATGAAGGACATATGGGTGTTTCTGCCACTTGCAAGAGGCTAAGGCAACCTTATTGGTGGCCAGGTGTAGATAAACAGGTTTCTAACCATATTGATAAGTGTCCACAATGTATAGTTTCTGACAAGCAATGGAGAACTTCAACAAAGCTTTTGTTTACAGTTCCTTTTCCCCAAAGAGCCTGGGAAAAACTGGCCTTAGATTTTTCATGGTTGTTTAATTTGTTGCATAACGATAACATATATCTAATAGTGGCCATAGACCATTTTTCCTAATGCATTTATTATTCTTTTGTGGAAGTTGCCAATTCTGACTCAGTGATCTCTTTTCTAGAAAACATATTTATGGTGGAGGGTGCTCCAAGCAAGATTGTTACTGACAATGGCATGCACTTTGCTCCTAGACAAATGACTAGTTTTATGGAGAAATTTAACATAAAGCATTGTCCTTGTATAGTCTTACGTCCAATGGTTTTGTAGAGAGGGTCAGTCACATTTTCAAAGAGGGAATTCAGACAGCAATAGCAGTCAACGTTTGTTTCATTAGTTCTCAAAGAAAAAATGTAAGCTTATCCCATTACTACACATTCTACAACAGGAGTTACTCCTTTTGAGGCTCATAGGGGTAGGGAAGCCAGAACTAAGTTAGTTCCAGAATGGATGACCAATACTGCTGTGGGCAAGCGTGTTCTAACTGAAAGTAATGATGTAAGTCCCATGAAATTTGTAGCAGAACGAGTGTTGGCTAGACAGCTGGTACAAAAGAGCAATTATGATAGCAAGAAAGATGTCAGGATTGTCCAAATCAACGTGAATGATTGGGTTCTGATTAAAAAAAACAATTTAGAGTTAGTAAAGGTGAGTCAAAGTTTTCTTTACCAGTAAAAGTCATCAAGGCTAGCAGGGCATTTGTTTTGTTGGAAGGGAAGGAATGGTGGAACTGAGATAGTGTGGTTCCACTTGCTGATGCTCAAGCAGCTACATATTTGTGCATGTACTCTAACAAAGAGACCAGAGATTCCATGACATCCACTGATATTGTCAGTGACAATATTTCCTCACATAATGCATAGAACTCCAGGGTGTTCACTACTATGACAGGCATGAATGTTCCTTCACGGAAGGTTCAGGTGGATGATCGCAATACCTGTAGGGGCATCAATCTTGCTGTCTGCTTGGCTGGTAATAATTCTGGGGAGCCATTGTTTAGGACAGACAGTGATGGAGCGAGGTAAATGAAAAAATTTTGGAACCCCCTAACATACAAGATAATAAATTAATGATATTAATTGTTTGTCCAACTAATCAACATTTTACATCTTTTCGTAAACATTTAACATAAGTGGTAAACTGCAATTTATGTGCAAAATTAACCCATTTACATTTGTCAACGTGAACTAACACTAACATAATGGTTTACATACTAATAAGAGTGATAGTGCATGTTTTGTGCTATGTAGTAAAATTGTAGTGTGGCAAAAGAAAGCGGATGGTAAGTAAAACATGGCTTTACATGTCGCTTTTGCTAGGTAACACATAATTGGGGTACTTAGAATGACGGGTGGGAAACACAAAGGCTTATTTTCTCTATTTTAATTATGATTGTGTTTGTTTTCATGATAGTTCTTTCGGGCCTGTTAGGCCATGCTGTAAAAATGGCTGCCGAGGCAGATGGGCTTAATGCGCAGATGCAAAGATGGCTTCCAAGCGGAAGAAAACCGCAGGAACATGTCACGTGGGTATGAGTCGAGCCCAGAGTGAGAAGTGTCAAGGACGGGCCAAACTTGACCTGAAGTGTATGCCAAGAAAGACTCAGCGTGAATCCGTGAGAAACAGGGGACAAGTAACAGTGAATTAACAATGGACTGTTTAAAATAAGTTGCAAAGAAGAAGAAACATTTAACGGATTGTCAATCAGATTGCTATTAACCTAAAGCCGTGTGAAAGGACAAAATCATAAATAAATTCAGAACCGGTTTGAACAAGGAGGGCAATGGGATGACTCTTGCCACCCCTCCAATGGACCAATTAGTGTGATGCTCGCCCCCAAAGATTGTAACTTTATGTTTAGTAAGCTAGTAGTAGGGTATAAGAGGACCTGCTCTTAAGTAGGAGGAACGCTATTCTTACATATTTTTGAGCACTGAGCGTTGATGCTGAAGAACTGCTGCTATCATCTATAGGCCATTTTTCTAAATAGAAATTTTTCATTTTGAACTCTTAACTTGACTGGGAAGGAATGAGACCGATGCTGGAAACCTGTATAGGAGGTCCGTCGAGGAGGCCTGTTTAGCGGGACAGACAGTCAGTTTGGGAATTCTATGCTTTGATCTGCTTTGGTGAACTTTTATTCTTCATCTAAATGGGGTATGCATAAAATTCTTTCTAAAAAGTTATTCCGTATAATGATATTGAAATGTATTAAAACGATTAATAAATTTGAATTTTATTCATGCATTTAAAGAAAGTAGATAAAACTTTATTATAATTAAAACTATGAGTCTGTGGTTCTTTTAGCTCAATAAAAGTGTAATGTTTAATAAGTTTTAAAGTGATTGAGCTGGTCTTAATCCCCATCAACTTATTCTTACTAGTTGGTCCATCGACCAAAGAGCGGAATACCTTGATGTCTCAGAACTGACAGGATTGAACTGATTATATATGATGTTTGAGTATTTATCCTGTCAATTTTAATAAGGTATCCCGTTCCTCCAGCAGTTTAATCCTTCTCCTCGGTGGAAATGGATGTAATCCAGGGAAAAATTGAGTGAGTGAATGTTTATGCAGTGTTATGGGCCCCACCGTCATATGGTATAATTGTTAAAGAGTGATTTACCTGGATGTCATGTCCAAAGGGAGAAGAATTTATATTAGCCGCGCTGGATCAGATTTCTTGGTAGCAGAGTTATGGTTACTATAGATTAGTTTGGTGATTATTGATTATTGGTTATTTCATGTCTAACACTTTATGTCAAATTGTATTATGTTATATGTAAGTCGGAAATTTTGAAGCTTCCGGGAAGTAGGAAGTGGACACGTGTGGCAAGAGAAGTCACATGGAATAGTGCATTGTCTGATTTTCAAATTGGTGATAACACAGGTTGTGTTATGATAGGGACATTTTCTGTGTAAAACGTGTATGAGTGAAATAGCAACCGGTTTTCTTGTGAAACTCTGGCCTTAATTCTCAGGAGCAGTGTAGTCTCCACATGTGTTTTATCCCCAGAGAAACGGGTTCACCCCTTGCTTGAAAGAAGGGTAAGGTAGAGGGAAGTGCTACACTTATTGAACGAAACAGTATTCTTGTAAGATAGAGTAAACTATCACTTTTGTTTAGCGAAAGCAGACAATGGAAATGTGTTTTATGTTGTAACTAATAAGATTTAGTCAAGAAAAAGAACTTCCGATATTTTTTGTAAAGGAGGGGTCAAGAGTAGAACTGACGTTGACAAAAGCCGCGCTGGGATTGGCCAGTGCTTGGGAAAAACGAAGAACGACCTGATTGGTGCGTTGGTGTGAGACGCACTGGGATAGGTCTGAAGAACAGTGACGTAAAGGCTTCGGATTGGTGCGTTGGTGTGAGACGCGCTGGGATAGGTCCGAATAGCGTATAGCAAACAGAACCGAGTTGTGAGTTTGTCAGAAGAGAGGAATCGTGAAATAAGGCTTATTATGAGTATTGCAGAGAGAAACCGCCATGGATGGCGAAAATTAAGAACTTCTTTAAGAAAGACAAAAAGGTAGTGACTAGAGAGGGACAGGTAATTCCTCCGCCGAAAACGCCAGCTTCTCATATGATGCTGAAATATGGTTATCATACTTGCATTTGGTTAGAAAATTGGACAAAATATACTCAGAATGATGAAGTATTGGCTTTTCCAGAGAATGGCACATTTAGCATAGCTGTACTTCGAAATTTGAGAGAGAAAATGATGAAACTTGAGCCAAGACCTAGACCGACACAGTTTGAAGCGTTAGGTGAATGGGAAGACGAGATGTATGAGCGGGAAAGACACAGAGGTGCAAAAAATTATAGTTTGGTTCCTGGAAGATTATGGGGAGTGAATCATGAGGACAGGATGAAGCGTTGGAGATATGCTAACATGACAGAGGGTTTGTTTCCAACCCTAACAGTTGAAGAAGGTACAGGAAGGAAGAGTACAGAGAAAAAGAGACATACAGTTACAGAGAGGTACGGGTATGGAGGTAGTGAGACAGAGGATGAATTGCTGGAAGATATTTTAAACAGAAACCCACCTCCATATCAACAGAATTCTGCGGTGGTGACACCCAATGCACCGCCAATAGAAACTGGGAGGAATAAAAGTCCAGAACGAAGATACGATATAAATAGGTCAAATGAACAGCTAAAAACCCCACAAAGTGAAAAATCTGATAGTGGCAATGCAGCTGAATTAGCAAAAACCACAAGAGAATTAACTGAGAAAATAAGAGAGTTAACAATGAACATGGAAGCTGTGACTGTGCCAGTGACAATAGGACCAGTAATACCAGTTTTTGAGAACCAGAGAATAGATGAGCATTCCTTAGTCATCCCAATGAATTCAAATGTGCAAAGAATGAGAGAAGGGATGGACATAGAGACTGAAGGACCAAGAAATTTGGTCAGCTCATATAGACCAAGCCCGCCTACTAACCTGACAGTAAATGAGAGTGAGATAAAAAGGATTCCTATGGGAACTGAGTCTGCATCTGAAACGCCAGAGAGGAATAGAAACTGGATAGAAATAAATAGTACACCTGTAGATCCAACTCCTGAAGAATTAAATGAATGGATGAGAAATCTGCAAAAGAAAGAGACAGAACCAAAACCATTGGATGTAATCAGGCTAAAAATAGATATGGAAGATTTGATTTTAGGGACTATTGGTACAGAAAAATTTAAAACATACCAGGACGACGAGATAATGTTCCTGTGTAAGAGCATTACATGGAGAGCTAGAAATTTACATGACAAATTGGAAGAGACAGCGAATGAACTAGGAGTAGAATTTGTAAAAGTCAGGAGTTTGCAGAAACCGTATAGGGTAGACTTTTGTGAGAAAGATATAGAAAATCTGAACACATCAGGACGTTTAACCCAGATAAAAGAATTGATAGTTTTGTTGAGAAAATGGGGTGATGTGGACAGATGGAGAACCCTTTGGTCTAAAAGAAATGAGAAAACAACCGACAAAGCGTCTTTGGCTTTTGCGGTAACAGACAAGGAATCAGTTGTACGGGAGTATCCAATGAGAGAAACTCCAGGAGGTAGTTATGTGCATGTCCCATGGTCCAGACAAGATATACTGTCATTTACAAATGACTTTCCAAAATTGAGAGAAAAGCCTGTAGAATGGTACAGACAAGTGGAAAGATTTGTCAAAGTTTCAAAAGTGTTGTGGGTAGATTTGGATGGACTGTTTGACATTGTAGTACCAGCCGATTTATGGACAGAATGTAAGATTACCATTGATTGGCCAACAGTAGAATACCCAAGAGACGCAAAAACAGGAGCGCCAGGACCAGAAGTAATGAGGAACTATGACCAGGTTATTACCTTTTTGAAAAACAAAATTCCACCCAAAGAAACTGATTGGGTAAAGATTGACAGAACCACACGAGAAAGTAAAGAGTCTGTACATGCCTACTATGAAAGACTACTTTTAGTTTTTAAACAGTATAGTGGTTATGAGACTCTAAATGAGAAGGACATGAGTCATTTTGTATATAGGTTTGTTTATGGGTTGAAACCAGAAATAAGCGAAATGATTAAACAACACATGATATGTTGGCAAAACAGCACAGTGGATGAGGTGTTGAGGTATGCTAAGTATTGTAGTGATGACATTGAATGCAGACAGCGTAAACTAAAAGAGAAAGCGATGTGGGCACAAGTAAAGGTTGCAGAAAAACAAGAAGCTCAATTGAATAATCAGGTTAATGAGACAGGACAAACTAAATCTAAACCGAATATAGGTAAAGGCAAAGGACAGATGAGTATAGAAGAGGCAAAGAAGAAGTGGCCATGCCACAATTGCGGAAAATTAGGGCAATGGAGAAACGAGTGTAAATTTCCTCCAAAAGCTAATACAGAAAATCAATCATTAATTCCACAGGTGCAGAATTAGGTGAGTTACCAACAGCTGCAGCAACCGCAGGTAGTTACTCAACAGAGTCAGGTGCCACAACCACCACTTCCCAAGAGTGTAAACCCACAGAGATACAGTGCAGAGACCGGATTCTACGGAGGAGAGCAGGTAACACAATTGCCGCGCGCAGCTGTAATATCGCAGTATTGGTTATGCCAGGATGGGAATGAATCGGATGAAAGTTTATGATGGTGCCTAGGAGAGGAGGAAGAGTGCGTACTTGGCGCAACTCTAGAGGTAGATCAGACAGGTCCATTTGTGGATGGAGAAGTGAATGGTGCAAATGTGACATTCCTAGTGGACACTGGAGCTACTGTTAGATCAGTGGAAATTCCAAACCTTCCTCTCTTAGGTGAATCTATCCAAGTTGTAGGTGTTTCGAATCAGCAGATTAAGGCGCCTCTTACCAAACTAGTGGAGGTAAAAGTTGGACCATTCAGAGAAATGCACCGATTTGTGGTGTGTGATTGCAGTCCCGTAAACTTACTAGGACGCGATCTACTTTGCAAAATGAATTGTACCATTTATTGTACCCCGGATGGGATTGCATTCCAGACACCGGATGAAGATGTACTGTATAAAATGACAATGGCAGTACTAGATCCAGGAGTGAATGACATGTTTCCTGTGTTTGATGTAGAGAAAATCCCCATTGAGTTAAAAGAAGCAGTCAAACTTGAGGTATGGGATTTTACAGGCGAAGACATTGGGTTAATGAGAGGAGTAGACCCTGTAAAAATTACTGTAAGAGAAGGGACAAATTACCCAAATACTCCACAATATAAATTGACGCCAGAAATTATCGAAGGAATAACACCTGTAATCAATAAAATGATTGAACAAGGAATTTTGAAAGAAATAATGAGCAGTCCATGTAATTCACCTATAATGGGACTGAAAAAGCCGAATGGGACATATAGGATAGTGCAAGATTTACGAAAGGTCAATAAAATTGTCATTCCTTGTTGTCCAATTGTACCAAACCCTGCTGTAATACTATATCAGATTCCACGTGATGCAGAATGGTATACAGTCATTGATTTGTGCCATGCATTTTTCTCTATTCCGTTACATCCAGATAGCCAGCCATTATTTGTGTTCCGGTTCGGAGAGCGTATTTTGGCATGGTGCTGAATTCCTCAAGGGTATACAGAAAGCCCCTCAATCTTTAATCAGATCTTAAAGAAATCATTGGAAGATTTAAAAATGCCTGAAAAATCTGTGATGGTTCAGTACATTGATGACCTATTGGTGGCATCAAGGACCAAAGAAGCATTTGTTACTGACACAATTGCTTTACTGAATCATTTAGCTGAAGGAGGACATAAGGTGTCACCGTCTAAATTACAGTTTTGTCAACAAGAAGTTCAATACCTAGGTCCCAAGATTGAAAAGGGAGTGCGAAAGGTAACGACAGAGAGAATAAAGATTATCCGAGGAATGAGAGCTCCAATGACACAAAGAGAGGTGAGAATGTTCCTTGGAATGGTTGGGTATTGTCTACAATGGATAAGTGGATTTTCATTAATTGTAAAACCATTACAGCGATTGACGAAAAAGGATGTTAAAGATCCGTTTGAGTTGAATGACAAAGAAATGAAAGCATTCAAAGAACTGAAAACGAGACTGTGTGAAGCACCGGCACTGGGAATGCCTGACTATGAAAAAGAATTTGAGCTGTATTGTAGTGAGAGAGATGGGTGCGCACTTTCAGTTTTAGTGCAAAAACATGGGAGAATGAAAAGACCTATTGCATATTTTTCAGCTGTTTTATACCCGGTAGCAAAAGCGTTGCCTGGATGTCCGAAAGCAGTAGCTGCTACTTGTGTAAGTCTGGAACAAAGTGAAGGCATTGTGATGGGATATCCACTGAGAGTGTATGTTCCTCACTCTGTTGAAATTCTCTTGACAAGAACCAAAACTCAATACATGACACATAGTCGGCTGACTAGGTACGAAAAAGTAACCATTGACAGATGCACAAGCGTGAATCCTTCGACATCATTACCGGATGAAGAGAGTGTGGTAGACAAAGATGAAGTGGATCACAATTGCTTGGATGTACTTGAATATTGTACGAAACCAAGGCCTGACATTAAGGACGAGCCTTTAAAAGAATCAGATTATGTGATGTTTGTGGATGGTTCATGCCTGAGGACGAATGAAGGAATTTTGAGTGCGGCGTATGCTGTGTGTACAGTAGCAGAAATAATGGAAGCATCTTGTTTGAGAGGGATACGTTCAGCTCAAGTAGCTGAGCTGATTGCTCTGATTCAGGCATGGAAACTGGGAAAGAATGTTCGAATCACAGTGATCACGGATAGCCAGTATGGATTCGGAGTGGTTCATGATTTTGGGCAGATCTGGTCCCAAAGAGGTTTCTTGACGTCTGCAAGGACTCCAATTAGAAATGGTGAGTTTGTGAAGAAATTGCTTGAGGCGATACAGCTGCCTAAACAGATTGCAGTGGTGAAGTGTACTGCGCACAAAAATGGGGAGGACTACATAACCGTGGGCAATAAATATGCCAACGAGATAGCCCAGTATTGTGCTAAAAATGTAGTCTTGTTGAATTGAAGAAGAGAGAGAGAGCATGTTCCATGTCCCTTGCTGTTTACTAACATTGTTGAAACATGGAATGAAGTAAGACAATTACAGGAAGCAGCAAATGAGGAGGAAAAACATTGTTGGATAAAAGCAGGATGCAGGAAAAGGGAGGAAGATGACATTTGGGTGTATAAAGATGAAAGACCAGTTATGCCTGATAGCATGATTTCTAACATGGCACGGATGTACCATGGACAAGCTCATATTGGAAGGGATGCCATGATCCGACTTTTCAGACAAACCTGGTATAACCCAAAATTCAGAGCCATAGCTGAAAGTTTTTGTCAAAGATGTCTAATTTGCCAACAGATAAATCCAGGAAGGAAAACAGTAGTGAGTCTAGGAACAATAGGGCGAGAGGGAGGTCCTTTTACCAGAATGCAACTTGATTTTATTGAAATGCCCCCAAGCAATAGACTGAGGTATGTTCTTGTGGTCGTTTGTTTGTTTTCTCGTTGGGTGGAAGCCTATCCGACAAGAAGGAATGATGGGGTTACTGTAGCTAAACTCCTGTTGAGAGAATTCATTCCAAGGTATGGTTTTCCAGTAACGATTGAAACAGATAGAGGAACACACTTTCAAAATGAGCTAATCCAACTGATATGTGAAGCTCTTGGCATTCAACAGAAATTGCACTGTGCATACAGACCAGAGGCTTCGGGAGTAGTAGAACAGGTGAATGGAACAATAAAGAATAGGTTAGGGAAAATGTGTCAAGCCACAGGACTCAAATGGCCCGATGCCTTACCATTGGTATTAATGACTATCAGAAGCATACCTGACAGAAAGACAGGTCTTAGTCCCCACGAAATAATCATGGGACGAGCAATGAGACAAGCACATGTACCTGTCAACAAACTGCTGACTATAACTGATGATCTCGTGTTGGATTATTGCAAAGGATTGGCTGATGTGGTACATTCTGTGTTTCATCAGGTTGGACCGGATGCGACCACTCTCGAAAGAAAACCAGCTCATGATTTGAGTCCAGGAGACTGGGTCCGCATAAAAGTACACAGAAGAAGAAACTGTTTGGTTCCTCGCTGGGACCAACCACGACAAGTGATCCTGGTGACAACAACTGCAGTCAAATGTGCAGGAGTGAAAAACGGGGTACATGCCAGCCATACTATCAGAGTTTCAGACCCTGAAGCTCGACCTGTAAGTTGACATCTGGAGATATCTGATACCAGTTCAGCATCCGATGCAGAAGACGAAACGAACAGGGTTCCAGAACTTGAAGATCGACCTGTAAGTCCACATCTGGAAATATCAGATACTAGCTCAGCATCTGAAACAGACCAATCAGATTGTGATGAAAAGCTAAAGAACAAAAGGAAAACTGACATCATAAACGAAGAAACTGAACCAAGAGATAGTGACAATGATCAGCCAAGCACAAGCTATGATAGATTTCCTTCAAAGATTGTCGAACTAGACGAGGAAGGGATAGATTCAAATAGAGAGATAGAAGAAGAATCGGAAGAACTCCGAGGAGCAATAGGGACAGACCAACAAATAAAAAAACTGGGAAATTTAGAAATAGACAGAGAGACCAACGAGAATTCGGAAGAACCTCGAGGAGGGATTGATACAAGTGTCACAACAGAAAAGATACAAGAAGGTTCAGAGAAAGAAGATGAAAACGACATCATAAAGTTCAAAATAAGAGGATTGAAATAAGGTCTGAAACAGAATCAGAAGAAAGTGAAGAAGAGAGAAAACAGAGACTAGGACCAAGAAAGAGAACTTGGAGAGCTGAACTAGAGGAAAAGGAAAGTGAACCGAAAAGGCCGAGAAAAGGAGATAATTGGCCCAATGAAGTTAAAAGACTGAGATACAAAATTATAAATTTAAATAGAGACAATGCAGAACAAGTAAATGAGATAACAAGTCAAAGAGAGCAAGGAAAACAAGGTGGAAAACAATCGCAGAAAATGAAGAGAGTGAAGAAACCTAATTTGAAATATAAGTCACCTGAGTGGCTATACATCGCATTGACTGACATTAAAGAAGAAGATAACACTCACGAGAGCCCAGAAGAAAGCAGTAAACCAATGGGTGAAAGTGAAGTGCAACAAGTCTGAAAAGACAGAGAAAAAGCCGGACTGAACATTAAAACCTGAATAAGACAAGGAAGAGTTCTGAGAAGAACTGAAGAAAGTACCAAACGAGACAAAGAAAAAGGGTAGAGTGGCTGATACGTCATTCTGAGGTGTGGTGACACATTTTCTGTACATATATATATATCTAGGTAATAGAACAGAATGGTAGATATAGAGAATAGAAGATGTAGATGTGATTTCTTACATAGATGGTGTAGATTGTGTTTTTATTGTACCGGATTATTAATGTTTGTTTGGCTTATTTTAGCAATCACCATTCCAATTAGACTAGCTGTAGAAAAATCTGCCATAAGGGAAAATAACACGAAAAAGGATAAAGAAGCTAACATACAGAACACAGCAACATTAATAGATGGTACCGAGTTGCATAAGGATAGATCCATAACTGATTTTTCAAAGAACGTTTTCACAAAATTATTATATGAATATGTAGAAACAATGGATGTGAGAGATTGTTATGTTTGTATGCAATTACCTGCGTCTGTTTCAGAAGGTGTAACCTATCATCACCTTCCTTTGACGTATGGAATAACATGTAGTGTTTTAGCTAGTTTGTTTTATAAAACGGGTAGATTAGAATATTATTATATTGACTTAAATAAGGTTTTTGCAAAAATTCCTATAATCCCTGAACTAAACAAAATGAAAGAAGCAAGAATGTTTGGTGAATTTTTCTTAGAAAATAAAGATCTAACACCAGAGTATATAGTTAAACATAATCTCACATGTGAACTAAAGAAAGAAGAAAAGGTATTTTTAGAGATAGTAGAAGACAGGAGAGTTAAGTTTCAAAGGAAAGTAATAGAAGAGGAGACAAAAACACCCCTTTGGGCATTTGAAGGAGATAGTAATGATAAGAAAAAGACAAATGCAGCTATGACTTTAGATTGGCCCCAACAGGGAAAGTTGTGCATTAGTAGAAATAGAACTAGGTATGATAACTATTTCATGGGTTCCAGTGACTGCCGAGACAATTACAAAATTTTAGGAGGATGGGGATTCAAAGGAGGAAAAGATGCGATCTTTCCAGGGATCTATTATATTTGTGGGAACAGGGCTTATTACAGGTTGCCGGACCATTGGTATGGGTCATGCTATTTAGGCCTGGTCTTTCCAAAGATTTTTCATGTAAAGAGAGGGGAAAGGGGAACACACGAAATGGGTACAACATCTACACGTAGAAAAAGGGAAAGTTTTTCAGAAATAGTTGGTGACATTTTTGTAGCAATGATACCAGCAGTGGGTATATCTTTGAATGCATTTAAAATTCGGAAATTGTCCACAGTAGTAGATCGTTTATCAACGAATACTGCTGGAGGGTTCTTGATGGTAAATACTGAGATGGTTGCCATGAGAGCTATGGTGATGCAAAATCGACTTGCCCTTGACATTCTTTTGGCAAAAGAGGGTGGAGTCTGTGTAATGTTGAAAGTCCAACATTGTTGCACTTACATTCCAGATAAAAATGAAAATATACAGAAGTATATAAAGAATATTACTGATTTGCACAAAGAACTTGCTCCACTGGAGGTTGAAAATGCCTGGGAGAAACTTGGTAAGAGTTTTTCCGCAATACCAAAATGGTTCACTGAAATAGGTAGCTCTATTGTAGGGAAAGTTTTGATATCAGCAACAGTAGTAATATTAGTGATGTTATTAGTGAAATTAGTGATTATATGTATTAAAAGGAGAAAAAGACAAAATAAAATAAAAAGAGAAAATAAGATAAAGAAAGAGAACGAGAACTGGGTGAAATAGAACTTGAAGAATTTAAAGAAAATATGTATGAAAGAACAAAAAGACAAAATGAAAGGGATACTGATGTGTGAAACTAACAAAAGCAAGTGGACAAGAAACATTCTATCTGAAAAATTGTGTAACATGGGTTTTTGTGGTGATATTAAAAATCACCAAAGGGGGGAGTTGATGGAGCGAGGTAAATGAAAAAATTTTGGAACCCCCTAATATACAAGATAATAAATTAATGGTATTATTTGTTTGTCCAACTAATCAACATTTTACATCTTTTCGTAAACATTTTACATAAGTGGTAAACTGCAATTTATGTGCAAAATTAACCCATTTACATTTGTCAATGTGAACTAACACTAACATAATGGTTTATGTACTAATTAGAGTGATATTGCATGTTTTGTGCTATGTAGTAAAATTGTAGTGTGGCAAAAGAAAGCGGATGGTAAGTAAAACATGGCTTTACATGTCGCTTTTGCTAGGTAACACATAATTGGGGTACTTAGAATGACGGGTGGGAAACACAAAGGCTTATTTTCTCTATTTTAATTATGATTGTGTTTGTTTTCAAGATAGTTCTTTCGGGCCTGTTAGGCCGTGCTGTAAAAATGGCTACCGAGGCAGATGGGCTTAATGCGCAGATGCAAAGATGGCTTCCAAGCGGAAGAAAACCGCAGGAACATGTTACGTGGGTATGAGTCGAGCCCAGAGTGAGACGTGTCAAGGACGGGCCAAACTTGACCTGAAGTGTATGCCAAGAAAGACTCAGCGTGAATCCGTGAGAAACAGGGGACAAGTAACAGTGAATTAACAATGGACTGTTTAAAATAAGTTGCAAAGAAGAAGAAACATTTAACGGATTGTCAATCAGATTGCTATTAACCTAAAGCCGTGTGAAAGGACAAAATCATAAATAAATTCAGAACCGGTTTGAACAAGGAGGGCAATGGGATGACTCTTGCCACCCCTCCAATGGACCAATTAGCATTATGCTCGCCCCCAAAGATTGTAACTTTATGTTTAGTAAGCTAGTAGTAGGGTATAAGAGGACCTGCTCTTAAGCAGGAGGAGCGCTATTCTTAAATTTTTGAGCACTGAGCGTTGATGCTGAAGAACTGCTGCTATCATCTATAGGCCATTTTTCTAAATAGAAATTTTTCATTTTGAACTCTAAACTTGACTGGGAAGGAACGAGACCGATGCGGGAAACCTGTATAGGAGGTCCATCGAGGAGGCCTGTTTAGCGGGACAGACAGTCAGTTTGGGAATTCTATACTGTTCTGCTTTGCTGAACTTTTATTCTTCATCTAAATGGGGTATGCATAAAATTCTTTCTAAAAACTTATTCCGTATAATGATATTGAAATGTATTAAAACGATTAATAAATTTGAATTTTATTCATGTATTTAAAGAAAGTAGATAAAACTTTATTATAATTAAAACTATGAGTCTGTGGTTCTTTTAGCTCAATGAAAGTGTAATGTTTAATAAGTTTTAAAGTGATTGAGCTGGTCTTAATCACCACCAACTTATTCTTACTAGTTGGTCCATCGACCAAAGAGCGGAATACCTTGATGTCTCAGAACTGACAGGATTGAACTGATTATATATGATGTTTGAGAATTTATCTTGTCAATTTTAATAAGGTATCCCGGTCCTCCAGCAGTTTAATCCTTCTCCTCGGTGGAAATGGATGTAATCCAGGGAAAAATTGAGTGAGTGAATGTTTATGCGGTGTTATGGGCCCCACCGTCATATGGTATAATTGTTAAAGAGTGATTTACCTGGATGTCATGTCCAAAGGGAGAAGAATTTATATTAGCCGCGCTGGATCAACAGCAATCCTGGTATTTGTTGTTCTGATTCAGTTGAGGATAAAGTCATACAGCAAGATATAGTACAGAAACCTGTGTGCACATGCAGTCCCTGTATGATCAAATTACCCCCCAAATTGTGTGACTATGTCTTACGGTAAATCTATTATTTGTGTAATTGTTGTGTGGTGTGTTATCTTTATTTTATATAAGGAAAGGGGGTGATGTAGCATTTACTTGTAATTATGTTTATGTTACACTTGTAGTTGCTTGCATGTCATTTGATTTTCCATGCAGAACCATGATGACATCAAGTACTGAGCTGGTTCTGGAATGTTTGGCGAGTGTCATTTGCCTGCTTCCCTTGGACCTGTTCGGTGGTTGATGCAGCTGTGGGTCCTTTTCCAATAAACAAATTTTCTTCTTCAAATTACAGTCTCCTGAACCTTCTTTGGATTGCTATGCGACTCTGATATGTGGGAGTTCCCATCTACACTGGTCTCCTTCCACCCACCCCCACCACCCTCTACCTCCTTCCACTTCCTCCCAGCCCAAGCCTGCATTCTCTGCCCTTACGTTTAGAGTGAAAAGCTGGCACCATGATGATAACATTAAAGAGAGAGCAGCTTGTCAATGTGGCTCCAAATTAAGGCAGTTGTTGTAGGAGCACAGCACCGCTCGCATTTTCCCATCTCTCTCGGGTCTGTGGAGAGGCAAGAGAGGCAGGAGAAGGCAGGTGAGACCACCACCCACCTTCCACTCCTGTGCTCGATTCTGTCAAGGAGGGTGAACAAAGGGGAAGCAAGAGAAAGGGTAAACAAACACTTTCCCTTGGTGACATCACAAAAGTGGGTAACCACTTTGATTAACTATTGCAGTGGCATTACAGGGTCTATCCTGCAAATAGAAACATTAATTCAAGTTCTATACATTATACATTGTTCCTTGGAGCTTCACTCCTCACAGTCTCTGGCATAAGTTTTGGCTATTGCCTTTTCCAAGACTCCAAGCGACAAATCGAGAAATGTAGCTACTCTGCGAATCAGCTGTACGTCTTGGCTCATAGCGCACACAGTAGTCACCTCATTGATTTTCAAATTCTCCAGTTTTAGAAAGCACATTTTTAATAAGTTGATTCTTGGGTCAGATAAGTAAGGGTACACACATAGAATGTCTGACAGTTATTCACACTTGTAACTGAAACCTCTGCAACATTTACAAGAATGTCCATGTTATCAACTCCAATTTTGCTGGAAGTTGAAATCTCAGTTGCATGAATTTAGTTCTTGTCTCTATTTTCAGGTTTGCTGTCACTTAGCTCTGCACCTTAAATGAGTTGTAGGTGGGTAACAAAACTCCCCTCTCTTCAGTCTTGATAGCTCCACCCCATTCTCTGCAAATGGTGCTGTTAGTGTAGACTGTTTATTTTCTTAAAGGGGATATGACTTTGTGAACTGTCCTAGAACTCTGTAAAGCTCAACACATCTATAATTCGGATAAGGTTCCCAATTCCATTTGAATTGTGACTTTTTATGGTTGTAGCAGAGTTTCTTCCATAACATGCTCTTGAGTGTGTCTGTTGTTTCATTTTTCAACCTGAAGCAGTATTTAATGACGAGTAAATCAGCCATCCTGACTAAAGCTGTGCAGTAAACTCTGCTCCGCCGGTTGAAGTTCACAGAGTTTTTGCTGCTTTGTGCTCTGCTTTTAGCACGGAGTTCAGCAAAAACTCCGCCTACACCTCGTGGCGAAGTTTACCGGCACTCACCTGACAACTGCAGGTGGATCACGAGTGCACCGCCTCCTTCAAGTGGCAGTGCTACACACGAGCATAATGCCGGCATTTATCTACTGCCCCCTTGACTGTCCAACCAAGCCACTGTAGATGATCAGCACTCAGGCTACTGACGTGGTCGGCAAGCTAGCATGTGAAATTAAACATTTTCTTCATGGAATACACGTTGCAGACTTTCTAGTTTCACTTTCTTCTGCATGACAGACAGCTGGGCGAGACCATTTGCAAGGCAGGGGAATCGGTCCACTTTGGTCAAACCTTGCTCCTTTCAGGGATAGTCTGTCTGCTAGGTCCCTTTTAAGGTTTTACAAGGGACTGAAGCAGACCTGTGCTTGCTTGTGTTCACTGACTTGCTCCTGACTGTCCACTCTTGAGCCTGCTTCCCTCCCGGTCTCCCGGGTGAGCTGAGCTCGTCCCAGCCTCAGCACCTCCCAGTCCCTCTTTCTCTTCATATTACATGGCTCGTTCACCTGGAAGTGGTTGCCCTCACCCGCCTTTCCTCGACTGCATTCAGGGCTCCATGGATCTCTGGAGGGCCCCCCTTTAATGCCTGCTCTGGCCAGCCCCACAGCACAATGGCCTAGCCGTGGATGGTGTTCTCGCTGCTACTGGTGGTGTGTGCAGTGGAAGGTGAGTTTGCAAGGGACTGCAACAGGTGTCATATTTGTGGAAAGTTCACCAACAATGTATCCATCTGCCCAAGATAAGATTGTTGCGGTTTTTTATGCGGTGTGGGTCTCCGCCTCTCTGCATCCCTGTGGGTGGTGTTCTGCTCATTTTATACCCTCTGGTGTGGATGGCCGCTTAGGAACAGCTCCACCACACTTGCAACCCCTAAAACTATACTTCTAATAAATCATCAGGTCGAGTAGCTTATAGCACGATGAGTCATTGACCATCCACAAATAGTTAATGCACCCAGGCCTTAATCTGTTCTCAAAAATCCTCAAGGCCCATAGATTACCTGAACCTGCTAATTTTCTACCGAAAATGACGCCATTATGCTCCTCTGCCATTAAACTACAGTATTAATTTTACTCAACATGGTAAATTTTAAATGTTTCATGATAACGATTGATGGTATTCTATTTTACTGTTTTCACTTATTAATCAGAAAAAAAGTGAAATTCTCCATGAACAGCCAGTGCTTGGCGTTTTCTTCTGAAACCTATCTGATTAGAGATCTTCAGAGTCCGTTCGTCCCTTTTAATCAGTAATTCAAGTCGCCCGTTTGTAAGTGTGCGCCTTCTGTTGGCGTGGTGGCATGCTTCAACTTATCTGAACCAGTTATGAATTAAAGGGAGAGTAAATATATTTTTTTGTCTTTTGTAATATGTGAACTACTTTCACTCCTACTATTAGCCAAGGTGGACTTTTGCACATGGTATTTTTACTGTAAAGTGATTTTCCTTTTTGTATTTGTGAATATTTTGAGCATGATCAACAAATGCAATGCACTGTAATGAATCTGGAGGTGGCCGAGCAATACTCGGTCGGCACGCGGAACTCCGCGGAATTCCACAGAGGTTTCCAGTAACTCCACGGAATTGTGGACGGAATGATCTCTAAGTCTTTCTGCTATGTATGGCCATATGTGGAAGAGCCACATAGGATTGTTTTTTTTTTTAAACATATCTTTATTGGTATTTTTTAATCATCATCACATATAAAAGAACACTACAAATGTGGACTTACAATCCTCCAGTCGTCGTATTACATTGCTAATTAACATGTACATACTGTTTTCATTTCCAACATGTTTTGTTATATTTTCGAGATGGGTGGTCTGCCAACCTCAGTCCCAAACATATGTATATCCCTCATAGGATGTGGTCCTGTTGTGTTAATTTCTCTACTCAGACCAAAAAAGAGATAAACAATAACAAAAAAATAAATAAATAAAGAACTTGTGCAGAAGAGTGGTGCAATTGATCCATTTCAGTATAACATTAAGCAAGCTTCAACCCTGTTGACATACAGTTGTGGTGGTTAGGGTGAGGTCCCCTCTACACAGAGCACGCCCATTTTCCCAGTCACCACCCGACTCCCTATCCCGACACATTCCCTTCAGTATTCGCATCTCCGGGCTTTTCCCAAGCCGTCATTACCTCCCTCCATTGTCCGGCTTTTGGGCGCTTCCTCGCTCCCCTGGCCTCTTCCCATTGTAACACTCTGCCATCTGCCCCAGCCCACAAAATGACATCTTTGTTCCAGGTTTCCAACTGAGGCCCCCTCACTGACTTCCATTACATCGCTATTCTACACTTAGCGAGGCCCAGAGCAAGGTCTATCAGTCTGTTCCCAACCTTGCGCTTGGGTGGCCTAGGGAAGAGGCCCAACAAACACACCTGAATCGTGAATGGCAGCACCCTACCCAGTACACTCCTGATCTTGTCTAAAACAGCTTCTCAGAATAGCCGTATATATTGACAGCCCCAGACTATGTGTCCGAAGTCCGCCGTCAGAGTGATTACATCTGGGACAGTGCCGTACCTCCCCACCATATGTCACATTGAGACGGTGAGGTGTTAAGTAGGACATGTGTATGTAATTAAACTGGATATATTTTAAGCTGTGTTCCTGGAGATCTTTTTGGGGGACAACAAAGTCCTATGCCACTCCGCATCCGTGAGTTCCTCTCCCACAAGCCTCTCCCATTTCTCTTGAAACCCCCTCAAGGGGCCAAGGGACGCTGCTATTAGCGCAGCATAAAACCACTTTACGAGATGCCTTGCTATGCCTAGGGTAAATAAGGCATGTAACACCGGGTGTGTCTCTGATTCCTCCCTCCCGTTATCCCGAAGCTGCGCAAAAGTACGAGACAAGGCCTCATATTGCAAAAACTGACCTGGGGGGAGCCCGCAGTCGTCCACCAAATCCTCAAACGGGATCAATGCTTTGTCCGAATAACAGTCCCCCACGTTGTCCAGCACTGCTTCCGCCCAGTGTACCAATTGTTCGCTTGTGAATACAGATTGGGGATCACCATGCGGCAGTCCCACCAGTGGTAGCACCGGCGTATAATTAGCAGGGCAATGATTCTTATTCTGACACCTTTTCCAGGCTTGTAATGCAGTGCGTTGTAGTAGTGAGCAGTATGGTGTATTCGTTGTCGGTATGAGCAGTTTAGCCGTCAGTAAATTGGGGCGGGATTCCGGGTTAGATAACCATGTACCTTCCTCATTCACCCCCTCCACCCATTGTAACAACCACTGCAGTTGGGCCACAAAGATATAGTATTCAAAATTTGGGACTCCCAGTCCCCCTTCTGCCATAGGACGCTGCAATGTCTTCAGAGACACCCTTGGACGCCCGTCACCCCACACCAGACCCCGTAGGAGGGTGTTCAGAGGGCGGAACCAGCTACTCAGCATCAGGACCGGGAGGTTAACAAAGAAATACAACAGGCAGGGCAATATAACCATCTTGGACAGGGAGATCCTGGCCATTATGGGTAATTGAAGAGTACGCCAAAAATGTACACAGGAGCGGAGTGAGCACAGTGCTCTATTCAAATTCCCTTCCTTCAAGTCCTCTAGTGAATGAAAAACGTGTATGCCCAGGTATTTGAACGTATCTTGGGCTCAATGTATATTTGCAGTCAAGGTCTCAGGTCTACGTAGTGGGCCCGCCACAGGGAATAGATATGTTTTGGCTTTATTGACCCGAAGGCCGGACTGCAGCGTGAATCTATCCAAGATCTGCAGAGCCGTGGGGGTGCCTGTGCTAACCTCCTCCAAATAAATGAACAAGTCATCGGCATATAAAGAAATGTTATGTTGACGTCCTCCAATTGTTAGTCCTATCCCCTCCCCACCCTGTCGGACCCTCTCCCCAAGAGGCTCTATAGCCAGGGCAAACAACAGAGGAGAAAGAGGACACCCCTGGCGGGTCCCTCGTGAGATCCGATATTGCCTAGAGATTGCTCTGCCCGTTTTGACCTGGGCTGTGGGCAAGGCATATAAAAGCTGCACCCATTCCTCACCCAGTCCCATACGTAGCATTACCTCGAACAGGTACTCCCAGCTAACCGTGTCGAAAGCCTTTTCTAGGTCGACTGATAAAACTGCAGCCTATTGCTTGGTAGAAGCTTCCGAATGATAAAGGATAGAGTAAAGTCTGCGGAGATTGTAGGAAGTACTGCGTGATGAAGCCATTTTGGTCGGGATGGACTAGGGATCGCATATGCGGGAGGAGCCTACCCACCAGTACCTTGCTTAAAATTTTAAAATCCAAATTAAGCATGGAAAGAGGCCTGTAGTCCGTCACTCCGGCCATAGGCGTTTTGGTCTTTCGGAGTGGAATCACTAACGCGGTTTGGGTAGAACCGGGCAGTTCCTCACGCTCATATGCCTCTGTGTACAGCTTAACAAGGTGTGGCACTAGTGTATCAGCATATCTTTGATAAAATTCTGCCGGTAGGCCGTCAGGCCCTGGCGTTTTACCAGGTGCCAGCGACGTTATGGCCGCTTTGATTTCCTGTGGGTTGATTGGATCCCCCAGCTCCTCCTGTGCCGAATTGTCCACAGTGCAGAGCGGAAATGGGCCTAAAAAGCCTCTGATGTCGGGCAGGTGTACCCCTGCTGGAGCAGCATACAGGTGTTCATAATAGGAGCAGAAAGAATTGTTAATTACAGCCGGATCAATATCCTGTACCCGCCGTAAGCTGTGTAATCGGTGCCCCTCCCAGTTCTGGTTTAATTAGTCTTGCTAACAGGCAGCCAGCTTTGCCCTCCTCCTTCTGCAACCTATCCAAATACACTTTGTGGCTATAGCACCTTAGGCGACTAGGCGCTTTGTTGTACCTCCCGCGCGTTTCCAGTAAGGATAAGCGGGTAGCTTCCCCTGTTCCCTGAGCAGTGTCCAGCTTACGTATTTCTTCCTCTAAGTGTAAGATTTCCCGCCGTAGTTCCCTATGTGCCCCGATCGTTTGCCCCAAGCATTGGCCCCGTACAACCACCTTAAATGCCTTCCACTCCATTAAGATAGAGGAGGCTGAGTGGGCATTGATGGGAAAATATGACTCGATGAGCGCTTGCAGCGAGACGCGGAAAGGAGCGTCCTCCAGCGCCGAAGTTTCCATGTTGAAATCGGGGGTCGACCCCCCGACATTTGATTTGTCATTATCAGCGGACTATGATCGGACAATGTACGACCCAGGTATTCGGTATGTAGTACAGTACTATTAAAGTCCGGATTGCAAAGGAATGTATCAAGTCTGGTATGTACCTGGTGTGAGAAGAAAGAATATTCCCTATTCACTGTATGTTGTGTCCGCCAGGTGTCCTCCAGGCCCCAGTGGGATATCCAATTCCGGAATCCTGCTGCTGTGCGATGCGGTTGAGCTCCCTGCAATGGAGGGTGCGAACGGTCCGCCAGAATATCCGCAACACAATTAAAATCCCCTCCCAGGATGGCGAAACCATTTATGTGACTAGCCATTATAGCAGAGAATGTCTCATGGAATCCAACTTGGTCATGATTGGGAGCATAGATATTCCCCAAGGTTCCTGCCTGACCGGCCAACATCCTGGTGATCAGTAAGTACCTTCCCTCCGTGTCAAGGGACACACGGTCAAGCGCAAAGGGGACCCCAGGTTTAATCCAAATCAGCACCCCCCTCACGAAGGCCGAGGCGGAGGTCGCGTATAATTGTCCCCTCCATCGCCGTTTCAGCTTCCCTACCTCCTCCCTATTCAGATGTGTTTCCTGGAGGTAGGCTATACGTACATCCCTGCCCCTAAGATATGAATAGATGTTGTGGCACTTAGTCATGGACCCCATCCCCCGTATTTTCCACGTTAGGAAGCGTATTGTGTTACGTGGGTATGCCATTGTGATAAGACGACCTCGAATTACCTTTTAAGGAGACCCCACCCCTTCCCCGCTCGCACAATCCTGCACCACCATTCCCTTCTGCAGACTAAACAACTTACTACTCTAACAAAAGGACCCCCAAGATGGTCAACCCCCCATCCCCAGGGCAGCCTGACAACGGTCGGCCGCCCGCCCAAACAGAGTGTGGAACATTATGCACTTAAGTGAGGCTCCAACCTAGTGGGGCTCTCAGTGGGGTGGCAAAGGTAGAGACATAGTTCATGGCGCACACACCTTCTAGGGCGCGTCGGCCCTACATTATGAAACTCAGTCCAGGACCTGGGTCGGCAGTTAATAATTCCCCAATACTTCAGGGTCCCAATATTGCTCCCATACTCCCTCCATTTCAGATGATCTCGTCGGCTGTGTGTGGAGTCACCACCGGCAGTTTGCTGCTGTCACTATGGGAGAAATCTGAGTCGTGTTCCTCAGTTTCCTTTGACGAGCGAACTTCAGGCTCCAGGGAAAGGCTCCTGCCCGTCATGAGTGCCACCACGGCCTGCAGCGCCTCTGCCTTCTCCTTCTCCGTCTGTGACGTGGTCGGTCTCTTAGCAAGACCCCTCCGGGATCTCCTTTTAGAACGTTTCCCAAGATCTGCCGTTTTCTTTGCTATTGCGTTGGAGCTTCGCAACTGGGGGGCCCCACCTTTGTAGGTTTCAATCCATTCCCACGCATCCTTCGGATTGTCACAGTAGTGTGTGTTCCCATCTAGGATAATACGCAACCGGGCTGAAACATCAATGAGTACTGTAGGCCCTCCTCTCTCGGGCCCTCTTAACCTCACAGAACGAGGCCCGCTTTCTCTGTACCTCTAGCGTGTAGTCGGGTAAGATTGATATTTTGATGTTGTCCAAGATATATGGGCCATCAGCACGCGCCCTTTGCAGGAGCAAGTCTCTGTCTCGGAAATGCAGGAGTCTGGCCACGACCGGCTGTGGCGGTCTACCTGGAGCCAACGGTCTCGCTGGCACCCGTGAGCCCTCTCCAGCATGTAAAACGTTGATAGGTCCTCAGGAGCCACGGTGGTTCTAAGCCATTGTTCTGAGAAGGACACCATGTCGCTGCCCTCTGCCCCTTCGGGGAGGCCCAGAACTCTAATATTGTTCCGTCTGTTGCGCCCTTATGCCTCCTTGGCTCTCCACTGCAGCACACTCACTCTATCCGCCAGGACCCCCACCTGCACCTCCAGGGACTTCTGTGCTGGTATCAGGCCTGCAACATTAGACTCCGTCTCCTTCACCCTCTCGGACAGTTTCTTGTGTTCCTCCCGCAATAGGCCTAGGCCTGCCGCCACCCTGCTGATATCTTGATGAAGGGTAGCTTTTGTATCAGCAATGGCCTCCAAGATCTTACTTAATTGCTGCTGCACCGAGTCCTCGGGGGTCGTCTGGGACTGCTCCTGCACAGTATCCTCCTGGTCAAGGGTGGCCCCCGTCGGTCGTCCTCTAGGTTTGCCCATTCTGCCAATGGGCCCCGCGGCACCAGCGAGGCTCCCGGGGGGGAACTCACTCCGCTACACCACTCACCGCAGGCTCCACCCTTAGTCAGCGTGCATCCGATGTGATGACTGGTACCGCAGGCACGGATGTACGGTCCACGTGCCAGGCCCAGCGCCGCCACCGCCCACGCAACTGCCCAATCCCTCCGCTGAGCTGCGGGCCAGCGAGGCGACCACTACTCCCACCGTCTCACCTACTTGGTCCGGTTCGGGGCCTCCTCCGTTGTGCCCTAGGGGGATGGACACATCAGCCACAGGCCCTCCCAATATCTAGTATCTAGGGCGGAATTCAGCCTATTCCTATTTTTCTTCCGCTCGCCTGCCTGCTTCTTGCCCTGGCGGGGCCGCCAAGCAGCACCCGCCCTCGAGGAATACAGTGATTGTCAGCAAGTCTCAGCAGCCTGACCACCACTCCTAGTCACTGCGCTCTCCACTACCAGCCCGTTTCCTCCAGCAGTAGCAGGCGGTGCCCCCTCACCGCTCCCTCCGTCTTCACTCAAACCTCGTTTCTCTAGGCTTTTTAGAGGTGGAACCTTCCCACCATGTTGAAGTCAGGCACGGGGTCAGGCAATCCTCTGTAGGCCCGCTTCTGCCTTTCGGGTTTAAATAGGCACCTTAAGCATGCACTTTTGCTGGTTGCTCCAGCTTGTGGGCAGTGGGGCCCCACTGTGCACCACCGCTGGCAGCGAATCCAACACGCAGCCCTCCGAGCCCCGATCCGGGCCCCGACTACACACCTCGCTCCTTACCGTCGGGGAGATGCCTGCAGTACGCCCGACTTCCCTGTGGCAGCCCCGCCGTCACAACGGCCAGTCGGTCTCTCTCTGTCCGCCACAGCCGCCCGCCAAGCAGCCCTCGATCCTGTCTCGGGCCACAGCAGGCCCTGGGCCTCTCGTCTCTCCCCGTATCCGGCGCTTGTCTTCAGGTCACCATCTTAGTTGCGCACGGCCTCAGCCGCCTCATGGGGCAAGTCTCGCCACCCGATAGGCTATGGGGCCGGCAGACTCAGCCCCTCTCCTCCGTAGTGTCACCGGACCCGTTTTGGGCTGCCCCCAGGTCCCGGCCTTCGACAAATCACCGCGATAAATAGCGGGCCGGCGCGGAGCTCCGGGCTCACGCGTCTGCCATCTGCAGCTCCCTGGCCACGCCCAGCCACATAGGATTGTTAATGAGAACTTTGAACTGAGAAACTCAGGTGTAGAGTTTCCTGTTGGGCTACAAAGTTTTAGGTAATTTGGCAAAGTTGGTGTCATACGCAACTAGCTCTGTTTAACATAGCTTTGTATTGAGATGTTTCTATCTCTCCAGACCCTCAGGTACGTGTATGCCCTAACTTCTTTAATGCATTCTCCCCTGATTGCCCAGCTATAGCAAACTTAAGTGGCTCCAAAAGAGATAATTTTAGTTTTTGATACGTTAATATGTAAGTTGTTGTCTGCGATATATCTGTGGAGACAGGCCAGGGAACGCAAGAGTCCAATAGGTGTGTAGTCTAAAAGTATTGTATCATCTGCATATTGCAAAGCAGAAACATGCTCAAAATTCACTTTGGGAGGAAGGCTCTTGTTTTTTTAGTTCTGGAATTAAGTCTGCTGTGTCTCAGTTAAAATGAGTGGGTCCAGTACACAGCCCTGTTTTAGCCCACAATTGGTAGGAATCTTCCTGGAGACTTTGGAGAGATCTCCTAACTTCACCTGCACTCATGTATCTGTGTGCAGCATGCAGGTGGCAGATACTAATGGGTTTGGAATGCCCCAATTTTTTAGTTTGCCACAGACTACAACTCTACTTTTTCGAAGGCAGCACTGAAATACAGATAGCATGCTTAGAGCCTGGTGCCACAGTGGATCACCTTTTGTTTCATTAGGCGAATCACCAGATTCGCAGCCCTTCCGAAACCTTGTCTGAAACGTTGGGAGCAAGTACTTATTTTCCATCCATTCCTCCAACTGAATGAGCAATATACGTGCAAATATTTTGGTCTCGCTATCGAGAAGGGCGATAGTTCTGTAGTTTTTGGAGTTTGCAGGCTTCTCTTTCATGCAGTGGATGTAACATTGAACCTCTCCAGGAGACAGGAATAGTTTATGCTTCCAAGATTAAATTTTACAGGAGACAGAATTGATCAGCACAAGATTCCTAGTTCAACTTAATTAAATAAATATAGATACCAATGGGGTCAATGGCAGTGCTGTCTCTGCTTGCCTCCAGGGACCTGGCAATCATATTTACCATAAAAGGGAATACCGTATCTTGATGGAAGCATATGTCCAGCTGTTGTAAATGTTCTAGATGTTTGTCTTAATAAAGATTTTAAACAAACCTTACCCAGGTATCTGCGTTGATGTTGTTAACCTTGACTTTAGAATATTCCAAAGATCAAATTAATTATCCCCCAAGAATCTTTTAGACTCATGATGAACATTACATTCTTTAATGTTGTGCCATCTTTTCAACTCAAAAGAATTAATTCTATTCCAGCATTGGTACGTACAATCTAATGTTATCTCCTTCAGATCATGCAAGTATGCTTTATTTCCGGTCCTAGCGTATCTCCACCTCAGGTGCGTTAGTTGAATTTTCAAAATGCCCATGTCTGCTGTATACCATGTATTTGGCTGTTCTTAGGCGCCCCTTGCCCACTCTATTGCAGGCTCACAAAATGATTAACTAAACAAGTCAGGAACATGGACAATTTGTTTGTAATCCCGGAGGCTTTTGTCCTAAGCACCAGAGTGTTGAGTAGGCTGATACCAAAGGTTCATAACCAACTATTATAGAACCTCATTGAATAAGAGTTCCATGTTATTTTGTTCAGTCGTGGAGCCTCCTCCTACTCTTTGATTGTTTCAAGTTTGGTATTTTGGCTAATCCTCCAATTAATGTTAATAACCCGAGGAAGATGATCACTCTCCTTTCTGTTTATGATTTTGAAAGAGTCTATTTGTGGAATAAAGAGGGGGATGCCAGGGTGTAGATTAGTAAGTTTCCTTTCGATGCAACGAAATGTGATGCTTTTGGAGAGACATCAGAAGGAATGCATTACTTCAAATAGACTAGTGGTATTGTGAGTAGGCTCTGCCGGAAATTATGGTTGAACTGACTACTGGATCTGAAATTAGATACCATGGGAGGTATACCCACTGATTTAGTTGCTCACGAACCAAAATGCTGAACTTCTATGGTTTTGTACGAGTGAAATCTGAGCCTAAGTACAACGTCCCTGTAACCATTGTTCTATTTAAGTGAATTTCTAAGATTTATTTTTACATAATGTAATATTTAATTACCATTTTCCCTGCAAAAACCAAAGGTTTAAGTAACGTTATATTTAGGTGAATTTCTCAGTGACAACATTAACATTTTTAACAAAAAAACACTAAAATTCACAAGTTATATTAATCAGCACTAACTATAACTTATGCCCCTGCCATGTACTGATTATGACCTCACATGTGACATCACTCATTACATGTTTTATGATATCATTTATAACATCACTGATGATATCTCAAATGACATCATTGATGACATCACTGATGACATTATCTAAACTTCAGTTTCACATATATTGCTCTATAAATTTGTATAAAATTAGAGGCTCGACAGTAAGTACAAAATAGCCCATTACTACTGCCACCACACAAACAACTCTCTTAGATGTTGAAAACAAGAGATTGTAAACTTTTTTTTAATGAAGAATTTACACTTTCGTTTATTACATCTCCAGAACAACATGGATGTGCAGTACACTGTTGGCAAAGAGTGGCCTCTCTACTGACACCTCGTCCTAGACGAACAGGGATACGCAGTGGTGTCTGGGCAGGGAGTGACCTGTCTGCTTACACATCTTACCAGGATGAGATGTGTCTGTAGTAGGGTTTTAGAAAAATGTATCTCCCTGCTCATACCTTTTCCCATTCTGAGAGGTATGCATAGTAGGTTTTAGGGAGGAACTGACCTGTTTGCTGACAGATCTCTTTTGCATGATAAGTCTGCATAGTACAGTGTGGGGAGAGACTGGCCCCTCTCCTGTGATCTGTGTCTTGGATGGTGGGTGTGCAAATTAAGGTGAGTAAAGGGGCTTACCTCTATGGTCACAGTACTCCCCAGGATGACAGATGTACAAGTAAGGTGTAGGTATGAAATTACCTCTATGCTGAGAAGTCTGTCAACTATAGAGAGTAAGATATGGAAACACACTGACCTGTCAGCTGAGACATCTCCCTAGAGTAACATGTGTGCAGAGTAGACTGTGGGTAGAAAATGTTCTCTCTGCCCATACCTCTCCTCATAGTGATAAATGTCCATAGTAGAGTATAAAATGGAGTATCCTCTCTGTTGAAAATAGTGTCTTGCACAACTGACTGTGGGGACATACTCACCTGTCTTTCAGACATCTCCCAATGGCGACAGTAATACCGTGTGCACAGCAGCTGACAGGAGTGCATATTAAAGTATGAAGATGTACTGCCCTCTGTATCATGATCGCTCTCTTATATCAGAGGTCCCTATACTATAGCGTGGACAAGGACTGATCTCTCTACTGACACCTCACTGTTGCATGACACCTCACTGTTGCATAGCTGCATAACAGAATAATTGGCTTCTCCATTACCAAGTCTCTGTAGGATAAATGCTATGCATAGTACCATAGAGATACATATACATGCAGCACCATAGTCCCTGAAGATAGAACTGCCGATTTTAGTGGATATTGTAATACTATAATAAAATTGAAATTTATGATAAGTATTAAGCAAAGAAATAAAAAAAAGTAACTTTAAACGTTTTATTACAACAAAACAATTTAGCAACAATACAAAACTACAGCAACTTTATTATCAAACTGTATGAACAACTATTAAACAAACAAGTACATAATATATAACATTATTCTCTGACACTCATCAGTAGGTGATATGGTCTCCCCACTTTTTAGGTTTCGCCTGCACAGCTCTTGCGCTGTGCTTGTGAAATCTATTGTTTTAAATATAAGGGGCTTACATCCCACCCCCTCTTTCATAGGTTTTCATTGGTTCCTGTGCCTGCCACTTACCTTTCCTCCATTTCTATTATCTGTAGCATATTTTCCTACAATTTCCAATGCTTGCTCCTAGTCTGCTTCTCTTATTAGTTTCCCATAGTCAAAATACTGTTAACATCCGCTTTGGTGGAACTATTTTTTCATAAGGTTTTGCCTTTTTCTGCTTTTTCGTCTTACAGCAGATTTATATAGGGCAATTTATCACCCGGAGAGATTAAGTGATTTGCCCAGAATCACAGGATGTTGCACCGCCGAGACTCAAACTGGTAGGGACTTGCCTCTCCTGTCGGACCTCTCTCTCAGATGATGAGTGTGCATAGTATGGTGTGTTGAGAGAGACTGGGTTCTCTGCTGGCACCTCTCTCTCATATGACAGGTATGTGCAGTAGTGAGTGGAGAGGGCTGAATTTCTATGGTTTTATATGTGTAAAATGTAAACCTAACTATAATGTCTCTGTAACCTTTGTTTTTTTCAGTACATTTCTAAGGCTTTTTTAATTCTATTTCCTAATTGTGAATTGATATGGGTTTTTTAACATAAAGTAATATTAAATTACCATACCTTAATACAACCACTGCCGCGCACGGCCTTTGGCTGTGTGAGGTGGGGGGTTGGCTGCAGTACCTGGCATGTGGCCAGGCTCTGCAGTCATCCCCCTGCATGCTGACAATCCCTTGCCGCACATGGCCTTTGGCCGTGCACGGTGGGGTTTAGCCAAAGGGACTGGCTTGTGGCCAGGACCTGTGGCCAACCCTCCTGTATGCAGCCAACCCCACGCATGCAGCCAAACCCCAGACAGCACATGGCACGTGCACGCCGGTTGATTGTCCACAGGGCCAGCCTCAGTGGCCAACTCCCCAAAGACAGCCAACCTGGGAGGGGGGCATGCGGCCCCCTCTCCATGCCAATTTCAGCCCGAAGACCCCATCAACAGGGCTCACCACATTTTTTTAGGGGAGGGGACACATAGTCTCCTCCCCGGCCATATTTGGCCTCAGGTACCTCATCCCCCGGGGCCCAGCACTTAATTTATGGGGGAGGGGGCATGCAGCCCCCCTTCCTGGCCGATTTCAGCCCCCAGGAACCCATTATCTTGGGGCACGGCCATATTGTAAATGGGGACGGGCACTCAGCCCCCCTCCCTGGGCTGATTTCTGGCCCCGGGGAACCCATCTCCTGGGGTGCGGCCATATTAAGAAGGGGAGGGGGCATGCATACCCCGGGGCCATCTAATTATTAATTGCTGAGGGAGGCCATGTGGCCGCCCGCCCCAGGCCAAATTTGGACTCGGAGATCCTATCTCCCAGGACCAAGCAACTTTATGAAGTGGGAGGGGGGCACACAGCCCCCCCGGGCCAATATTGGCCCTGGGGACCCCATCCACGATGCCTAGCCAGCAAAGAGCCCTCCCAGGGCACCCACTACATCATTGTTGGAGGTCATCTGGGAGCCCCACTGCCCCTCAGCCCCAGCCAACTCCCCGCATCCAGCGGAAGCCAGGTTTGCTCCTGCCCACAAGGAGATGCTAAAAATGCTGCTCCCTGCGGGTGGGAGCAATTTTTTCATCTGAGTCCCTGCTAACTTCAGTGAGGGCAGGGAAACAAATGAAATGTCCGCTCTCCGCCGCCGGGAGCATCTTTGATGAATCTGCCCACTGGGAGCAGAATTAGTGTTTGCTCTGGCTTGGTAGGAGCTTTGAAATTGCTGCCGCCAAGAGACAGCAAACAGTGGTTTCCCTGACTGCACCAGTGCGGGCAGGGAAACCTCTATGTTTCGGGGGTGGGGACCCCGGGACATACCTGGATCCGGCCCTGGAGGATGGGGTCCCCAGAGACATTAATGGCGCCGGTAGGGGGGGTCGCATGGCCCCCCTCCCATTTGTTTGCACAGATGGACCCCGGGGGCTGGGGTACCCACGGCTGAAAATGGCCAGGCTGAGGGGGGCCATGCCGTCCTCCCCTTTTTTATGCCCAGGATCCAGTGGGGGTCGCCGAGTACCGCCTCCCTTTCATTGTTTCAGCCAGGCTCAAGGACATAGCAGTCCCTGTTGCCGACATCAGCCTGGGAGGAGGGCTGCATGCCTCTCTCAATATTACAAAAGGCAGGGCCCCAGGAGATGGGGTCCCACTGGCAGAAATCGGCCCGGGTACGGGGGCCATGCGCCCCCTCCACTTGTAATTATTGGCAGTGCCCAGACATTCATAAATCTTTTTTCTTTAATAACTCCAAAGCTACGAATTTACACCAAATTACAAAAAGGTCTCTTTCTGGACCACAAGCTAGCTTTCTGCCAAATTTGGTTTAATTCCGTTCAGAGGTTCGGGCTGTAGTTGTGTCTAGAATCCCTGTGGGAAATTGAAATCCAAAATGAGTCCCAAAAAAGGGGAAAAAAAACAGAAAAGGGCAGTGTAGGAATACCCTGAACCCCTAGGCCTGATGGTGGGTTCCCACAGTGAGCCAGCCTGGGACCAAAAATGTATTTTTTAGAAATGTTACTACGAATCTGTGGTAAAAAATAAACACGGGCTACCACACTTGTTTTTTAATGCCCCCGGGTGGGCCAGGTCCCTGGGGTATAATAAGCAGTGTAATTGGGGGAGGGAACTCACGTGACCCCGTCTCCCCAGGCTGATTTTGGCCCCATGGACTTCATCTTCCAGAGCCCTGCCGATATTGATAAGGGGAGAGGGGCTGCGCTCCCCCCTCCCCAGGCTGATTTCAGCCTCGGGACCCCATTCCCTGTGGCCTAATTTGGGAGGGGGGCAAGCAGGCCCCTTCTTGGGCTGATTTTGGCCTTGGAGACCACATCCTCCAGGGTCTGCCTAAACTGGAAAAAGAGGGAGTGGGGCATGCAGCCCTGCTCCCGGGCCGATTTTGGTCCCGTGGACCCAATACCCATTGGTCCCCGCTGTTTCACTGATTTCTGTCTCAGGAAGCCCATCCCTGGAGGCCCGGCCGCAAATTCAATAGGGAACAAGCTGTGCGGCCGCCTCCCTGGAGCCATTAATGACCATGGGGACCCCATCCCCAGAACCCGCTCCAGCTATGTCCTGGGGAGCCCACCCCGGGATATATAGCGGTTTCCCTGCCCACATTGGCGCAGACAGGGAAACCTGTGTTTGCTCTTGCTAGGCGGGAGCAATTTCAAAGCTCCTGCCAAGCGAGAGCAAACACAAAGTCTGCTCCCAGTCAGCTCGAGCTTTAAAAATGCTCCTGCCAGCTGGGAGCGGAGTTTAGATCTGTTTTCCTGCCCGCAGCGATACGGACAGGGAAACAGATCTGAAAATTGCTCCTCCCCAAAGGGAGCAGCATTTTTAGCTGCTCCCTGTGGGCAGGACCAATGCTGGCTCCCGCTGGAGGTGAGAAGCCTGCTGGGGCCTGGGGAGACCTTGGGGCTCCACCTCACGGCCCAAACAAGAACATGGTAGGTGCCCTAGGTGGGCACCCACCCTTACTTGGCTGGGTGTGGGGGGATGGGGTTCCCCAGGCCGAAATCAGCGTGGTGAGGGGGGCCTAACTGCCCCCTCCCCCTTTAAGTATTGTCCAGGCCCCTGGCGTGGGGGTCCCTGGGGCCGATATCAGCCCCAGGAGAGGGCTGCATGCCCCCCTTTTCCATTAATGATCAACAGGGCCCCAGGGATGGGGTGCCCAGGGCCTAAATCAGCCAGGGGAGGGGGCTGCATGGTATCCTTCCCGCTTTAATGATTGGCCAGGGAGTGGTCCCTGGGGCCAGAATTATCCCAGGGAAGGGGCTGGGTGCCACCCCAATTAATAAGTTGCCAGGCCCTGTGGGATGGGGTCCCCAGGGCCGAAATTAGCCTCAGGATGGGGCCCTCCCTTTAAGTGTTGGCCAGGCCCCGAGGGTGGGGTCCCTGGGGACGGAATTATCCCAGGGAACGGGCTGGGTGCCCCCCAATTAATAAGTTGCCAGGCCCTGGGGGATGGGGTCCCCAGGGCCGATAATGGCTGGGAAGTGGGTTGTGTGCCCCCTTTAATGATTGGCTGGGCCCTAGTGGATGGGGTCCCAGGGGCCATAATTGACACTGGGAGGGGTGCTGCGTGGCACCCTACCCCCTTTAATGATTGGCTGGGCCTAGGGGATGTGGTCCCCAGGGCCGATAATGGCAGGGAAGTGGGCTGTGTGCCCCCTTTAATAATTGTGCAAAAGAAACAATTGATGGACGGAATGCTGGACAATGCAAACATTTACCCCCAGTCACAAGGATCTGGGTTAAATTCATCATTCTTTTGCTCACCACACCACCCCAGTTCAGACCAAGCCATATGCAAATCAGTCTTGACCCTGTTCCTTGTCATGGTGAGCAAAAAAATGATGGATTTGGGCCCGGATCTTTGTACTGGGGTGAATGTATGATATTGTTCTGCATTCTGTCCATCAATTGTTCTTTTTGCATTAGTCACCCCGAGTGGGACGGGTGTGCCCAGACATGGGTCCCGTGCTCTCCATGCCACTGGACTCAAGCTATCCTGTCTAATGAGGGGTGAGGCTCCGAAACCGGTCCTGGGATACTTGTTTCCAGTCCAGGGAGGACCTAACCTGGCAGTTCGGGCTGGACTGTTCCCATTGGGTGCAGGGTCAAGACTGATTTGCATATGGCTAGGTCCAAATTGGAATGGCATGGTGAGCAAAAAAACGATGTATTTGGTCCCAGATCTTTGTACTGGGGTGAATGTATGACATTGTTCTGCATTCTGTCCATCAATTGTTCTTTTTCCCTTTAATGATTGGCCAGGCCCCAGGGATGGGGTCCCTGGGGTCAAAATTGGCACTGGGATGGGTGCTGTGTGGCACCCCACACCCTTTAACGATTGGCTGGGCCTGAGGGATGGGAACCCCAGGGGCTGAAATTGGTGTGGGTGGGTGGGTGGGCAATGTGACCTCCTTCCCCCTTTCCCCTTTAATGATTGGCCAGGCCCTGGGAAATGGGGTGATATTGGTCCATGAAGGGGGGCTGCATGCCCCCCTCCACTTTAATGATTGACTGGGCCCCTGGGATGGGGTCCACAGGGCCGAAATCAGCCTGAGGAGGTGGGCGGTGTTCCCCCTCCCCCTTTAATGATTTGTTGGGTCCTGAGGGATGGGTTCCCATGGCCGAAATTGGGAGGGGAGGGGCGCGTGGCCCACCCTCTCCTTTTAATGATTGGCTTGGCTGCTGGGAATGGGGTCCATGGGCCGATATCGGCCTGGGGAGGGATGCTGCATGCCCCTTTCCCCAACTAAAAATGTGCCGGACCTCAGGGGAAAGAGTCCCAGGGGCTGAATACGGCCCAGTGAGGGGGGTTGCGTGGCCACCTCCCATTTACTAAAGGAGCTGGGCCCTGGGGGATGGAGTCCCAAGGCCAAACTCAGCCCAGGGAGGGGGGTTGCATGCCCCCTCCTCAATTACAGTATGGCCGGGCCCCAGGAGATGGGGTCCCTGGGGTCAAAATCGGCTTGGGGTGGGGTGCTGCCTGTCCCCCCCCCCCATAATTACAGTGGTGGGCCCTGGTGGATGGGCTACCAGGGTCTAAAAACGGTCAATGGAGGGGGCCACCTACCACCCCTCTCCTAACAAAATATGCCAGACCTCAGGGGATGGAGTCTCCAGGGCAAAATCGGCCCAGGGAGGGGTCACATGCTCCCCAACAAAATGTGCTGGGGGATGGCGTTCCTGGGGCCAAAATCAGACCAGGATGTAGGGCTGCATGGGTTTTCTGAATGCGGGGGGTGATCCTTTGAGATGCCATAAATTATGTCATAGAACATTTCATGAGTGATGTAATATGTGACATCATAAGCAGTGCATGGCAGGGGACACAAGTTATAGTTAGCTCTGCTAACTATAACTGGTGAATTTCTGTGTTTTTTCTAGTTCAAAACATTAATGTTGTCACTAACATGTTCATCTAACTATAAAGTTTTTTTAACCCTAGTTATTTTCAGTGAATTTCTAGGGCTTTTTTTAACATAAAGTTACATGTTATTACCATAAGAAAAGCCAACCCCCCCTCCGCGCACTGGTGGGGATTGACCACAGGACCGTATGTTTTTGAAGTGAAGGTGTCCATGTACCCCCCTCCACAAGCCTTACTATGCCCTGGGGACCCTATCACCCAGGTCCTTTTTTTATAGGAGAGGGATCAAGTGGCCACAGTTCCCAAGCCTTATTAGGCCCAGGGAACCCCATCCACAGGCCTTTTTTAATTAAAGGTGAGGGGGATTGCGTGCCCCCGAGCATTATTAGGCCCTGGCAAACCCATCCCCCTGGGCTGTTTTTTTAAATTAAAGGGGAAGGTGGCCACATGGCCACGGCACCTGGGGACCACATCCCCTGTGGCCGTTTTTTTAAAGAGTGGAGGGAGCCGCATGGTGCCCCTCCTAAGCCTTTTAGGCCCTGGGGACCCTAAGTCCTAGGGCTGCTTTTTTAAATTATAAGGGAGGGGGGCCCCGTGGCTCCCTCTCTGAACCTTATTGGACCCTGGGTACCCCATACCTTAGAAGCTTTTTTTATGAAAGGGAAAGGGGGCACGCTGCTATCAGCCCCTGGGACCCAATCCTGCGTGGCCCACACTGTGAAAGGTGGGTGCCCTGGTGCCCACACAAGGCACCCACAATACACTTGTTGGGGGCAGCAGAGGGAACCCTAGGGACTCCATGACCCGAGCCGGCTCCCCGCATGCAGCAGGAGCCAGCATTGCTCCACCCAGATCATCAGTTACTAATGCTGCTTCCTCCAGGTGAGAGCAATATTTTGATCTGTTTTCCTGCCCGCATCACTGTGGGCAGGGAAATAGATCAAAAATGTGCCCCAAGCTAGCTGGCGAGAGCATTTTCTAAGCTTCTGCAAGCTGGAAGCAAATTTTGTCTTCGCTCCCACTTGGCTGGAGATTAAAAAATGCTCCTGCCAAGCAGGAGCAAACACGGGTTTCCCTGCTGGTGCCGTTGCAGGCAGGGAAACCGCTATGTCCTAGGGGGTTGGCTCCCCAGGACATAGCATGTGAGGCGTCCCTATGGGATGGGGTCCACAGGGCCATTATTGGTTCATGGAAGGGGCCACGCGGCTTTCTTCCTTAAAGTAATTGGCCTAGTAGGTTGGCTCTCCTGGGCCTTTAATGTCTCAGGAGGGGGGGGGGGTTTCATGCCCCCTCCCTATTTTAGGTAATTTTGGCCCCTGGGTTGGGCTCCCTGGGCTTTTACCGGCTTTGGGAGGGGTGCCGTCTGGCTGCTATTTTGTTCCTTTTTTTTTTATCCTGCACAAGTACCGCAGGATTGTGGTGCTTTTTGATGTTTTTATTTTAGTCTGGGTCCCCCCCATAGGAATAAGTCCAGAGTCCTGTAATGGCTGCCAGCAACATTTTTCTGATGTTGCTGGCAGCCAATCAGAGTGCTCACTCCAACAGTAGTCTGACTCCAGTGGGAGCTAGTTGGCCCAGAGGAAATAAAGCTCCTTGGGCCAATCAGAACACTCTGGGGGATATGTACAATGAAGTGGCGGAGCATGTCGTTAGCCTCCTTGGCTTAACGACACGCTCCGCCACTTTGGACACACAAGGCTCCACCATATTCACAAGAATGTGGTGCAGCCTTGCGTTTCACCCTGCGATGGCGCTAAGTTCAACAACTTAGCGCCAAAGCAGTCACCCTTGCTCCAGAGTGCAAGGGTGTCTGCGTGCAGGGGAGGATTGTTTATGTGTAGGAAGGTGTCCCTTCCTGCACATAAACAATCCTAAAATGCAATTCTGTCACTTTCATGTGTGCTGCTTTATGCAGCACACATGAAAGTGACAGAATTGCATTTTTTTAAAGGTTTGTTTATGTACAGGAAGGGACACCTTCCTGTACAAAAATAAACCATGGCATTTTGCTTTTTCCATGTGTGCTGCACAAGGCAGCACACATGGAATAAGCAAAAACGAGGAGAAATAATGTATTTCTCCTCGTTTTGCCAACTTAAGACCAGGGTTTTCCTGGTCTTAATTTAGGCGCTGCCTCCTATGTACGCCACCCTTGTACATAGGGGGCAGCGTCAAATACAATGTGTGTTGCGGTGGAACGCCCACTGCAACACCCTCTGCACGCCCCTTTCACGCTAACCATAGCGTGAAAGGGTGCCTTATGTACAAGGCAGCGTTAAGCCACGTTAAGTGGCTTAACTCTGCCTCGTACATAAGGCAAGGCCCCTATCGCCCCGGGAACGTCACAAAAAGTGATGTTCCCGTGGCGATAGGGACTTGTACATATGCCCCTCTATTTTTAAACTGGCGCTCCCGCGAGAGTCTCTCGAGCCTCTCGCAGATCCAACCATCCAGATATACAATTATTTTTTAACCTTAATTTCTCAAAAACTACTGAATGGATTTATACAAAATCACAAAAGCACAATCTGCTGACCAAGATCTAGCTTCATGCCAAATGTGGTGTAATCCCAGTCACCAGTTTCTGCTGTAGCCCACCTTAAAGAAGTCTTTGTAAAATGCATTGGGATTGTGCGATTTACACCCCCCTTTTTTTTCTCGGCCCCTGCTTGATGGATCACTCTGACAAAAGCCTTTTACCACTCCAGGCACAGTATTATAAGTTTGGATTTGGAAAATACCCTCCATGGCAACCTGGAATGAATAAAAGCAACCCCTGACCTGTGTTTCACCATCATTATAGCTCTTAACAGAGGTTTAGCTTTGTCCAGACACAAGGGAGCACCCAGTATAAGTAAAAACAAAACCCTTTCAGGCATAGAGTGCCACATAAATTATGCAAAAAAAAACCCAGAGAACTCTGGGTAGTTCCTAAGTCTAGGTGGAGAGCAGCTCCTGTATAGAGCACCCTACAACACCAGCGACACTCTGAAATTGCTCACCTCAAATGTTTATTTCTCTATATACCGACGAATACCCTCACACTTCTGTGGGAGAAACGAGCCACTCCAGTTTGGGTGATGAAAAATCCAATTTAATGGCAAGAAAACAACAAGACGCGTTTCGACTTACTCACGAAGTCTTGGTCACATGACCAGGTGCAAAGTTCACGGTATGTTATAGTGAATCGTCATGCACGACGCAGCGTGCAACTGAAATGGACAACAGACTGTACGGTGTTCTTTTTTGACAAAAAGTGAAGACATTAACTTAATAAGGAAAAAAGGGGTATATACATATACAAATTATAATAACGAAACAATTAAATTAATTTGCCAATTTCCCTTGAACTGTCTGAATATGCATTTTTTTGTGTGTGCGTGTGTAGTATGACATCTCAGTCAATGGTTTGATATAACAAAACATAGGATATTGGTAGACATATCCTATATTGTCATGGATTTTGATGCGTGCTTTCAATTAATCCGGGAGGTGCCTAATTTGGAGGCTCTTCCGGGCAGTGTGACCCCCAGGGAGGCTATGATGAGGTATTCATAAATTACCCACAGTGATTTATTTGCAGCATGTTGGGTATAGTACCCAGTGTTATTTGTTAGTTGTGGGGTAAAAAATGGAAGTAAAAGAGGAGGTACGGGTTGTTTTGTTACATTGAATGGGCAGCAGTGTAATTATTCCGTGATCTTATTTTGGGCAAACTAAATGTGCACGTATGGTGCTACCTTCTATACCTTCATGTCTGTCCCAAAAAAAGTGAAGGGGAACACAGATGAGATGTCCCTCAACCCTTTGTGCTCTTAGATGTAACAGTGTGGCTAATTCCATGATGTGCTGCTACCCGGGATTCTGTAAAAAAACAAAGATAAAAGACATTGTTAGAATTAGAATTCCGAATATGGTAGTCAGTCATCATAAATTATTGCATATGATGCCAACCTGAAAACATCTAATATTTCCTTCTCATCCATGAGAAATGGGCTACATGTCCTATGATGTGCCTTCTAGGTCTATTTTTCACAATACAATACACAACTTACATGACAATACTATGTGATCATTAAGATTTTATACAGTTGAGAACCATTGGGAAGGATTCAAAAAATGAACACAGGGATATGACAGAACACTAGGAAATCTGCAAGTGAAAACACCGTACAGACAATAATTCTACAATAAATGTTAAAATCATGTTACTAATGACTCCTGAACTTAATGGAGTCGGGTCGGGGGGTTTATTTATCCACAGCTAATTGATTCATAGATGAGAGTGCAACTCCTCGTCATTGTTCAACCCATTGGGGAACAAACAACCTGCCTGCAAAATGAGGGGAGATTCAAGCCTTCATAGTGTTTGGACACAATTTCCTCCTCTAGGGTTTTTTGGTACTGTGTCAAGTCCGAAGAATCTGCCTAGTGTCCAGTCACTGTTGTGTACTTCATGAAAGTGTTTTGCTGTACTGTAAGTGAAATCATTATTGGTGATTGCCCTCCAATGCTCTAAAATATGTTTTTTCACTGGAAACGTAGTGGATCCAATGTACCACTTGTCACAGGGACAAGTGATTACATAGACAACAAACTCAGTCCCGCATGAGATTGATTTGCAAATTTTCCATTGTGTCCTAGTCCTGTTAAATGTCACTGTGTTGACATTCTCGCTATGGCTACAGGCCTTACATTTCTTACATTTGCGGAAGCCTCCACCTTGATCTAACCAATTAGTTTTGCGTTGTCTTAAATGGCTATTTACTAGGAGGTCCTTTTGAGATAGGTTCTTCATATAGGCAATGGATGATGTAGTACCCAATTTCACCTTCAACAAGGGATCTTGTGTTAATATATCCCACCGGTTTTTTAGAATGAGTTTAAACTCTTTTGCCTGCATGTTAAATGTGGTGATAAATCTCATTGGGCTAGTGTTGTCGGTGTTCACTGTTTTTGGTTTGGGTGGTTTGAAAAGAGCCTCTTCTCTTTTGGTGTTATCTGCTCTGATAACTCCCTTGTGTAACATTTTAGTTGAGTACCCTCTCTGTCTAAACCTGTTCACCATATCTTTTTTGGTTCTCTCATAGGCAGCATCCGAGCTGCAGTTACGCTTTGCTCGGAGAAATTCTCCAGAAGGGATACTCCATGTGAAATTAGGTGGATATATATATATATTTCTGCTCCGAACCACCAGGAAATAATGTAATACAAAGATATATACACATATATATAGATAAACATATATATGCACTTACTCATTTTGGTATTCACAGAAGGCACTTACTCATCAATGAGTAAGTGCCTTCTGTGAATACCGAAATTAGTAAGTTACTCAAATTGAGTAAGTTACTCAAAAAAGTAAGTTACTCATTTTGGTATTCACAGAAGGTACTTACTCATCAATGAGTAAGTGCCTTCTGTGAATACCAAAATGAGTAAGTGCCTTCTGTGAATACCAAAATGAGTAAGTGCCTTCTGTGAATACCAAAATGGTAGTAAGTTTAGGATTTTGTCTTAAGTTAGTTCTGTGAATCGGGCCCAAGGTGTCGCAATTTGGTTGTTCTATCCCCGCCTCTCTCACTGATGGGGATTGTTGCTAGGCCCCAATATTTCATTTGTAGCCAGTTGTGGTCCAGATGTGTGTGCTTGTGTTTTGTCATGGCATAATTGTTGTCATCATTTTGTATTGCGCGGATATGTTCAAGGATTCTCTTCTTCAATTGGCACACCGTACTGCCAATGTATCTTTGACCGCAGTTGCATTTCAGCATATATACGACATAAGTGCTTTCACAATTGATCTTTTCATTAATGTGGAAGGTTTTTCCTTTGGAATCAATAATTTCTTTCATATTCTTTCCAATGCGACATGCTTTACATTCGTCGCATTTGCTAAATCCTCTTGGAATTCCATTAACCAAGACTTTGTTCTTGGTCTCGTGAAATGGCTGTGTACCAATTTGTCTTTGATCGATGGTGCTCTCCTGTATGTTATGTTTGGTTGATTGCCTAAGATTTTCCCATGTCGTTGTCTTTCAAGAGTACATTCCAATGTTTATTCATGATTTTAACAATTTCATGATTTTCTTTGTTGTAAGTTAAGATTAATCTGATGTCTGGATTTGCCTTCCTCTGGGTTTCATTCCTTGACTCTTTCTTGATTCGGAGTGATTGGTCTCGAGGCACTTGCTCTGCTTTCCTTATCCCTGCCATGATGCATGCTGGTTTGTATCCTTTTTCCATGAACTTCCGTGCTGTTTCTTCTGTTTTGATTTCCAATTCTTTCTCATCTGAGCAATTTAGTTTCATTCTGAGGAATTCACCATATGGTATGCTTTTAATTAAAGACCTGGGATGAAAACTAGATCTGTGTAGAATGATGTTGGTCTCGGTGGGGTTCCAATAGGTTGTTGTTTTGATTATGCCTTGGTCCACACATACCTGTATATCCAAGAACTGTATTGTTGTGGGGATCATGTTGTGTGTAAATTGCAGACCTGTTACATTATCATTTAATACATTAATACATTGACATATTGTGTGAATTCCTCAGCTGTTCCGTTCCAGATGATGAATAGGTCATCAATAAACCTTAGCCATAGCATAATTTTTTTCGTGTATTGATCCTTATCTTCGCCCCAAGCCACCATCTTCTCCCACCATCCCATGGTGAGATTCACGTAGCTTGGGGAAAAGGAAACTCCCATTGCGGTTCCGCAGATTTGGCAATATAGTTGTTGGTCAAACGAGAAGATATTGTTTTTAAGACATAATTCTGCCATGTCCTTGATCATTTTGGAATGTTCCAGGTATCTAATGTCTCTTTGACCAAGAAACTACTCAAGTGCAGTCAGTCCCATTTCATGATTGATTGAGGTGTACAGAGCCACATCAATGGTGGCGAGGAGATATCCTTCTTGCCATTGTGTACTATCCAAAATACTCAGAAAATCACCTGTGTCTCGTATATGCGAGTTTAGTGTAGTTGCTATAGGTGCCAAGAAGTGGTCAACAGATTCTGATATTGGTTCATATAGGCTGTCACAGCTTGAAATTATTGGTCTGCCAGGTGGATTCACAAGTGTTTTGTGTACTTTTGGGAGAAAGTATATTGTGAGGACTGTAGGATAGTCTTTCTTCATGAATTTTACCTCCTCATTGTTTAGTAGACCTTTGTCGAACCATTCGTCTATTTTTGCATGTAGATTTATTGTTAATTCAATGGTATGGTTTTGTTTCAATTTTTTGTAATTCTCTGGCACATTGAGTTGCTGCAGTGCTTCTTTCTTGTATTGTGTTTTGTCCATTAGCACAATATTGCCACCCTTGTCTGCTGGTTTAATTTCAATGTCTTGATTATCCATCAGTTCCTGTAGCGCAATCCTTTCCGCTTTAGTCAAATTCTCTTCTCTTTTGGTGTGTGTTTTATTGTTTAGATTATCCAAGTCCAATGTTACCAAATTATAGTATAGGTCAATTTTATTGCCCGGGGTTAGAAGTGGGCAAAATTTGGATTTAGATTTAAAGAGCGTTTTCTCCGTGCAGGTGGTGTTGAGATCCAATTCTCTCAAGATGTCTGATTCAGGCATGTCCCCATCCTGTAAATTATGAGTTAAGTCATACACTGTTTTAATATCAGACGCCTCAGAAATCGATATACTCGTTGTTTTAGTTACTTTCTCGGTGTTTGCGATAGGTGCCATTTGGTGTTTTGCGAAAAATTTGGCCAGTTTCAAGTTTCGAATGAATTTGTATGTGTCTATTTTTGTTTGCACAAATTCATGGTGTTTTTCGGGGCAGAAGGTCAGTCCCTTGTTGAGAACTTTACATTGATCTTTAGTTAAAGAATATTTAGATAAATTGATAATTAGATTGTTCTTCATTCCTGATTTTTATTTTTGGCCTATTTCCTCTGTTTGCTGCGTAAAGGATATTGATTTGTACTTCCTAAGGCTTCTCCTTGTTTTTCTTCGTTTGATCGATCGGTTGTTTTTCCTCATCCACGTCCTCGTTTTTGTGTTTGCCCTCTTCCCCTTCCTCTTGTATTCCCTGGTCTTTGGTCTATTTATAACAGTCTCATTTCCTCTAAAAAGACATTTTTTGGTCGTAGTTGTTGCGTTTTCTCTTTCACTCAATTCTGAATCTGACTCGCTTATTGTTGCGTCCGATTCATTTCCTCTTGTTTGTCTCTCCGTCAGTTGTTTTTTTAGAATTGTGAATCTTTTGGCGAAGGTGAATATGGTACCTGTTTCGTAATCCCTTTTATCTTGCCTTAACTTTCTTTGTTTCCTTTCCTCTATTTCTTTTTCATATTTATCCAGATTTGTTTCCATGTCTTTCCTATATTGGTTACTTTCTTCTTCTTTTCTTAATGACTGTATCTGGGTTTCAAGATTCTCAATTGTTTTATGTATTTCATCCAGATCTTTTTTATCATATTTAATTATGATCTGCATCATGTTCCTGGAGCATTGCATGTTATTGCGTCCCCATTCTTCCAACATTTCCGGTTTGGTATCCACATGATTCGGTAGGATGAAGATCCGCAGACCTCTTGGCACTCTATTAACTTCTATGTACTTTTCCATTGTCAACACCTCCCATCCTTTGTTAATCTCCTTTCTCATTGACTTTTCCAGCTGATAAAATAGTTGTTTTAAATTACTTTCCTCCGTTTTTTGATTAGGTATATTTATTTGTTTGTCTCCCATTTGTATATTCTTATTACTTGTGAATAGTGACATAGGGCCCGATTCAGAAAATTAATCTGAGACAAAATCCTAACTTTACGACTTTCGGTATTCACAAAAGGCATTTAGTAGTAGTAAAGTTAGGATTTTGTGTTAAGTTTGTCTTAAGTTTTGGCCTTAAGTTAAACTTAAGTTAAACTTAAGTTAGGATTTTGTCTTAAGACCAAAACTTAAGACAAACTTAAGACAAAATCCTAACTTTACTACTACTAAATGCCTTTTGTGAATACCATGGTCATAAAGTTAGGATTTTGTCTCAGATTACTTTTGTGAATCGGGCCCTCTGCCTTTAATTGCCTTTTTGTGACTCTAGCCTCCATGGCCAGGTTTCAGAATTTCCTGATTCCGTAGTTTACAAAAATCCTTTATTCTTTCATTTTATCTCTCCTTTCCCAATCAGAAATGTCAGCCTCACACTTTAAATCATAGGTTTCATGCTTCGTACATATCCTAATGGTTTGTACACGTGCCCTGGATGTGTAAAGATGAGTGTCACTCAGGTTTCTTGTTTTGCAACCGATGGTTGAAGAATGGCAGTGTATTTTCGTTTATATCAGAGAAACTGGTGAAAATGGTCGACAATCAATATATCTTCCCATGGCTACCACTGCATTGAGTTTCAAATATCAGCGTTGTTTTTCTGCCCCTATTGTATATATCCCGACGCGGAACACTTAGAGTCAAAACATTCGACTCTTCCGCATTCCACCACTGTCTCATCCACAATCTGCTGCCTCTTACATACCCAGCGTGCGTTCTCAAGACGTCTTACCTCCCGGCTCGCTTCTGATCGCTGCAGGGTCCTCCGGCTCCGCTGCTTCGGTTTGATCCGCTTGGCTTGCCTGTCTCCTGCGCTCGGCTAGCTCGATCCTCAACAGTTGAGTGAGTTTGTTGTACGTTCTTTAGTTTCAAGGCGTTTTAGGACTTTGATGTCGATCGCTTTTGCTTGTATTCCAATGCGATCCAGGTTTTGTGTTGGATGCCGCTGCTCTTCTCTTAATATGCCAACAAATGATTCCTCTCACAGTGCGCTCACGACCGGTGTGGGTCTTGCAGAAAGGAATCGAATTCCGCCAATTTTATTGCCACCAAAGAATTTTGACTCGCACTCCAGAAGTTTAGTTTAAGGGCTCATTTAATCCATATATTGTTTAGCCATTACCATCACCAGTTACAAACCAACGCGTTTTGACCAGATTGGTCTTGATCACGGTTAGTGGTAGTCCATCTTTCATGTCTATTTATACAAGAATCCTATGTTGTCCATAATGAGGCATTATGGGAGCTGTAGTTTTTCTATTTTTTGATTGTTCTTCTTAAACGAAAGTGTCTTATTATTCAAAAATACATATATATACATGTTTACACTGTTCATTATTCAAATACCCCAATGATATATTGATCTTTAGTAGAGAATTCCTCATTTTTGAATCACTAGGCGATTTGTTATCCTTGGTGTCCACTTTTTCACCAAATTGATTTTGATTTTCAATGTCTGGCTAGATGCCATATGTACTTTGTTGTGGTTTAAGGATGATCTCCAATGGCATGCGACTTCAAGTGGCACTCGTGCTTCATTTTGTTGATGTTTTTATTCTTTTCGGGCCAGAGTTGGTTTTCTAATAGCTCGTGATCCAGGCTGGTTTCAAAAAGGAGGCTCAGTCTCCTACAGTATTAGTTGTCGATGACTTCCACTCACATTCAAAGCAGGTGTCACTTGTAGTTATATATATGTTTCCAAAGTGTTGTCCAAAAATTGAAGACGCACTCAGCAAAGGATGTTTCATCAGAAACTTTACTTTCAAACTGGCATTTAATTCCAAACATTTTCCATAGCCTGACGCGTTTCAGAGCTCCTGCTCTTTCATCAGAGGCTTGCTAGCAGTCCACAGAAGCAGTAACACACCCTCTTCTCCCCTCTGCATGCTAGTAAGTTATTGCCCTCAGGTGGGCCTCCCAAGTGAGTTTCAGTGCTTGTGCATGCTGTGAGTTGTGGTATGTGTTTTGATAATTATAGCTAGGATCTAGTTTCCATAGGAAAAGGTCATTTTCAGGTGCCTATACCTTTGGCGCCGCTTGATGATTCTCTATGAAAGTTTCCAAAACAATTTGCCCGCTACTTCAGATGGAGTCTGGAAGGTTTTGGGGTGAACCTTCAAGCTGGGCCGAGAAAAAAGGGGGGTCCCAAATCGTGTTTTCCCCATGCTAATTCCCATAGGACCTTTGAACAAGCCTACAGCCCAAACTGCTGGATGGAATTACATCAAACTTGGCAGAAGCTAGATGCTAGTACGCAGATCGTGCTTTTTGTGAGTTGGTGTAAATTCATTCAGTAGTTTGGAGATATTAACTGGAAAACAAATTTGTATTTCGGGGGGCGCGGATTATCTGCGTATCCAACTGCCCCAGTGCTGTCATCTGATTGGCTGCTAACACTTCAACCACGAAGTGTAGGCAGCCATCTTGGGACTCGGCTTGAAGACGGGTCCCAAAAAAAAAGATTTAAAAAAAGAAAAGGGGCCTGGGTAGGGACACCTTGAGCCTCGGCCTTGATACAGATGTCTCCCAGAGACCCCGCCACGGCTAAAAATTATTTTTGAAAAAATATCTCGGGCGGATCTGCTAATTTTTTTGAGATTAACAAACAAAACTGCAGTCTCTCCCGCTTTTATTTTCTTTGACCCCTGGGTAGGCCAGGTCCTGCAGGTATTGGGGCTGCAAAAGGAGGGGGTGCACAGGGCCCCCATCCTAGGGCTTATAGTAGCCTCCGGGACTGCCACCTCCCCCCAGGCTTTTATATAAATGAATGCAGGGGTGCCGCGCTGCCCCCCGCAGCAGTGTAGCACCACCTCCCCGGGGCTTTATTTAAATCCAGTGGGGGGCGCCGCGTGGACCCCCCAGCCCCGGGGGCTGCCACCTCCCCAGGGCTTTAATATAAATGAGTGTGGGGGCAGCGCTGACCCCCCCTTGCAGCCCCGGGGACTACCACCTCCGTGGGGCTTTAATAGGAATGAGTGCAGGGGGTCACACTGACCCCCTGTAGTACCAGAGACCACCACCTCCCCGGGGCAAAATCTAACATAGGAGACTGCACCATGGTCCCAAACAGTAGAAAGTGTGTGTCTTGGGAGGGACCAGGGCACCCACACTACAGGTCCTCATCCCCCGGGCCGTAATCAACCCTGGAGTTCTCTTTTTTTAAATCATAGGAAAAGGCCAGGCCCTGTGGGATTGGGCCCACGGGGCTAAAATAAACCCCTCCTTAAACTTAAAAATGTTAATTAAAAAAAGGCCAGGCTCTGGGGGATTGGGTCCCCAAGGCCCAATTTGGCCCAGGAATGGTGGGACATGTGGCCACCCCTCCATAAAAAAAAATTAAAAACTGGGGGACCGACAAGTCGCTGGAGGCCCGCCCCCTTTCTCCACTACTCTGCAAACTCGCCTCCTGGCACACTGCTGATTGAGGATGAAGTCCCGGTGGCTGCAGAGGGTCCTTGGGGGCCAACAAGCCCTCCTGTTACCTACAGTAACTCCCACACAGCGGGATTGCTGAGAGGTGTTCAGAGGCCATGCCCCCTTTTTTGCAACTCTGCAAACGCACCTCCTGGTGCACTGCCGGTTGGGGGATGAAATCCCTTTGGCTCCAGAGGGTCCTTGGGGGCAAACAAGCCCTCCTGGTACCTCTAGTAAGTCCCACACAGCGGGATTGCTGAGAGGTATTTGGAGGCCATGCCCCCTTTCTCCTTTTACCCACCCAGTTACTGACCCATATGCCACTGACACATCCACTTACTCACCCATACAGAGATACACACATTTACTCACCCATACAGCCCCTGACACATGCACTTACTAACCCATACAGCCACTGACTCACCCACTCATTCATCTATACAGGCAGTCCCACACCCCCTCATCACCCACACAGACACTCAGACAACCTTGCAGGTACTCAGACAACCAATCACTCACCAATACAGCCACTCACATATGCACTCACACACCCATACAGCCACTTAGACACCAACTGACAGACTGATACAGACATTCACACAACCAGTCACTCACCCATACAATCACTGAGACACCTAATCACTCATCTATACAGTCAGTCATGCACCCATTGCATAAAAGTATAGTATAGTGTTAAAGAGATAAAACTATAAAAAAAGTATGTATTCCGACTCCCGTTTTATTTTGCGAATTTATCGCGATCATTGCATTTAATTCCAAACATTTTCCATAGCCTGACGCGTTTCAGAGATCCTGCTCTTTCATCAGAGGCTTGCTAGCAGCCCACAGAAGCAGTAACACACCCTCTTCTCCCCTCTGCATGCTAGTAAGTTATTGCCCTCAGGTGGGCCTCCCAAGTGAGTTTCAGTGCTTGTGCATGCTGTGAGTTGTGGTATGTGTTGTGGTAATTATAGCTAGGATCTAGTTTCCATAGGAAAAGGTCATTTTCAGGTGCCTATACCTTTGGCGCCGCTTGATGATTCTCTATGAAATTTTCCAAAACAATTTGCCCGCTACTTCAGATGGAGTCTGGAAGGTTTTGGGGTGAACCTTCAAGCTGGGCCGAGAAAAAAGGGGGGTCCCAAATCGTGTTTTCCCCATGCTAATTCCCATAGGACCTTTGAACAAGCCTACAGCCCAAACTGCTGGATGGAATTACATCAAACTTGGCAGAAGCTAGATGCTAGTACGCAGATCGTGCTTTTTGTGATTTGGTGTAAATTCATTCAGTAGTTTGGAGATATTAACTGGAAAACAAATTTGTATTTCGGGGGGCGCGGATTATCTGCGTATCCAACTGCCCCAGTGCTGTCATCTGATTGGCTGCTAACACTTCAACCACGAAGTGTAGGAAGCCATCTTGGTACTCGGCTTGAAGACGGGTCCCCAAAAAAAAGATTAAAAAAAAAGAAAAGGGGCCGGGGTAGGGACACCTTGAGCCTCGGCCTTGATACAGATGTCTTCCCAGAGACCCCGCCACGGCTAAAAATTATTTTTGAAAAAATATCTCGGGCAGATCTGCTAATTTTTTTGAGATTAACAAACAAAACTGCAGTCTCTCGCGCTTTTATTTTCTTTGACCCCTGGGTAGGCCAGGTCCTGCAGGTATTGGGGCTGCAAAAGGAGGGGGTGCACAGGGCCCCCATCCTAGGGCTTATAGTAGCCTCCGGGACTGCCACCTCCCCCCAGGCTTTTATATAAATGAATGCAGGGGTGCCGCACTGACCCCCCCGCAGCAGCGTAGCACCACCTCCCTGGGGCTTTATTTAAATCCAGTGGGGGGCGCCACGTGGACCCCCCAGCCCCCGGGGGCTGCCACCTCCCCAGGGCTTTAATATAAATGAGTGTGGGGGCAGCGCTGACCCCCCCTTGCAGCCCCGGGGACCACCACCTCCGTGGGGCTTTAATAGGAATGAGTGCAGGGGGTCACACTGACCCCCTGTAGTACCAGAGACCACCACCTCCCAGGGGAAAAATCTAACATAGGAGACTGCACCATGGTCCCAAACAGTAGAAAGTGTGTGTCTTGGGAGGGACCAGGGCACCCACACTACAGGTCCTCATCCCCCGGGCCGTAATCGACCCTGGAGTTCTCTTTTTTTAAATCATAGGAAAAGGCCAGGCCCTGTGGGATTGGGCCCACGGGGCTAAAATAAACCCCTCCTTAAACTTAAAAATGTTAATTAAAAAAAGGCCAGGCTCTGGGGGATTGGGTCTCCGGGGTCCAATTTGGCCCAGGAATGGTGGGACATGTGGCCACCCCTCCATAAAACAAAATTTTAAACTGGGGGACCGACAAGTCGCTGGATGCCCGCCCCCTTTCTCCACTACTCTGCAAACTCGCCTCCTGGCACACTGCTGATTGAGGATGAAGTCCCGGTGGCTGCAGAGGGTCCTTGGGGGCCAACATGCCCTCCTGTTACCTACAGTAACTCCCACACAACGGGATTGCTGAGAGGTGTTCAGAGGCCATGCCCCCTTTTTCACAACTCTGCAAACGCACCTCCTGGTGAACTGCCGGTTGGGGGATGAAATCCCTTTGGCTCCAGAGGGTCCTTGAGGGCAAACAAGCCCTCCTGGTACCTCTAGTAAGTCCCACACAGCGGGATTGCTGAGAGGTATTTGGAGGCCATGCCCCCTTTCTCCTTTAACACACCCAGTTACTGACCCATATGCCACTGACACATCCACTTACTCACCCATTTAGAGATACACACATTTACTCACCCATACAGCCCCTGACACCTGCACTTACTAACCCATACAGCCACTGACTCACCCACTCATTCATCTATACAGGCAGTCCCACACCCCCTCATCACCCACACAGACACTCAGACAACCTTGCAGGTACTCAGACAACCAATCACTCACCAATACAGCCACTCACATATGCACTCACACACCCATAGAGCCACTTAGACACCAACTGACAGACTGATACAGACATTCACACAACCAGTCACTCACCCATACATTCACTGAGACACCTAATCACTCATCTATACAGTCAGTCATGCACCCATTGCATAAAAGTATAGTATAGTGTTAAAGAGATAAAACTATAAAAAAAGTATGTATTCCGACTCCCGTTTTATTTTGCGAATTTATCGCGATCATTCCGATAACGTCGCAGGTATTGACACAAAGGCATCCATTTTGGGCTACCTCTAAAAAGGAGTGAAAGGGTTAACAGACAGCAATCATTCAGAAATGCAGTTACAACAATGAAATATGAAAGGAATATGTTTATTCGCTGACTTTTGCAGTATCAGGCAATGCAAAGTTCAGAAGGTTGCCATTTATGGTTGCTTTGTTTGAGAGCGGTATGCCATTCTTGTGCTACCTTTTTACAAAACCTGAGAATATTACTATCTATCTAATAAGAGAAAAAAAAGCGATTTTGCCAACAAACTCAACTCGACTTAAGCTGAACACAGACAAGTCGGAGATCCTCATCCTCGGCTCCAACCCATCAGCCTGGGATGACTCCTGGTGGCCCTCATCACTAGGGGCACCCCCGACACCAACCGACCATGCACGCAACCTGGGAGTCATCCTCGACTCAACGCTCACCATGACCAAGCAAGTCAACGCAGTCTCCTCCTCCTGCTTCAACACCCTCCGCATGCTCCGCAAGATCTACAGGTGGATCCCTACAGACACGAGAAGAACAGTCCCAGGCCCTCGTCAGCAGCAGACTCGACTACGGAAACGCCCTCTATGCAGGAGCCCCGACCAAGCTCATCAAACGACTGCAAAGAATCCAAAACGCCTCTGCACGCCTGATCCTCGACATTCCACACCACAGCCACATCACCCCCCACCTGAAAAACCTGCACAGGCTCCCCGTCGACAAGAGAATCTCCTTCAAATTCCTGATCCACGCACACAAGGCACTCCACAAAACCGGCCCAGCCTACCTCAACAGTCGACTCTCCTTCTACGTTCCCAACCGTCAGCTCCGCTCCGCCGACCTCTCCCTGACCACCGTCCCGCGCATCCGGAGAACCACCACCGGGGGCAGATCCTTCTCTCACCGCGCCGCCAAGATCTGGAACACCCTTCCCCTCAACCTACGACAGACCCAAGACCTGCTGACCTTCAGGAGACGACTCAAGACCTGGCTATTCGACCAGTAGCGGCAACACCCCCCCCTCCTCTCCCTCAGCGCCTTAAGACCCTCGTGGGTAAGTAGTGCGCTTTACAAATCTTGTGATTGATTGATTGATTGAACAGTCTGGTATGTTAATTAAATTCTTTGTAAGCTAAAACAATTGAGGTAAGGTAGATAATAATGTCATATTATGATAAAAGATTTTGAAACATATATAAGCATTTGAAAAAAGAAAGGATGATATATAATTGAAATTGTAAGTGTTTTTTTATAGCTATTAATAGGTAACTAAGATATAGTTTGTCTCAGGTGAAGATTAGGTGTCTGTCAAGTTAGTTTAGAATGTATTTCCATGGAGGTGTACTTTGCACTTGTATTCCCTTACTCTATTCTGTAAGTGTTAACAGAAAAGAGTGTTCAGTAATGATTGAACTTATATGTAATAATGTAGTATAAGATGTCAATGTTTTATATGTGTATATATGATGTGCAACTTATAACAAATGTTTTATTTGAATTCTGGGAGCTGTAGTTGTATTTGTTCCATTATAAAAGAAGAGTAGAACACTCATATTTGAAAGTGGAAAGTATGCACTGTAGCTGTATTTCAATTATGGATCTCTCAAAGTTAATAGCTATGTGTTACATACGCTTTAGTGTAGGTGTTGGATAATTACAGGGTAGATTTGCATGTGCATACATGGGGAGATATGTTCTTTAATTATATTCAGATTGAGATATGTGATATACACTGCTAGGCACTGTTATGCCAAGTACTATATAAAGTATAGCACCTATGATGCATGTGACATATACGCTTGTAAATTATAGAGACTCTCTCTCACCCACTCGTGGATCAAGAGAATCACTTATATATTCAGTATATGTGCCAACTTATTCATCCACATTGCCATTTAGGCTTCAATTTGACATACCTAGTACTAAAGCAGACAGACACTAAAACAACTAGTGAGATAGTAACAGAAGCATCTAAACATTCACTCATAAGGAGAGGCTGAACTCATAAGAATGCAGAGCTAATTGAGGTAGTTGCACACACATTTAAATACCCCCAATACTCACTAATACATACAGGAGGCAATCTATTTAGCCTCTTACAGAGACAGAGAACCACTGATGTCAGAAAGTGAGGCAACCATTTACCAACAACCTTAATTATACTTACAACAGCAGCTCCAGATAGGAGCTGACATATTCATTCAGATATCTTGTAAAGAAGTGACACTTTCTAATCTAACATAAGACAAGTAGCTCTTTCATCATGTCTCGGGCCTTCTATACTTGAACCTATGCATTCAGTTTTACTGGTAGACTAATCTTCACTTTTAATAATCATAGACAAGACATAAGCTGCTATTCAATTCAATATAACTTTATTCGGTCTAAATAGAATAGACCATAAAAGTACAAAGAAATATTGCACATAGCTATGATTACACATAAAAATTTAAAAATGATCACACATTAAAAACAGTTAAAGAAGATGAGTGCATAAACAACTTTAAATTTCCTCAATACATTAAATAAGCATGTTTAAGATGAGCAAAAAAATGCAGGTCATAATCAGATTTCAAAGCTCCATTACATTCGTATAGGGAGTGGCTGAGGTTTAAAAAGAGCGAAAAGGGGGAATAGAGAGAGAACAAAAACCTCAAATAGGGTCCGCTATGTGCTCCTACTATCCCCAAAATTATGCCAAAACATCTCAACAAAACTCCATATACTAAACCCCATTGCACATAAAATTCTAACGAGTTAACCCATCATGGTTTGTCTAGCCCCAATAGCTGTTTTTAAAAAGGCACAAACACTGAAAACAGTTTCAGGTCAACTTAGGGATTGTAAATGACGGACAGCTGGTCTACATCATTGGAAACCTAACCTCCGTAACAAGGGTATCAGAAAGTGCTCTCATGCTGGGCTCTGCAATTTGCAGAAAAACGTAAAGTGTGGTAGTGATTGTGCGGATTGATCGTCAAAGGGGCAGGTGGAAACTATGTTCCCCTCTGGGTCTAAAAAATGTTTGAAAAATAGGGACCAATACATTTACCCTGCTCTGAAGTGGAAGAGAAGTGACCGCTCCCATCTAGACAAGTCCAGAGATAAATACAAAGGGGATTCATCTATATGTAGAAGACTATAATAATGCAACACCAACGGTTTGGATAGCTCATTTTCAGCCTAGTGTTTGCACAGTGGTCCTTAAATCGTGTTTTCACCTCCATCTTTGCAGTGTTGGGAATACGACTGGTTTCGATAAACCAACAGGATATACCAAGGGATCCAAAAGTGTCCCGATCATTATTCAACCAAGGTATGGAACAGGCCTTGTCCAACATCAAACAGTCAGATATAATGTCCTTACACAGCTTAGCAGCTGGGTTCGACCAAATGCTAATCCATAATAAAAGTGGAGCCAGCTGAATCTTATCTTCTATGAATCCCTGATTTAACTCATAGTGGATAATGAGACTTGAGGTGGATGGCGGTAAACTCAGCAACAGTTGCAAAAAGCGTTTTTTCCTGGCCTGTAGAGAACAGCATTTTCTAAAACCCCAAACTCCTGCACCATAGGTGGCTACACTAATGCATTGCGAATTATATACTTTCAGTGGTGGGAACACAGTCCCCCTAAATATCCGGTCTAGTGAGGTTACTTTTCCGATGATTTTAATAGTGCTATCGATAAGTGAAATAGGTTGATAGTACGTGGGCGACATACGGTCCCCCTTTTTGAATATAGGTACAATCGTTGTGGTAGTCCATGAGGGAGGAATAGTAGTTGATAGACAAGTTTTAAACGTATTCGTGAAGAGGGGATCCCATGGCATGGATTTCAACAGATCCATAGGTACCCCATCTGGACCTGGAGCTTTCCCACCTTTGCAATGATGGATGGCCGACTCCACTTCCTGAAGTGTTAATAAGAGTGGGGGGAGTTCTGCATTCAATTATGGAGGATAGCTGACATGATTGGTGCGTCCTCAATGTAATAGAAAGAAACAAAGTGGGTAACCCAGTCCGCGCCCAAGATGTTGTTTTGGAGAAGGGGGTTGATGGGGGAATTCCTAGATCTGATTAGCTTTACTAAATCCCTAAAGGATTTGCTGTTCTTTACCCGAGAAGCATGTTCCAAAAGCTCCCAGTATTGTTTATATATTTCCTGTTCCTGTTTGTGAGTGCGATCTTGTACTCGGTAAGTGCCAGGGAGATTTCACTCCTAATGTTGGGGCATGCATTTAGAGCTTTCCTCAGCTTTCTATTTGCCAGGGAACAGGCCCCATTGAACCATCTTGGGTCCGTGTTCGAAGTACGGATTGGCTTGAGCATGGACTCCCTGATTGCGTATATTAGCCTGATATAATATAAAGCCATTGAGTCCTGTTCATTCTCCGCTAGGCAGTAGAGGAATTTATTTAAGTGTGACTTAAGTAAGGCAGCTAGTAAGTCTTTGGGGTTTTTCAAGTGCCAAGTTAATCTTAAGCCGTACGAGGAGTGTTGTGTAATGGAGGCTAGATTACTAGTACGGGCTAAACCCTTACCCGGTAGGACCATAGAGATGCTCAAGGCGCTGTGATCGCCCCAATCTGTAGGCAGGATCTCTCCTTTGGAGAAACAAGGTAAAAAGTCAAGGATAACATACATAATCTATAAGAGAAGCTCTCCGCCCCTCTGAATGACGTTAACGTGTTACTTGCTCCCCCTAGGCTTTAAAGTAGGTCAATTAGGCCGTGAGCAGTGAGATACTTAAGAAGTTCTGCCCCCCTTGTATCTTGCATATTGCAGTGCCCATTCATATAAGTATCTTGTGTCCTGAGGCCCCACTAATCTTTGCGTTAAAATCGCCACAGAGGAAAAAATGAACTTGAAAAGCACGATTATCAGCCTTAGTTTATGATTGAGATATAAATTTAAACAGGCTGTTGTAATGTATGCAACTAGCATTGATAAAATCAATATTGTAGAAATGTATCAAGTAAAGAACCATTGTAGTCTTTGGTACGCAAATTATTAACGCTAAAAAAGAAAAAGAACTAGATTTAACCTGTGATACCTCTTCCTGGAGGCTTAGGCTGACCCAGGTAGCAAATACACCGGCCGCGCGGCCATGTGTAGAGGGAGTAGCTGGACTTGAGCAACAGGCATAACCCTCAAAGTGCCGTGCAACAGTGAACCAGGTCTCCTGCAAAAGGATTAAATCGAACTTGAAAACGAATGCCCTCCAGTCTTCATTATTAATCTTCCCTTTAAGGCCTGCCACATTCCAACTAAGAACAGATAGAGTTCTGTATGGCATAGGCAAAGTATGGGATGTATCTGCCATTGTCCTTAACAAGGAAGTGACAGTGGATGTTACTAAAGGAATGTCAGTCATAGATGTAGTACAAGTAGTAGCAGATGTTAAGACTGCTTTAGGACCGGTAAGTCAATCCAAGTTGGAAAGTGCATCAAATCTGTTAGATGTAGGTACGGAGCATGAGACAGAAGATGCATGCTGTGGGGCCTGGGCTACAGCCGAAACATTGGAGGGTGGTAGACTAACTATGTCTGTCTGTATGAAATTATCTGAGTGTGTGTTAATGATCCCGTGGCAGATTGTTGAGCTTCCAGCATGTGCGCTGAGGTTTAAAGATGAATACCATGGGCACTGCCTAAGGCGGGAGCGAGGTCTGTAAAAAAAGGCTAACGGGACCACGGAGATGGAGGTACTGCCCCTATTACTGGGTCTAGCTTGAAATAACAGATGGTGTGCCAGGTTTGGAAAACTAAAATTAATCACAATACAATTTCCCAGAGGTTCCTGGCGATTTGGCCCAATCCATGCGCATCTCTTTACATGCAGGATATCCTTAGCATGCTGAAATTACATGCCTCTATATCGTACCAGCCAGTCTAAGGTTTTATTGAAGAGTTGCCCATAAGTTTCTCGCTGGTCCAGACTCAATGACGGTACCCCTATCACGTACAGGCATGCAGCTGGGGGGAGATTAATAACTGGTAATTGTGTCTGCAACTTGAGGTGTGCTGGAATTGCTCTACCCTGTGTGTCCCTCGTGGTGTTAATAAAATTGAAAGTAGAAATAGGTAATTGAACTGCTTTCTGGCAGGTTAAGAAACTTTTGTTGCGTGAATGGTCTGCATGGACAAATGGGTTGCTAGAAGCAAATGGGGCCTGTGTAGGTGGAATATGCTTTCCTGAAAGTTTGTCAAGTCTGTTGTTCAAAGTGCGATGCCTGGTGGGAGTGCTAATTATAGTTCCTTTAGAGGGGCCTGAAAGGCTGGTACCAAGTGCAGCCCAATAGGACTCAGTTGTATCCAATCATGAGACCAGGGGAGAAAGTACAGTATTAATCATTGAACACAGTTTTTCTGAGAAAGTCTTTAGATGGCTGGCCAGAAGATCATTGATGGAATTAATCATGTAAGACTTGTCTTCCTGTAAGAGTAAGGTTGAAACTGGGGCTCCTGGACTTGATGTTGAAACAGTCACAGGCTCAGACTCAGGAGAGGAAAAAAGAGGGCTAGCCGCCTGTATGCATGCGTTGCCGCATTTAGATCTCTTTGGTAATATAGTGAGCAAGGACTTACTGTTTTCAACGCTGGGAGTAATGGAGGGAGTGGCTGTGGGAGGAGTGGTCACACAGTTCATTGTAGTTCCTTGGATAGGAAGTAGATCAGCACTGTTTTGGGGTAAAACTATGGGTGTGTCCGGAGGTGGCAAGGGGACAGACCAGGTAGCCACTAGAATTTATGGAGAGCCTCTGTTCAGTTCGGGCGATTTCATTACTGATGGCACTAACGGCTCGCTCAAGCATCCAATCAATTGAGGCAGGCTTTGGGGTAGGCTTTGCTAGTGGAGATGAAACTGTACAGAATCACCCGTTTTTTTTTTGCCCATGACCCTGGCAGATGACCTTTATACTAAAAGACTGAAAAGGCAGCAGCAAACCTACACAAACTGAGGACCTGGGGCAGGGAGGAGGCCACTATTTTAAATTAAGAGTTATAATCAGAAAACAGTTCCTCTGAATCGACTCAATTTGCAGGAGTCACTTGGCACCTTTGAGCATCCTGTTGGAGGCTCCTCCTCCCTCCAATCGACAGAGGTGTGCACTGGGGGACTGAGTCCCAACCCAGCAAAGCAGAGCACAGAGCAGCAGAGCCGGGCCTCAATCCGCCCCTATGGGTGAGCAGCGCATCCCCTCTTCAAAGTGGATCAGCAGATGTTTCCCCTGTTTGAATCCACTGTGATCCTTCATCAACCAAAACATGGCATTCTCTGCCTTCCTGTTACTGGCTGCATAGTGCAGTTGGTGTATTTCCTTTGCTGTGGCTAGCGATGGTCGGGAGCTTCCGCAGCACACCGGCCATGAGGCGCTATTTCCGATCCTCTTGCCTGGTTGGACCCTCCATTCCTTCCTCTTTCCAAAATAAAACAAGATAAACTTCCTGGTTTTCCCTAGCAGGAGACTTCCTCTTGTTGCAGTACGTGGGTGCACACATGCCCAGAGGCTGCACTTGCTCTGCCAGGACTCACTCAGCTCCGGGGCCGCTGTTCTGCTAAGTATAAGTCAGCACTGAGGTAGGCTGCAGCAAGGCCATAGGGCAGTGTGCTGTGTGTTTAAAGCAAACACAAGGAGATGATGGACGGAGCGCTGAAACTTTTCAGACACTCACCCCCATTTACAGATCTGGGTTGAATCCATCATCGTTCTTTAGCTCGCTTTGCCACCTCAGTTCAAACCCAGCTATATGCAAATTAGTCTTGACCCTGTGCCTCATGGGAACAGTCCAGCCCGAACTACGAAGCCAGGTCCTCCCTGAACCGGAAACAAGCATCCTGGGACTGGTTTCGGGGTAACACCCCTCATCAGCCAGGCTCTCTTGAATCCAGTGGCAAAGTGAGCAAGGGACCCACGTCTGGGCATACCCTGCCAACTTAGGGCGAACAAAGCAAACACAAGGAGATGATGGACGGAGCGCTGAAACTATTCAGACACTCACCCCCAGTCACAGATCTGGGTTGAATCCATCATCGTTCTTTAGCTCACTTTGCCACCTCAGTTCAGACCCAGCTAAAAGTTAATACATGTACTCTGCCTCTGAGACTTCAATCTAGCACAGCTAAGTTGAAAACCTGACAGGCACTAAAAGGCCCAGTGAGATAGTAATAGAAGCACCAAAACTTTAATTCATATAAACAGGGGCAACTGATATGTATCTACCACTAATGGTAGCAGTTCCACACACACTGAACAAACCCTAAACTCACTAACTCAGCCAGGAGGCAATCTATGCAGTCTTTTACAGACACATTTAGAGAACCGTAGATGTCACAAACAGAGGCAGGAATTTGCGAACAAACTTACATAGACATACAATGACAGCCTCAGATAGAGATTGAGACACACATTCAGATATCTGCTAAAGAACTGACAATTTCAAGTCTAACATGTCTCGGGCCTGCCACACTTGAGGCTGTGTATGCAGTTTTACTGCTAGGTCAACCTTCACATTTAAAACACCTAGATAACGGTTAAACTATTGTTGTAACATGTATACCTCACCACTGAGGGAGGCTGTAGGTAGGCCACAGTGCAGGCTGGTATTTGCTTAAGAGATAACATAAGTACTCTGAAGGTTCAATGAGCTATATGTGCTCATAGAAAGCCATGAGCTCAATTATATATCCACCGTGCCACCCAGACTTCAATCTGACACATCTAAGTAGAAAAGAAGTCAGGCACTAAAACATCCACTAGAATAAGGACAGAAGCACATACATATTCACTCACATAGACAGGCACAATTAACACGTATCTCGTGCTAAAACAGGTAGTTGCACACACATGTATATAATCGAATACTCACTAACACACCTAGGAGGCAATTCATGCAGCCCCTTACAGACACCTTTAGTGAACTACAGAGATCACAAATAGAGGTAGTCCTTTACCAACAAATATACAACTCATGGAATGTCACCTCCTGATAGGGACTCACACAGTCATTCAGATATCTGCGAAAAAAGTGACACATTCAAGTGTAACATGTAAAGCCCTTCTCAAGCTTTAAGCTACTATTCTACACATATGACTGTCCGCTGAGGTAGGCTATAGTCAGTCAATAGGGTATGCTCCTATAAGTTAATGTCTGTGTAAGTAGGTGTACAGGTTAGTGAGAGGGTGTGTGAGTAACTCTATGGGTGAGTGAGTGAGTGTGAGAGTAGCTGTATGAGCACCCTCTCACTCAACCATACATATAACTGGGCAGTAAGGTAGGCTGTGGGTAGTTAAAAGGGTGGGTGCTATGTACTCAAAAGATAACACATGTAGTCTGAAGATTGCCTGAGCTATATTTTTTCATGTAAACTAAAAGTTTACATAGTTAAAATATGTAATATGATACTATGTAATTAAGTGATGAATGTACGTGTCTATTTTTATTTATAGACATAAATATCCAGTGTTCTACAAAACGTCAGACTAGAAAGAAGCAGCAGCAAATAGAGCGTCTCCTTAGAACTGAGAAACAAAAATAGGCAAAATGCAGAAAAGCCAGTCAAAGAGAAAATGCTTGCTTGCTGGTAAGAGGGCCAAGCCATTTTTTAAAATTGTTTGTGCACAACTGAAAAAAGTGCAAAAAGAACTAAAGAAAAACAAAACTATAACACTGAGGGCCTGATTCTGATGCGGTTAGGAAAGCATTCCCACCTAGGGCCTGATTCTGATGCGGTTAGGAAGGCCTCCTAATGGCATTTGCTCCTTCCAAATCGGATCGGGAACGTGTCTTCCCGACCCATGGCCCAATTATGATGCGGTTAGGAACATATGCTCCCATTGAAGTCAATGGGAGTCCAACCAAATCGTATCTGGAAGCATCCGGATGCATCGTACTCCGTCGGTCGGACTCTCCCGATCCGAGTGGGTCGGAAACCATTTCCAAACCGATTCGGTCGGGAAGCTTTCCAACCCGCATCAGAATCAGGCCCTGAGTATCAAAGCTCAAAAAGTCTCTGATATAAAAAGTAAGACGTTATTGCAAAAAGAAGAGATTTTAAGCAGAAGGCAGAGGCAATTCAAGGACATCAGAGGACTTTTCCTTACTAGAGTAATTCGCAACTTGCTAGCATCTATGAAGAAGTATTAAAGAAGAACACAAGCAATCAGACAAAAGGAATATGTTGAAGGTGTAGTTGATAAGGCGCTTGCCCTGAAGAGGAAACTATTTATCTTGGTTTTAAACAGAATGAAGACACTGGACAAAATAGTGCTGTCTATGAGGAGACAGAGCCAAAAGAAAAGACTTAATAATAGAAGTAACTTTTACAAAGGTTTTAGTGGTGAATAGATACATACTTCAAGTACTGAGCCTTTCTTTAACAAAGCTAGTTGCAAGACATCACATTAGTGCATGCAGTTTATGAATCTGGACGATGTTATGAGATGAAAAATGGTACTTCTATTCCAAAAGAAGTAATGATACCTAGAAATGTTGAGGAAGTGATTGCTGAAAGGATGCAAGGAAGGCAGAGACAGGCCCCTGTGTACAAATTGGAATTGTAGTAGTGTTTGTGGTATCCATAAACAATCAATTGATATATTGAGAAATTTCCTCCGTATGTTTGCTTCAAGCAGTTTGAAACAGAAAATATGTACTTTGCAAGGAATAGATCCATGCAAAGTAAGAAAGCATACTAACTTACAAGGACACTCACTAGCTCATCTATCAAAAAAAGTGTGTCATAGCAGCTTTCATCATTTCAGAAAGTTAGGTGTACACCATTCACAAATGAGAACTTGTGTTAGAAGGTTTTACTATGTAAAAACTCCTGCTGTATGTTTAGAAGAAATTAATAGAGCTCTTTTGCATGGTAATGTTGTAAAAGTAGAAAAGGTTTGTGATGATGTTCAACTTTGTTTCTTTGGGCTGGAACAGGAGTGTAGGGAAAATGAAGAGTTGGTTACAACAGATGTTGTAGAATAGAACTGGGGTATTAGTGTTGGTCATTTTGCAAAAGAGATTAGAAACTTTAATGCAGTTTGTTCAGAGCAACCAAACTGTGTTTGTATATGTTGTCGATGCACTCACTAGAAAAATCAAACTCGTAACATTAATTTGTACATTAAAACTGAAAAAGAGAATAATGATAAGTGGTGTGAATTTGCTGTTTATTTATTTGTAGAGGCACGATTTGACTTGTACAACCGACAAGTTATATGTAAGTACTGCTATAATAAGTTAGAGGAAAACAAAATGCCTGCTAGAGCAGTATACAACAACTTAGAAATAGTACCTGTTCCTGAAGTACTTAAAGATTTGAATGTTTATGAATCCATATTAATACAGTCTATACATCCATTTCAAACTATAGTTTGCATGGAGCCAAAGGCAGGGAAATTGCCTCAAGCTGAGCTCCAGAAAGGTCTCAAAGGTAGAGTTGTATACGTGCCATTGGAGTTTAAGGAAAATATTGAAACTATAGGGGTACAGAGAAATTTGAAAGAGGGACTTGCAATTCTATTAAATGGTATCCCGACCAAGAGTAAACAGATATGGCAAGAGTTAGTAGATGTTAGTAAAGTTAAAAATGCGACTTCATATCTGGTACGAAATAACATACATTATAAAAATGCAAAAGTTCTTCAAGATATCACACATCTCGAGGACATTACATCATCATCGACTGGTCAGATAGAAAAAGTGGATCGATGCAGCGTAGAAGAAATTTATGAACATTATAGAATCCTTACCCTACATACAAAAGAAACTGTTGGAGATGCTATTGATCTTTATCAACTAAAAGAAGCAAAAGGAACTCCCTTAAGTGTATGTGAATTTTTTTTTAGAAACTCATTGTTTCTCTCATCTCTTTCCCACTGGAGTAGGTGGCAGGTATGGTGATCGGTCTGTACAAATACCTGCGGCTGAGCACAGATGTAGTAGACTTTATTCAGAGGACCATGGATTTCATCATTGTATTCCTTATATGTTTTATCTCTTATTTAAAAGTGAATTGGCTGCATTGTCTTATGCCATAAATCACATTTTGAAAACAGGAATAAATCTGCAAAATCTATCTGCAAGAGAATTTGTTGAGAAAATTCATGGAATAGATGAACAGCTGGAATACAACTTGATTAATCTAATGGCTTGTCAACGTGGAACCAACGAGTATTGGTATTGTCGTCACAGTGAACTAAAATGCATGTTGAGAAATTTAGGGGCACCTACATTGTTTCTAACTCTCAGTTGTGCTGAGAATGCATGGGATGGCCTGCTTCAATTCTTGTGAGAGGTAAATTCAAATATATAAGACATCGATCTAAAGACACCAGGAGAACTCTGCTCATTGCACCCTGCAAACATTTGCAATTATTTTAACCACGGATTTCAAGCTATGATGGCTTTTATCTACAACAAGAGTAATCCTCCTCTCGGTGAAGTGACTGATTTCTTTTGGCATAAAGAATACCAAGCCAGAGGTGCTCCACATATTCACATGCTATTATGGGTAAAAGATGCCCCAAAGTTTGGAACAGACACTGATGAATCTGTGTTATCTTTCACAGAGCAGTATGTGACTTGCATCATCCCAAATGAGAGTGTTGACAAAATGTAAAGACAACAAGTTCTACGATTACAAAATCATAGGTGTGGAAAATACTGTCGTAAAAAATATAGATCAAAAGGAAAATTTTATACAAGATGTCGCTTTGGATTTCCATGACCTGTGATCTCAGAAGAAGGAGTTAACATCTTTTTATCTGCAGTTAGACACACTCTCACATGGAAATCAACAAAAAACAAGTACAACCTCAGAAGAATAGAAGCTTCAAAATACATCAATGACTACAATCCTGTCATTTTAAGGATGTAGAATACAAACATGGATCTACAGTTTGTTGCAGATAATTCAATTGCTGTTGCTCGGTACGTCACCTCTTATATAACAAGGTCAGAGAAAACCGAGATGAAGGAGATGTGGGAGGAGATTTCAGCAGAAAAGACACACTCTAAGAAATTGAATAGTGTTAGTTTGAAAATGCTTTCTCACAGAGAGATCGGCTCTTATGAATGTGCAGACCGGATAAGCTCAGCTAGCTTGTTTTCAAAATCTAAAAGGGTTCTATATGTGAGTTTAGGGCTTGCTAATACTCATAACAGAATACTGAAGTCTTTTCCTGAAATCCAAAATCTTGCGGAATTTGAGTCACACAGTACAGATATTCTGAAGACATGCTGGGTACGTACTATCCAAGAAAGAGTTCTCATCGAGAAAGGATGTGGTTGTATGAAATGCTTCAACATTATACATACAGAAATAATGTCAGTGAAAACATAGGAGATGGAAAATTTGCTGTTGATGGATGTGAAGGGTGTTTGTTCAGACATAACAAAGGAAATTTAATCAACCATTGAAAGCTAAGTTGCCAAACTCCATACAAAAGAGAGTTTTTCTATTTAGCCCTGTTGCAATTGTTCAAGCCATGGCAAACTGAAACTGAGCTACTTGGAGAATTTGACTGTTGGGAAGACTCATTCAACGCTGTGAAAGACACCATTGAGTGCTCTGTGTTTCCATTGTATCTTCAAATGTTGAGAGATGAGATTGAACAAGAAGAAACAATTGCTGCTGAGATAGCAAGAGAGAGTTCTCAGAGCAGTCAAAGTACAGTACCTGGAAGTCAAGATCCTCTTGGACAACCAATCACTCAAAATGAAGCTGCAATAGCCATGAATGAGGTGAAGAATACAATCCATCAAGCAAGACAAGAAACTGTGGATGTAGAACAACTAATACAGCAACTGAATAGAGATCAGAAAGACATTTTTGATGAAGTAAAAGGTAAAATAGAACTTGGATTTCTCTGTGAGAAAAAAGAATGTATATGTTCTACATATAAACCAGTTCTATTGTACATAAGTGGTCAAGCTGGAACTGGGAAAAGCTTCTTAATCAAAGTACTGACAAATTATCTATAGAAGATAACAGATTCCAATTTGTTGTGTGTAGTTACTGCACCAACGGGCTTAGCTGCACATAATATTAAAGGAGTTACCCATCATCGATTTATTAATGCTTCCTGTTGAACACAACAACAAATTAGAATACAACAAATTATCTGGTGATGCTTGTCATGAAGAGGCAAGAGTAATACATAAAATAAAGCTACTAATTATTGATGAAGTCAGCATGGTGTCTAAACTAATGCTAGCTTTTATACATTTAACAATGGTAAACATACATAATATCGAGTTTTTATTTTCGAAGTACAAAAATATCGGGTTGGAAATAGTGAAGGGACAGAATATCGACATGAAGAATATTGGTGACCTGTATATCGACATGAAGGTAAGAAATATCGTTTTTTGTAATATCGAAGTCAGTAATATCGTTTGTCATAATATCGTTGTTAATAATATCGATATTTATATTAGTGTTCTGTATTTTAGTATGTATGTTAATAGTATGTAATCTAATGTTTTTTGTATGAGTATATCTTTTTTTTTTATGTATTTGTGAAATTTTTAGAAGTTATATATTTTATGTAAATTAAATTTTGCGTATTTTAGTTCTGTAGCGGGTTGTGGGTTTATAGGGGAATATGGTGGGAAGTAATTTAATTTTAATAAAGTAATCAATAGGATTTATTGATTATAATTTATAATTAATGTTTTAGTAATTAAATATTAATTGGTTATTCAATTTTATTAATTGATTAGTTAATTAATTACATTGTTATTTTTTTAGGAGCGGGTTGTGGGTTTATATGGGAATAGGGTGGGAAGTATTTTAATTATAATTAATTAATTAATACTTTTGATTAATATTTATGTATTTAATATTTTATATTAATTGTGGTAATTAATTAATTATTAATTGGTTATTCATTCATTAATTACTAATAATTCATTGGTAAATATTTTAATTGGTTTTTTTTTAGGAGCGGGTTGTGGGTTTACAGGGGAATAGGGTGGGAAGTATTTTAATTATAATTCATTAATAAATAATTTTGATTAATTAATGTTTATGTATTTAATATTTTATATTGTTAATTGTGGAAATTAATTAATTATTGATTAGTTATTAATTGGTTGTTAATTATTAATAATTAATTGGTAAATATCTTAATTTCATTTTTTTTACGAGCAGGTTGTGGGTTTATAGGGGAATAGGGTGGGAAGTAATTTAATTATAATTAATTAATTTTTTTATTTTTATTAATTAATATCTATGGGGCACATTACGATACCCGGCGTAAATAATTCCGCCAGGCATGGAAGCGGCAAAAATCCGCCCGCACACACCGCCTGAACACCGACCACGCCATTACGATTACACAAACCGAATACCGCCATCAGCGGAAAAAGCACACAAAATACCGCCCGCCAACGTCCGAGTCGGAGACAAACCGCCGCCACGGACGGAAACACGCACGACAACACAAAACCGCCCGCCCTCACGGCCGACACACCGCACGTGAAATTACGATCGCACCGACATGAGCGCGGAAAAACCACAAATATACCGCCCGCCAGCGCAAACAACGCCGATGAGAATCGACACGGCAGAAGCCATGGCGCCCACGTACCTGCACAGAAACCATCCGCACACAAAACCAATAGCACACAACATGGCCAACAAGTCCACACAGCAAGGCACGCACAAATACACAAGCACAGTACATATCCCGAAAACACCCCCCGGACAAACAAAAAATACAAAGGCCAGAACCCCAGACACAACACACCTGAAAACAACAGACCATGAGGACACACCCACATAGGTGAGTACAAAAGCAGCACTCCCACAGACCACAACCCCTTGCTACATTGCAAACCAGAGAGGAGAGGAGAGGACACAGTGACACAGCAAGGACAGCAGCACACCACAGAAACGCACACATCACAACCACCACCACCACCACCACCACCAAACACCGGCACCACAAACCCCCTGCACATTACACAACACACACCGCACCACCACCACAAACACCATGGCACCACAAAGAATGCCCAAGTTCACGCCCATTGAGCTGACGGTCATGGTCGACGAGATCATCAAGGTGCACCCACAAATCTATGGGAACATGGTCCAACACACACCACTAGCCACCAGAAACAGAATGTGGAACCGGATCGTAGACCAGGTCAATGCAGTCGGGACCCTGCCCAGGAACAGAGTCGAAATTAACAAACGGTGGAATGACGTCAAGAGCCTGGTCAAGAAGAAGGAGGAGGGCAAAAACAGAGAGCTGGCTGCCATCACTGGCGGAGGGAATCCCGCGCTCTTCAAGACCTTCAAAGCGTGGGAGGAGAAGGTGCGAGTCATCATACATCCCGAGATCCTCGCCGGATTAGCAGGGGGAGTGGAGGCTGGTAAGTACAAACTAATGTATACCAGCACACCGCTATGTACTCACATGCACTACCACCATGCCACAGCTCCCAGGGACAAACACCCCCATGTCCAGCACACAATACACGACACACACATGCAACAGACACCACCACACACAGCCCAAACAGAACAACTGTAAGATGCGTGGGGACATGTGTACATTCAGCTAGCCACGTAACCACCAACAGGTCCCCAAATATGCCAGAAGCGCCACAACGAGCACCCACCACACCCATGTGTCCGCCACAGCTGCACAAACCGACAAGTAACAGGTAAGTGGCAGGAACACAAAGTGCAGTGGGTGGGACGGTGGACAGCCCAAGTACAACACACACCAGGCCCCTAGTCCCACAGCACAGCAAGGAGGAGCATCCCCACACCCCACAGCCACGTGTCAGCCACCGCAGTGCACAACGACAGCCGAAAGGCAGACATCACGGTCCACAGCAATCGGTGTCAGTGGGTGTCCAGCCACCCCCACGACCCACAACACCCCCCACCCCCACAGACCTGCAACATGGAGCACCCCCGCTTAGAGCCATGTGGCATCCAGTACAGTGCATGCACGAACAACCTGCAGGTGGGAAACTGGACAGGGCTGGATTACTGGAGGCATGAGGACCGGCACACGACCAACACATGGGACATGTCACGTAGCAGACGAAAACGCAGCACCGCCCACCGTCACGAACAAGTGAACAATGTGCACACGGACATGAACAACAGACTCACACCCCACATGACCCATCACAGACATAGCAACACCCAAGGAGCCACGTCTGCATACACAAGCCACACTGAAAATAGTACCACACGGCAGCCACTGTGCAACTCATCACACACAACCGAAACACCATTGAAGTCCTGTCCATGTAGCCCCTACTGCCTGTCAACCACACACCCCACAACTACGCCTATGTAAGACAAACAACACAAGACGCAACAGAGCGGAACAACAGAAATGCACAAGAACACCACTGAACCCATCAAACACACAGACACACCATGCACATACAACATACCATCCATCCCATCCGTCAGCCCCAGTCTCATGAAAGGCATGTCATCCGCACAGCTGCCACACATACAGCAGTCACGCTAAGATACATGCCCATGACCAACCATGTGCCAGAAGTCAATGAAGCGCACGTCACACTGTGAGCAACAACACACAACATGGGCCACACCCCCCACGAGCACTGCAGTGATGCACATGGCACAGGGCAGCACGCACACCAAGGAGATGGGACAACTGCAATACGTTGGCTTTCACACACAACCATCACTCACTCATAACGATGCGTCCAATGCCATGTCCAGTAATCACAACAGACAGCAAATATGCAGGCCATGTCAAGCATGCACACACCTCAAACCATGCACTGTCATGCTGCCACAACACATGTCACGTTCAGCACCCATGGCTCACAGCATGTACCCCAAAAGCATATTCCCTCCCAAATGCGAATCTGGGGCATGGCCCCCATGTTGCCATATGCGTTCCTAAGCGTTCCATTTGAACCCCAAAAGCATATTCCCTCCCAAATGCGAATCTGGGGCATGGCCCCCATGTTGCCATATGCGTTCCTAAGCGTTCCATTTGAACCCCAAAAGCAAAGTACAAACCAGACCCAGGATGGGCCAGGAGCCCGCATACACCAGAGTCACAATGAGTAGGGGCACAGCAACACACCCATCGGCATGGCCAATCCGTCCCATGCCACATGTGCACAGCACACAGTCCCATTGCCAAGCACACACAACTACAAATGCCACAGCCACACACACGCCTCCGGGAAACCCATGTACGAGATTGCACGAACTGCCAATGTCAGACGACAAATACATACTTCGCCAGGTGCAACACAATAACAAATCTCATTCTCTCCACAGGTGACGAACTGCCGGATGCTGGGGATGGAGACAGCAGCCAGCACAGCCAGCCCACAAGCCCCCAACGAGGACACACGGATGTGGAGGATCTCACCTCCTCTTCGGACACGGATCACCAAGCAGGCCCATCTGGTGTGGCAGGGCCCAGCCGCTCCCCAGGACCCCTCCTACCCACCAACCCATCATCCAGGGCTGCTGAACAGTCCCAGCCCCCTGCTGCCACTGTCGTTGCGGCCACACCCACGGTCATTGCGGCCACACCCACGGTCATTGCGGCCACTACCACTGCCGCAACCGCCACCATCGCCGCACCGACCACCACCGCCGCCACCACCACCACGTCTTTGCTGGCACCAGCCCCAGCGCAGGTGGTGGCCCGGCCGACTGGATCCACCCTGGGAGCCACAGCGAGGACCGTGGTGAGCAATGTGGCTAGTGGGCAGGCCGGTGGCAGCAGGACTGGTAGGAGGAGCAGGGTCAGGGAAACGCCAGCCTCCCCTGGGAGCCATGCCCTGCCTCAAATGGCCAGAGTCCTTGGGGCCTATGAGGAGGCCCAAGAACAATGGGTCAGGTCTGCTTCAGACACGCGGGAGGTGCTGGGGGTGCTGAGGTCCATGGACGCCCGTATAGGTCAACTCGTGGACCTCATGGGCCAGCTGGTGGTGGCGGTGAGGACACGGCCAGGGATAGCAGCTCCCCCTCCGCCACCACCTGCCGGGGCGCAGGGTCGAGCAGCAGTGTCCAGTTCCCCTGCGTCCACAGCCAGTGAGCACACCTCAACCACCAGCATGTCGCAAGCAGGCACCCCCTCGCAAACGTGGAAGGGGCCGTCCGAAGAGGAAACAGATCTCCCGGGAGGACTTCGCACGCTCCAGTCGCAAGTGAGGCAGCCAGCCAGCCTTCCGCCAGCCTTCCTTGACCAGCCACTGCATTGACTTGGACTACGATCCCACTCCACACAGCCATCTGGATGGCATGTGTGTGTTGGACTATGGACATAGAACCAGTGGGTACACCCTGAGCATCACGCAGCCATGACCGACAGCTCATTGTCACTGCACGCACCACTTTTGTCATCACCTTACACACAATCACATGTCACAGTTTGTAATAAATGCACCTTTTTCACTAACTGCTGTTTGTGCCCTGTGTTTTATTTGTACGGAATACAACGGCCACCTTGGGCGGAAAGGCACCTGATGCGTGGCATGGCAATGGAATCCGGAGGGCCTGTAGGGACCTAGGGGTGGGAGACAGAACAGGAGCACATTCAATGAGTGTGTCACACACCCATCACACAGTACATGTCAACAACTACAAGCAATGTACACACATCGCACAGAGCAATAGGGCACAATGCCACAGTCACCAACAGTGGCATACTACCCTGGCCATGGAGCGTTGACACACAGCACGTAGTGAACAAACGGCCACCCTGACACAGCACACACACACCTGCACAGATACAGCCACATCAGCCGTCGTACATGGACACTCACCGTCAAGTGAAGTAGCGGGCGATGAGCTGCTGCCGCACATTCCCAGCTTCCTCCTCTCCGCTGTCCTCCTCACTCGAGCTGTCCTGGTCTGCGGGCTGGGGCCCTGGTTGATCTCCGTCATCCACAATGAGGGGGATCTGCTTCCAAATGGCCAGATTGTGCAGCATGCAGCACGCCACCACTATCTGGCACACCTTCTGTGGGGAGTACGCCAGTGCACCCTCGGTGCGGTCCAGGCACCTGAACCTGGACTTGAGGAGGCCAAAGGTACGCTCGACCACACGTCTGGTCCTCCCATGTGCCTCATTGTATCGATCGTCTGCTGGGGTGCGAGGATTCCTCAATGGACTGAGCAGCCATGCCCCATTCGGGTACGCAGAGTCACCTGGGTGTGAGGGACACAGAGAACCGTTGCTATTCCAACTGGACAGGGGACAGCATCGCACAACCAGCACGCTACACCACTCCACATACTCACCGACAATACAGCCACGATCCTGTTGCAGATTGGCCATCAGTCGTGGCAAGATGCTGTTGCGCATTATGTGTGCGTCATGGGCCGAGCCTGGGAACTTTGCACACACGTGGGTGATCACCATGTCAGCAAGGCACACCACTTGCACATTCAGGGAGTGCGTGTGCTTCCTGTTGCGGTACAGGTGCTCAGTGGCCTGTGGTGGAACAAGGCCAACATGTGTGCAGTCAATGGCTCCAACGACGTGTGGGATTCTGACAAGGGCATAGAATGCACCCTTCACTGCCGCCAATTCACGAGCCCTGGGGAAGCGGATGTACCTGTTTCGGTACAGCATCATGGCTGCCAGTACATCCCTCAGCACCTTGCTGAACATGGGCTGGGACATCCCTCCTCCACTGCCCACTGTGTGCTGGAATGACCCAGTGGCGAAGAAATGCATGGCGGCCATCACCTTAGCCGTGGGGGTGACAGCAGTCGGATACACCCTGCGGGGACGGAGATGGGGTTCTAACATGGCACACAGTCGATGCAGGGTTGGCCTGTCCAGCCGAAACTTCCTAATAACCTCTGTATCGTCCATGTCCACCAGCAATTGGTATGGGCGGTCAATGTTCGGTCTCCGCCTAGGGAAATTGCAGAGGACACATGTCAAAGCAACACAACACATAGCAATTTCGCATACACATCACTGACATGACTGAGCAAGCACATGAGCCACAGCCCAGCTGTCAAGCTGGGACGGCACGGCCACAATACACTTACACAGGTCTCCCAACAATGGCAATGGCTAGTGAGACATACCACTGCCATGTGCATGCACATGGGGATCTAGGCCCCAATGACTTGCGGGGCGTGCTGATGGGGACTGACTGCATATCCGTCAAGCGGCAACGCCACGGCAACATGAGTGTCTGCTGAGCATGGAACTGCTTCCGAGGCTGGATGAGTATGGCACACGATGACGACGACGATTTGGGCACAGGCTGAGCGGCCAAAACAAGTGGGACCTGTGGCACGAGGGGATATGAGACAGTAGTAGGTGTCAGCACTGCACCCTATGTACAGCACTGTACGGATCACACCTCCCGAAACATTGACAGGTGTCCACATTGACAGCCCCATGCCAAGACGGCTGTGTGCTTGCAGTCACACGTCACAGGTGAGAGGTTACATTGCACGTGCCAGGTGGCAGACGTACATAGTGGGAGCTGGCATGTGTGTGCATGTGTCTCCTGTTCAGGATCCACCAGATGGGCGCTGACTCTGTACTGACCATTGGACACAGCATGTTCCGTGGAAGGCTTGTGTGTGTGGGATGGTGGCACTGGATGTGCCTCCGTTGGGTGGGGGGCCATGCACAGGGCGGGTACGTCGATGATTGCGCATTGTTGGTCACGGTGGGTGCACCAACTAAGATGTGTTGCCCTGTGTTCAATTCCTATGTCCGCATGATGATGGACTGTGGATGTGGGCAGACTACACATTGGTCGATGTGCTGTCTATATGCATGTGCCTTCACACCAGGCACAGCTGCCCCTGCACATGTGACCCCTGCTGGACTCGCTGCTGGGTCTGTGGAGCTGATGCACCTTCTGTGCGTGGGGCGGACAGCTCTCCTCACTTCCCTCATTGCGCATGTCATGTCTTTGCCGCAGGTGACATGGATCATGGAGGGCCCACATGTACGCGTGGGTAGGCTACACATGATTGTTCACTGGTCGCCACCCCCAGTCAGTGTTTCGAATGGGAAGGTTGTCGTGCTGGTGGTATGTTCGATGTGGCGGATGGGCGGGCCTAGGTGCGGGCTTACATTCCGGACATGGGGGGTAGTTGGATTGGCGACTAGTTGCAGTACACACGGGACACGTCTCTTCCTTTCCACATCTGGGTCATCCCTTGTACTAACTGACAGTGATACAGTCATCTTCGCCCCAGCCCTCATGTCCACCCCTCGCCCCCCAATATGCATGCTCACCTGCGAGGCTAGCGCTTGCACAGGCAGCCCCAAGCTCGCACCAGAGAGGGCAAGGAGTGTATGTGTGGGTCCAGTTGCACGAGTGGGCTGTCTCAGGGTATGATGTGTGGCGGGACGCCGTCCACCTGCGTGGTGCCCCAAATGGAGACCCGGCCTGCATGGACTATGCATCACAGTCTTCGCCTTCCGGATCCGCCACCTGCGACACCCAGTGGCTGTGGCTGCCCTTGCGGCCAGGCCGCGTCCGTCTGTGGCTGATGGCCCACACATTCACTCTTTGGCCTCTCTGGGGAGGGCTCAGGGGTGGTGGCGCACGCGCTTGCACTTAGTCGCAATGGCATGTGGCGTGGTTGGTATGATGGGCAATGGATGGGATGGTGCGAGCCACCTCCCGTGACGTCAGTGCTGCTCGTGCTGTGGTGCGTCCCCCTACACTTCCATTTGACTTTTTGCCATGCTAGACGTTGAGGTTCTATTGCCTGCGTGATATGACCAGGAGGAGCGCGAGGAGACCTCTCACACACCATGCTCCACTGCCATCCCGTGCCCTGTATCGCCTGTGCGGATTGACTATGTTGGGGTTACACCTGGTCGACTGGGGCTGTGTGTGCCTTGTCAAGGGGCATGGCGGGCGCACAACAGGATCCAGCTTGTCCACGGAGGGTGGGCTGAGGTGCGCCTGGTACCGCTTTGTACGTGTGCCCGGCTGCTGTGCACACACGTGTTCACTCCCCCCCCAACAGGTGTCCTCTCACAATGCCCAGGGAAGCGGTGGTGTACTGTTCATGACCCCTCCCAACACGGCGTGCTCCAACTTGGCATGTGCGCATCTACCCGTCACACCCACCCACCTGAGCACTGCGTCCATACGACTTCACACGACACATGTGTGTCTTCCACAGTTGTGCTACTCATTTGCGTTGACATCCAATACCAGTGGACTACATGGTCATGTCACGACTGCCGTGTACTTCACATACTCTCATCCTCTCTCATTCGTACTTGTGAAATGAGTCAGCGGAGACAGTTTTGGTTTCAAACATTATATTGAGTCTTCTGTCCTCTGTGATGCAGTATAGTGGACACTACTGGCAGCGGAATACATGTTGAGGATATACTGAGCATGATTGCAAATGGGATAGGGTGTGGGGTTACATGTGATTGGCTGTTGCATGTGGGATGTGGGCTTCAGAGTGACATCTGCTTGGCCAAGGCTGTGCTAATGTACATTTACGTATAGCTGCGGAGCTGCGGACTTTGACACAGACGGTATACATGTAGCCTACCAGACCGCTTGGCATCATGGGCACAGTCCATCTCAGTTCCATGTGACAGGTTTGCTGCGGTTGTTCCTCATGCACGCGTGCATGTGAGATGACATCAGGGCATGTGCTTGCGTGCATGCAGCGGCGTGCCACTTGTTGTTGCACTGTGGTGGTTACTGGACATGTCACAGTCACTGGGGTCGTGTTGTTGTTGTATGCACTTGTCGTCCATGCAAAGGTCCTGGTATGGGATTCCCGGGGCGGGGGTGGGAGGGGTGCAGCACCCACAGACTCCAGGCGACCTATTCATGTCCACTGAGCGGTGTGTGTGTCCATGGGCGCTGGATCCATGTCGTGTCCTGGTTGTTCGTGCAGTTCCGTCCATGTGGGTGCGATACACAGAGCCCATGCCACTGCCTCCCACGATGCATGCGGTGTTCCTGGATGTGATGGGGAACAGTGTGCATGTCCCGGTCATATCCGATGTCATGGCGATGTCGTTGATGGTGTGGTTACAGTTGCCGGTCGTTTGGTATGGCTGTTGTGGTGGTGACTGGCCAGTCCGTGCGGAAGCTAAGCATGGGTGCGGGATTGGACATCATAGGTCACTCGGGGAACCTGCGTTGTGGTCCGACGTATTTACAGGTTGTCAGGTATGCGATGCCGTCCAGCAGGGCTTCCATGTCATTGGTGGTGTACATGTTTGCCAGCCAATGAAGCGGATGGTGGCTGTCAAGGTGTTGTTCGTAGGTTGTCCCTTGGAGGACCATGATGGGGCATGCTGGGTGACATTCGATGTAGCTGTTATCGATGATCCGTCGTGTGGAGGCACAGTGGTCCCATTTCAGTGCGGGTGCGATGTTGGCCACATACGCCATGCCCCCATAGGCAGAGCAGGCCCTGTCGTGTGCGTCCAGAGGGAGGAGTAGTGGTAGCAGGTCCGCCTTCAGACATGCCGGGTTGGAGAGGCATATCTCGACGGGATGCTGGTAGGGACACCTCCGACAGTAGAAGACGGGCATGACGCAGCTGAACAATGTGATGCGGTAAGTCAGTCGGTAACTTACGTTCAGCAGGGACAGGAGATCGCATCCCAATGTATGGCACAGGTTGGTTTTGTACAGCTTGAGCTGTTCGGCGTAGTTGGGTAGGTGTGTTTCGGTTGCCATTTCGCAGCGGTTCGTTGAGGTGGCGTGCTCCGGCTGTGTGTGCAGTCTGCAATGTGCACGCTCCGGGGTTGCTGTGAGCTCTGTGTAGTCGTAGGGAGACAGGACTTGTGTTCTGTTGGCTTGTTTGGAGGACACGGGCCCTCTTCCCACATGCTTCTCAGACAGTTCAAGGTCAGTGCTGTGTGACTCCTTCCAATTAACTTGCATGTGGCCGACATGGGGGAGTGTTTTCTTCTTTCTTCCCCGTCCGTTGTGTGCTTCTGTGATATGCGCTATCTGCCCTGTGGTCGGTCTCCTCGGCATGCCTGTGTTGGTCTATTCTTGGACAATGGCTGTATTCACCGGCTTCTGTCGTAGGGCTGTGGTTTCGGTGTTGGAATGGAAGGTCATTCAGTGCTGTCTGCTCTCCCTTGTGTGGGCGGCAGGCTGCCTTTCCGCTCTGCGTTGGGCCTTGTGTGTGAATGTTATTCTTGGGCCACCTGTTGTCGGTCCCCGTGCTCTTTGGTGTTCCGTTTTATATGTCTTGTTCATATGTGCAGGGTGGTATGGGTTTTTCAGTGTGGTACTGGCGTTCCTCTTCCCGAAGGGGCCCTGCTTCTCCTAGTTGGTGTTGCCGCCGCTGTGTGCTACGCCATGTTTGTTACACTGGGGTGTGTCCTGCTGTTGCGTGACTTCACTGACATGTGTGCGTCGGTTGTGTGGCGTTGGGTGTTGTCCGTGAATTGGGCGTTGGGGACATGTCTGTGGCAGGCCTGTCACGTGTCATGTGCGTTCGGGGTGGGGCTGATGTGTGTGCTGCTTGGTTGTGTCCCTGTGTCTGTGTGCGACGCATGCATGGCGCTGCGGTTGGCCTCTGCGTTGTGCACATGTGTGGCGGCGTCATCGGCGCTTTGGGGCCGTGACGGGGTGGTTGGTTCCTGGTCCCAGGTGGTGTGTACACATGTGTTACGCGATGTTACGATTTGGCCTGTGTGTCATATGTGGATGCAATGGTGGATGTGTTGTGTACACGCGCTGGTGGGGGGTTGTCCGCTTTTTCCGCCCTTGCACTGTGTGCGCTGTTTGCGTGCACTTGTGTGTGTGCCTACCTGCGTCTCCGCGGTACGTTGCGTCCTTGGTGGTGCATCAGCAGAAGCATGGGAAGGGCCTGCAGTGCTGGATTCATGCTCGGGGTGCCGCTTCTTCGTTGTCCGTGCTCTGCGTCCGTGTTACCGCCTCTCTTTCACGTGCGGTGTCTCTTAGCCGTGGGAGCCGTTTGTTTGCGGCATCGTAATTTATGCGCCGGGCGGGACGTGTTTCGTCGGACGGTGTGTGTCAGTTAGGCTGCGCCGCTACGTGTACGGGCGCACTTTGATGGCGGACGGTGTTGCTGGCTTGCCGGCGGTGTTTGGCCTGCTTTTCGCATCGTAATTGGGCGGGCGTGTGGACTGCTGCGTGCCGGCGGTAACTGGTGCTTTTTGCATCCGCCAGCACGGCGGTTGTGCTTCCGCCCGCCATCGTAATGGGCCCCTAAGTATTTAATATTTTATATTCATTGTTGTAATTAATTTGATATTAATTAGTTATTAATTTGTTGTTAATTATTAATAATTAATTGGTAAATATCTTAATTGTGTTATTTTTTTAGGAGCGGGTTGTGGGTTGATAGGGGAGTAGGCTGGGAAGTAATTTAATTTTAATATATTTTTTTTAATTGTTTATTATAATATTTTTTTAAACTTTTTTATAGTGTTAATCGTGTGAATTAATTTATTCTTGATTGTTTTTAATATGTTTGTTAATTTTAATTAATTAATTAATCATAAATTAATTATGTTAATAGTGTTATGTTTTATAATATTGGTGGTGTCATTTATAGGGGAATATGGTGGGAGGTAAATTTTTTATAATTAATTAAAATTTTGTTAATTAATTTTAATTATTTTGCTTGAGTGGGAATAGTTAATTATTCCCCTCTGCTATCCAACACTTTCCCTACTGTTTCACTTGCTGGAGTGGGTATAGTAATTGTTACCCCTCCGCTATCCAACACTTTCCCTACTATTGCACTCGCTGGAGTGGGAATAGTAATTTTATCCACTCCGCTATCCAACACTTTCTCTACTGTTGCACTCTCTGGAGTGGGAATAGTAATTTTTACATCGACGCTATCCAACACTTTCTTTAATGTTGCACTCCCTGAAGTTGGAATAGTAAATTATTCCCCTTTGCTATCCAATACTTTCCCTACTGTTGTACTTGTTGGAGTGGGAATAGTAAATTATTCCCCTCCGCTATCCAACACTTTCCCTACTGTTGCACTCGCTGAAGGGGGAATAGTAATTTTATCCACTCCGCTATCCAACACTTTCCCTACTGTTGCACTCCCTGGAGTGGGAATAGTAAGTTTTATCCTTCCGCTATCCAACACTTTCCCTACTGTTGTACTTGCTGGAGTGGAAATAGTAAATTATTCCCCTCCGCTATGCAACACTTTCCCTACTATTGCACTTGCTGGAGTGGGAATAGTAACTTTATCCACTCCGCTATCCAACACTTTCCCTACTGTTGCACTCTCTGGAGTGGGAATAGTAATTTTTACACCTACGCTATCCAACACTTTCTTTAATTTTGCACTCCCTGAAGTGGGAATAGTAAATTATTCCCCTCCGTTATTCAATACTTTCCCTACTGTTGTACTTGCTGGAGTGGGAATAGTAAATTATTCCCCTCCGCTATCCAACACTTTCCCTACTATTGCACTTGCTGGAGTGGGAATAGTAATTTTATCCACTCCGCTATCCAACACTTTCCCTACTGTTGCACTTTCTGGAGAGGGAATAATAATTTTTACACCTACGCTATCCAACACTTTCCCTACTGTTGCACTCCCTGGAGTGGGAATAGTAATTTTTACCCCTCCGCTATCCAACACTTTTTTAATGTTGCACTCCCTGAAGTGGGAACCAGTAAATTATTCACATATGCTATCCAACACTTTCCCTACTGTTTTATTTCCTGGAGTGGGAATAGTAAATGATTCCCCTCCCTATCCAACACTTTCCTTACTGTTGCATTTTCTGGAGTGGGAATAGTAAATTATTCCCATCCGCTATCCAACACTTTCCCTACTGTTGCACTACCTGGAGTAGGAATAGTAATTTTATCCTCTCCGCTATCCAATTTTTTCTCTACTGTTTCTGTTAATGTAGTGTGAAATGTAATTGTAAAAGATTACAAATATTTTAATTTTTTAAATTATTATATAAATATTGTATTTTTATTTTATTTTTACTGATATATGTATATATATGTATTTATAATTTTTAATATCTTTCTAACATTTTATAATTTATTATAATATTTATTTTTTAATATTATAAAGTAAATTTATATATTATATTTTATATATATGTTTGTTTAATTTTTATTAAAATTATATTTATTATTTTAAACATTTTCTAATAATTCTAACTTTTTTAATTATATGTATTATTTACTTTATTTTACATTATTTTTTAGACATTTAAAAAAACGATATTTTTAACAACAATATTTTTCACAACGATTTTTTTGTTTCAATATTTTTGTACTTACCATAATGTAGATAGGACTTCGATATTCTGGACATTGATATTTCGGCTCCGATATTTTTGTCGTCGATATTTCTGTAGTCGATATTCTGTCAGTGATTCTTTAAGAATGCAGCAAATATTTAAAACTGACTTCGATGTGCTTTTTGGAGTAAAACAATTAGGGGCCGATTCCGATTCGGGCCGGAAAACGTACCGACCGACTCGGAGCCGGAATTTATTCCGACCGACACGTACCGGTGCAGCCCGACCCGCAAAGTACGATGAAAAGCGTGCAAAATCCGACCGACTCGTACGAAACACAATACGAACGACCGAACCGCGCGGAAAACAGCTATCCGGCCGGAAAAGCACGTGAATCGAACCGACCGACACGCACCAGGAAGAATCCCGAACGAAACGTATCCGCGAACTCCGACTCGCCAAGTACGATGCAACGCGTGGAAAACACGACCGAGTCGCACGGAGCTCAAGCCGTACGACCGACACGCATACAAAACAGCGAGCCGAAGCAACCCAATACACCGCGACCGACGCTTACGCAGCACATAAAACAGCACAAACACAGAGTGAACGACTCGGAGAAGCTCGCACGAGACAACTGCAGGGTCCGACTCGGTCAGAAGAACGTCTCCTACATGCACAAAGGGAAAAACACACAAAAAAAGGCCAAACAAGCAATTACAAAGCCAATAAATACTGGGGGGGAAACAGGGAACAAAGACACACCCACAACTCCACCCATATAAAGGACACAAATCTCTACCATGATCCTTTGCAAATTCAAATTACCTGCCAGCACAGAACACCAACAGACAGCAACCACACACACACTCACAGCTCATCCATCACACAAGCCACACACCATCAGCACCTCAACAAATAGCACCCTCACATACACCCAGCAAAACACACACACACACTCACACACCCTCACTTGCACACCAACACACATCACTCACCACCACCACCCATCACCATGCCCCCCAAGAAGAATCCAAAGTTCCTAGATAGTGAATTGGAAGTCCTGGTAGATGAGATCCTCAGGGTAGAGCCACAGCTGTTTGGTACACTGGTCCAACAGACCCCCATGTCGCAGAAAACCAAGATGTGGGCGAGGATCGTCGACAGGGTGAACGCACAATCACCATGTTTGCGCACAAAGGAAGACATCCAGAACAGGTGGTATGATGTGCGCAGGAGGGTCAGGGACCTACTGAAGAAGGATTACATCTTGAGCCAACACACTGGCAGTGGCCCTCCTGCCAAACCACTATACCTCAGGCCCTGGGAGGAGAAGGTACGGGCCATCCTACCACCAGTGAGCGTATATGGACTAGAAAACATCCCAGAGCCTGGTGAGTACACAACCAATATACCCAATATTGTGTGACAATACACACACATCACAGTCAAGGGGATAGTCAAACCATGCACCCTTAGCAAATACACAGCAACAAAAACAGAATCATCCCAAGATGTGTATGTCAGTCAGATAAACACAATACATGCCATCTCATAGTGATATGTAACTGTGTCATGACATGTACAAACCCTACAACAAATAAAGCTAGGCAGTGGCACAAATATAACCAACAAACACTGTCAGATATGTAGCCACCACTACAAAACCACCACACAGGGAATCCCACAGAAAGGAAGGAATTCTGTGTATGCTGGTCAAGTCAGTGTAGCCAATAGCATCATGGGAGTTGTAGTCACAGATATTGCCCACCCTCACAATACGCCCATCAACACCACTCTGAACCATGCTCACATCACAGGGAGTGGAAAACAACTGACAAGATGGCTGACACTGGCTACTGCTGTGGGGAGCACAAGGCCCTGCTGGGAACTGGGCACCAACCAACAGCAGGACACCACTGACTGACATCCTGAAAGACAACTTGCACTATCTGCAATGGAAGCACGTTCCATGGTGGGATATCTGGCTGGGTGGGAAGGAGGACTGACAGCTATGACCATAGTTACCAGCAGCTCTTCCCACACACACCCCTAACACAAACTACACACAACACACCTGGGAAAATGCATTGCCTCACACTAAAATCAATTATCCCACAAAGAACCACCACCCTGGGTCATGCTGTGGGAAGCAGTGACACACATGGGACTTGTAGCCAAACAAACGCCAGGACAACACTGTCAGCCATCCATTCAGCACAGGCACACTACCCCACAGGGAAGCAGAGTCAGAAGGAAGGAAGTATGGGCAAGCTGGGAAGGGGGTGGAGGCAATAGCATGATGGGAGTGGTAGTCACAGATATTGCTCACCCTCACAATTGGCCCATCAACACCACTCTGAACCATGCTCACATCACAGGGAGTGGAAAACAACTGACAAGATGGCTGACACTGGGTACTGCTGTGGGGAGCACAAGGCCCTGCTGGGAACTGGGCACCAACAAACAGCAGGACACCACTGTCAGCCACCTTGCCATTGCTGTGTCACCCACACACAGTGAAGTACACTCAAAAGGAAGGAAGTATGGGCATGCTGTGAAGGGGGGTGGAGGCAATAGCATGATGGGAGTGGTAGTCACAGCTCAACATCCCCAAACCACATGGCCCAGCAAGCTCACACTGAAGCATGCACACCTCACAGAGAGTGGAAAGCCCCATCAAAGATGTCTGACACCGGTGCTCTGTTGTGGGGAGCACAAGGCCATGCTGGGAACTGGCCACCAACCAACAGCAGGACACCACTGTCAGCCATCTTGCCATTGCTGTCACACCCACACACAGTGAAGTACACTCAAAAGGAAGGAAGTATGGGCATGCTGGGAAGGGGGGTGGAGGCAATAGCATGATGGCAGTGGGAGTCACAGCTCAACATCCCCAAACCACATGGCCCAGCAAGCTCACACTGAAGCATGCACACCTCACAGAGAGTGGAAAGCCCCATCAAAGATGTCTGACACTGGTGCTCTGTTGTGGGGAACACAAGGCCATGCTGGGAACTGGCCACCAACCAACAGCAGGACACCACTGTCAGCCATCTTGCCATTGCTGTCACACCCACACACAGTGAAGTACACTCAAAAGGAAGGAAGTATGGGCATGCTGGGAATGGGGGTGGAGGCAATAGCATGATGGGAGTGGTAGTCACAGCTCAACATCCCCAAACCACATGGCCCAGCAAGCTCACACTGAAGCATGCACACCTCACAGAGAGTGGAAAGCCCCATCAAAGATGTCTGACACCGGTGCTCTGTTGTGGGGAGCACAAGGCCCTGCTGGGAACTGGCCACCAACCAACAGCAGGACACCACTGTCAGCCATCTTGCCATTGCTGTCACACCCACACACAGTGAAGTACACTCAAAAGGAAGGAAGTATGGGCATGCTGGGAAGGGGGTGGAGGCAATAGCATGATGGGAGTGGTAGTCACAGCTCAACATCCCCAAACCACATGGCCCAGCAAGCTCACACTGAAGCATGCACACCTCACAGAGAGTGGAAAGCCCCATCAAAGATGTCTGACACTGGTGCTCTGTTGTGGGGAGCACAAGGCCATGCTGGGAACTGGCCACCAACCAACAGCAGGACACCACTGTCAGCCATCTTGCCATTGCTGTCACACCCACACACAGTGAAGTCCACTCAAAAGGAAGGAAGTATGGGCATGCTGGGAAGGGGGGTGGAGGCAATAGCATGATGGCAGTGGGAGTCACAGCTCAACATCCCCAAACCACATGGCCCAGCAAGCTCAGACTGAAGCATGCACACCTCACAGAGAGTGGAAAGCCCCATCAAAGATGTCTGACACCGGTGCTCTGTTGTGGGGAGCACAAGGCCCTGCTGGGAACTGGCCACCAACCAACAGCAGGACACCACTGTCAGCCATCTTGCCATTGCTGTCACACCCACACACAGTGAAGTCCACTCAAAAGGAAGGAAGTATGGGCATGCTGGGAAGGGGGTGGAGGCAATAGCATGATGGGAGTGGTAGTCACAGATATTGCTCACCCTCACAATTGGCCCATCAACACCACTCTGAACCATGCTCACATCACAGGGAGTGGAAAACAACTGACAAGATGGCTGACACTGGGTACTGCTGTGGGGAGCACAAGGCCCTGCTGGGAACTGGCACCAACAAACAGCAGGACACCACTGACTGACATCCTGAGAGTCAACCTGCACCCACTGGAAGGGTGGCATGCTTCATGGTGGGATAACTGGGCTGGAGGGAGAAGGATGTCCGGATGTCAACCAAATACCACCAATGCTGGCCATGCACACACCTCAACATTCACATTGAAATGCTTCATGTTGTCAGGACAATGCGCTACACCAATATCAACAGCTGACTGTGACAACTTAGGACAATGCAATGTACAGGCCCGCATCCAGAGGTACAGTCACAACTGTCAGGTGTTTGAACCATTGATGCCTGTAGAAACATTACATACATTGTGTGTCTCTTCCAAATACAGGTGATGATGGGGACACAGCAGCAGACGCTGAGGAGTCCCTGTCCCAGGCTCCGGGGGACACTGAGCTCACTGGTGTGGAACAGCCTCTGCCCACCTCGGATGACGAAGACCTACCTGGCACCTCCGCAGTGAGTCATCATGCAGCACCAGCAGGACCACCAGCTGCACCCCTGCACCCACCCCTCCAACAACTGCCAACACACAGACCACCCCTGCCGACACGGACAGACCAAGGACCACCACCACCAACAGCACACGGACCCCGGCCCAACGTGGAGCTACGGACAACAACACCAGCAACAACCCCCAAGGGGGCCCAGGGTCACCTATGCGTGCCACCGCAGGTCCTTCACGTGTCGCCAGGGGTGGTGGGAGGGGTGGTAGACATAGGTCGCTGCTTGCAGAGGGGTGTGGACGGCATGATGACCCACAACTGGTACGCATAGCTGATGCGTACCAGACTAGCACCGGAGAGTTCAGCCAGGTAGTGGGGATCCTCAGGGACATTCAACAGCAGCAGGCTGCCCATCATGCCCGCTTGGACTTACACATGTCCCGCATGGAGTCCAAGTGAGACACAGTGCAAGAACAGACGGCGGTGCATAGGGACATATTGCAATGCCTCCGCCAGATTTGCACCAACATGTCAACACCTCCCTGTGTGCCCACAACATCTGGTGCTGCAACAACTGCAACTGCCACAGGGAGGGATGATGACTCTGGCGGAGAGTCCCCTGCACCGCAGCAGCCTGCACTTGAGGGTCCCCTCCCAAAGAAGAGGGGTCATCCGAGGAAGGACAACTGAGAGGCTGATGGCCATGCACAACCTCCAGGAAGCCAACACCTGTTCTGGAAAATCACCTTTGTGCCCAAACTCTTCACCCTGTCGAATGCAACACAACTCTCCCACATGACATGGGGAGCTCAAGTTGGACCAATGTATCAGATGACTGTGGACTTTACTCTGGACATTTCTGCTACCAGGACTTCCAAATCATCTAGGAACTTTGAATTACAATCACAATGTACAGCACCCACCATCCTGTGCACTATACTCACACATGTATGTCAATAAACTCACTAATACACCATACTTGCCTCTGTTGTGATTCCAACGTTGTTTCTGAAGTGGAGATGATGATCTGTGAAATGACACTGTGCATGCTAACTGCTACAGCAAGTACAACACCGGCATGTGAGTCATGGCGACGTGACACATATGAGGGAGACACACCACCAGGGCTACACAACACATACACACCAGGGCCATCTGACTCATCGCCTACACTGATGTTGCCAGGAAATACGGTGCAATGCACAGACCCAACACGTATTCACAGTCTGTGTTAACTAGCCCACTGGTGCAGTAAGCAAATGTCAGTCAGATGTGTGACCACAGACAACGCACATCACAAAGTGAAGCACAGGTTTATTACACATTTGCAACATGTTGTAACCACTACAGATGCAAGGTAATCCCACCTGGCAGTGGGCACACAGTCAACAAGTGTAGAAGAAAGGAAGTCCATGGGTGTGGCGCACATCACCTGTAGGGAAACAACAGCTACCACCCTGGAAGTTGATTCACGGTGTCGGGGGATCACAGTTGACCAAACAACTCTGAAAGTACCCTGTGAAGGACAGAAATGACACACAGTCAAAAGCACTGAAGAACAGGACAGAACTGCAATACTCATGCCCAATACATGTCACAAGAAACCCACCCAGAACCAAGTTAGCATGCCAACACTGTTGGGGAGTACAGACTACCTGTAAGGACACATCGCTGCACGCATCCAGTCAAGTAGCACATGGACACACTCAAACAGCACCAGAGCACCACCAACACATATCATGCAAACTCACATCATTGACAAAACATCCCTGGATACTCACATTCAGCTGAAGAAGTTGGTGATGAGCTGTGTGCGGACATCACCCTCATCATCATCATCATCACTGGCGTCGTGGTCCAGCCCAGGATCCTCCACAGGTGGCGGATGTTGGTCATTGTCATCCAGGATGAGAGGCAACTCCTTCCGCACTGCCAGGTTGTGTAGCATGCAGCAGACAATGACAATCTTGCACACCTTTGCTGGGGCATATGGGAGGGCCCCTCCTGTCTTATCTAGGCAGCGGAAGCGGCTCTTCAGGAGACCAAATGTCCGCTCAATCACTCTCCTGGTCCGACCATGTGCCTCATTGTAGCGCATCTGGGCTGGTGTCACAGGGTTCCTGAGGGGCGTCAGCAACCACGGCATGTTGGGGTATCCGGAGTCACCTACATACAGACAATTGCACATTAGCTGAGTTGGAAAAGAGGGTGGAACATTACATTGCAGAACACACACAATGGTACAAAGTCAGTACACACCAACAAGCCAGGCACGCTGGTTCCGCATCTGTGACATCATCCTCGGGATGCGACTACTCCTCATCACGTAGGCATCGTGTGCAGAACCGGGGAAACGGGCACACACGTGTGAGATGCTCATATCTGCAAGACATACCACCAGTGCATTGACCGAATGGTAGTGTTTGCGGTTCCTGTATGCCTGCTCTTGGGCCTGTGGTGGTACCAAAGCCACATGTGTCCCATCAATGGAGCCAATGACATGCGGCATCCTCCCCAGGGCATAGAAGTCACTCTTCACATCAGTGAGTTGTTGAAGTCTAGGGAAATAGATGTACTCGTTCAGGTATCTCAACATAGCCTCCAAAACATCGCGGAGCACACGGCTGAACATGGTCTGTGACATCCCACCACAGACGCCACAGTGTGTTGAAAGGTACCAGTGGCAAAGAAGTGTAGGGCTGCCATCACCTTCACCTTGGGGGTCAGTGCTGTAGGGTATGTCCGGCCAGGATGCAAATGTGGGGCCAACCGCACCGTCAATTCCTCAATCAGTGGCCTGGTGAAGCGGTACCGTCGGATGCAGTCCCGTTCAACCACTGTTGCAAGGTCAGGGAATGGCCGATGGACAGCTGGTGCCCTGCAGTGCATAGGTGAAGAAAGAAAGATTGTCAGTCACCCCACATATGTGGCATAGACCAGACTCAATATCACATGATACATCATTACGAGACACAAGTACATGATGCGTGTGCCGTTCCGTAAGGACATGTATGGCACCTACATGGCTAACATCTAACATCACAGTTCAACATGTGCCCTCAACAAGTCCCAGGTTGTGCTATGGGATATCATTAGGCTGTGTCACAGTACCCATGTACTGCTGTCACGTTCCAAACACACACCACAGTGACATGTGCGGACAGATGTGCCCCAGGCATTACAGCTCATCGACAGGTAGATTCCCAGGGACCCTGGATTGCCACATGGACACTGGCATGAAATGGTGCATCATGCCTACACCACAGCTAAACAACCATGAACCCCACAAGTAGTGGTCCCTGTTGCCTCGGCAGGACAGACATGGACGTCTGTGACACACACACGCATAACATCAAAGTCCATGCAGAAACAACGTGGATGTGGAGACTGTCTCCCATTGTGCACATGGAATCAGAGACATTGTAAACACAACATGCACACAGACTGTGGAGGGCCATCACAATTGTGGCAATGGGTCACCCTGGGACATACATACCGTCCCACATGGGACTCAGGGGGTATGTGACATGACATACACATACACAACCGTGAAATGTGACCATGCCACGTGCCCTGAAATGAACAGTTGCACACCACAGTGTTCATGTGCACAACACACCAAGGATTCTGTCCCCATGAACACGTGCACAGCCTGGGAGTGGCTGCCCCCAAGTGCCACCCAAAAAACAACATGTTGACCCCCATACACGGAACAGGTAATGCAGCCTTACATGCCTTAGGATACAGTGTGGACAGGCTGTGGTGTTGTAGGTGTGCCCCTCACTGCCTGGGAAGTATATGTGGCTGGCATATGTTCACCTGTGACAGGCATGGTGACATATGCCAGTGACTTGTACAGGGACGCGTTGAACAGCAATGGACCGATCGGTGTGCCCGGCCGGCCCATTGCATTCAATGTGAGTGGGTACGCGTTGAACAGCAATGGACCGATCGGTGTGCCCGGCCGGCCCATTGCATTCAATGTGAGCGGGTACGCGTTGTATCCCGGGTATGCGTTGTAGAGCAATGGACCGATCGGTGTGCCCGGCCGGCCCATTGCATTCAATGTGAGCGGGTACTCGTTGTATCCCGGGTACGCGTTGTAGAGCAATCGACCGATAGGTGTGCCCGGCCGGCCCATTGCATTCAATGTGAGCGGGTACGCGTTGAACAGCAATGGACCGATCGGTGTGCCCGGCCGGCCCATTGCATACAATGTGAGCGGGTACGCGTTGAACAGCAACGGACCGATCGGTGTGCCCGGCCGGCCCATTGCATTCAATGTGAGCGGGTACGCGTTGAACAGCAATGGACCGATCGGTGTGCCCGGCCGGCCCATTGCATTCAAAGTGAGCGGGTATGCGTTGTATCCTGGGTACGCGTTGTAGAGCAATGGACCGATCGGTGTGCCCGGCCGGCCCATTGCATTCAATGTGAGTGGGTACGCGTTGTATCCCGGGTACGCGTTGTAGAGCAATGGACCGATCGGTGTGCCCGGCCGGCCCATTGCATTCAATGTGAGCGGGTACGCGTTGTATCCCGGGTACGCGTTGTACAGCAATGGACCGAACGGTGCGCACACATTGGCTGGGGCCTGGCATGGCAACGGACGCGTTTTCGAAGCTCCAACGAGTCTGATGCAGTGAATTCAGTTGGCCAGCCACAACAATGTTGCAAAATCATGGGTGTCATGAAGTTGAAGATTTGAAGGATGCTGTGGGCGTGTATTAGTGCTGCTATTCCATGGATTGGTCAGATTCAGAAGATGCAAACGACTTGGACCTATCACTTTGGACACATGGGACAGTATCTGCCTCTGCAGCACACATATAATGCTGGCTGTTCCCCTGAGAGCTCACTTGCCTGCACTACATGCTCCAGGACGACATCTGCCACCAACACTGCTGCTGTTTATGCATCCTCTGGCTCCTGCAATGGCACGTACTGTGGAGAGAGCCCCAGCCTTCAGCCTTGAGGAGAACCAGGCCCTGCTGGACAGCCTCCTTCCACAGTACAGCAAGCTGTATGGGAAACCAGGGGAGCAGGTGAGTGTGCTGTCCACTGCATCACTAATTGTGCATGTTGTCTGACTAGCAGGACTTTCAGTGTGCACACCACTGGCTAGCATGCCCACTGAGTAGTTGTCACACCCCAAAGTGTGTAGTTACATGCACTGAACTGGTACAGTGCAGTAACAGTGCATTCCAACTAGGTTTACTTCCCATGCAATGATACCATGTAGTGACTGCTGGCAAACTGTTCATAGCCATTGTTGCACTGCCTGTGTACATCATATGCCCCTGTGATTGAGACATGTATATCCAACTGTGTGATGCACGTATATGTTGCATGTGTAGTAATGGCCTTTTCACTTTGTCATCCTCACAGGTTGATGCCCACCAGAAGCAGGACATCTGGCTGACCATCGCCCGGAAAGTAAGATCTGTGGGGGTCTACAGGCGCAGGATCCGCAACTGCCAAAAGAGGTGGCAGGACCTTCGTGGCTGGACCCGGAGGATCGCAAGGGTCCAGCTGAAGCTGTCGCCTCCTCGCAGGAGGGGCGGACACCGGACCCTGACCCCTCACATGCTCCGGATCCTGGCGGTGGCCTTCCCTGACCTGGATGGGCAGCTGAAGGACAGACAGCAGCAAGAAGGGGGTGAGTCCATGACTGCACTTTGTCTGACATGCTATGTGCCCTCCTCTGGCCTGGTTAAACTTCCACAGTACATCAGTCATGTGGTCCAGGACCCATGTCCCTCATTTGTGACATGCCCACTTCTCCTCTGATACGCATATGTGTGGCCCTTATAGTCAGGAAATTGTGTCATTTGGGGACTGTGTCATTGCATTTTGCTTTGCTCAAGGTGGGGACAGCATTTGTTCCCGTGACTATGTTGTGCGATTCATGGGTGGGTCAATTGCTTACACAATGCCTAAGTTCTGACATGTGATCTGGGTGTAACTTTGATATGTGGTCCGCTTGCTGCTCTGACTCACCTCATGTCCCTGGGGAATTTGGCACACACCCATGCTGCTGGTGGGAACAATGTTTGGGCCTCAGGAGTATGTGTATCCAGTGTGTCACACATGCTTAGCCACCTGCCTACTGTTCAGGACTCATCCCTCTTACAGGTGGAGCTGGACAGTCATGCCTACTCCAGGGCATACAATACACTCTGTACTCCCACTCCCGTGTATCATCTGGCATGTTGTTATCAGTGAAATGTACCCTCAGGTGTCTGCCTCTGTCTCATTGTGCTGTGTCTTCGTTGTCAGGACTACTGGTATGTTTATCAGTTAGGGCTCAGCATGCCATCTGAGATGTGACCATGATAGACGATACTTCTGTGACTTATAGGTGTCTGATCACTTGACTGTGCACACAGGTGTTTGCGACTGTGACTTTCAGGCAGCTGTATTTTCATTCACAGCACACTGTGAGGTGCTCATGTTCAGAGAGTTGTGTTTCATGTCCCCCATATGTCCAGTTGGTATGACGTGGACAAATAGTAGTACAGATGATGTGGTTTTTGGGGGATGGACATGTGCACTTGTCAGTCACATAACTTGCATTCCCCATGCCCTCGGATTGTGACACAGTGCAGACTGTTGTTGGCTGGCTGCCATGGCCATGTGACTTGAGACAGTAATGTATGACTTTGCACGCATTCCTGTGTCATGGCATTAAACTTCCTGGGACTGATCCTGCAGGGGAGTGACATGTGCAACATGCACCCCATTGTGGCATTGACTATCCGGACATGGGTGCATCATAGTGTCTGGTGCTGGTATGCATCACATGCATTTCTAATTAGACTCTGGCCATCCCTTTATCCGGACACCTGCACTGACTCAGTGGCAAGAGATGTGATGTGTGCATGTTCACATACTTCACCGTGTTCCCTGCAATGTCCAACAACTGTGTAGGTGGTGCATGTGTCCACACTGGGGTCTTACCATCAGACAGGCACCAGACAGATGGGTGCAAGGGCAGGAGGGGTGTGAGTCCCATGGTTGACCATCAGACTGACAATTGGCTTCCCCGAATCTGTGTGAGGACTTTAGGCAATGTTCAACTAAGGATGCCAGGGCTTGCTCTGTAATGTGCTGTACTTACTGTGGTGTGTGTGGTCAGTGCAGGTGACTGATGTTTGTCTGTTTCCCTAATTGTTTGCAGATACATCCACGGCCACAGGAGGGGACAGCTCCATGGACCAGGAGGAGCAGCGGAGCCAGACTGGGTCAGCATCGGACGAGTGGTCAGAGGGACCCAGTGGCACGGAGGGCGAGGGGAGCCACACCGAGGAGTCCTCAGCACCATCCACCTCAGCTGGGGACCACAGCAGCTCGGAGGATGACTCCCTTGTGGAGGCGGGTCTCAGCAGCCACCAAAGGCCAGCTAGTCTGTCTGGCCCGCCACCACCACCACCGCCCTCCCATTGGCTCCCATTCCTGAGGTCCGTGGAGGCTCCCGTGCTCGGGAGCGTGTCTCCTTCGTGCCAGGCACCACAGCCCCTGCCCCTGTGTCCCCTGCTGCCCTGAGTGAGGAGTCTGTGTACCTCCTTTGGCAGCTCCATGTAGGGCAGACAGCAATGCTGAGTGTCCTCCATGCACACACCACTCTGTTGACACAGCTGGTGTCGTTCATGGAGGGCATCTCGACGGGTATGGCTGCCCTACAGAGGAGCAATAGGTCCATGGACTCCTCCCTGACGGCAGCAGTGTCCCTCCTCCAACAGTCCCTCACCCCTCCCACCTCTGCCCCATCCACACTTCCTGCCCCCTACCTGTCCAAAGCACATGCACACCTGCACAGTCAACCAAACACACAGACACGAGCAGCACAGACACACCCAAGAGTAAGGCAAGACGTGCACACAAGCATCCTCAGGGGACTGATACCACAGACACAGGGGATGGGGAACACACACACACACAGCCATCCACATTCACTCCGCAGTCCTCCAAATCCTCTCCCTCCAAGACCCCTTCCCTTGCCTCGCCTGCTACCCTACCTACACAGCAGATCTTCCTGTGTGACCTCGACCTCTTCCCCTCCATTCCTGCTGATCCAGCATACCAGGGGAAGAGGAAGTCCACCCACACAGAGAGGAGTGCCCCTCGCCCCCGGACACCCTTCCCCAGGCGCAGGCAGACACAGGAGCCCATTAGGAAGTCCCCCCGGAGCAGGAAGAGCAAGACCCCACCACCACCACCACGCAGCTCCAGCGCCCAGTCTCTCTCCTCCATCCCCCAGGCCACCACTGCACAGGTTCCCCCGTCACACCCTGCCCCATGTTCCCCCACACACCGATACCGCATCCCCAGACTGCTGAGGCCCTCCCCCCCTGCCACTTGCTCTTCCACCCCCAACCCAGACGCTCTGCCTGTTAGTGGCACTGTTGTGGGGACCAGGTCCCCCCTCTGTCCTGCCCACCCTTCCACTCCCTTGGAGTCATGCACTGCAGTGGAGTCCACAACCACCACGTCTGACTCGGGCACTGCAGTGGGTACCCAGTCCACTACATCAGTCCAGCCCACTGCAGTGGTTGCAGCACCCACACCAACTGACTTGTGTACCACAGTGGTGCCGGCCCCCCCTGAGTCAGACACCTCCACTGCAGTTGCCGGTGACACTCCTGCACCCACCACCCCTTCACTGCCTCACTCTGCCATCCCCTGATCCTGTCCCTGCGGTGCCTGGCCTGCCCCTTGTATGCCCCTCCCAGGGGGATGTCCCCCAACCGTACCAGTGCAGGCAAGCAATGTGTGACCAGTTGTCACTTCTCACCCCGTTGGTACTGTGATTTTGGACTGGCAATTGGCCTTAGTTTCTTTTGGACTTCCGTGTTTACCCTGACATTTGCTGAATAAAGCCCCTTTTTGTTTACTTTTGGGTTTTCTTTTGATGTACATGATGTGGATGAGTAGCATCCTGCATTTGCAGTTGTAATAGTGTTCACATCAGGACGAAGAAGTGTTGCAGTGATGGACTCCATGTGGTCCATGGGATATGTGTCCTGTTGTAGTCTGGATCTATGGCATCCTTTGCTACAGTCTGAGGGTGTAATGTTCAGCATTTGACACAGGGATGTCCTTTTTGCATTTGTAAATGAACATCTTTGTCTTACACTGATGCACATCTGGTGGGCTTACCACTGTTCAATGTTCCGATTTCCCTGACTGTGTGCCCAGCTCCACTGGACATGCAGTTTTGCACATCAATGTCGAAGGACTCATCTGTGTATACAGTCCAACTTGCTTGACACGTGTTCAGTGTGTGTGCAGATGACTGACGTGACACTCCCGTACCCAGGCTGATGTGAGCAGAGCCTTCTGTGTGTTGTGGTTGTTGACTCACTGACGGAGTGTTCTGCTGACATGTTTAGGTCGTGCACATACAAGGTTTGGCACAGCGGACCTTCCACAGGAGTGGAGTGCCCTCATGGCAGTGTGTAATCTGTTGACATTGCGTGGGCCTGTGTTGTGTAAGCATGTCTGTGCGTGTTCCCTTCCCTTTTCCTACACAGGCTGTGTCCCTAGGGATGTTCCTGTTTGTGATGCTTGCTGAGTTGTTCTGTGTTCATCCAGCATCTTGGACCTGGTTTCTCTGTGATGTGGGTGCATGGCAAACTAATGTTCATGAGGTTGTCATCCCAGGTTGTCTTTGTTGTCAGTGCTGGGGATGTGGGCAAACGCAGATGGGACACATTCAGGATTCCCCTTGGCACTTGTTGTTTACACGAGTCATGTGATTTACAGTTTGTGTTAGCTTTCAGTGATTTTGACACGTTGTGTGTGTGACTGCTGCCACTGCTCAGGGTCAGAGCTGCAATGTTGGTAGTTGTGTACGTGTGTTCTTCGTGTGTCACCTTGGCTTCTTCATTGGTGTGTGACTATGGCCAGGATCCCATTGATTGCGGTGGATTTCACATCATGCCCATGTACGGCATACTGTGCTGTGTGTCAGACATTGACGAGTCTTGTTGACTGGCCATGTGTGATGGGTTTCTGCACCTTAATTCCCACCACCACCCCTGGTATTGTCATGGGTGCATGTGCAATGTCACCAGTCCATGTGAGCTTCACTGCTGCACATTGGTGGAGATCAGGGTGTGTGGTGTTGAGTGTGTGCAAAGTGAGTTGTTGCACGGCCAGACCCCTGCCTCCATATTGGCCTTGGCTGGCAGGCCGTGCTGATTGATTGGAGCTTGTGTAGGTGTGATGATAGTTAGTTGCTCAGGACACATGGCTGGGGTTCAAAGTGTGAACGACATCTGACATTGTCATCACAGTGGGATTATCATGCAGGCTAGTGTCAGCACAATATGGGGTCCCTGGGGGTAGTGCTGTGGTGGGTCTGTCTCTTGCTGTGTTAGTTGCTGTTCCTACAAGCTTGTGTGACATGTGTAATTTGTGCTCCCTCTCATCTAACAATGCCTGATTGCCCACATAGGGGATTTGGATCCATGAGTTACTTTTGTGTGGCACTGTATGTGCATCTGTGTAATTGGTATTCAGGCCTCATCATGTGTTGTGTGGTTGCCTGGGGACACTGGCACCCCCCCTCACCTGTTGTGTTTGATGTGCAGTGTGGGTCTGCCTGTTTGTGTTTGTGCATCTGCACCACTGCATTGGCATATCTTTAGTGTGCCATTGGCTGTATGTTGTTTGGTGGGTTTCACCTGCTGTCCCTGGGACTCCTAGGTCATCAGTCAGCACAATGATCATTGTTTGTGTGTCCCATTGCTGCCATGGTATGTTATTTGTTCACCTCACATCTACAGTCTCCACAGGGTATCTCCATTTGTGTGCCCATTGGTGCAAATATGTGGGTCTGCATTATGATGGTCACTTCTGTCATTGTGTCATTGATGGATGTTGACAGTGTCAGCCCCCATGGGTGATGTTTGTCTGCACATGGCCAAAGGTATGTCTTATTTGCACTGCACTGTTTGCCTCCCCCAATCTATGTTGCTATGGGACACAAGCACTACTTTGCCACTGATGTGTTTGTTGTTCTGTGACCAGGAATCATCCATGCAGTTTGGCAGTTGCAGCTTTTTCAAGGTCAACACTTACATTTTGGTCACTGTGATGATTGGGGTTTATACCCCATTGCCACGATGTTCAAAATGTGCTTCAGCTATGGACCCCACACTTACCTTTTGGTCACTGTGATGATGGGGGTTTAGACCCCATTGCCACAATGTTCAAGATGTGCTTCAGCTATGGGCCCCACACTTACATTTTGGTCACTGTGATGATGGGGGTTTAGACCCCATTGCCACAATGTTCAAAATGTGCTTCAGCTATGGACCCCACACTTATCTTTTGGTCACTGTGATGATGGGGGTTGGACCCCATTGCCACAATGTTCAAGATGTGCTTCAGCTATGGGCCCCACACTTACATTTTGGTCACTGTGATGATGGGGGTTTAGACCCCATTGCCACAATGTTCAAAATGTGCTTCAGCTATGGACCCCACACTTACCTTTTGGTCACTGTGATGATAGGGGTTGGACCCCATTGCCACAATGTTCAAAATGTGCTTCAGCTATGGACCCCACACTTACCTTTTGGTCACTGTGATGATGGGGGTTGGACCCCATTGCCACAGTGGTCATGGTCTGCTTGCATTGTGGGGGCCACACACATTTATGTGTGACACATGTGATAGGGGGTCACATTGTATGTTCAAAGTCATGTTCAGTGTTGTAGGCATTTGACACAGTCTACACACGCTTGTCATGGTGTTGGGGGGATGTAATTTTGTTGCATTCCTTATGTTGGTGTGTGCTTGTTGTGTCATGCATTACCCATCCTATGAGTGGGGGTGTTGTTGGTGGTAGGCATCCTGCCCCCCATGGGTAGGGGTGGTGGTATGGGGTAGGCATCTAGCACCCCCTGGGTAGGGGTGGTGGTAGTGGTAGGCATCTGGCACCCCATGGGTAGAGGTGGTAGTAGTGACAGGCATCCAGCACCCCCTGGGTAGAGGTGGTAGTAGTGACAGGCAACTAGCACCCCCTGGGTAGAGGTGGTAGTAGTGACAGGCATCCAGCACCCCCTGGGTAGAGGTGGTAGTAGTGACAGGCATCTGGCACCCCCTGGGTAGGGGTGGTGGTAGTGGTAGGCATCTGGCACCCCCTGGGTAGGGGTGGTAGTGGTGGTAGGCATCCAGCCCCCCATGGGTAGAGGTGGTAGTAGTGACCGGCATCCAGCTACCCCTGGGTGGAGGTGGTAGTAGTGACAGGCATCTAGCACCCCCTGGGTAGGGGTGATGGTAGTGGTAGGCATCTGGCACCCCCTGGGTAGGGGTGGTGGTAGTGGTAGGCATCTGGCACCCCCTGAGTAGGGGTGGTAGTGGTGGTAGGCATCCAGCCCCCCATGGGTAGAGGTGGTAGTAGTGACAGGCATCTAGCACCCCCTGGGTAGGGGTGATGGTAGGGGTAGGCATCTAGCACCCCTGGGTAGGGGTGGTGGTAGTGGTAGGCATCTGGCACCCCCTGGGTAGGGGTGGTGGTAGTGGTAGGCATCTGGCACCCCTGAGTAGGGGTGGTAGAGGTGGTAGGCATCCAGCCCCCCATGGGTAGAGGTGGTAGTAGTGACAGGCATCTAGCACCCCTGGGTAGGGGTGATGGTAGGGGTAGGCATCTAGCACCCCTGGGTAGGGGTGGTGGTAGTGGTAGGCATCTGGCACCCCTGGGTAGGGGTGGTGGTAGTGGTAGGCATCTGGTACCCCCTGAGTAGGGGTGGTAGTGGTGGTAGGCATCCAGCCCCCCATGGGTAGAGGTGGTAGTAGTGACAGGCATCCAGCACCCCTGGGTAGAGGTGGTAGTAGTGACAGGCATCTGGCACCCCCTGGGTAGGGGTGGTGGTAGTGGTAGGCATCTGGCACCCCCTGGGTAGGGGTGGTAGTGGTGGTAGACATCCAGCCCCCATGGGTAGAGGTGGTAGTAGTGACAGGCATCCAGCACCCCTGGGTAGAGGTGGTAGTAGTGACAGGCATCTAGCAACCCCTGGGTAGGGGTGATGGTAGGGGTAGGCATCCAGCCCCCCATGGGTAGAGGTGGTAGTAGTGACAGGCATCTGGCACCCCCTGGGTAGGGGTGGTGGTAGTGGTAGGCATCTGGCACCCCCTGGGTAGGGGTGGTAGTGGTGGTAGGCATCCAGCACCCCCTGGGTAGAGGTGGTAGTAGTGACAGGCATCCAGCAACCCCTGGGTGGAGGTGGTAGTAGTGACAGGCATCTAGTACCCCCTGGGTAAGGGTGATGGTAGGGGTAGGCATCTAGCACCCCCTGGGTAGGGGTGGTGGTAGTGGTAGGCATCTGGCACCCCCTGAGTAGGGGTGGTAGTGGTGGTAGGCATCCAGCCCCCCATGGGTAGAGGTGGTAGTAGTGACAGGCATCCTGCCCCCCATGGGTAGGGGTGGTGGTAGTGGTAGGCATCTGGCATCTGGCAGTTCGGGCTGGACTGTTCCCAAGAGGCACAGGGTCAGACTGATTTGCATATGGCCATGTCTGAACTGGGGTGGTGGAGTGAGCTAAAGAATGATGATGGATTAAACCCAGATCAGTTGACTGGGGGTGAGTGTTTGATTTGCTCAAACGCTCCGTCCATCATCCCCTTTGGCATCGCTTTGTTCGCCCTAAGTTGGCAGGGTATGCCCAGACGTGGGTCCCTTGCTCACTTTGCCACTGGATTCAAGCTAGCCTGGCTGATGACGGCTGATTAGCCAGAAACCGGTCCCAGGATGCTTGTTTCCGGTCCAGGGAAGACATGGCTTGGCAGTTCGGGCTGGACTGTTCCCATGAGGCACAGGGTCAGACTGATTTGCATATGGCCATGTCTGAACTGGGGTGGTGGAGTGAGCTAAAGAATGATGATGGATTAAACCCAGATCAGTTGACTGGGGGTGAGTGTTTGATTTGCTCAAACGCTCCGTCCATCATCCCCTTTGGTATCGCTTTGTTCGCCCTAAGTTGGCAGGGTATGCCCAGACGTGGGTCCCTTGCTCACTTTGCCACTGGATTCAAGCTAGCCTGGCTGATGACAGCTGATTAGCCAGAAACCGGTCCCAGGATGCTTGTTTCCGGTCCAGGGAAGACATGGTTTGGCAGTTCGGGCTGGACTGTTCCCATGAGGCACAGGGTCAGACTGATTTGCATATGGCCATGTCTGAACTGGGGTGGTGGAGTGAGCTAAAGAATGATGATGGATTAAACCCAGATCAGTTGACTGGGGGTGAGTGTTTGATTTGCTCAAACGCTCCGTCCATCATCCCCTTTGGTATCCCTATGTGTATATGTGGCATTGGTGATAGCCATCCCGCCCCTATGGTGCTGCTGTTGCTGGTGTAAGTAATTTCTGCATCCCTATGTGTGTGTGTGATATGTCGGGTACGTGTGGTTTGTTTGTGTGGTGGGTGTCTGACTTACCTTCTGCGTCGTACGCGTCCGTGCCAGTTCCGGTAATAGATGTAGAATATTGGTAGGATCGGCACGATGGGATTCATGGTTGGTTCGTCTCGTTCGTCTTTCTCTTTGCTTCGCCTTGTCCTCGTCGCTGGCGTGTTCGTCTCGTAGCCGTGGATCGTCTTGTGGCACGAATCGGAGCTTATGTGCGCCTTTCCCGGATGCTTTGACGTGCCGTGCGTAGCGACGGGTTCGGCGCGTACGGAGGGCGCATCGTACTTGTCCGGCCGGACGGGGCTGCATTTTGGCTTCCGTGCGACTCGATTCTGCGTTTCCGGATCCGCCTCGGTCGGAGAACAGGACCTGTATTGGGTGAGTACGACTGGGTCGGGATTTGGGCAGTTGTGCGCATCGTACTTGCTCGTTCGGACGTATGTGCGAATTAGTCGGGAAACAGGCATTCGCCTGGCTTTTTTCCCTGCCGAATGGTATTAGGTGCGCCTCCGACCGGGATCGGAATCGACCCCTTAGTCTTTGGAGACCTGCTTCAACTAACTCCAGTCAAAGGACAACCTGTATTCAAGATAGTACTACATAATGAAACTGGGAATTCACTAGGAAGTATTGGAAATGTAAACATTTGGGTAAACTTTGAATACAAAGAGTTAATCAGAAATATGCGCCAAGCATCAGATTTGCAATATGGAGATATACTAAAGGACATAAGAGTGGGAGTGCTCACAAAGAAGGAAAGAGAACATTACAAACCCGTCTTCTCAAAAATCTGTTTCCAACTAATATTTCAGCTGCAGAAGTAATGAATAATTTTGTTAAGGAAGAGAAGTCTAATGTTTGTTTGATGCCAACCCAAGAGGAGTGTAGTAAATTCAATGAACAATTACTGCAACTGGGAAAAGAAGAGATCATCGAAATTAGAGCAAAGGATAAAATAGAACATCAAGGAGCTACTAACAGAAAAACTGCTATCAAAATTGGATAGTTTAAAAAAGTCTGTGTTGAAAACTGCAGGATTCGAAAAACAGTTACGTATCTGTAAAAACTTGTTGTGTAATTTTACGTCACAATTTAAATACTGAAGAAGGGCTAGTGAATGGCGCAATGGGTAAAGTTATGAAATGTATTAATTATCCACACAGAAATGATGTGGAATACTTAGCCATAAATTTTGATGATGTTTGTAAAGTTAAGCAAATTGGTAGATGCATTGTATGTTTCCTACTTGTGAAAGATTTGTATGTCTAGCGAAAGCAGTTCCCAGTGTCTTTAGCGTATGCAGTAACTATCCACAAATCATAAGGTTTAAGTGTAGATACAGCTCTTGTTAATACTGTAGTAGTGTATTCAAAGAACGTGTGTCAAGTAGCTTTGCTGCAAATTAGAACATTGTCTGGTTTATTTCTGATTGATTTTGATGAGAAGAAAGTAAGTGCTGATGTGAGCTGTGTATGGGAGTATAATCGGTTAAAAGGTCAATATGCTTTTCTTTAAGGCCAGTATCCTGTCTTTGAAAAACCGATAATGTGTCCAAAGCGTAAAGTATCAAAGCAGTCTAGCAGAGCAGAACAGAAAGATGAAGAAAAAGAAAAATGACAAGGTCCTAAGAAAAGAAAACTACAACACAGTGAGGAAATGGAAGGCTATCACTTTAATAATAAATCTGTAGTGAACTGTTATGCAAATGTAGTGTTAAATGGACTGTACCATTTGCCTCATTTGACAAATTCTACTAAAGAAAAAGTAGATAAAAGAAAAGCTTCACAACTATGTAGTTTACTTGAAGAATTAAGAAGTGACAGAACTAGTATACATTCTGCTTCTGGAATACGAAAACGTACAGATGAGTATACTGGATCAGTAGAGTTTTCTCAAAATCTTCAGCGGGATGCTCAAGAATTTTTAATCACAATGCTAGGACTATTAGAAGAAGAAGATGTGAATAGTAATTAATTATTTGGTTTAACTTATAAAGGGAACCATAACTGTGATGAATGTGAATTCACATCTAGCACTGAAATCAATTAGGAATGATTCCTCTACTTGACATTACCAGATTGTAAAGCTGTGACCTTTGAAAATTTAACTAAAAATGTCCATCAAGATATGATCTGTTCAAACTGCAGATCAGAACATAGGTCTACAATGTGACTACAAAGGTATGGAAAATGTGTCATAATCATGCTACAACAATGCAGAGTGGATGGTACTAAATTAGAAACTGAAATTACAAACTTTATGGCTGGACAAATTTCCATTTCAAAAAGAATTTTCACAACCATAGCAATCATATTTCATGAAGGAGTTAATATAACTTCTGGACACTACACAATATATTTAGTATGTCAAACAGGATGGACAGAGTGCAATGACTTACAAATGACATTCAAATCAAGACTACCTAAAAAATTATCAAACTCATATCTGCTATTTCTAGAACCAAAGTTCTAAGGACAAATTGGGAGAGGAGTTGGCCTAACGGCTAGGGCGGTCGACCTCGAATCTGGGGAACTGGGTTCGAGTCTCGGCATTGATGCTGAACATCCTGTGATTCTGGGCAAATCACTTAATCTCCCCGTGCCTAACAAAAAAAAATGAATGTGTCTTCATGTAATGCAACTGGTGCTATGTAAAGCGCTCTGATATCCGATACCTTCGGGTCAAGTTCGCGCTATATAAAACTCCGAAAAATAAAAATAAAATAAATTTAGGATAACAAAATGTGCTACTGTGTTGACATGCATATGGATTATGTGTTTCTGAAATATTATTCGGCCTATTAGGGATATTGTCTACAGCAAGCTGTTAGAAATTAAAGACTCTTTTTAACTGCAGGAAAGGAATCTATAAAACATTACAGGACTACATTCTGTTACTACAGATAAAAACTAAATACAGGTTCTATGATACCAGCAGCCTTATGTTGCATCTATGAAGTCTCTTCACCACTAAAAGAATGACCCCTTTGTTTCTGCTACTCACATCAACTTCTACTTTATACTGTGTATGTTTTGTGTACATGAACCAAGAAGATTTTAGACATCATTTGGCCTAACAGGGATGATGTTTACAAAAAGATATCCAAAAATGAAGGCTGCTTCATAATTGTTGGGCATTTTGTATGAGATAAAAAAGATATCAGAAATAGTTTTAATATATAGGGGTCGATTCCGATTCGGGCCGGAAATTTCTCCGACCGAGCCGGACCCGGAGAGATTTCCGACCGAATCGGACCCGTGCAGTCCGACCGAACGAGTCCGATGCGTCCGTATGTTATCGGACACGAGTCGGTCGGACTCCCATTGAACTCAATGGGAGCCGGTCGTACAACGCGTACGCGGGCTCCCATTGCCTCAATGGGTGCGAGGCGGACAAGGGCGCCCCTACAGCGAGTACGCCGCGGGCGCTCGCGGCGTACACGCACAGGTAGGGGGACCCATGGGTCCCCCCTGTGTGCGCCTCGCACGGGTACGCGTACAGGGGGTCCGACACGGACCCCCAAAGTACGGCTCCGACAGCGAGTTCGAGTCGGACGGCGCGAGTCGGTCGGAGCGGTCGAGGTGCGCATCGTACTTACTCCGGCCGGAAAACGTCTCCATTGCGCGGTGCGAATCGGGTCCGAGCGAGTCGGTCGGAGCGGTACGATCCGGGTACGAGTCGGTCGGAGCGGTCGGGTCGCCCGGACGAGTCGGTCGGCGACTCGCATCGTACTCGCTCGGCCGGACTCGCAGATGCGGTTCGGTCGGGAAACAGGCTTTCGCATGGCTTTTTTCCCGACCGAATGGTATTGGGTGCGCCTCCGACCGAGATCGGAATCGGCCCCATAGTTGCTAACATTACGGTAGTAACCTATTAGCAAGCCACTATTAACAAACTTGTAGTGAGTGGAATGCACAGTATCATATAGTTGTAATGATGTACTGTGCACATTTGTTTCTGTTTTTTTACAATCCATTGATTTTTTTTTTCCCCTACTGTTTGATGATGATGCTTCATACAGACCACTGTTGAAAGTGAAGAAGTATAAAAGCTGTAAACAGCAAAAAACAGTAAAACATTTTACTATGTTGTATTAATGTTTTGGAGAAAAAAAATTGTATTTTGTTTTGGTTGCCTAATTTTGAAAATGATATCCTTGTCCATTTTTCTTTGTTTATATTTTTTCACAGTGGTTGCTGATCGGGATATATTACATGTGTCAAATCACTAATCTAGTGATGGATTCATCAAGTCACTAATCATATACTCCTCCCATCATCCAGAAACTAAACTTGCACTCATGCAATGACCCAGGTAGTACCCATATACTAAACCAATCACCCACACATTACCTATGTACTTATCCAAACACCACTGATGTACTCATACAATCACCCAGCGCTGCCCATCCACTCAACCAAATACTCAGACACTACTCATCCACCCCAACAATCACCCAGGCAGTACCCAGGCAGTCATCCAATCACCCAAGCACTACCCATGCACTCGTAGTATCACCCAGGCACTACCCTTGCTCTAATCCAATCACCCAGGTACTACTCATGCACTCATCCAATCACCCTGACACTACCCATACACTCATCAAATCAACCAGGCACTACCCATGCAGTCATACAATTACCCAGCCACTACGTATGCACTCATACAATCACCCAGGCACTACTCAGGCACACATCCAATCACCCTGGCACTACCCATACACTCATCCAATCACCCTGGCACCACCCATGCACTCATGCAATCACCCAGGCAGTACCCATGCAGTCATCCAATCACCTAAACACTACCCATGAACTCATCCAATCTCACAGGCACTACTCATGCACTCATCCCATGATTCTGGACCTACCCATGACACATGACCCTGACACTACCCATACCCTCATCCAATCACCTGGACACTACTCATGCAGTGATCCAATCACTCAGGCACTACTTATGCACTCATGCAGCCACCCAGGCAGTACTGATGCACTCATCCAATCACTGAGGCACTGCCTATGCAGTCATCCAATCACTCAAGTGCTACCCATGCACTCATCCAATCACCCAGGCACTACCCATGCACTCATCCAATCACCCAGGCACTACCCATGTACTCATCCAATCACTCAGGCACAACCAATGCATTCATGCAATCACTCAGGCACTGTCCATACACTCATCCAATCACTCAGGCACTACTTATGCACTCATGCAGCCACCCAGGCAGTACTGATGCACTCATCCAATCACCGAGGCACTGCCTATGCAGTCATCCAATCACTCAAGTGCTACCCATGCGCTCATCCAATCACCCAGGCACTACCCATGCACTCATCCAAGCACCCAGGCACTACCCATGTACTCATCCAATCACTCAGGCACAACCAATGCATTCATGCAATCACTCAGGCACTGTCCATACTCTCATCCAATCATTCAGGCACTACTTATGCACTCATGCAGCCACCCAGGCAGTACTGATGCACTCATCCAATCACCGAGGCACTGCCTATGCAGTCATCCAATCACTCAAGTGCTACCCATGCGCTCATCCAATCACCCAGGCACTACCCATGCACTCATCCAAGTACCCAGGCACTACCATGTACTCATCCAATCACTCAGGCACAACCAATGCATTCATGCAATCACTCAGGCACTGTCCATACACTCATCCAATCATTCAGGCACTACTTATGCACTCATGCAGCCACCCAGGCAGTACTGATGCACTCATCCAATCACTGAGGCACTGCCTATGCAGTCATCCAATCACTCAAGTGCTACCCATGCGCTCATCCAATCACCCAGGCACTACCCATGCAGTCATACATTTACCCAGGCACTACCCATACACACATCCAATCACCCAGGTAGTAAACTCAGACATTCATCCAAACACCCTAGCACTACCCATGGACTCATCCAATCACCCAGGCACTACCCAGGAATTCATCCAATCACCCTGGCACTACCACTACCCATATACTCATCCATCCACCCAGGCACTGTACAGACACTCATCCAATCAATCAAGCACTATCCATGCAGTCATATAAATTACCCACACTCTACCAATGCACACATCTAGTCACCCAGGCACTACTCATGCACTCATCCAGTCACCCAGGCACTGTCCATGCAGTTATCTAATCGCCCAAGGGCTACCTATGCAGTCATCCAATCACCCTGGCACTACCCATACACTCAACCAATCACCCAGGCACTACCCATGCACTCATCCAATCATCCAGGCACTACCCATGCAGTCATACATTTACCCTTACAGCACTCTTGCACTCATTCTAATATTCACAGACTACTTATACACTCATTCAATTATCCATGCACTACTCATGTGCTCATTCTAACATCCATACACCGCTCATGCACTCATTCATTCATTGAACGTATTCTTTTTTTAACTAGAAAAGGTGGCTCTGAAAAGAACCATTTTTTTTCTTTTATCCAAACAGATTTTTTATTTATTTTTTACTTTTTTGTATTTTTTTTTAAAAATGGCAACAAAAATAACATAATTGTAAGCACTAACTAAAAAGTTGTAGTTGAAGTTCTGCAATAAAAAAAGCATTTTTTTTTAATAATTATGATTTTTCACATTCTGCAAACTTCCATCCACAGACTGCTCCCCAGATGTTACCATGGTGTTACAGTCCATGCAAAACGTAGCAAAACGTTTTAGTTCTGGTGACATTTCACTGCACCTTCTCTCCACTTCAGGTGAAACTTTGTCACCAGGAACAGAGGCTGGAGGTCTGGAGGCTGATGATCCCTCTCTTTCTTTCTCTCTCTCTCTTTGCAATTTTAAGTTCCTTCTTGCGGTATAGTTCTCAATGGGTACAACATACTTGTTGTACCACATAAATATTTTTTTGCTGTGCCTCGAGAAAATGCCTTCTTACACATGCTGCACCTCACCAATTTAGCTGTGGTTTTTGATTCACCAGATGGAATAGTGAAAAAATCCCAAACTATGCTTTGATTCTTAATTGGTGGTTCTTCATCAGAAGAATCTTCTTGTGCAGCTGGGACCTCCTGCTCTTGAACAACTTCAACCAGTTTTAGGTCTTCCTGTGGTTCTTCTGATGCCATTTTATTTTTGCAAACAAATAGCCAATAATGCAAAAAAACAGAACAATATTGAAAATCAGTTTTGGGCAGCTCCTATAAAGAACTAAACAGTACCTGGAAAGTTCAAGAAGGGAGAAATGGGTGTGTACTTCATTTCATAAAGGAAACTATGTAAACCAATGAAATTTCTTTATTTGGTATTTACCTGCTAATCGCGAGTACCGGCGACTTCGTGAATTCCGGCATCGCCGCAAAAACAGAAAGTTATTTTGCGAACTACACTTTTTGACAAATGCATTGAGACAATAACCTTAAATCAATATGTTACTAAACAGGTACAGTCAAACTTTATGTAAATATGTCTATATATGTTTTTTACATTTCACCGAAAACACACGGTATTCGCGACCACGGACGTCATCGCGTCTTGCAGTGTCGCCTCGAACAAGGAAAATGCATTTAAGGTGTACTTTTTTGACAAATGCATACAAAGGGGAAAGTTACATCAATATCTTACTAAACAGCTAGACTCAAACATTATGTAAAACATGTCTATATATGTGTTTTATAGTTTGTCAAAACACGCAGTATTCACGGCCACCGACGTCATCACGACTGTCCGGTATCGCAGTGAACGAGGAAAATGCATTTGGATGCACTTTTTTCTACAGATGCATACAAAGGGGAAAATTAAATCAATTTCTTACTAAACAACTAGTCTCAAACTTTATGTAAAACATGTCTATATATGAGTTTTACACTTTGTCAAAAACATGCGGTATTCACGGCCACCCAAGTCATTGCAACTGCCCGGTGTCGGCGCGAATAAGGAAAATGTACTTCAGATGCACTTTTTTCGACAAATGTATACAAAGGGGAAAGTTAAATCAATATCTTACTAAACAGCTAGACTCAAACTTTATGTAAAATATGTCTATATATGTGTTTTAAATTTTGTCAAAAACACACGGTATTCGCTGTGTGTCCTTGGCAATAGCGACGTCTTCGTGATTAATGTACTTAATAGATGACAAATAAAACAATAATTGGTGCACCATGCATATGTAACATTCAATATCTAATTATAGAACAAAAATACAAGGGCCTCCACAATGCACTGCATATGACCTCACATATTACATCACTCATGACATGGTCAGTGACATCACTGAGGACATCTCAAATGACATCACTGATGACATCATCCACAGAATCAATGACGCGCCCTCTCATAGAACCTTTCATTCACCTACTCTCACTCCCACACAACCATTCACAAACCCATTCACAGACCCATGCCAATACTTACACACCCACTCACTGATTCATAGATCTACACACACATCCACTCACTCACCCATACAGCCACTCACACACCCACTCACTCACTAATACAGCTGCTGACATATCTACTCATACACAAATACAGCCACTCACACACTGAGCCAGTCACCCATAAAGCTACTCACACAACCACTCACCCATACAGTCAATCACACAGCCATTTACTCACCCATACAGTCAATTATATACCCCATCACTCACCTATACTGCCTTTCACATACCCAGTTACTCACCCATATACCACTGACATATCCACCGACTCACCCACATAGCCATACACACACTCACTCACCTATACAGCTCCTCACACATGCACTCACTAACCCATACAGCCGTTGACTCACCCATTCACTCATCCCTGCAGGCAGTCACACACACCCTCATCCACCCACACAAACACTCAGACACCCATACAGGTACTCAGACAACCAATCAATCACCCATACAGCCACTCATGTACCCACTCACACATGCATACAGCTACTTAGACACTAACTGACAGACTGATACAAACATTCACACAATCAGCCACTCACCCATACATTCACTGAGACACCTAATCAATCACTTATACAGCCAGTCACGCACCCACTGAATCATCCATACAGGCACTTATACACCAAATGATTCACCAATACACCTTTGTATATATATTTAATACTCATAAACTTTTTAAAAACAGTCACAGTCACTAGATGATGTCATCAGTGATGACACTGATCATGTCATGAGTGATGTAATATGTGAGGTCATAAGCAGTGCATTGCAAGGGCGAGAGTTATAGTTAGCTCAGCTAACTATAACTGCTGATTTTCTCTGGTTTTGTGAGAGTGAAATGTCAGCCTAACTATAATGTCCCTGTAACCTTTGGTTTTTTCAGTGAATACATATATATATTTAGAAAATGTGGTCACTGTAAGGCCTGTAAACACAGTACTAATGTCCAAGAAATCACTTTAGACAGGATAAGAAAAAAACATCATATCACAAAACTAATAATGTGCAAAACAGACTATGTAGTGTACGTAATCATCTGCCCTTGTGACAGATGGTACATTGGGTCAACTATATTTCCCGTGCAAAAACGTATACTTGAGCATTGGCGGGCTATCACAAATGCAGATATGAGCTACAATACAGCACGACACTTTAGGGAATACCATGACGTAGACTGGACCAAAGCCAGATTTTTTGACACTGACACAGTTATGAGACATCCTAGAGGAGGCATTAGGACCACTGCACTACGCAGAATGGAATCTAGATACATATTACAAGCGGGTAGCCTCGCACCACATGGTATGAACCAAGACGAAGAGCTATACACGCATTTATAAATCAGGAGCTCCTATGGTTTAATCCGTATTTTCTATGGGACTAAAATTCAAAGTAACACGAATGTATATAGTCTTTACTGTGGATTTATTGTGTTTATTATTACCATTATTATCATTTTTTCCTCTAGCAACAAGACCAAAAAAAAGATGCAAAGAATGCTTATAATCTGGTTGTACATGAATTAGCTGTGATACTAATTAGTTTTCTATCTACTTTACAGATGAACGTAATGCCTCCATGCAAAATATGCTGGGAGCTCCGCCGGGAGAGTAGAAGGTGATACCCATGTGGCAACACCTTTTGACCTTTACCTAGGTGAAAGTACGATTTAGATTAGATTGTGTACTATACCCTCGAACACAGCAGTAATCGTTTGTCTAAACTAGCAAAAATTTAGGGCACTAGACCCCAAAGTAACATTGTACACAATTTGCGATGCAAATTGTATTATATTTAAGTACAACCAAAGTAACCGGTGTTGAAACTAACATGTGTATTGTGAAATACATAGTAACTGTGTAAAACACACTATGTTAAATATTAACAACACTGGTGAAGCATTTATTTTGAAAAAATAATCACACTGTTATTTTTGATAAAGTTTGTTGATGTAAGCAGAGGAGAAATCACGGAGAGTGAAGTATTTTGTTTATGTTTATTGAATGCGTCGTTTGATGTTGTACAAATACAAGTAACATACTGAAATACGGGTTATGTGAAAAAGATCGTCAGATCGAAACGCGTCAGTTTCGTTTGCCAATAAAATACCTGTGAAAGTATTACCGCGTTGGTGTGGCTATTTCCTCAGGATTTATGTTGAAGGAGGAATGCGTATGGAATGCCAGGAAGAAGGGCGCAAGGCTCGAAACGCGTCGCAGCTTGTATTGTTTGGTGGATGGTTGCAGCGACTCCCTTGTGCTATGTATACTACTCCGAGTGCTTCCCACAAAAGGCAAACCTTACTGTTCAAATTATTCGGCCCGCCAGGTCGAGGGTAAGCACCACCGCGATATCGCCAGCGGGTCCGTGGCTGCTTATTGGGGCAGCCGACAACGTGAGGAGCGGTTTTGCACTTCCAGGGAGTCTCCTGCTAACTGTGACATCTCACTTACCTGATTGTTTTCATCATTTTTTCACAAGAGGGACTACCAGGCCCATGATGCATTGTTCTGGCGGTGAGTGCGCTGCCTGCCCACAAGGGCGTGACTGTTATTAAACTGAGGGAAGCACCTGGTACCATGACTTGTGTTTTTTTAGCTGCCAGGAAGAAGGGCGCAAGGCTCGAAACGCGTCGCAGCTTGTATTGTTTGGTGGATGGTTGCAGCGACTCCCTTGTGCTATGTATACTACTCCGAGTGCTTCCCACAAAAGGCAAACCTTACTGTTCAAATTATTCGGCCCGCCAGGTCGAGGGTAAGCACCACCGCGATATCGCCAGCGGGTCCGTGGCTGCTTATTGGGGCAGCCGACAACGTGAGGAGCGGTTTTGCACTTCCAGGGAGTCTCCTGCTAACTGTGACATCTCACTTACCTGATTGTTTTCATCATTTTTTCACAAGAGGGACTACCAGGCCCATGATGCATTGTTCTGGCGGTGAGTGCGCTGCCTGCCCACAAGGGCGTGACTATGTTATTAAACTGAGGGAAGCACCTGGTACCATGACTTGTGTTTTTTTAGCTGCCAGGAAGAAGGGCGCAAGGCTCGAAACGCGTTGCAGCTTGTATTGTTTGGTGGATGGTTGCAGCGACTCCCTTGTGCTATGTATACTACTCCGAGTGCTTCCCACAAAAGGCAAACCTTACTGTTCATATATATATATACTGTATATATATATATATATATATATATATATATATATATATATATATATATATATATATATTCACTGAAAAAACCATAGGTTTCAGACACGTTATAGTTACAAATTAGCATTTAAAAAACCTTTGAAATTCACTGAAAAAACCATAGGTTTCAGACACGTTATAGTTACAAATTAGCATTTAAAAAACCTTTGAAATTCACTGAAAAAACCATAGGTTTTAGGGACAGTTTTAGTTACTTGGACATTGCACTCGTACAAAACCCGTGAAATTCCCCCATTATAGTTAGTTCAGCTAACTATAACTCGCGCCCCGCAATGCACTGCTGATGACGTCACATATTACATCACTCATGACATGGTCAGTGACATCACTGATGACATCACTGATGACATCTCAAATGACATCACTGATGACATCATCCAGTGACTGTGTGTTTCTGTAAAGTTTAAATATTTTTAATATATATAGGAAAAGACGTATTGAAGAATGAGTGGGTGTGTAAGTGTCTGTATGGATGATTTAGTAGGTGCGTGACTGACTCTATAAGTGAGTGATTTAACGTATCTTACTGAATGCATGGGTTAGTGACTAAACTGGGTGAATGTCTGTATCCGTCTGTCTGTTGCTGTGTAAGTGGCTGCATGTGTTTGTGAATAGCTAAATGAGTGTCTATATGAGTTATTGAATGCTTGTCTGAGTATCTGTATGGGTGCCTGAGTGTTTGTGTGGGAGGGGTGTGTGCAACTCTGTGCATAGATGTGTGAGTGGGTGATTCACTGGGTGGATGGTTTCAAGAGTGCATCTGTGATAGACTGTATGGGTGGGTAAGTGTGTGTAAGAGTGTGTTAGTGAGTGAATGTATGTCCCAGTGGTACATGTGTGAGTAACTACATATGTGAAAGGCAGTATATATGTGTGTTGGAGTATATAAATAGCTATAAGCAAGAGTGAGTGATTGTGATAGTGGCTGTATGGATGAGTGTGTGCTTGTATCTGTGATTGTATAAGAGCGTAACAATGTGCTACTATTTGTATGAGTAAGTGAGCTGGTGTGTGTATAACTGTATAGGTGAGTAAATGGCAGTGTGTTTAATTATTTGCATGACTGACTAGGTGTGTGAGTATCTCTATGGATGAGTGGCGTTGTTTGAGTGTCTATATAGGAGTAAGAGTGCATATGATAGTCCTGTACTGAGTGACCGTAAGTATGAGTGACTGTACGGGTGAGTGAGTGGATGTGTGTGTGTAGACCTAAGAATCAGTGAGTGGGTATGTAGTTATTGGTGTTGGAGTGTCTATGGTTTTGCGAATGGCAGTCTGTAATTTAGAGTGGGTGAAACAAAGGTTATATTAGGGTGTGAGGAGGTGCATCAGATTATCACGTGGATGATGTCATCAGTGATGTCATTTGAGATGTCATCAGTGATGTCATCAGTGATGTCACTGACCATGTCATGAGTGATGTAATATGTGACGTCATCAGCAGTGCATTGTGGGCGCGAGTTATAGTTAGCTGAACTAACTATAACGGGGAATTTCACGGGTTTTGTACGAGTGCAATGTCCAAGTAACTAAAACTGTCCCTAAAACCTATGGTTTTTTCAGTGAATTTCAAAGGTTTTTTAAATGCTAATTTGTAACTATAACGTGTCTGAAACCTATGGTTTTTTCAGTGAATTTCAAAGGTTTTTTAAATGCTAATTTGTAACTATAACGTGTCTGAAACCTATGGTTTTTTCAGTGAATTTCAAAGGTTTTTTAAATGCTAATTTCTAACTATAACGTGCCTGAAACCTACGGTTTTTTCAGTGAATTTCAAAGGTTTTGTAAATGACAATTTTTAAATGTATTAATTGTTATATTAATTTTTTTTATACTGATTTACTAAATTTTTAGAAACAATTTTTTTTTACATATTTTATTTTTAAATTACATTGTAATTACATTATACATTACATTACAAAAAATACTTTCTCAGAATGAATTACTTTAGTTTAAATACTTTGCAGATAGGCAATAGACTTTTAAGTACAGTAGTTACAGTTGTTGCAATGGGCAACACATTTTCAAACACAATGCAACATTCAGCTCAATGTGAATTTCTAGTTAAATGCAATTAGTTACTTTATGGATTACTTTTGTAACCACAGGACTGGATCCTAGATTCAGTCCTGGTACATCTCCTGTAAACAGTTGAGTAAAAGCGTTTTGGTTACAGTCGTGATTTTTAAGGAATATTATTGTATTTTAAAAGTTGACACTTAGAAACTTTTTCTCATAGAATCACCAATGTTATCCTATGGAAGGAAATTCACTTAGCAGGTAAAAACTGTTATCGTTACTTTATCTTACTCAGTGTTGGATCCTGGATCCAGCACTGGTGCATCTCCTGTAAACAGTTGAATGAATGCGTTTAAGTCATACAGGCGATTTTTAAGGAATATTTGTAGTTTGTGAAAATCGACACTTTGAAAGTTTTCTGCTGAAAACCAGACAATGGATTCCTATGTTAGAAAATATAAGTTACTGGTAAGTACGGTTAAAATTACTTTTCAGGGTCAGTGCTGGGCTAAAAGATGCAGCACTGGGTTCTCTCCTGATAACAGGTGAGTAAATTGGAATTCGTACTTTGGTTGATTTTAGAGGAATATTATAAAGTTCCAAAACTCCACACTTAGAAGAATTTCCAAGTGAAACCAGTCAATGTTAGCCTATGAAGGAAATTCAAGTTACCGGTAAGTACGGTTAAAATTAATTTTGAGGATCAGTACTTGGCTGAAAGATGCAGCACTGAGGTCTCTCCTGATAACAGGTGAGTAAATCAGAATTCGGATTTCGGCTGATTTTAGAGGAATATTTTAAAGTTCCAAAAATCAACACTTAGAAACTTTTTCAGCAAAAAGCAGGCAATGATATCCTATGCAAGGAAATTCAAGTTACTGGTAAGTACGGCTAAAATTACTTTTGAGGATTAGTACTGGGCTGAAAGATGCAGCACTGAGGTCTCTCCTGATAACAGGTGAGTAAATCGGAATTCGTATTTTGGCTGATTTTAGAGGAATATTTTAAAGTTCCAAAACTCCACACTTAGAAGAATTTCCAAGTGAAACCAGTCAATGTTAGCCTATGAAGGAAATTCAAGTTACCGGTAAGTACGGTTAAAATTACTTTTCAGGACCAGTACTGGGCTGAAAGATGCAGCACTGAGGTCTCTCCTGATAACAGGTGAGTAAATCGGAATTCGTATTTCGGCTGATTTTAGAGGAATATTTTAAAGTTCCAAAACTCCACACTTAGAAGAATTTCCAAGTGAAACCAGTCAATGTTAGCCTATGGAAGGAAATTCAAGTTACTGGTAAGTACGGTTAAAATTACTTTTCAGGACCAGTACTGGGCTGAAAGATGCAGCAGTGAGGTCTCTCCTGATAACAGGTGAGTAAATCGGAATTCGTATTTCGGCTGATTTTAGAGGAATATTTTAAAGTTCCAAAACTCCACACTTAGAAGAATTTCCAAGTGAAACCAGTCAATGTTAGCCTATGAAGGAAATTCAAGTTACCGGTAAGTACGGTTAAAATTACTTTTCAGGACCAGTACTGGGCTGAAAGATGCAGCACTGAGGTCTCTCCTGATAACAGGTGAGTAAATCGGAATTCATATTTCGGCTGATTTTAGAGGAATATTTGCACAATGGTGAAGGGAGGGGCGGGGCCTCAGGTGACATCTGTGCAAACGCGCCCCGTTGCGCGTTTTAAGTTGGGGGATTAAGTCCCCTTGAATCCTGAGGGTCCCTAGGGGCCAACTAGCCCACCAGGAACCTCCAATATGCGCCAGGGGCTGCGTTGCAGAGACGTGTAGAGAGGCCACACCCCTTTTACACCTCTCTGCAACGCAGCTCTGTGGCGCTTTCTGGATGTACCTGTTGGGCTAGTTGGCCCCCAGGGACCCTCAGGATTGAAGGGGATTTAATTCCCCATCTTAAAACGCGCCACGGGGCCTGTTTGCACACATGTCACCTGAAGCCCCGCCCCCTCCCTTCACCACTGTGCAAACGCGCCCCGTGGCGCGTTTTAAGTTGGGGGATTAAGTCCCCTTGAATCCTGAGGGTCCCCGGAGTCCAACTAGCCCACCATATACCTCCAAAAGCGCCACAGAGCTGCGTTGCAGAGAGGTGTAAAAGGGGCGTGGCCTCTGTACACCTCTCTGCAAGGCAGCTCCCTGGCGCATACTGGAGGTACCTGGTGGGCTAGTTGGCCCCCAGGGACCCCCAGTATTCAAGGGGATTGTTCTCCTCTGCAAACGCGCCAGGGGCGCGTTTGCAGAGTGGTGAAGGAAGGGGCGGGGCCTGCGGGCCCGATCGTTTTTTAAATTTTTTTTTCTCCCCTGAAGGGGGGCTGTGTGGCCCCCTTCCTTTTTTCTTTTTGGGCCCTGGGGACCCCATCCCCCAGGGCCTTACCCCTTTTTTTAAATTACCTTTAAAAAAAAACGGGAAGGGGGCTGCGTGGCCCCCCTTCCCTTGGCCTGTATTGGCCCCGGGGACCCCATCCCCCGGGGCATGGCCTCTATATTTATTTTTTTGAGGGGGGCAGCGTGGCCCCCCTCCTCTGGCCATTTTAAGGCCCCGGGGACCCCATCCCCCGGGGCCGGCCTTTCCTTTTTTTGAAAAAAATTGTTTGCTCTTTTTTGGGGATGGGGGCCGCGTGGCCCCCCTCCCGGGCCACTACTTGCCCCGGGGACCCCATCCCCCGGGGCTGGCCCTCTCCGTTGGGGACTGTGGGGGGTCCCCAATCCCCCACAGTCCCGCCGGCTCCCACGTCCCTTGGGAGCCGGCATTGCTGTTCCACATGGGGAGCAGCTGACATGCTGCTCCCCATGTGGAAAGCAATCGCTTTGGATATTGGAAGAGAGAGCAGGTTTCCTGCTCTCTCTTCCAATATCCAAAGCAGTTTGCAATGACAGGACGGGAGCCGCGAGGCTCCCGTCCTGCCATAGCAAACTACAGTGTCCCGGGGTAGGCACCCCGGGACACTGCAGGAGCCGGCCCTGGGGGTTGCGGTCCCCAGGGCCATCAAGGGCTCCAGGAGGGGGGCCGCGCGGCCCCCTCCCTACATCAGCACAGCCCCGGGGAGGTGGTGGTCCCCGGGCATCGGGGGTCCAAAACGGACCCCCATTTTAATTTGTTAGTGCCCCGGGGAGGTGGCGGTCCTCGGGCGTGTGGGGGCTGGAGCCCCCACACAGGTTGTTTAATTTAAAAAAAAAAGCCCCGGGGAGGTGGTGGTCCTCGGGGCTGCGGGAGGGCTCAGAGCCCTCCCGCACCATTTTTAAAAGAAAGCCCCGGGGGTGGCGGTCCCCGGGGCTTGGGGGCCCTTGAGGCCCCCACACATAAAATTAAACCCCCACCATGCCCCCGGGACTTGGGCCACCCGGGGCAAAATACAATCGAAGCGCGGGAGACCGCGCTTCGATTTTTTTTTCAGCAGGATTCGCGCACCCTGAGCGCATCCTGCCGATTTTTTTTTAAAAATGCTTTTTTGCCCAGGGGGTCCTTGTGGGACCCCTGAGCAGGCCTAGGGGTTAGGGTGTTTCTACCCTGCCCCCTTTGTGCGTTTTGCACACTTGTTTCTTTTTTTTTCTCGGCGGGATACGCGCACCCTAAGCGCATCCCACCGATTTAAAAAAATATATATATTTTTTCTGCCCAGGGGGTCCTTGTGGGACCCCTGAGCAGACCTAGGGGGTCAGGGTGTTTCTACCCTGCTCCCTTTTGCGCTTTGCGCACTTGTTTCTGTCCCTCGGTTCTACCGAGGGACAAAATGGCTGCCAACACTTCCTGAATCGGAATGTTGACAGCCAGCTGACAGCCAATTAGCATGCAGCTCGTGATCGGGACGGTGCGCGCAGGGTGCGCTGAGGGTACGCGTATCCGACGCGCCCATAGATATATATGTACTTTTACTTTTGATTTTCTCAGGAACTACTGAACGGATTTACACCATTTAAGCAAAAGGCACCAGTCTGAACCAAGGACTACCTCTTTGCCAAATTTGGTGTAATTCCGTTCAGCAGTTCGGGCTGTAGCTGCGACTAAAGGTTCCTATGGAAAAATGAATGGGGAAAACGCGTTTTGGGACCCCCTTTTTCTCGGCCCCCGCTTCACGTATCACCCCGAGACTTTCAGGGTAGGAGCGGAGCGGAGCGCCCCAACAAGTTGGAAACTTTCACGAAGATTCGTCAACCGGCGCCAACGTTATTTCAAATAGAATGTCGCGGATTTCCTATGGATAATAGGTTGTAACTATAACTATCTACTGGCGACCGCCAGTAGATAATATATATATATATATATATATAGATATATACATACATACTCACCTCAAATTACATCGCTGATGATATCTGAAATGGCATCACTGATGACATCATCCAGAGATTGTGAGTGTTTTCTAAAAGTTACAGAGTGTTAAAAATATACTAAGGTAACTTGCTGTGTAACTGCCTGTGTGGGTAAGTGAGTGGTGTATAAAAGAGTGATTGGGTATATAAGAGACTGTATACATGAGATAGTGGGTGTGTGAGTTTTTTGTATAGGTGGGCGAGTGAGTGTGTCAGTGCGTGTATGAGTAAGTGAGCGGCTGTGTCAGTATCTGTATAGTTGACTGAGTTGGTGTATCAGTAGTTGTAAATGGTGAATCAGAAGGTGCATGAGAGGCTGAATGGGTGTTTGAGCAGATATATAAGTGTCTGTATGGGTGAGTTATAGGGTACATGAGTGGCTGTCTCTGTGCATAAATTGGTGTGTACATGGGTGTATGGGTGAGTGAGTGGCTGTATGAGTGGCCGTATATGTGAACAAATGGGGGTTTGAATGGTTGTATGGGTGAGTATGTGACTGTGAGAGAGGTTGTATGGGAAAATATGTGGTTCTCTTAGTCACTCTACAGGTGAGTGAGTATATGTATATGTATAAGTAACTGAGTGGCTGTGTGAGTAATTGTATGGGTGAGTTAGTGGCTGTGTGACTGTCTGTATGGGTGAGTGAGTAAGTGTGTGAGTAGGTATATGGTTAACTCATTTACTGTGTCAGTAGCTGTATGGGTGTATGAGTGGGTGTATAAGTGTGCCTATGTCTCTATGACTGGATCTGTGACTGGCTCTATTGGTAAGTGAGTAGGTGCATGAGTGGCTGTATGTGTGAGTTAGTGGTTCCGTTACTGGCTCTATGGGTAAGTTGATGTGTTACTGGCTGTATGGATATGTGACGAGATGTGTGAGTGTTTGTATGGGTTCTGTGAATGAGTTTGTTAGTGATTGTGTGCAAGTGGGTATATGAGATGCTTTCTGGGGGTGTGAGAGGGTGTGTCAATGTTTCTCTGGATTATGTAATCAGTGAAGTCATTAGAGATGTAATCAGTGATATCATCAGTGATGTCATTTGAGATGTCATGAGTGATGTCGCTGACCATGTCATGAGTGTTGTAATATGTGAGGTCATAAGCAGAGCATTGCTGGGGCACAGTTATAGTTAGCTAAGCTAACTATAACTGCTAAATTTCTCTGATTTTGTACGAGTGAAATGTCAGCCCAACTATAACGTCCCTGCAACCTTTGGATTTTTCAGTGATCTTCTAATGTTTTTTTAATTCTATTTCCTAACTATAACATCCCTGTAACCTCTGGTTTTTCCAGTGAATTTCTAAGGTTTTTTAAACGCTAATTCCTAAATATAACGTCTCTGTAACCTTTGGGTTTTTTTCAGTGAATTTCTAAAGTTTTTTTATTCTATTTCATAACTATAACATCCCTGTATTTTTCTTTCTATTATTAGATATTGAACATTACATCAGCATGGTGCACCACTTATTGTTCTATTTGTCATCTATTTATTTAAAAAGTACATTAATCACCTTATTTCAAGATATTTTTGGTTTTTGTGACAACGTCGCGATCGCCGAGGACACACAGTGAATACTGCGTGTTTTTGACAAAGTATAAAACACATATATAGACGTACTTGACATAAAATTTCAGTCTAGCTGTTAAGATATTAATTTAACTTTCCCCTTTGCATTCATTTTTCAAAAAAATGACATCAAAAATGCCTTTTCTTTGTTCACGGCGACACCAGAGGTCACAATGACGTCAGTAATCGTGTATACAAATGACAAAGTGTAAAACACAGATATAGACATATTTTACATAAAGTTTGAGTCTAGCTGTTTAGTAACATATTGGTTTAACTTTATTTTAACAACGCATTTGTCAAAAACAACAGTTCCAAAAAATAACTTTCTGCAACTGTACTTGCAAATAGCACATGACTACCAAATAAAGAAATGTGATTGGTTTACACAGTTTCCTTTATGAAAGGAACTACACACCACATTTCTCCCTTCTTGAGCCTTCCAGGTCCTGGTTAGTATGTTATAGAGGCTCACCCAAACTGATTTTGAAAATTGTGCTGGTTTTTAACTTTTTTTGGCTATTTCTACAAAAATAAAATGGCATCAGAAGAACCACAACTGGTTGAAGTTGTTGAACACCAGGAGGACTCAGCTGCACATGATCAGTTTTCTGATGAAGAACCAGCAATGAAGAAACAAAGCATAGCTTGGGATTTTTCACTATTCCATCTGGTAAATCGAAGCCCACAACTAAATTGGTGAGGTGCAGCATATGTGAGAAGACATTATCTCAGGGCACAGCAAAAAAAAATTCATGTAGTACAACAAGCATGTTGTACCACTTAAAAACATACCACAAGAAGCAACTTAAAATTGCACAGAGAAATAAAAAGGAGCGGGATCAACAGTCTCCAGACCGACAGCCCCTGCTCCTTACGACAAATTTCCTGCTCAAGTGGAGAGAAGATGCAGTGAAATGTCACCACAACTAAAGCATTTTGCTACCTTCTGCATGGACTATAACAGCATCATAATAGCCGGGGAGCAGTCTGTGGATATAATTTTGCAGAATGCAAAAAACCATGCTTGTTAATTTTTTTCCTTTTTTATTGCAGCAATTCAAGCACTGTGAACAAATATAAACAAAGACAAATGTATTAGGATTTCCTTTTGAACATTAGGCAACCAAAACAAGATACAATGTTGAAGTTCTTAGATGCAGCTTAAGGCTGCTGGTATTATAATAGCTCCATTTTACTGTTTATCTGTAGTAATCTACAGATTATCTGTAGTAACAGAATGTAGTCATGTAATGTTTTATAAATTCCTCCAGTTAAAAAGAGTTTGTCTTTTCCTACAACTTGCTGTATACAATACCCCTACTAGGCTGAATAATGTCTCAGAAACTCACAATCCATATACAACTCCTTCATGAAATATGGTTGCTATAGTTGTGAAACTTCTTTTTAAAATGGAAATGTGTCCAGCTACAAAGTTTGGCATTTCAGTTCCTAATTTAGTACCATCCACTCTGCATCGTTATAGCATGACTATTTCATATTTCTCATACCTTTGATCTGCAGTTTGGACAGGTCATATCTTGATGGGTAATTTTTGTTACATTTTCAAAGGCCACAGATTTACAATCTGTTTACGTCAAGTAGAGGAATCATTCCGAATTAGTTTCAGTGCTGGAGGTGAATTCACAATGTTCACAGTTATGGTTCCATATATAACAACCCAAATAATTCATTGATATTCTCATCCTCTTCCTCTAATAGTCCTAGCATTACCATTAAAAATTCTTGAGCATCCTGCTGAACGTTTTGAGAAAACACTAGTAATCCTGTACACTACTCTACTTTTTAGATCTTTTTACAGCTCTGTTGGTGGTAACCCGCCTGTCTTTGGCTCCATACAGACTATAGCCTGAAATGGAAGTATACTTTGGATAAAATTGACTCATAAACATTTAAACCTTGAAGTGGTTCTGGAATGGAAACCAGTACTAACTTGTTATGCACAGCTCTAGAAGGCATTTTATTATCCTCTAATTTATGGTAACAGTAATCACATATAACTTGAGTGTAAACAAGACAAAGCGCTCCTCTACAAATAAGCACACAGCAAACTTTTACCAGATGTCATTATTTTCTTTTTCACTTTTTAAATACAAGTCAACAGTCCGTGTTTCAATCTTGTAGTGAGTGTGTCGACAACATATAGAAACATAGGGGCTGATTCCGATGGCGGGCGAAAGCACATCCGCGGTGCTGGCGGAAAATGCCCTTTTCCGCACTCCATCGGCGGTCCTTGGGTCCGCCGTATTACGATGGGCAAAGATAGCCCATTTTCCGTCCGCTGCAGCGTTCCGGGTTCCGCCGAAAATCTCCGTCTGCACCAGTAGCGGACGGAGCCAAAAGAGAGGTACCGCCGTGCTGAATGCGGTCACGACTGCCGGTCAAATCACGATGCCTCAAACAGCCCACCCCACCGCTGCGGTGAATCCGGCCAATCGAGGATGGCGGTGGCAATACTGCGGATAGCTCCATGTGTTCCTGTCGCCTGGGGAAACGGCGGTCTTTGGCCTTTCCGCAGCAAATCCGACCGCCGCGGACGGATTTTAAGCTTTTCCGCCGCTGAATCCTGGAATCCGACTGCCACGGTAGGGAGTTTCTGGCGGTGCATCCTAATCTGGCCGGCGGTTTTGCGCAGTACCTGCGGGCGGATATTTCCCGCTAGCACGGCGGTCGGAATTCTTTTCCATCCGCCATCGTAATCAGCCCCATAGTCTGGTTTTTCAGAGCACACTGTGTTAAATTTTGTAATCTCTTCTTCAAAGCTTTCAATCATAATACCTGTGTCCTGTTCTGCAACTCCTCCTGTCCTGGACAAAAGAAACAAAACTGCACATCATCACAAATCTTTTCTGCCTCTGCCACAGTACCATGCAAAAGTACTCTATTCATTTCTCTTAAACATAAAACTGGAATTTTCACATAGTACAGCCTCCTAACTAAAATTTGAATTATTGAGAGGTGTACAGCTTACATCCTGAAATAATGAAAGGTGCTTTGGCACACTTTGATAAACAAAGTAGTGAGTGTCCCTCCAGATGTGTATGCTTTCTAACCTTGCAAGGATCCAATCCTTGTAAAGTACTTATTTTGTGTTCTAAACTTCACCTTGGAAACATATGTAGAAGTTTTCTTTGTATATCAATGGATTGTTTTGAATACTACAAATACTACTACAATTCTATTTGTATACAGGACCTGACTACGCCTTCCCTGTACCTCTTCTGCTATAACTTGTTCTACATTTCTAGATACCATCACCTCTTTCGCTGTAGAAGTGCCATTTTTCATTTCTAAACATCGTCCTCTTTCATCAATAGCATGAACTAATGTGTTATCCTGGAAATAGCGTTCTTCATTAAGGCTTTGTAGTAGAAGTATGAACCCATTCTCCACTAAAACTGTACAAAAGTTACTTCTATTTACTAATCTTTTCTTCTGGGGTTGTCTCCTCATGTACGACACCATTTTGTCAAGTGTCTTCACTCTATTATTAATCAAAAGGAAAAGTTTCCTCTTCAAAGCAAAGACCTTATCAACTACTCCCTCAACCTGTTCTTTCCGTTTCAGTGCCTCTCTCCTTCTATGCTTCTTCATATTTCTCAGTAGATTTACAACTACTCTACTAGGAAAACATCCTGGCTCTGAATTCCTTAAACTGTTTCCATCTCCTGGCTAAGGTGTGTCCATCTTTGTTACATTCTTTCCTGCTCTTGTAATAGAAATATTGTCCACTCTTATTATTTCTCATAGTTTGCTTTTGATTTTCATTATTTTGTAATCTTTGCGGTGTCCACATATATTTTTAAGAAATGACTTTGTCCTCTTACCAGTAGCTCTATTTTATTTCACCACTTTTTTTGCATTTTTCACCTTTTGTGTCTCAGTTATGCAGAGATACTGTAGTTGCTTCTGTTGCTTTTTCCTCCAAGCTTTTGTAGGCATTCTATCTGTCTGTAGTTATGTAGATATTGTTCTGTAAAAAACATAAGTATATTTAAATTTTTACTCTAGCCAACGTACCTTCTACTTTACTACTGACAAAAACAGTTTTTATTTTATGTTGCAGTTTTAAATCTACAGATGAACCTAGCTTTATAACTACATGCACTTACTTCAATATACCTAACCCAAAGCAAAACACAAAACTTTATTTATTCGTTATCTTTTAACATTATAGCACCCTCTCCTACAACACAGCTGCACCATATCTCAGTTCTCACTTATACATGGTGAAAGACAAGCTTATCACTCCTGTAGTACATTTTAAAATGAACATCAACCAAAGTGTAGAAGTGCATACAGTGTCTCAACACTGTAAATCCGAAAACACAACACAAGAGCTATTTGTGTGCCTTGCTACCACTGTGTCACTGGTGTATTTAGTATCGCAGTACTTTTCTACTTAGATGTATCAGATTTGAATTTTGGGAAATGGTGCATATAAAAATCTGCACATTAATCTATATCAGAGCATATAGCTCACTATTTCTTCCGAGTACATGCAAAGAGTGTTTGACAGGTTGCATATATAATTAACCAGATGGTTCTAAAAGGCTACATATTCCTCACTAAAACTCTTAAATACATGTGTTTGTGGTTGAATACATCAATACTCCCTGGATGATTGAATGAGTGCATAGGTAGTGCCTGGGTGATTCCCTGAGGATACAGGTAGTGCCTGGATGATTCCCTGAGTATATGAGAACTCCATGGGTCGTTTCATATCTGCATAGTTACTGCCTGCATTTTTGCATGGGTATATCACTACTATCTGGGTGTTTGGATGAGGGCATGAGTAGTGCCTGAATGATTAGATAAGTGCACGACTAATGCCTCAAAAATTCAATACATGCAAAAATAGTGGTTGGATGATTAAATGAGTGCAGCTCTAGTGCCTGGATGGTTGCAGGAGTGCATGCATTGAATATAGGTGATTTATAGAGTGCATGGTTAGTGCATACGTGATTGTTAAAGTGCATGCATAGCACCTGGCAGATTGGATGAGCGTATGAGTAGTGTTTCAATGATTGGATGAGAACATGGCTGCTGCCCATGTGCATTTGGTTGAGTGAACAGGTAGTGCCTGGGTGTTAAGATAAGTAGATGGGTAGTGCCTGAATAATTAAATGAGTGCAACAGTAGTGCCTGGCTGATTAGATGAGTGCATGACTAATGTCTGAGTGATTGTGTGAGTCCATTGTTAAAGCTTGAGTGATTGGATGAAAGCAAGTGTACTGTTGGGGTGATTGTATTAGTGAAAGAGTATTGCTACAGTAATTGAATGACTGCATAGATACTGGATGGGAGATAGGTTCACTGCAATGGTACTCCCTGTGTAATTAGATGAGTGCTAGAGTAGTGCCTGAGTTTTTGGATGAGTGCATGGGTTGTGCCTCAGTATTTCGATGAGTACATGGGTTATAAGTGGGTGCTTGGATGAGTGCATGGGTTGTGCCTGGGTGTTTGAATGACTGAATAGGTACAGCCTTGATGATTGTATAAGTAAATGGTTAGTGTCTGGGTGATTGGATGAATGTATGGGTAGTGCCTACATACTTCAATGACTACATAATTAGTGCCTGCGTGATTGCAAGAGTGCATGTGTAGTGCCTGGGTAATTGAATAAGTGTGTGGATAGTGTGTGAGTGATTCAATGACTGCCTGAGTAGTGGCTGGGTGATTGGATGAGTACCTGAGTAGTGTCCGGTTGACTGTGAAAGTACCTCCATTGCTGGTAAATACGTAACAGTTGTGACTTTATCTGTGACTCATTGTTTAAGTCCTTCTGTCAGTATCAAACTACCTGCTTTAGTGTATCTATCCTTTTCTACTGAGGTACGTGTAGTGTAGTCTAGATATCACACTTGATATATAATTGGATACATGGCTCTCTGGAAGCATACATTGCTCTGTTACTCAGCGTGCACATGCATGAGTAAGTTTCTAAATCTAAAAACAATTCTCACTTTTTCAAAGCACAAAACCTTTTCTTAATGACATACCTACATAATTTCTCAAATATTTATTGTGTCTTTAAAACATATATTCAGTATTTCTCAAAGGAAAGTTACACACCAAGTGAAGCTAGCACAAAAACTCTCTAGAGACATTCTGCACTGTTAACCCTCCTCAATTTTAAATACAGCATGTTTAAAGGAATGCACCACCCTCACCATATGCATGACATTTTCAACAGCCTTAAAGAACATAGATCACCATGTAAGCATATATGTGATTTCACAATAGATATACACCTTCAGGCCATCTTTCCACAAATATGTAGTTCTCTACATCTTTAAGTAAACTCAAGAGTCTCATTGTACATATAACTATGTGCAAACAGAAAAACCATATCTCACCATCTAAACGTATGCAAACCAGTCATATAAGTTAAAAACCACTTTGAAAAACACTTCCTAATACATACCTAACAAGTATTACTACTTTATCATTCATATACAGGGACAGCACATTTTCCTATCTTTTATTCTTGACTACACTACTCCTATTTAATAATGTGACTAAAAGTACTACAATTCCCAGAATGCAGATAACATAGGTGCATCTATTCTGCACATAATGCTTAGACATTTAAAACATTCTTGGTTTTAAATACATTCCTCATTGTAACTTTTAACAATACTATACTATTGTTTTTCCATTTCTATTTAAAAATCTTTATTCGGTTTGAAAAACCATAAAAGATGCAAATTTATACAATTCATACATATACAATACAATACTTAAAATCAGATATTAAAAAGTGCCCACATCTCTCCAGTGACAATCATGTATTCATTGCTTATCTTAAAATAAATCACAGATACATCAGTTCTAATTATAAGACATAAATTCTGGTTCTAGTGGTGTTGTATAATGCTCAGTCATAGACGGAATGTTAATTTGAGGCAGAAAGTAATAAAGTGCAAGTTCAATAGAGTGCTTGTACATACTAGTGCAATATACCGTATTAAAACATTTAAAATTTGATCCAACATCTGATAACTAAAATTTCATGCCTTTCCCCTTGCATACAAAGTTAACAGCTAATAAATATCTACTTACACTAAAAACAATTTTCTGGGATGTATCCGTTTTAAAAATTCTAAGTGCTCCTGAATGTAACCTGATTCCCAAATTTCGGCAGATGGGTTTGATCCATTTTTTCCTTGGAATGGCATACGCAGGGCAAAAAAATTATATATGAGTCATTTTCTACTGCATTAAGTGGACATAGGGGACAATAGGCCTCTCTGTCATCACTATTGTTACATAGCCGTTTAGCAATATTGCAATTAACCTGTAGGACCTCGAAGCGAAACTCAATATACAGTGACTTGGCCAGTTGCTGTTGAACTTCATCCAGATATTGTTCAAAAAAGGGGAGTGGTTTTACTAGTAGAAACTGGGATGTTAGCCTACCTATTTCAGAACAATGGTGGATACTGTTTTGCATGTATGCACAGTATGTATTTGTCAAAAGCTTTTTTGAAAGGGTCGTTAATGTACTGGGTGCATCCCAAAAGTAGTTAAGACCTAGTTTGCAAAACCATGTTCGCACGTGTCTGACCCATTGAAGTGTTGTAAGGTGATCGAGTCTCAGGATCTCGATTAGCCCCTCTTTATAGTTTTTAAGTTCTTCTGTGGTCCACAAACGGACCCAGAATAACAGAGGAATCAATGTGGCTTGTTGGTCTATGCACTTTATTTTGAGGTCCTGGATGATGAGAATCATGGGTGTGCATACAGGCAAATGTAGTAGCCTCCTTAAGAACTTGTTTTCCTCCCCTGTGAGCATGTTAAGCCTAGTCGTTGAGGGTACGGCACTAACGCTAAAAGTTTTGAAGTCCAACTTGTATGGAATTTCCAATGCCCAGGTTTCTTGCAACAGGCAAAAGTCGAATTGGTTAATATACTCCTGCCATTCCTTCAGCCCTGCTATGTTCCAGTTGCTGGGCTTCTTCATTCCTGGGTAGGGAACTGGTTGTTGCAGACTCTACCACTGTGTCCATCCCGTGTTCTATGGGATTATCCTGTAGATTTTGTAAGGGATAATTTAAGGTTAGATTTCCTTTAGGGGTGAACAAGGGCCTGTCGCATAAGGCGGGTACAGTGTCCTGCATTGTCAATCAGTTGACTGCCTCCAGTTTGTTTTGTGAGAGATCAGAATAGGACGATTTTGTGGAATTTGTGCGCTCTAGCTGGTTCTGTCCTATGTCACTACTGGGTCTATTTAGCTTAAATCTCATCAGCTAGACTCTTAGTTTTTAAGATAAGGAGTATAGTATCATAGGCTACGTTTTTACTAGACAAGCGTTCCACCTTTAATAGATCCAAAAGTATTACTGATAGGCAGTTACGCTTGTGTCTTTTCTAGTGTATTACCTTGTTTTTTAGTCACTCTTTGTCCTCCCTATAGGAAGAAATATTAAGTCTAGGGACATTTGTCATGTAAATTTTCCACTCCCCTAATCTAGGGCTATCGTTGTTTCTATAGTTGGTGTGGGTCGACCTATAGTCAGGACTATTGTTTTTCTATAATGTACACAATGGAATAAAGGGGCACTAATTCATATTCCTCTTAATTCCAAAACATTAGGTACTAACATCTTAAATGCATACTCTCCACCTGATACAGTTCATCTGATATATTTTTTTCATATCACTGTAATACTCTTTTTTTATCAAACTCCCATAAACCTCTTTACTTCTAATGTAAAGTTTTTAAATAATTAAAAAGTTATGTACATACCAGTGAATTGAGTTTGTAGATTATATTGTTGTTTTAGCTCTTTTTGGATAGTTTTGACACTGTTAGGATTGGTAAAAACTAAGCACAAGAATGGTACACCACTCTCATACGAAGCAAATATAAAATTGCAACCTCTTCAAATGTCCACTCTATGATCATGAGAAAGGCAGCAGATGAAATCATGTCTTTCATTTTAGAATACTCTATATCCACTTGTGAATGGTTAGCATCTGTTAATTGGGAGTCCAAACCTATATTTAGCTTCAGTTTTTTTAAATTTAAATACTGCACAACAGTTTATTACATAGGCTTGAGTTGGAAATTAAAGTTTATCATTACTTAAATTGTGTCATAACTCAACTTTAAAAAAAGGTTCTGTCTCTTTAATACCCTTCCCCCCCAATGCACTCTTAGCTCAGTGTATCAAGTAACCCGGAGTAAGCAGTAGGTCACAAGTTCACAGCACATTCTAGAAGGATCATGCTACTTCAAAATCAGATACAGCAGGTGTGGTTTACTCCACAGATTCAAAAGCATATCCATGTCTGTATTACATTTCTTTTTACAACAGCCAATAATAGGACTTCTTGCTAATGCATCCATCCCACTATCTAATTCTATTAACTTACATGCTGACAGCATCCAATCAAATATATCTTTAAAAAAATAAAAAAACACCTCCATTTTAAATGCTTTTCATTTGGAAAACTACCTAGTTCAGCTCCTGCCTGCTCCTGACTGCTATTGCTCCTTCACTTCATAATGCTATGAGTGTGGATTGTTGGCCACAGCTATGTCTATTGGGCTCAAGAGGCTGCAAAAATGAGAGGTATTGACTGGGACTTGGGTTTGCCAAATGTGGAGATTACTTGGTTTGGCCAGAGAGGGTTAAAGTTTCATCAGATGCTGGCTTCGCTTAAAATCAGGTGGATTGCTGAGCTCCTCACCTCATGATTGTGCACTGTGATGACAATGACCTAGGCACATTGACTGGGGTAGGGCTGGTAATACTAAAGATGGATACCTTTGCAGAACTGATGTTGCTTTTCCCTCACACTATGGCCATGTCTGAACTGGGGTGGCGGAGTGAGCTAAAGAATGATGATGGATTAAACCCAGATCAGTTGACTGGGGGTGAGTGCTTGCAATGTTCAACACTCCGTCCATCATCCCCTTTGGTTTTGCTATGTTCGCCCTAAGTTGGCAGGGTATGCCCAGACGTGGGTCCCTTGCTCACTTTGCCACTGGATACAAGATATCCTGGCTGATGACGGCTGTAAGCCAGAAACCGGTCCCAGGATGCTTGTTTCCGGTCCAGGGAAGACATGGCTTGGCAGTTCGGGCTGGACTGTTTCCATGAGGCACAGGGTCAGACTGATTTGCATATGGCCATGTCTGAACTGGGGTGGCGGAGTGAGCTAAAGAATGATGATGGATTAAACCCAGATCAGTTGACTGGGGGTGAGTGCTTGCAATGTTCAACACTCCGTCCATCATCCCCTTTGGTTTTGCTATGTTCGCCCTAAGTTGGCAGGGTATGCCCAGACGTGGGTCCCTTGCTCACTTTGCCACTGGATACAAGATATCCTGGCTGATGACGGCTGTAAGCCAGAAACCGGTCCCAGGATGCTTGTTTCCGGTCCAGGGAAGACATGGCTTGGCAGTTCGGGCTGGACTGTTTCCATGAGGCTCAGGGTCAGACTGATTTGCATATGGCCATGTCTGAACTGGGGTGGCGGAGTGAGCTAAAGAATGATGATGGATTAAACCCAGATCAGTTGACTGGGGGTGAGTGCTTGCAATGTTCAACACTCCGTCCATCATCCCCTTTGGTTTTGCTATGTTCGCCCTAAGTTGGCAGGGTATGCCCAGACGTGGGTCCCTTGCTCACTTTGCCACTGGATACAAGATATCCTGGCTGATGACGGCTGTAAGCCAGAAACCGGTCCCAGGATGCTTGTTTCCGGTCCAGGGAAGACATGGCTTGGCAGTTCGGGCTGGACTGTTTCCATGAGGCACAGGGTCAGACTGATTTGCATATGGCCATGTCTGAACTGGGGTGGCGGAGTGAGCTAAAGAATGATGATGGATTAAACCCAGATCAGTTGACTGGGGGTGAGTGCTTGCAATGTTCAACACTCCGTCCATCATCCCCTTTGGTTTTGCTATGTTCGCCCTAAGTTGGCAGGGTATGCCCAGACGTGGGTCCCTTGCTCACTTTGCCACTGGATACAAGATATCCTGGCTGATGACGGCTGTAAGCCAGAAACCGGTCCCAGGATGCTTGTTTCCGGTCCAGGGAAGACATGGCTTGGCAGTTCGGGCTGGACTGTTTCCATGAGGCACAGGGTCAGACTGATTTGCATATGGCCATGTCTGAACTGGGGTGGCGGAGTGAGCTAAAGAATGATGATGGATTAAACCCAGATCAGTTGACTGGGGGTGAGTGCTTGCAATGTTCAACACTCCGTCCATCATCCCCTTTGGTTTTGCTATGTTCGCCCTAAGTTGGCAGGGTATGCCCAGACGTGGGTCCCTTGCTCACTTTGCCACTGGATACAAGATATCCTGGCTGATGACGGCTGTAAGCCAGAAACCGGTCCCAGGATGCTTGTTTCCGGTCCAGGGAAGACATGGCTTGGCAGTTCGGGCTGGACTGTTTCCATGAGGCACAGGGTCAGACTGATTTGCATATGGCCATGTCTGAACTGGGGTGGCGGAGTGAGCTAAAGAATGATGATGGATTAAACCCAGATCAGTTGACTGGGGGTGAGTGCTTGCAATGTTCAACACTCCGTCCATCATCCCCTTTGGTTTTGCTATGTTTGCCCTAAGTTGGCAGGGTATGCCCAGACGTGGGTCCCTTGCTCACTTTGCCACTGGATACAAGATATCCTGGCTGATGACGGCTGTAAGCCAGAAACCGGTCCCAGGATGCTTGTTTCCGGTCCAGGGAAGACATGGCTTGGCAGTTCGGGCTGGACTGTTTCCATGAGGCACAGGGTCAGACTGATTTGCATATGGCCATGTCTGAACTGGGGTGGCGGAGTGAGCTAAAGAATGATGATGGATTAAACCCAGATCAGTTGACTGGGGGTGAGTGCTTGCAATGTTCAACACTCCGTCCATCATCCCCTTTGGTTGTACTCTAATATATGCCAAAGACAGAAATGGAAGTGGTCAAATCAGTTCTGACCATAAATTGACAAAGCCAGGAAACATGTTAATAAAACTGTTCCTGCATTCCTCAGAGACCACAACAGGGGCATTATCTATAACAGGGGCAACAGGGGCATTATCTGCATTGAATTTATAGAAATGATGGAGTGCACTTTACAGACAAAGGCAATGCTGTTTCTAAATAACCTGAAACTCTGCATCTAGTCTTATTTGTGGCTGTCATATACACACAATCAACACAAAGGCTCCTGTCAGAGCCACCCTAGTACACAAAACATTGTTAATTTTCTTCTAAAGATCCTTTTTTTTTTAGTTTTTGAGGATCTTCCCTACAACCTTGCGATTGTCGCGAGTAACTCGCAAAATCGCAATACAAAAGCAGACATTCAACAGACACATGCACATGCAAAAATAATACCTAAAAAAAATCCATTCTAAACATTGCACTACACATATTACTATGTACATGCTTCTTTAAAAACGTTTAAATATATGTTTTTGTATTTCGTTTCTTTAAAAACCAACTTAAAACATATTTTCTGTGTTCGCGATCATTCACGGCGTTGTGATGATGTTGTTAACCGTGACGATCATGACTTTTTATAAAGTGTAAAACACATATATGTACACATATTACAGTATTTTACACACTAGGGGTTTATTACTGTATTCTCTAAAATCATGTTTTTCTAGTGAGTTTCTATAAAAACCATCTCTAAAACCTATTTCCGTGTTCGAGGTGACGCCGGGAGTCACCATGATGTCAGTACCCGCGATGATCGCCACTTTTTTACAGACTGAAAAACACATATATGCACACATATCATAGTATTTTGACCACTAGGGGTTTATTAGTTTACAGTCCAAACTCATGTTTTTCTAGTGAGTTTCTATAAAAACCGTCTCCAAAACCTATTTTCTGTTTTCGCTGTGACGCCGGGATTCGCAATGACTTTGGTGCCTGCGATGGACGTGAAGACGTCACTTTAGTCGCGAAGTTCTCTTGACAGTACACAAGGAGGCCGCGCTGATGGTCGCGTCATCATCGCTAATATCGCACGCATATTAAAAAAATCTATTTTGGACACATAACTTGTGTCACTAACACCCCCATTTCACAAACATGGGGTCAAAGTACCTCCATACTGACCCCATATGTTAGCTTTCACAGAAATTTTCAGCCCCGGGAACCGTTCTTGATCGATAAAGTGGCGGTCGCAACTCTTTGTCAGGTTGCCTCCAGCCAATCACAGCATTCTCGTTGGTGTGCGCATTCGTGATCCATCGCGGAAACGTTGCGAAATATCCGCTGCCAGAGATATCACTATAATTTTCAGCTTGCATTTCTCAAAAACTGCTATATAGATTTGCACCAAATAACAAAAAGCACAATCTGTGCAACATCTACCTTGCTACCAAATTTAGTGTAAGTCCGTCCAGCGGTTCAGGCTGTAGGTTTGACAACGCATTCTTATGGGAATTAACATTACAAATGCACCCTTATTTTGTGCCCCTATTTCTTGGTCCCAACCCCAAAACTTTCCATGACACAGAACCTACCTTGACACTTGTTTTGGACAATTTCATGAAGATTGGTCAAATGACGCCAAAGTTATAGCCAAGTCAAAAGCATGCTTTTGCTATGGAAACCTGGTCCTAACTATAACTACCTACTGGTGACCGCCAGTAGGTAATATGTGATGCATTTTTTGATTCAATGCAGAAAGGGCATTATATGTTTTTATAGAGAGTTGGCGCCATAATATTAAATACCCAAATACCCTGGCCAGTCATTATGACAAGCTTCATTTAAGAGCAGGAAAGATATTATTATATCTTTTCAGGGCATATATCAGCAGGCGGAATTTGTATGAATGTTTAATGTAACTATGTGGATAATGCACTATGCTGTTATTTATAGTTATAATTTCGTTGCATTTAGCATTTTAGTTACTATGCAATAATAATGTTTTGCCAGTGACGTTTTCTGTTCAACGTGTATCAGTTAATTAGTTGTAAACAGCATTTGGTTATAACTACATAGTCTGTCTTCTATGCCTATCCATTTTCAAATGGGGGAAGAGGTATTTAACCAGGATTTTTGATGTCGCCAATCAGATTGATAAAGGCTGCTGCGCAAACGAAACACGTTTCTCATCTAATGCGGGGTCGAGGGAGACCTGAAAAACAATAAATGAGCCTTATTCCTACCTACCTCGAGTACGTGCCTCTTCTTCATTGGAGTTGGATGTTTCATCTCATATATATATATTTACAGACACAATTAGCAAATCTCAAGTAACATTCCTAGACCTTGAGATATACGTGAAGAACACAGTACTGCACACCCGAACATATAGGAAAACCACCGCAGGCAATTCAATTCTGCATGCGAACAGCCACCATCTGACAAAACTTAAAATGAGCATCCCCTATGCTGAGTATCTTCGGATGAAACGGAACTGTAGTGAGAAGCAAGCATTGGAGGAGGCTCAAATCAGTCTGACTAAAAGATTTGAGGCAAGGGGCTATAAAGATCACATCCTAGAACAAGCATTGCAGAAAGTCGGAGGTATCAAAAGGGAAGTATTATTGAAACCAAAAGAGAGGAGGAAGAAATGGAAGAATCAGGAAAGTGAGGAAATCAGGCTAATCACAGGGTACAGTGCCTACCATACAAGGGTGAGAGACTGTGTGAGTAGGCACTGGCACCTAATTAGGAGTGATCCATTGCTCAGTACTATTGTGAAACGTAGACCACAGGTGACTTTCAAAAGGGCCAAATCCATGAGACAAGAACTTGTAGACAGCAGTCCAGAACTAATCAAACCCGATAATTGGTTAAAGTCGAATCCAGGCTTCTATAAATGTCAAAAATGTAAAGCCTGTACGATTAGCAAAAGCACTAGGACAGTTATGTCTCCGCTAATGAAAAAACCATGGAAAATCAGATCCTTTTTGAATTGCCGTAGTGACCATGTTGTGTACATTCTACAGTGCTCCTGCCCAAAGGTTTACGTAGGGAGCACTATCCACATGGTACATGTCCGCATACTTCAACATATGCGGGCGGTTAAAAACAACGACAAGACTTACCCTGTGGCCCGGCATATAAATGAGTTTCATAAGGGCAAGTTGGAAGATTTAACATTTTTTGCAGTGGACCAGGTAACTAGAGGGGGAAACAGAGAAAGAAAATTGTGGCAGCTAGAATCAAAGTACATCATGCTTTTCAACACTAGAATCCCGTCTGGATTGAATACAGACGAGGACTTACATGTACATTTAGGCGACTAGCAGTGTCCAGAGAAGATTGCTCATTTTTAAACAGACAAGCAACCTAACTGGGAAAATGATGGCCAAAAGTGTTAGAAGTGTCTATATGAGAAAAATACATTGTCCAGAAGGAACTATAAGTTTCTTAAAGTCAAAGTTTTTGCTCAAGGATTGTTGTAAATGTTTTAAAAAACCTTTATTTAAGTAATTTATTTATTTTAATTTTATATACATATATAAATTATTTGAAAAAAATTCATGAATTGGAGATTATTAAGGAGGTCATTGTGAGGTTATAAAAAAGAAAATATATTTTTTATGAAGAATGCACTAGCACTTTATAGATTATTCTGTGACGGGACAAAGTAAGGAGAATGGCACATTAATCAATCCAAGCAGTGGGAGAGCACTAGCACTTTATGAATATAAGTACTGTATTACACTAGCACTTTCCAGAAGAGACTGTATAGGAAAAAAGCACTTGCACTTTATCATGTTTGGATTATTGATTGATGAGCCACAATAATAACAAATTTTGGTACAATTTATTGTCCAAGCGAACAACAAGAAAACGGTGTTTGTTTACAATGTACTTGCACTTTATTCAATTCGATATGTTAGAAAGACTTCATTAGAGATTTTAAACTTTTTTTTAAATATGTATGAAGTTAATATATATTTTTAAGGTTTTAATATCTAATGACAAAACCTATGTGTACATGCTACGCTTCAATGTACACATAGGATGGAGAGCCTCTGTGTCCCACTTTGCTTTAGATATGAGGATGCCCTTTGAAATAATGTGACTAATTGGTTGAAATATCGGGCACTTGCCGAGTGAACAAACTTTAGGGAAAAACTTGCGAGTATGAAAGAATTACAAGTGGGAATTCTGATGAAAATTATGGAACTAATTGACTTTATGATATTTGGATATGGACATAACAAAATGTATATACAAACATATAAATTCACCTTGATTGTGCTGAGGCATGAAATTAATTTAATAATTGTATTTTAGACACTTAACACGAAAATTTTGGCTAAAATTTGTTTTGATCACGTACTATGGTATAGTCTGTCTTCCATGGAGATGATGGTGGCGGACGATGTGATCGGGAGCTTGTGTTTTTTAAGTGGTTGCCAATGTAATGACGTTTGTTGTGTGAACAAGCCTGCGGAAGCAGGCGAAACGCGTTACCGAAGAAAATTAAAGAAAGCTTTTAAATTTTGAATTGAGTTCGAGCCCCTGTGTCAGCGTCCGATTTCTGGAAGGAGACCGGAGTGTGTGTGTGTGTGTGTTTGTGTATATATATATATATATATATATATATATATCCCCAAAACAATGCCCATGCATTCAGAGGCGCCACTCCTCCAGCCGGTGATTTGCAAAACCTTTATTTCAATGGAACAGACATTTCAACTCCAATTCAATTATGTCCGTGTGCCTGACGCGTTTCAGAGCATTTGTGCTCTTTCTTCAGAGGCAGTTTGTGAACACAACAGATTATTTGGCTCCCATGGTTCCCTGCATGCTCAATCAATTTAAAGGCCTCCGGTGTGCCATTGTTAGTCAATTTCATTATGATGCATGCCGGAACTTGTCGTTCTGCTCTTAATGATTTTTTACCTCCAGTGGTATGCGTGTACTTCAAACCATTTTCCGGACCGATAACAGCCTGTAAAGATTTGGAAGAATCCGCCTGCTTTGGAGTGCATCCCCGAGCACAGGGCACCTTCTGGTTTGCATATTTCAACACGGCAGCCTGGCCGGGGGGGGGGCAGCACCACCCAACAACTATATGGGGCGCAAGGTAAAGAATTTTCCTTTACCTGAATGCGGCATCGCAGTGCTTTTAAAATTGGACTGTGCAAGCTACTCTCTGAGGCCCACTGGAGGGATTAATACTATAATGAAAGTCGACAGCTGCGCAACACCTACTACAGGACTATAATTTACCTAATGTGCACTACGTATACCAGAATCCTTTAGGAACTTACACACCTGAACCCACTGGAGGGAAATAAAATTGTGTTTAAAAAATGAGTGCACCTTGGGTCTTTGTTTGCAGAAGCTGTTAAACTGCCTTTGAGAAAGGAGCTGGGGGCTCTGAAACGCGTCAGGCGAGGAAAGAATTCAGGAAGCAACTTGCCGGTTGCCCTGCATGTAAAGATTTGGAAGAATCAGCCTGCTTTGGAGTGCGTCCCCAAGCACAGGACACCTTCTGGTTTATATATATATATATATATATATATATATATCCACAAAACAAACCTCCATGAAGGGGGCCCCCAACCCTGCAGGGCGGCCTCTGCTGACGGGAATGGAGAGACCCGTGAAAGCACAGCAGTGCACAAATGAAAGAAGCGCAGAAGCCCAATTCCAGATGAAATCCAAGCGTTTTATTATTCATGAAGGTGGCTGCACATTGAAGTCCTTACGCGTTTCAGCAATCGTGCCTTGTTCACAGGTGAGTAGGATTGCAGTCAGTAAAAACCAGGTGCTTAAATCAGTGATGTCGCGTGGCTTGTGACATGCTCCTACGAATAACCGAATGCACTAGAGCTTGGGAAAAGTTCACTTTTTTGGAAGTGTATTTCCTTAAATATTTAGGCAGAATTTGAGTGCACAATTAAATTTGATTTTTAATTACTATTAAAAAGAGTCCTTGAAAGTTTGTCTAGCAGTTACTGTACCAAATTTAGCGTTATGAAGTTTAATAATGTAAGCCAGTGTTTCCTTATGGAGCAGCCAGCCTTGCTACAGCAAAAATATCTTTTGGGCCTTTACACTATAAGGAAATGTTTACATTAAACTTTCACATGTCCTACTTTTATTTCTATTAATTAAACAGGGCGGTAACAACTGCATTCTAATGGCCCTTCCCTCCCTTCAGAGATAAGGGTTTCATTAGACAGGACGTGCGGGAAGCCCATACTTTCTGTCTCCTTAAATGCTGCGCATACCATAGGGAACAATTGCTCTGTACTAGCTTTATAGTACTCTGCTGGGAGATATACATGTAGGCAGTGCTGTGATGGCTTTCAATATTCAATCAGGCATGATTCTGCCTTCTAGGAGGTGTCAGGTGTTTGAGGAAGTTTTCCTCTACCACAATGATATATGTCATTTTGGTTCTATATAATGATTTGTAATATGAGGCAAATGCTACAGTGATTTTAACTGGGTTTTTAGCAGTTTGCTGGTTTGTCATGTACAGCAGCTATTGCTGAATGAGTTTCCCTTTGGCATAACTGGTAGGCAAGCATCCTTACAGCCTATTTTCCAGATTGATAGTGATGCTGCCAGTACTTGAACAATATGGGCATGATTTACAAAGGGCATCCGCACTCGTGCCGGAGGCCTCCCAGTCATGGGGGAGTCTCCGCACTAGAGGTGGAATCTCTGCATTATGCACAGCAGAGAGTGTGCAGTGTGGAGATTCCGCCCCAAGTGTGGACACTCCTCCCTGACTGCGGAGACTCTGCACTGGTAACTTTACGACGCGTAAGTTACCTTCGTGAATCAGGTCCATCAAGACTCCATACATGGTTTATAAGGTAGAATTACAAATTGAGGGTGATATAGTAAAATCAAAGCTATATTCTGGTCGCATTTATCGGATGCTTATAATGTCATTCTTGCAGAGGATGACTGGCCTCTGCTTTTCATAAGGGTTGCATCTTGAGCTGCAGAGATGGTAATACAAGCATTTTCCTCCTTAGTACGGGAAGAACTCAATGAAAGGTATGCATGAACATAGCCTTTACAGTAGTTCCCAGCATGTATAGAAAGCAAGCGGTGGGACAAATAATCTGCTCCAAATTTGATTCCCTTACGGAGTGAGCCCCAAGGTCAGGCTCAATAGCCTCTAAAGCCAGAAACTAAGGGGCAAATTTACAAACCCCTATCGCCACAGGAACATCACTTTTTCAACGTTCCTGTGGCGATATGGGATTCACCTTATTTACAAGGCAGCGTTAAGCCACTTAATGTGGCTTAACGCTGCCTTGTAAATAAAGCACCCTTTCACGCTATACTTAGCGTGAAAGGGGTGGGCAATGGGTGTTGTTGTGGGCGTTCCGCCACAACACCCATTGATTTTGACGCGGAGCCATATTTACAATGGTGGCATAAATATGGGGCAGTGCCAAAATTAAGACCCAAAAAAACCTGGTCTTAACATGGTGCAACGAGGATTAAAGCTTTATTTCTCTTCGTTTTTGCTCTTTCAATGTGTGCTGCATTGTGCAGCACACATTCAAACAGCAAAACGCCATACATGATTTTTTATGTGCAGGAAGGTATCCCTTCCCGCACATAAACAATAATTTTTAAAATGACGAGTTGCAACTTCTATGTGTGCTGCACAAAGCAGCACACATAGAAGTTACAAATCACCATTTAAGATTGTTTATGTGAGGAAGGGACACCTTCCTGCACATAAACAATCATTCCTCCCAATGCAGGCAGCCTTGCACTATGGTGATAGGGTGCCTTTATTGGCGCTAGGCCGCTGTAATTAGCGCCAGCGCAGGTGGAAATGCAGGGCTGCATCGTATTGTTGTAAATACAGTGCAGCCCTGCGTTTCAAAAGTAGTGGAGCGCGGCGTTAAGCCAAGAAGGCTAACACCATGCTCCGTTACTTTTCTTGTAAATATGCCCCTAATCATGATATAAAAGCTATTTAAGATCACCAGCAATATCAAGGTATGATACTTCCTTTTAATTGCACTATGAGTACTCCTCTTTTCCTGGTGTTAAAACCTCACAATTCATATAGAACTGTTTTAGATTATAGAAATGTAAATACAAAAGAACAAACACATGCCTTGCAAAATGCTGACATCATGGGACTCATGACAAGAAAATATAAATCAACGTTAGATACATCTAGTGGTTTTTTAAGCAATACATAGTACCTTAATACAAGTATCTATCTGCTTTTTAATTTGAAGGTTCGGAGGTTTATATATGTTTGACTCGGGTGTATAAGAATAGCTCTAGGCTCTGCGAAAAAATGTATACAGTTCTTATATGAAGATCCTGAGGTTCTATCATTTATAGGCAACATCTACGTTCCAGATGATGACTCGACTGAACACCTAGATATGGTGGACAGCTCAATATAAGTATAACATCAATTTAAAAAAATCTAAAATTCGATATCTTAATGTGATTTTTCTTGGTTATGAATTATCCTGTGAGGGTGATGGGTAGGCACTTGAATTCCTGCAGATGTGTGCTACTTTACAAAGCTCCAAACACACTAAGGAAGTTAAAAGTCCTAATGGGTGTTTCTTAATTTGGAACAAGTGTATTTGCCACATTACGGTGAGCAAGTTAAGTCCTTGCATGAATAAATTACTCCCACATTTTCTGAAAAGAATTGTATGAAAACATATACGGCTATCTTAAATGGATTGCAAACATACATGTTAGAGACAAAATATTTAGAGACATGAATCAATAAAACAAACCTAGTAATTAGGTTTATTCCCAGCACTTCAGGCTAGGCATATGTAGTTTTCCATGATGTAAAAATGACTCCTACAGCATACAGATCACATCTGCATCCCTCCACTGAGGAATGATTTACTCCTACTGAGAAAAATCTCATTGCAGTACTGACAGCTATACTAAAGGAGTGTCCTCTTGCACAAGTGAAGCAAATCATTATAGTTTCCCCTTTATCTAGACTAGAAGCAGCAGCCAAAGCTAGCATCTCTAATGTGTGTGTTTTACACCATCGTTGTCCTGTGAAGCAATGGCAGCAGTTAATATCTTTCATTCAGGCACTGGGCCTGCTTTCTCCGCTAAGGTGTTTATGGATGCTATGTCTGTTCTGTGAGCATAACTGATAGATTCCCACCCGCTCAATCGGGAATCAAACGGTGCTGTAAATTGAGCCAAAGTTACAATTGAGCAAGCCTTGACCGCTTGGGTATTGGATCCCGGACTGACATGGCTACCTAGCCTGTATGGAGTTCAGAGAACACTAAACAATTTGCCTAAAGGAGTATAAGGTGGTCACAACCAATACAAATACTCTTTAAAGTACCAATGTATGTGCCTGATCTTGATTTCTTTGGAAAGGTGGGAGAGTCGCAAATCAAATCACCTCACTCACTTTCATGTTTAAATCTATTGTAGACTGTTCAAGAAACTAGAACCAAATTGTCTAATGTGAAGAACTCCGACTCTACCAGCACCAATGACAAAACCATTAAAGTGGCTGAACTAGTGACTCCCCAAAGTGGGAGATCCAGTTCAAGAAAAGATCACTGACAAGTAAGCCTTTGGAGCATCGTACATACCATCTGTTTCGGTTCTTAGGGTAGAAGGGACTTACATATTATTTGTTCTACTACTTCCTGGTGTGAAGAAAAACTGAAAACATTGATCGATCATGTCAAAAAGCATTATGTGGCAGATTCTGTGCAGCAGACCATCATCGCCATCAAGGGGCCTCCGTAGTATATCAATGCATCTTCTCTCTACTCCGGAGGAACTACACTAAGAAGAGTACAACCACATTGAATTCTTCAACCCATTCCAGAGATTGACAAGACTGCTGTGTCTCCAGCTGTACACCAAGTGCCCACCAAATCAAATGATGGCTCAATGGATGCAATACAAATGTTAATTTCAAGATGTGAACTTTTTTTTAATTTACAATGTAGCAGAGAAAGAACAAAACATGAAATATTACATAATGCATAATCCCCAGTGAAAAAAATTCTAGAATTCCTTGCCAATTACAATTTCCATATTCATTTAATTCACTGTTCAGATAAGAAAACAGTTTTTCCGGAAATATTCCCCCAAACAATAAAATGTCTATATTCGTCCGTCGATAAGATTCCATATTAACCATAAGAAAAAAAGAGTTTTTAAACATTCTTCCATATTCTATTTATTTTAACTACTGCACCAACCCTTTTTGCATATATGGTTTCCCGATAAAAAACCCTTGATTGTCAGGATCGTCTCTGATTTCCAATTGGCTAAGATTAACGATCTAGCTACTAAAGTGGCAATAAAAATAAATTGGCGCTGGCCAATGGTTAGCTCTGCCGCTACTTCTGCTCTACCAAAGAGAGCAGTTGAAGCATCTGGAGGAAAATTGATTGATAGTTGTAGGGAAGTAGGATCTGCTTCTATGGTTACCCCCACTTTTTCCTTGATGTAATGCTGTTTCTGACTAGTCTGACTGGGATCCTGCTAATCAGGACCCTAGTCTTTCTGCTTTCTCCCCTAAATTGGTATGGTAAGTACTTGGGTACATCCCAGATTGGATACTGGAGTACCCTTATAAGTCCCTAGTCTATGGTACTAAGGTACCCAGGGCAAAGATACCCCAGAGGTCCCCCATAGGCTGATGCATGTATTATGCCACCTATGGGAGACCATTCAAACTATTACTACAGGCCTGCCGTTGCAGCCTGTGTAAGCTGGTGCTAGCACCACTTACGAAAGATATAGGTTTCCCTATATCAAGGGTCACTGTACTTAAAACCTATAAGTAACCCCTACAGCAGGCCTTTTCAATCCTTAAGGCAGGGTGCTCGGTTCTAAGTGTGAGGGTGCCCCTGCATGAGCAGGACACCCTTACAGTCTTCGGAGCACATTCTCCCGGTCTGTAAGTGAGACAGCCATATAACATATAAAGGGGCACCGCTTCATTACTCGATGACCATCTCGAAACTGGCTGTAACGAACCCTGTCGTGTTTGGTATCAAACATGTTGGTGTGGGAGGGATGATTCCAAGCACTGTAAAGGCCCTCTGTAAGGCCCTCAATGTTCCCGGTATCAGTCTTCTAGACCCAGACAGCACAACATGACTGCTGCCGACCAGAGACACGATTCTGCCCTCCTGCTGCTGTGCCAAGCTCAAGCAGGGGAAGGCAGAACAATAGGCATCCTGTCACAGAGAGGTGTGACCACCTCCCAGACAGGGTTTAGTGTATTGGGGCAGGGTGGGAGCGCTTGCCAGCGCCTCATAGTCTGCGTGCAGGGCACATTTGGTGCCCTCCATGCATAGTCCAGTTCAAACCAGTTCAGAGAGCCGTTGGCTCCCACTCTTGCGTGAAACTGGACAAAGGACAGGGGAGTATCCTTTCCCTTGTCCAGCCCCTCCTTAGGGATGGACCCCTGAATCGTCCCAACCTTTTCCTTAGGGTCCTTAAGGGCTTACCTGAGGGTGGGTTCCTAGATTCGTGGTGGGACACGATTCAATTCACACACCACTTCAACTTCAAACATCTGGGCACTCTGGACTTTGCTGGACTTCGCTCTGGACATCAAGGCTGCAAGCAGGACTCCTGCTGCTCCTGATCTCTTCGCCCTGCTCGTCTGCTGCAATGTCCGTGCCTGTGCTCCATACAGGGAACCTTCCAAGGCCTGTGGGCATCCAAGACACCTAAAGGAATCTCCCTTGAAGTGAAGGAGTCACTTTCCTGCATCTGCAGGCACCGCAACTAAGCTAACTGGTCTGCTGATCCTGGGCTCCTGTGGATACCAAAAGGCTCAGCAACACAGGTGGTGGTTCTTCACATCCCTCGAGGCCTTCCCTGTCCTCTCGACAGGTTTGTAGGCAGTATCCCTTGTCAGAGCCGCAGGAACCAAACCCCTGTGCAAAGCATTGACTTGCAGTTGCAAAGGCTTGTTGGCTTCCTTCCACCAAGATCTTCGGGCTCCAAGTAGCCCCAACCTCAAGCATCTTCAGTGACCAAGATCTTTGTCCTCACTACATCACTTGCACCGTGGGCCTGCATCTTTGGTGAGCGGCTTGAGGTCTTCTGCGACTCCCGTGCCTCCGGCCTGTGGGTCCTCTTGAGGGTCACCTTTGAATTCGTTTGGGCTCCCCTGATTGCTTGGGGCCTACCCTGACTCCCCTGCTTGTGGTGAGTATCCTGGACCTTGCTGGTCCGGACATTGCACCTTCTTCAACTTCCTCATTGGTTGCATTTGCCAAGGCTTTTTGGTGCTCCCGCCGGACAACAACCCCTCAGCTATTGACATCCGACATGGGACAGTTCGTGTATGGCTCCTGGTCTTCCACAGCATCGCCTGGTCCACACAGCTGCAGTTTCAAGTTCACTGTCAGCACCCCAGCAGCACCCGACATCGGTGGGCATTCGTCTTCCGTGCCTCCTGGTCACTCCAGAGTGGCATAGACTCTATCCCCTCTGCTTGCAGGTTCTTCACATCTTGAATCCACCTTTGGGTTTTATCGGACACTTTCACCTTCCCCAGCAGCGGCATCTTCCTGAAGTCCACCTCTGGATTCGACGGCGGTTTCTGATGCCACTTCACACCTAGGCACCCGGCTTCCATGGTGCAGGTAACTTGGTTCTGAAGGTATCCACGGGTGGGGTGGCTCTCTAACCTCTCGTCTTCCACGGGGTTTCTTGAGGGTCCACTGGGAAGGGTCCTCTTTCTTTAAAATTGCAACCGCGACTTACACGTTGATTTGTATGGATAAAGGTGCCGTGTTCCTACACTGCAACATGACCTCCGTGGGGCTCATAGATACTCACCTTGGGTGGTTCCTTGGGTCCCCGGCACTTCTACATCCTCTGAGTATTGTCTCGACTCGAGTAGTGGTTCGCATACCACTATTTTAGTATTTGGTTTGCTCTCCCTCTGCGGACCACTGTGTATTCTGTGCTACTTACCTGTTTCTCTTGCAAAGTATTGTGTGTATTGTGTATATCTTCAGCTAGGAGATATCTGAATGTGTTAGTGAGTGTTTTATAATAAATACATATTTTAATAAATACACTGTGTGGTTCTTTTTCACTTAGTCGATACCTATAAGATTATGTTCTGGTAAAACAAGCTGCTTTACACTCCTTCTGGACTAAGCCTGAAGGCTGCTATCCTCAGCTACCACTTAGAGAGCTTTCTAACGTTGTCTAAGACCACTAAAATCACCATACGGGTTGCCTGGATCAGTGCAATGTGTCCACTTACATAAGTGTACCTCATAAACTGAGCAAGCATCCCACAATAGTTTATTGCCAATTTCTAAAAACACATTTTGCCAAAGATTCATTAGAAGGCTGCATGTAAACCGAACGTGTAGCTAATCCCCAATTGCTTGTCTACATCTAAAGCACTTAGCATCCACCACAGGGTAGATTTTGTGTTGTCTGGCAGGAGTGTAATAGATCATCAATTTCCTAAATAGAGCCAGCCTCCTTAAATTAGCTGTTCTAACTGCCTCACAACTCATTTTATTATAGCCTGCCACTGTTACATTTTAAAATGGCAGCCTGTGGATGATCAAATTCTGTCTAGATGATCTAAAACCATCTGCTTGTTGTCTACAGATTTAAGTAGTCTATGCCAGGTCCCGAGCCCTTTGGTCTTTAGAACCAGATGGGCACTTCCCAGGCTCATTCCATTACTATCTTCTAAGCCTGTAATTCACAAACAAAACTGTTTGATCTGAGAATAGCTAAAGGCAAGAAACATATTTGTGGTGCTATTTCGGTCTACTATTTGCTGCCATGATAGAAAGTTCTTATTTCCATAAAAGTCTTGAATTTTATGAAACCCTAGGTTAGCCCACTTACGACACACCTGGTTGGACCATTGTAGCTAACCCTGGGTGGAGTTCGCGGAGTTGCGCTACGCAAAACTCCGCGAAGTGGAAAACAAACTCCGCCGCGCTACGCGGAGCTCCGCAAGCAGCAGAGTGCGATAGAAAAATGCAGTTCGCGGTGATTTTCAGTGCCGGATGCTTGTCCGCACTGTGCAATCATCGCGAACGGCACCATGCACAGCGCAAGCGGGTGCTGCTTTCCTTTCTGCAGCTCGAGTATATTTTTACTCGAGCGGCAGCTTTCTCAACGCAAACGGGCAGTTTCTCAACGCGAGCGGTCGCGAGCATACGCGACCACTCGCAATGAGAAACCTGACCCCCCGCGTTGAGAAATCTAGCCGGGAGGTTTATTTTCCACGCTGGCGCTCGCCAACTTGATGTTGGCGATCGCGAACGAGGAAAAATCTCGCCGGGAGGTGGATTTTCCTCGCTTGCGCTCGCCAACTTGACGTTGACGAACACGAGCGAGGAAAAAAACTCTGCTACGTTACGTGGGGCGGAGTTTTTCGGATCTCCATGAACTACACGAGCTCCGGGACTTTTACAGCGAAAATCTCGGCGCCAGCTCCTCGAGGATACCCATCTTGACTTCCCTTGTATATATTAGCATTCATTGTTTGGGCATCTCTACTATGTAAATTTCACCACCAACTGTTTTGTGTTGCGCCCCTTCGTGTCGCTGTACATACTTCCGCACGTGTCACTTGCGTCATCACCAATTTCACGAGCAGTTGTGCACAGTATCTCACATGTTACATGCCATTTAATTTTAATGTAACGCAGTGCTACTCTTATACATGTCTAAATATATGACGTTATTTATAACAAATATATGTAATTACCGAACCCATTTTGATGTTGTCACATTGTATTTTTGTCTCCCTGGTTTCTCCTTCTGCTCCCAGCAATTAATTGTGCTGCTTAAAATTAACCATTAATTAACACCCTTAGAGATATTGTTGTATGTTACAGATGTTCGCCCTAGTCTCTATATGGTTTATGGGCTACCTCCTGTAGTCTGATACTGCATGCACAACATTCAGCACTGATCATCATATGCAATGGGTTACCTCATCCATTGGCATGCCTCGGTCACACCACTGACTACTTTTTATGGCCACACACAGCACTAGAGCGGTCATTGTGTACACTGGCCTCCCTTGGTGAGGCCTCGGATGCCGTACCTTGCCTTGCACTCCACCGTCTGGGCTCAGTCACCGGTGCAGATGATGGATTCAACCCAGATCTGTGACTGGGGGTGAGTGTCTGAAAAGTTTCAGCAGTCCGTCCAACATCTCCTTGTGTTTGCTTTGTTCGCCGTAAGTTGGCAGGGTATGCCCAGATGTGGGTCCCTTGCTCACTTTGCCACTGAATTCAAGCTAACCTGGCTGATGAGGGGTGCTACCCTGAAACCGGTCCCAGGATGCTTGTTTCTGGTCCAGGGAGATCCTGGCTTGGCAGTTCGGGCTGGACTGTTCCCATGAGGCACAGGGTCAAGACTGATCTGCAATTTCCTGCTGTCAGCGCTGGGACGCCCCTTTGCCGGGGCAGCTGTGCGCTTTATAAAACGTCATAACATAACATCATAACATATGGCTGGGTCCAAACTGGGGTGGCAAAGTGAGCTAAAGAACGATGATTGATTCAACCCAGATCTGTGACTGGGGTGAGTGTCTGAAAAGTTTCAGCACTCCGTCCAACATATCCTTATGTTTGCTTACCTCACCCATTGGCATGCCTCGGTCACACCAGTGACTACTTTTTATGGCCACGCACAGCACTAGAGTGGTCATTGTGTACACTGGCCTCCCTTGATGAGGCCTCGGATGCCGTACCTTGCCTTGCACTCCACCGTCTGGGCTCAGTCACCAGTGCAGTAATGCTGCTGAGGCTGGAGGCCTCCTCACTGTCCCCTGCACCCAGTATACTTGTCCCAGCTATAGTAGCTGTCTGTAGCTGTTCAACAGCAATAGTGACCTGCACCAATCCCCTGGCAACATCATTACTGCAGTGGGCCATTTCCACCTGCATGGACACAGTGCGTCTGGACAGGACAGCTGTGGCATTGCTCAGACCGTTAACTGCCTTTGTGTAACCATACAAACGGCTAAATAGGTGGTGTTTTCATGGCATTTGGAGGCATGCTCCATCTGCATGGTGGTACAGAGATCTGTAATCGCTGCTGGCATGTCCCTGAGACTTTCTGCATTTGCCCTATGGCCCTCTGCCACTGTGTTATTCATCTCCCTGATGATGTACTTAATGTCAGCCATGTTGTGATTCAGACACACCAGCTGCCTTTGCATTCATTCAATCAATCAATCAATCAATCAGGGGAATTGTAAGCGCCCTACTCACCCGTGGGGGTCTCAAGGTGCTGGGGGGGGTGAGACGCTCCCCATCAGTCGAAATGCCAGGTCTTGAGTGTCTTCCTGAAGAAGTTCAGGGAGGGGGCACGTCTGATGTTGAGCGGGAGCTCGTTCCAGGTCTTGGCTGCGATGTAGGAGAAGGTTCTTCCACCTGTTCTGGCTCTGCGGATGCGCGGGGTTTCAGCGAGGTCGGCAGATCAGAAGTTTCTCTTGGGTACGTGGAAGGAGATTCTCTCGTTGAGGTATTGGGGTCCGGTGTTGTGGAGGCATTTGTAGGCGTGGGTGAGTATCTTGAAAGTGACTCTCTTCTCAATGGCGAGCCAGTGGAGGTTCCGTACGTGTTGGGTGGTGCGTTCGTGTCGAGGTATGCCGAGGACGAATCTGGCTGAGGTGTTCTGTATGGTCTGGAGCTTGCGAAGTAGAGACTTGATCCCGGCGTAGAGGGCGGTTCTGTAGTCCAGTCTACTGGTTATGAGTGCGTGGGTGACGGCCTTCCTTGATTCGGGGGGGATCTACTTGAAGGTCTTTCGGAGGATTTGGAGGGTGTTGAAACAGCTGGAGGCGACGGCGTTGACCTGGCGTGTCATGGAGAGGGAGGAGTTGAGTACGATGCTGAGTTTTTGGGTGTGGTTTGTGGGTGTGGTGGGACTGCCGAGGGCCATAGGCCACCAGGTGTTGTCCCATGCCGAGGGGGAGGATCCGAGGACGAGTTGAGCTTCAGGCAATTTCTGCTCATTTAGAATGCAACGTCCTTCATTCCTTCCTGGAAGTTGAGTGTGGTGGTGATAGGGTCCTTGGTGAGGGAGAGGATGAGCTGGGTGTCATCGGCATAGGATACTATGCTGAATCCCTGCTGTCTGACGATGGTGGCGAGGGGGGCCATGTAGATGTTGAAGAGCGTGGGGCTGAGCGATGATCCTTGGGGCACTCCTCAGTTGACTTCCGTGGGTTCGGAGAGGAAAGGTGGCAGTCTGATTCTTTGGGTTCTGCCGGTGAGGAACGAGCGGATCCAGTCGAGGGCAGTTCCTTGTATGCCGGCGTCGTGGAGTCTGGCGGTGAGTGTGCGGTGGGAGACGGTGTCGAACGCTGCAGAGAGGTCGAGTAGGATCAGGGCTGCGGTGTGTCCTGGGTTGAGGAGGGTGCGGATGTCGTCTGTGGCAGCGAGTAGAGCGGTTTCGGTGCTGTGTTTGCTGCGGAATCCGGATTGGGAGGGGTCAAGGATGGAGTTTTCTTCGATGAATTTGGTTAGTTGTGCATTGACGGTCTTCTCTGTGACTTTGGCCGTGAAGGGGAGGAGGGAGATGGGTCGGTAGTTCTTGAGGTCGGTGGGGTCTGCTTAGGGCTTCTTGAGCAGGGGTCTGACTTCTGCGCATTTCCAGTCGTCGGGAAAGATGCCGGTCTTGAAGGTGGTGTTGATGGTGTGTCGTAGTTCGGGAACGATGGCGGTGGCAGCTCTGTGGAAGATGTGCGGGGGCAGGGGTCCATGGGGGCCCCTGAGTGGATGCCTTTCATGGTCGAAATGGTGTCTTTGGTGGTGACTGGGGTCCAGGAGGAGATGGTGGGCTGGAAGGCGTTGCTGGAGCAGGAAGTGGTTTCGGAGTGGGGTGTCTGGTCATTGAAGTTGTCGTAGAGTGCCTTGATTTTCAGATGGAAGTAGGATCCGAGCTTGTCGCAGAAGTTCTGGGAAGGGTTGATGTCTGTGGTTTCACTGGGGGGCTTGGTGAATTCCTGGATGATGTTGAAGAGTTGCTTGGAGTTGCCGGCGTTTGCGAGGATCTTGTTTTGGATGAAGGTCCTTTTGGTGGATCTGATGAGTTGGTGGTATTCCGTCATGGCGTTTTTGTAAGTGGTGTGGTCTTCTGGCATTTTGCTGTTTCTCCAGTTCTTCTCAAGACATCTGCAGTTGCGTCTGGTTTCTTGGAGGTCGGCGGTGAACCAGGTGGCTTTCCTGGGGCGTTGTCTGTCGAGGTTGCGTACTGGTGCAAGGTTGTCTGCGCAGCTGGAGATCCATCTGTGGAGTTCTTTGGCTGCGAGGTTGGCGTGGTGGGGGCGTCGCGGTTAAGGGTGGAGTGGAGTTGTTCCTCAGTGACTTTGCTCCAGTTTCTTTGTGGGGGGCGTGGTGCAGGTTTGGGTGGCGTGGGTTTTGTCGATGTGGAAGTGTACGCAGTGGTGGTCTGTCCATGGGGGTTGCGTGGTGTGGCTGAAGTGGATGTTGTTTCCTCCTGCGAAGATGGGGTCGAGGATGTGTCCTGCCTTGTGGGTGGGCGAGCTGTTTCAGTCCGATGTTGGCGAGGTTGTCCAGGAGGGTGGCGGAGTTGGGGTCGCTGGGGTTGTCGAGGTAGAAGTTCAGGTCTCCGATTAGTATGTAGTCCATGGAGGCAATGGCGTGGGGTGCGATGAGGTCATGACGGTAGTGGCGAACAAAGCGCGGTCCAGGGGGTCTGTAGGTGAGGGTGCTGCGGAGAGTGGTTCTGGGGCTGGTCTGGATCTGGAAGTGAAGGTGTTCGGTGGTGGGGAAGGAGTCCTTCGTGGTGGAGGTGGAGAGTCGGAGGGAGCTCTTGTGTACGATGGCGAGTCCTCCTCCTGGGCGGTTGGGGCCGTCCTCCCTCTGGATCTTGTATCCCTCAGGGATGGCGGTGGTGATGTCGGGGGTGGAGGAGGCGTTGGTTCAGGTTTCTGTAAAGAAGGCGACGTCTGGCGAGAGCGTGTCAAGGAGGTCCCAGATCTCTATGGCGTGTCTGTGCAGGGAGCGCACGTTGAGGAGGATGCACTTCAGGGCTTCGGTGTTGTTGCCGTTCGGTGCGGGGGCCGTGGGGGTACGGTCGGAGGTGAAGGATTGGCGGCAGTGACAGCAGGAGAACTGGCCGTGGGTGGTGTTCGGCGTTGACCGCTGGCAGTTGTTGTTCCCTCCGGGGTTGAGTGCGAGGAGGGCAGCGGAGTGGTAGCGGCGGGAGGTTGCATATCCAGGGTTCCTGGCACTGGCCGCGGGCGGGTCGCGGGCGGGCACAGACGGGCTTGACTTTGGCGCGCCTTTGGCGCAGCCGATGCGCGGCCACCATTAAGTAGGGGAGGGGGAAGGGAAGCGCGGGAACCAGCAGGTGGGGAGGGTCCACGGGGGCAGCAGCGGCGGGAAGGGCACGGAGAGCAAACGGGCACAGAAGACAGAGAAAACGGCTAATTGACACACAGGCACAGGTACAATGACAAGACAGGCACAATAGAAAATACAGTGAGGAGGCTAGAAGGAAGACAGAAAAACGGGCACAGAAAGACAGAAAAGCAGCACAAACAACAGAGACAGTCAGCAGCGGCCAGCAGAAGAGCAAGGCTCGCCCACTGGACCACCAAGGATGAGGCGCAGGCAGGAGCCTGCGGGTGGAGGAGGGCCTCGAACACCTACCTGACCAGGCAGAGCACAGTGCATGGAGCAGCTGCACTTAACAGCGGATCTGCGGAAGGGGAGAGCAGGTCCCTGACCAGGAGGTCAGAGGTGCTGGCGCTCCCTCGCAGCGGCTGCCATTAAGTAGGGGAGGGGGTAGGGAAGCGCGGGAACCGGCAAGGGGGAGGGGCCGCGGGGGCAGCAGCAGCGGGAAGGGCACGGAGAGCAAACGGGCACAGAAGACAGAGAAAATGGCTAGTTGACACACAGGCACAGGTACAATGACAAGACAGGCACAATAGAAAATACAGTGAGGAGGCTAGAAGGAAGACAGAAAAACGGGCACAGAAAGACAGAAAAGCGGCACAAACAACAGAGACAGACAGCAGCGGCCAGCAGAAGAGCAAGGCTCTCCCACTGGACCACCAGGGTGGAGGAGGGCCTCGAACACCTACCTGACCAGGCAGAGCACAGTGCACAGAGCAGCTGCACTTAACAGCGGAGCTGCGGAGGGGGAGAGCAGGTCCCTGACCAGGAGGTCAGAGGTCTTGCTCCTCTGGCAATGCCTGCCACTGCCAATGTTGCTATAGTGACCTTCTACTAGTAATGTATGCAGATGCTTATGTTGCTATAGCGATCCTTCTTCTGGTAATGCCTGCAGTTGCTAGCTTTGTTGTGGTCAACTTTTCTCTGGCTGTGCCACCATGACCGCATGCTTTTCAATTGCAGCCGCTGCACCTTCACCATAGTGCCCTCCAGCCCAGCAAAGACAGAGGATCCCTCTCCGTCCTCAGCAGCACTGTGTGCTCTTGCTCTGCATCTCCTGCGATTGGTGTTTCTACGCTGCAAGTTGGACTGATCACTTTGAGGCTGTGCCTGCTCATCTGGCCTTGACTGTGGCTCTTCTTGGATGTCTTCCCCTTCTACCTCCAACTCCTGTAGTGGAGCCACAGTGTACCTGCGTGGTCTTGGTGCAGGAGTTGTTGGTGTTGTGGTGTCTGTCTCTTCTTCCCCTGCCTGTTCCTGGATCTCCTCTGGCTCATCTATTGGTGTGTCTTCACCCTGTGGCGCTGGTTCATCTGTGAATATAACAAAACTACGTATTGTGTGTCCTGCTTTATGTTATTTGAAAATGAAATGTACTTGGTTTGGTATACCAAAATGGTGTGTTTTAATTTGTTATTTACTGGTGGGTCTCAACTGCGGCTATGTTGCTTAGAATCATTGTTTTCCTATCTTATGTGTCTGACTGCATCTCCCATGATGCATTGCTGGGTGGTAACCAAAATGTGGACTGGAGTGGGAATTTAACTTTTTTCATTATGTTATTTCTACGTGGTTTTTTTGCGAGTCATGGGGGAGGTGTATTTTAACATGCATCCTACCTTGGCTGGTGTTGGCTGTGGCTGAGCTGTCGATGTCTGCCACATCCCTGATGGATTCAGGTTGTAGAGTTGACTCCACCAAGTCCTCAAGAGGGGTGGACGCTGGCTGTGTTGATGGTCCTCCACCCGTCTTCTTGGCGTCCTTAAGCCTGCTTGCCACCTTCTCCCTTGCCCTTGAGCACAAGTCGTTCCAGCGTTGCGTAGGTCTTCTATGGAGCGCTGTGTGACCCTATGGCATTGACTTTGGCTTGGATGTCCAGCCAGATCTTCCTCTTCTCTGACTCAGGGATGTGTAGGGATTTTTTCCCAAACAGTTGCTCATGGCTCTTCACCATTTCCTCAATTAGGACCTCCAATTCTTTTTCACTGAACTTTTGCTTTCTCTTGCGTCCTGCAGCCTCCTTTGCCTTCTCCTGTGAAGCAATGCTGTGTATTTGTGCCTGTCTCTGCACTCTGGGGGGGATATTCACAAGAATATGCGCTAAACATCTCCAAAAAATGTTAACGCAACTTTACACATCGCAGTCCATCGCGGGAAAATAACCCGGTGTTAACCTGGAATTCACAACACGGCGGTACCATGCGATAGTCTTACGAAAACGCGGCCAATGTCCGCGATACAACCACCGCGACGGAGTCAAAAACACAAACTCCAACACCCAAAAACGTGCGATGAGTCCATTCGCGATGAGGAAATCAGCGATAAGCAGCACCAGACCTGCCATACACACACGGCAGGCGGGAAAATCACAAAAGGAGAAAAAACACACAAACACAAAATGACCAACACCGAAGCACCATGGAGGCAGCCGGAGCAGGCGCAGAGGACGAGCGCAACCCCACAAGCACCCCGGACGACCAGCCCGGGACCTCGGTGACAGGGAAGGGGAAGGACAAGAAGAAGAGGAAGACGAAGTTTAGTCCGCAGGAGAATAGGATCCTGGTCACGGAGGTGATAGAACACCATCAACAACTGTTCGTGTCATTGGGCACCAAAAATGGATTATGGCGGTCCATCGTGGACAAGGTGAATGCCGTCGGAGAGCACAAGAGGTCAATGAGGAGGTCAAGAGGTGATGGATTGACATCAAGCGCAAGACCAAGGAGAAACTCGCAGGCAACCAGAAGGCAGCAATGCAGACTGGAGGTGGGAGCCCAGCGCCACAGCTGGAGCTGGATGACATGGGGGAGCTGGTGTCGACAGTCATCAGTGTGGAGACCGTGGCAGGAGTCGGGGCCCCGGACACTGCTCGACATGACACAACACAACGGCAACAGGGTGAGTAACCACCAGGTACTGGGGGGACGGGGGGAGATGGCCACAATGGCACAACCAAGCACAACCAAGCAGAGCACAGTGCACACCCACAATGACTCTGGATCATGGCCCTGATCTACACACTGTCACAATGTACATTGCCATGCTGTCTGAATGTCAACATGTACCATGCGGCCACATACATGTGGACACATTGTAACACAGCATCTCCCCTTCACATTGCAGGGGCACCGTCAACGCCACCAGCAGAGCAGTCCCAGCCACTCTTCACTGATGACGAGGAGGACACCACCAGCATCGACACCCAAGCCCTCCAAGACATCATGGAACTCATCCGCCAATCACCTCCAGGACCAGGGCAGCCCAGCTGCATCGAGGAGACCCAACCCACTCCACAAACCACCCAGCAGGAGGCACCTACAACCCCGGCTGTCTCCCAAGACCCCCCTGAACAACACATGGCCTTCCAACGCCGTGTGTTGGAGGGCCAGAGGGAGATGGCTGAGCAGGTGCGGGTGGGGTTCGACCTCATGGCTACCAAACTGGATGCCATCCATGGGTGTCTGAGTCCCATCAGGGACCACCTCCAGTCCCTAGCGGACACCCACACGCCGCTCCATGGTCTCCAATGAGCCCTGGCTGACATCGCTGGAGTCATGACTCGGAGACAAGAACACCTGTCCGCTCAGAGTGGCTTCAGCGATCTCAGCCGTGAGATGTCACACATGCGGAGGCTCATGGAGGACATGGTGCGGATGGAGGCGGAAAGGATGGCAGCCACCGCTGCACATCAGCGAAATGTAGCTGGGATCTACCATGCCCGGCATGTCCTCATCATGGCATTGCTGCCACAAGGCATGGCGCCGTTGAATGCTGCTGCCCCTACACCATCCACATCTCCGCCCCCTGGTGTGTCCGTGCCTCACAGTGCGGCAGACATTTCCACTCCGGCACCTGATGTGTCACTGCCACACAGTGTGGCCGACAATCCACCTCCGGCCCCTGATGTGTCAGTGGCACACACTACTGCAGCCGGAACTGCACCACCCACAGGTGGGGCAGGGCACACATCCGAGGACGAGGACCTGCCTGGCTTTGGGATCAGAAGGAGGCACTAGCATTCATTTCCGCCACCTGGCCTGTTTCTCCTTGGGGCCGCACATGGCCCCATGACCTTCCACTGACCCCCGATACAGTCTACGGCACTCACCTTGGACCGCGACATGGACTTCCATATCCTGTTTGGTGACCAATGACACGGCGACCAGACTGCGGACTGTACTCTTCCTCATCCTCTGTACTTGTCATTCCCCGATGGACTCTGGCTGGCCCTCCACGGGCCCATATTGTGAAGTGGGGTTGGCATGGCCCTGTACTGCTCCAGCTGCTAAACTCCACTGGATGTGCAATAAACATTCAGTAACGCACTGCTGTGTCATGTCTTTCATCATTCAAGTATGAATGTGTGGATGAATGTAGGGTCAGTGATTCCCCCTAACGTCAATGATGCTCATCTAGTGGGATTCCAGTCACAGTGTGCTACATTGCCGATTGCGTTGCGGGTGCCGTAGACACCACAAAAGGGACACATACATTAGTCACTTCCTTGTCCGGACATGGACTGCACCACGCCCAGAGCCCCCGAGTCATTGTTGCAAGCCCTGCGCTGGCCCGGCGTACGCCAGGACAGACCACTCCGCTTACGCTCTGAGGGGGGGGGGCACATAACCACATGTCACAGGTTTACACGCTAGTGGTCTGCAGGTCGCTGGTCTAGTTGTCAGCATGTCGCGGCCACTCCCTGAGGGCAGGTTTGCACACACACCACAGCCATCCAGCGCAGGCATCACAGGCCATGTGACCCCGAGTATATAAGGGGCCGGCAACGTCACATTCCCCACTGCCGGAGGTGACTGGATGACGGATGTACCACGGGGCTCAATCATGAAGGGCCCATGAGTTGTTGCGCACAGGGTTAGTGGCACCCGAGGCCTTGCTGCCGCACGGGCTTACCACCAAGTGGCGCTGACTGGGGTTGCACAGGGTTAGTGGCACCCGAAATTGCTGAGCGGGTGTGCAGCCTGCGATGATGACGTGTGCAGTGATGTGGTCTCTGCCATTGATGCCTCAGGACTCAGTTCCATTTGTGGGACCTGCTGGGCCGCGGTGCGGGTCCGCATGATGTGGAGCATGCCATGGTGGTGGGACCGGGGCCTGGAGCTTGCACGGGCGCGTGGTGTGCCCACTGGTGGACACACCATTGGCGGCAGGTGAGCAGTGGGTCCAGGGTGCGCAAGGGCGGACACCCAGCACTGGCTCTTGTGTCGTGCACTGTATGTGTTTGTCCGGGGGGGGCCTGGGAGTGGTGGCGGTGGGTGTTGTGGCCCTCTTGGGTCTCCGTGCTGCATGATCATTGTCTCCATGGCATCTGTGGGTCTTCAGATGTGGCTCCGGCCTGGGCTCCCTTTCATACTGCAGGTAGTCGTCCTTCTTAACTTCAGCAGAAGGCAGGTGTTAAATCCCGGCTGCTACCGCGGCTTATCGCCTGTTTTTGTTTCGCATCGCAGATCTGGCAGTTCGTTGGGAAAGTGGTGTAGTGGTGTTTTTGTGTGTTTTTGCACGGGAACGCCTACTCTGCATCTCATTAGGGTTAGTTGGTGGTGTCACCCATGGAGGTAAATGTTGAGGCAGTTATCGCGGGAATACTTGTGTTGTCTGCAGTTTGCAACCGCTTGTGAATGGGGTGTTAAATCTATCACCACTTTTGTTGCGTTAAGTTGGCGATAACTCGGAGATAAGTCCTTGTGAATATCCCCCTGGATGTTCTCCTGAGTGGTGTGCTCCTGCTCTCAGCCTCCTACACAGCCTCAGGCACTCAAAAACAGTATGGGGAAACTCACTTCCTGGTTGTGAGGTCATCAAGCTGCATTGGAATAGCAGATTTGCAATTTTGCGATTTTTTAAATTTTTTTATTTTGCGAATTCTCTTTTGCAGAATCGCTAATTGGGAATCTGTAGTTGCGAATGCGAATTTTACTGATTCGCTATTTTTTAGCCAATTTTTCCTGCATAGCATTTAGCGATTACCAAATAGCGATTCGGTAGTAATCGCTATTTGGGAATCGCAAAATGCTTTTTTGATACATCTGGCCCTTAGCATATGAAGATTACTCTGATTTAGATTATGAAGCAAGAGAAATAATCATTCCTCCAGTTTATCACCACTACAAATGGCATCTTGCTTGCTACTCGTTCCGTGAAAGGTATCTTTTTCTAGCATGGTCCGTGACAGAGACCCCTTCCCACCATGGTCCTATATCTGGTTTGCTACTTGCTATTATGGATTATAATGAGGATTAGAATTTTAATTTTTGCTATTGATACCAGGGAACTACATTCCTGAAAAAACAGTGCTGTCTCCCGTGGATAAAGAATTGTAACCGCATTCTACTTCTCACAGAACAAAAATGAATAATCATGAGGTGAAAATGACTGCACATCCTGTGTTGGATGGTGTTGTTTGGGAAAAGGTTCCATATCAAATAATGGCTCTGACAGAAAATCTTCAGATTCCCTATGTTTAGAAAACCACCTTGGATGACATTACAATTCCTGGCCCTTTTGCCAATTCATGAGACATAAATGCTGGTAAACAATTAATGAACAGTTTGAGTTCACATACTTCATTGGACAGTGAAAATCCCTATCTAAATGTGGAAAATCATCATGTTTTTCTTTATTTTCAGCATTGTAGACACTACTACATTCATAGATCCAACAGCCCCAGAGAAATATACAATAAGATAATGTGCAAGCATTTTTGGACCCTGCCCATATATAGTCCTTCAAATTTCCAGAAAATGTTTGCTTATTTCAGCAGTGATGACAGGTCTGATCTGTCTGCATTTTATTATTCCCAGCACCCAGAAAAGGTAAAATTGATCCTGATCATGAATCAGAGATTTATTTTTTCCATGTAGTTAATTAATTCATTTGTAGAACAATGTCATGCGTATTGTGAAGAAGACAATATTAATAACAAATTGTGCATGGGGGACTAAGTATTGGCAAATTAAGGGCACTGATACCCTGTTTAGGGCATGCATGATTTCCAGATAAATTACCTTTCTAAACAAGACAGTGCTGGAAAACACATGCATGAGCTCTGCATCATCTTTTAAAGATTTGAAGACACCATACATAGCAAAAAATTATTTAGAACACTGCAGGTTTAAAATTGAAGGGAAACATTACTGTAATGATTTATCTGAAATGGCACAGAATGGAACATGCAATTTAACTTTGTTTGGTGCAGATAGAATAGCTTTATGGCCAAGAGGTACTGATTGTCCCATGACTGTGACTACCTAAAGTGTAGAAAAAGTATGTCAGAGATCTGCTTTTTTACATTTCTTCGGTACCCCCCCATGTATTATATGTAATCAATTATTTAGGACCATGTTTTAAATGCAAGTGCACAAATACCAATGTTATTCAACTATTTGTTGCAATGCCATGTGATAGTCATATTTTATTTTAAAGTAGTTTGAATTGCATTTCTAGTTATTGTTTTGAAACAATGAACAACGTTTTCTAGAACTTGCTATCTTGATTTCTCTGTTATTGATCTTTTACAGAATGCATGTAGGTGAGAGGTTAGAGAGGCTTCATTAATAATGGTTTATTCTGAGGATGTTCAACAACATGCAGACAGAGTATATAAACTGGAATGAAGAGTTTTTAGATAGAGAGGAACTTTGCTACAAGGATTTAAGGCTAAAGGTCATATGGTAGCTGTGAACACCTTTTCTTGCTGCAGACTACAGAGAAGGCTAATCCAGTTCACCATGCAGCTCGGTTTATCTGTCAGACTCGAGGACCTAGTCACTGGAATGCTGAGGCAGGAACAGCAGCTGCAGTCTCTTTATTGAACACGGATTCTATTGTTCAGAAGGGTATGCAGGTATGAACCATCTATGAAACTTGAGTGGTCCTCTTTTTGATTCTAAGTTTAGCTTAATCAGCCAAGAGAAGGGAGGGGTGGGAGATGCTGCAAAACCCCACAATATTGTCACGATATTACATTATTTTCTATTGTTTTGCCTGCTGACAAATTTAATTACCACTGTTATATTTTTTTTGTAATTACTACTATTCATATTGTGGGCACTATATTTTGGTCACCATACTTTCATTTCAATCTTGAAAATATACTCTTATCTTCCTAGCATTCTTGAGTGTTTTATTCCTGAAGAAAGAGGGTTAGGCTTCCACAAATTATCCCTGTGATGTGTCTTAGGAATGACAATTACCAGAGGCGCACCTAGACCTGAACTTCGAGGGAGACTAACACTCCCAGCAATGGGGCAGGGCAAGCATTTCCAGAAATGGGGTCAGAGCTAACCTCATAGCCACTGTATGAGGTAAATGGTGTTAAAGTGTGCAGTTTACAAATATTGGACAAACCTGATATTATAACAAACATATTTTGTATAGATTTCACACAGTTCTGAGGCTTCAGCTCATTGCAAGTCCACAAAACGTTTCCTGACCCATTGTTGGCTGAAGGTACAGGTTTAGGTTACCCAATGACATGTTGTAAAATATTCATGGGTAAGGCTGCCCTTACGTGCAGGTATAAAAATATTAGACTTAGTAGTAGTGCTTAATTTGAGCCGGTAGTTGCAGGTGAAGCCCACTGGCACTCATTTTCAGGGTCCCTCACATATTTCCCCTTGTCAGACTTTGTTGCAAAACAAGAGAGAGAAAAACACAAAAGGGAAACGGGAGGAAAAGAAAGATGGCAAATTTGTGACAAATAAAAAAGCAAAGATGAAAGATAACCTGCAAGAGTGAGATAAAATTGCAGGCAGTGCCCTGTGGTGGATGAAAGTGGCACAGGGTAGAATCAAGTCTAGGCAGACTTGGTATTTAGGTCTCACAACATTTGAAATTACCAGGTACAGGCTTCTGAGCAAGACTTTGGGCCCTGCGTTAATTATTTTACAAATTATTGACTGCTTAGTGGTTTACCACACATTACGTTGGAGTGTGTGACTGGTAAGTCACAGATTCGATTCACAAAATACCATTCCTTTGTTCGGAGTTTATTGTATGCAGTGAGTTGGTAATATTGCTGCCTGTATATGTACTGCCACACACCTGTGCTACACTAAATAAAAATCCAATAGTTATTGTTACCTTGCAACATTGAGCAGTTCCCGTACATGCACCATATTGAGCCACATCCATGCAGGAATGTACCAGGCTGGTATTGACAAGCTGGCAAAATAAAGTTGCTAGTACAAAGTATTATGGGCAGAGGTGCCAGCTTCGATGGCAGAGGTCTAGCTAGAATAGAGATGCAAAGTTATTTTGTTAGGAAGATTGGTCCAATTCCCTGTATAGATGGAAATAAAGGTAAAGGAGAAGTCAAGGTTAGGCATTCTGGCTCTCCATTTGAATTGATTGTAGTGTTTAAATCATCCCACGTGGAAGTCAGTGCTGCCTTTGTGCCACAACCATATCCAAAAGCTGATTTAGTAATCTGAGAGAAGGTTACTGTTAGAAATGGGGGTCTCTAGTTGGCAATGGTTTGCACCTTTGTCCAAGTAGGGACCCTTCTTCCTAGTCAGGGTTAGGGGGATACACTTCTAAAATAACCCCTGCTCACCCCCTTGTTAGCTTGGCACGAGCAGACAAGCTTATCTCGGAGGCAGTGTGTAAAGCATTTGTGCACACATACAGTAATACAGTGAAAAAACTACAAATGGACACCACACCAGTTTAGAAAAATAAGTAATCTTTATCTAAACCAAACGAGACCAAAACGACAAAAATCCACAATACAGTTATTAGGATATGACTTTTAGAGGGTAAAAACTGTTTTGTACTTAGCAAACTATAGATGCAATACTTTCAACACAAAGTACCTTGGATGCGTCACAATCAGAAGCAAAAACAGCCACAGGGAAGGTGATGCATTGAGTCCTTATGCCCAGGGAAGGTGATGCGTCGGTTCCTTACTCCAGGGGAGGTGATGTGTCAGTTTCTTACTGTGTGGGGAGGTGATGCGTTGGTTTCTTACTGCGGCCCCGGTGTCCTTGTAGACTTGGCACCCCGATGCGATGCATGGGGATCGGGATGCGTCGGTTCTCAATGCGGCGGCAGCAACGGCGCTGTGTTGGTTTCTCCAGCCGCTGTCTCACGATGCGTTGGTTCTTGCAGCCGCACAGCAGGGCCTGCATCGGAATTGGTGCGGTGATCTCGGACTCCGGAGATCGGTGCACGGGATTCGGCTTGTGTCGATTTCTCTGGCCGCGGGCAGGCGCTGCGACAGTTTCTTCGGTGAAACTCTGCGGATGTGTTGCGCTTCTCGTAGTTCCCTCTCTTTTCCAGCTCCCAACAGCAGGAACAACCTCCAGAGGCCCAACTCAGCAACAGGCACCTCTTGGCAGGTCAGAACTCCCAGCAAGGAAGTTCAGGGGAGCTGGTGGTGAAGTCTTTGTGGCCCTGAGATTCCAGAACAGGAGGAAAGCTCTATTTCAAGCCCTTGGAGATCTTCTTCAAGCAGGATACACAGCACACAGCAAAGTCTTTGTCCTCTCCTTGGCAGAAGAAGCCACTGCAGGCTAACCCCAGACAGCACACAGCAAAGGGGCAGTACTTCTCCTTCAGTTTTCCCAGCTCTTCTCCTTGGCAGAGGTTCCTCTTGAATTCACGAAGTAATCTAAGGTTCCGGGGTCTGGGCCCCAATATTTACACAGCATTTCTCTTTATTCTCCTGTGGCAGAGAGGCTCTGTGCTCACTGAAAACCAATTCTGTCCTCTCTGGTCCAGCTTTCCGGCAGTAGGTGGAGACAGCATTGTGTAAGACAGAGCAGGCCCATTCAGGTGAAAGGAAATCTCCTCCGCCTCCTCTAAATGCAGCCCAGGTTTATTCAGCCCAGCCCTGACTCATCCAGGAAAGGCAGGCCACACCTCAACCCCCCAGTGGCTGTCTACAGTGAATGCACATCCCCAGCCCCTGTCACTCCAAAGCCAGACAGTCAATCCACAAACCAGCAGATGCAAACAGGATGGCTAAGCAAGAAAATACTTGTATTTTCAAACATAGAATGTTATGTTATGTTATTAACATTTATTTCGCGCACGGCTACTCAAGAGTGTCCCGGCGCGGAAGCCAAATGAAAACGGTGAGTTGCTGAAAGCAACTGCAAATTAGATAAACAGCAGGGTTTTTAGCCGTTTCCTGAACAGCCTAGGGTCTTCAGTGTTACGCAGCTCGATTGGGAGGGAATTCCAAGCTTCTGCTGCCTTGAAGGAAAGGGAGCTGCCCCCATTCTTGTAAGACGAAAGCAGGGGATCACTGCCAGACACTGCGAGGCTGAACGTAGTTGTCTTCGTGGCGCGTAAAAGCTAAAACGTTTCCTAAGATAGAGCGGGCCAGATCCATGGAGGGCTGCATGGGCCAGAGTAAGGGCTTTCAATTTGACTTGTTGAGCCACGGGGAGCCAATGCAAATCATGCAAATGTTGTTTTATGCTTGACCTTCCCGGGATGTTAAGCAAAGCTCTGGCCACAGCATTTTGTATTACTTGCAGTTTCTTCAACTGGTATCCTGGCAAGCCAATGTACAGTGCGTTAGCATAATCGATGCATGTGAGAATCAGGGCGCGGGTAACCATTTCCTTGGCTGCCCTGGGTAACACGGGTAAGAACTTCCTAAGGGATTTCAGTGTGCCAAAGCACTGTCCTGCTAATTTCTTTATCTGCGTGGAGAACCGGAGATCTTCATTAAACCAGACCAGGTTCTTGACTGGTTGACCCGCAGAATTAGGTAGAGGATAGTCTGCCGGCCAAAGTGCCTCCCTAAACTGCGGAGGAAAGGACCCATACAAAAGAACCTCCGACTTGTCCTCGTTACACTTAAGCTGAGCAGATGCGAGCCATTTAAAGACGGCTGTAAGACAGTCTTTGGCCCGGGATGTGTCATTTTCCCTCCAAGTGAAGAGGAGCTGGGTATCATCCGCATGAATGTAAAAATCATCCTTATTAAAAGATGCATCTTTATATTCTGAGTTCAGGCATACTAAGCTTTACCTTCCTATCTTGTCCCAATGGAAAGTTATATTTATAAGGTGTTATAAATAAACTCCCATTCTATCCTATGGGACAGATAGCCTTTCAATAGTGAAAAACAAAATTCACTGTAGTTCACTATAATGACCTGTTACACACATCAGCACATGTCCTACCTTTCACATACACTGCACCCTGCCCACAGGGGTACCTTGGACCTACCTTAAGGGGGACGCACATCTAAGAAAAGGGAAGGTTAGGGATTGGCAAATGGGTGCACTTGCCAGGTCGACATGGCAGTACCAAACTGCACACAGACACTGCGGTGGCAGGTCTGAGAACCTTTTGCAAAGCTGATTGTGTGGGTGGCACAATCAGCGCTGCAGGCCCACTAGCAGTATTTGACTTACAGGCCCTGGGCACACACAGTGCACTATACTAGGGACTTAGTAGTAAGTCAAACAAGCCAATCATGGAAACACCAATCCATATCCACAATTTACAGAGGGAGCACTTGCACTTTGGCACTCATCAGCAGTGGCAAAGTGCCCAAAGCATCTAGACCAGCCAAAACAAAGTCCAGCACACAGCACAAACACAGGAGACAGAGACGAAAATACAGGGGAAAACCAAGCCAAGGATGCCAGGTCTAACAGTTACTTTCTTTGATGAATGCAGATTTTTGTCTTGAAGCCAATCTTTCAATCTTTTTGCCTAGAAACAATTGGTTATTGACCAGAAGTTAGAAGGAGACTTTGTTAGAAGGCCTCTTTGTTTTAGGGAATAATTATTTTGGGAATGGCCAAGCTTGGTCTACACCCACATGTTGGTTACCTTAAGTACAATATTTGATTGGGCAGAAACCGTGTGCAGCCATTGAGAAACAATGCTTTCCGTACTCCTGTTGGCTCCTGAGGGGAGTTCAGCCACCTAAAAAAAATCATAATGTGGCAGTTTCCAATGGGAAGACTCCTTTACCATGTGGTAATTGGATTGGCTAATCATATTCCTAAGGCATCATGACATGCTCATTGTGTGCATTAACTACACTGCAAGCCATGTTTTTATGTGATGTTCCAAATTAATATGACAAATTATCTCTCTGAAGAGACCTGGCTCCATCCATCCCCAGCCATCGCCCTTGGCACAACATTTCTGCGGATCAGCTTGTCGACTCTTTAACTAGATCCAGACTAACAGCAATATCGGACCTTGACACAGCAACAGAATGTTATCATCAATGGGTCAGTTCAAGTATTAACAGTCTTGCTCTTTTTAAATGTGGTAACAAAAACAGATCCCTAATATGGGAACATTGGTTTGATGAGGAACTTAGAATCCATAAGCAATTATGTAGAAGATTATAAAGGAAATGCCGGGCCAACTACTGCATAGAGGACAAGATCATATATAAAGCAGCGATGCAATCCTACAAAAAACTGCTGACTAAAGCTAAGTCTAACTACTTTATAAATAAGATCAGATCTGCCATTAACACCCCTAAAATACGTATCAACATTAGGGAGGGAGCAAACTCAGCCACCGAAGTGCATGAACCTTATCAGCATAGGAGCGGTATTCTACAATCTTTCACCCCCCTCACAGACGAACAGGCTGTGGACCTGTTTATCAAATTAAATCAGGGTCACCTCTTGACCCTTGCCCCCCTCCAGAGTTTTGCATTTGGCCTCTGATGTCGTCCCTTGTCACCTCTTATCTATTTTTTACTCAGATGTTCTCTTCAGGATATTTTCCCAAAATGTTGAAAATAGCATCCATTCTTCCTCTTCTTAAGACACCGAATCTGGATGTAAACAATCCCAGTAACTATAGACCTATTTCTCGACTTCCTTTCCCCGCTAAGATGGTGGAAAAAGCCATGAACACTGAGCTTTCGCTATTTATCTAGGAACAAGATCTACTGGATCCATCACAGCTTGGCTTCAGAAGCCAGCACAGTTGGCCCAGAACACAGCCACAGAATATATACAAAAACAGTGGATAGTGGAGGCAATGCTGCCTTAATTTTGTTAGACCTCTTGGCAGCGTTTGACACAGTGATTCATAGCCTTGTTATCAAATGCCTTTATTCTCTATGCATAAGGGGCAAAGACCTCAAGCTTCTGCAATCATTTCTTTCAGAAAGAGAACAATTTGTTGAATCAAATGGCCCTAGCTCTTCTTCTTTTACACTACCTTGTGGTGTACCGCAGGGATCAGCACTGAGCCCATCTCTTTTCAATGTATATGCAACACCTTTAGCGTCACTGATTAAATGTTTTGGTTTCTCAGTAGTCTTGTATGCTGATGACACCCAGATTGTGGTGTCAGTCACTGAAGATTTAGAGAGGACTGCCATTTGTTTCCATGATTGCATGCAACAGATTGGGAGTTGGATGTCAAATAACTGTCTGAAGCTGAACGCGGATAAAACCGAGTTTCTTCTCTTTGGCAATCATCCATCTTTCTGGTCTCCCCTCCCGACCCCTGTTGCCAAAGCGAAAAACTTGGGAGTTCACTTTGATGAGAAACTTTACTTTGTTAGACATGTAAATGCTATCACCTCCTCATGTTTCCTAATGCTTAAATCACTTAGAAAATGTTTCTCTTTTATTCCTTTGGATTTGCGTAAGGCGGTGATCACTGCACTCATCTTTTCTAAAATTGACTATTGCAGTGGGTTGCTCTTAACTGCTCACAAGAAATCTCTGCATAAGCTGTAGATGGTTCAAAATGCGGCAGCAAGATTACTTCTGGGGATACCAAAATATCAGTCGGTCTCCCAAACTCTTTCCTCACTCCACTGGCTCCCGGTGAAAAAGTAGGTGGAGTTTAAATCTCTTTGTATCGCCTTCAAGGCCATTAACCATGAGGGTCCAGCATCTATTAGACAGCTTTTCCAATGGTACACCCCTTCCAGACCTTTAAGATCTTCTTCTCTGGCTAATTTGGTCATGCCCAAAGTCAAGAAAGCCACCTAGGGAGGCAAGAGCCTTGTGGTGGCAATGGCCAAATTATGGAATTCAATGCCTCTTAGCCTAAAAAACACAACCAATGTACAAACCTTACGTAAGGCCCTTAAGATATGGCTGTTTAATAAATAGATAGGCCTGCACTGTCTCTTCATGGTTTCTGCTTCCCTTGGGTCTGTTACATTTTTTTCTATTTTCATCTGCCAGAATTTCTCAGCACCTAGACACCCAAGGGTAGTAGAGCGCTTTATAAATCATAATTTCATTTCATTATTGATTGGCCAATCCTAAAAGCGAATAACGGTTTTCAATACGGATGTTCCCTCATTCAAAATGGGTGTGTCATCTGCATTAACTTTGCAAATGCATCTGTGCAGGTTTTTTTCTTCCCCATTTATGTTTAGGCCGTGGAGAATAAGTAACAGGTTCTGCCTTTCAATCCCAGTACTCCGATGGACATGCCTGTTGCTGCAGCCCCAACATGTCTCATGCTGATCCTTCCTGCTGAATCAATGAACTGCCTCAGTTTCCTCTCCCAGCTGCAGCCACCTGCACACATGCAGCTCCCTGAAGCCATGTGAGCCAGATTCACAGTTACTGGGATAGCCCGGACCACAAGACTCAATTTTGACTATAAATTGAGAAAAAGTACAGGTAGGTTAAGAGAGCAACAGGCTTAGCCACTGTTTAAATGTAAGCAATTATATCCATTTTACGATTAGACAATGCTGTTATTTCACTGCTAAACCTCTGCTCCTGTTCTTTTTGCAGAGACAGTGCACACTAAAGTCTTAAACTGTCCCCTCTACACCCTGCAAATTCTGCTCACTAGTGCAGGTAAATATCTATGTAAGTGGTGGGGTGTGATGCTTACCCCAAATTCCAGAAAGCAAAACGAGTAAACAGATTTCTTGTAGGTGGTTTCAGGGAGAGTGGGCTTCTCCCCTGAGAATTATTTTAACTTTTGGGGTCAAATTTGCTAAAACACCACAGACCCTTAAAGGGCATTCAAGAAATATTCCTGTACTTTAATGGTGCACCAGGGAAACCTGGCCTCCTTAGGATTAGATCCCATTTTTTCAATTGTCATAATTCGGAAATTACTTCTACTATACCAAGGTCAGCATTTTTTCATGGGTGAGCCCCTTATGCCAAGGAGTACATACAATATGACAGTGCCAGAAATTAGCCATGGATTATTCAGCAATAATCATGAGTACCTCTAAAAACTCCCTCCGGTATACAAGGGTCAGCATTTTGCCATTGTACATCCCCGATAAAATGAGTATAAGTTCTCCTATGGCAAGAATTACCTCAAATATCAGTTCCAGCATTTTGCTATGGATCCACCCGATATGCTAATGTTGGAAAGTGGATTATTGGTTGGGGCAAATGTATATCTGCCACTGGCAATAAGGGTACTAACACAGTATAGGGCTCAGAATAGGTCTTAGAAAATTATTCCTATGCTCAACCCTTGGTAGCTTGGCTGCGAGCAGACAGGCTTAACTTCAAAGACAGGTATGTAAAACATTTAAAAACACAAATTCAGTAAATAATTAAGACACAATGCACAATAAAAATGCAACACCAATTTATAACAATAGGAAATATTTTTATCTTTAAAATGACACCAAAACAACAAAAATCCAATGTAGGGACCAGGACATTTGAATTTTCAAAGATTTAGCATTATCTAGCACAAAGAAACCTATAGCGCCTTATCGGGACATCTGGTCACGATAGACCAGGTCAAAGTCAAAGTTTCAGGACGACCGCGATGGAGCCCTGCTTGGCTACCCCTCGCAGTAGGTCTCGGTCAAAGTTTTTACCTTCTGACTTAGAAACTTTTCTGGAGCTTTTCTTCCTGGGGTCTCTTGAAGCTCTCAGCCAGTCCGGATTCGGTGAGGGTTCGCCGGATTGCCTTGCGACAAGCTCCCGGTCAAACTTATGGAAGTCTGACCTCCGGAGCATTCCAGCAGGACAAACCAAGGATCCAAGCTGACTCGCGGTTGAAGGCCGGTGGCTTGGCTATTGCTGTTGCTCCCAGTCACCTTTTCTTCGTTTGGACTTAGAAACTTTTACTGAGCTTTTTCTTGCGGGGTCCCTCGATGCTCTTCACCAGGCCGGATTCGGTGAGGGTCCACCGGCCTTGGATTTCGCCTACTCCCGGTCAAACTCTGCAGACCTACGGAGCTTTTCAGCGGGACGAACCTGGACGGCAGGCCGAATCGTGGTTGAAGGCAGGCGGATTGGCTGGCCAGGTTGAGTCGGTCCACTTATGGACCTTTTTCCCAAAGTTGCTCCAAACTTCTCCAAACTTCTGGAACTTCTTCCTGATGTTCCCCAAAGGATCCCAAAGGGTCTCAAACAAACTTCAAGGGTCTGGAAGCTCCAAGATGGTCCTTGAAAGTTGAGGACTTCAGTTTCCACAATCCACTTGGACAAAACCCTTACAAATCCACTGGTAGTGCTCCAGGTTGAGGTTTCTTGGTGGTGATGTTCCAGGTGAGCTCTGTGAACCTGTAGCTTGCAGGGAGTCCACTCTTTAGTCCTTTTACAGCAAGGTAGTCCATAGGGCTGTAGTTCTAGATGGTGCAGAAGGTACAATCTTCAGAGTGCAGGCCTTAGTGATTGCACATCAAACTTCTCAGCATGGCCCTTCTTGCTCTCTTAGGTTCCAAGCAGCAGATCTGGGAGGCTCTGCCCCTCTCACATACATATTCCAAGTTCTCTGGGTCAAGCAGGAGTTTACTCCTGTCCAATGGGGGGTAGGGTACCATCCAAAGGTATGACCACATCCTGCAAAGTGTTGCACTATTTTGTCCCAGAGTGCACCAATTCTTCCAAATTCATCGTGGCTGATTTTACAGCAGGGATAGAAGAGCTGGCTAAACATACCCCTAGGATGGCTAATCTCGATAGTCTCTCCCCCTTGCATCTGCTCATTCCTTCCTTAAGCCTAGCATTGGGCTGGGTTCAAAAGAGTAGCGTGGTAAATGACACTGGTGTCTTCCCCTTCCCTTGAAGTCCATTGTTTACGACTCCTCCCCCTGCTCCGGCATTCCTGTGGAACAGAGCACTATCCTCCCAGCAGAGCTGGTTAACCCCAGGGGCTCTTTATTACCTCTTCAAATGAGCCAGGCTAATCCACTTAACTCTGACCAATCAGGACAGACTACTGGAAGGCTGAATCTGGGCTTACAGACAAGAAAGTCTTATAACTTCTTGTCTGTACATTTTAGGAAATATTCAACGATATTGTTAGAACTGGGGGTCTCTAGTTGGCAGAGGTAGGTACCTTTGTCCAAATAGGGACCCTTGCTTCTAGTCAGGGTAAGGGGGTACACTCCTGAAATAACCCCTGCTCACCCCCTTGGTAGCTTGGCACAAGCAGACAGGCTTAGTTCAGAGGCAGTGTGTAAAGCATTTGTGAACACATACAGTAATCCAGTGACAACACTACAAATGGACACCACACAGGTTGTATTATAAAAATAAGTATCTTTTATATAGATTTACCACAAGACCATAAACGACAAAAATAATCCACAATACTGTACTTTAAAGAGGGTAGAATTAGCTTGAGTCTCTTAAAATTGAAATGCGACACTTTGAGTTAAATGTACCTGAGATGCGTAACGCAGGGCAGCGAAAAGTGTTGCAGGGAAGGTGATGCGGTAGTCCCTTACACGCAAGGACGGTGATGCGTTGAAGATCTGGTGCAAAAGAAACAAAGTGGCGTCTTCTTGAGGTTGCGACAACGAAGAGGTGATGCGTGCACGCCCGACGGCCGTGCGGCGATTTCTATGAGTCTTTGGAGCCACGACAGGCCCTGCGACACGCTTCCCTGGCGATGCGACGGCGTCTGATGCGAGGTCGACGATCTTCTCCTGGGATGCGGGGCGCGCCTCGTGTTGCGATGCGTCGGCATCTGATGCAAGGTTGATGCTCTGCCCCGGGGATGCGACGGCGTCTGATGCGACGGCGACACTCTTCTCCGGTGCTGCGAGGCGCTTCGAAGGATGCGGCGCGCTTCTTCGTGTTGAGTCGCGCTTCCAGCTCCCAGAGACACGCAAGTGTGTCAGAAGGTCCAAATTCCCAGCAAGGGAATACAGGGGGAGCTGGTGGGTGAAGTCTGTTGTCCCTGAGACTTCAGCAGGAGGCAAGCTCTAAAATCAAGCCCTTGGAGATCCTTCACAAGTTGATGAAAGTACACACACACAGTTCCCTTCTCCTTTCTTTGGCAGTCAGGCAACCACTGCAGGCAGATCCCTCTAGCTTAGGGATAGTCTTCTCCTCAGTTTCTTCTTGGTTCCGCTCCTCAGCAAAGGTTTCTTCTTGTTTCCCAAAAGTGATCTAATTTCCTAGGGGTCTGGGTCCCCTTTTTATACACCTTTTCTCTTTGTTCTCTGAAGGCAGAGAGGCTTTGCCTAGTCCAAAACCAGTTCTGGTCAGTCCTGGAGCACTTTGTTTACAGGACTCCTTCTTTCCTTTCAGAATGTGGGGCAGAGTGCTCAGCCGCCCGGCAGGGGGTGGAGCCAGCATTGTGGAAGGCAGGCACAGCCCTATTCAGACCCAGGTGCAACTCCTCCCTCCACTCTGGATGCAGATCTCTCTATTCAGCTCTGTGCTGACTCACCCTGTCTCCTGGAGTCCCCCAGCCCCTGTCACTCACAAACCCAGACAAGGAATACACAACCTAGCAGAGGCTGACTTGGAAGGTTAGGCAAGAAAATACCTACTTTCTAAAAGTGGTATTTTCAAACACCGAATGTTAAAACCAACTTCACTAAAAGATGTATTTTATCATCCTGAGTTCAGGCATACTAAATTCGTTTTTCTACCAGGTTCCCTGGGTCAGTTAGGATTATAAGGTGTAATAATCAAACTGCCCATTCTGGCCTATGAGGAATAGGTAGCCTTGCAATAGTGAAAAACGAAAATGGCTGTAATTCACTATTAGGACATGCCCCACACACCAGGGCATGTCCTACCTTATACTTACAATGCACCCTGCCCTAGGGCCTACTTTAGGGGTGACCAACATGCAGTAAAGGGAAGGTTTAGGGACTGATAAGTGGGTGCACTCACCAAGTCGACATGGCAGCCCTAGGCTGCACACAGGCTCTGCAATGGCAGGCCTGAGACACATTTTACAAGCTGCTTCTGTGGGTGGCACAACCAGTGCTGCAAGCCCACCAGCAGCATTGGATTTACAAGCCCTGGGCACACTCAGTGCACTGTACTAGGGACTGACAAGTAAACCAATCATCCAATCATGGAGTCACTAATACATACATCAATTTACAATAGGGAGCACTTGCACTGTGGCACTGAATAGCAGTGGCACAGTGCCCAAAGCATCTAAACCAGCAAAAACAGATTAATAACATTGGAGGCATCATCAAAAAATGGAAGGGAGACCCACGCCAAGGATGCCAGGTCTAACACGTGTCCCCTCCAGCTGAGATGTGGGGAGAACTATCCTACCTCTAGGGAGTTCTCTTCACTAAGGCGGAAAAATCTGGACAGACCATCAGCATTGGCGTGTTCTGTACCAGGGCGGTGTTCCACCGTGAAGTCCATCCCCTGTAGGGAAATGGACCACCTAAACAGCTTTGGATTCTCACCCCTCATCTGCATCAACCATCTGAGGGGCCTGTGGTCTGTCTGAACCCGGAAGTGAGTCCCAAACAGGTATGGTCTCAGCTTCTTCAGCGCCCAGACCACGGCAAATGCCTCACGCTCAATAGCTCTCCACCTCTGTTCCCGTGGAAGTAACCTCCTGCTAAGGAAGGCTACAGGTTGGTCTAGGTCCTCCTCATTCATCTGTGACAAAACAGCCCCCACACCATGCTCTGAAGCGTCTGTCTGAATGATAAACTCTTTGGAGAAGTTGGGGGCCAGGAGCACGGGCGCCGTGCACATGGCTGTCTTCAAGGTGTCAAAAGCTTGTTGACAGGTGTCAGTCCAAATCACTCTCTTGGGCTGTTTCCTGGAAGTCAGCTCTGTCAAGGGTGCAACAATGCTGCCATACCCCTTGACAAATCTCCTGTAATACCCGGTGAGTCCTAGGAAGGCTCTCACCGCTGTCTGGGTCTTGGGGGGCTCTCAAGCCAGAATGGTATCTATCTTGGGCTGTAGGGGCGCCACCTGGCCGCTCCCAACCTGGTGTCCCAAGTACACCACGGAACCCTGCCAGATCTGGCACTTACTCGCCTTGATCGTGAGGCCTGCCCTCCGCAGAGCCATCAACACTTCCCATAGGTGGCGCAGATGTTCTTCCCAACTGGCGCTGAACACTGCGATGTCATCCAGGTAGGCGGCACTGAACTCTTCCAGTCCAACCAACACCTGGTTGACCAACCTCTGAAAGGTGGCAGAGGCATTCTTCATCCCAAAGGGCATCACCCGGAATTGGTAGTGCCCATCTGGTGTGGAGAATGCTGACCTCTCTTTTGCCCCATCAGTCAAGGCGATCTGCCAGTACCCAGACGTTAAGTCAAACGTACTGAGGTACCGGGCAGCCCCTAACCAATCTATGAGCTCATCAGCTCTGGGGATGGGGTGTGCGTCAATCCTGATGACGGAATTGAGTCCTCGGTAGTCCACACAGAACCGGAGTTGGGGTGTGGCACCAGGCGCGGCAGCCTTTGGGACCAAGACCACTGGGCTGGCCCATGGGCTGTGAGAGGACTCAATTACCCCCAATGCAAACATCTTGGAGACCTCTTCCTTGATGCAAGCTCTCACCCTGTCAGTCACCCTGTAAGCCTTGTGCTTGACAGGAAGACTGTCCCCAGTGTCCACATCATGGACGCACCAGTCAGTGACACTAGGAACCAGGGAGAACAGGTCAGAAAACTGCCCCAACAGTTGGCGACAGTCACCTGCTGCTCAGATGTCAGGGAGGTAGAGAGGTTCACACCCTCCACTGATCCATCTTGCTCTTGGGCTGACAGGAGGTCAGGAAGAGGCTCGGTCTCCTCCTCCATCCCAGCATCTGTAGCTAAGAGCATGCCCACTTGGGACCTCTCCAAGTGGGGCTTCAGGCGGTTGACATGCAGGACCCGCAAGGGGTTCCTGGGAGACCGCATGTCCACCAAGTAGGTAACAGGACTCTTGCGCTCCACCACCTCAAAGGGTCCGGTCCACTTGTCCTGGAGCGCACAGGGCTCCACTGGGGCCATGACCCACACTTTCTGACCAGGTTGAAGCTCGACCAGAGTGGCATTCTGGTCGTACCACCGCTTCATTTCCTCCTGGCTGGCTTCCAGATTTGCCTCAGCAAGTTGCCTGAAAAGCCTAGTTTGGTTCCTGAAGGCCAGCATGTAGCTAGATACATCCTGGGGAGGTTTCCTGGGAGATTGCTCCCAGCCTTCCTTGACCAAACTCAGAGGTCCTCTCACTGGGTGACCATACAGAAGCTCAAAGGGGCTGAACCCTAGAGACTTCTGGGGCACCTCACGGTATGCAAAAAGAAGGCATGGCAAGAGGACGTCCCACTTACGCCTCATGGGTTCTTCCAGACCCATAATCATGCCCTTCAGGGTCCGGTTGAATCTCTCAACCAACCCATTTCCTTGGGGGTGGTAAGGAGTGGTGAACTTGTACGTTACACCGCACTCCTGCCACAGGGACTTCATATACTTGGATATAAAGTTGGTACCTATGTCAGACACCACCTCTTGAGGGAACCCCACACGGGAGAAAATTCCCATCAGTGCCCGTCCCACCACGGGGGCCGTCACTGTCCTCAGAGGGATGGCTTCAGAGTACCGGGTGGCATGGTCCACCAAGACCAGGATGAACCTGTTGCCCATGGCTGTCTTGGGGTCCAGTGGCCCCACAATGTCAATACCCACCCGTTCAAAGGGGGTGCTGACTACAGGGAATGGCTGGAGAGGAGCCTTCTGCTTCCTCTCACTCTTTCCACTTGCCTGGCAAGTCTGACAGGTCCTGCAGTGAGTGGCGGCACTCCTGCGCATCTGGGGCCAAAAGAAATGGGTGACAAGCCTTTCAAAGGTCTTCTCCTGCCCCAGATGTCCTGCTAAAGGCACATCATGAGCCAAACCCAGTAGGAAGGCTCTGAAGCGCTGGGGTACCACCAGCACATGGGCTGACCCAGGCTCAGCAACCTTAGGCTCGCTATACAGGAGACCATTCACCCAGTAGATCCAATGTGATCCAGACTGATCACCTGCTGCCTGGTCTGTGGCCTGTTGCCTCAGACCCACGAGAGAAGGGCACTTGTTCTGCTCCTCGCAGAACTCCTCCCTGGAGGGTCCTCCATCTTGCTACCAATGGGTCAGCTCAGGCAGGTCCCCCAGTTCAGCTACCTGTTCCCCTGTAGGCTCCAGGGCATCCCCCTCAGGGTCAGCCTCCTCCTGGACTGTGGGAACTTCGGGGGCCGGTTTCCTGCGCCCCCTGCCTCTTCTCTCTGGCAGGCACCTGGGCCTCCCTCGCAGGCTCAAGGTCCTCTTGAACACCTCTGGCTGCCATGGACCGGGTGGTCACACACGCCCAATCAGGCAAGCCCAACGTCTCCAAATGAGCACTCCGCTCCACCTTAGCCCAAGGGGAGCTCTCCAAATCGTTCCCTAACAAACAGTCAACAGGCATGGCTGGCCTCACAGCTACTTGAAAAGTACCAGAGACCCCCCCCCCACTCAAAGGGAACCTGAGCCACCTTGCAATGGCTCTCTGTGTTGTCAGTGGCAACAACTGGATAGAATGCATCAGGGACCACCTGCTCTTTAGACACCAGGTGACACTTGACAGCTGTCACACTGGCTCCTGTGTCTCTCAGAGCCTCCACCCTATGGCCATTGATATTCACCCACTGCCTGTACTTCTTAGTGTTCTCAGGCAGTTGGGTCCTAGGGACCATCTCAGAGTCTCCTAATGAGACAAGGGACAATACTACAGGATCCTGCCCACCTTGGGCACCCATCTCCTCCCCAGGGCTACACTAGCCAACTGACGGGGGACTGCACCAGGGGGTGCTGGTTTTCCAAACAAAGAGCAATGGGGATCATTGGCCCTGTGGCCTAGGGCGCCACACTTGTAGCACACCAGGGGTCCCCTATGAACAGGTGGACCTGTCGGGGCCCCGTGCTTATTCTCAGGGGGAGGCTGGGAACCTTTCCCTTGGTTCCCTTGGGGTTTACTTTGGGGCCCTCTCTGGAACTCCCTCTGTTTACCCTTGTCCCCCCCACTCCTCTGCTGGGGACCTTGCCCACCCTTGGCGGAGTCTCCCACGTGACCCTTGTGGACCCGGGTGCTCACCCAGCGGTCCGCCTCCTCAGCAAGCTGCCTAGGGTTAGTCAGCCTACTGTCAATCAGGTGCTGGCGTAGCTCAGGAAAACAATTACTGGACAAGTGCTCCCATGCAATCAAATCAAAGAGCGCCTGAAAATCATTTGCTTTGCTACCCTTTATCCAACCATCCAAGGCTCTGCAAAAAAAAGTCACATACTCAACCCAGGTACTGCCTTCAATCTTCTTACAGTTCCTGAACCTCTGCCTATAGAGTTCAGGAGTCAACCCATACCTGGTCATCAATGCATTCTTCATGTGGCTGTAGGAATTATAAACTTCAGAGGGCAAGTCCAATAAAGTATCCCGCCCCTCACTAAGGGACCGACCCCACAACCCCGCTCCCCAATCCTTCTCAGGGACCCGGTGGGAAGTCATGGCTACCTCATAGGCCTTGAATTATTGCCCAATATCATCATTCTTAAAAAACTCCTTGACCACATCCTTAGGAATATACACCCTAGCCTCAAAAGGCATTGACGGTGCGCTGCCACCAGAGGGAGTAATCTCTAAGCTCCTAGCTTTCAAATCCAACTCCCTCACACTTTTTTCATGCTCAAGCTGCATTCTCTTTTCTTCCAGGGCTAATTTCCTAATTTCTAATTGCCCACTCATTTTGGCCAGCTCCAACTCATGCATCCTATTCTTGTCTCTGTCCTCCAGCTCCTCTGGGGACAGACCTCTGGCAGAAACACTGCTACCCACGGGGGAAGATGCTCTCCTCTCCCCTGGACCCACTGGCCCATCCAGCTGCTCATCTGCATTCTCAGCCCCTTCCTCATTCTCAGGGGTCTTCCTTGCTTCAACCCAGGCCCTCAGCGCCTTTTGGAAATCATCTTTCTTGGAGATTCCGGTCATAGAAACTTTGAACTTCCTGCAGAAGTGCTTGAGCTGGTTAACGGTGTAGCATTCCAGTTTCTCCTCTTCCCAATCATTATCAACAGATACTATGGATGCTGCTGTATCCATGGTGATTAAGCTTGGCAGTTTTTAGCAAAAATAGAAAAGTCCCAGAAAAGAATATCTACCAAAAGTATGTGGTTGCCTTTTGGTCTGCACTCACTAGGTAGTGTTCACCAATCACTGTACATGAGTCACAAATGCAAGTCCAGAATCCCCACCGCTGACCACCAATGTTAGAACTGGGGGTCTCTAGTTGGCAGAGGTAGGTACCTTTGTCCAAATAGGGACCCTTGCTTCTAGTCAGGGTAAGGGGGTACACTCCTGAAATAACCTCTGCTCACCCCCTTGGTAGCTTGGCACGAGCAGACAGGCTTAGTTCAGAGGCAGTGTGTAAAGCATTTGTGAACACATACAGTAATCCAGTGACAACACTACAAATGGACACCACACAGGTTGTATTATAAAAGTAATTATCTTTTATATAGATTTACCACAAGACCATAAACGACAAAAATAATCTACAATACTGTACTTTAAAGAGGGTAGAATTAGCTTGAGTCTCTTAAAATTGAAATGCGACACTTTGAGTTCAATGTACCTGAGATGCGTAACGCAGGGCAACGAAAAGTGTTGCAGGGAAGGTGATGCGGTAGTCCCTTACACGCAAGGACGGTGATGCGTTGAAGATCTGGTGCAAAAGAAACAAAGTGGCGTCTTCTTGAGGTTGCGACAACGAAGAGGTGATGTGTGCACGCCCGACGGCCGTGCAGCGATTTCGATGAGTCTTTGGAGCCGCGACAGGCCCTGCGACACGCTTCCCTGGCGATGCGACGGCGTCTGATGCGAGGTCGACGATCTTCTCCTGGGATGCGGGGCGCGCCTCGTGTTGCGATGCGTCGGCGTCTGATGCAAGGTCGATGCTCTGCCCCGGGGATGCGACGGCGTCTGAGGCGACGGCGACACTCTTCTCCGGTGCTGCGAGGCGCTTCGAAGGATGCGGCGCGCTTCTTCGTGTTGAGTCGCGCTTCCAGCTCCCAGAGACACGCAAGTGTGTCAGAAGGTCCAAATTCCCAGCAAGGGAATACAGGGGGAGCTGGTGGGTGAAGTCTGTTGTCCCTGAGACTTCAGCAGGAGGCAAGCTCTAAAATCAAGCCCTTGGAGATCCTTCACAAGTTGATGAAAGTACACACACAGTTCCCTTCTCCTTTCTTTGGCAGTCAGGCAACCACTGCAGGCAGATCCCTCTAGCTTAGGGATAGTCTTCTCCTCAGTTTCTTCTTGGTTCCGCTCCTCAGCAAAGGTTTCTTCTTGTTTCCCAAAAGTGATCTAATTTCCTAGGGGTCTGGGTCCCCTTTTATACACATTTTCTCTTTGTTCTCTGAAGGCAGAGAGGCCTTTGCCTAGTCCAAAACCAGTTCTGGTCAGTCCTGGAGCACTTTGTTTACAGGACTCCTTCTTTCCTTTCAGAATGTGGGGCAGAGTGCTCAGCTGCCCGGCAGGGGGTGGAGCCACCATTGTGGAAGGCAGGCACAGCCCTATTCAGACCCAAGTGCAACTCCTCCCTCCACTCTGGATGCAGATCTCTCTATTCAGCCCTGTGCTGCCTCACCCTGTCTCCTGGAGTCCCCCAGCCCCTGTCACTCACAAACCCAGACAAGGAATACACAACCTAGCAGAGGCAGGCTTGGAAGGTTAGGCAAGAAAATACCTACTTTCTAAAAGTGGTATTTTCAAACACAGAATGTTAAAACCAACTTCACTAAAAGATGTATTTTATCATCCTGAGTTCAGGCATACTAAATTCGTTTTTCTACCATGTTCCCTGGGTCAGTTAGGATTATAAGGTGTAATAATCAAACTGCCCATTCTGGCCTATGGGGAATAGGTAGCCTTGCAATAGTGAAAAACGAAAATGGCTGTAATTCACTATTAGGACATGCCCCACACACCAGGGCATGTCCTACCTTATACTTACAATGCACCCTGCCCTAGGACCTACTTTAGGGGTGACCAACATGCAGTAAAGGGAAGGTTTAGGGACTGGTAAGTGGGTGCACTCACCAAGTCGACATGGCAGCCCTAGGCTGCACACAGGCTCTGCAATGGCAGGCCTGAGACACATTTTACAAGCTGCTTCTGTGGGTGGCACAACCAGTGCTGCAAGCCCACCAGCAGCATTGGATTTACAAACCCTGGGCACACTCAGTGCACTGTACTAGGGACTGACAAGTAAACCAATCATCCAATCATGGGGTCACTAATACATACATCAATTTACAATAGGGAGCACTTGCACTGTGGCACTGAATAGCAGTGGCACAGTGCCCAAAGCATCTAAACCAGCAAAAACAGATCAATAACATTGGAGGCATCATCAAAAAATGGAAGGGAGACCCACGCCAAGGATGCCAGGTCTAACAGATATCATATTGTTTGATTTATTAATACCATTCTGGGAAGTCTTTGAATGCTATTTTTATCATTCTCCTAGCAGGATCTATTAGTTAATAACGTCTTGCCATGTTAACCTATGTGGCAGGGGATTTGCAATGGGAAAAAGGACTTGGGCCATTTTTCCAGCACCAGGGCTTATAAAAACATATTTTATTAGTACTCTGCCTATATCTACAGGACCCCAACCCCTGGAACACCTAGGGGAGCCTTTAGGGGTTCTGAAAATGTACAAATATTGCAGATCCTCCCTCCACAGTGCTCCTACCACCAAAGTCGATTTTGAGCTGTACTTTATAGCAATGTGGGGAGTGAAATGTGCAATTTCACTTAACCCAGGGCATATAAAACTCATTTTATAAGGGTCCTCCTTATAAATAACTGACCCCCCACCACTGGGACACCTAGGTTGAGACCCTGGGGGTACCTAATATGCCCAAACATTGTAGGTTATCCATTTTTAAGTGCCCCAAACACCAAAGTCGAGTTTGGGCACAATTTACCTTTTAAAAGCAGTCCTGCAACACAGAGCTACTTTTAAACTGACCTCAGGCCTCAGCAGTGAACACATGCAAGTGCAGAAAGGGCTGCTGGCCTCTAAACTGCCATGCCCTATTATATACCAGGGACTGAGAGGTAGTTTCAATCTCCCTGCCCTATTAAGTATTAGTGCCTTATAGGGTAGGTCATGCCAATCACAGGGGTACCCCAACCCATAATGCACCCTAGTGATGTAGGTGTTTTCACTGTATTCTAAGTGTCTCTTTCAGCATAGCACTGGCCCTGGGCCTCGTTAGGCTGAGCCCAGGGTCAGTCAGAGACAGTTACCACCAGTTCCAGTCAGCAAAAAGTTGGGGGGTGCCCAGGGCACAGGATGACTTTGCAACATAGCCTTCACCCAAACGAAAGGTGATGGGTTACTAACCTACACCCTGGAAGTCCTTACAGCTAAGTGGAAAAACCTGGAAAGTCCATCCGCATTTGCATGGGCAACCCCAGGTCCGTGTTCCACTGTAAAGTCCATTCCCTGTATGGAAATGGACCACCTTAACAGCTTGGGATTCTCCCCTCTCATCTGTATGAGCCACCTGAGAGGCCTGTGGTCAGTCTGAACAAGAAAGCGAGTTCCAAACAAATATGGTCTCAACACACCACAGCAAAAGCCTCTCTCTCTATGGCACTCCACCTCTGCTCTCTGGGAAGAAGTCTCCTGCTAATAAAGGCAACTGGCTGATCAAGGCCCTCTTCATTTAGCTGTGACAACACTGCCCCAATCCCTTGCAACTGTCTGAACCATAAATTCTCTTGTGTAGTCGGGGGCCAGCAACACTGGTGCTGAACACATAGCAGCTTTCAGAGTGTCAAAAGCCTTCTGACACTCTGGGGTCCAATCCACCTTTTTGGGCATCTTCTTAGAACTGAGTTCTGTTAGGGGCCCCACAATGGTCCCATAATTGTGAACAAATCTTCTATAATACCCTGTCAGTCCAAGTAATGCCCTGACCTGAGTCTGGGCAACAGGAGCTGTCCAATCCAAAATAGTTTGGATTTTAGCTTGGAGAAGCTGTACATGGCCCCCACCTACCAGTTGCCCAGGTACACCACAGAACTCTGCCCTATTTGGCACTTACTTGCCTTAATAGTCAGGCCTGCCTGCTGCATGGCCTGAAGCACTTCCCTTAGGTGGCTTAAGTGATCCCCCCAGGTAGAACTATATACAGCTATATCGTCCAGATAAGCTGCACTGAACTGTTCCAACCCAGACAAAACCCTGTTCACCAACCTTTGGAAGGTGGCAGGTGCATTCTTTAAGCCAAAGGGCATTACCTTGAACTGAAAATGTCCCTCTGGTATGGAGAATGCTGATCTCTCCTTTGCTCCATCAGTGAGGGCAATCTGCCAGTAACCTGAAGTCAAATCAAAAGTACTCAGGTACTTAGCAGCCCCATACCTGTCAATGAGCTCATCAGCGCTAGGTATAGGGTGAGCGTCAGTCTTTGTGACTGCATTCAATCCTCTGTAGTCCACACAGAATCTTAACTCCTTGGGTCCTCCCTGTGGATTAGGTTTGGGCACCAGCACCACCGGACTGGCCCATGACTTTCAGAAGGTTCAATTACCCCCAACTCCAGCATTTTAGCAACCAAAGCTTTAATGCTGGCTCTGACATGGTCAAATAGCCTGTACAGTTTATTTTTGACAGGTAGGATGTCACCGGTGTCAATGTGGTGCACACACCACTCAGTGATGCCTGGGGTCAAAGAGAACAGGCCAGCAAACTGCTCCAGCACCTGCTTACAGCCTCTGTGCAGCTGGTCTGTCAACTTGGGAGAGAGTACAACTCCCTCCACTGACCCATCTTGCACATTAGTGGAGAGGAGGTCGGGCACTGGCTCAGTTTCCTTCTCCACTCCCTCATCAGTGACCAGTAACATGGTCATATCTACCCTATCATGGTGGGGTTTCAATCTATTCACATGCAGGACCCTATGAGGGTTCCTGGGGGTGCCAAGGGTGACCAGGTGGGTAACCTCACCTTTCTTTTCAATGATTGGATAGGGCCCACTCCATTGTCATGGAAGGCCCTGGGAGCCACAGGCTCCAACACCCACACCAACTGTGCTGGAGTATACTCGGGCATAGTAGCCTTCCGATCATACCAGTGCTTCATGAGCTCCTGGCTGGTCTCCAGTTTCCTGTCTACCTTGTACATGTACTCTGCCATTCTTGATCTCAGGCCTAGCACATATTCAAGCTCAGTGTCCTTTGCTTCTTTGAGAGGCTTCTCCAAAGACTCTCTCAGCAGGCACAATGGCCTTCTCACAGGGTGTCCAAACAACAACTGAACAGGATTGAAACCTACTCCTTTTTGTGGAACCTCCCTGTAGGCAAAACGTAGGCAAGGGAGGAGAACATCCCATCTCCACTTGAGTTTCTCTGTCAACCCATTTATCATGTCCTTCAGAGTTTTGTTGAATCTCTCAACTAGACCATTTGCTTGTGGGTGATAGGGAGTGGTGAACTTGTAGTTGACACCACACTCATCCCACATAGCAGTCAGATAGCTGGACAGAAAGTTCGTGTCCCTATCTGACACCACTTCTTTTGGAAAACCCACTCTGGTGAACACACCAAGCAGTGCTCTAGCCACCGCAGGAACATCAATGGTTCTAAGAGGGATTGCTTCAGGGTACCTAGTGGCATAGTCCACTACCACTAAGATATACCTATTCCCTGATGCAGTAGGTGGGTCCAGGGGACCAACAATGTCCATCCCCACCCTTTCAAAAGGAACCCCAACCACTGGCAGTGGTATTAGGGGAGCCTTTATCTTGCCCCCTGCCTTGCCACTGACCTGACTGGTGACAAAGGAGCTGCAAAACTCCTTTACCTTTTCAGACATATGGGGCCATTAGAAATGGTACACCAACCGGTTCCATGTTTTTGTCTGTCCGAAATGTCCTGCCAAGGGGATATCATGACCCAAAGTCAGGATGAAATCTCTGTACTTCTGGGGCACCACCAACCCCCTGGTGGTCCCCTCCTTGAGGTTTCTGGCATCAGTATAAAGCAGTCCATCTTCCCAGTAGATTTTGTGAAACCCAGTGGGATCCCCCTCCTCTTGCTTAGAGGCAATCAGCCTCAAGCTCTAAAGGGTGGGATAGTCTCTCTGTCCCTTACTGAACTTCTCCCTGGTGGGTCCACCTGCTCCTGTCAGTTCTGCCAAATCTGACAGCTCTGGCAGGGATGAAGTCCCTCCCTCAGAGGCCAGATCCTCCCGATCAAGGTTAGATTCTTCCTGCACCTCTGGAGTTCCCCGGGTTGGCTCACCAGGCCCAGTACCCTTGTCCTTGGATGCTTGGCCCTTTGTTCCATGGTCCAAGTGCCCAGCCCTTCCCTTCTGGCTAGTCTGTGACCTGTTTAGCATGAAAACAATGTTCACAAGGAACTTATTTATCTAATAAATGCAGTTGCTGCAAGATTAAGTATAGCTTGCGTGAATAGATCAGAGACAAAACAACTTCTTGAGTAGGACTTCAATTCAATTCAGTCAGACAATATTACATTGATTACTAGAAATCGAAGCCCACAGAACGATTTATCAAAACTGTACTCACTTCAGCCGAAATGAGCATAATTTATTTTGCATTCATCATATTCATTGCACAGACAGAAAATATTTGATCATGTATTTACACTATGTACATTTGCATTTCAGCGTGATTTTCACTACCACCAGTTAAGGAACACTTTAAATGTGGAGGATGCGTTGCCTGTGATCACACATCCGATACTAAAGAGTTCACGCATGGTAGTATCAAATGGACCTTCCATGATCTAACTAACTGCGCAACCCCAAATGTCATATATTGCATTTGGTGCCCGTGTGATCTCATATACATAGGGCAGACCACCCAACCAGTAAAAGCTAGGATTGTTCAACACCGCAGTAGAATACGATGTTTAGTGGAAAACGCTCCTCTAGTACAGCACTATAAAGACAAATCACATATTGCTGATGATCTAAGTAAGGGTGGGCGTAGTTCGTGGAGTACCACTAGATGGAGATCTGCATAATTGAACAAAAACTCAGTGAACTCCACTCCGCAACTCCGTTCCCTCTTATCCCAATTAATAAAACAGAAACCTCACATACTCTTGATAAAACAACAAGTAACTCTATCTTTACATGCAAAAATGCATATAGTCATCTCACAAAAGTGAAAATGAAAATACAGCAAGCAGTGAGAGAGGTGATGATTTTGGTGTCCTCCCTAACCTAGGGAGAGAACCAAGCAGATGCCTTGAACACAAAAAGCACATCATGCTGAACGATTCGGTGGTGGTCCCATCCTCCTAGGACCACCCCAAGCACAGTTATGGGCAAAAATACAATCCCAACCAAAGGCCCTGCAAAGCATTATGGGACGGGGTTCTAGAGTGCAGTGAATATTATAGTATCCAATATCAAAACATTCCTCAAGGGGCACGCTCTCCGGGCTCAGCTGAGAGCTAATACTATAATATTCACTGCACTGTAGAATCTCGCCCCATAATGCTTTGCTGGGCCTTTGGTTGGCATTGTATTTTTGCCCATAACTTTGCTTGGGGTGGTCCTAGGAGGATGGGACCACCACAATGGTTAAGCATGATATGCTCTTCATGTTCAAGGCATCTGCTTGGTCCTCCCCCTAGGTTAGGGGGGACCCCAAAATCATCACCTCTCTCATTGCCTGATATTTTTCAAAGCTCACTTTTGTGAATTGGTTATGTGCTTTTTAGCATGTAAAGGTAAAGTTGTTTTATCAAAGGGTTGTGGGTGCAGTAGCTTATTCCAGAATTGTTACATGAATTCCTTCAATGTAGTGTGTATTAATAAAACAGAAATCTCACATACCTTTAGTAAAACAACAAATAACTATCTTTACATGCTAAAATACATATAGTCATCTCACAAAAGTGATAATGAAAATATAACAAACAGTACTTTTAGTTAAACAATTAATAATTCTATCTTTACATGCTAAAATGCATATAGTCATCTCACAAAAATGAAAATGAAAATATAGCAAGCAGTGAGACAGGTGATGATTTTGGGGTCCTCCCTAACCTAGGGAGAGAACCAAGCAGATGCCTTGAACACAAAGAGCACATCATGCTGAACATTCGGTGGTGGTCCGATCCTCCTAGGACCACCCCAAGCACAGTTATGGGCAAAAATACAATCCCAACCAAAGGCCCTGCAAAGCATTATGGGACGATATTCTAGAGTGCAGTGAATATTATAGTATCCAATATCAAAACATTCCTCAAGGGGCAGGCTCTCGGGCTCAGCTGAGAGCTAATACTATAATATTCACTGCACACTACATAATGCTTTGCTGGGCCTTTGGTTGGCATTGTATTTTTGCCCATAACTTTGCTTGGGGTGGTCCTAGGAGGATGGGACCACTACCGAATCGTTCAGCATGATATGCTCTTTGTGTTCAAGGCATCTGCTTGCCCTCCCCCTAGGTTAGGGGTGACCCCAAAATCATCACCTCTCTCATTGCCTGGTATATTTTTCAAAATTCATTTTTGTGAATTGGTTATATGTGTTTTAGCATGTAAAGGTAAAGTTGATTTATCAAAGGGTTGTGGGTGCAGTAGCTAACTCCGCTACGTGGCAGTGTTGGAATTATTGCATGAATTCCGTGTTTTCAATGTAATGCATAGTTAACAAATCTCTGCAACCTCCGCTGGCGGAGCGGAGTTCATTGCCCACGGTTAGATCTAAGATGGCAGGTCAGTGAAAAAGCAAAAATTCCCCCCAGGGGTGGAAACCTCTCCTTCATTCTGTAATCCCTGGAGTGTAAATGGATTGAGAAATGTGATTCTATCAGGAATGGTTTAAACAGTCTAGAGGAATGGCGAAAAGTTATCAGCATACACTAAGCACCATTCGTCAACACACTATGCCCTCCAAATGAAACGCATCTCTCTACAGTATGTCAACTAATGGTACAGTAGAGACTTTAACCCCAATTGAGATAGATCAATGATGCAATAGATATGGTTCCACACTCAGATCCATCAGGCAGCACAACCACTCCATACTGCTTGCTTTACACTAAATGCTAACCATCAACACCTTTGGTACCCCCTTAATTCTAATGCATCACTATATGGTATTTTAATTAATGATAGAGTGGTAGTTTCCACTAACTGCGCAAGATCTATGAAGTAGATATGCCTGTGCATTCAGACCTGTCTCACAACATTACCACTTTAGACTACCTGCTACACGATTGTAAAAATTGGGTCTATTTCATTACTGAGCCTTAAGTAAATAACAAATAATTATGAAATCAGGACTGTGATATCTGTTACCAGCATGTATTTTGACCATATCATGTTCCTTATGTATACTGAATTTGTAGAATATATAAGCACATTACATTATTATGTCAAGGGATGGTCAACACCAATTATATGTTATGCCTGAATTTTCCTACTGATCTGGTGCTCTCTGGGTACTACACGTAACAGTTGTATGCTTTAAGTGTTCACGTTGCATCATGCTGCTCTGATTAATGAAGAAATCAGATCCCCTAATATTCTCACATTACTTTGGGTTCCAAAACTTAAATAGAGTGGCCTATAAACAAAGTGAGGTTTACCAATGGCAATGATAGTATTTACTACACCCAATGATTGCCTTCTCCAGTATATTCACTCGGAGTAGATATTGTCATTAACTGAATTTAATCTAATTATTTTTAATCTCCTATTACTCACTAAGTAATTCTGACGGAATTCCTAAAATAATCTGGATTCGTTAGCAGTATCGATAGTGCCGATTAACGACACTTAGCAATGGCCTCCACCGTAATATTGAATGGGTTTGAAGTAAGCGCACAGCGCATGTGCCAATCGGCTGCAGGCGTCTGCAAATGTGCACTAATAATCAGGCATCCGACTGCGTCCTCACCAAAGGACAACTATCGGAAGCGCCCGGCCATCAGATGAGATTGGTACTTTACCAGGAATCACTCAACCCTTACTTTTCTTAGCTGTACGTCCCAAATAAGATCATAAGTGATTCTAATATTTGCAATTGCCTTTACTCTAGAATCCCTGGCGGTCAGCACAAGAGTAATTATAATACTCAGCAGCGAACTTGAGTCGGGTGAGTAGGATGTTTGCCTATTTATAAGAATATCCCCTTACTTGATTGTGTGGTGATTGATATTGATACATTTCTATTAACCTCAGATACGATTGGTGAACAATACTGAATTTTTCATTCACCATCCAACCATTGGTGAGTAAATCACATTAATGATGTTACCTTCCCCAACAATCAAATGTTGTATTCCTTTAGTACTACGAAGCTTTTGGATACTTCCAACTATTACAATTTTTTACCGATAGGGTCTACGGTAATCGGGGTAGCTGTGTATTCACACCAACAGCCCCATTGGCTAACCATGCCAGGGTTAGCCTACTCCCACACTATTACACTCACTGAGCATTACCGATGTGTTATCAATTGATGGTAATCTCCCATTAATGTATTCCCAATAGGACTACTCCCCTTGCACATCCTTAACCAGCCTGACTTGGAAGGACTCTACTTCCAGCACCTTGTGTGCCTACTGGTAAGCCCTTGCCTAACAACCAAGCCCACTCCCTGTACTCACCTTGGTCCCACCTAAAACTTGTCCTGTCTTTAATCCCCAGAATTCCTGTCCTGAAGAGACCCCGTATCAAGAGAGGGTCAAAACGTCATCGGCTAGTTAAAAGAGAGAGCCTAAGGAACTCAGAACACCTATTATCATAATTAAGAAGGGCTCCTCTTTGTGTAAATACCAATAACCGCTACTTTCCCTTTTCTAAAAACACTATATTTATATCACTGTTGGTTATGGTCACCTCACTGGGGTTCAAAAATCACGCTGAAATACATATGTACATAGTGTAAATACGTGATCAAGTATTTTCTGTCTGTGCAATGAATATGATGAATGCAAAACAAATTATGCTAATTTCGGCTGAAGTGAGTACAGTTTTGATAAATCGTTCTGTGGGCTTCGATTTCTAGTAATCAATGTAATATTGTCTGACTGAATTGAATTGAGGTCCCACTCAAAAAGTTGTTTTGTCTCTGATCTATTCACGCAAGCTATACTTAATCTTGCAGAAACTGCATCTATTAGATAAATAAGTTCCTTGTGAACATTGTTTTCTTGCTAATCAGCAACACCCAGTTCGCAAGGACGTATGGGTCGCTCTTGTTTTTTGTGAATATAGTCTGTGACCTAGTCACAGCACATATCCACTCAGGGAGCTCCAATATTTTCATATGGAGTCCTCTCTCCACCTCTGACCACTCAGAGGCTTCAAGATCATTGCCCAGTAAACACTGGACTGGGAGCACCTTTGACACAGCTACCTTCATAGGGCCTGTCACACCTCCCCATTCCAAATCCACCACAGCCATAGGATGGAGTTTGGTAGTGCTGTCTGCATAAGTCACCTGGAGAAACTCACCAGGTAGCAACCTCTCTGGAGGCACCGGCTCATCCAGGACCATAGTTACACTAGCCCCTGTGTCTCTGATAGCCTCAACCTCAGTCCCATTCACTTTAGGCCTCTGCCTGCACTTGTCCATGTTTGAAGGTAAGGCAGCAAGTGTTGCAATATTCATCCCACACAGGGACACTAAGGTTGCCTCCACCACCTGACTACCCCTCTCTGGGGCACCACTCTCCACCTCTACACTTACACTGGCAATCCCTGTGGCTTGTTAGAATAGAAATCGTTTATGCTCACATACTGTCTTATGTAAGTTAGCATTCACTGCGCCATTTTCTATTTGGGCGCTATTTTAGGCTGTTCGAAACTGATCTCGTTTAATTCCCAGAAATGTTCGTTTCTTCTGTTAGGTTCTGTTTCAGTAATGAGCACATCGTTTATGTCAGCCATAGCTTTCTCACTAGATAGAGGCCCTCTCCCCCTTGTCTGGTGGTGGGCTCCGGAAGGAATGACCTTGGGGTCGTGTACTGTGTATAAGATATGAGCTTTGAACTGTCTTTTCTGTATTTCACTGTTTAGCTGCACCTGCCTGGAAAATTCCACTGTGGGCGTGTTTTAGCCCAGTTACGAAATGTGCATAATGTATCTTTATGCTTGTCGATTTCAGTCCCCACTGCAGCACTCTAGCGTCTGGGCAGACCGGGCTCTGCTCTGAGTGTATATCAATAAACGGTTATTGGTTTGTATTCTCTACTGTCTGACCGACTCTTCATTTGGTATGGAAGGCTGAGAGGTGGTCATTAGTGACCCGGGTGACCCTAATCGGGGCACTTCCTTCAGTTGGCTCCCAAACAGGGACTCCTTCGGGTTATGCCCCATCCCTTGTCCGTAGTTAGAGGGGAGGACAGGAGCATCGTAGGGTCGGACTGAAGGTGCAGGGATCCCTGCACGAAGAGTTCGGTACTTGCAGCTGCTGCCTCTGTCCCACCGGACGGTGCCTCGCCCAGTGGTCATCCCGACTGGAGTTCTGAACGGCAAAACCCTTGGATGTGACCGTTTGGTCTGAAGAGTCGGCAGTGGAGAATCGGTTTGTTTGTACCACTGATATCAAGTGAGTCTGTTTTGGTTCTTTGTGGATATGGTAACGTTTGGGTTTGAGTTTGGTATGGTCTGAGGACTATCTTGATAAAAATGTATTTGCAAATACTTTGCCAGGTAAAACTATCGATTTTGTTTTTCTCTCAAAATGCCTGGCCTAAGTAAAGTTTGGAATTTGTGTTCTCGTTGTTGCAGATGCTCGATTGGAAGAAGCTCAGCCTGCGCCTCCTGAAGGCAGTCCTAATTTTGATATGTATGTGAAACATGGCCTTGGCCCTAATATGTTTAGTACACTATGGCACAAATATACGACGGACAATGCCAAGTTGCAGTGGCCTCTGACGGGCACTTTTGATGAACAAAAGTTAGGTTTTTACCGGAGCAGTTATTTAAGAAAAGAAGTAGACAGTCCATGTTTGACTCCCTCAGACTTGGCAGAAGGAGGCCAGACAGAGGCGGTTAAAGACGGAGAGGGACGCACGGAAAGGGAAAATGCAAACATTGACACAGGAAGCTGTGGCATATGATAGAGAGTCCAGCATTGAATGTGAAGATAGGAGATTCCTGTTGCATATTGATAAGTCTTATTTGGCAAAAGAAGAAGACAATACTTTCGTAGAGGAGTTGTTAGATATTCGACCCCCACTTCCTTATGCCCTGCAGAGGATATATCCCACTGTTCCTTTACATCATCTGTTCCGGTTGCTCCTGTGTCTACGGCTGTTATTTTGACGGCTGTGGCCACGGTGTCCCCCTCTCCTTCTTTGTCCTCACCACCCCTGATGACTGTGACCTCTAGTACCTCTACTGTTTCAACACCTGTGTCTTCTGTTCTTTCTCCTCCGGTGCAACCACCAGCTACGGTTGTACCTATCGATTCTTTTGTTTCTCCTTCAATGGTTATTCATCCCCCGTCATTTTTGGATGTTGCCACGCCAGTACGAGGGTTTGAGAATAGGGATTGGGTGAAATTCAGAGAGCGAATGGGCCCGTTAGTGCGATCTGAGGTAGGAGATCAAGAGAAACAAGTAATAGCTGACTAGGCGGCGAGGTGGGCTTGTAATGCGATTTATGGTGTTGAGGATGTTTGGGAAGTTATGCGAGATTTTGAACCCTTTATACAGCAACATGCCCTTAAACATATGTCTGCTACATTGATTAGTCTCTGGCAAACCCACATTGGGACAGAAGCGCCTCAAATTTTATTTGATATTAGAGATAGTGTATATGTTACTGATTTGGAGCCAGGTTAAGTGTTTGGGAATGTTACAACATTAGTTGCCTACAGGGGTAGATTACATGAGAGGAGCCCTATCCCGATAACTCACTATCCGATGCGTGAGGTCCATCCCATATATCACCCAGAAATACCTGAGTTAACGGATCAGCATGGTAATGTCACTAGACTGGCTGTAGCGGCCTGTTTCCAGGAGTAATGGGTTTATACTCCGTGGAAAAGAAGTGAGGTTATAGCCCTTAAGGCTAATCTGCCTGACCCTAGGAAAAATCCTATCGCTTATTATAAAGAATTAACAGAGGCTGCCTCTTCTACTGTAATGACTCTTGCTGATATTGAAATGTTTTTTGGTCTTCTCGTTCTGGTTGATGTTTGGAGACAGGTTCATACTCAAGATCATATCACGGAGCTGGGCGGTACATGGGATGTGATTAAAGGATGGGATCAGGAAAGGAAGCCAGGTGATAAACCTTGGGCCAAGATACTTGCTTTGCCAGTTCGTATTATTACCTATATGCATTCACTTATTCCACCTAAGAAGGTAAGCTGGGTGGCTTTGGCGCTGATCACGATGGTCGCGTGTCTGTAAAGCTCTGTGGTTCCCAGGGCTTCTGCCCGCAATTAATCCGTGAAAAAAGCTGCCACTCATGTCGGTGAGGCTGGGATAAAGAACGGAGGAGATGCCGACGTCGACGCGGGGGAGAAATGAGCCGCGGCGGTGAATGGCGATCGGACCCAGACCTGAGGCCTAAAAAGGAGCCTAGACCCCAGACTCAATTATCGGCTGTGCCCTGCAGAGGACGGGGGAAGAGTGTCGGCCACGTACGGCTGGAAAAACGGAAAGGCACCGGGATTCGGCGCTCACACCCACAGAGCAATGCCAAGTGACCTATGAATCTATGAAGTGCGCCCAAAGTAGTGAAATCCGACCTGCGATGAAGGAGGGCGGCGGCGGAACGAAGAGGCCGCTGCGCTGAGTACAAACAGCCACAATACTAACGGACGGTAGCAGGCACGGTAATCCTGAAAGGCAACCCCTCAGGGAATATGTGAGTGATTCAGGGGGTAGACGGATTTAAACCTCGGACTAACCGGCTCGTTGGAATGCACTAGACCAGCGTGGAGTAAAGAGAGTAGCCGAAGGAGCCAAGATGGAGCCGAAGCATTGAAAGAGCCGGTGGCACACCCAAACGGCAGCATTCGGGGTAAGACTGACCCGCTAATAAAGCGCATTGGCAGAGGAACTGATATTAATGAGGAAGACCGCATAATTTAAGAGCAAGCGGATGACCTGTGTGGGGGCGGCATAGACTGGCGCAGTGATGGCGAAGGCTGGAACACCCAGAAGGCAGACTCCAGTGAGCGAAGTTGGACCGGGGCGCACAATTGGCAGCCAAAGAGATTAGGAGGGAGGCTTCGAGTCATTGGAGTCGGGATAAGTGACTATCGTTCCTAAAGTGGAGATGAGAAGCGCAGGGAAATAGTCCTTCCGGAAGGGGCAAGACGAGGTGCAAACTAGACCTGCAAAGTGAACGAGAAGTGCCACTGACTAAAACACATAACACAACTAAATTGAATAGTAAAGAAGAGGCTGAGGCCAGAAGTGGAGTGAGTCGGCATTGGTGTTGACTAGTTGCCAGAGAAAAATGCTTCAGAGAAGCGCATAAACGAAAGGCCCGGGAGGGTTAAGTACCTAAACTGATTGGCCAACATGTCAGGGGGCAAGGGAACGAAGGGCTCCCTTCAAACCAAATTGGATAAATACACGCTGCAGAAACGTCCTGATCCAGACGGCCCAAACAAGGACGGAGAAGCAGAAGACCTGGGCGGCGGAGGAGACCCATCATTAAAGGACATTATGGATGCCATAATGGGAGTGCGCACGTCGCTTGAAACTAGAATGGATACGATAACAACGGAGGTGACGCTCCTGAGAGCTGATATGCAAAACATAAGCGCAAAAGTCAAGACCATAGAAACTGTCACCACAGAATTAAGTGAAGAGACAAAGCAAATGAAACAAGACATTAAAAAACTCCAAATGGCCAGTGGAAAAATGGAGAGCCTATTGGATGATTATGAAGGCCGATCGAGGAGGAATAATGTCAGGATTTTAGGGGTCCCTGAGAAAGTAGAGGGACCGGCAGCTGACCTCTTTGTGGAAAGGCTAATTTGCGATTATCTGAAGCCAAAGTCTTTGTCGACCTTTTTCACGGTTGAAAGGGTGCACAGGATTCCCGGAGGCAGGCCAAAGCCAGGCGCCCCTCCCATGCCTCTGTTGGCGAGACTGCTAAATTTCAGAGCCTTAGACAATATACTACAGGCAGCTTGATTGTCCCCAACCGTCAAATATGAAAATATTGAAATCACCTTTTACCCGGACTTTACTATTGCTGTGCAGAAGAAAAGGAGAACTTTTCTGGAAATTGAGAAACAACTAAGAGAAAAAGGTATGAGATACTCAATGCTGTTCCCAGCAAAGCTTCGGGTTGAAGCGGAGGGAAGATCCTGGTTTTTCGAGACGCCAGAAGCGGCGGCAGACTGGCTGGAGGGCAGGAGACTGGCGCTAGAGCACAATCACCGCAAAGGAAGAGAACACCTTTCCCATATCAAAGACTCAGCAGGGAGAGCGGAACAATTTATCGGCAAAGGCAACAGGGGAGAATGACGCATATGGATGAATAGACCTTTTGGAACTGATGTAGCGGCTGGATTGAGCTAAGTATAGAATGCTGAGCACCTCTATTGACATTTGTATATTGGACTTTAAAGACATGAGTGCATATTAAGTCGCGGGGCGGGAGCGGGGGAGCCCGGAGGGAGGGAGCCTCCCCCAATATTACTTATAGTTAGTGTCAACGGGGCGACAGGCACTCTGCATAGTTGGAGACATGGGCAGTTTAAGGTCCAGAGTGCAGGGAAGCAGGGAGGGGGGCACAGGGGATTTTGAAATAATAGAATTGTTATGTTGTTACAGATGCGCAAATGACAATAGGGACGGGATAGGGAGGTTGGGAGGGGGTTTCAGATCAATGAAACCTGCCAAACACATCCAACCCCTTGGTTGGACACCGAAGCTACTAGATAAAGGATGGGCTGTTAGCTGGGAGGAGAGTTATGAGCAAAGACATGGGCATACCAGGCAATAAAAGTTTCGGGCTCCTGTCCTGGAATGTAAATGGATTGCGTGGCAAGCTAAAACGAGGGATTGTGATGCAATTCATTAAGCAACATGCCCCGGAGTTGATAATGCTCCAGGAAACACATCTTGTGGGGAATATGTGCAAGGCCCTGGCTAGATGGGGCTATCAACTGGTGGCGCACTCAGGGTTCACCACAGGTTCCAGGGGTGTGGGTATTATGAAGAAACGATCTTTCCCAATGTCAATAGAACAAACATGCACAGATAACTTAGGTAGATACACGGCAGCATCGGGTATATGGGAAGGCGAAACCTTGACCGTAATATCAATGTATGCACCACCAGGCTTGCAGGAGACCACATTAAGAGAGCTGGGGAAAGTGATACTATCGTTCCCAGTGGGGAAATTGGCATTAGGGGGAGACTTTATTTCTGTGATGTCGGGGAGATTAGACCGACATCCCCCACGAGATCTGGCACCATCGCAGATGATACTCCCGCACTTCCTGGATGCAATGGGGCTAGTGGATGTGTGGAGGGTCCGTCATCCATCTGATATGCAATACACATTTCATTCGGGGGCCCATGGTAGTCTCTCCCAAATTGATTATTTTCTGACCCCGGCAGATCAGGTACGATATGTTAAGGAGATACGTCATTTAGCGTGGGGCATTTCTGATCATTCCCTAGTATGGATGCAAGTAGAAGTTGGTAACGGGAGCGGGACCAGAATAGCGCCAATAAACCCCTGGCATCTCGGGAACACAAAGATTAAAAAGAAGCTCACTCAGGAAATAGACAATTATTTTAGAGAAAATGAGGGATCTGTGGATTCGGCCCAGATCCTCTGGGAAGCTTTCAAAACAGTAATACGGGGACAGGCGGTGTCCCAGATAGCAGGAGCTAAAAGGGAAAAAAATGCAGAACTAGTTAGATTAGAAGAAGAAATCTTAGCACTAGAGAGTGACCTTGCCATAACAGCAGATCAAGACAAACTACACCTGCTCAACCTAAAAAAATAAGAGTATAGAAGTGAGGCACGAAACATGGCAAAAACACTACACGGACACAAATTAGGAAGAATATACGAGCAAGGAGATAAGGGAGGGAAACTGTTGGCCTGGCTAGATAGGAGGGAGCAGGCGAGCCGACTAGTTACAGAAATATTATCAGAATCAGGTGACAAACTGACAGACACACAGGAAATTGCAGACGAATTTGCCAGATATTATGAGCTAATCTATACTTTAAAGACTACTAGGGAGGACATAGAAGTGAAGGCGTTACTGTCTGAAATGCATCTACCAGTGGTAGCGGAGGAAGATAAAACTCTGCTAGATGCAGACCTAATGACGGAAGAAATTGCACAGGCCATACGAACCCTTCAGTCTGGGAAAGCAATGGGCCCGAACAGCCTCCCGATAGAACTCTACAAACTGAGGCCTGATGGCATAGCCCTCCACCTTCAGAGGATGTATGAAGAAAGCTTGGAGAAAGGATGCCTCCCGCAAGATCAGAGAATAGTGACTCTGGTAGTGATACACAAAGATGGTAAACCTAAAAATCAATGGTCATCCTACCGACCGATATCATTGTTAAACGCAGAGGCCAAAATATTGGCTAAGCTATTGGCCACCCGGCTGGTCCGGGTTATAACGGAGTTGGTCCACCCGGATCAATCGGGATTTATGCCGACCAGAAACACATCATTAAATCTGCGACGGTTGCATGGGGCGATTAGATACTATTAGGGAAGATGCGGTGGTGGTGTCTCTAGACGCTGCCATGGCATTTGATACCATGGAGTGGGCGTATCTTTTTGCTGTCCTGGAAGCAATGGGGTTTGGTCCAAAATTCATCGGCTGGATACGACTCCTTTATACTGACCCAGTAGTAGTTAATAACAAAATGTCAGCCAGCTTTACCTTGCACAGAGGGACACGGCAGGGGTGCACCCTGTCCCCACTTTTATTTGCACTGACGTTAGAGCCTCTTGCGTACTGGATCCGTAAACACCCTATAATAAGGGGATTGCGTTGGGCGGAGGAATGGGAAGACCGTATCTCACTCTACGCTATGATATTTTATTGTATCTGGCCTCGCCAGAGAGATCTCTGCATAGGGTATTAAATATATTTAAGAATTTTGGTACCTACTCTGGTTACAATATCAACTGGTCAAAATCGCTCGTGTTTGTATTACACGGGAACACGCCCGCCCTGCCCAGAGACTGCAAGGTGGCAATGGCCACAGAGGGATTCAAGTATCTAGGGCTGTTTATCACGAACAATCCAAAATTGTATTATACGTCTAATTTGTTACCACCACTGCAGAGACTCAGATAGGATGTAGAGCATTGGAAGAATGTGCCGCTGTCACTACTAGGAAGGGCGGCACTCTTCAAAATAATGTCGATGCCTCGATTCCTATATGTACTTCATAATTCGCCAGACCCGGTTCCCGCGTCCTATTTTGCCAAAATAGAAAGTGCACAGAGAGCGCTGCTTTGGGGAAACAATCTTCCGCGAATTTCAATTTCAAAATTAGTCAGAAGTTGATATGATGGGGGTATTGAATTACCCAACATCAGAAAGTACTACTGGGCTGCACAGCTAGCGGCCATATACCATTGCATATATCGACCTCCGACTGACCCCGGATATGCAATGGACAGATGTCTATTGCCTGGGAGTAATCACACCCGTGCGCTCTATTCGAAGCCCAAGAAAATGAACCTGACAGGTCCCACGAAGCTTTCGATCCAGGTGCGGCATATGGCACACAAGAGTATGGGTTGGACGCAAAAAATAACATTAGCCACCCCAATATGGGAAACGGAACAACTAGGCTCTCTCTGGCGGACTAAAGGGTTCGACAAGTGGGATACTATTGGGATAACTAGGGTGGGTGACCTCTGGAAAAAGGGGTGGTGGTGTCATTCGAGATGTTAAAATAAGAATATGAAATGGCTGAAAGATTCAGGTACTTACAGATACGACACGCGTTGCGGGCGGTGCTCCGGGGGGGGGGAGAGACCCCTCCTGAGGCCTCTCCCCTCGAAGATAGGCTCCATGATGGGTACATGCCTAAAAAGCCAATCTCCCTGACGTACTCAAAACTAGTCAATCATTCACCTGATTCCCTACTGCAGCTCCGTGCCAAATGGGAGATTGGCTTGGCAGAGCTAGAGGAGGAGGACTGAGACTAGTGCAGTTAAAAATATTGCATAGAATATATGTCACTGGGCCAATGTTGGTCAGAATGGGATATAGGGAAGACCGTAATTGCAGGAGACAGTGCGGTCAGGAAGGTACATTCCTCCATATTATTTGGGAGTGCCCGCATGTAGGTAGATATTGGAATGAGGTTATCAAATGCATGGGGGAGGTGCTGGGGAAGTGACTCATACCCGAGGCCAAAAGATGTCTATTGAATGTGTGGGAGCCAACGGATTTGGTTGGTAAAGAGAAAACATGGGTGACGCTGGGTCAGATGGTGGTTAAGAGGAACATAGCTAGGAAATGGGGAGTAAGCGAGGCCCCGACAGTGCGAGACTGGAAAACAGACATGGATTGGTGCATGATTTGGGAGAAAGCAGTATATGTATCCAGGGGGTGCCCGAAGAAGTGGGTACAAATATGGAGCAAGTGGAATGAATACAGAAGGAACATATGTACTCCACCCAGCTTACCAGCAGAAGCGTCTCAGAAAGACTTAGATTCGTAGCGAGAAAAGTTGATCTGATCAAGGGATATACTATTTATGAAAGATTGATCCAAGTTCCACTACATCATGAATGTATAAAGTGCTATCTGTATTGTTGTTTTATTGCACAATAAAAATAAATTTAAAAAAAAAGAAGGTAAGCTGGGACAAATTGACAGCTTGTCGACAGAAGAAGGATGAGAGTGTGTCTGATTTCTTTACCCGGTTTGAAGATACGTTTTTGGATTATAGTGGGCAGGATATGTCTATTGAGGGAAAAGTTCGATTGTTTGTTGACAGGTTTGTTTCTAACCTTCTTCCTACAATGACGACTCGTTTACAGGCATCTGAGAGTACTTGGTCCACGTCTTCCCTCCTCTGTTATTTTGAATATGGCCCAGTATTATGAACACCATGATCAGAAGGAAAAGGATAGGATGGATAAGAAACATAAGGATTTAAAAACGAAGGTGTTGTTGCAGCAAGCATTTAGGGGAATTAGTAGGGCACTAGGAGGTCCTTCTCGACAGCTGCCATGAACTCGGCAGCCTTCTGCAACACCGTTGGGGCAGAATCAGTGTGCGTATTGTAAGGAGGAGGGCCATTGGCACAGCAAGTGCCCTGTACTTTTGCAAAAGGTTTCATCCCCACGGGGACGGGGTTCTGGTAATAGAGGATGTGGAACAGGCAGACAGCACGACAATACAGCTTCCGTGGGCCATTCTGACAATTATTTTGACAATTCCAAAGATGGTCAGTATTATAATGATGATTATGATTTTGATGATGTGACTGGAATGTCTTACAGCTAGGACAGCCAGGGACAGGGTACGGGACCAGTACAAATACCTGTAGATCAGCGTGGCCCATATGTCAAGGCGGATTTGCAAGGATTGACTAAAGAATTTTTGGTGGATACAGGCGCTACAAAAAGTTCTGTTTCCCGCCATATGGTCCCTGGGGCGGCTCTGTCTGGCCAGAATAACGTTTCAGTGGGTTTTTCAGGAGTACCGGTTGTAAGCCCCATTTCACGCCCCCTTGCCCTTACCATTGATCCTTTTACTGTAGATTCTCTGTTTCTTCTTACTTCTGACTGTGGTGAAAATTTGATGGGTTTAGATTTATTGAAGAAATTGCATGCTTCTATGTATTGTTCCCCTGCAGGTGTTTATATTACTATGGGTCCGGATGTGAGTGCTAAGCAGTGTTTGTCCCAGGATGCGCCCCTTCCAGTTGAATTTGCTCAGGTGCCACCTACATTGTGGGCCACGGGTGACACAGATGTGGGTCTGTTGCATGTACCACCAGTTTCTATACAAGTTAAAGAAAATGCTACTTTACCCCGTATTCCTCAGTATAAAATACCACAGGCAGGAGAACGGGCTCTTCTTCAGATTATTCAGGATTTGATGCGAAAGGGAGTAGTTGAGGAGACGTCTGCCAATATTTGCAATAGTCCTATTCTTTAGCTCCTTAAGCAGACATCTTCGGGTTCCCCTGATGTTATTGATGATGTTTATCGTTTTGTGATTGATTTGCGAGAGGTTAATAAAATTGTGGCTCCGCAGTTTCCAGTGGCTCCTGACATCACTACGCTCCTAACAATGATTCCATCTACTGCTATGTTCTTTTCTGTTATTGAGCTAAAAATGCATTTTTAGTATTCCTATTCACCCAGATAGTAGATATTTGTTTGGATTTACACTGGCCGGCAGAAGTTTAAGATTCTGTCACGCTCCTCAAGGCTATACGGAAAGTCCTAGTATCTATAGTCAGGCATTAAACAGTCAATTGGATTCATTGTCACTTCCTCCAGGTAATGTATTGGTGCAGTATGTTGACGACCTCTTGATCGCTTCTAATACAGAGCAGGGTTGCAGAGATAGTACGGTGAAATTGCTTTTGCATTTGGCACATCATGGTCATAAGGTTTCTCTTTCTAAATTTCAGTATTGTCGATAGGAGGTCACCTACTTAGGTCACCTGCTGTCGAAGGAGGGTAGGAGATTGACCCCTGAGTGTATTAGTACCATTGTTAAAATGTCCATTCCGCAAAACTCAGAAAGATGTACGTGCTTTTATAGGTATTACTTCCTACTGTCGCCAGTGGATCCCAAACTACTCGTTACTAATCAAACCTTTGCTTGCATTAACAACGAAAGCAGTGCATGAGCCTTTGCCTTGGACGCCAGAATGTCAGCAGTCTTTTGAGCAATTAAAAACTGCGCTTTGTTCGGCTCCGGTACTTGGCACATCCAATTATAATAAAGACTTTGTGCTCTATGTCCATGAGATGGCTGGATTAGCGCGCTTTCTGACCTAACACAAAACTTTGGAGATAAGCAGAGGCCTTGTGATTATTTTTCTGCTGTGCTTGATCCTGTTGCAAGAGCCCTTCCGAGTTGTCTGAGAGCGGTCGCGGCTGTGCCACTTCAATCAGACAATCGGCTGGACTCGTACTTGATACTGACCTCACAGTAATGGTACCCCATGCTGTGGATACACTTTTGAATAAGACAAAGACACAGCACCTCACCAGTGCACGTCTTACTGGCTATGAATTGACATTGTTTGCTAAACACATTACGATTAAAAAATGTGCCACTCTGAACCCAGCCACGTTACTACCCCTCCCTTCTGAGAATGATGCAGTCGACAAACATGATTGTATCTTCCGGGCAGAAGAAAAGACGAAAGGACGGGTAGACCTGACTGATGTTCCCTTATCTGACCCTCAAGGAGAACTATATGTCGATGGCTGTTGTTTTAAATTACCGGATGGCACAACTACTGCAGCTTATGCTATCACCACATTGTGGACAGTGGTAGAGACATCAAGGGTTCCCTATCAGTCGGCTCAAGCTGCTGAACTTGTTGCCCTTATTCGAGCTTGTGAATTGAGTGAAGGACTGGCTGTCAATACATATACTGACAGCCAGTAGGCATTTGGGGTTGCACATAATTTTGGCCGGCTTTGGGCAGAGAGGGTTCCCTACTTCTCATGGCACCAAGATTCAGCATGGGCACCTCATATTGAGGCTTTTGTCCGCTTTAACGCTCCCCAAGAAATTGGTCATAATTAAATGTAGTGCCCACAAGAAGGTTACTGATGATGTGGGTAGAGGAAATGCTTTTGCAGATCAGACAGCTAAGGAAACGGCCTGAACAAAGATGAAACGCATGTTTGTAGCAGGTCCAGCTAGGTGGGTTCCAGAAGTTGTTATGTTTGAAAATACTCTCGAGAGTGTAAAGGAGATACAGAGTGAAGCCACGATAGAGGAGCTGGTGCAGTGGCAGGAGAGTACATCACAGTTGAATGAGGAAGGGTGTTGGATTGATAAATCTGGAAAACAAAGATGGATGTTGTCAGATGCATATGTTCTTCCTGTGGTTACTATGGCACATGGTCCAGCTCATATTAGTGCAAAAGGCATTTGTAAATTGTTATCCCCTGTATTGCAGAATGACAATATTTCCAGGACGGCTGCGCATTTAGTAAAGTACTGCATGGTCTGCATGATGCATAATCCAGGGAAGGGTACCCCGACACCACCTGGTAATTTTGCACCACCCACTTTTCCTTTTGAAGTCCTTCAAATGGATTATATAGAATTGGAGGGATGCAATAATCTTAAGTATGTTTTGGTGGTTGTATGTGCATTCAGTAAATGGGTTGAGGCTTACCCCACTAAAGATAACACAGCCATTACGACTGCGAAGGTACTCCTTAAGGAGTTCTTTCCTCATTTCGGCTTGTTCCAAATTATCTGGAGTGACAACAGAAGTCATTTTAATGGGAAAGTGATTAAATTGATTTGTGATGGTCTTCATGTAAAACAGAAATTTCATGCTGCCAAACATCCACAGTCAGCGGGTTTGGTTGAGAAGTACAATGGTACTCTCAAACTGAAACTGGCAAAAATTCAGGAGACGACAGAGTTAAAGTGGCCAGATGCTTTACCATTAGCTCTTTTGTCAACAAGAACAACAGCTCATTCTAGGACAGGATTGTCTCCTTATGAGGTCGTGTTTGGGTGCCTGGCAAATGTCTGGGGCGTCCCGCGTCCTCGTAAGTACTCCAATATTGAGTACCCTGTGTTGCTTGATTACCTTGGCCAGTTAACAGAAAGTTTACGTTCTATTAACCAACAGGTGGGGGAATCCCTACCTTCCACACCAGAGGGACCCGGCCACGACATCCAGCCTGGTGATTATGTCTTGCTTCGAAATTTTCAGAGGAAGAAAAGTTTGGAGCCATGCTGGAAAGGTCCTGAGCTGGTTTTGTTGGTGACACGGACATCTGTAAAGGTCGCTGTTTGAAAGAACTGGGTACATGCTACCCATTGTTGGAGGATTCCTCTAACGCTACCATACGATCAGTGGGTCAAAGAAGGCGTGGGCAATTCAGAGTGTGAGCAGGTGCTCAAGAGTGCCAACTTTTTATGGACAATAGGAGCCTGTACCATTGAGGCTCTGACGGACACTGGGAACTTGTATATCTTTTTGCATTTTTTGCCCCTTTTATTATACGTTATGCATCCCTTTGGTAGAAAGGTTGCTGAGGAAGAGCAGCCAATGGTTCTTGTTGCCCTGCGTGATATGGTGTGTACACGAAAACGGAAAATCACATGTGTTGTTCTGTTGGTTTTGTTGCTAATAATATTGTGTGGGATATCATGGGTTCTGAAAAATGATCAAAGTGTACCTTTATGTAGTAAGGGTAAAGTTATCTCCCCGACAAGAAACAAAAGAGCAGCCCCGTGAAATGTATTTTTGGAGACACATAAGAGGTCCTTTGGAGAAGGGACAGCCTGTTACCCCAGTCAATCTTTCACTAGTCTGTGGACTGCATACCCATTATCACTTGTGAATTATACGTACACTCGGCCACCTGATTTTGTAGAAGTAAAAGGAGTGTTTGGTTTTCGGTCACTCGGGGCCATGCCTGTACCATAGAAAACCATTGGGGGAGGGTTACCCCGGTTGCGATAACAATACATACTGTGATAGTTTCTACATGAATGAACAGAACATAACATTGGTGGGTTGGCATTACAAGGAATTAACAGTTCCCCGGGAAGCTGGTTATTATCCTGCTTGTTGCCCTATTATCAACAGTACTGATACTTCATTATATATAAATTGTTCAGGGATAGTATTGTATAAGGAGACGTTCCCTCTGGTGAATTAAGAAGATCCAAGTACCTTTGGGATTAGTTCCCGGTACTCTGCAGTGGATTATGATAGGCCAATGTATGCACACCCAGGGTTTTTCTTCTTGTCTAATGGGACTTATCCCAATGTCCATAATGGTACGGACGATGTGGCTCTTGGAATGGTACTGCCTTTGGGTGTGCCTTGTAAACATGCGAAGCCTAAAGTAAGATGGGTCAAAAGAACACTGATCAAAGAGTTCTGTGAGGGGGTGACAGATATAGAGGTCAATAATTACAGCAATGGTATTACTTTTAGATACATCCTTTCCTCTATTTTCACATTGGGTGCCACTTCCATGGCTAGAGGTGAAAAGGCCAGAGAATATTTTGGGTGTAAGCTACAAATGTTATCCAATACTACCATAGCAGCTTTACCCGACATCACCACTCAGTTGGAGAGTTTGCGAATATATTCGGAACAGACTAGATATGCAGTGGATTTCATTCTGGCCAAGAGTGGTGGTGTATGCGCGGTAGTGGGAGACCAGTGTGTAGTTGGGATAACGGAAATGGAAAAGAATATTACCAAGCATATTCTGGATATCCTTGAAAATGTCATAGGAATGGAGAGTGGGAATTGGAGTTGGTCTCTCTTTGGCAGCTGGGGTTGGATTTTTGAAAAGGTGATATATCTAATTGCGATATTGGTTCTCTGTTGCATTCTTATTCAGTGTCTTCCCTTCTGTTGCTCTTACGGTACCACTATTCTCACCCCAAAACGGAAGATATCAATTCATGAAACCAATGCCGCCTTAATGATTCAAAAGGAGATGGACGACTTGATGATTATAGACGAGGGAGTTTTTGAGACTTCCTCCCTCCTCACTGTTTCCTTTCCTGATGTTGATAATATGGAATGTTCATAATTGCTTATTCATACGATTTCTCCCTACTGTTTGTAATTTTCCTTGTTATTAGAAAATGTTTTTGCTCATGCTAAAAGGAGGGTCTGTTAGAATAGAAATCGTTTATGCTCACGTACTGTTTTATGTAAGTTAGCATTCGCTGCGCCATTTTCTATTTGGGTGCCATTTTAGGCTGTTTGAAACTGATCTCGTTTAATTCCCAGAAATGTTCCCCTCTGAGTTTTGTTTCTTCTGTTAGGTTCTGTTTCAGTAATGAGCACATCGTTTATATCAGCGCATAGCTTTCTCACCAGATAGAGGTCCTCTCCCCCTTGTCTGGTGGCGGGCTCCGGAAGGAACGACTTTGGGCTCATGTACTGTGTATAAGATCTGAGCTTTGAACTGTCTTTTCTGTATTTCACTGTTTAGCTGCACCTGCCTGGAAAATTCCACTCTGGGCGTGTTTTAGCCCAGTTATGAAATGTACATAATGTATCTTTATGCTTGTCAATTTCAGTCCCCTCTGCAGCACTCTTAGTGACTGGTCAGACCGGGCTCTGCTCTGAGTGTATATCAATAAACAGTTATTGGTTTGTATTCTCTTCTGTCTGACTGACTCTTTATTTGGTATGGAAGGCTGAGAGGTGGTCATTAGTGACCCGGGTGACCCTAATTGAGCCACTTCCTTCAGTATGGCCCCTTAGGGGGGAGCTTCTTGGTACAGACAGCATCTCCCTTTTTGTGCCCTGGCTGGTTACAGTCAAAGCACTTACCCACCTTTGAGGGATCAAAGAACCTACCATTCTTTCCCTGATACCCCCTCTCTTTGAATTTGGGTTGGCTCGGCGCCCCCCCTCCTTGTTTAGGTTTTTGTGGGTCTTTGGAGGACTCCTTCTGTTTTTGACCTTCTTTCCCCTGGACTTTCCCCTGGGTAGGGACCTGTCCTCCTTTTTTCTGGTCACCCCCTGGTGCTGAATGGAAACCCGGATTCTCACCCACTCATCAGCTGCTTCCCCCAGCTCTCTGGGGTCTGTCTGCTTAGAGTCCACAAGATACTGGCGTAACTTCTCTTCTGCACAATCAGTCAAAATATGTTCTTCCATAAACAAATTATACAATCCCTCATATGTGTCAAAAGTGTTACCAACAATCCAGCCTTCCAGTGCCTTCACTGAAACGTCCACAAAGTCTACCCAAGACTTTGAACTCGCTTTCTGGGTGCCTCTAAACTTCACGCTGTACTGCTCTGGAGTCAGACCACATCTCTCGACTAACCATGCCTTCATCTGCTGGTATGATTCTGCATCCTCCCCCCTCAGGGTCAGGAGCCTATCCCTCCTAGCTACTGGAATCAACTACCACAGGAGTGCACCCCAATACTTAGAGTGGATCCTACTCTTTCCAAGGGCCCTCTCAAAGGATGCTAGCCACTTGTCAATGTCATCCCCCTCAGTGTACTTGGGTACTATACCCTTAGGAAGTTTGTGATCAAATTCACCACCCCTGGACATCTCAAAATCTTCATCATTTTCACTGCCACCATTTCTTTTCAACGCCTCCTCCCTCTCCCACCTCTTCTCAGCCAATTCCAGTTTCCTCTGCTCCAAAGCTATCAAAGCTAATTGAGCCTCAAGCTTTCTCTCTGCAAGGGACAGTGGTGGTTCCTGAGTAGGTGACCCCACCCACCATCTGGAATCATGTGGCTAACACTAGACAAAATGGAAGAGGTTGGGGGGAACACCCTCCACCCCCCCCTTGAATCTCCTCAGCTACCCCAGCCCCGGCCTTTAGGGACTTAAGCAACCCTGCCTTCCTAATCTTGTTGGAAGCAGGCAGCCCCCTAAGCCTACACTGTATCCTAAGATCAGCCATCCTGAACTGGGATAGTTTAGCCAGGTCCAGCTCCATGGTTCCCTAGTTTTGGGTCACAATAACTAGGCACAACAGACTTAGAACAATTTGGAAAAATCAAAACAATGGATTAAAAACAGTTTAGTCCAAATTCCAAAAATCAAACTCAAACATTTTGTTCTATGGAAATTTAGAGGATATTTAAAATCTTAACTCACTTTACTGACAGGTGTACTTTATAAACACAAGTCGTCATCCACACCGCTGAGCACCAAATGTTGGAAAGTGGATTATAGGTTGGGGCAAATGTATATCTGCCACTGGCAATAAGGCCACTAACACAGTATAGGGCTCAGAATAGGTCTTAGAACATTATTCCTATGCTCAACCCTTGGTAGCTTGGCTGCGAGCAGGCAGGCTTAACTTCAAAGACAAGTATGTAAAGTATATATAAAAACACCAATTCAGCAAATAATTATGACTCAATGCACAATAAAAATCAAACACCAATTTATAAAAATAGGAAATGTTTTTATCTTTAAAATGACACCAAAACGACAAAACTCCAATGTAGGGAACCGGAAATATGAATTTTCAAAGATTTAGCATTATCTAGCACATAGAAGCCTATAGCGCCTTATCAAGACATCTGGTCCCAATAGACTGGGTCAAAGTCAACGTTTCAGGCTGACCGTGATGGAGCCCTGCTCGGCTACCCTTCGCGGTAGGTCTCGGTCAAAGTTTTTACTTTCTGACTTAGACACTTTTCTGGAGCTTTCCTTTCCGGGGTCTCTCGAAGCTCTCAGCCAGTCCGGATTCGGTGAGGGTTCGCCGGATTGCCTTGCAACGAGCTCCCGGTCAAACTTATGGAAGTGTGATCTCCAGAGCCTTCCAGCGGGACGAACCAAGGATCCAGGCCGACTCGCGGTTAAAGGCAGGCGGCTTGGCTCTCGCGGTTGCTCCAGGTCACCTTTTTTTCGTTCAGACTTGGAAACTTTTACGGAGCTTTTTCTTGCGAGGTCCGTCGATGCTCTTCACCAGGCCGGATTCGGTGAGGGTTTGCCGGCCTTAGATTTCGCCTACTCCCGGTCAAACTCTGGAAGTCAGACCTATGGAGCTTTTCAGCGGGACGAACCTGGACGACAGGCCGACTCACGGTTGAAGGCGGGCGGGCGGCTTGGCTGGCCAGGTTAAGTCGGTCCACTTATGCAAAGTTGCTCCAAACTTCTTCCTGAAGTTCCCCAAAGGGTCCCAAAGGGTCTCAAACTTACTCCAAGGGTCTGGAAGTTCCAAGATGGTCCTTGGAAGTTGAGGACTACAGTTCCCACAATTCACTTGGACAAAACCCTTACAAATCCACTGGTAGTGCACCAGGTTGAGGATTCTTGGTGGTGATGTTCCAGGTGAGCTCTGTTAAACTGTAGCTAGCATGGAGTCCACTCTTTAGTCCTTTTACAGCAAGGAAGTCCACAGGGCTGTAGTTCTAGATGGTGCATAAGGTGCAATCTTTAGAGTGCAGGCCTTAGTGATTGCACATCAAACTTCTCAGCATGGCCCTTCTTGCTCTCTTAGGTTTCAAGCAGCAGATCTGGGAGGCTCTGCCCCTCTCAGATACTTATTCCAAGTTCTCTGGGTCAAGCAGGAGGTCACTCCTGTCCAGTGGGGGGCAGGGTACCACCCAAAGGTATGACCACATCCGGCAAAGTGTGGCACTATTTTGTCCCAGAGTGCACCAATTCTTTCAAATTCATCATGGCTGATTTTCCAGCAAGTAGAGAAGAGCTGGCTAAACACACCCCTAGGATGGCTAATCTCCATAGTCTCTCCCCCTTGCATCTGCTCATTCCTTCCTTAAGCCTAGCATCGGGCTGGGTTCAAAAGAGTAGAGTGGTAAATGACACTGGTGTCTTCTCCTTCCCTTGAATTCCATTGTTTATGACTCCTCCCCCTGCTTTGGCATTCCTGTGTAACAGAACACTGCCCTCCCAGGAGAGCTGGTTAACCCCAGTGGCTCTTTATCACTTCTTCAAAGGAGCCTGGCTAATCCACTTAACTCTGACCAATCAGGACAGACCACTGGAAGGCTGAATCTGGGGCTTACAGACAAGAAAGTCTTATAACTTCTTGTCTGTACATTTTTGGAGAAAATCAACAATATCATATTGTTTGATTTATTAATACCATTCTGTGAAGTCTTTGAATGCTATTTTTATCATTCTCCTAGCAGGATCTATTAGTTAATAACTTCTTGCCATGTTAACCTATGTGGCAGGAGATTTGCAAAGGGAAAAATGACTTGGGCCATTTTTCCAGTACCAAGGCTTATAAAAACATGTTTTATAAGTAATCTGCATATATCTACAGGACCCTTACCCCTGGAACACCTAGGGGAGACTTTAGGGGTTCTGAATAAGTAAAAGTATTGCAGATCCTCCCTCCACAGTGCTCCTAGCACCAAAGTCGATTTTGGGCTGCACTTTATAGAAATGTGGGGAGTGAAATATGCAACTTCACTTAGCCCAGGGCATATAAAACTCATTTTGTAAGGGTCCTCCTTATAAATACCAGACCCCCCACCCCTGGGACACCTAGGGGAGACCCTGGGGGTACCTAATATGCCCAAACATTGTAGGTTATCCATTGTTAAGTGCCCCAAACACCAAAGTCGAGTTTGGGCAGAATTTATTTTTTTAAAGCATTTCTGCAACACAGAGCTACTTTTAAACTGACCTTAGGCTTCAGCAGTACACACATGCAAGTGCAGAAAGGGCTGCTGGCCTCTAAACTGCCATGCCCTATTATATACTAGGGACTGAGAGGTAGTTTCAATCCCCCTGCCCTATTAGGTACTAGAGCCTTATAGGGTAGGTCATGCCAATCACAGTGGTATCCCAACCCATAGTGTACCCTAGAGTATGTAGGTGTTTTCACTGTATTTTAAGTGTCTCTTTCAGCATAACACTGGCCATGGGCCTTGTTAGGCAGAGCCCAGGGTCAGTCAGTCAGTTACCACCAGTACCAGTCAGTAAAAAAGTTGGGGGGTGCACAGGATGACTTTGCAACAGCTAAGAATAACGTGCATCATGTCAGGACCTTCGACCAGCTATGCTGAAATGTGTTCTGTGTCCCTGCCACTGGGTATGTCTGGGCTAGCAGCTTTCTGAGTTACACAGTTTGAGTTCCCACAGCTAATTGTGGTGTCTTAATAGAAGCATGTTAGGGGCTGCAGTTTGTCATAGGTAGCACCTCCCATCCATATGCTACTAGTGCCCTTGTCCATAAGGCAAGAATAACCACCAGTAGGCCAGACTAGCAGCACACTTCCCAGACTAGCAGCACACTTCAAGCATAACACGCATACACTCACACACAAACACATACTCACTGTTGGAAAGTGGATTATTGGTAGGGGCAAATGTAGGTGTGCCACTGGCAATAAGGCCACTAACACATGATAGGACTCAGCATAGGTCTTAGAAAATTATTCCCATGCTCAACCCTTGGTAGCTTGGCTGCGAGCAGGCATGCTTAACTTCAAAGACAGGTATGTAAAGCATTTAAAAACACCAATTCAGTAAATAATTAAGACACAATTCATAATAAAAATCCAACACCAATTAATACTAATAGGGAATATTTTTATCTTTAAAATGACACCAAAACGACAAACATCCAATATAGAGAACCGGAGATATGAATTTTTAAAGATTTATCCCTTTATAGCACTTAGAAACCTATAGCACCATATTGGGACATCTGGTCGCGATAGACCGGCTCAAAGTCAAAGTTTCAGGCCGACCGCTATGGAGCCCTGAGCGGCTACCCCTCGCGGTAGGTCCCGGTCACAGTTTTTACCTTCGGACTCGTGGGGTCCCTTGATGCTCTTCACCAGGCTGGATTCGGTGAGGTTCGCAGGCCTCGGATTTCTTCTACTCCCGGTCAAACTCTGGAGGTCGGACCTATGGAGCTTTCAGCGGGACGAACCTGGATGGCTTGGCCGGCTCGCGGTTGAAGGCAGGTGGCTTGGCTGACCAATTTGAGTCGGTCCCCCTATGGAGCTTTTTACCAAAGTTGCTCCAAAGTTCTCCAAACTCCTGGAACTTCTTCCTGAAGTTCCCCAAAGGGTCCCAACGTGTCTCAAACTCACTCCAAGGGTCTGGAAGCTCCAAGATGGTCCTTGAAAGTTGAGGACTTCAGTTCCCACAATCCACTTGGACAAAACCCTTACAGATCCACTGGTAGTTTTCCAGGTTGCGGATTCTTGGTGGTGATGATCCAGGGGAGCTCTGTTAACCTGTAGCTTGCAGGGAGTCCACTCTTTACTCTTTTTCACAGCAAGGTAGTCCACAGGGCTGTAGTTCCAGATGGTGCAGTCCTCAGAGGGCAGGCCTTAGAAATTGCACATCAAACTTCTCAGCATGGCACAACGTCTTGCTTTCTTAAGTTTCAAGCAGCAGATCTGAGGGGCTCTGCCCTTCTCAGATACTTATTCCAAGTTCTCTAGGTCAAGCAGGAGGTCACTCCTGACCAATGGGAGCTGGGCAACTCCCCAAGGATATGACCACATCATGTAGAGTATGGCATTATTTTGTCCCAGAGTGCACCAAATCTTCCAAATTCCTAATGGCTGATTTTCCAGCAGGGAGGTAAGAGCTGGCTAAACACACCCCTAGGATGGCTACTTTCCGTAGACTCTCCCCCTTGCATCTGCTCATTCTTGCCTTAATCCTAGCTCTGGCTTGGGGTCAAAAGAGTAGAGTTGTAAATGACACTGAGGCCTTTCCCTTCCCTTTGAAAACCATGGTTTACGACTCCTCCCCCTGCTCTGGCATTCATGTGTAGCAGCACTTCCCTCCCAGCAGAGCTGGTTAACCCCAGGGGCTCTTTATCACCTCTTCAAGGCAGCCTGGCTAATCCACTTAACTCTGACCAATAAGGACAGACCACTGGAAGGCTGAATCTGGACTTACAAACAAGAAAGTCTTATAACTTCTTGTCTGTACATTTTAGGAGAAATTCAACAATATGATATTGTTGGATTTATCACTACCATTCTGGGAAGTCTTTGAATAGAAGTTCTATCATTCTCCTATCAGGAGTTATTAGTTAATAACTTTTTGCCATGTTAACCTATGTGGCATGGGATTTGCAATGGGAAAAATTTCTTGGGCCATTTTTCCAGCACCAGGACTTACAAAAACATATTTTATAAGTACTCCGCCTATATCTACAGGTCCCCCAGCCCATGGATCACATAGGGGACATTTTAGGGGTTCTGAATCTGTAGAAATATTGCAGATCCTCCCTCCACAGTGCTCCTAGCATCACAGTCGAATTTGGGCAGCACTTTATCACAATGTGGGGAGTGAAATGTTAAATTTCACTTAACCCAGGGCATATAAAACTCATTTTATAAGGGTCCACCTTATAAATACCTGACCCCCACACCTAGGGGAGACCCTGGGGGCTCCTAATATGCCAAAACATTGTAGGTTATCCATTTTAAATGCCCCAAACACCAAAGCCGAGTGTGGGCACAATTTACTTTTTAAAAGCAGTCATGGAACCCAGGGCTGCTTTTAAACTGACCCCAGGCTTCAGCAGTGCACACATGCTGTTGTGTAGTTCCTATAGTACCCTTGCAGGACCTGCGCGTTTGGATAACATAAACTGTGGGCTTGGTGTTAGATTGGCTCTGTGCATCCCCACCGCGTATGTTAGCCGGATTTGCATTAGCTAGCTCACAGTGCCACTAGAATCTCCTCTTATCGGGGAGAGAATAGTTTCTGGCAACCTTAGATCATGACGACCCTGATCCCTCAGAATCGTGGAAACAATGTACTACTTTTCGCTCAGTCACTCGTGCTTACTTGTTCGGTTTGTCTCAGAGAGGTACACAGAATAAACAGTCTGGGCGTTTCAATAAGTATTTATTGAACAGTTGTTATTCTGGTGTAGAATATATGTGCTGCAGCAACCAGCAGACAATAGAAGAGATATATTATCAGCAGTACGATAAAAGTGAAAGGGTAGTACAGTTCTACCATATTGCAAGAATCATGAATACATACATGAATATAAAATGCATTATAAAAGTGCGCGTACTCATACGATGCCTAACTAGATGTACCTAAGTGTACCTAGCATGTGTGTAGGTCTAAAAACCTAAGAGCCAAGAATCCCTCTAGGATTTTAGTCGAACCCCATTACCTGAATAGAGAAAGCGTGGGACCCCATCATGGTCTCGAGTTGGACACCCCGCAAGGGCTGTGTTAGACCGCTGTCAGCTGGAGCGACTGCATGCAGGAGCCTCAGCGTCTCTGGTCAGTGTGTCAGCATGGAAGTCTCGGTTCCCTCTATCTTACCGTGGCAAGATGTGGTGTATTTATACCCTAAAGTGTCTCGTCCCTCAGTATGGTTTGTATTGGTCTCTGTTAGACATGAGGAAGGTGTCAGGGGTGAACTTTGTACATACATATTATGCAGGAGATGTAGCTGGTGAATGCTCATGCATAATTTATGAGTACATTGTAGGCCTGTGTTCGGGAAAAACCCTGCAGTGTTCAAACCACAGACTAGATAACGTTCAACCCTCAGAGCTCGTTGTGTACTGTAGGGAACTAATGCAGGTGAAAGATCATGCCTATATTAGGGCATAGAAGATCATGACTATAATAGGGCCTAGACGATTATGACCAAAATAGGGCATATACGATTATGACCATAATAGGGCATATACGATTATGACCATATACGGCATATATGAACGTGTCTATATTAGGGCCTCTATACAAAACATAACACCCACTCCACTTTCGAATTGGATGACAATGACCATACTTAAAATCTGGACAAATTTTTTTTTTTCTTAATAACAGTAAAAACATGATTTCAAAAAGACATTTAAAAAATGTTTTTAAAATGTTACAAATCAGCTATTCTTTTGTTGCCACTTGAAAAAGTCAATCCTGTCTCACTTATAAAAGTTGCATTACTACAAGCAGAAGAAGGCCATTCTTTCTCAAGTGAAAGTGTCAATTTAGGAAATGTTCCAAATTTAGTTTGTTTGTTTATGAAACGAAGTGGAGAAGCCAAATTCTTTCCCAGGACGCGATGAGCCGATTCCAGATTAAGTGTCCTGGCTGGGAGATACAGCATTATTGGTGTTAGCTACTGCAGACGACAAATCCAACGCCTCACAGAGAACGTCAATCACACGTAGATGGAATTCAGCACTGCCAACAATCGGTGCTGCGGCAGCTTGTGCGGCAGTTGTTACCTGAATGCCTGTGGAGGAGCCACCTAACCCAGCAGGAGCAAACAGCACCTGTGGATTCTCAAGGAATGCGTTCATCAGAATTGGAAGACGCTGGGGACAACGCAGAGCATGGGCCTTTAGGGGGTCCATCATAGCATCCATGTCCGGAGGCGTATCTGATGGAAACGTTAGACCGAGATCCAATGCGCATTCTTCTCCGCATAACAGGCATCGAAGAACAGGTAAGTTGCAGTCCACCCAGACTGGTCTAAACGATAGAAATCAAGAGACGTTCAGTTCTCTTAGGCAAGGTATACCCAGAAGCTGCACCATGCGTTCACGGTATTTCCGCTCCATGAGTATGTTCGCCATTTCCTCAGAAATTGGGCCGTCCATTGCGTAGCAGTAAGATTACAATCAAGACTTCTGCAATTAGGAACAGGATAAGCGGGAGACCTCCAAAGATGCTTCCCAATACGGAGTGTATAAAATTTGGGATTACTCCGAGGACTGTCTGAAAGTAGTCCTGACCCTGTGGTCTTAAATAGGTGTACAATACCGCTCGTATCAGACAAGTTAAAGATACGACCCACCATTTCTGTGAAATGAAAGGGGCAGTTTGTACGTATAAGCGCCTGTATCTCAGTCGAGGTCCTTGCAACTTGAAGGTCAAAGGTTTCTCGAGCGGAGGTTAAGGGCACGGGTTGCTGTAAAAGCATGGCTTTCAGTCTGCTCAAAGTATCAAATTGTATAAAGGAAACATTCAACGAAGGCCATAACAGCGCCTCCCTGACTGTGTTCAGTGGCGGAAACAATACTTGCATACAGCAAGTAACCCTGGAGTTAACAGTGACCAGATAAGCGACGCCCGGAAGCATCCCACAGCAACCTTGATCGTTTAGCATCAAGTAACTCCCATTCGAGAGCAGCTGGAAAACCGGCGTGATCATGGCCGCTGGGGTCCCTGACATGTGACAAGATAGATTCGCTACCGAGCCACTACATGCTCCGTGCAGAGAAATATCCTGACACATGAGAGAACCGCTTAAAGCGTTCTTGCAGTTTGTACCACACAGAAACACTTCTCGATCCCCGCTCCGGCATCGATATCTATAGGGTAACTCCCAAGTTTCCTTAATGTATCCCTTACCCATTTTTTCATATTTGCCTGCCTGCGTTTGCTCGAGGCAATATTGAAACTGAAACGTAGTGACCGGCAGAGTGATTTGGCCATGAATTAGCCATTCTGTTGATGGTGATTCGGCTACAGTGAATGGTAACCTTTCCAGTTTCTCAATACGCAGCATTGTATATTTGGCTCCCCTCTGTGCCATTTCTATCTGTTTACCGGTTAGATTGTATCCCGAAAACAGAGACATGGTGTTTATGAAACGTCAGGGCACGTAGCCTGCATGCATGCAAAGATTGCAGCGTCCAGCTTAACATTATAATAGAACGTAACTGAGATTGCCCGTGTTGTAACAAGGCCAAGTCTTGTTCTAATACGTCAATTGCCGAAGATAAAATGTTGCCTAAGGAGTAAATCCTGGAGGTCAAAGTTGTTAACCCATTATCCACTACAGCTAATGCCTTCTCTAAGGCCTCCTGTTGGGATATTTTCCAGTTTTCATTATAGTAGGCATAAATGCCAGCATATATGAAATGTTTCTGACGTGTTTTCCTTGGGCCTAGCAGGAAATCCCTTAGGTCTACATCAGGTGTGAGTAAGGTGAAGTGATGTTTTACTTCTGTGCGTGTTGAGGTTTCTAGCCAATCAAGGCACAACTTCCAAACACTATGGGATGTCACCACCCCTGGGTGTTGTCTCTGTACATAGCGTGTATCTGGCCTACTGATACTAAACCCCTCGGCTATACCTAGGAATCTCTGTTGACATGTGTTTGTGTCAATGGGCCAAATCAGCCATTCTGTTCAATTGGGATCTGACCAGTTGTACTGGAGAATGTCATCTAATCCTACCCATGTGTAGTTGAATTCTGCCCCCACCCATCTGTGATGGTGCTGGAAACCGAGGTGTGTTCATTTCCTTGTTCTTGGCTAGTCCAAGACAGGATGTCTGTTCCACAGTTTCATTTAGAAATATCATCTGCTGTGGAATGAGGCATGCTCTAAAAAGCGCTTCTGTTCCCTGGACTTGCCAGTCCCTAGAACCCCAGATCGGTTTTAAATCTATAGTGTCCTACCATAGGTCGAAACCCTGTGTAGGCAACTGGGCCATAAAGGAAGCAGAGTAAATCTGTTTGGTGTTAGTCAACATAATTTTCTGTGCTGATGCTGTTGCCACTTTGTAATAAAATGACTTCGGGTCAGATGTATTAAACCCTGAAACGTATGTGAATTTCTGTGCAAAAGTTTGCGAACTACCTTTTGGAGGTGTTGGGCAGTGTTCCCACTGGTGGTATTCAAATACATTTCTAGGTGTTATAGATTTGTGCAAGAAATGATGACCATAATGTTGGTAACAGTACAATGTATCATAGTCTGAAGTACCTTCTAACATTTTGTTGTTCAGAAATGCTGCAGTTTTTTCTAAATCAGACATCATAATATTTACAGTTTCAGTGTCCCAATCATCAGACAATGTACTGGAGGTAATGATATCACTTAAAGAAATTTTAAATACATGTTTAAGCTTTAAAAGTTCAGTCGGACCGAATATATCGAAATCAATCTTGTCCCATGCTATACCGTCCGGTATAGGAACTGCTGTGATGTTCACTGAAGACAAGTCTCTTGGTTCACGATGTGAAGACTGGTGTGGCTTTAAAATCAAATTGACTCTTTGGGCTGTAGAGCTCTGCTGGAGATATCGTCCATTAATAAGCATACTAAAAGTTATAGTTAAACCTAGGCAGAAAAGAAAAAATAGAATCCCAGTGATATACCATAGTTCTATCCAAGGTGACACCAGGTAAGTCTTTCTAAAAAAGTGCAAAAGGTCAATGAGTTTCTGTTTGTGTGATTTTTGGGCTGGCGTCGTTTCCGGCTCGCTTGGATCCAGTGAAAACGTATCAAAGTTCATGAAGTAGCCAGAAGCAGTTCGATCAATTGTTGGAATTGCATCGGGATTTGTTGAAATCGGATTTTGCTCTTGACGAGGAATGTTGACGTAGACGTCTGTAGTCGGTCTTATTGCAACTTCGTTGTTAAGTTGATTTTCATTTTGAAGTCGAACTTCTTGTTGAAGTGGAACGAGTTCCATAGCATTGTTGCTTAGTCCTTCATTCCGTACAGGTGGCTCTTCAAACGTGATGAGTCTTTCTGTTTGAACTTCTTGGATTGTAGCGAGAGGAGGGCGTTTGCTACTGTGGAGTCCACGAGGCCTACTGTTTAGTATCGGCCACATAGTGTGGTTTGATTAAGTCGATTGAGACAAATCTTTTCTCCTTTTTCCCGGCAAGAGGCGTCAGAAGTACAGTTCTTGTGCCTTGGATTGCTAGGACCGGTACAGCTGTTCTGTAGGATGGTCTGAAATCTTTCTTGTCTGCAATCTTTTCTCTGACCAGATCCCCGACTTTTGGGATCCAGACAGGTCTTGCCGTTACTGCCTTGACTTCCTCAGTGGCGGTCTGTTTTAAGTGGACGTTACTTTGTTGTGTTCTGGATTCATTTAGATCCTGTAGAACAGCCAAACGATCATGGATATCAAATGGTTTTTCATCCGCCACTATGCCTCCACAATCAAGATCAGGTACCCACATTCTCTTCCCAAATAGGACCTCGTAAGGAGTGACACCCCCTAGAGAGCTTCTTGGCTGGTTGTTAATTGCTCTTTGGACCCCATAAAGGTGACTGACCCAACTACCGCCCTTACCTAATACCCTAGCTGTTAAAGATTGCTTTAAGTCACGGTTTTTCCTCTCCACAACCGAATTTTCCTCAGGATGGTACGCAGAGGAGTACCGCAATGCTACGCCCATTCCTTCCATGGCCTCTTTGTAAGAGCGAGAGCTAAACGCCGGGCCATGGTCCTAATATAACGTGCGAACTGCGTATGTGCCGATAAAGACTTGCAAATCTTTTATAACAGTTTGAGCGTCAGCCGAGCGCTGAGGCCAGACCCATAGGAATCTAGAGCAGGAATCCACTGCAACCATGATATATTTCTTGGCCCCATCAGATTATAGGGGTCCACAGTGGTCCAAATACACACATGCGAGAGGTTTGTCTGATTTTAGTAATGGTGTCTGCGCTGGGCGTGCTACGGTGGAGCCTTTCATCTGCTGGCAGATGTTGCACTGTAAGACATAGGGGACGATTCCGGCCGGAAATCTCTCCAACCGAGCCGGACCCGGAGAGAATTCCGACCGAATCGGACCCTAGCAGTCCGACCGGACGAGTACGATGCATTCGCATGCTATCGGACTCGATTCGGTCGGACTCCCATTGAAGTCAATGGGAGCCGGTCGTACAACGTGTACGCGGGCTCCCATTGACTCAATGGGTGCGAGGCAAACAAGGGCGCCCCCTATAGCGGGTACGCGTCCATGCGCATCGCGGCGTACATGCACAGGTAGGGGGGACCCATGGGTCCCCCCTGTGTGCGACTTGCGCGCCTACGTGTACAGGGGGGTCCGACGCGGACCCCCAAAGTCCGGCTCCGAAAGCTATTTCGAGCCGGACGGCGCGAGTCGGTCGGACTGCTCGCGGCGCGCATCGTACTTACCCGGCCGGGAAACGTCTCCATAGCGCGGTGCGAGTCGTGTCCGTGTGAGTCGGTCGGAGCGTGTTGAAGCCGCGTACGAGTCGGTCGGCGATTTCGCGGGAGCTTGCATCGTACTCGCTCGGCCAGACCCGCGTACGATTCGGTCGGGAAACAGGGCTCCGAATCGGATCCGGTAAATCCGAATCCGATTCGGAGCACTACCGGCCGAGAACGGAATCGGCCCCATAGTCTTTGGTCTGCTTTGTTAACCCTGGCCACCAGTAGCACTGTTTCAGTAAAGAAATAGTCGCTGTAACGCCTGTATGCGCAGAGCCCAAACGCTTGTGTGCTGCTAGAATTAAGCCTTGCCTACGATCCATATTTGGTATTACTCTATCCCCCACTCCAGGAATCTGAGCATATGGAATGTTGTGTGCATCTAACTTGTAGGAGTATTTGAGTGGAAATTTTTTAGGTACTGCTGTGCTGCCTTTGCGTGAAGCAATGACAGCTACCAAAATCTCGCCGTCTTTCTCGTTTTTGAATGAGTGATTGCAGCTACGGATGCTGTGCGTACAGCCCCCTTTGCGGCTTCATCAGCCAATGAATTCCCTTCAACGTGAACGCCATCACGCTGATGACTCAGTGTATGTATTTCGTTTCTCAACTCCACTACCTGTTCCCATAGCATTTTATGCTTAATTGTGCCACCTTTTGCGTCTTTAAACCCGTTTTGTCCCCAATGATGTAAATATTCATTGTACGACTGTACACAGTAAATGGAATCACACATGAAGGGCCTGATTCACAGAATTAACTTAGGTCAAAAACGTAAACCTAAACGTAAACGTAAAATTAGTACTTTTTAGGTATTCACAGAAGTTTAGTAGTCCTAACTTTAGGACTCCTAAATGCCTTCTGTGAATACCGAAAGTCTGAAAGTTAGGATTTTTCTCAGTTAAGGAGTAGTAAAGTTAAGTAAAATCCTAACTTTAAGACTTTCGGTATTCACAGAAGGCATTTAGGAGTCCTAAAGTTAGGACTACTAACTTCTGTGAATACCTAAAAAGTACTAACTTTACGTTTACATTTACGTTTTTGACGTAAGTTAGTTCTGTCAATCAGGCCCAATCAGTGTGGGGAATTCGTGTTCCGTATTTACAAGTGCCAGTATCAGTGCTTTTAATTCTGCTAACTGAGCCGTGCAGTCTCCTAGAGATTGCATTTTAGTGCAACTTGGATGGAACTCTCCATCGCGCATGCGATCTTTAACGATTGCACACGCTGCGCTGTAAACTTGCTTACTCCCTATGGCCAGTTGAGCAGATCCGTCAGTGTAAATAATATATTCATACTGATCTAGAGGCAAAATCTCGTTTGGTAGAGGATATTCTTGTTCGTATTGCAGAAATGCTTGTGTTTTTAAACTTGGATCAAATCTGTATTCAACATCTGTTGCGGTAAGAGAATTAGCCCATTGTATCCATCTTGGATGTAAGGCTTTCGCATTTGGAATGCTAGCCTTTGTAACAGCCTCTAAGGCTGGTACTGGGGTCATGACTATTATGCGCTTTCCCTGAGCCAGAGCTCTTTCTCTTGCTACAGCGGTCTGCACTGCTGTCAGGATTTTTTCTGTTGAAGTGAAACGCATCTCTGCGTTTGTGTACAGGTGTGATTTGTATGCGATTGGTACCATTTCGCCTTCATTGAAGGTTAAATAAGTGTACCCGTATTGACCCGCTATTACTTGGATCACTAAGTTGCGTACGTTTACGTGTGTCTGTAAGTGTTTTGAAGCTATCATGGCTTCCTGTAGTGAACGTAGGATGTTTGTATGTTCCTGTGTCCATTGTCTGACTGAAAAATCAGGTTTTATTAAGTCGTAGAAAGGTTTTACTCTTTCTGCGTAATCCAAAATGTAAGTCCGACCAAAATGTAGGAATCCCAGAATGGATTGTAAATTCTTTAATGATTTTGAAGGTTGGAGCAGCGCACACTTTTCTAAAAAGTTAACTGCTAGGCTTTTTCCTTCACTTGACAGCTCATACCCTAAGAACAGGACATTGAGATGGGCAATTTTTGAAATTAAATGTATAGCCCTCAGAGGCGAATACCATAATAATGGTGCTCACCCTGGTCAAGTGCCTCGGTAAGTCATTGTCCGTCAGATAAATATCATCCACATAGGACAATGCTTCTTCATCCAAATTTTGGAGTAACTCTGTTACCCTTGCTGAAAACAACCCCGGGCTATTCTTATACCCATGGGCGAGTCGACAAAATTGCCGTTGGGACCCTAGTGCTGAGAATGCGGTCAAATACCTGCTTTCAGGCGCTATATTTTGGCAGAAAAATCCATTTGAGATATCAAGTGTAGTTTTGTATTTTTTCCACACAATGTTATTCATTAATGCGGCACTGTGTGCATTTTGAACTGCAAATGTCTTTGTGCAAGTGTTTAAATGTCTGTAATCCAAAACTAAACGATATGTGTTGTCGGGTTTCATTACGGGAAACAAAGGATTGTTCATAGGTGAAGTGCAATTTTCAATCACCCCCTGGTATTCTAGTTGATCTAGGATCTCCCTGACTTGTTTTTTAGCTTCCTGCTTTATAGGGTATTGCCTTTGAGCATTTGGGGAAACTTTTAACGGGATCACGTGGTGGGTTGAATCCTCATCCCAACCAGCATGATTTTTGTTCAATGCTGGAGCTAGGGCAACCGCCCACTCCTGCGCATATGCATATTTTAAATGTTTGGGAACGAGGTCGGAAAATGCTGGAAAAATTACCGTTTCTCCCTTAGGGCACTCCATGACACATGCTGGCGGCCAGTCTTGCTCTGATAATAGGATGTCATATCCAGATGACAGATTTTTCCAAAATAGACCTTTAATTTTCCTGGGCTTGTCCCCCTCCATCCGGATTGTTATCTCATGTAACGTATGTGGGACACTTACCCGAGTATCAGGTGTTTCCACCGTGATATACTCACTCAACTCCGCTGTCACCAGAAATTCCTTCAGGTTCTGGCGAGCTATTGTTACTTCTGCCGCGCTGTCTAGCATTGTCAGAGCCCATTCCCCGTTCAGAAGCTGTCTCCTCAGAATTCTGTGCATGTCTGATCTTAAGACCTGCTACCTTCTTCTTTTTGAACTGAGGTTTAGATTTTTGGTTATCTTCTTTTTTAGGTGTGTAGTCCGCAGCGCGTTGCGTGTCTCTGGACTTTGTACGCTCCTCTTGTCTTTGTTCTGACCGTCCTTCCCTCTCGGAGTTTTTTGATGAACCCTGAAAGGAACGTGTATCAGTATCCTGATACCTGTCAGGTTTCCTAATATTATCCCTATTCCTGAGGTTATACCTCCTTTCAGAGGGCTCCTGTTGAGGAGACCTGCCTCGAGATTGAGATCTGCTGTCTTTAGACTTTTGTTGCTTTTTATTTTCTAACTTCTTTTTAGAAGAAGTAGGTGTCTGCTTTGTAGTGTCCTTTTCAGAACTGACCACCAGTTGTGGTTTTAATGCTTTCCCACCTAAGCTGTCTCTGCCTAGTTCTGCATATGCAGTTTCAATTATTTTGGGTAGTTCGTGTGGTTGATCTACTGGACTGAACTCCCTTAGGCATTGGCATTTCGCCAGTGAAGCTGCTTCCCCCTTAATGTTAGCTAGTATTATGGCTGATACCTGTTCGTAGTTACCTAGTAACTTCATCCCTAAGTTAAGGGCAGGCTCTGCTGCGTACTCATTTTGTATCTTTCTCAATACATCAGGTACTACTGCTAATGACGGGATACCATGTGTTCTGGTATATATGGCAGCAAAGACTGTACCCCAAGAGGTGCAGTCCTCTATTTGTGGTGTGATCCCCATGGGCAAGCAGATTGTTAGTATTCTGTGTTTATCACAGGTGGTAGTATTCGGGAATTCCGCCTCAAGCTGAGTTATTTTCTGAGCTATCCAGAATGGTATTTGTTCGTGTTTTGCAGGCATTTTGCCCATTACCGCGTGTAATGTTTGAGGAGTAATTTTATTTCCTGTACCCTGAGCTAGAGTACTATTTGCTGCACCTAGTGCAGGTTGGATTGTTAAAGTCCTCATGACCAATTGTGTCAGGTTTCTGTAGATTTTAATTAAATCTGTGTGTTGTACGAGTAAGTCTCCTGGTGGCATTGTGCCAATGTCAGGATGTGGTGTGTAGGCCGCTAATATTGGTCATGTGGCTCCTTCTCCTCCGAGTGGGCCTAACCTTACTCTTCTTCGTACGTGGGGTAGGGCGCCATTAAACCAGTAATAATGTTCCTGGTAAGTGAGTGGAATCCCTATGTCCTCAAATGGACAATATTCCCGTGGTGCATCTCCTTCTATATAGTAGTGAAATGTCTTTGTTATTGCATTTGCTGCTGGGAGTGTAACCCATGAATAGAATACCTCTGTTTTATTTGATTTGTGTGCCTCAATCACGAAAACTACCATGCCACCCTTAGCTTGAAAACCATTTTCTAATAGTCTTAGGGTGACTGTCATTCTGAATTTTGGTGCAATCTGTATTGCATCCTCAGGATCTTCTTCCTCGTCTGACAGGGGCAGTGGCATTTGTAGTGGATCTAAGACCGCGGTAGTCATCGTGTATAGAACACAGACTAATGTTTCAAAGACACTATGATAAGGTTTTAGACACAAATTAGGAACACTATGTCCTTTCTAGCTTGAATAACCAACAGCCATTAAATAGTATTTTCGTACTACTCAGCTGCGGCGGATTTTGTGCCCACCCACTCCAGACGTCTCTGGGGTTTTGTGAGTAGGTTCTCTGAGAATAGCACGACTGAACTACTCTGATTCTACTGTTAAATAAGTACCCAACCAACGTTGGTGGCACCATGTCGTGTAGTTCCTATAGTACCCCTGCAGGACCTGCGCGTTTGGATAACATAAACTGTGGGCTTGGTGTTAGACTGGCTCTGTGCACCCCCACCGCGTATGTTAGCCGGATTTGCATTAGCTAGCTCACAGTGCCACTAAAATCTTCTCTTATCAGGGAGAGATTAGTTTCTGGCAACCTTAGATCATGACAACCCTGATTCCTCAGAATCGTGGAAACAATGTACTACTTTTCGCTCAGTCACTCGTGCTTACTTGTTCGGTTTGTCTCAGAGAGGTACACAGAATAAACAGTCTGGGCGTTTCAATAAGTATTTATTGAACAGTTGTTATTCTGGTGTAGAATATATGTGCTGCAGCAACTAGCAGACAATAGCAGAGATATATTATCAGCAGTACGATAAAAGTGAAAGGGTAGTACAGTTCTACCATATTGCAAGAATCATGAATACATACATGAATATAAAATGCATTATAAAAGTGCGCGTACTCCTACGATGCCTAACTAGATGTACCTAAGTGTACCTAGCATGTGTGTAGGTCTAAAAACCTAAGAGCCAAGAATCCCTCTAGGATTTTAGTCGAACACCATTACCTGAATAGAGAAAGTGTGGGACCCCGTCCTGGTCTCGAGTTGGACACCCCGCAAGGGCTGTGTTGGACCGCTGTCAGCTGGAGCGACTGCATGCAGGAGCCTCAGCGTCTCTGGACAGTGTGTCAGCATGGAAGTCTCGGTTCCCTCTATCTTACCGTGGCAAGATGTGGTGTATTTATACCCTAAACTGTCTCGTCGCTCAGTATGGTTTGTATTGGTCTTTGTTAGACATGAGGAAGACGTCAGGGGTGAACTTTGCACATACATATTATGCGGGAGATGTAGCTGGTGAATGCTCATGCATAATTTATGAGTACATTGTAGGCCTGTGTTTGGGAAAAACCCTGCAGTGTTCAAACCACAGACTAGATAACGTTCAACCCTCAGAGATCGTTGTGTACTGTAGGGAACTAATGTAGGTGAAAGATCATGCCTATATTAGGGCATAGAAGATCATGACTATAATAGGGCATAGACGATTATGACCAAAATAGGGCATATACGATTATGACCATAATAGGGCATATACGATTATGACCATATACGGCATATATTAACGTGTCTATATTAGGGCCTCTATATGAAACATAACAATGCAAGTGCAGAAAAGGCTGCTGGCCTCTAAACGGCCTCTAAACTGCCATGCCCTACTGATAGGTAGTTTCAATCCCCCTGCCCTATTATGTACTAGGGTCTTATAAGGTAGGTCATGCCAATCACAGGGGTACCCCAACCCATAGTGTACCCTAGTGTATGTAGGTGTTTTCACTGTATTCTAAATGTGTCTCTTTCAGCATAGCACTGGCCCTGGGCCTGGTTAGGCAGAGCCCAGGGCCAGTCAGAACCAGTTACCACCAGTACCAGTCAGCAAAAAGTTGGGGGGTGCCCAGGGCACAGGATGACTTTGCAACACTCACACATACACTTTCTCTCACACACTCATTCTCAGTATGTCTCTTGTACTCTTTCATACAGTTGTCATACTCACACACAGACACACTTCCACTCATGCTTCCATTAGTCAATCTGCTTTTATTTTTATTTTTTTATCCTCATTCGCCTCAGACTACAGTGAGCAAGCAAGCCGTCCGTACCGTTACTCGATGTTGGAGAGACGTAGGCTATTGGATGGAGACCAGGAAGAAGCGCCCCGCCTATTGGTACCACAACAGGCTTAGGATGCCACTGGCCACAGGGCAGAAAGGGGTGGTCACTCTCCCCTTCGGTCCAGGTAGACCCGACGACTGTTAACGTTGGCCTATAGAGGGGAAAACCGGGAGGCCCAATACAGTCAGAAGAGTTTCAAAGAGGCATAATCATAGGACCCAAATTTTCTTTTAGGTAAATAATTAAATCATTAATACCACTAAGTTATACATCTCCCAAAACTAAGCATTGGACCATTTTAATAAGAAATCCCAAAATGCTTTCTTTTTACTACTCTGAGTTCTACACAGATCAATCCTGAATGTTGTAAACAAAGAGGACAACCACTCAGAATGCAAAGGGGGTGTAGCTTCTACCCATCTTTTACAAATTTTCCTCCTAGCCAACAGTATTGCATAGAAAAGAAACAATCTAGTGGAGCCCATGATTTCACTAGATATTCCAAAAATTATCAAAGTAAGATTAATTTGGATTGGAAGGCTTAGAATATCAGCAATAGTATTTCCTACTCTTTCCCAAAAATCTGCTATAGCCGGGCACTCCTTAAACATATGTACATCAGAGGCTCTCTCTAAATCACATTTTTTACAGCTGACTGAAGGCCCCTTCGTCATTTTAGTCAGTCTTAGAGGAGATAGATAAGCCCTATGAACCGTAAACAGGTGGTTCCTCCTAAGCCAAGTTGGTTTTACAGTGGCAAACAAGATGTTAAAAGATGTTTGCCACAGATGTTCCCACTGTTCATTTGGCAAGGAAACCCCCCACAATTCTTCAGCCAATTTAAAGTCTCCATCGACAGCCTCCTCAATGGTCCAATAAAAGAAGGAAACCTCCTTCCTCCCTGCCGGTCTTGCCACTAACTGCTCCTCAAGGATGTTGCCTATGCCTATGGGTTTTTTCAGATTTTGGGACCAACTCTGCAACTGGATGAATTTGAACCTAGACATGCCCTCTTCTACCCTGTTATATAGTGCCGACCATGGTAAGAGTGAGCCCTCATGGGCCAGGTCCCCCCACACCTTAAGCTCAGCTGCTCTAAGTGGTAGTGCTAACCTGTCCTTCAGGCAGTCTGGTATGCCTGGTGAGTCCCACAGGGGGGCCAGGCTCGAGAAGTAGTTGAGACCAGTCAGCTGTTTAATACTAGCCCATGTTCGAGCCATTCCCAGCAGGACTTTTAGCCTAATCTTTTTGAAGAATTTCAGTTCTCCAAATGTAAACAAAAATCCCTCTTGAGATAGACCAGCGCCCTTCAGCATTGCAGAAAACATGGCCCCCACCCCTGTGCTCTCAGGAGTTTTTAAGAGCATCCTGGAGTGCGATAGTTGAAAGGCCCATGCATAGTATTGCAAATCCGGAAGTGCGAGTCTGCCCTTCTCCCTCCTGCACCTCAACTTCTTCCAGGCAATCCTGGTAGCCCTGTAAGCCCAGCCAAAAGAGTTAATTGCCTGCTGGAACTTAACTATAGCTGGTTTGTCAAAGTATAGTGGAATGGCATTAAAAAGGAAGGTGATTTTAGGAAGCACGACCATCTTTACCAAGTTGATCCTCCCTAGAATAGGCATGGGGAGATGGGCCCACGATTTCATAAGTTTCTGGCACTCCCTTGAAACACTTGCCAAGTTGGTCCCTGAGATCTTATCAATATCCTGCACTATTCTAACCCCCAGATACCTCATATCGCGCTTGGTCTGATATTGACACTCAGCCAGGTTCCAAGTCATGACCTCGGTTTTCTCCGCGTTAACCTCGTAGCCGGATACCTGCCCGAAATCTTGTGCCAACCTAATAACATGAGGAAAAGTCCTAGCGAGGTCCGCGGAGAGGATCAAAATGTTGTCGGCATACAGGGCAACCTTCCTCTCCCAAGCCCCATGCTTAAATGGCAAAATACTGGGCTCCTCTCTTAAGCGCTGAGCAAAGAGCTCAATATATAGATCGAAAAGAAGGGGGAAAAGGGGACAGCCCTGCCTTGTACCCCTGGTGATCTTAAAAGGTCTAGTCAATTTACCATTAACCAGAAGTCTCGCTGATGGGTCTTGATAAATCAGCTGAATGGCTCGGCAGAACTTCTCGCCCAAGTTAAATTTCTCCATAACTGCCAACAGATACACCCAGTTAACCCTGTCGAAGGCCTTAGTGGCATCTAATGTCATTGCTGCGAGGGGAAGCGAAAAGGTTGTGGCCAGGTCTATTGCACCCACAAGATCATAGGTGAGGTCAGATAAATTCCTACCATTGACAAAACCTTTTTGATCAGGGTGGAGCATGTCTCCCGCAACCGAACCGAGCCTGCCTGCCAAGATCCTGGCAAAGATTTTATAATCTGCGTTCAACAGCGAGATGGGTCTATAAGACCCACAACTCGCTGGATTCTTACCTGCTTTCAAGATCAGAGTAATGGTGGCCTCTCCCCATGACCCTGGCAGCCGTATGCCATCAGATAAGATCTCATTAAAAAGCAGTGTCAGAGTGGGAATTATCACCTCCACCAAGGATCTATAAAGTTCTATTGGCAGCCCATCTGGCCCAGCAGCTTTCCCTCCTTTACAGGCGAGAATGCCCTTCCTCACCTCTTCCTGAGAAATACCCTGCTCTAGATCTTCCTGCTGAGATAAATTCAGGGGGGTGAGCGTGCTCCCCCGCAACCACTCCATAGCCACGGTTTTATCCACCGCACTATCTTCTTGATACAAATCCTGAAAAAAGCAAAAAAGCGCCCCCTATCTCTTCGTCTGTGGACAGAGCAGTGACCCCGTCTGTACTGTCGATTTGTTTAATCAGGTTGCGCGTCCTATCAGACTTAGCCTTCCACGCCAGGAGCTTGCCTGTGCCTTCTCCATACTCAAAATGGGCAAGCTTACTCGCCTCCCATCTGCTTGTGACCCTAGTCCGAAGAATAGTGTCAAACTGATGCTTTAGTTTACTTAATTTGGCCAAATTTTCCTGCTGCTTCTCAGAGTCGACCCCTCTACTTAGACTCAACTCTACTGTCTTTATCTCTGCCTCCTTGTGTGCCACCTCTTCTCTGTATTGTCTGTTCTTAAAATACACCCTACTCGTAATCATGCCCCTTAAAAAAAGCCTTTAAGGAATCCCAAACCACCGAAGTCACAGCCGAGCCCAAGTTTACCTTAAAAAAACACTCAGTCTCCTGATATAAATACTTCATCTCCTCACCATCAAGAAGTAGAGTTCGATTGAATGCCCAAACTCTGGGATGATGGCCATCTGCCAAGGCCAGATCCATCCATACCCCTGAATGATCAGACAGGTGAGGAGTCAATTAGCCAATGTCCTTAACTTTACCCTTCAGGCTACGACTGACCAGGATGTAGTCGATTCTTGACTTGTGGCCATATTTACTATTATAGTATGAGACTCCTAGCTGATGACCTGATCTGTCTCTCCAAATGTCACAGAGTCCAGTCTGCACCATCATAGATTGGAGGTACGTCCGGGACCTGGAAGGCACCCTAGCTCTACTACTTGCCGACTTGTCCAGTTTGGGATTCAGAACGATGTTAAAATCCCCAGCCATGATTACTGGGTCTGGGTATTCCAAAAGGTTCAAAAAAATAGTTTTTAGAGAAGAGGGGTCATCTTGGTTTGGGCCATAATAGCCCACCAAGGTGAACAGAAGGCCTGAAATGATCACCTTCAAAATGACCCACCTGCCACTTGGGTCCACCAAAGAGTCTAAGACACGGGCATTTGCTTGTTTTTTAATTAATATAGCAACGCCCCTTATATTAGCACTCTGATTAGAACAGATCAAATGTTCCAGCCATTTTTGATTTTTAAATATCCCAGTAATCTCTTCTTTTAGAAGGTGCGTTTCCTGAAGGATAATGACCTGCGCAGGAGAGTCTTTTATATATTGCAAAATTTTAACCCTTCTGGTTTTCACACGCAGGCCATTAACATTCCAGGACAAGAGCTGGATCGTTCTCATGGTGGTTTAAACGCGAGAACTATGAGTCGACTAAGTCTCAAGAGGAGCCAACACCAGACCAATTGCAAAAAAACTAAAATAGTCTGACCAATCAAAAAGGTGAATGAGGAAATGTTATATTTTTTACCCCTATGCTCCCCACCCCGGTCAATCTGCTTTTATTGTGTTAGGTAAAGCAGAAGCAGGGCAAGCTTGTCTATCTTGCCTTTTAGTGAAGCTTAATAAAAACATATTCTCTATACACTGTTCAACAATAATAATATTTTGCCTTGTCAATGTCTGTTACAAGTATGGTGTGAATGAAAAGTGCACTTTCTTACATGGCTTATATTTGGTTTCACATGTAGATCAAGCAGTTACAGTATTAGAAATGAACTAATCCACTTTCTAACATGTAATATCAAAGCATCCAACTGATCTTATGAAATGCTTGACTTCTTCTGCAGCCATGGATTTTATCGAGTAACACTTTGTAAGTTTGGTCTGAAAATACCAAAATGCAATGTCAAAAAAAACTACATGTCCTGAAAGGAAGCATTGTGGTGAATGGAAAGCCAGGACTGGCTGAAAGTGTCACACGATCCTCAATCCAGCACCATACCCCAAAGCTTCAGCCCTACTCAGCCTCCTCGCACTATCCCACAGCCTCAGTCCACTCTCCCCTCTTGCACCAGCCCCATTGTTGCAGATGGAATTAAGTAGGTATCTAGTACTATGGAAAGAGCAGGAATTCCTTGAGTACCTTTGTAGAAATATGTGTGTATTCATGAGAATTGAGTAATTTTCATATGTGCAGCTAAGAGGTGTGCTTGTGTAAGTGTTGGGTGATGGTGAATAGTGTAAGTGCAGCATGAGTAGTGCAAGTGTAGGGTGAAAAATGGGCTAATGTGAGCATCAGTGAGCTACATGGATGCAATGTGAGAGGAGGGCCCATGTAAGTGTCGGGCGAGACAAGGGCATGCAGAGTGAGAGGAGAGAGTCAGGGTGGTGTGAGCGGTGTAAATGCAGGGCGAGTGGTGTGCCTGTGTGTGAATGCAGGGTGAGCGGTGAGAGTGAAGGGTGAGGTGTGAGAGTGACTGGTGAGTGCATGGTGAGAGGAGTTAGCACAGGGTGAGAGGTGTGTATCTATGAGTCCCAGCAGACTATTGTGCCTGTCTGCGGGCAGGGTCAACAGAGTGCCTGTGTGAGTGCATGCTGAGAGGTGTGTCCATGTGAGTGCAGAGTGAAAGGAGAGAGTGGTGTTACTCAAGGGTGAGTGTTGTGCTTGTTTGTGTGGTGTGAGTGCCGGGTGAGTGGTGTGTCCATGTGAGTGAAGGGTGAGCAGTGTGAGTGATGGGAGTGCCTATGTGAATGCACGGTGAGCGATGTGCCAGTGTAATAGTAGGTTGAGAGTAGTGACTGCAGGGTGAGTGATGTGACCATATGAGTTGGGATGGGTGAAAGTGCAGAGTGGGAGGAATGAATGCATGGTGAGTGATGTGCTTGTTTGAGTGAGATTGCAGGGTGAGCAGTGAGAGTGACAGGTGAATGAAGTGTTACATGAGTGCAGGGTGTGCAGTGCACTTGTGTGACAACAGGATAGATTCAGGGTGAACAGTGTGAGTTCATGGTGAGTGGTGTGAGTGCATTGTGCTCATGTGACTGCAGAATAAGTGGAGGGAGAACGGTGTGAGTTCATGGCAAGTGGCGTGAGTGCAGTGTGGTCACTATGAGCGCAGCGTGAGCAGTGTGCTCGTGTGAGAGCAGAGTAAGAGGAGGATGAAAGGTGTAAGTGCAAAGTAACAGCATGAATGCATGGTGGGTAGTGTGATTACTGTGAGTGCAGGGTGAGTGTGAAAATGAACGGTGAGTGGTAAAAAAACTGAATGTATTTCCAGACACTTGGAGTAACCCAGCAAGTTTTTGATGGTTGGCGAGTAGGGTTTCAGATACAAGTTAAACTATTGCTATTATTGCATCAATCAGGGTTGGAGAGTGGAGAAAATAAATTATTTGCTAATCCTGCAACAAACTTTCAGTCTTGTGATTAAGGTTGCCAGCAGAACAGATTTCTACTGGCACCACTGGTATTTTGATGGCCTGGCCGGTACAAAAATAGGCAAAATCACTCAAAGCCTGAATTTTCAGCCCTTATCTGTGCATACTTCAAATAGCAAATATAAATAGAAAGCACTTTTAAATGTGCTCTAGGGCTGTATTAATGATCCCTGACTAATAATTAAGGTAAACAAAGTCAGAAAAGTCATGGTACAAATAATACATTTGATTTTGTTTAAAATCCGACTTAGTATTATGGCAAGGCCTTTGTAGACTCTTTAAACAACACCAAATGGACTATCTCTTGGAACGGTGGCAACCCTACTTGTGATATGCCTTTTCACAAAATGCATTCTCTCACTGTGGCAGTAAAAGTAAAATGCAAATGTAATGAATATGCAGAGTGGGGACCCAGGGGGTACTGGAACCAGTTCACAAAGGCATGTAAATGGCTTTTTAACCCGTTTACCGCGGCGGCAATTCAGCCGCGGTGCGGGGCATTCCATTGAGTGGGCGGGGCCGCGTCGGCCAACGGACGTGCGCCGCACTACGGAGGTAGTGCTCGCGACGGCCGTTGGCCGACAGAAGCAGCGAAGGGGTTAAAGACCTGGGAAAAACTCGGATGTGGCTGAGATAAGATGTCAGACACTGCCCAGCCACCCCCACAGCAGCTCAAGAACTGTGTGTGCATCCTAGAAGCTGCAGCAGGGGGTCTGAGACACACGATGGGGAAGAGGGGCTAAAGCCCTTTTAGCCCTCTGGGCGTTGCGCACCTGATCAATGCCAAATATGCATCTCCTTCATGTAATGCTGAGTGGTTTGCAGGGGGTTGCAGTTCACTGGGTTCCCTGTCTCATGTTGGTACATTGACTAAGTCCTTGGTGTCAGAGGGATTAGAGAACCCTTTCTCAGGCCGTGTTCTGGAGGAAAATCCATAAAACATATCTTGCTGATGGTGCAAAGAAATGGAAGTGACCCGTGATGCCAGCTCCCTGGGAGTGTGAGTTGGAGCAACTGAAGCTGATGGCAATGGCAGAGGACTGACCACATTCAAGAATGATGGCCTGGAGAGTGCTGCAATCGCCAGAATCATTTGATACTTGGTGCTTTCATACACTGATGGTGCAGGAGAGTGGTAACGCCTGACCCTGTCATCAGCCTGCAAAAGACAATATGATTGGTGGAAGAAGGAAGCAGCAAGACAAAAAGAACTGAACCAAACAATGTGTTTGTCTTTTGTGCATCCGCAAACAATGATTGGGCTTCGCTTCCATCATGTGTGTGCGCGTCAACAAATTGCCCTTCCCCCTTCCCATTTTGTATTTGTGAGTGGGTATTTAAACCCCGAATATAACACCCATGTGTAAAGATGCACAGTCTGTGCATTGTATGTATAGGCTGTGCATTCCCAAACCTATAGGTGTGTATTTCAAAAAATGTGCACTGCTATTGCTTTTTTTCAAGGTACAAAACTGGTAGGAGGCAGAACATATTTCTGACAAAGAAGCCTCCCAGGTGCATTTATTAAATATTTCTATAACCCGGGTAGTGTTTATGCCACCTGCGCTCTTGAAACTTCAAAGTAGTGCTCATTGTCTCTCTCGGTTTGTCAGGCCTTTAGTTTTATTGTCCGCTTTTTCTGGAAAAATGAGACGAATGGTTCACGTTTTACAAAGTGCGTGACACCTCAGTGAGCCAGTGTACCAGCATCCCTTGGATACCACACGTATACACACTTTGGAGTCAGTCACTGTGGGCGCGACCACAAAACGATTCTGATTGGTGCTATTTTATGTCCTCCGTGGTGTTGTTTGGTCAGTAGATTTGTAGCTGGAGTATTGTAAGACTAGATTACCTATGGCTAGGAATGCGGATTTCATTTGAGATAGAACTCAATGACAACAAAACAATACCACAACATAAAACCAAATTACACTAGCATAACCCAGCATCGAAATAGCAATACGAGACCACGAGAAATCAATGGCACAAAACCACAACAATAGAAGAGAATATTAAAATACAATTCACCGACATAACACAACAATAGGCCGACACAACACAAGAAAAATATCACAACACAGCATGAAAATAGCAATAGGGCATACACATGTACTAGTATAGTTTTGGGTTATTTTAGGTTAGATAATATAATTCTGTTGCATTTCTATTGCAGTATGTTGTTTTATTGTTATTGTGTTGTGTGGTGTGTTGTGTGCTGTTTTGCTTTATTGTGATGTGCTGGTGCTGTGTCATTTTTGTGTTATTGCTCTGTTGTCATTGTGCTGTTGGGTTCTGTTTTTTGTTGGTGTTGTTTTGTTGTGAAGTGTTCTGTTGTGATCCTATACTGTTATTGTGCTGTTGTTTTCAGTGGTTCTGGAAGAGTGCAACTGCATAACCCTAGCAAAGGAATAAAACGTCCACTTAATTAGTCCTCCTTTGCATTCGATCCATATTTTGGCGGTGGGTGAGTGGGTGGCATTGGGCCTCTCACATCCGTGGACCCCTTTGTGGCCGCACAAGCTGCAGTAATTGTAGCATATGTATTCCTCTTCGCACTCGCACGCAGCCTCTCCGTTTTCGGGAGGAAAAAAAATCTAGAAACCTGGGGCATATTAGCAAGACCGGCGATAAAATTATCGCCGTTTTAGCGGCAGGAAACTGCCGCTAAAACGGCGGTAATGGGCTTGCTAATATGCGTTATGGAATTCCAATAGAAGCCCAGGTTAGATGTCCTGCACATCTAACATGGGCTTCTATTGGAATTCTATAACGCATATTAGCAAGCCCATTAGCGCCGTTTTAGCGGCAGTTTCCTGTCGCTAAAACGGCGATAATTTTATCGCCGGTCTTGCTAATATGCCCCCTGATTTTTTACATAATTCCCCTTAGATTACGATCTAGTTCTCTGTTCTAGCTCCTGACTAGTGCCAGGCTCACTTTTTTCAGTGTATGGATCCTACGGAACCCTTTGTTTTGTCACGTTGCTCTCTTGTTTTGTGATGTTAAACTGTGCTGTTGTGTTGCTGTGTTTTTGGCAGTGTTGTTGTTTAGGGGTATAGCTTTCTTTACAAAGCAGACAAAAGTAACATTGTCCATTTGAATTCCAGTCCATTTCTGCATTTTCCATGGATTCACTCAGCCTTTCATGCCACAGACCAGGTCTTAAAATAGGGCTTCCCGAGCTCACTTTACGTCGAGGCACTCTGAGGCTGACGCTCTCCCCTCCTCGTGTCAGACACTCTCTTCCTGCAGTAGGCCAGGCCAGGCTTTCCTTGATGCCAGAAAAGATGCTGAAGACAGGTACAAGGAGAAAAGCACAGAAATCCCGAATAAAGTCATTGAAAAGCTGGAGCCAAAATTAAATTCCGCAGCTATGTTAAAAAATGGCGTAGGTCACAGAAGATACATGTATACGGAGGCATTGAGACCTGGACCCGTGGGATGAGACAGTCCACAGAGAGGCCACCCAGAGAACTGCTAAGCGGGGGGAGGTGACACGAGCTGATTTAAAAGCACTGTACCGTCCGAGATCGGGTTTTTGGGGGAGGGGAGGGGGCGAGAGGGGGGGGGGTGGGCGCGGGTGACACTTGCGTGTTCTGAGCTGATGTAAATGCGCTAAACCGTCTGAGGTGGTAACTGGAGCGAGAGCAGGATTCAGAAGCAGCAGCGAGATGTGAATGGGCCGGGGGGTGGGGGAGGGGGGTGACATTGGTGAGGGTGATGGCATTGATGGGGGCGGGGGGGAAGGAGTTACTTTTGGAAAATAAATGTTTATTTACAATATGGAATGTCCCACGGGCACATTACACAGACAGTAAAGCCGTCGTGCTACAAACTTACTAAAGAGGTAAAAACAATAACTTAATACTAGCGACGTCACACTTGTCGGTACGGTTTGGTGACGCAGGCAGTGGGAAAAAGTCGAGGCAGTTAATGTTTATGTAGAAAAGGTCGCGCATGACCCAGTACAAGCTCGGCCCTCTTGGTGTGCCAAAGCTGCTCCGACCACTGAAGTCCCCTCACACCAGCGCGTGCTAGCACTGCACGCCTGTGTTTACTCACGCATACCCTCTCTGCCTAGGGCCAAATAACCTACACACTTCTTAGTAAATGTTTTGGGGTTGGGGGACGGCACACCGACATAACGAGGCGTTTTATCAAAAGAAATCGTTCAATTTATTTGCAGCATTGAATACTGAACGTAGCGAGGTTATACAGCTGCTACACTCCGAAAGGTGCACATCGCGTGCAACGGTATGCCCGGCCTCGCTCCTGAACCTCAGAGCAGCAGCTCCGAGGCTCGGGCATGCAGTGCAATGCAACCGTTCTCGGAATATTAGTCATCTAACGCAGACAAGGCACACCGCATCCTGGTTTCCACATTACGTTGTTTGACGTAAACATATTTACAACAGTACATGCATGCATTTAATTCAAATCTGCAGGTAGTGTGTTTGTCTTGCAATTCTTCTCCACCCCGTCGTACCAGCTCATCGTCTAGCAAAATTCTGTCAGTCCATCCAAACCCAGCATTAGAACAATTCATCCATCCATTCATCAAACTTAGCCTCCCACCCACTTATCGGGGGCCAGCCTGCGCCTGCTTGAATATCTGTCTAGCAAGACAAGCGGGAGATAGGTGAATACATGGGCAATCTAACCACCCAGTCAAATGGATAGGTTCAAAGGCAGAGAGAGATGTTTCTAGATACCGGGCCGAGTGAAGAGCTGAGGAGGGAGACGCAGAGGGTAGAAGGAGAGTGAAAAGTACAGCACCACCATTCACTCCAACCCACCCGTATAGAGGCCATGGTAGGTAGATAGATAGGTAGGCAGATAGGTAGGTAGGTAGATTGAGTGATCGATAATAGACCCAGAGAATGCAGCAGGAAAATATATTTTGGGGTAGAGGTGAGTGGCGGAAAAGATAGGGACACAACGGACCTCAAGAACTTCAGACCTATCACCGTCCTCCCCTTCCCAGCCAAGGTCATCGAGAAGGCCATTAACGCCCAACTCTCCACATTCATAGAGTGAGCCACCTTCCAATCCAGTTTCTGAAGCAACCACAGCACGGAGACCGGACTCATCGCTGCCACTGACGACATCCGCTCCCTCCTAGACCGGGGTGAGATTCCAGCTCTCATCCTACTTGACCTATCGCCCGCCTTTGATACTGTCTCCCACTGCACCCTAATCACGAGACTCAACCAGGGCCGGACTGGGAACAGAAACCGGCCCTGGCAAACTGCTCAGCCGGGCCCCCCCTGGGAGGGGAGAGGGGGGGTGCGGCAGAGCTGTTTGCTAGGGCCGGTTTCGGCTGATTTTGTTACAGGGGGTCGATATTGCCAACCCCCGGTAACAAAAACGGCCCCCCAGGGGCTGAAAACCGGCCCCCACCCAGGCGGCCCACCGGGGAAACACCCGGTGCCCGCTAAGGCCAGCCCGGCCCTGGACTCCACAATGCCGACATCCACGACAAGGCACTCAACTGCATCTACTCCTTCCTCACCGGCCAGACTCAGTGAGTCCGACTAACCCAGTTCCTCTCATAACCTATAGAGATCAGCTGCGGGGTGCCCCAGGGCTCCTCCCTGAGTTCTACCCTCTTCAACATCTACATAGCTTACCTCGCATCTATTGTCAGAAGCCATCGATTCAACATCTTCTCCTATGCTGATGACACCCTACTGATCCTTTCCCTCACCAACGAACCCACAACCGCCAGAACCAACTTCCACATCAGAATGAAGGGCGTTGCCACCTGGATGAAAGACAGCTGCCTCAAGCTCAACTTTGACAAGACTGAAGTACTCAAAATGGGACTCTCCCCTTCAGCCTAAGATGACTCTTGGTGGCCAGCCGTTCTGGGACCCCCTCCTACCCTGACGGACCACGCTCGCAATCTTGGCATCATACTGGACTCATCACTCACAATGAACCGTCAAATCAACACAGTTTCCTCAGTCTTCTTCCACACGCTCCACCTACTTTGAAAGACATTCCGATGGATGCCCACAGAATCCAGAAAGACGGTTGCCCACGCAATCATCACCAGCAGACTCGACTATGGCAACACACTCTACACCGGTGTCACCCAGCAACAGCTCAAGAAACTACAGAATATCCAAAAAGGCCACAGCCAGACTGGTCCTCGACATCCCCCGCCGCAGCCACATTATGCAATACCTCCGACAACTCCACAGGCTCCCAGTCAACAAGAGAATCACATTCAAGCTCCTCACACATGCCTACAAAGCTCTCCAGGACAAAGGGACAGCATACCTGAACCACCGCCTCGCATTCCATATACCTACTCGCCAGATAACTCTGTTCCGCCCAACTCACCCTAGCCTCCGTCCCCAGGATCCACAAGACCAGAACTAGTGGAAGTTCATTCTTCTATCTCGCTGCCAAGACCTAAAACACCCTGCCACTCCACCTCAGGCAATCCGCATCGCTGACCCAATTCAGGAAAGACCTCAAGACCTGGCTCTTCGAATGATCCTACTGGGTGTAGGATCATTCGAAGAGCCAGCAGAGGGACCAGCAGAGTCCCCCCCCCCCCAGCTCCTTGAGACCCACATGGGTGAGTCGTCGCGCTTTACAAGTCCCTGATTGATTGATTGACATGTAGCTGTAGGCAAAGAAGGGAGCATGCGAAAGGGAAGGTAGGCACAAGGTCCATTGTTTCAGTGTGCGACTACTGCCTCAGTATTTACAACTGTGAGTACTTCTGCAAATCTTTGATTCAATGTTAATTAAAATGCACACAGTTTAGTTCATTTGATGTGAATATCTATGGGGCCAAGTTTGTTCTTGCGATTGCTGCCTAGGTGTAACTTCATAAAAAAGCTGACAGCCTCACGCAATCAGCTCCATAGCCAACCCTCTGTTAAACATGAGTGCATATTGCAGTAGCGGCTGGCACGTATCAGGGGTGGTGGAACGGGCGCGCATAAAGATAAATAAAAGAAAATGTACCTCCTCGCGTCTCTCCGCATCGTGCCTCGCCGTCATCTCTCCGCTTCAGCTGAAGAGGAAGCAGACAGACTCCTCTGACCAATCACAATGTGGGCACTCAGATAGGGAATGGGGGCCTGGGCATGTTCTCCATGCAGGCTGTAATGCAGCCTGCATGGAGAGCATGCAAAGTGTGCATGACTGTTTGGCCGACCCGAGAGGGCCGTCAAGCATTCATGCGCACTTTACAGAGTGCCACCACTCCTTCCCCTGCTCTGAGAGCAGAGAACCCCCGCCCTGCAAAGACGCAGGAACAAATAAAATGATAATAAAGTCCAGTTATTATCATTTTATTTTTCCTTCATTTCCACTGCTAAAAGCAGTGGGGCGACGCTCCTCCGGCTCAGCAGAGGAGCCGCCACTTCATATTGCCATGTTCACGTAAACACAAACACTGGGCACCAATAGAGGACCGAGTCTCTGTTTCCACGCTTTAAAAGTAGTAAAAGTAGTGTGTTTATACGTTCAGTCGCTGGTTTATCAGCCAGTGTCTGTAAACATGAAATAGCCTCATAGGTCTAGTCCGCAATTATCCCTATTACGCAAACTGGGGGCGATGCAAATTTGCATATAGTTGTTATTTAGCACCATATTAATTATTGCACGGCTCTTCTCATTTGCTTGATTTCATTTTCTTGTGGTTAGTGTTGTTTTGCACCAGGGAACTCGGTTATTCACACCTTGTCCGCACAAACGAAATGCGGGTATTGACTTTGCTCTATGACACACCACCGAGTGCAGCAAAAAAGAAATGGAGAAATATGTCATGCTTTACCATATTACTGAATAGCACCTTAGTGCAAACTAATACCTTTCCCGGTAGTGTAGGCAATCCCGCCTCAAGTGCTATGTGATGTGAAACAGGATCTTTCGCATAAGATGTAAAATGACACCGCTGGAAAAGAGCAGCCTTTTTTTTTCTAAAAACGTGCAGAGAGGGCTCCAAGTTGCTTCCAAGGATGAGAATAAGACGGGTTGGCTTTTAAGAAGAAAGCGCGCTTTGACCTATAGGTGGCGCCAAACGACCTCGCAGCGTGGAGCTGTCTCTGGTGCTGGAATAGAAGCTGTTGAGAGTGCAATACCCAGCCTGCTGTCATGAGCTGAACACGGGACATGGCTCACTCAACAGGGCGCCAAACACGGATGTTGGTTTCGAATTGGGCGTCGGTGTGCAGTGCTGTGGATACCGGTGTACATTTTTTGAAACTGCCGGTTTTTGTGAGGTTTTCAAAAATGTAATTATGCTTAGCCCCTCACCCTCGCGCACACCAAAGTGAACACGTAATATACTCCTGGCTGCATATCGCATTCTGCACTCTGTTTCCGTGCTTCTAGCGAAGCGAGGCTGCTGGGTGAGGCTTAGAGTTGAAGTGTTAAAGACAATAAGATGGAAGAGCGATTCCTGGGCAGGACAGGCGACTTCAGACAGGACGAGAGAGTGGGGGCTGGAAACCGAAGTCCTTTCCTCGTTTCGAAGCCTCGATCTTTGAAAGCTCCGGTGTTACAGCACGAGCTCTCCTTCTAATCTAGGACACGATACAGCCGCTGCTGGTTACGTTAGTGGGCGGAGGGGGGAGGGGCTCGCGGTGTGTGTCCCCCACGAGCAGTGCGCGGGAGCCACCGACGCGCTTCTCAGTGCACAGGCTGCGCTCTGATGGAGTGGGTGCCCAGGAGCACGAGTGGATGGCAGTGTTCGGAGCCCCGCCCGCTCAGCTGATGAAAACAGCCAGAACACGATGGCACTTTGGCCCGGGCATCCGAGACCACCTTCCCTCAGCTGCAGCGAGCTGCTGGTTGTAGGGGGGTGAGAGCGCACCCCTGCCTTGCGATATCCTGGGCTTCCAGCGGTGGGAGCCAGAGTAGGCGCTTCACAAGAGGCATGACCAAGAGGACCAAGTGGGACAGACGACCCTCTGTCCCGCTGAACAAGACTCGACAAGTTGGGCGCTTACTGGACACTTCACGACACTATATTAAGTGGCCGGCTTGCATACCACGTGCACCAGGGTGTCCTGCTGGCCAAGAGTACGGGGGAGAGCGCCCAACCACACCGAACAACTGATCAGCCGTCAGCGAGTCTGTCCAGCAGCGAGTCGAGCGCGGCGGCCCTCTGGACTGTGGACTGTGCAGCAGGCGATGGAGAGGGACGCTCAAGTGTCAGTGCTGCTTTTCTGAAAGCGAGTGGGTGGAGAGGCAGCCCAGCACCCATTCGTCTGGGTGCGGGGGAGGAGGGAGACTTCTGACAGGCCATCTGTCCTGCTGGCCAGGCCCACCAGTGGTACCTCCACCGCCGACCACCCTGCGCAAGCGGTGCTTCATATTGCAGCTCAAGTCACCTCTCTCCCCCGTCCAACAATCTCCGGCTGGAGGAATCTGCACCCTCGCTTGCAACACCATGGACCTTCTAAGGAAAGGGAAACGCCGGCTAGAGGTCTCGGCTTCTACCATTTGACGGCCCGTGCTCACATTCCTCCACTTTCCGTGCCCTCCCGCCCTCCTGCGCTCCCGGCCCCGAACGGGATGGATGTCTTCAACAACACTACCTCGGCCAACTACTCTGTGGAGAATGGGAACGGGACTGCGGTGGAAGAGGTGGCCCTCAGCTACCAGATCATCGCCTCCTTGCTGTTGGGCTCCCTCATCGTGTGCGCTATCATCGGCAACGCCTGCGTGGTGTCAGCCATCGCCCTGGAGCGATCCCTCCAGAACGTGGCCAACTACCTGATCGGCTCCCTGGCGGCCACCGACCTGATGGTGTCCGTGCTCGTGCTGCCCCTGGCCGCCCTCTACGAGGTCCTGAAGAAGTGGACTCTGGGCCAGGTGATCTGCGACATCTTCATTTCCCTGGACGTCCTGTGCTGCACCTCGTCCATCCTGCACCTGTGCGCCATCGCTCTGGACAGGTATTGGGCCATCACCGACCCCATAGACTATGTCAACAAGCGGACTCCGAGGCGCGCGGCCATCCTCATTAGCCTGACCTGGATGATCGGCTTCTCCATCTCCATCCCACCCATGCTGGGCTGGAGGACCCCCGAGGACCGCTCGGACCCCGACCACTGTAAGATTAGCGAGGATCCCGGCTACACTATCTACTCCACTTTCGGCGCTTTCTACATCCCTCTGATCCTGATGCTGGTCCTGTACGGGAAGATTTTCAAAGCAGCTCGATTCCGGATCCGCAAGACCGTCAAGAAGGCGGAGAAGAAGAAAGTGGCCGACACCTGCCTGGCGGTCTCCCCGGCCCCCGTGCACAAGAAGAGCAACGGGGAGTCCGGGAAGAGCTGGAAGCGCAGCGTGGAGCCCAAGCCCAGCTCCTGCGTGAACGGAGCCGTGCGCCACGGGGAGGACGGGGCGGCCCTGGAGATCATAGAGGTGCACCACTGTGACAACTCCAAGAACCACCTGCCCCTGCCCAACCACGCCGCCTGCCCCGCCAAGAGGACGGAGAAGAGCGCCGAGGCGGCCAAGCGCAAGGTGGCCCTGGCACGAGAGCGCAAGACCGTCAAGACGCTGGGCATCATCATGGGCACGTTCATCCTCTGCTGGCTGCCCTTCTTCATCGTGGCCCTGGTGTTGCCGTTCTGTGGTGACCGGTGCCACATGCCGGAGTTGTTGGGGTCTGTCATTAACTGGCTTGGCTACTCCAACTCCCTGCTCAACCCCATCATATACGCCTATTTCAATAAGGATTTCCAAAGTGCGTTTAAGAAGATATTGAAGTGCACGTTCAGCAGACAGTGACGAGCCCCGCTGTGTACAGCCCCCCCCCCACCCCCCCAGACCTGACTGCAGTCATGGCCTCGTGCCCCCTTGGCAGCCCGCAGCTCATGCATTGACAGCCCGCAGCTCATGCATTCAGACGCGTGTGGGACTGTACACGTACCGTGTACCATGGGGCTGTTTCCTAAAACCTGCATTTGGGAACATGTCAATCTTATGCAGCCTCCTGAGCGGGCTGAGAGCGCGAGACAGTGGCCGTCTCAAAACCACGCGGTCACTTCCGGGACCGCTGAAAACATATTCAGCAAAAAGACGTGTTTTTTTTAGGACACCTAGCTGTGCGTTTCTGAAAACGAAAGGAGACTGGCCTCTGGGCGTACACACGACATACTGTGCAAAGGCGTTTTTTTTATTTCAGTTGTCTTTATTTTGGGCTAGAGGTGAGGTTTGCAACTCTTTGCCTGTGATCGCTGTGAGCCACGGTTTCTACCTGGATAGTAGCATAAGCAAAAATAAACCACCCTATGCATATACATGCCTGGTTACAATTCATTATTGAACTCAAACCGACAGGAAATGCCCATAGTAAGTACAGAGGTGACAGTACTGTTTGGTTATCTTTGCTTCGTGCGCGTGACAAAATATGTTGTCCTATTGCGCGGAAAGGGGGTGTGCTTAGAAAATAGACTTTTACTGGTTGCCAGGCGCCCCGCTTTATTTTCGGAAGAAATTGACAGCTTAGGATGCACGCTGATGTGTGTGAATTCGTTTGCATGTGAAATCTCACCTCGCTCGAACCTTTATCACAGAGCATTTCCCGATCCGTTATCTGTACTACTTGTGTTTCTAACGAAGGCGTTTTTGTTGAAAACTGTGGAGCAGAAAGCGAACATAAATTAAATTATGTGCGAACCAGCTAAACATGTTCACGGCATGTACTGTCGAGATCCTTGTGTGACGTCAGGGACACGAACACGCCTCTCCGTGCACCCGTGCATTTCAGGTCGAATTCACTCGCATAATGCCCACTTAATAAATGATGGTGAATCAATCGGTGCACCATTGCAAAGTGAAGCCTCCTTTCCAACTTTACAAGCAGATACTGATTACGGGGCAACCTCAAACACAGCGTCTGTATGCACTAGCACTATCCGTGCACGCTCACACTACAGCCCAGCCGACTATGAATGACAGCTCTAACATTCCACCACCTGTTCACACTATTACGCAAGCTTTCCAATCCACTCACTCGTGTAAACCATCACTGCACGCATCAGTGCACCATCACTGCACGCAACCAACGGTGTGCGCAAATACTGCAGACAAACCAGTGCCCACTCACACTACACCCAGACGACTATGTATGCCAGCACTGAAATGTCACCACCCGTGCACCCTATTACACTAGCATTGCAATCTACTTACCCGTGTGCACTATCACTGCGCGCAACCACCGGTGTGCTCTCACTACCACCAAATATGGGCACACTCACACTACACGCCAGCCAAGTGCGTATGACAGCACTAACATGCGACCATCTGTGCGCACTATAATACTAGCATTGCGATCCACTCATCCGTATACACTGTCAAAGCATGCATGCCAACAGTGTGCACAAACACTACAACCAAACCAGCGCACATTCACACCGCACCCCAGCCGACTATGTATGCGAGCATTAAAATGCTACCAGCTGTGCACACTACTGTACCAACATTACAATCCACTCACCTGTGTACACTATCACTACACACAACGATGTGCACAAACACTGCAACCAAATATGTGCACACTTACACTACACCCCAGCCAAGTACGTATGATGGCACTATCATGCCACCACCTGTGAACACCATAATCAGGGCTTTAAGTGGGATGAAAAAACTGGAGGATCTCTCAAAGGGGCGTGGCCAATATAATTAAGGGCGTGGCTTAAAAACACATAAGCTAAAAATCTGTGCTTAGCATAGTGTGCCGCCCGACTTGTATTTTGCTGTTTCTGTCATAGCATCTAGATATATGATACAAGTAACATCATACCTACAAGGCAGGATTATTGGCTTTGTCAATGGTTGTTAGTTGCATAAGATAAATAAGCAGCAACTATGGCTTGTTGTATATAATATTGAAAAAGCTTCCACTTAAAGCCCTGCTGACACCACGACGATGTTGCTGCTCCTGCGTATCAAAAAGAGAAGGGAAATCCAGAGAGAAAATGTCTCTCTTTAAAGGATTTCCCTTCTCTTACAACGCTCACCTAGCATGACGTCCGTAACTTCTCCACTAGTGAGAAGAGCAGTGTGAGCACGCGCACATCGATGTGCCTGCTATCACTGAAGTCCCGAAAAAAACGGAGCAGTGACAAGCACGCGCACATCGATGTGCCTGCTGTCACTTCAGTCCGGAAAAAACGGACCGCCTCCAGGGCACAAAACAGAGCCCGATAGAGACCCGTTTCGAGGCCTCTCTAAAAAAACTGCCGGTGCTCAGACCCGGTGAGACCCGGCCCACTTAAAGCCCTGACCATAATACTAGAATTGCAACCCACTCACCCGTGTACACTGTCACAGCATGCATGCCAACAGTGTGCACAAACACTACAACCAAACCAGTGCCCTCTCACACTACACCCTAGCCGGTTATGTATGCTACCATTAAAATGCTACCAGCTGTGCACGCTACTGTAGCAGAATTACAGTACACACACTCATGTTCATTATCACTGCGCACAACCAACGGTGTGCACAAACACTACAGCCAAATGTGTGCACACTCACACTACACCCCAGCCGGCTATGTATGTTAGCATTAAAACGCCACCATCTCCTCTCAGTGCATGCAATCAGTGGTGTTCTCAAACTTTGCAAACAAAACCTGTGCACATTCACACTCCACCCCAGACAATCATCTATGCTAGCACTAACATGCCACCACCTATGCACCACCTATGCCTATTACACTAACATTACAATCCACGCACCTGTACACTATTTCGGAATGCAACCAGAGGTTGAAAGCAAGCGCTACTGTGAAATATGCATTTTAACACTACACCCTAGTCACCTGTGTATTGTATTCTGAAATCAAGGCACTCATTTACACTGCAGTTCAGTCAACTGTGGACCCTAACACTGCAAGTCAACCACAGATGGAAATTAACCCTACTACCCAATCGCTTGTGCACACCCACACTACACACCAGCTACCTATGTAAAATCACTCTGCAAGTCAGCGGCCTAGGAGCACGAACACTGCCACCCTGCAAAAAAGTGTATACTGCGTTCGAACCACTGCTGCACACCTACACTACAACAGAGCACTAGCACACATTAACCATGAAACCTAAGCATCTACTTATATAAGAGTACAAGATGACCAGTCACACTCTCAAACACTACAGTTACATGTGCACATTACCACTCCAACCCAACCACATGTGCACACAAACAGTACAAACCAATCACATTCACACACTACTACTCCAACCCAAGTACATGTGCACACTTAATATGACCACGCCATCCCTTGTGTATGCCCACACTACAGCCAAATGTCTCCACATGTGCAAATTAATATTACAACACAACCACCTGTGCATCCTAACAATAAATCTCCAACATATGTTCACATTAGCATTACAACTCAAACACTAGTGAGCACTAACAGTATAATTAAACCACATATATGTAAATAAGACGTGTACACAAAACAACCAAATCACTTTTTTACTGTAACAGTATACACATTACATTATACCTAAGCATGGACACCAACATTGAAATCGAATCACCCAAACACACTAACACTGATTCTCTTTCACCTATGCACACTAGCATTTCAATTAAAATAGCTATGCACACTACCACGACAACCCAAGAACCTCTGTAAAATAACAGTAGAATACAAACCAAACTTATGTGAGCACAGACACTAAAAGCCAACCAGGTGCAGGTTACCACTATTACTTATTTATCTATGCAGACTAAACTACAGTTTAGTAACGTGCATGCCTACAGGACATGCCAAGCAAAAGTTGATGCTCAAACTACAAGCAACCACAAGTGTAAAGATTCTCTACAACCCAGCAACAGATGCACGCTAACACTACAACTCACCACGGTTAAGACTAGCAACATAACACCATCACATGTGTACACTAGCACCACAATATAATAACCTGTGCTTACAAGCATTACAAGTCATTCTCCCGCACATACCAATATTGTAAGCTAACGACTTCTGCACACTAACTCAACGCACACAACTCATATCCACACTAACATTAAAACCCATTCACCTGGATGATCAACAGTATAACCCAACCATAGGTGCAAACTAAACTACAATCTAACCACAGATGTATACTAACGCTACTAGTAACCCATGCACAACACAAAAATCCAGCCATTGCTGCAAAATAATACAACGGGCCAACTATAGTTGTACACTAAGAAATCTTTAGAGACACCAGTGTGATATAAGGTCTCTTCCTTGACTTTAGAGGGGTTTAGCACCTTATAAGTAATATGGGATTGGACACGACCTAGCCCCACTAATTCTAGTTGTCAGCCACCTTATGTACACTAATACCAAAACTCAAAGACAGGTGTACTTTCCCCACTCCAGGTATCACCAGGGGCATCATAATACCACAGCCTAGCTATATATGCAGATTACAACCACAGTCCAACCACCTGTGCTCACTACACTAACACTACAACCCAATCAAATGTGCACACTTACAATAGGTGTGCAATAGCAATGCATCTTAAGCACCAGAGCACACTAACACTACAGCCCAGCAAGGGCAACATCTCTCTTAACAAGCTATGGCAAAGAAATTAGGTCCGGCCTACATTTGGAATCCTGACTTAAATATAAAAAAGTTTGCGGCTTTAAAACAAAGATTGCATTCTGTGTGCATTGCATCTATGAGTTACGATTTTAAGGTGTGACGATGAAGTAAAATAGTCCCTCATGCACTGAACTACAAGCACTCTGTTAGAGGTCATATGATACACCAAACAGCCAATAAATAGCATGATGTGGGAGAGTATACTCACCAGGGTGGACTCAAAGTGCATGCAATATATATTTTTTAAATATGTCTTATGGATAGGTGTATTTTCCAGCTAGACCCCAAAATGATAATATTTGACAAAATATTCAGTTAGAACCACAACGATGTGGTTTGGGACACTGACATCAGAAAGGCATATGTTTACAAAATATAATCAAAGTCCATGGTGCAGAAATGGGAGTTTCAGATTAAAAATGAACAGCTATTGGCTGTGACTCCATAAAAACCGTTGTTGCATTTGAAATGCTTAATTTGAGCATATTTGTGTAAGGCACTTTTACATGAAGTGTTCAACTGGTGCAAAAACATGGTGGAAATCCATTTTGCTATGTTTTGCTGAGAAGGAGCAAACACTTTTTTTTGTTTCATGATTCAAGTTTGCACCTGGGAAACATGAAGCAAACTGATTTCATTTTTATTTTGTAGCATTAACATTCTAAGAAACGTACCAAATCATATGCATCTCTATTTCAAATTTGAGATATAGGGCTAGATTTGAGGCAACATTAACGTCATCCACTTCTTATCATGTTAGGAGCAAAAAATAGCAAAAACAAATGTGCTCCATTTTTTACACAATACATGGGCCAGGATTTCTTCGTTTAAATACGTTCTCACTAACATTCGATTTTATGTAAGGAATACATGTGCCACACAGTTGTTTGCAGTTGTTTCCTGGTTTCCTCCATTTAAACCATGGCGAAAAAATCTTTGCACAACAAGGACTGTAAAAACACGGTTTTCTCCATGCTATATTATGTAATCAAGAACATTTGTGCAAAATAGACTTGCTTTGTTTTTTGCACCATTGCAAAGATTATGTATTTTGAATCTTAGGAGCTTGTTTAATAAGGTTTGAATGTGCCTTGTTGTGGCTCAATGCGACACAAAGCATTGTATTGATTTACATATGATTGTAGAAGCCTGCAGGTGCAGCGCACGTGTGCAGTGCCACACAAGCATCCATGGACCCTTAGTAAATCTAGGCCCCAGTCCGAGGCCTGCTCATAGAAGTGTGCTACAAGATGTAGCCATCTCACCCTGTAATGACGAACCAACCACCCATCTGCGCCATCTTGTCTGGTACAGAGTGGGTATCATATTGGCTGCCATCCACATCCATTTGTGGCTTGTACAAGGTGGCCCTTGAATCTGATATCCCTCCCAGTACAGTTTAGAAGAGTTCACTAGCGCCGGTCCCCTTGATCTAATTATATACACTCAAGGGCAGAATTAAGCAGCATCTGAGCTAAGGTCTCATTTTGCCAGTGCACTAATATTTAAAGAATGGAATTCAAAATATTGAATTTTGGTGAGATAGTCAGTGAGAAACCATAAGTGCCTCGGGTATGTTAGAGACGTGCCGAGCTAGTTTTGCTTTTAGTCAGTCTTCAAACTCGTGTAGCAAAATAATGCTTTCTTGAAAACAGAGCAATTGTTGATGGACTCTCCCTATACAGTGAAAATTAAAGAAACCTAAAGATGAAATATACGCAATACCTCGCTATGACATTCAAGGGTTACTAATTATCTGCTTCTACTTTAGTGGCATCGATTAACGAATGTCAGCTTCGGAATTTTAAAGGCAACTTTTAGAAAAACATGTTTTTTCAATAATTGTTGGAAAGTGTTTAGTAATTCGTATCTAGGCCGTTGAATGGACGCCTTGTTGCAAGATGCATTGATAGCCTAGTGCAACAATTGATTCCCTGCAGTGTGTTAAACGATAGTTATAGTAAGATCCAAATTAAGGCTCTAGCACTGTTGCCATAGTGAGAACACACGTATAGTGCACAGTCTTTGGCATAGCAGCCATGAGCAGCGCCTTCAGCTACATTATCTTCACAGCTGAGACAGAGCAGTCATTTCTCAGAGAGTCACTTGACCAGCCTCTCAGCACCCCTGTAGGGTAAACTGTAGAGTGTCTACCACTCTTCCATGCGCCCATGCGCCCATGCATGGAAGTCAGGGCTCAGGCTGATGACGTCATCGGTTAATTCATGCTCATCAAATGGGCAAGTAGGACGCCACACCCTGAACTGAGCACGTGCAAGTCTGCTCACCACAAGGTGTGGGGTGTCCTTGAGCAGGGTGTAATTCAATAAATGATTGTACCTCGGCACTCCAACAAATTAAATGCAGTATTTTGTCCCAAGTCTTGGGTTTCTGGCCTCTATACAATGGTAGAGTATCCACAACTACCAACTCACAGAAAATATCAATCGAAAAACACAGGTAGCGCAGAAATCTGTATTTAATAAAGTTTTGAAGATAATAAAATCATATCAATATTCTTCAACAACTGAAATGTATTTAACACAACAAAAATACAATCGCCATGTGGAAGTTCTATTCCTAGAACCTCCCAAATGATGACAATGAATGGCAGCCGACACGTGTTTCGTTACTTTCTGTAACTTTCTCAAGGCTTGATCTGAAAAAAGACACTTGTTTCAGTCGCTGGATGTATTAGGATCCATTCTCGCGACGGCGTTTTGCTACAATTTAGGGCATATCATAGCCTGCGCTAATTTTCGGAAATCTCACACAGGATCTTGCGAATGAAGGCAAAAGACTGGCTTATTCGCTTCAGACTATTATTCTCTTTCAGACAGGCACCATACCAAGGGTCTTATTTGTCTCCTCGTCCGGTAAACTACAGATTTAATGATTGTAGGGAATCCACTGCGACTGAAACAAGTGTCTTTTTTCAGATCAAGCCTTGAGAAAGTTACAGAAAGTAACGAAACACGTGTCGGCTGCCATTCATTGTCATCATTTGGGAGGTTCTAGGAATAGAACTTCCACATGGCGATTGTATTTTTGTTGTGTTAAATACATTTCAGTTGTTGAAGAATATTGATATGATTTTATTATCTTCAAAACTTTATTAAATACAGATTTCTGCGCTACCTGTGTTTTTCGATTGATATTTTCTGTGAGTTGGTAGTTGTGGATACTCTACCATTGTATAGAGGCCAGAAACCCAAGACTTGGGACAAAATACTGCATTTAATTTGTTGGAGTGCCGAGGTACAATCATTTATTGAATTGCATTGATATGGGATTTCTGTAGAATTCTCGTTGGGTAACATCCGTGGTAGTGGGGTGTTTCTATTTGTTACCTTGAGGGGCACCATTACTGTTAATAATTCAATTTTTAAATAGTAATTTTTAGGACGGATGTGCTACTGCTTAGACCACCACTACCTTGTCTTTTTGTTCTTGAGCAGGGTGTATTAAAAGTACACGGCATTAGCCATCAAACACTTGTGCATCAGTTATCATTCAAATTGTGAAAAATAGGGCACACCTTCCAGTATGAGTCATTCCACAGACTATGATTGTGTCCATGTAAAAACGTGCTTTAAGTAAACGTTCACAAAAGCGCATTTTTTATACTGGTGCCAATCACGCACAGCGATTGTGACAACCAGCTCCATTATTTATATTTCCAGTGAAATCTGCACTTTTGCCATGAATTACAAGGCTAAGACTGCTTGTTAAACGTATTTAAAAACCGACACAGCCAGTCAGGTCTGGCTGTGCTGTCACCCTTTTAACATAAGTAACCCGTAAACCACTGATGCATTTCACCTATTTCAGGTGCTTGCTCAGTTCCAGGGGCTAGAGTCAGTTCTATTTGAACTTCGAAAATGCACACTGAATGTGCCGCAAGAGAGAACTAAAAAAACTGAAACTCAATGTTCAACCCAGTTGTGCAGTGTCCTCTACTTTCAGAAGAAACTCCTCTGTGAAGTAATGTGGTGATGATGAAAACGGCCGACCCTGGAAGCTCTAAAGAAACCGGCTTGGCTTGTCCTGTTCCCGCCCTGCCTCATGCAGGCCCGTCCCGGCTCCCAGGGCACCGCTCCAGCTGCGAGCCCACCTTCCACCGCGCGCATTCTGGGGCATATTAGCAAGACCGGCGATACAATTATCGCCGTTTTAGCGGCAGGAAACTGCCGCTAAAACGGCGATAATGGGCTTGCTAATATGCGTTATAGAATTCCTGCCGCTAAAATGGCGATAATTGTATCGCCGGTCTTGCTAGTATGCCCCTCTATTTTCTCTCAGCTCTTGGCTGCCTTGTCCTGCAGCCGGTCACGAGCGCTAAATTGGACCGGGAGGTTCACATCCCCGAGCTAGACAAGGGTGAAGGGTCGCATGCGTCCCTCAAACGGCACTGTGAGTGGATCAATAGGTGCAGGGCACGACGCAAGCAGCACGAGATTACAGCACGCCTCTGAAGACGTCACGTGCCCTCTGCAGTAAAGGACGGGTGTCAAGTCCTTCTCCTCCCCAGCCTACTAGCACATTCCATCAGCTCTACCAAGAACAGTTAGCTGCAAGAACTAACTCCAAAGAGAGAGAAGAGGAGGGGTGGGGTGGGGAGGGGAGGTGCAGGCTGGAGGCAGGAGTGTGAGGGTAGCAGCTGTAGAGAGAGTGAAGCAGGGCACCCCTCTGTCTTTTGTAGGCTCCTCCTCTCAGGAGTGAGTGAGGGTTGTACACCCCAAGTCTAGGATGGCCGGATCTCTCACAGAGTTTCAGGCTATTTGCTTATTTTAAATTCTGTGCTTTAAGTGGGATGAAAATGGAGGGAGGTCTCTAAGAGGGGCGTGGCCAAAGACGTGCAACAAGGAACCCTTTCCAAGAGGTGTGGCCTATGTAATTAACAGAGTGACTTAAAACATGTAAGCTAAAATCCTGTGCTTCTCACAGCATGCTGCACAAAGAGTATTTGGGTGCCTCTCTGTTAACTGTTATTGTTAAATTCTGTTATTGTAATCAGGCATACAACACAACAGACAAACATTTTAAACAAGCCAAACCTATTGACTCTGCTAAGGCTTCTTAACAGTTTCAAATGAGTGAGTAAAAAAGTATTTACAATTGACAATATTTCAATTCTGAAAATCTGAGACTGAATTAAGCATTACTAATATCTATGGAAAGGGTAGTGGTCTCTGGAGTGTGCCATTCTCTGCTGAATGCCCTCTCACACTGCTTGTTTCTAACTCTGTTAGACACTCCTTTTTTTCTCCCCACATATTTCTGAAATCCTCCATCTGCATATGTCACACCTCGTCTCTTTCCACTTCAGCACACCTTTCCACTCTCTCCTGCACTTAGTTACTTTCATCTCCTTCACTTCACCATCCCCCTCACACACGTCATTCCCATGCCTTTTCTCTTTCTTTAGTGCTGCCCATATTTCGGCGGCTGTAGACACCCTGCACACACTTTCCCACAGTTACAATTGGGACATATGTGACCATCACTCTGTCCACTCCGCAGAGGAGGCAAGAAGTGGATGTGAATGTTTACCGCCTTTATGACCAACTAGCAGGCATAGTGAAAAACTCCACTGCCTTCAGCCACGGCTCCACAGCTCTCAATCGTGCCCGTCATAAACCCCACACCAACCTGAACTCACGCAGACACCACAAGGAAACTCAGTTCACAGTATGTACTACACGAGAATCATAGGTTGTTTAAAAAACTAACTACAGAAACACATCTGGAAAATGCAAATAAACGTAGGGGATGCAAGATGAAGCAAAGCACATGCAATGTGAACCAGGACTTCATTGCTGTTTAGGGTAACGCTTGGGAAATCAATGAGGGTTTCAAATGATAGTCCATTTTAAATGAAGCTGGCCTATGTAAAGCCATGGTTAAGCGAACATGCAAGGAATCTACATGGTGAACATTGCACAGTCTGTGGCTAGGCCTCAAGTCTGGCACGGATCCAGTACCCACGCAGGACATCCCTGAAGTAGTGCATTGTGTTTGGAAGAGGGTAAGTGAGGAACTGCAGGGAATGATTAGGCATGTACACAGATTATAATTGTAGTTGTAATTGCATTTATATAGCGCTTAGTACCCCTGGTGAGGCGATGAAGCGCTTATTTGGCAATTAGCATGGTACTCCGGAACCCAAAGAGGATTAGTGGTGAATTAGTATAGGGAGATATGAAATTAATTTGAGCGATGGACATGTGAGTTTGTTATTTGGATTGAAAAGGGATAGTGGAGGGATAGAAGAGGGAAGAGTTTGGATTTATATACCCCTGATGAGATGTCGAAGTGCTTTTTGGCAGGTAGCACGCTACTCTGGAACCCAAACAGGATTAGTGGAGAATTAGTATAGGGAAGTATGAAATTAATTTGAGCGGTGGACATGTTAGTCTGTTAGTTGGATTGAAAAGGATAGTGGAGGGATAGAAGAGATAAGGGTCTGAAAGTGTCTTTTTGGAGCTCATAAGAGTAAGAGGAGGTTTGGGATGAGTAAAGGGGAGGTGGAGGGGGAAGAGTCAGATGGGAGGGTTTAGAAAGGCTTGTTTGTGAGATCTGAATAGTAAAAGAGGTATGAGATGATGCAAAGAGGAGTAGAGGAGAGAAGAGTGTAGCAAGGGTTATCTTGGGGATCATAGTAGTAGGATGAGGTTTGGGATGAGTCAGAGACTGGAGGTAGAGTTTATATTGAGAGAAAGAGGTATAGGGGGAAAAATAAGTTAGTGCATTGGAGAGAGTAGTAGAATGAGGTTTGGGATGAGTTAGAGAGTGGAGGTAGAGGATATATTGAGAGAGGTGTAGGGTGCGATATATGTAGTACATTGGAGATGCTGAATTAGAAGTAAAGTAATAAATATAAAGATACATAAGTACATGGAAGGTATATATGTATAAGGAAGGTAATATATGTAGATTTAATTTGTATTTAATAAACTCAGACTTTTGAGTGTTGCTGTCTATACTATGACTAGCAGCAGCATCATTTTCTGACAATGCTGGAACTTCTAGGATCGCACGTACCCCCTCTATCATTATATTAATATGACATGTAGTGGTAAAGGTGGGGGTTCAGCAACCCTGCACACTGGATAAGTCTGTAAACTTTGTGGAGGGTTATAGGTGAGGTGGGTGTGTCAGGAACAGGACAGTGGCTGCCACTCCAGAATCCACTGGCTGCTTGCTTCCAAAAAAGAGTACCTCACTGCACCAACTACAAACAATGTGGCTAAAATCCGGGCAGTGCCTAGGCGCGCCACCCAGCGCAGTGTGCCACCTTCCAACAGTGCCAATGCCTCTACCCAGGGCCTACACGTACTGCTCTCTGTGCAGGGGATGCACACTCTGCACTCTGATTACAACACAATATGGTCATCATCATTGCATAGTCATGGTTAGCATTGAGGGTACTTTATCGCATGTAATACGTCATTCTGACACCAGTGCATTTGGATTTCGTCTCCAACTCAAAACATATCCTTACGTCATGTGGCACATGCGAAGGATGTGTTCTGTATGAAAATTTGCTTCACAAATGTGTATTTCATTTCCATGTTATGCAGTAAGATTTCAGCTGTATCTGAACACTGCATTGCAGGCTAGCCACGTTGTCATTTTCTTGTTGCAGGTGAGTTCTCATGTCAAACTTGCCTGCCATCGGTAAATGACACACCTTTTTATATAGTTGAGTTTTCCGTGTATAGAGTTAAGCTCTTTCAATTCTCTTTTTACCAAGTTTACATGGTTGTGACCCGCCTCATTCATTGTTTATGTCATCATCATCATTTGTAAAGCGCCTCAAAACCAACACGACCACCCGATCGCTTTGAGGATACACACTACCATCGCTGAAAATAGATACTTTTTAAAGCTTTCTTGAGAGAGGGGAGCTGTCGACTGAGCCTTCGATGAACCGCAGTGTTCCAGAGAGTACATGCCAATGTGCTGGCAAACAGTGCCACCGTCCTGGTGTAAGAGGACCCCTGTCCCACCTTCTCTTCAACCGATGGATACTGTGGTGTGAGAGCCGACCCACAACCCTTGAAGCCACCGAGAACAGACGCAATAGCGGATTGCTTCACTCATCAAGGAAGGTAAGCAGCACATTTCCTACATTTAAAAAAAATAAACATAACATGTTTTTTGCAACTAGTGGTATTATTCAGTGGCCGTGTGGCACAACCAGTGGTCATCTAACAGCACCACGGGTTAAATAACAGCCTCTGACACACTGCGAGGTGAGCTGGCACCTTGTAATCTGATGTTTTCTCTGAGGTGGAGAGGATGCTTTGCAGGAATTGCAACTTCTGTGTCATGCCCACTGGTTGGGATCGAATCTCAACATGTTTTTACAGAAGGGCTGACCCGCCATCTTCAGAAATATGCGGCACCCACAGGAGATGCGCGCTGACGTTCACCGCAGACGTGGGTGCAGACTCGCTCATTATGTAACGTTCACTGTGAGGGGTAGGTGGGGGGGGGGGGAGGGGGGTAGGTAATCCGTCCTACGTGGCGCGCGCTGCACTGCAATGATGACGCACCAGCATAAACCCAAACTTCCTGTGCCTGAGAGCGAGAATTCCGTGCCGAGATACTCCTCGAATGAATAGTTATAACTACAAACGTGTATTCGGAAGTTCAGAGTACAATGTCACTATGCTCTTTCCGCTGTTTCCACTCTGGTAACCCCTCCCATGTTACTGGAACATTCGTCATATGCCCACTGCGTTTTATTCAGGGTAGCAGTGGTCACTGGGTTTAGACGAGGCCACTGGATTAATAATTCAGAGTGTTTGGGCTTGAGTCTCTCACTAAGGTGAGGAGAGAGCAGAGTTCAGTGTGCACACATGGTGACTACTAAAAGTGCTAACTTTCTAATGTAATCTGATGGAGGTGACCAGGTCCTGATGCTCAGAAGAGGCTGACGTTTGCACATGTGTTTCAATGTCCTGCTACCAGCGTTTCCCTGTGTAATACGAGCAGGCCAAAGTCCTGAAATCGTAAGAGGATCGTTCATAGAGTGTCACAAAAACTGCGTGCCTCGTTACAATTAATATAATGAGATAATATAATGAGACAAACTGCGTGCCTCGTTACAATTGATATAATGAGATAATATAATGAGACAAACTGCGTGCCTCGTTACAATTAATATAATGAGATAATATAATGAGACAAACTGCGTGCCTCGTTACAATTAATATAATGAGAAAATATAATGCGACAAACTGCGTGCCTCGTTACAATTAATATAATGAGATAATATAAGGAGACAAACTGCGTGCCTCATTACAATTGATATAATGAGACAAACTGCATGCCTTATTACATTTGATATAATGAAACTGTGTGCCTCATTACAATTAATATAATGAGATAATACAATGCGACAAACTGCGTGTCTCATTACAATTGATATAATGAGACAAACTGCATGCCTCATTACATTTAATATAATGAGAAAATATAATGAGACAAACTGGGTGCCTCATTACAATTGATATAATGAGACAAACTGCATGCCTTATTACATTTGATATAATGAAACTGCATGTCTCATTACAATTAATATAATGAGATAATATAATGCGACAAACTGCGTGTCTCATTACAATTGATATAATGAGACAAACTGCATGCCAAATTACATAGAATATAATGAGACTGCGTGCCTCATTGCAATTAATATAATGAGATAATATAATGAGACAATCTGTGTGCCTTGTTACAAATGCAACTGTGTGCCTCGTTACATGTAATCATTTAATATGAGACTGCGTGACTCATTACAATAAATATTATGAGGAAAACTGCATGCCTCATTGTAAGCAATATAATGAGACAAACTGCATGCCCAATTGCAGTTGCTATGATGAGACAACCTGCATGCCTCATTGCAGTTACTATAATGAGACAAACTGCAAGCCTGATTGCAGTTGCTATGATGAGACAAACTGCATGCCTGATTGCAGTTACTATAATGAGACAAACTGCATGCCTGATTGCAGTTACTATAATGAGACAAACTGCATGCCTCATTGCAGTTACTATAATGAGACAAACTGCATGCCTCACTGCAGTTACTATAATGAGACAAACTGCTTGACTCATTGCAGTGACTATAATGAGACAAACTGCATGCCTCACTGCAGTGACTATAATGAGACAAACTGCATGCCTCATTGATGTTACTATAATGAGACAAACTGCATGCCTTATTGCGGTGACTATAATGAGACAAACTGCATGCCTCATTGTAGTGACTATAATGAGACAAACTGCATGCCTCACTGCAGTTACTATAATGAGACAAACTGCATGCCTCATTGCGGTTACCATAATGAGACAAACTGCATGCCTCATTGCTGTTACCATAATGAGACAAACTGCATGCCTCATTGCGGTTACCATAATGAGACAAACTGCATGCCTCATTGCGGTTACCATAATGAGACAAACTGAATGCCTCATTACAATTACTATGAGGAGACGAACCAAGTGCCTTGTTTCAATGAAGTGGCAGAATCATCTTGGCACTGCATGCGTCCTGTTGTCCATGCTGACAGGAAGGCCTGCGCGGGACAGACACCTCCATCTCAATGTTCTGGCATTGTGACTCATATCACACAAAGTGACACTGATTTCAATGCCACAACAAGTGGCACGCTGTGGTTCGGACCTCTGGGAGAGCGTGCAGTGGTCGACGCAGCCGCAGCCTGGTCCTCCAAGTGTCTCCAGCATGTACAAGCAGGTGTCACTACTAAGAGATCAGGGTTACACGGACTGTTCTCAGTTGGTGTTATTACTGGGCCTGTGCAAAATGTTCATCATGTTTGCATAATTTACGAATTTCATATTACATGACATCTGTTAAATCCTGCAAATTTAACAGGCGTGATATTTCATACAATTTTAATGTGCACTAAACTGGTTTGAGGAGAACATGTATTGTTGGAGCAGATAACATCTTGGGAGTTAAAATTTCATCTTTAACCAGTCCCCTAGTTACTATCTTCTGTAACTTTTGAAGTCAGGTGTGCTCTTTCTATTTTGTGCAAGTTACCCAAAATTTTGCTTCATGAGATTTCATGTAATTTTACATTCTTTTCATGTAATCAAAGTTTCTTTTTTGAACAGGCCTAGTTCTCACAGCATAGAGTTTGGCTTTCAATGATGAAGAGTCTGGTTGTGGTAACTTTGCTCAGGCTCCCATTGGCCGTTAATTGGCTGTATGCCTATCAATTGTTTGTGTTGCCTCCAGTACTCCTTGTAGCTTCAAAGTTTTTATCTTTGCTCCTAGCTTTTTTCTTTACCCTGTATAATTCGTTTTTGTCGCAGGCTGGGTGTGGCCAGCTGATCACCGAGTCCCTGTGTATGCTACTGTTTGCACTCCCCCCGGTTGGGATTTGTGTCTTTCCAAATGCCTGCACTACTTCCGGTGTTGATCCTGACTTTCTTATTTTGATTGTGTTTTTTTTCTCCTGTTTTATATATTCACCACAATGTACATTCTGATCTTTAACTTAAATTCATGGTATATAGATAATTCCAATTTCTATGTGTTGGTAGTTTTTCATATTTTAACATTTGTTTTTTTAACTCCCCAGTTCCCAATTCATTTTAGGTGGTTACCCTTCTTCAGAGGGTTAATTGGAGGCTGATTCTGTTGGGCATGCCCAAATTTGTATCCAAACCCTCTGTACCAGATATTTGGTTGAACAGTTCTTGGTCCGCTTTCAATGCTAAGTTTCGCTATGGTCTAAGTGTAACAGTTTTGTGAAAAAAATGAATGTAATGGTTCTTACTGTGCGTTGAGGTGAGGGAGTTGATCTGATTCATTGACTTATCAGGCTAGTAAAATGTAGGAGGTCGAATTCTCCATGAATATGTTTTTTTGACATTGTGACTATGACATCTTTTGAGCTCAACACTAGATCTAACTGTTTGATTCTGTAGTATAAGAAATCCTTGACTCTAGCTCCTTTGTGTTCTTTAGGTTCTCCATCTGTGATTTAAAAAATGCAACTGAAAATCAATCTGGCATAGCGCCTAGTAGCATTGACCACATGATTCTCCTCGCTTCACTCACACGGCAAAACTGGTTCAGCACACTACTGCATTGGCTGGTATTTCTCCAACTGCTCCTTTGCGCCAGTCTGGGCTCCTAAACGTCTATACCCATTCTATTTACCATAAAAACAACCATAGCCGCACACTTGCACTTACTAAACAGTGAAAAGCTCTTCTCACTGATTCCGTTCAGAACTGTCCAATCACGGATTACCTCACTGATTTTCAGAAGACTGGATTGCTCCAATTGTTCCCTTGTCGGCCTTCTTAACTAAAACTGCACTGCCCTGGATAAAGTTTTAAACCTCTCAAACTGAGCCTTATTTAATCTTCCCAAGCACACCTCCATCGCCACAGACAGCCACCAAGAAGGATGGCTGAATATGCAAAATAGTGCATTATATCTATTGCTATTGCTACTAGTTTAGAAGTAAATACACAATCTGCCCCTTGCTATCTCAATGACACTGTATCACACTACTCAGGAAGCAAACTCCAATGCTCTACCCACTGCCTGCTATCTACACTAACCCACCAAGAGCATTGTCCAACTTTAGAGGCCATTCCACTGGAACTCCATACATCCCATCTGTCATTCGAACCTCAACCTAACTCCTGGACTTTACAATTGCACTGAAAGACCATCTATTAGAGGTACAAACCGGATAACTATCTACTTTATTGCATAGCTCTATATATCATACGCACTACGTTCCTCCTTAGCCATAGTTTTAGCCTCGCCGTGTTACATGCTGTCCCTGCCAATCACACCCAGACATTGGCCTATAAACAATCTGACTAGATCACTTTGTTTAAGAGGATCTTCAAGCCATTCCTGACCTATGTACTATCACACTTGCTATTTACAATACTTCTGATTGTAATGTTATGGTGATATTGCTAAATAAATAAATACAGTCAATACTATGTATGGAGGTAAATAAAGGCATGAAGTATCACATTCTTGGCTGGCATTGCACATTGCATAGTGCCCCGTACTGAACTGTGCCCCCTTCTAACAAGCTCATTATAAAGGCATTTTGGCAGAATGGCAGGTGCGAGCATGTCCATTTTTTTCGAATCTTACATAAAATAAACATTTAGTAATATGTCGTCGACCCCAGTACCTTTAATTTCGATTAAAGCAGAACATTGAAGCTATCTTGGGTTTGCTTAATCAATGTTGCAGAGCTACACTCCTGACTCTGCGGTTTGCTGAACTACCTGCATCATGCTTCAGCAATGGTGTTCTGAATTCTTCGACGACCTTTGCTGTTTTCATTAGCTTGGCTGGTAGAAAGGAAGTTCCTTTCTCCGATAAATCATTTGAGTAAGGGAGAACCTTCGAAGATGGTAACAAGGTTCGGTGAGTTTGCTCCATCATATCTTTCACATGTTCTCTTTCCATCATGTAGTGCACGACTTGTGTTTTGAGTAAACTTAACACATTATCTAAGAAGTTGTCAAATGAAAATATTAATTAAAAATATATGTGAAAATATTAGGTAAGACAACCATTTTTAATTGGAATAAATTAAACCATAAATCTAGGGAACTCTTCGTAAATAGAGCACCCAATTCAAAATCACGTGTTCTTTGCAAACGGATCCCGAGGTTTTGTGCAACTAACTTCAGGTTTTGGCGAAATTTATTAGGCCAAACTAGTGAACAAAGGGAAATATTATGTGATAATACTGGTCGCAAAGACCCCACAAAACCACAGGGCACAGGGAAAATTCAGAATCAGGTACAGCATCCAACCCAATTAGATGTTGATAGCAACACGTTGTGTGCCTCATTGCACTATGTAGCGCAGAACGGGTTTAGGGGCGGGGCAGCAGAAAAAGCAAAATATGACAAATTGCCTCAAAGATAAAAAGCATGTTTTTTTATTTTCTAGTCATCCTATCACCCAAGTAGCCCATTTAATGCATGACACATTTAGTCAATTCTATCTTTTTAGCCAGATTAACTTTTCATTCCACATCTTGTGTGATTTGCTATTATCATCATAGGTATGGATAGGCTTTTAAATCCCAGCACATGAAATACTCTGTCACGCCTAACAAGGCCTGTTGTAAACCACCCACTGTCCCATTTGCTTCTCTCTCTGTTCCCCCATAGTGTCCTGTAATAGTTCTCTGGTGGGCGTTCACCTTAAGCTGGGGGTCCGTTGGAGCACGCAGCTTCCTATCATGGAAGCCCTCTATGGACATTTGAAATAAGCATCATATCAATGCGCGTTTTGAAAGTGGGAAACCAATCGAAATATGAGGGATACCAGACCTGATTTGAATTGAAGATTTGGGTCTGCAAGGATTCTGACAGTAAGGTGTTTGGCCATGTGAAATGTAACGGATCTATAAAGAACAAGCTCCCTGTGCCCTGGAGAAGCAGATGAATCTGCGAAACATGTGTCGGCTGTGGCTTTAATTATGAGCTAATGGCCTACAGCTCAGAACAAACACCTGAATACACATCATAAAATGTGATGACAACAGAATGAAGTAGAAATGTTGTTCTAAAGATGGGGAGCTAACACAGTTTCACACATTAAGGGTGCTGCTTTAGGGCAGCGTTTGGGCCTTCTGTTACTGAAAGAAGAGCTAGATGGATGGAAGAAGTGGGGTCTTGGAGACAGCAGAGAAGTGCACCAAGGACTGACCGCCAGCGGACCGCAGAGCGCTGTCGGGCAAATTCCTGCAGAGCTACGGTGAGGCCTGACAACACCTCCGTGAGGTGGAGAAATCTGCTCCGGCGGCGCCGCATCAAGGGGAGCTGCTTTAACCTAGGCGACGGAAGCTGAGAGCCTGGTAACCCCCACGCGGCTCCAAAAGAGGGGGCGGCCCAAGGGAGAGAAGTGACTGAGCGCACTGCCGGGATTCTGGCTCCGGAGCGTGAGCTGTTAAAGGAGAAAACCGTGCTCGAATAGGCTGCCGGGCCCGGCACACCGGTGACGAAGGAGAAGTGCCTGGCACGTCGGGGCCGCTGCGGCTGGAATCCGGAGCTGATTGTGACCAGATCGCGAGTGAAGTCAAGCAGCGGTGCACTTGCCGGAGCCTGCGTGGAGGACAAGCGCCGCCGAACAAAACCGTTACCCAGAGGTCGGAGCTGCCCGTGAGGCCTGCAGACTGTGGTTGGGTGAGTGCGCGCCAGAAGGGGCTCCCGCCTATGCTCCCCTGCGGAATCGGAGCTGATAGCGGTGACCTGGTGCGGCAAGGGAGAGAGTGTGCGACTGTGGTGGCGGTGCGGGGGTCCCCCCTCGGCAGAAGACTTGTACAGCGACGGCGCTGGATGCCGGGTGTGACTGGGATGAACGGCCCGCACTAGGTTTTAAAACGGCGCCGTACAATCTCCGGAATACCGAATGTCGCGCAGTACAGGGTGAGACCTTGCCTGGCAAACTGTTCACTGGGGGCGGGTGCTGACGCCCACGAGCCCAGGTGGGAAACTGTGCGGTGTGGCCCGTCTGAGCCCGTCCAAGACAGGAGGGGGCAGGGCCGGGCCACCCCACTTTGCAGTGCAAGACACTTTGAATTTGTGAACTCCGAACTTTGGTCGTACTCATAAGGTCACTTCATTGTTATATTTATCCTGACATTTATCCTGACATATTTGCTTGTTTAGAAGGCGGTGTTATATATTTAGGCACTCGTTAGGCACTCGTTATGACTACCAAACGTAAAGCTCCAGGCCTGAGGGCTGGGGGGGAGTAGTGGGTACACTGGATGCGTTCTTATCGAGGGCGGAGACAGTATTAACACATGAAATACAGCTTACTGAAAAAGGCTCTCTCTGGGTACTTTTGCAGCGCAAAAAGATCATCCTTGGGGGCTATAACTTTGGCCAAATCTCCCTTGGGCGTTCCGCAAATCACGGACCATTTAAGTCTGGATGTACCTGTTTCTAGTCCGGCTGAGGAGCTAGCAGATGGGACAATTTTAAATTCGGGGGTATTGGAGGTGGACCACCTAGGCACTATGGAATTTATCCAAAATCCTAGTTTGAGTTTACCTAAGGAATCGTTGATTATCATATCTGAGGAGAAAATAGATCTGCCCGCACCTCCTGTTTCAACCCTAGCACATACTTTAAACACGACCTGTGTAGCTCAAGGTGATCCGGCTACTAGATCTAAAAGAGCTGCTAGGGAAAGGGAAAGTGTGGCATGCTCTACTAAACCCAGACTAGGAGGGAACGGTGAGGAAGGGAACGCTGAGCCACCTGCAAAACGCACAAGGGGAATTATGGCATTGAGGAACAAGGCCAAAGCCAAACTTAAACATCAGGCTTTAGGGATACGTGAGAATCACCCCCGAAACTTAATGGTGGTACGCCTCTTTTTCCCAACATTGACCCGCACACTATGGTGGATCTTGGAAATGATCCTGACCACTGGAAACATTTGGAGACCCTAATATCTGTTCTCCTAGCGCCTCTCTTAAGCAAACTAGGGGCGATTGAAGAAACATTGTCGCACCTTTTAAAATCTAGTAATGACCGAGATAACCAAGAGGCTTGCGGGTGTCAATGTGTGGCACGAGGGGCTGCCAAAGCATCTGTGGACCCGGTAATAGCAGAAACCATCGGCCCTGTGGGGGGCAACAATAGGGAATTGGTCTATAGAGCAGGAAATGAGCTTACTGGTATTGTGAGCCCTGCTATGTCTCGACCATCATGCTCGACATCTGGCCTTGGGGGGAATGCCGCACATTTGGGCCTGGGAGGCTTGGGGACAGGCGGCACAGTCAATCCTTTTTGTTCTGTTGATCAGATTTCGCACCAGCCTGTGGGCCCTTTGAGACCACGATCTATTGATCAGGCCAAGTCCACTATGAGAGCTAGTAATTACCATAGAGATAGCTCCAATGCGGTAAATGTTGTGACTACTAAGTGCTCTAGAGATGTTTTTGATCTCCCCCCGGCCGCATGTCCCTATGTTTTGGTTCTGGCCGGTGTTCCACCACTTAGACCAGACCAAACTGAATCTTGGACCCAACTGCGCAATAAAATCGTAGATTGGTTATCTAAATATAAAGGTTTTAGGGCACCCATGAGCAACAACATCATCATGGTGCGCAGAGTTGGGTGGGTGGGACGATCATTAAAGAACTTTGAGGGGTACTGTGTGGTCATCAATTTTCGAAATCCTGTGGTTGTTGAGAGAATTTTAAGGGCCCAGGATCCATGTCCTATGTCTGCTACCTCCATTTGGGCCTTGCCATTGGGATATTTTTATAAGCCCCCTGTGAGAACTATGACGTTGACTGTTCCCTCTATTTGTTTGACTAACAGGTTTCAGGTTCTTTCTGGTTTAGATGCTCAAGATTGACTACATGCCGGTAATGCAGTACTTGCTGTTTCAGATAATTTGGTGGAAACACTGGATGATGTAACACATGTGCCTATGGTTAGTTCATCGAACCCCATTCCGATCTGTCCCTTGAACCACAAGACTTTATCTGATGGCATAGTAAAACCTGGTTCTACTTTAACAATAATTGATGGAGGTATAATGAAAGTTTTAACATGGAATATTGCTGGCTTAAGGACAAAAAAGGGCGAGGCTAGTTGGGAACTGTTCCTTGCCACACATCATATCATAGCTCTTCAGGAAACGTGGGAAGCTAATGAAACTTACTATTTGGATGGGTTTACATCTTTTTGCAAATTTGCTACACCATCCAGCATGGGTAGGGCAAGGGGGGTGTTATTATTGATAATTAACCTCAAGTTGTCCTACAAAGTAAAGCTGATTGAATCATGTTCTCCCCATATTCTAGCAGTAGAATTGACAGGGAAGAACTTGCCAACTCTTCTAGTGGTTAATTTTTATAATTCTTTCACTAGAATTGATGAGCTAGAGCACCTTAGAGCTCTCACTGTTTTTTTGGGCAATTATGGTGAGAGCACTGAAACACACTATGATACATTAGTTCTGGGAGATTTTAATATTCACGTTTGCCGCACTAATTGTTTAGCAAGGGTGGAGGAGGATTATGGCCCTTCGGGCCTAACCCATTTTGAACATACCTCTTCCGGTACTTTTTTAGAAAGTTTTTTATCAACCCATAACTTGATTTGCCCTGCACAGTCGGATAGGATAGCCCCCGTACCTACATACATTGGTCATGGCCGTCACAGCATAATTGATTACATTTTGGTCTCCTCTTCATTGATGTCGACACTAGGCGCACTAAGCGCAACAAAAAATTGTTTTAGTGATCACAACCCACTGACACTGGACCTTAATATACATGCTGTAAACAAAGGAAGGACCATGACTCAACTTATTAATGATAATCGTGCCCATAGACCAAGCACGTAGAATAAGGTGGGAAAGGATTACCCCTGATAGTTTCATTGACAGTTTAATTACTAGCTGTGCTCAGGAGTTTGGGATTTGTTTAGCGGATGACTCCCAACCACTATATGTCCTTGATGCCTTTGACCGAATCACTAAACAGGTTGCTTTGAATTTAACTGCATCCTGCAGATCAAGGCCCCAAAAATTTTAAAAATGGTTTGATGAAACCTGTATGAATACCCATAAGGAACTTATGCAGGAACTGAAGCAAAAACCTAGGGTAGTCCCACGGGTTAAGAATGTAAGAAGGGCTTATAAACTTGCAGTGGAAAGGCGGAAAAGGCAACTAAGGGAGATGGCGTGGGAGGAGCTCAGTCAGGCCAGTGTGCTGGCCAACAGTTCTAGATTTTGGTCTGTCGTAAACAGTCCATTGTTTGACGATTCACAAAACTCCAGTAAAGATTGCCTAGTTCCTGCAGAGAGGTGGGTGCAACATTTTGGGAAAGTTTATAGCGATGTGACTCCCGGAATTTCCGCAGGGTCATCAGTTAGTGATTGTGTAAGTCACCACCTTGTTTTTACCATTGATGAAGTTAACAAAGCGATCACATCAACTCTAGGGGGGAAAGCTCCAGGCCCCGATGGAGTACCGGCTGACCTTTATAAGGCAGATCTTAAGTTATGGGCTAAGATTTTAACCCAGGTCTTCAATGCAGCCTGTCTGTCTGGTTTTCCCCCGTCTTGGGGCAAGGCGGTTATCATACCGATTTTTAAGAAGGGTGCAAGGGACGACCCAGCCTGCTATAGGCCTATCTCGCTCCTTAACTCCGCAGCCAAAATTATGGGGAAAGTTGTCCTGGCACGCCTAACAGAGTGGCTCGATCAAGCAAGTATAGTTTCCGATCTCCAATATGGGTTTAGGCAGGGGAAAGGTACGCTGGACCAATGCCTTAATCTCCATTTGGTGATAGGGAAGTATACAGTTGTAAAGCGCGGGGACCTCCATTTGGCATTTATGGATTTAACCTCGGCTTTTGACCTCGTCAATAGATCAAAACTTTGGGTAATTCTTCAAGATATAGGGCTGGACGCTGACGTGATTTCATTTTTGGCAGCCATCCATGAAAATACAACAGCGGCAGTGCACTTCAATGAAGATGGCAGCCTGACTGACTCCTGGGCTGTAAAAAGAGGGGTCCGGCAGGGGTGCATTTTGGCCCCCCTGCTGTTCACCCTCTATATTAATAAGTTAGGGGATTCTCTGACTTCCTGCTGTAAAGACATCCCTAGAGCCGGCACCAAAATGATTCCCGCATTTCTGTATGCAGATGATGCGGTGTTGGTGGCCAGGACTGCAAGAGGGTTGCAAACGCTTTTAAATTGTTTTATTGACTTCATGGAGTCATTGGATTTAATCATTAATTTTAAAAAGTCACATGCCATGTCCATAGGTTCAAAGAGGGCAATGAAGGTTAAATTCTATTGCAAGGGACTAGAGTTAGTAAAAGTCCCCACCTTTCCATATTTAGGGGTACTCTTTGATGACCGGCGCTCTTGGTGCACGCAGCGTGCACACAAAAGGAATGTATTAGCTAGAGCATCGGGAGCCATTTTAGACTTTGCAAAAAGAATTGCTTCAAAACCATTCCCCGCACTTATGAAGATCTATAATGCTAAGTGTCTTCCCATGGCGACTTATGGGAGTGACATCTGGGGTTACACAGATGGCAGAGAAATCCAGGGGGCCGAAAAAACCTTTTTGCGTAGATTGCTCTCGGTCCCTGCTTCCACGCCAATTTTTAGTATACACGAGGAATTAGGTGCAGGTTTTATCTCGGATCAGATCGCAGTTGCCCCTCTGTTGCGTTGGCTGAGAATTTGGGCACAACCTACTCCAAATCTTAACCAACTGATCATCCAAGATTGCCTCACCCTAGAAAAGGTGTTAGATATTCCGTGGTTTAGATACATTAAGGACCAGATGGAAACTCTTGGATGCCCGGATTTATTCTTGAGCCCCACAGTACTGGGTAAACCGGCCATTAGAGACCTCAAGCAGCAGTTTTTGGACAAACGAAGAGCAATACGGGAGGAGAACGAATTGGAAAAACCCATGGTGAGAAGATTTGTTATATTGAGCCTGGGTCGATAGATGCAACCATATTTATCTTATATAAACAAATCGTATCATCTATTTGTTTTGATAAGATTTAGGATGAATATGGTTCCCTGGCTCCTTGCCTTCCCGAAAGGGTATTTTAAAGAAGGAACACTAAATCCTTGTCCTTGCGATAATGTTTCGGACCAGAACACTCTTCACATAATATTTTTCTGTGCATATTACAATTCATTGCGCAGAAAATTTATTATTCCTTTGCTAAGAGGCTGTAACTTTGAACAAGTTAGGCCGGCGCTGGTATATCTACAAATGTTAGCGTCACCTATGGTTTGCTTCGGGGTAGCAAGTTTCCTAACAGGAGCAATTAGGCATAGGAATAGGTCATTTATGAACTCTTGTGTGGACACCGCTTTGAATCATGTTATTTAAAAACCTGGTTTATGTTTTTATATTCAAAGTCGGACAAGCGTAAGCTGGGCTAATTTTATCTTATTTATACTTTTACTTCCATGCCTAATTATGTGCTGGTGGGCTGTATTTTTATCTTTATTGTCATTTTCCCTGTTATGGATCCTCGAGGTGTGCTCATTCTTGTATGAAGTGTCGTATTACTTAATGGAGTGTATTCTATTTTATTGTAGAAATTGATTCTGAGTGGAGCAGGACTCTACGAGGATTAATAATTGTTTTATGGGTTTTTGCTACATTGTCATGAGATGGGAGATCTTAATTGATTTTATATCTATGTATTTTATAATTGTAGATTCGATTTGTTCTGTTTTGTTCTTTGCACTTTGATGGTTTTAATTAGCCGAATAAAGTTAATCATGACAATGACAATGTTCTAAAGATGAAGCCAACTATTTGTACACCATTATAAAGCTCAACCATAATTATGCAGAAATAAGAAGTGAAGACGTATTGATTTGAACAATGCTATACTTATGTGTTGTTTTTATAGGTTTGTGCAAACAGATTCGTTTAGATTGGATTTACCCTAATGATATACAATTAATGTGCAGGAAATCATGATTCTAATGAATTTTGTATTAAATTTTGTTTTAAAAATTCTATGGTGCTTGCGCTAATATAATGAGCATATTTTTCATATATTACACATTTTTATACTTAATAATTGTTGCTTCTCCCCAAACAAACACTTCTCCTTGTTTGGCTATCCTGATGCATAACAACCGGTGCTCACCTCCCCAGCAACTTCCCCTGAGGCAGAGCAGCCAGTGCTCCCTGGAGGCACTTCAACTGATGCTCTTCAGAGGCTTAACACCCTTTGCTACTCTCTATACACTGCCCTTTTCTATGCATCATACTGGTCTCCACTGGTGCACAGCACACTGTACACCCTACTGCACAGGCCTATACCACTGTTGCTCTGTGCAGATAGGTGTCTTTATGTTATTTAGCTTTAATGAAAATGGTTGTGTCTAAATGAGGTCTGCAGGCGCAGGTGTGTTTGTGTGCATGCACCGCCTAGAAGCAAAACTCATTTTCTTCTACAGTAATTGCTTTTAAAAGGGAGGCGATTCTTTCCAATTGAAACAGAGCAGACTGTGGCCAGGTGGCACTGGCAGCACTGTTGCTAACACCGTGTCACTGTTTTTTGCCGTGTCATCCACAAAATATACTTTATGTAAACGTATCTTTGAAGACAAAGCTGGTCCCGACCCGAACCTGTCGCTATATTGGTGTTTGGATCTCGGGCTGCCCCGCGGGTACCTCATCTGCCCAGAATGACTGAGGGGCATATTAGCAAGACCCACGTTAAAATTATCGCTGTTTTAGCGGCAGGAAACTGCCGCTAAAACGGCGATAATGGGCTTGCTAATATGCGTTATGGAATTCCAATAGAAGCCCAGGTTAGATGTGCAGGACATCTAACCTGGGCTTCTATTGGAATTCCATAACGCATACTAGCAAGCCCATTATCGCCGTTTTAGCGGCAGTTTCCTGCCGCTAAAACGGCGATAATTTTAACGTGGGTCTTGCTAATATGCCCCTCAGTTTCCAAGCACAGGTTGGACCAATAGTTGCCATGACGGTTTTATGAATACTATAAGAATTCCACGTCACCAGGTTCAGAGCTCAGAAAGAAGAGGGCAGGACGGTCCTCGCGTGCATGTTTATGACACTTTGCCTGTAGGTGATTCACATGCCCATGAAAATTAACTCAGAAGCCACAGTGCCACTGTAAATACTTCAACAAAGGCACCAGGTTGTTTTCGGCATCAATCTGCCCTTCAGTCATTTAAGCAAGCACCATTTTCAGACAATCTATCATTCAAAAGTGAACACTGTATGGACGGTTATATATACATGGAACGATTGATTTACAAACGACTTCATTTTCAGTATCACATTTCAATTCGCAATGTCTAGAAAATGTGCGTTTCTGTTTTTATAGAAATCCGGTTTTATTTAATGGAAATCAATTTGTGGCTTAGCAGAAGTATTTTGAAAATCTTTTGACTAATAATCTAACATACATTAAAATTACCAGAGGGAACTTAAAGCCCCAGCAAGTTTCTCCTGGGATCTATACAACGTATCCGATAATCTGTGCAAAATGACATTTATTTAGGCGAAGGACGCTATTCATTAGATCGTTTTATTATTTTTATTCAGTTCTATTCCCATATAGACAGTCAGTGTCTCTTTACAATGCACAGATGTTTGAGGCAGGCAGTCATCACAGTCAATAAACAGAGGGGGTCGTCATGTGACTGATTACTCGAGATCATTTCCAGTGATTTTGATGGGTGGGAGATCATTAGGGTTAGATAGATGGTGGATTTCAACATCTAACGAGAAGTGTTTTTTTTTTTTTTTAATCTGAATATTGTTTTTCAAAAGATCTGTTGCGTTTCTTGTGTGTGGACTTGAACGAGTATCTTTCGGAGCACCCTGAGGCTGTTGAATTTTTTTAGGCTGAGATTTTGGCTAATTTTTTGGGTTTGCAGAATCAGTTGGCCGCGCTCAAGTGTTTGAATTAGATTCGGGTGCTGATGAGAAACCAGTGGATCAGGTGAAGTGTGGGATTAATGTGACCCCAGTATTCTATGCTGGTGTCTTGTGCTTTATGAGGCATATGGCCCAGATGTAGTGCACAGCTGCTTTCTAATGTGCCAATGAACAGTGAGACGAATCGATCTATGAACAAGAAGATGGAGGCACAACAGCTGTTTTGAAGGCATGTGTGGGGTACAGAAGCATTAAGCGTGCAATACTGGCTTTGAGCTTGTACCACATCCAGTGGAATAAACGTTCTTTACCATATTGTCTCTGTTTCTAAAGCCTGTTGCTTTCATCTATACAATATTAACAAAATCAGCCCATGTTAGAAATGGGATTTCTGATTGGCTAGGGCAAGCGCCTAAGCCAGGCAGAAACCACCACTCTAGTCAGGGCAAGGGAGTTACACACTGTGCATAACCCCTGCTCACCCCCTTGGTAGCTTGGCAGAGCAGTCAGGTTTATCCCAGAGCAGTGAGTGCTTAATTTGAGAAGGTGGTTTCCGGTGCTCAGCACCAGTACTTAATTGTCAGCACCGGCACTTATGGCAGTCTGCCACATGGTGGCGCCTTTTGTCTAATTTAGAGATCTGCGCAACAAGAGCTGTTTATTAATTCAGTATACTTTAAAATGACTAATTCCTGTTGCCTAAGCTGGTTTTATAGCTTTGGTGGCTTGGAAAAGTCTAAAATTTCACACTTGTAGGAATGTGATGATTGGTATTGTCATTGGCAGCGCAGGTAGAGGAAATGGGTCATTCAAGCTGCAGTGGACTTTCGATGAGGGCCCTGGCACTTTTTTATTTACAAACTAAGCACTGTCCCAGAGGCAATGTGTAAAGCGTTTGCGCAACACACTCACCCAGCAGCGACACACTAGTCACACCACAAAAGAAACTCCACACAAGGTTATATGAAAAATACCCTTTGTATTGCTCATAAAACACATTAGAACGCAATCACATATATACACTGTGCCACCTGGCACTAGGTATGACTTTACAGGGGATTATAACAATATAGAGAGACTCCCTCGTGACCTATATTTCTTTGACAGATCAGAAATTAAATTCAACATGGGCTAACCAATTATGTCATAGCAACAATGTGCTTCAAAAGAAAGACAATAATTTATCATTTTCTTATCGTTTATTTGACTTCATTTTTATATTTTACAAAAATATATATTTTTCTTTACTTTTTTTCTCCTTTTTTAAAAATTAGCAATATTATTTTCAACATGTGCATACAAATAAACACAATTCTTGTGTACAATTTAAATGCAATACAATCTACCATAAACAACCCCTGAATGAAAAAACAAAAAAAAGAATTCATGCATACTACGACTCAAACATCCACCCTCATACAGATTCATACAACATTCACAAATAACATTATTTGGAAAGTGGGAGACAAAAGATTGCACTGTCTCCACGACCAATTAGAGTGGTTGCGTTCAGCAGGATCTGAACAATATTGGTCGACGCGCATTTCGGTGGTATAAAGAATGGTAGCACCACCTTCCTCAGGACCTTAGCCAGATGCCAGAAGGAACACAAAAACACCGAGGGGATACCTGAAAGGTATAAACACATAGGGGCCGATTCCGATTCGGGCCGGAAATCTCTCCGACCGAGCCGGACCCGGAGAGATTTCCGACCGAATCGGACCCGTGCAGCCCGACCGAACGAGTACGATGCGTCCGTATGCTATCGTACTCGAGTCGGTCGGACTCCCATTGAAGTCAATGGGAGCCGGTCGTACAACGCGTACGCGGGCTCCCATTGCCTCAATGGGTGCGAGGCGAACAAGGGCGCCCCCTACAGCGGGTACGCGGCGAAGCGACTCGCGCCGTACACGCACAGGTAGGGGGGACCCATGGGTCCCCCCTGTGTGCGACTCGCGCGGCTACGCGTACAGGGGGGTCCGACACGGACCCCCGAAGTACGTCTCCGACTGCTCTTTCGAGCCGGGCGGCGCGTGTCGGTCGGACTGCTTGCGGCGCGCATCGTACTTACCCGGCCGGGGAACGTCTCCATTGCGCGGTGCGAGTCGTGTCCGAGCGAGTCGGTCGGTGCGGTTCGACCCGGGAACGAGTCAGTCGGAGCGGTTGGGACGCCCGAACGAGTCGGTCGGCGATTTCGCATCGTACTCGCTCGTCCGGACGCGCGTACGAATCGGTCGGGAAATAGGGCTCCGAATCGGATCCGGTTATGCCGAATCCGATTCGGAGCCCTACCGGCCGAGATCGGAATCGGCCCCATTGTATTCAGAGCCCATGTAGAGGACAAAATTAATCGATTGGACCTTAGTAATAGACATACATTTCAAATCTTGGTTGAAAATAGAGAAAGAAACCCAAGCTATAAGGCACCGAGTGTTCTGCCATGCACACAACAAGAAAGTTTAAAATAAATCTCTCCCCCTACTGACTGTGGGAGAGATAAATAGAAAAATCTAAACGAATACACGAACAAAATAGAGGTGTGCACCAACCACCTTGTAACATGATGGATAGTCAAAAGAGAGGAGACCCCACAACCAGAAGGGGAGGCAGAACTCCACGTTGTGACTACCCTGTGTTTGTTAATAACTGCCACTAGTTAAGAGTGCAAATTCATCATAGCATACTTACTTGTACTGTCAATGAGAAAGTGTATCAGCAGAGGAAGACATTGACTGTCAAAGTCAGCTTATGCAGTATTTTATTGCTGATAATTCACGATCTGAAAAGATCAATGGCACGGAGAGTGTCATAGGCGATAGGGGCCAAGGTTTGTGAGCTACGAACATTTTATAGAGGAGACAGATAATATCTTACCTAAGCAACCTCGCGTGTAGTATGCACCAGGTTCGATATGCATATGAGGTATGTATCAGCGAGGATAGGTCTCCTATGAATAGACAGAAGTCAAATTATAACTTATCTAAGAGAGAGGTAATAAGAGGGCTGCATATATGCAAAAGCCACAAGTGTCCACATACCTAATAGCGTAGGGCCAAACACTAGTAGAATGGGTTGATCTGGTTTTGATGGTGCTATGCCGAGCAACTTCGTGGATATTCCATTCTGTATTCTAAATTCGTCACGGCCAGTGCTTAATTGCTCTCTGTGGGAAAATTACACAAGGTACATGAGTTCTAAGTAACTCGATAACAGAAACTCTCTACACAATTCACATGGAGACCATTTGTAGAGTTCAGGGTGGCTATGCCCAAGCCACGTATATATAAAAAAAATGATCGAGGTATATTTTTAATAACTACGTAAATATTCCATTATATGTTTTAAACTCATCAGAGTCAATGCTGATCTGGCTCTGAACCAAATTTGCATAAGATGCAGTGAATCCAGGTCACTCGGCTGGCAACACTCTCTGCCCAGAGCATCCAAAGGACATGTATAGAATTAAATATAGCAATGCCCATACGCCGCAAATGTTAAAAAATCGAAGTGCATAATCATTGGTCCGACCTCATGCGTATTATATAAATAGTCATGGCGGGAGCAACTAGATAAATAGATATGGAGATTCGATGTGTCCCGCCATCATAAATGGTTGCGTTAAAGCCTAAAAACGACATAAGGGGAGCAACCTGCCAAAGGCGGTCTAACTGATGAAGACTACCGCAGATTGCCAGCGTACACAGATATGGGGTATACCTAGTACAGAATTTTAAACTTACCGGGATTTGAGGCCACAAAGTCGTCTGTCGGTCAGTTACGCAAGGACCCAGCAGCGACACACTAGTCACACCACAAAAGAAACTCCACACAAGGTTATATGAAAAATAGCCTTTGCATTACTCATAAAACAGATTAGAACGCAATCACATATATACACTGTGCCACCTGGCACTAGGTATGACTTTACAGGGGATTATAAACATTACAGGGCCAATCGGGCCACTGTCATCACCATTAGGGGAGAGGAGTTTGCCTAACCGCTGGGGCAGTCGACCTCAAATCTGGGGAACTGGTTTCGAGTCTCAGCAATGACGCTGAACATCCTGTGATTCTGGGCAAATCACTTAATCTCCCCGTGCCTAACAAAAAATGAATGTGTCCTCATGTAATGCAACTGGTGCTATGTAAAGCGCTCTGATACCCGATACCTTCGGGTCAAGTTCGTGCTATATAAAACTCTGTAAAATAAAAAATAAATAAATAAAATAAATTAGAACACACAAGTAGTGAAAAAAAGAAGCAACCAGTAACTACTGGTGAAGCTCTTAGCATAAACCTATTATGCATACACGTCATAGCACATTATGTAACACATAATCAACAGCAGTGCATTGCATCACCACAACCCATCCTGCCCACCATCATCAGCAGTGCACGTTAATCACTTACTAGGTGCCCACATTACCATCATAGCCTAAGCACATTATGCATAGCCACCTTAGCAAGACCATAACCATGTCAGTATGGCATAAACATCATTGCACGCATAACGCTGGCAGAGTGATGCACATAGCGTGGGCACATGGCGTAAATACATCAGGCCCATAGCAACAGGAGCCATAATTCCCCTAGAAGGCCTAGTCACAGCCCCGGCCTCCTCATCGCTGTTAGGGCACCTCACAGGCCTCGTGCCCTTGCATCCGGGCACAACATATGCTCATTCTGACGCAGGGGCCCCGTCCTGGGCTCGCCCCGCAATACTTACCCCCCCAAAAAAGGCAGTGCGATGCCCCTTAGGGTGGGAGGACCTCACTTGGTCCCCCCATGAGGAAAACAAAGATATGACCAAAAGGCAGCTGCCCGCTACCCCGCGGTGCGGCTGCCGCTGTGTACACAAGGGGGGGTGTGGATCCCCTCCAGTCAGCCCCTCTGGACTCACCCTCACTCCGGGGAGCCTGGGAAGCTTCTCCACGCGGTGTCAGTCGGCCTCTCCTGAGGTCCCGCACTCCCCACGTCATCGGTAGAGCCCTAACTCGCCGTGCCCTCTGTGGAGTCCTCACTCGCCGGCAACGCACGGGGCTCTCTGCTTCCTGGGTTAGAGCCCCGCCCACGATCAGGCTTAGCCTGCCTGGCTTCCTCTTTCCGCGAAGGTCGGCAAAGGTATGGGCGAAGTCCCCGTCGTCTCCGTCTCCTTTCTCTGGGCATCACGCAGGGCTCACACTGGCAACACGGGAGCCCCGCCCACCTCCAGGCACAAGCTTGCCTGACTTCTGTCGATGGCCACGTCCGGCCCTTGGCGCCTGCTCTCACCGCACGGCCCGCCCACAGTTGCTGAGTCGCCGCCTGAATTCCGGTCCTTCCTCGGCCTCCTTTCTCCGCTGAGGGAAACCACACGGGGCTCTCCCTCTGGCACTCTTCACGGTGCAGTGGCGCCCTGCTCGGCACAGGTGGAGCCTACCTTAGGCTCAGGGGGGATAGTAGAAGGAGCGCGCTCCACACACTGTGTTGTGCCGGTGCCCACACCTTTGGGCAGATCTGTTTTTAGCACGTCCAAAACATGCTGGGGTTTAAAGATAAAAATCCAGCACTCCGCCTGCCCTCAGCCCCATGGCTCTCCACCCAGTTCCGGCGGCGAGGGTAGGTGAGCCTGCGCACACACATTGGAGTGCCGGACACTAACTGTTGGTGTCCATTTATTACGCCGGAGACTGATGAGGCTTTACTAATTATGCCCTAAGGTTCCGTGACAACGGTGGGACATTGCCCACTGTACTACGATGTGGGAGGTAGGTTTCACCTCTCACTGTGTGTAGATAGCATTCCTTACCCTGGTCCTGAAGAATTGCCAATGATCCCCCTGACAACAAAGGCAAGAAACATGTCGACCTAGTGAGAGTAGGACGTAGACATCTAGGTACATAGCTCCTAGATTTACGCCACTCCATTTATTTTTAATCAGGCAGTTTACCTTCCAGAATAAAAGACAATTCAAGGAATAATTGACCTGTTTTAACTCACTTACACTACATCTACACAACTAGGTCCCTCACCCCCACTGCACCAAACGTCAGGGACAAAAGATCTCCGATAAAGAGCCCCATTTATGGGAGCCCGTCGGGCATTGCAGCGCCGGCCCGACGAGGAGGAAGCCCATATGATGAAGCATGACACCTAGCTTGCTGGGTGTGTGAGGGCTCTAGTTCTGAAAAGGGGCCTCTCCCCCTCTCGCCTTGAATCACAGGACATACATTGTGATCCTGTACATAGAAGCTAGCACACCTCTGACATTGTATATCTTCATACCCTTAGGAACTGCATACCCTTCTTCAATACAGTCTCCACAAGGGGAACATCCTGCCAGCGTCCAGAGCGCTGCCCCACAGATTGGGGGGAGAGTCTCCTCTCAGCTCGATTAGCCCAGGCAGGCCAGCACATCGGGGCTCAGCAGGGCAGCAGCTTACCTCCCACAAGTAGGGAGCCCCAGATGGTGGTTCCTCTTGGCAGTCCAGCAGCCTGCCGGCCACCAGTTCCAAGTCAGCACACAGCAGCTCATTTCATGGGGTCACAGCCCCAATACTTATACCATTCATGTCTTTGTTCTCCCCTTGGCACAGGGCTCTGTGCCCGATCCAAACCAGGTCTGGGGGGCACTTACACATTTCCTTACATGTGCACAACACCCTCCTTTGTCAGTATAGGTCCTGGCCCCAGACACACCACAGGGGGGCGGAGCCAGCATTGTGGAAGGCAGGCACAGTCCTATTCAGGCCCAGGTGCTACTCCTCCCACTACTCCAAATGCAGGTTGGCCTATTCAGCCTAGTGCTGACTCACCCAGCCCCTCTGGAGCCACTGCACCTCCCCAGCCCTTGTCACTCCAGGGCCAGACATGCAATACACATCAGGCAGCTACAAAGACACATAACACACAGAAATGCCCACTTCTAAAAGTGGCATTTCTAAAATAGTGATAATAAATCTGCGAACACCATAATGCAGCATTTATTACCACTATTCCAAACATACCAAGCTTGACCACTCAACTCCTCTCAGGTTAGGAATTACCACTGAAGCACATATCAGGGAATCCCCAATGCATTCCTATGAGAGGGCAGCCTTACAGTAGTGAGGAACCAAAATGGCTGTTTGTCACTACCAGGACATGCCACACAGTTAAGGCACATGTCCTACCTTTTACCTACAGCGCACCCTGCCCATAGGGCTAGCTAGGGCCTACCTTAGGGGTGACTGATATGTAGTAAAAGGGGAGTCACAGACGTGGCAACAACTTTATGTGCCACGTCACAGCGGCAGTAAACTGCGCGCGCAGGCCCTGCAATGGCAGAGGCCTGATACAGATTTGAAAGGCTACTTTGGTGGGTGGCGCAAGCAGCGCTGCAAGCCCACCAGTAGCATTTAATTTACTGGCCCTGGGTATCTGAGATACCACTTTACAAGGGACTGATAGGTAAATTAAATACGCCAAACAGGTGTAGACCAATCTTACCACGTTTTACCATAGAGAGCACATGCACTTTACACTGGACAGCAGTGATAAAGTGCCCAGAGTCCTAAAACCACCAACCCCAGGTCAGAAAAAATACCAGGAGGAAGGCAAAAAGTTCAGGGATGACCCTGCAAAAAGGGCCAAGTCCAACAGCCCACTTCTCTGCTTTTCTTCTTTGAAGCTTCTGTTTCAAACTCGTGTTCTCTTGTGTCTTATTTAATGTTGTTCTCTCTATGTTGGCCTCTCCAATTACATATTTTTTCCAATGTAGATTATCTAAAACTTCTTTATGCACCTTTTATTCTCTCTTCTTTATTATGCACGTCTTCCATCCTTCCCAGATTAACTTCATCAGGCACCTATGCTTCCTCAATATAGGTCTCACTTTCTCTGTGTTGTTTTCAGTGTTTTGAACTTACTGACTCTTCTGCTTCTCTGTATATTCCTTCCTCAACTCTTCACTCTGCTTTTTTGTTTCTCTTAGTCATTCCTAAACTTCCATGTGCTCTGTCCCACTTTCACTCATTTGTTCTCCTACCACCTACCCTGTGGACTGAACTGACTGTCTGTTTCAGGACTACATCAGCCCGATACAGATTTAAGAAACTGCTCAAATACTACGTCCTTTATCTATCCAATAATCCTTTAGCTTAATGGCTTGCTTGGGAGCTTTAACTATTGTAATTGCATGTTATGCCACTTACTGTGAATTTGTTTGTTTGTATAGCACTTTAGATAAAGTACCTATGATAAATACAATAAGCACAAATAGGGAGGTGATGTTAGAAATGGAGTCTCTGTTGGCAGAGATAAATACCTTGTCCAAGTAGGGACCACCACTCTAATCAAGGTAAGCTAGATACACACTAAAAGATAACCTGGGCTCACCCTCTGGTGGCTTGGCATAGATCAGTCAGGCTTATCTAAAGAGGAAAACGTTTAAAGTACTTGTGAAACACACACACACACACACACACCAAAACAATGAAAACACCACAAACGAACTCCAGGCAGGGTTAGAAAAATAGATTAGAATATTGAGTATATTAAGGCCAAAATGACAAAAATCCAATTAGTAGAACTGGAGTTATGAATTTGTAAAGATTAAATCGAAATATAGTGCTTACAGTCATGAAGCACCATCTGGAGGTATCTGATCATGCTAGACAGGGGTGAATCCAAAGTTCAGGCCGACCGCGATGGAGGGCAGGCCAGCTACAGGACTCACACAGGTCCCGCTGAAAAAATACCTTGGATGGAGAAAGCGTTGAGGGCCAAAACTTGATGTGAGTAGCAGAGGAGGCGATGCGTCGTTGCCGATCCCGTGGATGGAGGGGATGCATCTGTTCCAATCCAGGCAGTCGATGGAGGCTTTGTCGACGATCCCCTTTGTGATGAAGTTGATGCGTCATTGTCGAGCCGCACAGTCCATCGCCATCAAGCCGTGCAGTTTGTTGAAGCAATGTTGTCCGCTGCATCGAAGGGAGATGCAGCGGTTCTGATTGGCACAACCAGTTAATGTGTGGATTTTGCTTAATCAGTACAGAACAAGTCACTTCCTAGGGCCCAGGATTGGGTTGCCACCACTTGGCAAGGCAGGATTCACAGATGGCAGTGTCCAGACTCTGTTGTAGGGTTGAAGGAGGTCTTTGATGGCCCTGAGAATTCAGAACAGGGAGCAAGCCAGGAAGCCATTGGAGTCACTCTGGGGTCTAGTGAGATGGGCCCAGTCTTTCTCGGCAGGGGACAGTAAATAGCAGCCAACAGGAAGCACAGCAGAGAATAAAAGCAGTTCTTCCAGATCAGCAGTCCAGCAGAGTGGCAGTCCTTGCAGCAGCACAGCATTCCTTCTTCCTGGCAGAGTTCTTCACAGGTCCAGCAGTGTACTATTTTGGTGGGGTCAGTGACCCAGTACTGGTAGGTGCCTCAGTTAGGCCCACGTAGCAATGCTGCAATTTGTCTTACGGTATCCTCTTTTGAAACAATACAATTTTACTCTAACCTTTTGCACTTATTTGCGTGTGTGACAATGTTGGATTAGTTTCTCTGAAACTGCTTGCTTATACATTACGCGCAACATTATCATGATGCCTCGAAAACCGAGTACAAGGCCTTGCATGCTGTACAATGTCATCCTATCTTCATCCACAGGGCGACAGGGATATCTGAAAACCCATAACAGTGCTAATCTGTATATATATCACAAGGATGCTTTTTATTATAAAAAAAATAAGCATTTCCCTGGTCCCTGCCTGCTAAGGCTTCACCAAGCAGCTGCCTAACACCTCTGTGAGGGGTGTCCAGTTCGTGACCAAGACGTGGTTGCTACATTCTGTCCCGCCAGGTAATGGGGTTGGATCATCCTGTGAGGGGATTCCTGGCCATGCACACTCACACACACCCTAGACGCACATAGAATAGGGATTGCATAGTTGGAGTATGACTAATTACTACCTTGTTTTATATGCCTGCATATATACACACTGTTTTAGCACCATGGTGGAACTGTATCTGCTATTTACTCTTTTGGTTCTCGTAATCACTTTCATATGCTTCTGTCTACTGAATATCGCAGCACATATATTCTATACAAGAATAATGTTGGTTCAATAAATATACTTAAGAACGTCCCATTGTGTATTCTTTGTATACCTCTCTGAGAACAAGAGCACACGAGTGACTGAGCGAAAGGGTTCTGGATCTGTTACCACGATCCCTGAGGGTCAGGGTTGTCATGTTTAGCTGTTGCCAGAAACCATTCACTCCCTATTTAGGTTAGGGGGGCTTATGGTGGCACTGTGAGAAAACTGGTCTCTAGGCCAAAATATACTACAGGGGTGCATGAAATAAGTCTAGGCAGCTCTCCCAAAGTTTATGTTGTCCACAAACACGCAGGTCCTATGGATTAGTGGGAACTACATGACAATACTTATACCCAGTTGTGTCTTTGAAGTGGAGGCGACTTCAAAGAAGGGTCTTTAAAGTGCATAAAAGCCCTTTCTTTCCAGCCCTTGCTCCAGACTATCAGTAGATGCTAATCAGCCCATTGTGTGGGGATAGGACATTACCTGTCAGCTCCTTCCTCCCTTCCTGCCATCAGAATGCAGATGAGTGCTCAGACACAACTAACCTTCCTGTGTTTGTGGCTGTCTAGAGGGAATGCACAAAGTGAAGCTGTCACCCAACCCAGACGTGTATTGGAGACATGCTGCAGGAACTCACAGAGCAGTAAGAGCAGAGAAATGCCAACTTTCTAAAAGTGGCACTTCTAAAATAGTAATGTTAAATCCAACTTTACTAGTAAAGCAAATTTATCAGTACCATTCCAATGATATAAAATATGAAACAGATATTCCTTTCTAATCAGGAATTACAGCTTAAAAGTGTATTAAGGAATTCCCAATGTTAATCTATGGGAGGAGTAGGCCTCACCGTAGTGAAAAACGAATTTGGGTGTTTGTCTCCACTAGGACATGCAAAACTTAAAAGTGCTTGTCCTACCTTTTACTTACACAGCACCCTGTCATATGGGCTACCTAGGGCCTACCTTAGGGGTGACTTATGTGTAATAAAAGGGGAGTTTAAGGCTTCACAAGGAGTTTTAAATGCCAAGTCGAAGTGGCAGTAAACTGCACACAAAGGCCCTGCAGAGGCAGGCCTGAGACAGGTTTGAAAGGCTACTTGTGTGGGTGACACAATTAGTGCTGCATGTCCACTAGTTGCATTTAATTTACAGGGCCTGGGAAAATGGTATACCACTTTACATGGGGCTTACAAGTAAATTAAATATGCCAATTGTGTATACAGCAATGTTACCATATTTAAGGGAGAATCACCTGCACTTTAGCACTGGTCAGCATTGGTAAAGTCCTCAGAGTCCTACGGCCAACAGAAAGCTACAGCAAAAAGAGGAGGTAAGCAGACAAAAAGTTTGGGGGATGACCACTCTATGAATGACAGGTCTAACAGTTGAAAAGTAAAGAGATTTGCTATGAAATCACAGTAGATTAATCTGAGTTATGGAGAAATGGTAACAATTGGTGAACAGGGACATTGTGATAAACAAGGATTTTGCTAGAGAGTATTTCTACAACTGACTAGCTATATATCATGGGCCCAAACATCATAGGACTAGTTTGGGGTTCTCTACACAGAGCACAATGTGTACTAGTGGCATATCTTACATCGCAAAGAGGTGAGAAAGGGGAGACTGTTGTGAAAGGCTATATGAAAGCCATGCCCAGATGTTGACCCAGGCGCTGGGTGATTTATTGTAGCTCTATCTCACTGTTTAATGTGTTATGATTGTTTACTTACATGAATTAAACACTAAACAATAATCCCTGAAAGTGTTTGGTCTTGTTATTTGACTGTACTGCTTAGACCTTTGATTTTAGGCCCCATTTTTGAGAAGTACCACTAAATTATGATGATCAATATTTTTGAAAAAAAAAACATTATTCCAGGGGTTTTTATGGACACTGCCTATTAAGGTTTCATGGAACCTTATAGTGTATTTGAAAAGAAGGAGACCTTTGCTTGGACTGTCATGTGGGATGGAGGTTATCATAGCATCTGGAGGGTTTCTATTGGTTTGTGAGAATGAGTGGGTCACATTTATGTTTTGACTAATTATGGCATGATTAAGAGTTGAAGGGGAATAGAAATTCTCAGATTTCTGCAGTAGGTACTAAATCTGGTAGTGAGTCCCCTGGCGCAGTTTCCTCCACCATGCCATCCCTATTGGAGAGAATTCAACCAGTGTATTCACCTTCTGGAAGGGAACTTTCAGAAAGCAGATTTATCATTATCAACCAGCTATAAATGAGTAGGCCTGGGCAGAATTTCAATTGTGTCAGAGTAATTAGAGTAATTCCACATTACTCTTTGAAGTGGGATTACCAATTCTGCAATTACTCCTCACATATTTAAGAGTAATTTGCGGGGAAAATCCTAACGTTACAGCACATTTAACGAGCGCGAGTGGCTCTCGCTATTCATGTTCTGCTGTGTTTTGCACTAAGAAAATAGTGGTAATTGTCAGTTGTAAGGTGGGGAGAAAATCCTAGCCCAAGAGCACATTTAGCGAGCGGCTTGTTCTGTTGCATTTAGTGCTACTTCTTAGAGCAAAAAGGCATATCTGCTCCATTTTGGGCGTGTGGGGACATTTTTGCGATAAGAATTAGCACTTAAGGTAGAATTTCTCTTCTCATGTAATTCAAGCACAATCCACAGCATTTTTAGGTAATCCCGTGTGATTACGCTACACTGAATTACGAGAGTTACGTCCACTCCCATAAATTAGACCATAATAATAAACCAGTCTTTGGTGTGGGGGATTAATCAGATATAACACTGTTGAATATAAATTCACACAAACGATAAAGGGCCTGATTTAGGTTTGGTAGACGGATGACTCCATCACTGGTGGATATCCTATCTGCCTTATTACAAGTGTATTATATCCTATGGATTTTGGAAAAAGGTGGACAGAATACCTGCCACATTTGCCACGGAGTAACCTGTCTGCCAAACTCTAAAACAGGCCCAAACAGATGAAGGTGTATGGAACCACCTTAGATTAGAGCAGTAGGACCAGGGTTTGATGGAACGTGAAGGCGAATGGGGAAGATGCTCAAAATCAATAAACCTCGGCATGTGAAGTGTAATATTAGTGTGGCAATAGACTAAATAAGCATAGACTTTGTATAGACTTGGTAGGCTCTGCAAGGTGCACATAGCTAGGATTCTCAATGACAGCACTATAATGGCTCCTATCATGGGTATCCAACGTAGGTCCATGGGGTGCTGGATGCATTTCAGACATACAGACAAACCACACTTTCAGATATTGATCTAAAGGAAAATCATAGCAGACCCACTTTTGACAGCTCTTTCCTAAAAAGTGTGGATTAGCTGGTACATCAAGTGTAGTGTGTGAATGACTTTAGCAACCAAACTATCTTTTTACCTTCTACATGTGATTTGTCATGATAAGGCAACTTCCATTTCAACCAATAATTAGTCGCATGTGGAATACAGTATGGCTGAGATTTACTAAGACTTTTTGGTATTGCAAAGTGACACAAACCGGTGCATTGGTATTTAGTTTGCAGAGCAAAATGTATTTTCCACTGGAAATGTGCCCTTTTCTTGGCACAAGGAAGCACCTTGACCATTTTTTGTTAATCTCCATCAAGGGGGCATTACTGAGGAGTTGCTAGGGTTTTTACTTGGATTGATCAGCACAAACGCCCATAGGTATTGTTTCAAAGCTCAACCTTCAAAGTTCGTCAGGCCTGGCTCTGCTTCAAAAGAGAACACCTCATTGAAGCAAGCATTAATGATAGGAAGAGCTTTTATGTCTCCAAAAACCCCACACACTGCATGTGGGCAGAACTGCATAGCACACATCCAATGTGTGGCATCCATCTGAAATGTGTCTAGGTCTAGGAATCTGTACTGGAAGGGTGTGCTTCCAGTACAAATTCTGTGCTAGACAGACTACACTCACCTCTTCACCATGGTGCGAGCATGGGTGTCATGCAAGGCAGCTTGATTAGAGCGTCAGTTCAGGAGAGGAGAGCAGGAGAAGGCCAGTCTTAGGAGGTGTGCATTTGCACCGTGTTTTCCCCCAGCACACAGTAGCACAGCAAGTTTGGTTCCTGGGCTGCGTTTTGTGAAAGATGAGTAAATCGGCCCCTTCATGTGTAAATCAATCGTTGCAACTACGATATTTCAAGTGCTCATAATGTGAAACGAAAACCCACAAACATATTCAAGAAACACAAAATGTTAAACATGAAGGATTTATTTTTGTGCACATTGTGTACATTCGTTGCCGTGCAAGATTTCAGAATTGCAGAATTTTACAAAATGTTGCTCTATATGGAACAACTCGTTCCAGAGAGCGCATTGGATTACTCTGTAGTTTTAACACATATTTTAAACGCCTGGATATGATTTCTTAGAAGAGGAAGTACCTACTTGGAACATTTTGTAGAAAGATATTGGGTTGATTTGGCCAAGAACGTTACTCATACTTAGGCCTTGATCGCGATGGCCCAGTTAATCCTGATTTCGGTGTAAACTCCGATTTGTACCCAAAATGGGATTGGTACCTGTCTGCAATTTGGATGTGCTCGCACCGGCAATTTACAGTAGGAAAAACTTGACTTAGATTGCAGGTGCAAATTGGTGTAAATGCGTTGTTCGACCACCCTGTGCAACTGGATGCAAATTAGGCACCTGCTAAATTGCCATTATCCAGAATGAAGAAAATGGCGTCGAAGACGTTGCTCAAGAAACAACAGACATTGGCTGCTTGCACAAGCAGTGGAATACGTAGCACAGAACGCGCTCTACGGGAGAGGCTTCTTGGACTGGAGCGATACAAATCACAGCGTGAAAACTCAACGTGACATTTGGTTGGACAACGAGGATAAACCTGGTCGCAGGTCTTCATTGATAGAACTTTGCATACGCTTGTTTAGCTATGCTTCCTGGTGTGCATTTCTTTGGTGACTGTTTAAACTTGGCAAATATCACTGCGACGCCCAGCTTCTTCTATGTGCCACATGCCACTGGTTCTGTTTTCGTTTTAAAAAGCTATCTAGGCATAGCTGCCAAGGTTTCAGATTGCCATGTGTGACATTTTCAAAATTTCAGTGTAGTTATGAGTGACATTCCAACAACTATGAGTGACATCAAGTAATGAAGACCAGGGAAACAAATATCAGAAGTAACAGACATGCCGAGCGGCTCCCCCCACACACAGATGTAGCCTGTGGTTAACTTTAAAGGTATTGGTAAGGTTTTCCTTTTCCGAACTCAAAGTTATAAGCAACTGCCTTTACCTTTAATTGACTGTAGGATGTGACCAACTAAATGGAAGAACTGTACTTTTCAATTCAACTTTAAACTCAAAATCATGAAGTCGCAAGCGTTACTGGAAAAATCAATAAATATTTTCGCAACAGACACAAAACCTAATATAAGCTGCTCCCTCAGTTGAGCCAGTAGCGTAGCACATAAGAAAGCTCGAACCAGTGGCGTAACACAGGCCCCCGCATCCCCCGCGGTGCGGGGGCCCCTAGCTCCAAGGGGCCCCCTCAGCGCTGTACTTTGGCAAGAGAGCCCCTGATTGAGTTCAGAGGGGGCCCTCCCCATAACTTGCAGGGGGCCCCCTCAATTTTCGTTACGCCAGTGGCTCGAACCTGGAAAATCACTGCCTACACATTAGCAATAGATATCTCGGTAGTCAGTATTTCAGCTGCTCTATCGTTGCCCGCAGATACTGACAACCCAGGGAAGTTTCCGTTACACTCTCAAGCCGACACCCGGTTACCACACACATCAAACATCTGCTGAAACAAACTATTTCTTCGAACTCCTGCTCCTGTGGTAGCTTCACGTTTTTCTACAGAGCTCGTTAAGCAGTGTAATTAAATCAGTAGATGCGCACTGCCCCCGGGGTGTGGTGTGCAGCCGCCCGCTATTTTTAACTAGTTGCACGGACCTCTACCCAGCCAGCACCTACCACGCAGTAAAAAAAAAAACGGGTCCTCCAGCGAACTCACTGGTAACTTTTATTTCAAGCGACTCCATCTGAAGAGCAAGATGTCACCACGGGAAAGGAGAAGGACAGGGGGCAGCAGCACAGTGGGGATGCTGCAAAGGAAGGGAGAACGGCACAAGCACCCCCTGCGGCTCTTTCTTACTACTACCACCGCCAAATTGCCAGGCACACTTTACAGCAAAGAAATTACAGCATGGCAGGTGTTCACTAATGAAAACAAATACTGCCGCTCACTCCGGCAGCACTTACTGAAGATTCAGGTGCCACGGTCCAGTGGGCTGGGGTCAAGCTGCATGGCCAGGGTGGGATCCAATTCACGTTGTTCCAACCACTGGCCGCGGCGACGACGATGAGCAGTTGGCTCTCAACCTAATCTCCTTTCCCCGCCCGCTGCTTTTGACTCTCAACCCTCACTGACCTCAGCCTAATTAACTCTAACAAGGCATGACTGGCCGGGCACTGATTTTGACGTCAGTTATGCTCGTGTATTGGGGCCGGGAGTGTCTAGCTTCGATACATTGTTGGAATGAGAGAGGAGAACTCGCAGAGCGGCTGCTGCCAGACCCATAACCTGCCGGGAACAGCACGCACCGCGCTACTGCTGCTCACACAGTAATGACATAGTCCATTATAGCAGCGCTCTGCATTGACGGCTGAGCAGCGCTATAATGCGTGACTAATGCATTTCAGTGCGGTGATGCGGATCACCACACTGAAATGCGTTAGAGTCACGCCTGATGCGTGATACTTGGCAGGACTGTCTAGGAAGTAACGTTTATGGAAAGAAATAGGAGTGTGCTCGTCTCTTCAGAGAGCATGTTCTAAGCGCTCAACGCAGGGGCTAGCATTCAAATAGACATTGCAGGCATTTCTCTTGGGAAATTATGTGGAGTAATATTGCGCTTTGCAAAACAACCAGATTGGAACTGCACCACTGCTAGTCAAATAAGTCCATAAGTAATAGTCCATGGATATTGTAGAATCTTAATTCAATGAAGGAGATAGCTGTAACTACAAGATATGTATCGTTTTCTTCTTTATTCAGTTCATGAAACCAACTATCAGCCAACGCGTTTCGTCCTTTTAAAACATAGGACTTCTTCTCTTGAACAAAAGTTGTAGCCAAGGTTGGCTACAACTTTTGTTCAAGAGAAATCTTACTACTGGGCCACAACCCATTGGAATGGTTGTCGCCTTCTATTGACAGTGTCCTGAAGAAGTCCTATGTTTAAAAGGAAGAAACGCGTTGGCTGATGGTTGGTTGGTCATTGAATTAAGATTCTACAATATCCATTGATTATTATTTATGCACTTATTTGACTAGCAGTGGTGCAGTTCCAATCTGGTTGTTTTGTATTTAATCACCTTGTGAGGGGTGGTGATTCTGGACAGGGGGCACATTTGGATTGCTGCACACAGGATTGTTTTTGCCTTTAAATAGTGGTGGTAATTTGCGGTATAGGTGCTGCACGTGTTGCTCTGCGGTCCACTGTCCAAATTTCGAGTTTTTAATATTGCGCTTTGCAAAAGTCACGGTGTCCTCAAGGCAGAGTGGAGCTTGTTCTTATGACTTTCATATGCTGCACCTCACTATACATACCTCAGTGTAGCCGCATAAGTGCACTTGAAGGGGAATGGCTGCCGACATGAGCTCGAGGATACACGAGATTGAATGGCGTTCTTTCCACTGACTCTGCTGCGGCTTCACCAGTACCTTGATGCATCCACTCTTGATCTATCATTTTTAATAAAACTTCACTGGGAAGCAAGAGTCGTTCACAATGCATGCTTGTCGGGAACGCGCACGGATACTCTTATTTTGACAGTAACACTGGCAACTGGCAGAGGTAAAGTAAAGTAATGTATTCACAGCAACTATTCCACAGGACATTTGGATTTGTACATTACTAGCAAAATATATGCATTTGTAAATGTCCACTATACAGGAGAGTAGCCCCTGAACCAATTATCCTGTTCCAATTGATATACTGATTACAATATTTCTACATTCGAGTTTAGGCTGCTCTGTAGAATTAAGACTCACAGACATACACACACAAACACGCACCTATATGCTACCCATGCTTTTTTTCTTTCTCGCATATTATGGCAGCTTAGTAGAGCTAACAAACAGGGCACAAGTCCAATAAAAAGAAGTGGGAGACTGATCAAGTTAGGCAGTATGCAAGTGACATCATGACGCGTGCCATCACAGCACATGACGTCACGACGCGTGACATTCCACGTGGCATGACAGTAAGTGAACTGACTGAAAGTGACATCACAAGAAGTGACATCAGATACTAAGATCTCACACATATGTTTATCAGGTGTATCAAGTGCATTATGATATTTTTCAAATGAGATTTGGAGTCGGGGTTGTGCCCAAAAAGTGGTGCAATCCTCACGCAAAATCTGGGTCTTAACTAAAACATTTTTTTTAAACTCTGCCACAAAGAAATTGTCAACAAGGAAAAGCATGGTAGTAGATCTGTTCTGCTTCATTGGTTGCAAAGTCTGCATTTTTAAATATCTTATGGTGTTAAGGCATCTGCTGCAGAGGTGCCCAGCAAATCTCAGGGAATAATAATAATGGTGATATAACTCTTGAGGTTAACGCATTTGTTGGAGAGATCTGTGTTTTGTGTAGTCCCAAATTTGAATCAAAGTAATATAGAAGATTGAGTTGTCTCCTGCAAAACATAATCAGCCACAGTTTTGTTTTGGGGAGGGGGGCGTTTGGGGATTGTTGAACCTTTATTTTGTTACTACCTTCTTCAGGTTTGTTATTTAGGATATCGCAACACACATGGTGGGCATCTTATACAATGTTGTGAGCATAAATGTACCACTTAATTATGCAATAGTGCTCTGATATGTGTATGTTATTACAAAAGCCAACTGAAAATGCAATAAAATATGTTTAAAAAAAATATTTTGTCTTGTGCAAAGCACATCATGTAACATGTAAATCACAGATTTTTATTTTATGCAGCTAGATAAGTGGATTACTGTTTGGAACAGAGAGATCCTTTTGTTACTTGCAGTTCATAAATTGTAATCCTTCTAGTAGACCACAGTGAGCTATGAAGGGCATTTGACTCCTACACCTTGTAACCCTGACTGTCTCATGTAACACATCTTGTACATTGATTTGCACACTTACATGATTTATTTTGAATGGATAATGTGTATGTTATGTAAAGCGCTCTAACACTCTGCATTGGGATGAGTAGCGCTATAAAAGAAATAAAATAGTGCTATTTAAATTGTAATTTGTGTAAATACTGGGACAGACAAACCCATCTGACATTCTTACAGTGCATGCACTTATATACAGGGACTGAACAAAGTAAAAAGCATGCATATCTTAAGTACCTGTGAAGAGATAACAAGCTGTGTGCTTTTGTTTCCTCTCTGCTGAATTTGCATGTAAGTGTGAGGTTCTAGGCCGCCTCCATTCTGATACTCAAGCAAAAGGAGGCCTGATTGCCCCTTAACTTCTGCCTTTATCTTTAGCACAGCTGGAGGTGGAAAAAAAAGCCCCCTCGCTGTCTGCACGTTTCTGCTGGGAATGGAAAGCAGACAACGTGCAGGAGTTGCTGAACTTGTCCCGGTGTCTGACAATTACATTGGGGCAAGTTCAACATATTTCTGTGGGGCCGAACTTCTTCGCAGGGTGGACGGCATCCACCCTGTGAAAATAGTAGGTGGAAGCTGTGTACCCGCATGTACCCCCGACTTGTGCCCTGCTAACAAATGAGAAGCCCCCAACCCCCTGACTACTGCCTAGTTCCGGGTGTTACAAAAAGTAGCCCATTTTACCCCAAGGCCGCTTCACTGTATGTGGGAACATACAGTTTTTTTTCTCATCCAATTTCTCTGCTTCTCCACAGCCTTGTGAAAGGGACCGGGAGTACTGACACCACTTCACCAAAATGAAATGTCACATGCCCTTACCTATGGGCCAGGTGGTTATTGAAAACCTGGCCTTGCATGTGGGTTGCGAAGGGAGTAATAATATTTTAAAGAGAAGTTTGTGGGACTGAAACCTCACTTGACTTTTTCATTTCCAGAGTAGGCATGTGTCACCTTTTCCCTTCTTCCCACAACTTTTCCAAGTTGGGCAGGGAAAAGCCTGCCATGGCTGCTCCATACCCTGTATCAGGGTCCAGGAGTTATCACGACCTTCCTTTCCGTAAACATTCTAGCCCATCCCTTCTGTCCTGGTAACACTCACCAGCAGCTCTAAGTCGCCCTGCACCTACACCTGACACTTGTGGATGCAGAGTAGAAGGAGCAAGGCAGCTGACTCTTTTCTTGGTGTTTCTTTTCTGTTTTGAACTGGGCACCTGAATATCTGTCAGCTTCCCCGACCCTCCTTCTCCTGCATCCATAGGCGAGAGATCGAGGACTATGCAGCTGCATCTGTTGCACTATCCCATTCAAAATTGGAAACAAGGAGCGTGGCTTGGCACTGCGGGAAGGTGGCTGCTCATTAACATGGCTCTGAGACAGATGGAGGAGGGGGTTGGCCTAAGGTGCGTTTATACTTTTTTGATGGCTGGACAAATAGCGGAGGCATGCTTTTCAGACGTGCCCCGCTTTGAACAGTGGCGGCGTTTGCTTTACTTTTCAGCATGACGGCGGGCACTCTGTCTGACTAAGTTGCAACAGCCATTCTATTTTATTACTTCCTTCTTATTTATTGCTTCCTTACACACAAAGTTTTTCGATTTAATGACATCACCTAATATGACAGAACATTTACCAAACAATGACCTCTGCTTTCTTTTGCAAGGTAATTGAATGCTCTGCTGATTTTTTGCCTTGGCTGCTTGAATTCTCATAAGTTTAATATTCACAACTACTGCACCTTGGAGCTTCGACTTTGTTTTTCCATGCTATCTACTTTGTGATATTGTCGCTTATCCGTGATGGTTATTTTGAACTTCAGCCAGTTCCTTGTATTAAACATCAACAAGATGTAGCTTCTCCGAGCTTCCATGCGGAAAACGTGCAATTTGAAATGTAATGCTCCATATATTAAGTCACCATCCAACTTATCTATGTTCTCTAACCCTAATCCATTTTCTGAATTATTTACTGCCATGAGTGGCTCAGATTCTCTACTGCAGAGTTTGTCTCAATCTTCCTTGCTGATTACTCAACCTTAGGTGGCAGGTTCTTCCAAATCCTAATCTAAATTGAGTAGCAGAGTAACTCTTTCCTCTAATAAATAAAAGAGTTAAAAAAGACCCTCCTTCTCCATTAAGTCTCCCTCTCATATTACAATGGAAACTATCCTGGAAGAAATACATGCTCTCTAACCATTTGTGGAAGAAACTAATTAAGGCCTGCAAATCTTGGATGATAAATGCTCTTCACTGGATAAAAGGGTCACAGACATAGAGCATAAACTTGGACTATTACATGATACTCCCCATCAACTTACATTCTTGCAATCAAAGTATGTCAAGTGAAAAAAACAGCTGAAGATTTGAAAAATCGAAACTGATGAAATAATCTTCACATTTATGGTTTGGCGGAAATCTTGGAAGGATCGGACCCAATCTTATTTTTTCAATCTTTTATTCCTAAAGTACTTGATATGTCAGACACTACATCCTTGAATATTCATAGAGCACATCCACTGGGCCATTCTCCTAAACTTGCAGCAACCTTTTTGAAACCCAGAGGAGTCATCATTTTCTTTCTGGAATATACTGACTTATTGATGGTTCTGAAAAGCAGCTACGGATAAAGGTTGTGTTTCATGGCTGGCTTCTAACTTATTTTTCACACAAGACTTTGCTAAAGCTACAGCTGATAGGCAAAATAAGTTCCTGTAGATGCGTCCTGCTCTCAGAACCCTCAAGATTTGAAGCATTTCATCCATGCTTATTTAAGGTCACCTTCAAGAACAAAACCACCACTTATGAAAACCCAGCGCATCTACAGAAATAAATCGATGGTTGCAGAGAAGAGGCAATGGATGTGACAGGACTTGCTCCTACTTGATCTCCTTAGATATCATATATTGTTTTGATACTGCCATAATTACTATTTATTTATCTTTAAATACAATAATTGATAAATGTTTATTGTCTCTCATTTTCCCTCATTCAAACATGACATCTTATCCTGGTGAAATGTATCTACACTCGTACGTGTGTTTCGACTTCCCTCTGAGCTGTGTCCTGAGACCACGTGTTGTCTGCCGCATGTGGTTTCACCAGCCCCAGTTTCTTGTCTGTGTTCTAGGTATGTTGCATTTGTTATTTTATGTATCCAATGTTCGAATTACTTGTCACTTGCTTTATTTCTTTTTTCTTCTCTTTTCTTTTGTATTTTCCTTTGATTTCTTCTCGCTCTCATTTTCTTCTGTACATTGCAGTTATTAAATTTCACTTACAGCATTTTCCATATTTTTTTTATAAACTATAATATTTATATCAAAGTTGAAGATACTGGTTTATGTCTTTACGAGTAATTGAATGGAATGTTGGGGGCCTGAATTCACAGATTAAACGTCAGAGAGTTTTATTACATCTGGCCAGGTTGAAAGCTGATGTGGCTTTGTTGCAAGAAACACATGTAGTTCAAGCTTAACAAACTTGCTCGAGCTTCGGTAGGACAAGTATTTTCCTCCTTTGACTCAGGTAAGAAAAATTGTGTTTTTCCTTGTAAGCAATTCCTAGATGTCTGAATATTAGCTTAAATTTGTGATGTGGATGGGTGATGGCTTATTGTAAAATTGATTATTAACAACATTCTTTTCACAATATTTAACATATATGCACCTACACAATCTCACAAAAGTTTTTGGCCTGACATTTCTCATAAATTAATGTCGATTTCAGAATTCTACTTAATTCTAGGAGGAGATTGTAATCTGGTTATGTATCCATTTATTGGCCATAACTCTAAAGTTCCTTTTATTCCTTCTATTATCAACAAACAGTATCAATCAACCATTAATCAACGATCTCTGGTAGGTGCTTGGAGATTATGTAATCCGACTTTGAGAGAATACATCTTTTTTCCCCTGGTAGACTTTTTCCAATCTAGATTAGATCATTTATGTTTCTCTAAATCCTTAACTTCCCATCTTTTGAACACCGAGATTGGTTCTATTTTAATTTCTGATCATGCACCAGTTATTACGGATTTAGATCTACTTCTGGTTTCTAAAGGAAATAATAGATGGATATTTAATAATTCTGTTATTTTAGATGCCCAGTTTACTTACAATTTTGAATTTTTTATAAATGGTTTTCTTCTTTTTAATGACACTCTTGATATATCAAAACAATCAGAAGTAGGGTGGGGCATCTGGGCCTGGAGTGATCATCAAGATCCCTTCAGGCCCAGATGACCCACTCTACTTCTGATTGTTTTGCTATATGACTGGAAGCTGAGTGGGACCACGAGACGCTTCTACTTCCCTCCCTTGATAAGTTGTAACTCTTGATATATAACCTCAAATTTTGTGGGACTTTTAAAGCTTCGGTAAGGATGTTAAAAATTGGGTTGTTGGTTAACTGTGGTGTGAGCTCTGGTCTACCAGCAACCACAATCCTAGTCAAATTAAGGCACAAGCAACCCCCAAATTAAGCTGTGCTCACCCTCTGGTTGCTTGGCACAGAGCAGTCAGGCTTAACTGGGAGGCAATGTGTGAAGTTTTTGTGCAACAATTCAAACAGTAGAACAGTGAAAACACCACACATTGGAGAATTCCATCCTGAGACTTAGGGGTCGATTCCGATCTCGCTCGGTAGGGCTAATAATCCGACCGAGTCCGATCCGTAGAGCCGAATTCCGACCGAATTGTACGCTTTCCGACCGAATCGGACACCTGTATGAGCAAGCAAGTACGATGCGCATGTACGCGCGTGTCCTGACCGAACGACTTCCCAATCCGAACCGCTCCGACCGACTCGTACGGACACGATTCGCACCGCGCAATGGAGACGTTTGATGACCGAGTGAGTACGATGTACGCGTCGGACAGCCGGATCGAGCCGGAGTGTCCGGCTCGCAAAACGTCCGGGAAGCTGCCTTTGGGGGGCTGTAGAGGGCTCCCCATCACCCGCATCCTTGCGACTCGGATACAGGGGGGGAGCCAAGGGTCCCCCCTTCACATGCGTGAACGGTGCGGATGGCACCAATGCGTACCCACTGCAGGGGGCGCCCTTTTTCGAGACGCACCTATTCAGCCAATGCGAGGCCATGCACGCGTCGGACGACCGGCTCCCATTGACTTCAATGGGAATCCGACCGAACCGAGTCCGTCAGCATGCGGCAGCATCGTACTCGCTCGGTCGGACTCCAGGGGTACGGCTCAGTCGGAAAACACTCCGGATCGGGCTCGGTCGGAGGGCTTTCCGACCCAGATCGGAATCGACCCCTTAGTGTCTGCCCAGCACACTTAAAGGCTCTAGTTCTGGCACTAGAGAATACGTATCCCGGATTCTCCTCACTTATTGTGTGTGATTTGTATTACTGTGTCCAGTCTTATAATGAATATCTACACTATTAGAGCCAGCATGGATTCAAAGGCTTGCACAATAAAGCACAAGATGCTTTGGGAACAAGTGGCAAAGCTGAAAGACTGCTTGCCACAGATTCATGTAATAAACACATTGAGTCATCAACATGCTGGCTTTTACATTGCAGGGAAATGCATGGCTGATGCAAAACAGTTCACATTGCTGTGGTTGCTGCAATCACTCGTTCAAGTATGAGGATAGGCAAAGACATCAGTCGGAGCGCTGAAGTAGACACCTCACTCCTCTCCGAAGCTGCGTCAGCAAGACCCCGAACTAGAACTCTTCGTCATTGACATTTATTAGTATTTTTATTACGGGTTTTTCCGCATCATTGTATTATGTTATGTTCTGCTCTGTAACTGATGTAAAGCGCTCCGATACCCTCCGGTCAGGTCAGCGCTATATAAAACTTCTCAAATAAAAAAAATAAAACAAAAAACATCATGGTGGCTGTCAACGCTGCTTGAAACCACACCCACCTACCGAAAGGCTTTCCTCTCAAGTACTCCTACATGTTAGATGCACAAAATACTCCATATGCTCACATTCCTGGAGTGGGGGAGATAGAGTAATAGCAAACACTGATCGCAGGAGGGGTTTAATACTAGCTGTGCACGAGGGTCTGGCATCTGCACATGCGAGGGTGGCTGCTACATTTCATTATTGCAGCAACACTACTGGTAGCCAGGTCTTTAAAACAGGCCAAATACTTTGTCCTTAAATGCGACATCTGCCAGCAGATGAAGGGTTCCACTGTGGCACATCGACCACAGACACTTCTACTGATTTCAAACAAGCCTCATCTTGTGTGTTTTGCATTTCGCCCTAAGTGGGAAGGGTATGCCCAGACGTGGGTCCCGTGCTCACTACGCCACTGGAGTCAAGCTATCCTGGCTGATGAAGGCTGATAGCCTGAAACCGGTCCTAGGTTGCTTGATTCCGGTCCAGGGAAGACATGGCTTAGCAGTTCGGTCTGGACTGTTCCCATGAGGCACAGGGTCAAGACTGATTTGCATATGGCTATGTCTGAACTGGGGTGGCGTGGTGAAGCAAAATAACGATGGATTAAACCCAGATCTGTGACTGGGGGTGAATGTTTGCCAATGTGCAGCATTCCGTCCATCATCTTGTGTGTTTTGTGTGTATTTGGGCCATTGCGGCCCATTGTCATCAGATGGGGCTTCCAAGTATATCTTGGTAGCACTGGATTTCTGCTCTTGATTCCTATGGGTTTGGCCAGAGTGGTCGGCTGACCCTCAAAATGGTACAAAGGATCTACAAGTCTTCATTGGGACATACGCAGTAGGCACATTATATTCCGACCAGGGTTCGGCATTTAGCTCTAGGGCTTACAAAGATGCCATGGGAAGTTTGGGTGTGACACTGTGTTTCTCCTCATCATACCATCTTGAAGAAAATTCGGTTGTGGAGAGGAGAAACCCTGACTTAAAGCAGTCTTTAAAAGCGAGGGTATTAGTCTCAGGTCGCAGTTGGGTCCATCACTTATATGGGGTTCAGAGGGCATTCAACAACCTGCCTAGAAAATCCCTGTGTGGTTGGACTCCCTATGAAATCTTGTTTGGGGTAAAGATGTGGGTCCCAGACTTCCACAATCCCAGCACAGTGGTGGCGGAAACACCGTTTGATATCACTAAATGTTTGACTGTTTTACAGGAACTGAATGACTTCCGGGATGAACAGAACAACATCTAAGTAAAACCCACCACCACTGGGGAAGTGAAGAAATTCCCGGCAAGACCTGGCTGGGTACTGAAGGTTGGGGATTTAGCCGGGGAGAAAATTATGGACAAAAAAGAATTTGGGCCATCTTACAGAGCACCTATACGTGTCCTAGCTGTTGAAGGTATCTGAACTGTACTTCTTCTGCCTCTTACCGGCTGCAAAGACAAAAGATTTGTCTCCATTGATCTGATCAAACCACACTATGCGGCCTATTTTCAACAGTAAGCCACCTAGGCTCCTGGGTAGCTACCTGCCTCCTCTCGCTACCATACATGAAGTTCAGATGGAAGCTTTAATAACTAACGAAGCATTCTCTCTTCAATGAGTGACAACAATTGAGAACAACGAAGTATGCCTTCTACCTGTTGTTACAACCACAACAACTTTACAGTCCACTAGTACAGAAACACAGATTTCAATTAGGAAACCTGAAAAGAAGATGTCCTACATCAATATACCACAATCGAGTCTTCTCCCAGTTCTACAAAACCTGCTGAGCTGCCAAAAATAGATCGGACTGCCACTGGCTGCTTCGTCAACTTTGATGACTTTTCTTCAGATTCGTTTGACCCACCAACGCCACCTCTACCATTCAGGCTGAAAGTGCGTTTCTTTTATCTTTGGCTGAAAAGGACAAATCTTGTTCCTCCACGGCTACAAATTTGGATTACAATTTCGTTACTTTTCCTGGTCCTTTGGGTTGGTTTTGTGATAGTCTTTTTCCTACTTCTGAATGGACACTATCTCCCAGAATGCTCTGCAGTACAATTGGTGAACTTGGTTCTTAAACCACTTTTGTGATCACACCAAGAACAAAGAGACCTTTCCCTAGTGAACATTTCAGCTGTTACAGTTCCTGACGGGATTGTTTGGGACAGGTTATCAGATGATGTGATGGCCCCACTGAACTTTACAAATTCCATACCTGTTTAAAATATCATTGAATGATGTCATTACCCTTAGTACTGTTTCTGACGACTGGGACATTGATACAGTGCATGAAATGCTAGAAGATCTAGAGCATTCTGGTGTGCATTCTTCAAATATATTGTATGAAGGGACATCTAATTACGATGAAATGTTTTGTTTTCAACATTATGGTCATCTTTTTTCTTTTAAACTTCTGTTTATTAAAACATATGCCCAATCCATCAGTACAGACAGTAAATAATAAGCAAAACCTTTTGGGCAAATACAGGAGTAAGGCGTATACTTTTCCATATATCAATTCATTTTGTGGGTGCAATACCCAGGTCACCCATATGCCCCTCCTCCCCTTTGGTCCCCCCACCAACTTCAGGTCCTTTACGTTTTCCATGAGTTCCAGATTTTTTCCCATTTCTTGGGTCAGACCCTGCTTTTGTACACAGTTTTCTCTGCCTGACAGCACCAGTCTAGATCCTGTTCCCAATCGTTAAGTCTTGGTGTGTTTGATGCCCCCCATAATCTCGCTATGTTCCTTTTTGCTATCACTGCTGCCAGCAGGAGCCAAATTTTGGTATGTGTGGGCCATCTATCCTCCCCCGAGACCCCTAGCAGATGCCACAGTGTATCAGGTTGTACCTGCAGGACAGTTACCTCGGACATCACCCCAATTATTCCAGACCAGTATCGCTGAATTTTCGGGCATGCCCAGATAATGTGGAAGAACGTACCCACCTCCCCGCACTCCCGGGCGCAGAGAACTGTGTCACATCTACCCAGTTTGTATTGGAGTGTTCTAGGAGCGTACGACCTATGTAGCACACAGAGCTGAATTAATCTGGACCTCGCTCGTATTGCCACCTCCCTTGGACATTGGATCGCTTCTTGCCAGTCGTCGTCCTCCAGTAGCCCCACATCAGTCTCCCATGCTTCTCTTATCGGGCCTAGAGGGTCTGAAAGATTGCTCATTATTTTCCGGTATGTAAGAGAGAGCGCCTTATCTATCATAGGGTCCAGCAATAGTTGGTCTTCTAGTGGGGAGCATTCCGGTAGGACCTCCCCTATGGTCATCATTTTATGCATAAAGCAAGTATTCCACGTGCTGTTTAAAATTACACTCAATGGGAACATTGCCCTACACCACCACAGGGTAGTTCAAAAACATTTGCACAGAGGTTTGCATATTTTTCTGGGTATGATACATCTGATCCGACCTCTTATTACTACAGGTTTGCACCATCACATTGCAAATAAAAATATGCTAACAGACACCAAGCTGATATACTCTGCTTCTTTTCTTTCCCACCTGACCGAACAGGGTTTTGACTTGTTGATGGACACTATTGATGTAAAATCAATTTTGGTGAAAAAAGATTGGGCAATTTCAGGGAACTGAGGCCTTGTTTAGAGCATGCCTCATTGTACAACAAATGATTTTCCTGAACAAAACTGTGCAACAAATCACATGTCTCGGATTAGCTAAAATGAAAGATTTGAATACACTACAAATTCCCTCATTTGCGCGTTTTGAAAACTGGCAGCAGTTTACAAAATACAGTGAGGATACATTGGATACCATGCTAGGTAATGGCACATACAATTCATCAGACACCAATTGGAAGGGATGGTTAGTTTGGCCACTAGACACAAACAGATTTCACCCCCGATTCCTAGATGACATCAAGGGATTTAAGACAAACAGGCCATTCGGGGTGGTGACAACTTACAGTGTTGGGAAGTTGTGCCTTGATTGGCTAAAAACCTCAACACTGTCTCATATAAACCAACACTTGTTCCTTTTATATGATGACCTGGAACTCAGGGATTTTTTTAGTAGGTCCTCAAAAACTAGGCCAATAACGCTTCTTGAATGCAATATACAATGAGATACAGAAAGTTTCTCAGCAGGAAGCTGCTGAAAGGCTTTCCCTGACCTGTACTTAAAAACGAGGCTGGCGCGAGCGCGCAGCGTTAAAACTCCTGAGGCTTGAGCCGGGAGAGTCACGAAGGCATCCTAGTAATTACTGGCATTTTTGCACTCTGTTATTTGCACATGTAAATGTTATTGCATTGAAACCTGCTTTTAACTTTCCGCTTTTTAAACGAAGCATTGTTTTAAATTACTTGTTTTTACTTGACTTGGAAGTCTCTTACCCACAGAGAATTGCTGCTTGTAGGGGGAAGTTGGCTGGGCTCAGTTTGCTCGGAATTACGGAGGGCCGCCATCTTGGGGAGAACTTGGGTCAGCGGTCTAGGCTTTCCCTGACCTGTACTTAAAAACGAGGCTGGCGCGAGCGCGCAGCGTTAAAACTCCTGAGGCTTGAGCCGGGAGAGTCACAAAGGCATCCTAGTAATTACTGGCATTTTTGCACTCTGTTATTTGCACATGTAAATGTTATTGCATTGAAACCTGCTTTTAACTTTCCGCTTTTTAAACGAAGCATTGTTTTAAATTACTTGTTTTTACTTGACTTGGAAGTCTCTTACCCACGGGGAATTGCTGCTTGTAGGGGGAAGTTGGCTGGGCTCAGTTTGCTCGGAATTACGGAGGGCCGCCATCTTGGGGAGAACTTGGGTCAGCGGTCTAGGCTTTCCCTGACCTGTACTTAAAAACGAGGCTGGCGCGAGCACGCAGCAGGCGCGCCATAGGCGCGCCAAAGGCAAGCCCGTCTGCGCCTGTCCACGCTTGGCCCGCGCACAGCGCCAAGATCCCTGGCAGTTTGGTGCCAGATAAGCCCCCATCTCGCCATTATGATAGAACAACATTGTTGGCGCTAGGTAGTGAGGGTAAGGGCAGGGATTGTATCTGTTTCTCTCCGGATATGCTGTCAGATCTCCTCCCAGAGGCCTGCCCGAAATGCAGAAAGGTCCTCCCTAAACTTTTAATGCACCCCATCTCACCAAGGGTTGCTAAGACGGTAAGACTAGTCGAAGGCACTGACCAAAGGCTTAAATGTATAATGCTTAATGCTAGATCATTGGTCAAGCACAGTCTAGAATGCGCAAGGCTTATAGAGGAGGAGGAAATAAAAATTGCCTTCATTACTGAATCCTGGACGGACAATTGTTCTGGGCCAGACATAGTGAAGGCTACCCCTCTGGGGTTTTTATGTTATACATTAGATAGGCCTCATAAGAAAGGTGGAGGATTGGCCGTGATTTACCATAGCCTGATTAAAGCAGTATTTCAGCCTATCATGCTGGAAGCATGCAAAGTATTAGGTTTCAATTTTTATGTATCCCACCAACATACTTTTAAAGGCAGTTTACTGTACATGCCCCCAGGAAATAGAAACCCTTTCTTAGCCTCTCTTGGCAAGGTAATAGAAGAAGGCTTATGCACAGACGCCTATACGGTTTTGGGGGATTTCAATTTCTATCTAGAGGTACTTACGGACCCAGATACTGTGGCTCTGAATGACCTGATGACCGGTGCTGACCTGAGGCAGATGGTCGTGGGGCCTACCCATGCGGCAGGTCATACCTTAGATGGGATCTTTTCCAATTACCCTGGTCTCTAGTTTACGGGACTGCTGCCTATTACTTGGTCAGACCATGTCGCCGTCCATTTTGAGCTGACGGTGATGGGACTGAGCAGGAAGGGGCAGTTCCCTAAAGGCCCCTTAACCACTAGGCCATGGAATAAAGTGGAAGGGACAGCGCTGCAGGAGCTTCTAAGTGCCACAACAGGGCAACTGCCAGGGGGAGTGGATGAAGCATCTGTAGTATACACAAAATGGCTGGAACAAGCCTGTAAGACTCTAGCTCCAGTTAAGACTCTCTGCCCTAGGAGATCGCAACCCTCTGCGCCTTGGTTCACAGAGGATTTGAGAGCCCAGAAACTCGTATGCAAAAAGCTTGAACAGAAGTGGAGAAAGGGCTATGGAGAAATAGAAAAAACAGAGTACATACTCAGTCTGCGAAATTACAAACAATTTATTTTTGCGGCTAAACAAAAGTATTTTGCAGCCCGCATTGATTTGGCAAAGAACTCTGCAAAAGAATTATTTAAAACGGTTTCGAACCTGGCCTTGCCAAGTCCGGCTACCGTTCAGCCTAGCCTGGAACTCTGTGAAGACATTGCCAAGTTCTTCCTGGCCAAAGTAGAGTCCATTTTCGGTGCTTTTAATGGGGCGGGCAGTGGAGGATCATCTTTGACAACGGAAGTACCAAAATCTACAACAATGTCCACTGCTACGTTTGTAAACTTTGCCCCAGTATCCTTTGAAGATACTCAAGAGCTTCTTTCGGCTGTAAACTCAGGGTCACCTTATGACCCATGTCCAGTGGCTGTGGCCAAACTAGCTCTGATCCCTATTGCATCGCAGCTATCGCAAATCTTTAACGGCATGTATGCTAACGGACAATTCCCTACATGCTGGAAACTAGCTTCTATCCTGCCCCTACTGAAAAAACCCAGTCTGGACCCGAAGGATCCGAACAATTTTCGTACGATTTCTAGGCTTCCACTCCCAGCAAAACTGATAGAAAAAAATATGATTTCACAACTCAGTGTTTTCCTAGCTGAGACACAAGCTCTGGATTCCTCTCAATATGGCTTCAGGGGAGGCCACAGCACTGAGACTGCCCTCATCAAGGCTACCGATGAGATCAGGGGAGCTGTGGATAGGGGGGGCAGGGCAGTGTTGGTGTTGCTGGATCTGTCCGCGGCCTTTGATACGGTCCATCACGGTATTTTGATGGTCCGTCTAAGGGCATGCGGGGTCTGGGGGAAAGCCTGGGACCTTTTAAGATCCTTTCTTTCAGACAGAAGACAAATTGTGGCACTCGGAGGCTACCAGTCTATTCCGTTCACTCTGCCCTGTGGGGTTCCACAGGGCTCTTCTCTTAGCCCCACACTTTTTAATGTTTATGTTTCCTCTCTGGCGCCTATTGTTAGGGCATTTGGATTTGGCTTGACATCATATGCAGATGACACCCAAATTGTGGTGTCCCTGCTACCCGGAGAGGAGGCAGGGTTAGACAACCGATTTCAAGAGTGTATGTTATCAGTGGGGAATTGGATGGCAGACAACTGCCTAAAACGTAACTCCTGTAAAACCGAAGTTATGCTGTTTGGTAACAACTCTAACTTCTGGACCCCAAATTGGTGGCCACCTTCGATGGGGTCCCTCCCCTCACCCACCAATAAGGTGAAAAACCTTGGGGTGATAATGGACGAGGACCTTACCTTTAGTCAACAGGTCACCTCCGTGACCTCTAAAACTTTTTTGTGTGATAAAAACAATTAGAAAAATACTGCCGTTCCTGCCCCCAAATAGCCGGCAAACAGTGGTCGCGACTCTCGTACTGTCGAGGTTGGACTACTGTAATAGTCTGTACCTTAATGCTCAACAAAGGCTTTTGAATAAACTCCAGACGCTGCAGAATGCAGCAGCTAGACTGATTTCTGGAACACCTCGGTTCGCACCCATTACCAAGGAAATAAATAAATTGCATTGGCTATCGGTGAGGAATCGAGTTTGCTTTAAGGCCCTTTGTCTAGTTTTTAAGGCGCTGCACGGCGCAGGACCTGACTATTTAAAACAGCGTTTCCAATGGTATTTACCAAATAGACCACTTCGTTCATCAGAGGCCAGATTGGTCGCAGTACCACGCATAAATAGAGTTCGTTGGAGAGGCAGGAGTTTCGCCCACAATGCGGCTAAAGCCTGGAACAACCTGCCATTTCATTTAAGGTGCATTACTAACCTATTGGCCTTCAGGAAGAGCCTTAAGACCTGGCTTTTTGCCCAATAAATTTCTCTCATTTTTCATGCACAGGAGTTGTAACTAGCGCCAGGACACCTTCGGGTAACAGTCGCGCTGTATAAATGCCATTAACATAACATAACATAACAATTGACATGGCCAATTTAGAAAAAGCTTTAGCAGTGGTTGACAATTGTATGACCACCTTGCCCTCTATGATATACTCTTTGGAAAACATAGTATCACCAGCAATAGACATTGGACAACAAGGCATGTCTGCATTACAACATGGGCAGTCACAGATTAGGTCTATTCTACAATTGGGATGGATACTACAAATACTATGTTCTGGCTACGTGCCGTGGCAACATATTAATGCCACAAACCTGTTTTCACATTACCATCTTACAAAACAGCAAATACTCATGGCACGAAAAGATGCAAGGTACACTATGTTATACACAGAAAATCTAGAGAAGTTACTTACATCGTTGCTGAAACACCATCCGTGGATTGGATAATCCATGGGTACATCACTCTCCCGATTTCAACATTTAATTTTCAGTACTGCCTGCAATACCACCAAGTGGGGAAGTACAAAGCATTGGGGGAAAGGTTTGTACATGAATACTGGGAGCTACCTTTCATATTTCAGTGTCGAAATAGGGAAACTTAAGTTTGTCTCAGTGGTTCAGACTGTGAGAATACTTGAAGCGGATCATAAGTGTGCAAGGACGTTTTGCTTCACGGGGCCTGTAGTGCTTCCATTGCAAACTTATCTTGCTACTTGAAAGGTACATCAGTGGCTGTGATGCATTCAGCTTTCACATTGCTCTCTAATGGGAGTTACCTGATGCTTAACAGTCAAGGTTGCTGTGGAATGAAGCCAGGGGTTGTCTATCTGGAAATGGGTTCTTCCATTGTCAGTGTCCACCTGCCTGTAGAGTTAGGGAGGCAATGCGTTGGCCTTCGATAAATCTTACCAATGTGCACTTCGATGCCCTGAGCAAACCGAAAGCCTAACTATTTCAGAAAGATGTGGCCATAACATCTGCAAAAGAGACGTTTGATCTTGAAGTTGCAAGGTCTTCTTCAGAGATGCAGGTGCTACTCTGCACTAATTTCCCACAACATTTTGAAGAGCTGGTGCACCGTATTTTTAACGTGTCTAGTACGCCGGGAATAGCACACTTTTTTAAAAATATAGGCTTGGGGTTGGTTAGCACCTTCCAGACAGTTTTCGGAGTCATTCCATCCTTCATACACTCCGAGCTCTGAAGCATTTTTGGAGGTCTTCCGCTGGTCCTGTTCCAGGATGTCGGGACTGTGATTTTAATTTTTCGGCTCCACAATGGCTGTCCCATTTCAAGAACAATTGGATCTGGCACTACCACATGTACTTCTGTGCTGTGAACGCATCTACATTGCTTTAGCACACCTTTGCTTTGAGAATTGAATGAGAATTGGTTTTATCATTTCGGCCTGTTTGGCTTTATTGCATGCAGCTCGTATTCCGCTGACTGCTGTGCACTTTCGAGTGTGCCTTGGACTTGTGCCTGGGAACACAATTGGTTGAGCCTTCAGACATAAATGTACTGGTGGACCCCTTAAAGGCCCATTTGTATCGCTGTTGACTGTGTATTCCATTGCTGCTGGCCGCGGTCTACAAGCCTTCCTGGGATACTTCTGCTCCTGGTGAGTTGGACCTGGGCTCTGGTTCAGCAGAACCACCACTGGCTGTGGTCATTCCCTCAGCGGCTGCTGTGGGGGCTGGATGGGAACACACTTGCTCCATAAACTTGCTCTTATTTGTGCCTCTGGGAATATCGTCTGCGGTTGCTGGGAACAGAAATGTTTTGTCTACCATTCGGAACACAAACATTAGGCTATTCTGATTGGTGGGAACTTTTTAATTCAGCCTGTTTTTAACATCTTAAATTGTTTTTAAATCAGTTTTTATTTTGCCTTTATGTTTTTTAATGGCTTTCTTTGAGCTTTGAATTTTAAGTTTTTGATTGACTTTTTTAATTGATTTTAAAATTTTAAAATCATTTTTATATACATGTGCAGCAGCATTAATTGACATAGCTTTCTTCCTAGTTAGATAGCTTATTAGTCGACTTAAGTTCGTGGAATGGGTATCATGTCAAGTTAGTCCCAGTGGGAAACACGGCCATTTTACATGCACACGTTTTCCTAAGTTGACTTTTCTTTCACACAATGACTTTGACACACATTTGATTGCGTGACAGTGCAGATTAATTTCTATGAAACTGCACTTGCTTACAAATTCTAATATGTAAGAACACTATCATAACACCTTGAACATCTCAAAGTGCCAAGGTCTGAACATACATTGTGCAAATGTTGTTGTTAGTTGTTTGTCCATGCAGCGACCCATCTATCTATAGAACATAAACAATGGCGGCCTGACTAAAGGTCTCGGATCAGAGCAAGGATGCTTTTTGTTATAAAAAAAACAAGCATTTCCGAGTTTTAGGCAGAGGAGCACTTGCTGTCATTGCGAGGTCACTACACACTGAAACTGCAGCCCAGCTTCTTGACGATTCCTCTCAGAGCAGGGATGTCCAACTTGTGACCAAGAAAGGGACTTACATTCTTTCCCTTCAAGTAGTGGGGGTGATCATCCAATAGGGGATTCTTGGCAGAACACACACACACCCTAGACCTTTAGATTAGGGAACTCATAGTACGAGTATGCTATCTAGTTTTTTTAATATGCTCGCATATATACATTGTTTATCAAGATGATGGAACTGTTCATTCTGTTCGCTGTCCTTGTACTGCTAATTACTCTTTTCTGCTTCTGTCTATTGATCATTGTAGCGCATATATTCTATACAAGAATCACAATGGTTCAATAAATATTGAAAAACGTCCCTCTGTGTATTCTCTGTATATACCTCTGAGAGAAAGAGTGCCTGAGTTACTGAGCAAAAGGGTTCTAGATCTGTTACCATGATTCCTGCGAGGGATCAGGATTGTCATGTTCTGTGGTTGCCAAAACCATTTTCTACCTGTCTACCTTTAGGGGTGCTTATGGTGGCACTCTGAGCTAGCTGGCCTCTAGGACAACATATCCTGAGGAGGTGCATGGATTCAGTTTGGCACCATCCCAATGTTTATGTTGCCCAACAAACGTGCAGTTACAACTGGAAAGTGGAAACTAGACTACAAAGGTTGTTGGAAACCTGTTATGTCCCTGAGTCTTCAGATCAGGAGGCCAGTCAACTAGCCCTTGGAGTCACTCTGGGTTCTTGGCTCACGTGATGCAGGTCCAGTCCTTCTCACCCAAACAAGAGGGCAGCACGCAACAGGTCAGTACAACAAAGCAGGAGTCCAGCAGACTAGCAGTCCGGCAGACTGGCAGTCCTTCTTCCTGGCAGAGAATACAGAGGACCAAAAATGTCCTGAAGTGGTAGTGTCCGATGTCCATCTTTTGTATCCAGTTGTGCCTTTGAAGAGGGGAGAAACTTTTAGAGGCAAGCCGTTTGAAGTGAACAGATGTCCTGCCCTGCCAGTCCTGGCTTCAGACTTACTACAGGAGGTATGCTGCCCTTTGTGTGAGGACAGGACACAGCCTATCCAGGTGTAAGTGAGGCTGGTTCCAGCTTCTCCCTCCCATCCTGTCAGGGATAGCCCTCTCAGTCACACCTAAGCTCCCATTCTGTGTGGCTGTCTAGGTGGAATATATAAAGCCTATCTTCTAACTACACCCAGTCATGTGACCAGAGACAGGCTGCAGGCACTGAATGACAGAGGCAAGAAAATGCAAACTTTGTAAAAGTGTCATTTTCAGAATTGTAATTTAAAATCTAACTTCACCATAAATTAGGATTTTGAATTAGGATTCCAGAGACACTAAACATGAACCAGTTACAGCTTCCCGTTTGGAAATTACGCTAATAAAATGTAATAAGGTAATCTCAATGTTAGTCTATGAGAGATTTAGGCCTTGCAGTAGTGAAAAATGAATTTAAGAGTTTTTCACTTCCAGGACATTTAAACTTAAAAGTACATGTCCTGCCTTTTAGAAGCATTGCATCCTGCCCGCTGGGCTGCCCAGGGCCTACCCTATGGGTGACTTATATGTATTAAAAAGGAAAGTTTGGATCTGTCAAGAGATTTATCTTAGCAGTGGTAAAGTGCACAGAGTCCTAATGCCAACAAAAATGAATTCAGAAAAAAGGGGGAGGGGAGAAGGCAAAATGGTTGGGGGTGACCGAGCAGAGATGGCTGTTTCCAACATAGTTATTATTATTTGTTTGTGTGTATCCATAAAACATAAATTACTCTTTCAAAAGTATTCTGAAATATTGAAAAATATTAACCGACTAGAACATCTGTATTACACTACTAAAACCAAATCCTGTCTGGATGAATTAATTCATGGTAAAGTTCTGTTTAATAAACACTCCACTGTAGATGCAGCATAATTTTTACTTAAATATAGCGCTTAGTATTATGGAGGCCAAAATAAGGCAGGAAAACTCTTAGCAAATTAAAAATGAGTCCATTTTGACAGATAATATTTCCCTTCTCAAAGATTCAGAGATTTTAGATGCAATCGTATCATATTACTCTAAATTGTGCACACCTGAAATATCCACATCTTCGAATTCCATCACACAATATTTATCTCATGATCTAAAATATTGTGACCGATTTCAGATTTCTCTCCTCTAGAGGATGAAATTAGATTCTCTCAGCAGTGAACTTGATTAAAAAATGGAATGCTGCGGGTCCGTATGGATTGTAAATAGAATTTTATCTCTATTTTTTTAAACCACTTCTACCCAAGATGTTTAAACTATATTTATTCTTTATCAATAATAAACTTGCAGAAGGAACATTTCAAGATGCCCTGATTTTTTTCATTTCCAAAGAAGGCAAGGAACTTAAATTATGCAAAAATGTCAGTCCTTTTTATTTACTCAATTTGTATTATAACATTTTTGCAAAATGTATTGCACTTCGTCATGAACCATTGTTACCAAAGCTAATAGGACGTGAAAAAATGTTTTTTATTAAATGTAGACATGTATCAGATAGTACCAGATTATTTTTTAATTTATTAAGTAAATCCGATAAATATAAAAATTATTTGGTGGCTGCTAGACCTGACAACGTTAGTGTGGTCGTCCCCCAAACTTTTTGCCTGCTTAACTCCACTTTTGACTTTATTCTTTTTGTTGGCCTTAGGATACTAAGAACGTTAGCCCTGCTAACCAGTGCTAAATTGCATATGCTTCTCCCATAAACATGATTTTATTGACTTATTCACAATTAGTATATTTAATTTATTTGTAAGTCCCTAATAGAGTACACTACCTGTGCCCAGGGCCTGTAAATTAAATGCTACTAGTGGGCCTGCAGCACTGATTGTGCCACCTATACAAGTAGCCCTTTCAGACATGTCTCAGTCCTGCCACTGCAGAGCCTGTGGGGTCGATTCCGATCTCGGCCGGTAGGGCAACTAACAGTATTCGTCCAGAAAAAATACCAGCCGAATGCGTGTTTCCCGACCGATTCGTACACTCGTCCGGACGAACAAGTACGATGCGTATAACAACTCATTTTCCGAGCGAGCCGTACTCACCCAATCCAGCTCCTGTTCCCCGCCCGAGCCGGATACGTGAACGCCGAATCGAGCCGCACGGAAGCAAATACACAGCACCTTCCGGCCGGACTAGTATGATGCGCAAACCGTACGCGCCGAACCCGTCGCTACGTCCGGCACGTTTGAGCATCCGGGCGAGCTGTACATAAACTCTGTTTCGCGCCACAAGACGATCCACGGCTACGAGACGAACAAGCCTGCTACGAGTACGACTCGAATACACGAGAAACCCGAACGAGACGATCCAAGCATGAATGCCATTGCGCAGGTCCTACCTATACTCTACATCTATTACCGGGACCGGCACGGACGCGTACGGTGCAGACGGTAAGTCAAACACCAACAATACAAACAAACTACACGTACCCGAAATATGTCACACACACATAGGGATGCACAAATAAAGTACACTAGCAACAGCAGAACCATAGGGGTGGGATGGCCAACACCAATGCCATACACACCCATAGGGGGATGGATGCCTACCACCAACACCACCCTACCACCACCCCTACTCAGGGGGCCTGGATGCCTGTCACTACTACCATCCCCACTCATGGGGGATGGATGCCTACCACTACCACCACCCCTACTCAGGGGGCCTGGATGCCTGTCACTACTACCATCCCCACTCATAGGGGGATGGATGCCTACCACTACCACCACCCCTACTCAGGGGGCCTGGATGCCTGTCACTACTACCATCCCCACTCATAGGGGGCTGGATGCCTACCACTACTACCATCCCCACTCATGGGGGCTGGATGCCTACCACTACCACCACCCCTACTCAGGGGGCCTGGATGCCTGTCACTACTACCATCCCCACTCATAGGGGGCTGGATGCCTACCACTACTACCATCCCCACTCATGGGGGATGGATGCCTACCACTACCACCACTCCTACTCAGGGGGCCTGGATGCCTGTCACTACTACCATCCCCACTCATAGGGGGATGGATGCCTACCACTACTACCATCCCCACTCATGGGGGATGGATGCCTACCACTACCACCACCCCTACTCAGGGGGGCCTGGATGCCTACCACTACCACCACCCCTACTCAGGGGGGCCTGGATGCCTGCCACTACTACCATCCCCACCCTTAGGGGTATGGATGCCTACCACTACCACCATCACTACTCAGGGGGGGCTGGATGCCTACCACAACTACCATCCCCACTCATGGGGGGCTGGATGCCTACCACTACCACCACCCCTACTCAGGGGGGCCTGGATGCCTGTCACTACTACCATCCCCACTCATAGGGGGATGGATGCCTACCACTACTACCATCCCCACTCATGGGGGGCTGGATGCCTACCACTACCACCACCCCTACTCAGGGGGCCTGGATGCCTGTCACTACTACCATCCCCACTCATAGGGGGATGGATGCCTACCGCTACTACCATCCCCACTCATGGGGGGATGGATGCCTACCACTACCACCACCCCTACTCAGGGGGGCCTGGATGCCTGCCACTACTACCATCCCCACCCTTAGTGGTATGGATGCCTACCACTACCACCATCACTACTCAGGGGGGGCTGGATGCCTACCACTACTACCATCCCCACTCATGGGGGGCTGGATGCCTACCACTACCACCACCCCTACTCAGGGGGGCCTGGATGCCTGCCACTACTACCATCCCCACCCTTAGGGGTATGGATGCCTACCACTACCACCATTACTACTCAGGGGGGGCTGGATGCCTACCACTACTACCATCCCCACTCATGGGGGGCTGGATGCCTACCACTACCACCATCACTACTCAGGGGGGGCTGGATGCCTACCACTAACACCACTCCTACTCATAGGACGGGTAATGCATGACACAACTAGCATACTCCCAGATAAGGAATGACAGAAGATTACATCCCCCCCAACACCATGACAAGTGTGTGTAGTCTGTGTCAAATGCCTACAACACTGAACATGACATTGAACATACAATGTGACCCCCTAGCACATGTGTCACACAGAAATGTGTGTGGCCTCCACAATGCAAGCCGACCATGGCCACTGTGGCAATGGGCTCGAACACCCCATCACCACAGTGACCAAAAGGAAAGTGTGCTATCCATAGCTGATGAACATTTTGAACAGTGTGGCAATGTGGCCTAAAGCCCCATCACCACAGTGACCAAAAGGGAAGTGTGGTGTCCATAGCTGATGCACATTTTGAACAGTGTGGCAATGGGGCCTAAAGCCCCATCACGTGTGGCAATGTGGCCTAAAGCCCCATCACCACAGTGACCAAAAGGGAAGTGTGCTGTCCATAGCTGATGCACATTTTGAACAGTGTGGCAATGTGGCCTAAAGCCCCATCACCACAGTGACCAAAAGGGAAGTGTGGTGTCCATAGCTGATGCACATTTTGAACAGTGTGGCAATGGGGCCTAAAGCCCCATCACCACAGTGACCAAAAGGAAGTGTGCTATCCATAGCTGATGCACATTTTGAACAGTGTGGCAATGTGGCCTAAAGCCCCATCACCACAGTGACCAAAAGGGAAGTGTGCTATCCATAGCTGATGTACATTTTGAACAGTGTGGCAATGTGGCCTAAAGCCCCATCACCACAGTGACCAAAAGGGAAGTGTGGTGTCCATAGCTGATGCACATTTTGAACAGTGTGGCAATGGGGCCTAAAGCCCCATCACCACAGTGACCAAAAGGGAAGTGTGCTATCCATAGCTGATGCACATTTTGAACAGTGTGGCAATGTGGCCTAAAGCCCCATCACCACAGTGACCAAAAGGGATGTGTGGTGTCCATAGCTGATGCACATTTTGAACAGTGTGGCAATGGGGCCTAAAGCCCCATCACGTGTGGCAATGTGGCCTAAAGCCCCATCACCACAGTGACCAAAAGGGAAGTGTGCTGTCCATAGCTGATGCACATTTTGAACAGTGTGGCAATGTGGCCTAAAGCCCCATCACCACAGTGACCAAAAGGGAAGTGTGGTGTCCATAGCTGATGCACATTTTGAACAGTGTGGCAATGGGGCCTAAAGCCCCATCACCACAGTGACCAAAAGGGAAGTGTGCTATCAATAGCTGATGCACATTTTGAACAGTGTGGCAATGTGGCCTAAAGCCCCATCACCACAGTGACCAAAAGGGAAGTGTGCTATCCATAGCTGATGCACATTTTGAACAGTGTGGCAATGTGGCCTAAAGCCCCATCACCACAGTGACCAAAAGGGAAGTGTGCTGTCCATAGCTGATGCACATTTTGAACAGTGTGGCAATGGGGCCTAAAGCCCCATCACCACAGTGACCAAAAGGGAAGTGTGCTGTCCATAGCTGATGCACATTTTGAACAGTGTGGCAATGTGGCCTAAAGCCCCATCACCACAGTGACCAAAAGGGAAGTGTGCTGTCCATAGCTGATGCACATTTTGAACAGTGTGGCAATGGGGCCTAAAGCCCCATCACCACAGTGACCAAAAGGGAAGTGTGGTGTCCATAGCTGATGCACATTTTGAACAGTGTGGCAATGGGGCCTAAAGCCCCATCACCACAGTGAGGAAGTGTAGTCATGGTAAAAGCTGCCAAAGCCAAACTGCATGGATGAATCCTGGTCACACAACAACAAACACATCAGTGGCATAGTAGTGCTTGTGTCCCATAGCAACATAGATTGGTCGAGGGAAACAGTGCAGTGTCACTGAAACATCGTTTTGGCCATGTGCATACAAACATCACCCATGGGGGCCCACATTGTCAACATTCACAAATAACACAGTGACAGAAGTGACCATCATAATGCTGACCCACATATCTGCACCAATGGACACACAAATGTAGATATCCTGTGGAGACTGTAGATGTCAGGTGAACAAATACCATACCATGGCAGCAATGGGACATACAAACCATGATTATTGTGCTGACTGATGACCTAGGAGTCCCAGGGACAGCAGGGGAAACCCACCAAACAACATACAGCCAATGGCACACTCGAAGATATGCCAATGCAGTGGTGCAAAGGCACAAACACAAACAGGCAGACTCACACTGCATATCAAACACAACAGGTGATGGGGGGTGTGCCAGTGTCCCCAGGCAACCACACAGCACATGAGGAGGCCTGAATTCCAACCACACAGATGTGTATACAGTGCCATACAAAAGTTACTCATGGATCGGATACCCCTATGTGGGCAATCAGGCATTGTAAGATGAGAGGGAGCACAAATTACACATGTCACACAAGCTTGTAGGAACAGCAACTAACACAGCAAGAGACAGACCCACCACAGCACTACCCCCAGGGACCCCACATTGTGCTGACACTAGCCTGCATGATAATCCCACTGTGATGACAAAGGTAGATGTCGTTCACACTGTGAACCACAGCCATGTGTCCTGAGCAACTAACTACCATCACACCTACACAAGCTCCAATCAATCAGCACGGCCTGCCAGCCAAGGCCAATATGGAGGTAGGGGTCTAGCCGTGCAACAACTCACTTTTGCACACACTCAACACCACACACCCTGATCTCCACCAATGTGCAGCAGTGAAGCTCACATGGACTGGTGACATTGCACATGCACCCATGACAATACCAGGGGTGGTGGTGGGAACTAAGGTGCAGAAAGCCATCACACATGGCCAGTCAACAAGACTCGTCAATGTCTGACACACAGCACAGTATGCCGTACATGGGCATGATGTGAAATCCACCACAATCAATGGGATCCTGGCCATAGTCACACACCAACGAAGAAGCCAAGGTGACACACGAAGAACACACGTACACAACTTCCAACATTGCAGCTCTGACCCTGAGGAGTGGCAGCAGTCACACACACAACGTGTCACAATCACTGAAAGCTAACACAAACTGTAAATCACATGACTCGTGTAAACAACAAGTGCCAAGGGGAATCCTGAATGTGTCCCATCTGCGTTTGCCCACATCCCCAGCCCTGACAACAAAGACAACCTGGTATGACAACCTCATGAACATTAGTTTGCCATGCACCCACATCACGGAGAAACCAGGTCCAAGATGCTGGATGAACACAGAACAACTCAGCAAGCATCACAAACAGGAACATCCCTAGGGACACAGCCTGTGTAGGAAAAGGGAAGGGAACACGCACAGACATGCTTACACAACACACAACACAGGCCCACGCAATGTCACGGGATTACACACTGCCATGAGGGCACTCCACTCCTGTGGAAGGTCCGCTGTGCCAAACCTTGTCTGTGCACGACCCAAACATGTCAGCAGAACACTCCGTCAGTGAGTCAACAACCACAACACACAGAAGGCTCTGCTCACATCATCCTGGGTACGGGAGTGTCACGTCAGTCATCTGCACACACAAAAAACACGTGTCAAGCAAGTTGCACTGTATACACAGATGAGTCCTTCGACATTGATGTGCAAAACTGCATGTCCAGTGGAGCTGGGCACACAGTCAGGGAAATCGGAACATTGAACAGTGGTAAGCCCACCAGATGTGCATCAGTGTAAGACAAAGATGTTCATTTACAAATGCAAAATGGACATCCCTGTGTCAAATGCAGAACATTACACCCTCAGACTGTAGCAAAGGATGCCATAGATCCAGACTACAACAGGACACATATCCCATGGACCACATGGAGTCCATCACTGCAACACTTCATTTTCCTGATGTGAACACTATTACAACTGCAAATGCAGGATGCTACTCATCCACATCATGTACATCAAAAGAAAACCCACAAGTAAACAAAAAGAGGCTTTATTCAGCAAATGTCAGGGTAAACACGGAAGTCCAAAAGAAACTAAGGCCAATGGCCAGTCCAAAATCACAGTCCCAACGGGGTGAGAAGTGACAACTGGTCACACATTGCTTGCCTGCACTGGTACGGTTAGGGGACATCCCCCTTGGAGGGGCATACAAGGGGCAGGCCAGGCACCGCAGGGACAGGATCAGGGGATGGCAGAGTGAGGCAGTGAAGGGGTGGTGGGTGCAGGAGTGTCACCGGCAACTGCAGTGGAGGTGTCTGACTCAGGGGGCCGGCACCACTGTGGTACACAAGTCAGTTGGAGTGGGTGCTGCAACCACTGCAGTGGGCTGGACTGATGTAGTGGACTGGGTGCCCACTGCAGTGCCCGAGTCAGACGTGGTGGTTGTGGACTCCACTGCAGTGCAGTGCATGACTCCAAGGGAGTGGAAGGGTGGGCAGATGAGGTGGGCAGGACAGAGGGGGGGACCCGGTCTCCACAACAGTGCCACTAACAGGCAGAGCGTCTGGGTTGGGGGTGGAAGAGCAAGTGGCAGGGGGAGGGCCTAAGCAGTCTGGGGATGCGGTATCGGTGTGTGGGGGAACCTGGGGCAGGGTGTGGCGGGGGAACCTGTGCAGTGGTGGACTGGGGGATGGAGGAGAGAGACTGGGCGGTGGAGCTGCGTGGTGGTGGTGGTGGGGTCTTGCTCTTCCTGGTCCGGGGGACTTCCTAATGGGGTCCTGTGTCTGCCTGCGCCTGGGGGAGGGTGTCCGGGGCGAGGGCACTGCCCTCTGTGTGGGTGGACTTCCTCTTCCCCCGGTATGCTGGATCAGCAGGATTGGAGGGAAGAGGCCGAGGTCACACAGGAAGATCTGCTGTGTAGGTGGGGTAGCAGGCGAGGCAAGGGAAGGGGTCTTGGAGGGAGAGGATTTGGAGGACTGCGGAGTGAATGTGGATGCCTGTGTGTGTGTGTGTTCCCCATCCCCTGTGTCTGTGGTATCAGTCCCCTGAGGATGCTTGTGTGCACGTCTTGCCTTTCTCTTGGGTGTGTCTGTGCTGCTCGTGTCTGTGTGTTTGGGTGACTGTGCAGGTGTGCATGTGCTTTGGACAGGTAGGGGGCAGGAAGTGTTGATGGGGCAGAGGTGGGAGGGTGAGGGACTGTTGGAGGAGGGACACTGCTGCCGTCAGGGAGGAGTCCATGGACTTATTGCTCCTCTGTAGGGCAGACATACCCGTCGAGATGCCCTCCATGAACGACACCAGCTGTGTCAACAGAGTGGTGTGTGCATGGAGGACACTCAGCATTGCTGTCTGCCCTACATGGAGCTGCCGAAGGAGGTACACAGACTCCTCACTCAGGGCAGCAGGGGACACAGGGGCAGGGGGTGCGGTGCCTGGCACGAAGGAGACACGCTCCCGAGTACGGGAGCCTCCACGGACCTCAGGAATGGGAGCCAATGGGAGGGCGTGTGGTGGTGGTGGTGGTGGCGGGCCAGACAGACTAGCTGGCCTTTGGTGGCTGCTGAGACCCGCCTCCACAAGGGAGTCATCCTCCGAGCTGCTGTGGTCCTCAGCTGAGGTGGATGGTGCTGAGGACTCCTCGGTGTGGCTCCCCTCACCCTCCGTGCCACTGGGTCCCTCTGACCACTCGTCCGATGCTGACCCAGTCTGGCTCCGCTGCTCCTCCTGGTCCGTGGAGCTGTCCCCTCCTGTGGCCGTGGATGTATCTGCAAACAATTAGGGAAACAGACAAACATCAGTCACCTGCACTGACCGCACACACCACAGTAAGTACAGCACATTACAGAGCAAGCCCTGGCATCCTTAGTTGAACATTGCCTAAAGTCCTCACACAGATTCGGGAAGCCAATTGTCAGTCTGATGGTCAACCATGGGACTCACACCCCTCCTGCCCTTGCACCCATCTGTCTGGTGCCTGTCTGATGGTAAGACCCCAGTGTGGACACATGCACCACCTACACAGTTGTTGGACATTGCAGGGAACACGGTGAAGTATGTGAACATGCACACATCACATCTCTTGCCACTGAGTCAGTGCAGGTGTCCGGAGTAAAGGGATGGCCAGAGTCTAAATAGAAATGCATGTGATGCATACCAGCACCAGACACCATGATGCACCCATGTCCGGATAGTCAATGCCACAATGGGGTGCATGTTGCACATGTCACTCCCCTGCAGGATCAGTCTCAGGAAGTTTAATGCCATGACACAGGAATGCGTGCAAAGTCATACATTACTGTCTCAAGTCACATGGCCATGGCAGCCAGCCAACAACAGTCTGCACTGTGTCACAATCCGAGGGCATGGGGAATGCAAGGTATGTGACTGACAAGTGCACATGTCCATCCCCCAAATACCACATCATCTGTACTACTATTTGTCCACGTCATACCAACTGGACATATGGGGGACATGAAACACAACTCTCTGAACATGAGCACCTCACAGTGTGCTGTGAATGAAAATACAGCTGCCTGAAAGTCACAGTCGCAAACACCTGTGTGCACAGTCAAGTGATCAGACACCTATAAGTCACAGAAGTATCGTCTATCATGGTCACATCTCAGATGGCATGCTGAGCCCTAACCGATAAACATACCAGTAGTCCTGACAACGAAGACACAGCACAATGAGACAGAGGCAGACACCTGAGGGTACATTTCACTGATCACAACATGCCAGATGATACACGGGAGTGGGAGTACAGAGTGTATTGTATGCCCTGGAGTAGGCATGACTGTCCAGCTCCACCTGTAAGAGGGATGAGTCCTGGACAGTAGGCAGGTGGCTAAGCATGTGTGACACACTGGATACACATACTCCTGAGGCCCAAACATTGTTCCCACCAGCAGCATGGGTGTGTGCCAAATTCCCCAGGGACATGTGGTGAGTCAGAGCAGCAAGCGGACCACATATCAAAGTTACAACCAGATTACATGTCAGAACTTAGGCATTGTGTAAGCAATTGACCCACCCATGAATCGCACAACATAGTCACGGGAACAAATGCTGTCCCCCACCTTGAGCAAAGCTAAATGCAATGACACAGTCCCCAAATGACACAATTTCCTGACTATAAGGGCCACACATATGCGAATCAGAGGAGAAGTGGGCATGTCACAAATGAGGGACATGGGTCCTGGACCACATGACTGATGTACTGTGGAAGTTTAACCAGGCCAGAGGAGGGCACATAGCATGTCAGACAAAGTGCACAGTGCAGTCATGGACTCACCCCCTCCTTGCTGCTGTCTGTCCTTCAGCTGCCCATCCAGGTCAGGGAAGACCACCGCCAGGATCCGGAGCATGTGGGGGCTCAGGGTCCGGTGTCCGCCCCTCCTGCGAGGAGGCGACAGCTTCAGCTGGACCCTTGCGATCCTCCGGGTCCAGCCACGAAGGTCCTGCCACCTCTTCTGGCAGTTGCGGATCCTGCGCCTGTAGACCCCCACGGATCTTACTTTCCGGGCGATGGTCAGCCAGATATCCTGCTTCTGGTGGGCATCAACCTGTGAGGATGACAAAGTGAAAAGGCCATTACTACACATGCAACATATACGTGCATCACACAGTTGGATATACATGTCTCAATCACAGGGGCATATGATGTACACAGGCAGTGCAACAATGGCTATGAACAGTTTGCCAGCAGTCACTACATGGTATCATTGCATGGGAAGTAAACCTAGTTGGAATGCACTGTTACTGCACTGTACCAGTTCAGTGCATGTAACTACACACTTTGGGGTGTGACAACTACTCAGTGGGCATGCTAGCCAGTGGTGTGCACACTGAAAGTCCTGCTAGTCAGACAACATGCACAATTAGTGAGGCAGTGGACAGCACACTCACCTGCTCCCCTGGTTTCCCATACAGCTTGCTGTACTGTGGAAGGAGGCTGTCCAGCAGGGCCTGGTTCTCCTCAAGGCTGAAGGCTGGGGCTCTCTCCACAGTACGTGCCATTGCAGGAGCCAGAGGATGCATAAACAGCAGCAGTGTTGGTGGCAGATGTCGTCCTGGAGCATGTAGTGCAGGCAAGTGAGCTCTCAGGGGAACAGCCAGCATTATATGTGTGCTGCTGAGGCAGATACTGTCCCATGTGTCCAAAGTGATAGGTCCAAGTCGTTTGCATCTTCTGAATCTGACCAATCCATGGAATAGCAGCACTAATACACGCCCACAGCATCCTTCAAATCTTCAACTTCATGACACCCATGATTTTGCAACATTGTTGTGGCTGGCCAACTGAATTCACTGCATCAGACTCGTTGGAGCTTCGAAAACGCGTCCGTTGCCAAGCCAGGCCCCAGCCAATGTGTGCGCACCGTTCGGTCCATTGCTGTACAACGCGTATTCCGGGTACAACGCGTACCCGCACACAACAGATACAATGGGCGGCCGGGAACACCGATCGGTCCATTGCTCTTCAACGCGTCCCGCACACAACAGATGCAATGGGCCGGCCGGGAACACCGATCGGTCCATTGCTCTTCAACGCGTACACGCACACAACAGATGCAATGGGCCGGCCGGGCACACCGATCGGTCCATTGCTGTACAACGCGTATTCCGGGATACAACAGATGCAATGGTCCGGCCGGGCACACCGATCGGTCCATTGCTGTACAACGCGTATTCCGGGTACAACGCGTACCCGCACACAACAGATGCAATGGGCCGGCCGGGCACACCGATCGGTCCATTGCTGTACAACGTGTATTCCGGGATACAACAGATGCAATGGGCCGGCCGGGCACACCGATCGGTCCATTGCTGTACAACGCGTATTCCGGGTACAACGCGTACCCGCACACAACAGATGCAATGGGCCGGCCGGGCACACCGATCGGTCCATTGCTCTTCAACGCGTACCCGGATACAACAGATGCAATGGGCCGGCCGGGCACACCGATCGGTCCATTGCTGTACAACGCGTATTCCGGGATACAACAGATGCAATGGGCCGGCCGGGCACACCGATCGGTCCATTACTGTGCAACGCGTATTTCGGGATACAACGCGTACCCGCACACATCATATGCAATGGGCCGGCCGGGCACACCGATCGGTCCATTGCTGTACAACGCGTACCTGTACAGGTCAGTCGCATATGTCACCATGCTTGTCACTGGTGAACGTATGCCAGCCACATATACCTGCCAGAGACCCATGGGGCACACCTACAACACCACACCCAGTCCACACTGTTTCCTGAGGCATGTAAGGCTGCATTTCCTTCTCTGTGTATGGGGGTTAACATGTGGTTTTTGTGGTGGCACTTGTGGGCAGCCACACCCAGGCTGTGCATGTGTTCATGGGGACAGGGTCCTTGGTGTGTTGTGCACATGACCACTGTGATGTGCAACAGTTCATTTTGGAGCATGTGGCATGGTCACATTTCCAGGTTGTGTATGTGTATGACATGTCACATACCCCCAGAGTCCCATGTGGGAAGGCATGTACGTCACAGGATGACCCATTGCCACAATAGTGATGTCCCTCCACAGTCTGTGTGCATGTTGTGTTTCCGATGTCACTGATTCCATGTGCACGATGGGAGACAGTCTCCACATCAACGTTGTTTGTGCATGGACTTTGATGTTGTGCGTCACTGGCGTCCATGTCTGTCCTGCGGATGCGACAGGGGCCACTACCTGTGGGAGTCATGTTTGTTATTCTGACGTGTACATGATACGCCATGTCATGCCAGTGGCCATGTGGCAAGACAGGGTCACTGGGAATCTACCTGTCAATGATCTGTGATGCCTGTGGCGCATCTGTCCAGACATGTCACTGTGGTGTGTGTGTGGAACGTGACAGCAGTAAATGGGTACTGTGACACAGCCTAATGGTTTCCCATAGCACAACCTGGTACCTGTAGTGCACACATGTTGTACTGAGAAGTTAGATGATGGCCATGTAGGTGCGAGTAATGTCCGACAGAACGGCACACACATCAAGTACTTGTGTCACATAATGATGTATCATGTGAAATTGAGTATGGTGAATGGCACATATGTGGGGTGACTGACAATCTTTCTTCCTTCAACCTATGCACTGCAGGGCTCCAGCTGTCCATAGACCATTCCCTGACCTGGCAACGATGGTGGAACGTGACAGCATCCGATGGTACCGCTTCACCAGGCAGCTGATTGAGGATTTGGCAGTGCGATAGGCACCACATTTGCAACCTGGCCGGACGTACCCTACGGCGCTGACCCCCAAGGTGAAGGTAATGGCAGCTCTACACTTCTTTGCCACCGGTACCTTTCAACACACTGTTGCGACTGCCGGTGGGATGTCACAGACTATGTTCAGCCGTGTGCTACGCGATGTTTTGGAGGCAATGTTGAGATGCCTGAACCAGTACATCTATTTCCCAACACGTCAACAACTCACTGACGTCAAGAGTGACTTCTATGCCCTGGGGAGGATGCCACATGTCATTGGCTCCATTGATGGGACACATGTGGCTTTGATACCACCACAGGCACATGAGCAGGCATACCGGAACCGTAAACATTACCATTCGATCAATGCTCTGGTGGTATGTTTAGCAGATATGAGCATCACACATGTGTGCGCCCGTTTCCCTGGTTCAGCACACGATGCCTACGTGATGAGGAGTAGTCGCATCCCGAGGATGATGGCACAGATGCAGAACCAGCGTGCCTGGCTTGTCGGTGTGTACTGACTTTGTACCATTGTGTGTGTTCTGATCTGTAGTATTCCACCCACTTTTCCAAATCAGCTAATGTGCACTTGTCTGTCCGTAGGTGACTCCGGATACCCCAACATGCCGTGGTTGCTGACACCCCTCAGGAACCCTGTGACACCAGCCCAGATGCGCTACAATGAGGCACATGGTCGGACCAGGAGAGTGATAGAGCGGACCTTTGGTCTCCTGAAGAGCCGCTTCCGCTGCCTGGACAAGACAGGAGGGGCCCTCCCATATGCCCCAGCAAAGGTGTGCAAGATTGTCATCGTCTGCTGCATGCTACACAACCTGGCAGTGCGGAAGGAGTTGCCTCTCATCCTGGATGACGATGACCAACGTCCGCCACCTGTGGAGGATCCTGGCCTGGACCACGATGCCAGTGGATGATGATGATGATGATGATGGTGATGTCCGCACACAGCTCATCACCAACTTCTTCAGCTGAATGTGAGTATCCAGGGAGATGTAATGTGAATGACGTGAGTTTGCATGATATGTGTGGGTGGTGCTCTGGTGCTGTTTGAGTGTGGCCATGTGCTACTTGACTGGATGCGTGCAGCAATGTGTCCTTCCAGGTAGTCTGAACTCCCCAACAGTTTTGATATGCTAACTTGGTTTTGTGTAGTTGTCTTGTGACATGTATTGGGCATGAGTATTGCAGTACTGTCCTGTTCTACAGTGATTTTAACTGTGTGTCATGTCTGACCTTCACAGGGTGCTTACTGAGTACTTTGGTCAACTTGGATCCCCCGACACCATGATTCAGCTTTCAGGGTGGCAGCAGTAGTTGGCCTACAAGTGATGTGCCACACACCCCTGGACTTCATATCTTCTGCACTTGTTGACTGTGTGGCCACTGCCACGTGGGTAAACCTTGCATTTGTAGTGGAAACAACATGTTGCAAATGTGTAATAAACCTGTGCTTCACTTTGGGATGTGCGTTGTCTGTGGTCACACATCTGACTGACATTTGCTTACTGCACCTGTGGGCTAGTTGACACAGACTCTGAATAGGTGTGGTGTCTGTGCATTCCACTGTATTTCCTGGCAACATCACTGTGGGCGATGAGTCCGATGGCCCTGGTGTCTGTGTTGTGTAGCCCTAGTGGTGTGTCTCCCTCATATGTGTCACGTCACCATGACTCACACGACGGTGTTGTACTTGCTGTAGCAGTTAGCATACACAGTGTAATTTAGCAGAACATCATCACCATGACAGTATCCACATTTGAATAACAACAGTGGCAAGTATGGTGTACTAGTGATTTTATTTACAGAAATGTGTGTGTGTATAGTGCACAGGATGGTGGGTGCTGTACATTGGGATTGTGATCCAAAGTTCCCAGATGAGTTGGAAGTCTTGGTAGCAGAAATGTCCTGAGTGAAGTCCACAGTCATATGATACATTAGTCCAACTTGAACTCCCCATGTCATGTGGGAAAGTAGTGTTGCATTCGACAGGGTGAAACGTTTGCACACAAAGGAGAATTTCCGGAACAGGTGTTGGCTTCCTGGGGGATGTACGTGGCCATCAACCTCTCAGTTTTCCTTCCTCGGACGACCCCTCTTCTTTGGGGGGACCCTCACGTGCAGGCTGCGGCGGTGCAGGGGACTCTCCGCCAGAGTCCTCCTCCCTCCCTGTGGCGGTGTCAGTTGTTGCAGCACCAGATGTTGTGGGCACACAGGGAGGTGTGGCCATGTTGGTGCTAATCTGGCAGAGGCATGTCAATATGTCCCTATGCACCGCTGTGAGTTCTTGCAATGTGTCCCACTTGGACTCCATGCCCGACATGTGTGTCTCCACACGGGCCATGTGTGTCTCCACACGGGCCATGTGTGTCTCCACACGGGCCATGTGGGACTCCAAGCGGGCATGATGGGCAGCCTGCTGCTGTTGTATGTCCTTGAGGATCCCCACTACCTGTCTGACCTCTCCGGTGCTATCCTGGTACGCATCAGCGATGCGTGCCAGTTGTGGGTCATCATGCAGTCCAGACCCCTCTGCAAGCAGCGACCTATGTCTACCACCCTCCCACCACCCCTGGCGACACGTGCAGGACCTGCGGTGGCACGCACAGGTGACCCAAGGCCCACTTGGGGGTTGTTAGTGGTGTTGTCATCCATTGCTCCACGGTGGGCCTGGGTCCCTGTGCTGTTGTCAGCGGTGGTCCTTGGTCTGTCCGTGTCGGCGGGGGTGGTCTGTATGTTGGCAGTTGTTGGAGGGGTGGGTGCAGGGGGTGCAGATGTTGGTCCAGCTGGTGCTGCATGATGACTCACAACGGAGGTGCCAGGTAGGTCTTCGCCATCCGAGGAGGGCAGAGGCTGTTCCACACCAGTGAGCTCTGTGTCCCCCGGAGCCTGGGACAGGGACTCCTCCTCGCCTGCTGCTGTGTCCCCATCATCGTCACCTGTATTTGGAAGAGACACACATTGTATGTAATGTTTCTACAGACATCAATGGTTCACACACCTGACAGTTGTGACTGTACCTCTGGATGCGGGCATGTACATTGCATTGTCCTAAGTTGTCACAGTAAGAGGTTGATATTGGTGTAGCACATTGTCATGCATACCTGGGGCATTTCAATATGAATGTTGAGGTGTGTGCATGGCCAGCATTGGTTGTATTTGGTGGACATCCGGCCATCCTTCTCCACCTGGCCCAGTTATCCCACCATGAAGCATGCCACCCTTGCAGTGGGTTCAGGTTGACTCTCAGGATGTCATTCAGTGGTGTTGTGCTGTTTGTTGGTGCACAGTTCCCAGCAGGGCCTTGTGCTCCCCACAGCAGTAGCCAGTGTCAGCCATCTTGTCAGTCCTTATCCACTCCCTGTGATGTGAGCATGGTTCAGAGTGGTGTTGATGGGCCAATTGTGAGGGTGAGCAGTATCTGTGACTACAACTCCCATCATGCTATTGGCTACACTAACTTCACCAGCATACACAGAATTCCTTCCTTTAAGTGAGCTTCCCTGTGAGGTGGTGTTCTAGTGGTGGCAAAATATCAGGCAGTGTTTGTTGGTTATATTTGTGCCACTGCTTGCTATTTGTTGTTGGGTTTGTACATGTCATGACACAGTGACATACCACTATGAGATGGCATGTATTGTGTTTATCTAACTGACATACACATCTTGGGATGATTATCTTTTGGTTGCTGTTGATTTGCTAGGGGTGGATGGTTTGACTGTCCCCTTGAGAGTGATGTGTGTGTATTGGCACACAATATTGTGTATATTAGTTGTGTACTCACCAGGCTCTGGGATGTCTGTTAGTCCATATACGCTCACTGGTGGTAGGATGGTCCGCACCTTCTCCTCCCAGGGCCTGAGGTATACTGGTTTTGCAGGAGGGCCACTGCCGGTGTGCTGGCTCAGGAGGTAATCCTTCTTGAGTAGGTCTCTGACCCTCCTGCGCACATCATACCACCTGTTCTGGATGTCTTCCTTTGTGCGCAAACATGGTGATTGTGCGTTCACCATGTCGACGATCCTCGCCCACATCTTGGTTTTCTGCGACATGGTGGTCTGTTGGACCAATGTGCCAAACAACTGGGCTCTACCCTCAGGATCTCGCCTACCATGACTTCCAATTCACTATCTAGGAACTTTGGATTCTTCTTTAGGGGCATGGTGATGGGTGGTGGTGATGGTGATGTGATGTGTGTGTGTGCAAGTGAGGGTGTGTGTGTGTAGGTTTTGCTGTGTGAGGGTGCTATTTGTTGAGGTGCTAATGGTGTGTGGCTTTTGTGTTGGATGAGCTGTGTGTGTGTCTGTGTTTGCTGTGTGATGGTGTTCTGTGCTGGCAGGTCAGTGGGATTTGCAAAGGATCATGGTAGGGATTTGTGGGCTTTATGTAGGTGGAGTTGGGGGTGTGTCCTTGTTCCATTTTTTCCCCCCCTGTAGTTATTGGCTTTGTCATTGCTTGTTTGGCCCTTTTTTTGTATTTTTTCATTTGTGATTATTGTGCATGTAGGAGTCGTTCTTCTGACCGAGTAGGACGTTGCAGTTGTCTCGTGCGCGCCTCTCCGAGTCGTTCCTGCTGTGTTTCAGCTCAGTTTCATATGCGGCGTACGCGTCGGTCGCAGAGTATTGTGTTTGTTCGGCTGGGTTTGGTATGCGTGTCGGTCGTACGGCTTGGGCTCCGTACGAATCGGTCTGAATTTGCACCCATTGCATCGTACTGCGCGGTTCGGAGTTCGCGGGTACGTTTCGTTCGGATTATTTCCTGATGCGTGTCGGTCGGTTCGATTCGCGTGGTTTCCCGGCCGGATAGCTTGTTTCCGGCTGGGTCGGTCGTTCGCCTTGAGTTCCGTGCGAGTCGGTCGTGATTCCCATGCATTTCATCGTACTTCCCAGGTCGGGCAATGCCGGTACGTGTCGGTCGGACTATTATCCCGTACCGAGTCGGTCGGTACGTTTTCCGGCCCGAATCGGAATCGGCCCCTGTGTGTGCAGTTTACACTGTCATGTCAACTTGGCATTTAAAACCCCTTGCCAGACCTTAAAGTCCCCTTTTCTTACATATAAGTCATCCCTAGATAGGCCCTAGGTAGCCCATAGGGCAGGGTGCTGTGTAACTATATGGTAGGACATGTACTTTTAAGTTTTACATGCCCTGGTAGTGAAAAACATCTACATTCATTTTACAGTACTGTGAGGCCTACCATTCTCATAGGTTAACATTGGGAATTCTTCATTATACTTTTAAGGTGTAATTCATGAATGAGAAGGAGTATCTCTGTCTTGTTTAATATCCTTGGAACGGTAGTGATAAATCCTCTTTGCTGGCAACGTTGGATTTAACAGTACTATTTTAGAAATGCCACTTTTAGAAAGATGGTATGTCTGTGCTGTTAAAGCTCTGTGTGCCTGCCGCCTGTAACCACTACACATCTTGGGTGGGCGACAGCTTGATTTTTTGCATTCCCTCCAGAGAGCCTTACAGAAAGGAAGGGTAGGTGTGACTGAGTGCCCATCTACATCCTGATGGCTCATCCTGGGCAAGATGGGAGGACATTTACACCTGAATAGACCTTGATCTCTGTACTGGGGTGAATGTATGACATTGTTCTGAATTCCGTCCATCAATTGTTCTTTCCACATTGGGCAGTGTCCTGTCCCCACACAAAAGGTTGATTACCCCCCTGTAGTGAGTCAGGAACCAGGGCTAAGAAGGTAGGACCTCTGTGCACTTCAAATGCCCTATTTGAAGTCACCTCCACTTCAAAGGCACAAACGGGTATAAATACTGGGTCTCTGACCCCAGCAAATCAGACACTTCTGGACCTATAAAGAAACTCTGCCAGGAAGAAGGACTGCTGTGCTGTTTCAAGGACTGCCACGCTGCTGGATTGCTGCTCTGGAAGAACTGCTTTTCTGCTGTGCTGCCCTGCTGCCTTCTGCCCCTTCTGAGGAATAACTAGACACTTGCTTGAACCCAGAGTGATCTCCAAGGGCATGCTGGATAGGGGTGAGTGGAACTCGTGGAATTTTACTCAACGAAATTATGTGGAGTTACATAAAAACTCTGCAAGATTCCATGGAGTTCCACGAGTGGGCGGAATTCAACACGTCGTGCTTGTCACACTGATTTTTAGCATGGGGAGCTTGTTCCATGCAGTAAACATGCATGAATGGTACCACGCAGCATGCCAGAGGGCGCCACTTTTTTCTGCTGCTTGAGTAGATTTTCTACTCGAGCAGGAGCTTTCTCAATGCAAATAATCACGACCTGCCATGATCTGCCGTGTTCGCCCACATTGTGAAATCTAGCAGGGAGGTGTTCTAGCACCCAAAATGTGCTCTAGGGGACACAGATTTTCACTCGCGTTCACCAACTTACTGTTGCCGAGCCACACGCAACAAAAAACTCTGCCACGCGAAGAGCGGAGTTCCGGCAAAACTCAACAAACTCCACTAGTGAAGCAGAGTTTATCAACCACCCCTAATGCTGGCTTGCCTCCTGTTCTGAGACTCAGGAATATCAAAGTCTCACCTCCTGCTCCTGTGCCTGGTCAATTGGAAGTGGATCCAGGTGTTTTCTCCAGCTAAACCAATGCATCCTCTGCTGCGTGAAGCAGGATCAAAGCATCTCCACTCTTGTGGGAACAAGAACCGGCACATCGCACTTGGAATCAGCACATTGCCTCCAGAACCGACGCATGGGAAGTGTCACTTTGCTGCCGCTGCAGTGTGAGGTGATTGACGCATTCCCTCCACTGCATGGAGAAAACCGGTGCATCGGCTTTGGAACCAATGCTCCTTGGCTTCGGTGCTTCGTCTTCGGAACCAGTGCATCACCATTGTTGTGTGGAGGAAATCGTGCATCACCTCGACTGCAGGGATCAACACCGACGAATCGCTCAACTGCACCTTGCATCTTGCTGTTGTGACCAGGATCAAAGTAGTTTGTTTAGCGGGCCTTGTGTGGCTCCTGTATCCAGCCCACGCTCCATCACAGTCAGCATGCACACTTGACATTTCCCCGATCCAGCGTGACCAGATAACCCCCATAGCGATTATTGTTTCTAAGTGCTATTTTTACATTTAGGGCCAGATGCATCAAAAAATGTTTTGCGATTCCCTAATTGTGAATCTTTGCGATTCGCAATTAGGGAATCACAAAACGGCATGCATGAAAGTGTGCAGTACCCTTTCTGCAATTCCTATGGGGTTGCAAATGACCTACCTCATGAATATTAATGAGGTAGGTTGCAATTTGCGACCCCCTAGGAATCGCAAAAATCACATGGATGGTGGAAAACAAGATGCTTTACAAAAAGAAAAATGAAAAGTTTTCTTTTCATTTTTTAAGAGCAGGCAGTGGTCCGTGGGACCACTGCCTGCTCTTAAAAATGCTTTTACAAACATTCACAAAGGAGAAGGGGTCCCTTGGGGACCCCTTCCCATTTGCGAATGTCTTACCACCTACTTGAAGTAGGTGGTAATATGTAAATGTTTTGTGACCGCATTCACGGTCACAAAACATTCATGCATACTGTTAGGATTCGCTATTTGGAAGGGACGCCCTAAACATGCCCCTTCCAAATAGCGAATCTCATACCCATTTTGTTATTCGGTAACAGGTTACCAAATCGCAAAATTGGGTTTGATGCATCACAAAAGCATTTTTTGCAATCGCAAACAGGCCGATTCTGCGAATCGGCCCGTTTGCGAGGAGAAAAATGCATGATGCATCTGGCCCTTAATCTTTAAAAATTCATATCTCAACTTCTGCTAATTGGATTTTTGTCATTTTGGTCATTTTATTTATAAAAACATAGGGGCCGATTCCGATCTCGGCCGGTAGGGCTCCGAATCGGATTCGGCTTAACCGGATCTGATTCGGAGCCCTATTGCCCGACCGATTCGTACGCGCGTCCGGGCGAGTAAATACGATGCGAAATCGCCGACCGACTCGTCCGGGCGTCCCGACCGCTCCGACCGACTCGTTCCCAGGTCGAACCGCACCGACCGACTCGCTCAGACTCGACTCGCACCGCGCAATGGAGACGTTTCCCGGCCGGGTAAGTACGATGCGCGCCGCGAGCAGTCCGACCGAGCCGCGCACTCAGGCTCGAAAGAGCAGTTGGAGCCGTACTGTGGGGGTCCGTGTCGGACCCCCCTGTATGCGTAGCTGCGCGAAGTCGCACACAGGGGGACCCATGGGTCCCCCTACCTGTGCGTGTACGGCGCGAGTCGCCTCGCCGCGTACACGCTGTAGGGGCGCCCTTGTCCGCCTCGCACCCATTGAGTCAATGGGAGCCCGCGTACGCGTTGTACGACCGGCTCCCATTGACTTCAATGGGAGTCCGACCGACTCGAGTCCGATGGCATACGTGCGCATCGTACTCGTTCGGTCGGGCTGCACGGGTCCGATTCGGTCGGAAATCTCTCCGGGTCCGGCTCGGCCGGAGAGATTTCCGGCCCAAATCGGAATCGGCCCCATAATCTATTTTTCTAAACTGGTGTGGAGTCCTTGTGTGGTGTTATCACTGTGTTACTGTTTGAAGTGTTGCATAAATACTTTACACATTGCCTCTTTAGATTAGCCCTAATGCTCTGTGCCAAGCTACCAGAGGGTGAGAACAGGTTAATGTAAACCATGTTTCTACTTACCCTACCTTGAAATGTGGCCCCTGCTTGGACAGGGTGCATACTCTCTACCAACCAGAAACCCAATTTCTAACAGCAGCAATATCTCTTGATGCAGAAAAAAGCATTTGATCAAATAAGCAGGTCTGTTGGTTTTCATTTGCTCAAATATATTGGTTTTAGTGCTTATTTTCCTAATTTTGTTTTTTTATAATGCTTATCACCGACAGCTTCTATATATGTAAATTGGTTGATTTCATATTCCTTCTCATTACATAGAGGGGTTAAACAATGTTTTCCTATCTCCCGCTGCATTTTAGTCTTGCATTAGAACCTTTCTCACTTAAAATTTAACATCATTCAAATAATATGTGATTTCAATACGGGAAAATGCAGGTTAAATTGGCAGTTTATGCTGGTGACATTTTGATGTTTATCTCTAATTCAACATCCTCACTACCTGCTTTTCTTGATGAAGTAGATTATTTTGCTGCAGGTTCAGGTTTCAGGTCATAAACCTAACACTGATAACTGTGTTCTTCCTCTTAACAAATTGTGTTTTAAACACGAATTAGATTGCATTACTTTAGCATGGAGCCCCCTCCCCCAGAAAGTAAATATTTAGGATTATGGTTTACAAATAATATTAAAGGAACAATTTGATTAATCTCAATATCGTAATTACACAATGTCATCTCTGATTTCTAAATGGAATCCACAATTCTTTATCATGGCGGGGTACATTAGATTCAATTAAAATAATGTTTGTACCTATTATTCTGTTTACTCTAGCTAATATTCCTGTGCATGTGTAGATTCCGTGTCATTATTTTAAGACACTACATACTATTTTATCTAGATTCTTACGGTATAATAAAAATCCTCTGATGTCCCTTTCTAAAAAATTACAGCGTCCTAAAGAATTAGATGGGATTAATTTTTCGAACTTTAGTTCATATCAAACTGCCTTTTTCTCAAATCAATCCAAATATTTTCATATGGGTGGGCAGTCAAAATATCGAATTTTAAATATCGACCTACACTAATATCGAGTTTTTAATATCGTAGGGACAGAATATCGAAGTCAAGAATATCGTTGACCAGAATATCGACTTTAAGGTAAGCAATATCGATTTTTTTAATATCGAAGTAATATCGAAGTCATTAATATTGTTAGCAAAAATATAGTTGTAAATAATATCGTTTTTTTGTTGTTTTTTTTGTGTTATGTATTTTATATGTATGTTTAACATGTTTTTAAAAGTTTTTTAATTATTTTTAAATATATGTATTAAATGTTTAGAAATTAGTAATTTTTTTTAAAGGAAACTTTGCGTTTTAGTATCAGAGCGGTTTGTGGGTTTGTAGGGGAATAGGGTGGGAAGTAATTTAATTATAATTAATATATTTTTATTTATTGTTATTCATTGTTAATGTATTGTTAATTAATTATTAATTGGTAATTAATTTATATTAATTGGTTAATTGATAATTATAATTAATTTATTATTAATTTTTATTTATTGTTATTGTTAATTAATTTATTGTAAATTAATTATTAATTGGTAATTAATTTTAATTCATTGATTAATTGGTAATTAAATTAATTATGTTAATTTTTAATGTGTAGCGGGTTGTGGGTTTATAGGGGAATAGGGCGGGAAGTATTTTAATTATAATTAATTAATTAATATGATTTTATTTATTGTTATTCATTGTTAATTTATTGTTAATTAATTATTAATTGGTAATTAATTTATATTAATTGGTTAATTTATAATTATATTAATTATAATTAATTTATTATTAATTTGTATTTATTGTTATTGTTAATTAGTTTATTGTAAATTAATTATTAATTGGTAATTAATTTTAATTCATTGATTAATTGGTAATTAAATTAATTGTTATTTTTAATGTGTAGCGGGTTGTGGGTTTATAGGGGAATAGGGTGGGAAGTGATTTAAATATAATTAATTAGTTAATATGTGTATATTTATTGTTATTGATTATTAATTTATTGTTAATTAATTATTGGTAATTTATTTTTATTAATTGGTTAATTAAAAATTATATTAATGATAATTAATTAATTATTATTTTGTATTTATTGTTATTGTTAATTAATTAATTGTTAATTAATTATTAATTGGTAATTAATTTTTATTAATTGATTAATTGCTAATTAAATTAATTGTGTTATTTTTGTATGTGTAGCGCGTTGTGTGTTTATAGGGGAATAGGGTGGGAAGTAATTTAATGTTATTTAAGTAAATATTAATTTAATTTAATAGGTATTTATTAATAATTATTTTGTTAAATAATTAATATGTTATTTATTTAAAAAAATAATAATTTATAAGTATGTTAATTTAACCCCTATGCGATCCTACATTTTCTCTACTGTTGCACTCACTGGAGTGGGAATAGTAATTTTTACCCCTACGCTATCCAACACTTTCCATACTGTTGCACTCTCTGGAGTGGGAATAGTAATTTTTACCCCTACGCTATCCAACACTTTCCCTACTGTTGCACTCACTGGAGTGGGAATAGTAATTTTTACCCCTCCGCTATCCAACACTTTCCCTACTGTTGCACTCACTGGAATGGGAATAGTAATTTTTACCCCTACGCTATCCAACACTTTCCCTACTGTTGCACTCACTGGAGTGGGAATAGTAATTTTTACCCCCCTGCTATCCAACACTTTCCCTACTGTTGCACTCACTGGAGTGGGAATAGTAATTTTTACCCCTACACTATCCAACACTTTCCCTACTGTTGCACTCACTGGAGTGGGAATAGTAATTTTTACCCCTACGCTATCCAACACTTTCCCTACTGTTGCACTCACTGGAGTGGGAATAATAATTTTTACCCCCCCGCTATCCAACACTTTCCCTACTTTTGCACTCACTGGAGTGGGAATAGTAATTTTTACCCCCGCTATCCAACACTTTCCCTACTGTTGCACTCACTGGAGTGGGAATAGTAATTTTTACCCCTACGGTATCCAACACTTTCCCTACTGTTGCACTCACTGGAGTGGGAATAGTAATTTTTACCTCCCCGCTATCCAACACTTTCCATACTGTTGCACTCACTGGAGTGGGAATAGTAATTATTACCCCTACGCTATCCAACACTTTCCCTATTGTTGCACTCACTGGAGTGGGAATAGTAATTTGATTTTCTCCGTTATCTAATATTTTGTATTTTTTTAGCTAATGTACTGTATAATTATTTTTAAAAAGATTTAAAATAATTTTAATTTTTTTAAATTTGTTACATATATTTATTTAATTTTTATTTATATTATTCTTTTATGTGTATAGGTGTATTTATAATTTATAAAAAATAAATTAAACAATTTATACGTTATTAAAATAAATATTAAAACATATTAACAAGTATATATATATTATATATTATATGTATATGTTTAATGTATTTTCAAATTATATATATTACTTATAATTTTTAAGCATTTTAAAATATTTTTAACTATGTTTCTTTTAATTATATGTATTATTTACTTTATTTTACAATATTTTTTTAACTTAAATTAAAAACGATATTTTTAATAACGATATTTTTGACATCGATATTTTTTTCCGATATATTTGTACTTACCTTAATGTAAATAGGATGTCGATATTCTTGTCTTCGATATTTTTGCTGCAATATTTTTTTAGGTCTATATTGTGACCTTCGATATGTAGTCAGTGATTCTTTAATATGTATGACATGCATTGCTGACCTTCTTTATGGACTGATATTGAATTATCCTTTAAGTTCCCTTTCTCGGTTGCTACATTTTTAACATTTACTCAAAAACCTTCATATCTAGCAATTCCTATTTTCATGAACCTACATAAAACATCCTACTCCATTTTAGATATTCATGAAACTGAGATAAAAACATTTTCAGAATCTTCTCTGTGGTATACTAAATTCATTAAGCCTAAAGGTCGAACTTTTATTTAGAAATCTTGGAGAGACAAATGTTTCTTATGGGTTCAACAACCTGTTAAAAATAATACCTGTGTAACGTTTAAACAGGCACAATTGCATTTTCCTCTACCTAACTCCTTTGTTCAAAAATACACCTCACCACAGGATACTATTTCACAAGCATTACAGATCCTACCTTCTACCAGAAGGTCAGATTCCTCCACCAATCAAATGGTATGTTCAATAACATCGTCTTCCAGTGCCTCAATTATATACAAGGCAATTATTGGTCACACCATTTGAAGAGATAAAACACAAGCTGAATTACACTGGGAAAAATACTTTTATGTCTGTTGGTCAATTCAGATATGGAATAACATTTTCACCGAGATTTCTAAGTCCTCTAGAGTAGCAAATCGTATTCAAACATTATTTTGATATTTAATAGACTTCTGCTAACACCTTTTCTATGAATAAATCAAATCCCACCATAGCCTTTGATTGTTGGTCTTGTCAGAGATCATTGGCTGATCTACATCACATTATTCTCCTGCCGTCTCACTCATCAACTTTGGCTCAGAGAATGGAAACAAATTAATGACATTTTTCAAACCAATGTTCTTTTTTCTTATTCCAATGTATTGCTAGGTATTTAAGTAGAGGACTGGAAATGTTTTTCTTATATGGTTGATGTTATAGATTTATTGTTGGCAGTTGCCTTTCAACAAATAACCAAGCATTGGAAAGACACCTCTGCTATTTCATTTTGTGCATGGTGGTATGGTGCTTTTACGATCATTGTCTAGACAGAGCATATGTTCAACCCTTAACTTTAGCCATTGAAGATTTTGTCACCAGTTATGATTTTATAGTCTCACCTTCTGAATCCTCAATTACTTAATTAATGAAATTAACAACCCCCCTTAAATTCTCAATATTGCTTTTATCTTTGCTTTTATATATATTTATTACATTCTCAACGCTACAATTCATGATATTTAGGTATGAATTGTTATTAATTAGTTATGGTATAATACAATAATGCTGCTTGTATTTATTTCCACAAAAGCTAATACCTTATTTTCCCTTTTTGCCTTTTTTTCTCTCTTGCTTTCTTTCTGCTTTCTTTCTTCTTGTTTTAGATTTATTAACATATGATATAATCTCAATTTCACTGTTTATTTCTATTTCATAGATAATGAAATGGTTGTTTATAATTTTGAATTGGTATGTATTATTAATTTTCTATTACCTTTAATAAACTCGCCTTAAACTTAAAATAAAATTGTGAACATGACACTGCGGAAGCTGAAAATTTCCTGGATCTCCTTCCGCCACAAACATATCATGAGATGAGGACCACAGCCGCTGGGAGCTGTTCCGCAGCTGTGTAAGGGATACTGGAGCTGATATCAGCTGTCCTGGTCCTCCATGTACTGCTCTGGATCTATGAGGTTGAAATGGGGCTGAATAATGCCTTGTAAAACACAATACGAGCTTAGGATCCCTCGCAGTATTAAAAGAAAACAGGCCTGTTTCACAAAAGGATTTTCAGATGTAAACACATGCTTATGGTCGAAAATGTCTTCTTTTATATCTGCCAGGAATTCACATGAGGATTCCTAACAGGCATAAATCACTTAACTACACCTCTTCTTCACCAGAAATGGGGATGTTACACAGTAGTATACCTATTGCAAGGGGTGGGTAGTGTGAAGAGCAAGGCATGGTTTACTTTGTAAGATGGTGAGCAGGGCAGTAGATACGAGGGAAGATAGAGGGGCCAGGTCTCTCTATATTTTTGTCTGCCCCCCCAGATCAATCTCCCAGCTGGGGTCTGAACAGTCATCAATGTACCTTGTCCCAGCTTTAAGGTGGCGTCATTTTCATGACAGGCTGAGGTGAGGCCAGAGCAGACTGCAGAGATTGATGTGTGATCAACATAATTTAGGGGATAATAATAACTAGAAGACAACTCTGGCAGCTAGTGCACTTAATGGAGAGAGTTGAGATTTGTCTAGTCACAGGTTTGACCCATCTTAAGTAAAGTAGCATAAAAGGTTAATGTTCCTGCCGCAAATCACAATGTGTAACATGGAGATCACAGATTTGCATTTTATGTAGATAGTTCAGTTGGTTTCTAATATCTTGTTAAAGAGATCTTGTAGTTATTATAGATAATCCTTACAACCGGGTCAAAATAGAGGCTCCTGGAGGCCCTGTGGCACGGGGGGCCCAGCCTTACAGTGGGCCCCCAACCCTTCAAGGGGGGCTCCATTCAACCCAACCACAATGAATTTGTGTAAGGTATGCGAGACTTGGGTCCCCTCCTCAAATTCTGCAGGGGGACCCCATTATTTTGTGTTACACCACTGTCCAACCACTGTTAACCCCTTCGCTGCTAGGCCTTTTCCCCCCCTGTGCTAAGCCTTTTTTTGGCTATTTGGGGTAGTGCGCGCTTAGGCCCCTGTAACTTTTTGACCACATAAGGTATCCACGCCAAATTTGCGTCCTTTTTTTCCAACATCATGGGCATTGTAAAGGTACCCAGGGTTTGTGGATTCCCCTGGAGGGGTCCCAGAAATTAGCCAAAATACAGCTAAATTTTGGGGTTTTTGGGAAAAATGCGAAAAAAGGGCTGCAAATGAAAGCGTCTGGGTTTTTCCCTGCAAATGGTATCAAAAAAGGGTTTGTGGGGCTGAAATCACCATTTTCCCAGCTTTTAGGGAATGACAGACTTTTGTCAGAAAACCAACATTTTTTACACAGTTTTGGCATTTTTCTGGGACATAGCCTATTTTTGCTATTTTTTGTGTTTTCAACCTCCTTCCAGTTAATGGTAGAAATGGGTATGAAAGAAATAATGGATCCTAGACAGCTATACATTTTAAAAAAGTAGACAAAATTCTGAATTCAGAAAGGGGTCATTTGTGTAGATCCATCAAGGTTTCTTTATAGAAACTAACAGTTAAATATAGGAAAATTGAAAATTAGTTGAAAAAAACAGCCTTTTGTGTCAACGTTTTCACCTGTAACTTCTTCTAATTATGACAGCTCTTTGAAAGCAATATACCGTTACATCCGCTGGACCTTACTGGTTGTGGGGATATATAGGACTTGTAGGTTCACCAAGAACCCGACGAACCCAGAGCCAACAACTGAGCAGCGACTTGCAATGGTTTTTTATTATGTACCTGGTATATAGCAATTATTGTGGGAAAATGTATACATGGAAACATCGGTATGAAAGACACCTATGTATTTCTGAAATGGGAACAAAATATAGAGTTTAGAAACAGTAGATATTTGCACATTTCCGAAATTGGGAATACTCATACTAGCATGAGAATTATCGGTCATTTTTTAAAATTACTTCTTTTTACACAATGTCTTTCATTTGGAAGGCAGAATGCATCGAAAGTCAATAGGTAATAACAGTTGCTTTACAAATCTGAATTACCCTAAGTCTCCCGATAAAAATGGTACCTCACTTGTGTGGGTAGGCATAGTGCCCACGACAGGAAATGGCTCAAAACCCAACGTGAACACACCACATTTTCACAATGAAAAATTACCCTTTTTTGCAAAGGGCCTAGCTGTAGTTTTTGAACCCTAGCTCTGCCGGCACCTAGGGAAACCTAGCAAACCTATACATTTTTGAAAACTAGACACCTAGGGGAATCCAGGATGGGGTGACTTGACTGGCTCCCACCAGGTTCTGTTACCCAGAATCCCTTGCAAACCTAAAAGATTGATAAAAAAACACATTTTCCTCACATTTCTGTGGTGGAAAGTTCTGGAATCTGCGTGGATCCACAACTTTCCACCCACCCCACGTTCCCCAAAGTCTTCCGAGAAAAATGGTACCTCACTTGTGTGGGTAGGCCTAGTGCCCGCGACAGGAAACGGCGCAAAACGCAACGTGGACACACCCCAATTTCACAGTGAAAAATGACCCTTTTTTGACAAAGTGCCTAGCTGTAGTTTTTGAACCATAGCTCTGCCAGCACCTAGGGAAACCTAGCAAACCTATACATTTTTGAAAACTAGACACCCAGGGGAATCCAGGATGGGGTGACTTGACTGGCTCCCACCAGGTTCTGTTACCCAGAATCCCTTGCAAACTTAAAAGATTGATAAAAAAAACACATTTTCCTCACATTTCTGTGGTGGAAAGTTCTGGAATGTGCGTGGATCCACAAATTTCCACCCACCCCACGTTCCCCAAAGTCTTCCGAGAAAAATGGTACCTCACTTGTGTGGGTAGGCCTAGTGCCCGCGACAGGAAACGGCGCATAACGCAACGTGGACACACCCCAATTTCACAGTGAAAAATGACCCTTTTTTGACAAAGTGCCTAGCTGTAGTTTTTGAACCCTAGCTCTGCCAGCACCTATGGAAACCTAGCAAACCTATATATTTTTGAAAACTAGACACCCAGGGAATCCAGGATGGGGTGACTTGACTGGCTCCCACCAGGTTCTGTTACCCAGAATCCCTTGCAAACCTAAAAGATTGATAAAAAAACACATTTTCCTCACATTTCTGTGGTGGAAAGTTCTGGAATCTGCGTGGATCCACAAATTTCCACCCACCCCACGTTCCCCAAAGTCTTCCGAGAAAAATGGTACCTCACTTGTGTGGGTAGGCCTAGTGCCCGCGACAGGAAACGGCACAAAACGCAACGTGGACACACCCCAATTTCACAGTGAAAAATGACCCTTTTTTGACAAAGTGCCTAGCTGTAGTTTTTGAACCCTAGCTCTGCCAGCACCTATGGAAACCTAGCAAACCTATACATTTTTGAAAACTAGACACCCAGGGGAATCCAGGATGGGGTGACTTGACTGGCTCCCACCAGGTTCTGTTACCCAGAATCCCTTGCAAACCTAACAAATTGTCAAAAAATACACATTTTCCTCACATTTCTGTGGTGGAAAGTTCTGGAATCTGCGTGGATCCACAAATTTCCACCCACCCCGCATTCCCCAAAGTCTTCCGAGAAAAATGATACCTAACTTGTGTGGGTTGGCCTAGTGCCCGCGACAGGAAACGGTGCAAAACGCAACGTGGACATACCTCATTTTCGCAGTGAAAAATAACCCTTTTTTGGCAAAGTGCCTAGTTGTAGTTTTTGAACCATAGCTCTGGCGGCACCTAGGGAAACCTAGCAAACCTATACATTTTTGAAAACTAGACACTCTGGGGAATCCAGGATGGGGTGACTTGACTGCCTCCCACCAGGTTCTGTTACCCAGAATCCCTTGCAAACCTAAACAATTGTAAAAAAAAACACATTTTCCCCACATTTCTGTGGTGGAAAGTTCTGGAATCTGCGTGGATCCACAAATTTCCACCCACCCCACGTTCCCCAAAGTCTTTCGAGAAAAATGGTACCTCACTTGTGTGGGTCGGCCTAGTGCCCGCAACAGGAAACGGCGCAAAACACAACATGGACACACCTCAATTTCGCAGTGAAAAATGACCCTTTTTTGGCAAAGTGCCTAGCTGTAGTTTTTGAACCATAGCTCTGCCGGCACCTAGGGAAACCTTGCAAACCTATACATTTTTAAAAACTAGACACCCAGGGGAATCCAGGATGGGGTGACTTGACTGCCTCCCACCAGGTTCTGTTACCCAGAATCCCTTGCAAACCTAAAAAATTGTCAAAAAAACCACATTTTCCCCACATTTCTGTGGTAGAAAGTTCTGGAATCTGCGTGGATCCACAAATTTCCACCCACCCCACGTTCCCCAAAGTCTTTCGAGAAAAATGGTACCTCACTTGTGTGGGTGGGTCAAGGATTCGCGACAGGCAGGGGCCCAAAAGCTATTGAGGCGACATCAAAATTACCTAGTCACAAACCAACCTGGTTTTGCATGGGGGTCCCATGAGTTTTTGGCCCGGGGCTCTGCAGCCATCTAGGGAAACCTACCAAACCCACACATTTCTGAAAACTAGACACCCAGGGGAGTCCAGCGATGGTATGGCTTGCGTGGGTCCCCCATCATTCTCCTACGCAGAATCCCCTGCAAACCTCAAATTTCGCCGAACAATTCACTTTTTTCTCACATTTCTGTGGTGGAAAGTTCTGGAATCTGTGAAAATCCACAAATTTCCTCCCACCCAGCGTTCCCCCGGGTCTCCCGATAACAATGGTACCTCACTTGCATGGGTGGGTCAAGGACCCGCGACAGGCAAGGGCCCAAAAGCTATTGAGGCAACATCAAAATTACCTATCACAAACCAACCTGGTTTTGCATGGGGGGTCCCATGAGTTTTTGGCCCGGGGCTCGGCAGCCATCTAGGGAAACCTACCTAACCCACACATTTCTGGAAACTAGACACCCGGGGGAGTCCAGCAAGGTATGGCTTGCGTGGGTCCCCCATCATTCTCCTACCCAGAATCCCCTGCAAACCTCGAATTTCGCCGAAAAATTCACTTTTTTCTCACTTTCTGTGGTGGAAAGTTCTGGAATCTGCGTGGATCCACACATTTCTACCCACCCCGCGTTCCCCAAAGTCTTCCGAGAAAAATGATACCTCACTTGTGTGGGTCGGCCTAGTGCCCGCGACAGGAAACGGCGCAAAACGCAACGTGGACACACCTCAATTTCGCAGTGAAAAATGACCCTTTTTTGACAAAGTGCCTAGCTGTAGTTTTTGAACCCTAGCTCTGCCAGCACCTAAGGAAACCTAGCAAACCTATACATTTTGGAAAACTAGACACCCAGGGGAATCCAGGATGGGGTGACTTGACTGGCTCCCACCAGGTTCTGTTACCCAGAATCCCTTACAAACCTAACAAATTGTCAAAAAATACACATTTTCCTCACATTTCTGTGGTCGAAAGTTCTGGAATCTGCGTGGATCCACAAATTTCCACCCACCCCGCGTTCCCCAAAGTCTTCCAAGAAAAATGATACCTCACTTGTGTGGGTTGGCCTAGTGCCCGCGACAGGAAACGGCGCAAAACGCAACGTGGACATACCTCATTTTCGCAGTGAAAAATGACCCTTTTTTGGCAAAGTGCCTAGTTGTAGTTTTTGAACCATAGCTCTGCCGGCACCTAGGGAAACCTAGCAAACCTATACATTTTTGAAAACTAGACACTCTGGGGAATCCAGGATGGGGTGACTTGACTGCCTCCCACCAGGTTCTGTTACCCAGAATCCCTTGCAAACCTAAGAAATTGTCAAAAAAACCACATTTTCCCCACATTTCTACGGTGGAAAGTTCTGGAATCTGCGTGGATCCACAAATTTCCACCCACCCCACGTTCCCCAAAGTCTTTCGAGAAAAATGGTACCTCACTTGTGTGGGTCGGCCTAGTGCCCGCGACAGGAAATGGCGCAAAACGCAACGTGGACACTCCTCAATTTCGCAGTGAAAAATTACCCTTTTTTGGCATAGTGCCTAGCTGTAGTTTTTGAACCATAGCTCTGCCGGCACCTAGGGAAACCTAGCAAACCTATACATTTTTGAAAACTAGACACTCAGGGGAATCCAGGATGGGGTGACTTGACTGCCTCCCAGCAGGTTCTGTTACCCAGAATCCCTTGCAAACCTAAACAATTGTCAAAAAACCACATTTTCCCCACATTTCTGTGGTGGAAAGTTCTGGAATCTGCGTGGATCCACAAATTTCCACCCACCCCACGTTTCCCAAAGTCTTTCGAGAAAAATGGTACCTCACTTGTGTGGGTCGGCCTAGTGCCCGCAACAGGAAACGGCGCAAAACACAACATGGACACACCTCAATTTCGCAGTGAAAAATGACCCTTTTTTGGCAAAGTGCCTAGCTGTAGTTTTTGAACCATAGCTCTGCCGGCACCTAGGGAAACCTTGCAAACCTATACATTTTTGAAAACTAGACACCCAGGGGAATCCAGGATGGGGTGACTTGACTGCCTCCCACCAGGTTCTGTTACCCAGAATCCCTTGCAAACCTAAAAATTGTCAAAAAAACCACATTTTCCCCACATTTCTGTGGTAGAAAGTTCTGGAATCTGCGTGGATCCACAAATTTCCACCCACCCCACGTTCCCCAAAGTCTTCCAAGAAAAATGGTACCTCACTTGTGTGGGTGGGTCAAGGATTCGCGACAGGCAGGGGCCCAAAAGCTATTGAGGCGACATCAAAATTACCTATCACAAACCAACCTGGTTTTGCATGGGGGTCCCATGAGTTTTGGCCCGGGGCTCGGCAGCCATCTAGGGAAACCTACCAAACCCACACATTTCTGGAAACTAGACACCCGGGGAGTCCAGCGAGGTATGGCTTGCGTGGGTCCCCCATCATTCTCCTATGCAGAATCCCCTGCAAACCTCAAATTTCGCCGAACAATTCACTTTTTTCTCACATTTCTGTGGTGGAAAGTTCTGGAATCTGCGTAAATCCACAAATTTCCTCCCACCCAGCATTCCCCCGGGTCTCCCGATAACAATGGTACCTCACTTGCATGGGTGGGTCAAGGACCCGCGACAGACAAGGGCCCAAAAGCTATTGAGGCAACATCAAAATTACCTATCACAAACCAACCTGGTTTTGCATGGGGGGTCCCATGAGTTTTTGGCCCGGGGCTCGGCAGCCATCTAGGGAAACCTACCTAACCCACACATTTCTGCAAACTAGACACCCGGGGGAGTCCAGCAAGGTATGGCTTGCGTGGGTCCCCCATCATTCTCCTACCCAGAATCCCCTGCAAACCTCGAATTTCGCCGAAAAATTCACTTTTTCTCACTTTCTGTGGTGGAAAGTTCTGGAATCTGCGTGGATCCACACATTTCCTCCCACCCAGCGTTCCCCCAGGTCTCCCGATAACAATGGTACCTCACTTGCATGGGTGGGTCAAGGACCCGCGACAGGCAAGGGCCCAAAAGCTATTGAGGCGACATCAAAATTACCTATCACAAACCAACCTGGTTTTGCATGGGAGTCCCATGAGTTTTGGCCCGGGGCTCGGCAGCCATCTAGGAAACATACCTAACCCACATATTTCTGGAAACTAGACACCGGGGAGTCCAGCAAGGTATGGCTTGCGTGGGTCCCCCATCATTCTCCTACCCAGAATCCCCTGCAAACCTCGAATTTCGCCGAAAAATTCACTTTTTTCTCACATTTCTGTGATGGAAAGTTCTGAAATCTGCGTGGATCTACAAATTTCCTCCCACTCAGCGTTCCCCCAGGTCTCCCGATAAAAATGGTACCTCACTTGTGTGGGTAGGCACAGTGGCTGCAACAGGAAATGGCCCAAATCGTACTCTGGAGACTTCAAAATTACCTATAGCAAAACTACCTGGTTTTGGGGGGCACCTGAGATTTTGGCCCCGGGCTCGGTGGCCATCTTGGGAAAATACCAAACCCAAACATTTCTGAAAACTAGACACCCGGGGGAGTCCAATGAGGTATGGCTTGCCTGGATCCCCCAACGTTTTCCTACCCAGAATGCAATGCAAACCTTAAATTTAGCTAAAAAAACACATTTTCCACATATTTTTGCGTGGAATCACCGTGCCGGCACAAATGTCCTACCACCCAGCGTTCCCCTTGTTCTCCTGAGTAAAATGATACCTCACTTGTGTGGGTGTCCAAAGCAGAATTGGCTAAAAACGTATTTTTAAAAAAATGTAGCGCTTAGAATTCTCGGTGCTATACTATAAATCCCTATGTTTTGGGCTCTTCCTAGCCACAGGCCTTTGGCCCACCCACACAAGTGAGGTATCATTTTACTCGGGAGAACAAGGGGAACGCTGGGTGGTAGGACCTTTGTGCCGGCACAGTGATTCCACACAAAATATGTGGAAAATGTGGTTTTTTCAGCTAAATTTGAGGTTTGCATGGCATTCTGGGTAGGAAAACGTTGGGGGATCCACGCAAGCCATACCTCATTGGACTCCCGGGTGTCTAGTTTTCAGAAATGTTTGGGTTTGGTACTTTCCCAAGATGGCCGTCGAGCCCGGGGCCAAAATCTCAGGTGCCCCCCCAAAACCAGGTAGTTTTGCTATAGGTAATTTTGAAGTCTCCAGAGTACGATTTGGGCCATTTCCTGTTGCAGCCACTGTGCCTACCCACACAAGTGAGGTACCATTTTTATCGAGAGACCTGGGGAACACTGGGTGGGAGGAAATTTGTGGATCCACGCAGATTCCAGAACTTTCCACCACAGAAATGTGAGAAAAAAGTGAATTTTTCAGCAAAATGTGAGGTTTGCAGGGGATTCTGGGTAGAATAATGATGGGGGACCCACGCAAGCCATATCTCGCTGGACTCCCCCGGGTGTCTAGTTTCCAGAAATGTGTGGGTTAGGTAGGTTTCCCTAGATGGCTTCCGAGCCCAGGGCCAAAAACTCATGGGACCCCCATGCAAAACCAGGTTGGTTTGTGATAGGCAATTTTGATGTCGCCTCAATAGCTTTTGGGCCCTTGCCTGTCGCGGGTCCTTGACCCACCCACGCAAGTGAGGTACCATTTTTATCGGGAGATCTGGGGGAACGCTGGGTGGGAGGAAATTTGTGGATCCACGCAGATTCCAGAACTTTCCACCACAGAAATGTGAGAAAAAGTGCATTTTTCGGCAAAATTTGTGGTTTGCAGGGGATTCTGGGTAAGAAAACGTTGGGGGATCCACGCAAGTCATACCTCCCTGGAATCCCCGGGTGTCTAGTTTTCAGAAATGTGTGGGTTTGGTAGGTTTCTCTAGGTGGCCGCCGAGCCCCGGGCCAAAAGTCATGGGACTCCCTTGCAAAACCAGGTGGTTTTGTGATAGGCAATTTTGATGTCGCCTCAATACGTTTTGGGCCCTTGCCTGTCGCGGGTACTTGGGCCTCCCACCCGAGTGAGGCACCATTTTTATCGGGAGACCAGGGGGAACGCTGGCTGGTAGGAAATTTGTGTCAGCCCGGTGATGCCACAACTTTCCCACACACAAATGTGTGAAAAAGTGATTTTTTTCAGCTAAATTTGAGGTTTGCAGGGGATTCTGGGTAAGAAAACGTTGGGGGATCCACACAAGCCATACCTCCCTGGAATCCCCCGGGTGTCTAGTTTTCAGAAATGTGTGGGTTTTGTAGGTTTCCCTAGGTGGCCACCGACCCCGGGGCCAAAAACCCAGGTAACCCCCAGTACAAAACCAGGTTGGTTTGTGATAGGTAATTTTGATGTCGCCTCACTAGGTTTTGGGCCCTTGCCTGTCGCGGGTACTTGACCCACCCACACAAGTGAGGTACCATTTTTCTCGGAAGACTTTGGGGAATGCGGGGTGAGTGGAATTTTGTGGATCCACACAGATTCCAGAACTTTCCACCACAGAAATGTGAGGAAAATGTGTTTTTTTATACACATTTTGAGGTTTGCAAGGAATTCTGGGTAACAGAACCTGGTGAGAGCCAGTCAAGTCACCCCATCCTGGATTCTCCTGGGTGTCTAATTCTCAAAAATGTACAGGTTTGCTAGGTTTCCCTATGTGCCGGCTGCGCTAGGGCCCAAAATCCACAGGTAGGCATATTGCTAAAAACAAATCTGTTCCTAGTCGGCTTTCTGCTGCCCTGGGGGGATATCGGGGGTGGGGTTTCTCGATATGCCCCCAAGGGGGCAGAAACTCTGTGGCTATTTTTTTGGGGGTAGGGGCATTGGTATGCCCATTCTGAGCAGCCCCCACCCCCACACATAAAAAAGCCAGTGTAATCGTTGGCATCTAGTGGGCTTTTGCCCCCTGGGGGGAGCAGATTGGGGGCAGAAAGGCTGTCATTGTTGCGGGTGGGGGTGGGGGCATTGACATGCCTGTTTTGGGCAGCCCCCACCCTAATAAAAATTTGCCCCAACAAATCCCTGGTGTCTAGTGTGCTTTTTGCCCCCCCGGGGGGGCAGATTGAGGGCTTCTGCCCCATCTGCCCCCCAGGGGGGGCAGGAAGGCTGTAATTTTTGCGGGGAGGGGGTGGGGGCATGGACATGCCTATTTTGGGCAGCCCCCACCCTAATTCAAATTTGCCCCAAAAAACTCACTGGCGTCTAGTGGGCTTTTTGCCCCCACCCGGCGGGGCAGATGGGAGCTAATGCCCCCATCTGCCCCCCAGGGGGGGCAAAAAGCCCACTAGGTGCCAGGGAGTTTTTTGGGCAAATTTTAATTAGAGTGGGGGCTGACCAAAATGGGCATGCCAATGCCCCCACCCTAATTAAAATTTGCCCAAAAAATCCCTGGTGTCTAGTGGGCTTTTGGCCCTTGCGGGGCAGATTGGGGCTACTGCCCCATCTGCCCCCAGAGGGGCAGGAAGGCTGTTATTTTTGCGGGGGAGGGGGTGGGGCATGGGCATGCCCTTTGGGAGCCCCCACCTAATTCAAATTTGCTCCCAAAAACTCCCTGGTGTCTAGTGGGCTTTTGGCCCCGCGAGGGCAGATTGGGGGCTACTGCCCCATCTGCCCCCCAGAGGGGGCAGGAAGGCTGTTATTTTTGTGGGGGAGGGTTGGGTGCATGGGCATGCCCATTTTGGGAGCCCCCACCCTAATTCAAATTTGCCCCCAAAACTCCCTGGCATCTAGTGGGCTTTTGCCACCCCCGGCGGGGCAGATTGGGGGCTAATGCCCCCATCTGCCCCCAGGGGCAAAAGCCCACTAGACGCCAGGGAGTTTTGGGCAATTTTAATTAGGGTGGGGGCTGCCCAAAACGGGCATGCCAATGCCCCCACCCTAATTAAAATTTGCTCAAGAAAATCCCTGGCGTCTAGTGGGCTTTTGCCCCTCGGGGGCAGATTGGGGGCTACTGCCCCATCTGCCCCCAGGGGGCAGGAAGGCTGTAATTTTTGGAGGGAGGGGGTGGGGGCATGGGCATGCCCACTTTGGGCAGCCCCCACCCTAATACAAATTTGTCCAAAAAATCCCTGGCGACTAGGGGCTTTTGCCCCCTGGCGGGGCAGATTGGGGCTAATGCACCCAATCTGCCCCTAGGGGGCAAAGCCCACTAGATGCCAGGGAGTTTTGGGCAAATTTTAATTAGGTGGGGACTGCCCAAAACGGGCATGCCAATGCCCCCACCCTAATTAAAATTTGCCCCAAAAAATCGCTGGCGCCTAGTGGGCTTTTGCCCCCCGAGGGGGCAGATTGGGGGCTACTGCCCCATATGCGCCCCAGGGGGGCAGGAAGGCTGTTATTTTTGCGGGGGAGGGGGTGGGGGCATGGGCATGCCCGTTTGGGATCCCCCACCCTAATTCAAATTTGCCCCAAAAAAATCCCTGGCGTCTAGTGGGCTTTTGCCCCCTCAGTGGGGCAGATTGGGGGCTAATGCCCCCATATGCCCCCCAGGGGGGGCAGAAAGTCCACTAGACGCCAGGGAGTTTTTGGGGAAAATTTTAATTAGGGTGGGGGCTGCCCAAAATGGGCATGCCAATGCCCCCAATCTAATAAAAATTTGCCCATAAAATCCCTGGTGTCTACTGGGCTTTTTGCCCCCCCGGGGGGACAGATTTGGGGCTAATGCCCCCAGCTGCCCCCCAGGGGGGGCAGAAAGGCTGTCATTTTTGCGGGGGTGGGTGGGGGCATGGTCATGCCCATATTGGGCAGCCCCCACCACAAATTATAATTAAAAAAAATCCCTGGCTTATAGTGGGCTTTTTGCCCCGGGGGCAGATTGGGGCTACTGCCCAACTGCCCCCGGGGCAGAAAGGCTGTAAATTTTGTGGGGTGGGGGCATGGACATGCCCTTTATGGGCAGCCCCCACCCTAATAAATTAATAGGGCAAAGATAAATATCCCTGGGGTCTAGTGGGCTTTTTGCCCCCCCGGTGGGGCAGATTGGGGGCTATTGCCCCCATCTGCCCCCCAGGGGGGGCAAAAAGTCTAAATCACCCAAAAACAAATTGGGGGAGCAAAAGCCCTTGCCCAAGGGGCCGCTCCCCCTCCCTGGTGTCTAGTGGGTGGATCCCTGCTTGGGGATCGCCCTCCTGGGGTGATCCCCAAGCAGGGATCCACTGGGAGAGTACCATTGGAAAGGGAGATTCTCCCCTTTCCAATGATACCTCTCCCGTCTTTCTACGTGCCCGGGGGCTGAGATAGCCCCTGAGCACATAGAAAGTTAAACTGAAATGAGCCTAAAGGCTCATTTCAGTTTCGTTTTCTGTGCAATGAGGACAGCGCGACGTGCGCGCTGATCCTCATGGCACAGAAACCAGGGAGGGGCCTCGGGAGCTGGGGAAGCAATTCCCCAGCTGCCAAGGTCACAGGGGTGAAAGAGAAATCCCTCTGCTGTCTGCAGCAGAGGGATTTCGTGCCCCTGGCCTCATGACGGAATGGTTCCGTCATGAGCACAGGGGCACCGATGCTCATGACGGAACCATTCCGTCATGAACATCGAAGGGGTTAAATTTTGAATTATGAGCTTATGGGGCATATTTAGTAACACTTTGTGCTACCTTGTGCGAAGTGTTATTTTGGGATTTACTTTCCAACACAAATCCTGATATACATTGGAAAGTAACCTAAAATAATGCAAAGTAGGGCTATGTGCAAACTTTGCTCTTCTTTGCATCAGGGGGACATCCCACCCATGGATTTTGGCCCTGCTTTTTATCTACTAACATTGGTAGGAAAGGATTTGTGCAAAAAGCAATGTCTCCTCGAGGAAAGCATAACTTTGAAGAAAAGTTGTATTTTATCCTAACTTTTCCAACCTTGTATGCTTGCTCTACCTTACAGCACATTAACAGAGTGGAAAAAGTGTTAAACTTTGTTAAATCATAGTATTTTGTGCCAGAAGGTTACCCTTCCAGTACAAAATCTATTTTTGACATCACACACACGCACGCACACACGCACGCACACACACACCCTTGCACTATGGTGCAAGCATGTTTGTATTGGTACAAGCAAGCCTCAAGTGTGCCTGCCTGTGTTAGGAGTGAGCAACAGAACCATATCTTAGTTGAAATGGTGCTGATGCACTCTCTCCCTTTCACACAATGCAGCTCAAAAGTTTTGGTTACTGCCCTGCATTGCATACTAGGCTTGGGCAAAATTTTAATTATGCCAGAATAATCTGAGTAATTTCAGTAATTTTGCCTTTATTTTTTTTATGCGAAATTACTGAAAACTATGCAATAACACCTGTTAGCGTAATAAGGAATAATTTGACAACAATCCTACCACTGGTACTTTTGCAAGCGCGAGCATCCTGTTGTTTGTGTTCTGTTGCATTTAGCACTATTTACTTCGTGCATAATGTATCCTGGGATCTATTGTGGAGGCAAGGGTGCATTTTGCGCGAAGAAAATAGCGCTAAATGCTTGGTTATGCTCCGCACATAATTTAGCACAATCTTGTGTAATTTTGTTGTAATTGGACATAATTGCTCTACAGCAAATTAAGCGAGTTATGCATACCCCTAATGAAGACTGGATTTCATGTGACTCCAGCACCTTGTATCCCTCACTGTTTTATGTAACATTTCCTTTACATTGATCTACACACTTCTATGATTCATTGTCTCTGTATAATATATATAGTAGATATAGCGCTGTCCTGCTCTATCTCTCCCTCTCACGCAACGCAGAATATCAAATTTGGTTGCTGTGGTGCATTATGTGAAATACTATTGCCATTTTTAAACACAAAAATGCTCAGAAACTCACCAGTTAGGGTTATCTCTAGCAAATATGGCTTGTGCTCCTAAGTAACTATAACTCGTGCCCCCACCATGCACAATTTTGTCATCAATGATGTCAGTTCCGGTGTTGCAGTGATGTTATCAATGATGTGATAGAACATGTCATAAGTGATGTAATATGTGGGGTAATTATCAGTGCATGGAGAGGGTGTAAGTTATAGTTACTTCAGAGCACGAGTTATAATTACTAGAGATAACTAGAACTGGCAATTTCCAGTGCTTTTTTGAGTTTAAAATATTATGATGTCACTGAAATTTTCAGCCAAATACAACGTTACCTTAAACTTTGTTTTTCAGAGAATTTCTAAGGGTTATTTAACATAAAGTAATATTTTGTTACTGCTGCCAGGCCCTGCATTCAACCCCCAATCGGCAGCCAGTCCACTGCCGAGCATTGCCTTCGGCTGTGTGTGTGGGGTGGGCAAAATGGCCTGGTCTGTGGCACCCAACCCCCCTCAAACAGTCAACCACCCCCAATGCATGGGTTTCAGCTTGTGGCATCCAACCCCAAGGGCCAGCCACCAACACCCCACTGCAATGCACAGCCCCCATTTGTTTGACGCTTTTGTGATCTTGCAGGTGTTTTGCAGGAGCCAGTGATGCCCCATGCTCCTGTGGGACACCCGCAGCACACTGGCTCCTGCAGGACACCTGCAGGATCATGAAACTACCCCAAATATTTTATTTTATTTGGGTCAGAGGGGTTGAGGGTGCCTCTACCATGCCCACTTATACTTACTTTTTTTCATTTTCAGAACACAGGAACGGAGTCCTGTGTCATGAAATGGCAGCTGCAAAATTTCTCTTCATGTTGCAGCCAGCTAAACAGACTGGAAACTCCCTTGGTACTCATGGGAGGCTCTTGATCCCGCGAGATGGCTAAATTTTTAAATTTTTTAATGTGCCCGAAACTCTCATCAATCCAGTCGTCCAGATATGTAGATATTTTTTAACCTTAATTTTTCAAAAACTGCTTTACAGATTTACACCAATTCACAAAAGCACTCTTTCTGGACCAAGATCTACCTGCCTGCCAAATTTGGTGTCATTCCGTTCAGCTGTTTTTGCGGTATCGCATTCCAAATAAGTTTATGGAAAATGCATGGGGATTTCTTGTTTGGGGACCAACTCCTAAGGTAAGCCCCTCGTACATTTTTTCCCTGTAACAATGGCTGTGGACCTGTGCTGTTGGAAAAGGTATATTATGTTTTTCATAAGTGTAATACATATGTGTGCATTTTCAGACTTGTTTCGTGTACATACACACATATGAATGTGCACTGTGGAGCAAAACCTATAAATAGTGAGGCTCCTAGCACGAGGGTCCACCTCCGTCGGAAGACTTCTGCCATGAGACCGCCAGCACAGCATAAACATCTTAATATGCCAGGCAGGATGCCACAGGCTTGGTGACGTTGATTGGCCCGCTGCCGCGGCGGGTCGGCGGCAAGACCACAAAAGTCATAATCAGGCCCTTAGCAAAAAAGGACACTGTTTTGGAGCATTTCGTGAACATTCATGAAAAGTTATCAGCAAACCAAAACAGGCCTTTCCTATGGAAACGCAGACTTAAGTATAACTACTCCATGGCTAGTGCCACTGATTTAAATACATATATTACCTGGGTAGCTATAGTTAGGAACATAGGAAATTGATTTTTAGTTTGCTTATAACTTTGGCACAGTTCAATGAATCTTCACAAAACGTTCCCCCAAAAATTCTAATCTACCTCAGCTCCTTCCAGGAAAGTTTTGGGGTGATCCATCAAGCAGGGGCCAAGAAGAAAAAAAGTGGGTCCCAAAACACATTTTCCCTTTGCAATGTACCTTAGGGAAAATTACAAATGAAATGGCTGAAGGGAATTACCCAAAATTTGGCTGAAAGTTAGACCCAGAAAGTGCTCTGTTTGTGATTTGCTGTAAATTTGGGGAGCAGTTTTTGAGAAATTTAAGAATTTATGTATATATAGGAATCCAACAGATCTAAGGATAAGATCTGATTGGCTGCCTCCACATCAGTAAAGATGTGGCGGTAGCCATTTTGATACTCTGGAGCTCAGTCCTCTGTTCTGCAAAAAGAATGAATAAAAAAATGTAGGCAAGCAGGGTAGGGATACCCTGCCTCTAGGCCTAGGGCCAACAATATATATTTTTTTAAATTGGAACCAAAAATCCTCAGAGCTCCACAGATCCACAGTACAATAAAAAAAAAGGCAACCACCTTTTTAAGCCCCCAAGGGTGGGCCAAGGATTAAAGGGTCGCCGGTTTATTTATTTTGTTATTTTATGGGGATGGGACATGTATGGAGCTCCCTCTTCCCAAGCTGCTATTTTACCCAGGGATCTCATTCCCCGGGGCCAATGATTTGAGCCTCCTGGGGTTGGCCAGGGCCTAGGGGGGTGGTCACCGGTTTGTTTTTTTAAGTATATTTTTGGAGAGAGGGGTGTGTGTGAAGCCCTCCTCTCCGATCCTTCTTAAGGCCTCAAAGACCCCATCCCTGGGACAATGGCTATTTAAATGGGGAAGGGGACATGCGGTTCCCTTTTCAAGCCTATTGAAGACCCTGTGGACCCCATTCCCCAAGGTCAATTTATTTTGTTTGGGGTATGGGACTCCCTCCCTAAGGCAAAATATGTCCGTAGCTGCACTGAACGCAGATAGTGAATAGTAAGGGCTAGCCCACCTAATTGGGCTTGGGTCTCTGGAGGGAATGGGTTGTACTCACAGTCTACACACTGAGCACAGACTGTGCATAGTAGGGCTTTTGTTTCTGGAGGGAGTGGGCTCTTCTAGTCCTGACAATGCATAGTCGAGGCTTGCCCAGTATAAGAAAGTGGCTTTTTAGTTGGGGTAGTTGGGAGACCTCACCAAAAAATAATGTCACTATTCTATATCAGGTCAAATTAAGTTACCTTAATTTAAACCTTAGCTCGGTCCTGCGTAGACTAAATCTCCCACAAGCCACCAGCAAGGTCCTAGGCAAATCCATTTGGAAATGGTCCCCTAGGCTCTTCTTTGTTGTAGGCTTCTTGTAGCTTTTGTGTTCCTGGAGCTTAACAAGAGCCTATCCAACTAGCCTTTGGAGTCCACTCTTCTGTCCTGGGTTCAAAGTCCAGCACTTGTGGTTTCTCTCCATAGGTAAAACAGCAGGCTCAGCCCTTTCTCTGAGTTCCAGTCCTTGAGTTCAGAAGGCGCAGTTCTTTTTTCTGTTTCCAACAGGTCCAGCAGTATTATGTAGAAGGTATCCAGGGGTGCCTTTTTATTCATGGCACTAGCTTGTGGTTGAGGGTGACTCCCTAACACATATGAGAAGAGTTCTAAAAAGCAACCTTACCCACTTTGAAATAATTTCCTGGGGGGTTAGCTGAAAAAACATTCCCACAGTGCACTGCTCTGCCAAAATCCAACATGGCAGAATCTTTTTTCTCATGGCCAGAGCTCTGGGAACACCCCTGAGGTGTCTCAAGGGGAATGAGGAACTCCCCCTGCAACACCAATTCTGGGACAGGTTTCTCCCCCACTGGAATTGTTGCCACTCTGGCTACTTAGACAATGGCAGAGGCAGGACTAGATTTTAATTAAATCTGTCTGTGACAGTGGCTGTCCCTTTGAGGCTGGTATATTTGGTGGGCTCACCCCCCAGGCCATCCCGGCAGGAGGAGGTCACACCTCCTCCCAGCAAAGGCCCTTTGTTCCCTTTCCTGAGAGAAATTTACACCTCCCAGTAGACTGCCAGGTGACAATGGGTGATTATTCCTTAAAGGGCTGCTAGAGGTTTAAGGCAGGTAAATCCCAACTTTCTAAACGTGGCATTTTCAAAAATAGTAATTTAAGGTTATTGAATCATGGGTCTGGATATTCCCAAGCATAAGTTATACGTTATAACTCAAGAAGCTATAACTTACTCCCCCACTATTTACAGTGTTGTCATCAATGATGTCATGTCAGAGGTCATCAGTGATGTTATTAATGATGTGATAGAACATGCCATGAGTTATTTAATATGTGAGGTCATAAGCAGTGCCTGGAAATGGTGGTAGTTACAGTCCTTGAGTTGATAATAACTGGGAAATTTGAGTGTTTTTGGTGTTTAAAATGTAACAATTTAACTGACATTTTCCTCGAACTATAATGTCACTTTAATCTTTGTATTTTCAATGAATTCCTTGAGTTTTTTTAAATGTAAAGCAACATTTTATTTCCATACATAGGTAGGCCTACATCGTGCCACACACGGACGATGTGGGGGTGGCTGCAGGGCCTGACACAGGCCAAGCCATGAGCCCAACACCCTGTGGGAGTCCAATCCTGCACAATGCATAAAACCCCCACCCGCAGGTGGACAACTCCCCCATTGCTACCAACTCCACATAGTTACACTGCCACCCAGGAGGACACCCACCTAACTTTTTGGGGATTTTTTTTGTCCCACAGTAATCTTGCAGTAATTTTACAGTAATTTTGTGGTACTCCAGCGAAGTTCTGTGAGCGTACCACGAGGCTGCAAGAAAGCAAATCTTCTTTTCTCACTTTCACCCCCTACCCTACCTACTTATATGTTATTTGCTTTTATTTTCAGGACATGGGGACTAAGACCCCAAGTCAAAAAATGGACAAACACCTGGTGCTAAAAATCAATGTGACGGCATGACCAAATGCATTCCGCCGCTTGCGAAACTCCATGTAGCGCAGCAGAGTTTTTGGGTCACTTTGCAGAGTTCTGCACAGCGGAAATCCACAAACTCCATGCATGCCTAGTTACGGCCAGCCAATCACATCCCTCAGTTCGGTGGGACCAGTCTCAGTCCCACAGATCCAACTAATCAGCATGCTTCATTTGCCATTTTGTACCTCAGTACTTGCTTGGTACTAGCTGGGTAGTACCACAAGCCTGTGGCGCCTGAGATTTTTCTTTCAAAATTTGACACCTGGGGGGTTCCCTCTGAGATCCCCCACAGGGACCTGGGGTCAAGTGAACTATACCCTGCCCCCTTAGATGTTTATTAGTTTTTATTTTCTGGACATGTGGACCCAGTCCCCTAGTCCTAAAATGCCGGCTGCAACATTGTACTTCATGTTGTGGCTAGCCAATCACAGCCATCAGTTCCACAGAACCAGTCTCGGTCCCACTGATCCAGCCAATAAATATATTTCATTTGCAAATTAGTACCTTGGTGTTCCCTCAGTACATCCTCTCTAGTACTGCGTCGCTAGATATCTATAAAGTTTGGAGTTAAACTTCTCTAAAACAGCTGAATGGATTTACACCAAATCTCAAAAAGAACTCTTTCTGGGTAAAGATCTAGCTTTCTATCAAATTTGGTGTAATTCCGTTTAGCTGATTTGGCTGCAGCGCTGTCTAAATTTTCTATGAGAAATTGCATAGGGAAAATATGTCCTGGGATCACCGCATTTTCTTGGCCCCTCTCGGGTCACCCAGAAACTTTCTAGGAATTTGCTGCTGTGATTGCATTTTTGTGTGAGAAAGGCTTCATGAAGAGTCATCAAAGGGTGCCAAAGTTATTAGCAAACCAAAAATGTATTTTATTTTGGACACATGGTTCTAACTGTAAGTTTTATATATGTATATGAAAAAAACAAAGTTTAAAGTAACATTAAAATTAGGTTTGATAAAAACATCTGTTTTTGTTTAGGAATTCACTGAAAAAACCAGGGGCTCTATGTGGCTGTTCAGGTATTCTGGTTGTGTGTTGTGTAGGGCTTTGTATGTGTGCATGTGAAGTATGAATTGGCTGCCCTTGTGAATGGGAGCCAGTTAAGCTTGTTGAGGTGTGGTATGATGTGAGTGTGGTGTGGGAGGTTGAGTATGTGTCTTGCAGCAGTGTTCTGGGTGGCCTGGAGTCTGTGTAGGAGGTATTTGGAGATTCTGGCATCAATAGTGTTGCCATAGTCCAGCCTGCTGGTGATGAGTGCTTGTGTGATGGTCCGCCTGTTTTTCTGAGGCAACCATTTGAAGATCTTTGGTAGCATGCATAGGATGTGGAAGCAGGAGATGCACACTGCATTTACTTGAGCTGTCATGTTGAACTTGTCATCTAGGATGATCCGCAGATTTCTTGCATGGTCTGTAGGTGTAGATGCTGGTCCTAGCTCCGAGGTCTACCATGAGAAGTCCTGTGTGGAGGTGGTGTTGCCAAAGACCAGTACTTCCAGTTTGTCGGAGTTGAGCTACATGCAGCTGATTCACATCCAGTCTGCTACCATGGTCATGCAGTTGGTGAAGTTGGCCCTGGTGGTGGTTGTCTTGTTCATCAGGGAGAGGATGAGTTGGGTGTCATTGGCATAGGAGATGACAGTGATGTCTTGTGCTCAGATGGTGTTGACAAGTGGTGTCATGTATATGTTGAAACGGATGGGACTGAGAGATGATTATTGTGGGACTCTGCATAGCAATCTCTTGATCTCTGATGTGTAGGGTGGCAGCCTGAGTCTTTGGGTTCTTTCCGTGAGGAAGGAACAGATCCATTTGAGAGCAGATACTTGTAAGCCAATCTCATGGAGTCTTCTGATGAGGGAGTTATGGGAGACAGTGTCAAAGGCCGCGGAGAGTTCGAGAAGGATCACGGCCGGTGCTGTGGTTCCTTATTGAGTGTTGTCTGGAAGATAAGTTGTGAGTTGCTTGTTGATGGCTTTCTCAATCACTTTGGCTGGATAGGGGAGCTGGGAGGTGGGTCAGAAGTTACTCAGTTGATTTGTGTCGGCTGTGGTCTTCTTGAGCATTGATTTCTGCCAGTTTCCATTCTTCCGGAAAAGTTGCGGATGTGATGGAGGTGTTTATGATGTGTGTCAGGGTGGTGCTGATTGGTGATGTTCCCAGGTTGTAGATGTAGTGGGGGCATGGCTCCCTGAGTGTATGTTCCACATGATTGCTGCTGTGTCGTTTCTATTGAGGGTTGTCCATTCGGTCAGGTGCCTGCCTTGATTGGTAGTGGGTAGGTTAGCAATGAGTTCTCTGGGGTTGGTTTGGTGTGCAAAGTTGCTGTAGATGTTTGTGATTTTGCTGTGGAAGAAGTTGGATAGATTGTCATAGAGTTGTTGAGAGGCAGCTATATTGCTGACAGTGACTAAGGACGAGGTGAAATCCTTAATGGTCGAGAAAATATTCTTGCAGCTGTTGGAGCTTCCTCCGATTCGCTCCACCAGTGCTTTTTTCTTGGTGTTTCTCATTTACTGGTGAAAGCATCTGAGTGCAGCCTTGTAGGTAGTTCTGACTGCAGTGTCGTGGCTGGCTCTCTATTTCCTTTCTAGCTGTTTACAGTGTCATTTGTTGTCTCGGAGGTCTTCAGTGTACCAGCTAGCCTGCTTGCTCGATCTACTATGCTTGTTGGGTTTGATGGGTGCGAGGGAGTCCACGTAGTTCTTGATCCAGTTATTGAACTTGTTGATATATTCGAAGTTGTCTGTGGGGCTAGGTTGATCTGAGGGTACTGAGCCAGTCTGCTTCTGGGATTTTGCCCAGCTGAGCCTTGGAATGCCCCATGCTCCTGTGGGACACCCGCAGCACACTGGCTCCTGCAGGACACCTGCAGGATCATGAAACTACCCCAAATATTTTATTTTATTTGGGTCAGAGGGGTTGAGGGTGCCTCTACCATGCCCACTTATACTTACTTTTTTTCATTTTCAGAACACAGGAATGGAGTCCTGTGTCATGAAATGGCAGCTGCAACATTTCTCTTCATGTTGCAGCAAGCTAAACAGACTGGAAACTCCCTTGGTACTCATGGAATGCTGAACATGGTAGGGGTGTTGACTTGAGGTGTGTTGATTTGGAAGTCGATGACGGAATGGTCGGTCCATGTGAGTGGTGTGGTGGAGTTGTATTTGATGCTATCGCTTGTGGTGAAGATGGGGTCCAGTTTGTGTCCTGTGGTATGCTTTGGTTGATTATTAATATGAACTAGGTTATCCTTGAAGTGTATGGTATAGGGTCGATGTTGCACATAGCACATGCTTGCTACACCTAAGGGAATTGTATCTGTGATAGCATTAATGATGCCTTATATTGGGAAACAGCCTTTACCATGCAGGCATTGCCATGCATCAATTACCATGCAATGCCCTTCCCACACATGTTTTTACCATGCATATGCCTTTACCACACATGCCTTTACAAGAAAATGGTAGGTATATATAAGGTAAGTGTATTTATACATACATATATATTGTAATTGTATTTGTAACTGTATTTATATAGCGCTTACAACCCCTGGACATTGAAGCGCTTTTAGGCAAGATGCACACTACTCTAAAATGTAGAGGATTATTGGTGGATTAGTATAGGGAAATATGTTGTCAATCTGTGCAGGTGACATGTGAGTCTGCTAGTTTGATTGAATTGGATAAAGGAGGGCTAGAGGAAGGGTGAATCTAGATAGTGTTATGTGGGAGATCATATTAGGTAGAGGAGGTTTGGGATGAGTCAAAGGAGGGATAGAGGAGTGACGAGTCTAGAAAAGGTTATTAAGGAGCTCATAGTGAAACGCCCCCCTTCACCTCCGCATCGCACCCTTGCTGACCACTTCAGGAAGGGACAAAAGACCTGGCTCTTCGTCTGATACCTGCAGCACAGTGCCTGGATACCCTCTAGGGTGATAAGCCATGCTATGCAATTACTACTTGATTGATTGATTGATAGTGGTAAATTGAGGAATGGGATGAGTCAAGGACGGCTAGAGAAGGGAAGAGTCTAGAAAGGGTTATATTGGAGATCATAGTAGTAGACTGAGGTTTGGGCTGAGTCAAGGAGAGATAGAGGAGGTCAGTATCAAGAAAGGATCTTAGGGAGATCATGGTAGTAAGAATGAGGTTTGGGATGAGTCAGAGAGTGGAGGTAGAGAATATATTGAGAGAAGTATAGGTAAGACAGAGTAGTGCATTGCAGGGAGTCTTTCTTTATTTCTACAGTAGGAGTAAAGTTGTAAAAAATATAGGTACATAATTACATAGAAAGTGTATACATGTATTAAGGAAAATAATAAAGAGATGGAACATCGTATTGCATAAAGTTCCATATGTGCAAGTATGGAGAACTAGGTAGAAATTCAGGCTTTAGGTGTTGCTGTACATAAAAGGTAATTTATTTGTGATATATATATATATATATATATATATATATATATATATATATCCAATTACAACTCTAACGTGCAGTCATGCACACACAGAGATACGGACAACTTAGTAAGCTTGGTGCCCAGTGAAGCGCTTTATTCTCAGTTCGGTGCAAAGTCAAACAGACGCGTTTCGGCCAACACAGTGGCCTTGGTCACATGTCTGCGTTACGTGCTCATCTAACATTTATTGGTTGCAGATTGATCACATGACAACTAGGCATCCGCACTATGGAAATAGACAACATACTATGATAATAGTATAACTTGCTTGTTTCGAGGGATCAACTTAGAGATGGCAGGTTGATATTATATGATCCACGGTAGCTATATAACATTTATCAACAAAGGTATGATGTAATGATAATCTACCAATTGATAGCAAATATGAAACAATATAAATTTACAATGCGCAAATGCAATTTTATCATATGCTAAAATAGTAGATAAAAGCAGCACCATCTGGAACATTTAAAAATGCCATAATTTTTTTCTTCAATTTTGTACGTATTCCCTTTGTTATCTCTCAATACTAAAATCATGAACTAGACCTGTGCAAATACTGCAATGTAAACATAGATGTTGTCATAATCAGGTATCATTTTGGTTACGAACGAATGTCCATAATAAAGTGCAGTGCCTATGTGCAGAATTCAGTGCAAAACAGTGCTGAAAAGTGTCAAAAGTGCAATATTAAAAACAACATACGAAATGGCATTTGATACCCAGAAAGAAACTATTGATACTTAGTGCAATTAAAAATTATGTTGCAAGACTCGTTTGTACAGAAAGCAAGGGAGCCCCTTGTTAAAAAGTACATAGGTGTTGATGCCACTAGCTAAGAAAACTTTCTGACTTCATGTACTGCATCCTAATATTGTAACTAGTAGAGAGGCATCGAAATTCTATGCGAAACGCCATTGTTAAGTGTATGTAAGTGCAGCCTATTGGCAGTAGTAACTACAGGTAGTTATACAGGTCATCTCCAAGATTCAGACCCTGAGGGTGTTTGGTATCGAGCTCAACTATATATTTAGATTCGAGTTGCCTCAGTTTTTTCTCTCTATTCCCCCCTCTTTTGTTGGTAGGTACAGTGTCGATCACAAAATACTGGAAACTATTAAGATTGTTATTGTGTTCCAGTTTGAAGTGTCGTGCCACTGGATATACTGGGTCTGAGTTAACAATTGCACGTAGATGCTGTAATATACGTACATGAACCTGTAGTTTTGTGCTGCCTACATAACGTAACCCACACCCGCATTGTAAAACATAGACAGCGTAATCTGTTCTACATGTATAATGCCCTTTTAGTTTTATGGGTTTGTCAATGAAGGCCGTGTGATAAGAGGTGGTGTTTACTCCAAATTTACAAGCACGGCAAGTGCTGCATTTGAAAAAGCCTTTTTTCGGTGATAGCCAGCTAGTTTTGATGTCACATTCGGGGCTAGTTTTCACCAAGTCTTTATGCATGGAGTAAGCTTTCCTAAATGTCAGGTTAGGTTTGTCAGGCAATATTTGTTTCAGTGTAGTGTCTGTAAGGACAATCGGCCACTGTGCATTGATAATGGAATCAATGGCGTTGGCCTGCTTCCTATAGGTGGTGATAAGCCTACACTGTTCAGGTTCAGAGTTATTGGCTGGAACTATCTTGGATACAGAATCGTCCAGAACCTCTACTGTAGAGGTTTCTCTGTTATTGCCTTTCAATATGGTCTGCCTGTCTTTCATATTGGCCTTCCTAATCGCTAAGTCCAAACTTTTAGGTTTTTACCCCCTTTCCAAGAACCGTAGCTTGGCAGCTTGTTGATGGTAAATTAAATCCTTATTGGAACTACAGGCCCTACGAATACGTAAGAACTCCCCAAACGGTAGGCTAGTGATGGTATGCTGCGGGTGGAAACTGGTTGAGTGTAATAAGGTGTTTCCAGCTGTAAGTTTCCTATATAGGCATGTTTCAATTTTATCTTCTTTAATGTATACAGTTATATCCAAGAAGTTGGCAGTGGTTTTGTCTATATGAGCTGTAAAATTTAAATTCATATCATTGATATTGATGTTCTCTACAAATGATTTAGCCTGGTTCTCAGTTCCACGACAGATTATAAAAACATCGTCTATATACCGCCACCATTTGATAACATGGTTGGTCCAGTTCTCGCTATGATGTACCTGTAGGACATGCTCCTCCCACCAGCCAACGTGAAGACAAGCGTAGCTGGGGGAGAAGCATGCCCCCATAGCTACACCTTGCATTTTCTGGAAGACACTGCCATCAAAAGTGAAAACATTGTTGGAAAGACACCATCTAATAATTTTAAGCAGCATGCAGTTGTGGTTATACATAGAGATAGGTCTTTTTTTCAGATAATAATCAACTGCCTTTAAGCCATCTTCATGCCTAATGCTGTTATACAGGGCAGTGATGTCTAAAGTAAGCAGCAAATATTCATCGGACCACGTTTGTGTACTCAATTTAAACAATAAGTCATTGGTGTCACGTATATAGGTAGAGAGATTGATGACATGCTCTTGCAAATATTAGTCAATATATCTAGAGGTACATTCAAAGATACTGTTCTTAGCGGAGATAATAGGTCTCCCTGGAATCAGTCTCACCCCTTTATGGACCTTAGGGATGAAATAGATCGTAGGCAAGATCGGGTACTCGTTATGTAGAAAGTTGAATTCGTCTTTTGATATCATGCCATCTTTTCTCCATGTATTCAATTCATCCTTGTAATTCTTACTTATCTTTTTCACCTCTGAAGTACTGATTTTCTTATAACATTGTTCGTTGTTAAGGTGCCGATATGCCTCCACCTTGTATTCTTCTTTACCCCACAGAACAATATTACCTCCTTTGTCCGACTTGTTAATAATTACTACCGAGTTGTTTTTTAATTTATTCATAAGTTGGAAATATTGCGTAGTATGATAATCGGTGGATTTTGTGTACTTTTGGGATTTGCGGTACAGCTTTTTTAATTCAACAGTCACTCTGTCGTGAAAGATATCTACTGCGTCGCGGGGCATGACAGGCACAAATGTTGATGGAGCTTTGAAGGGGCTATGACCTGGTGCTGAAGTATTAACTCCTTCGAAGTCGGCTACATTTTGCGTGCTGTTATTTGCATGATTGCTCTCGATTGTGTCTTCACGTAGCGCAAGTAAAGTTCTCATTAGGGGAATTTCGCCGGCAGTTAATCCAGACTGAAGGAATCGTGGTTCTTTGACTTTTGTAGAGTGATTTTTGATGGTAAAGTACTTCTTCAATTTAAGTTTATGAATGAATTTATAAACATCGATGCAGGTTTCACAATAATTAAAATGACTCTCTGGGCAATAACTTAAACCCAACGCAAGCAGTTGTTAAGTTCAATGTTGGTTAAATTGATTATTGTTTTGTCCACCGAAGCTAACGCTGTTGCCAGTGTTTCTTCTGTTGCCCCCTTCCTTTTGAGCCTGAGGCATTTGCGCCTTTCGCGCCTTCGGATGTTTCTTTTTTGTTGTTTTGAGGCATGTTTGTGTTCCGCGGTCGTAAGGTCTGTTTGCGCTGTTCCCTGATAAAATCCATCTCCTCCGTTAAGGTCGGGTGTTCCATTTCAGATCTCGAATTGAGTGCGTATTCCCCACTGCACTCTGATTCAGTATCACTGGGTACTGCACTCACATCGGAAGTAGAGACGTACGTATCATTGTTAACATTAGTTGTTGTTTGTTGTTGTCTTAATACTTGATTGTTGTTTTTTTGTTTTTTCAAAGAATCGTATTTGCGTGCAAATGTGAACACTTGCCCCTGCTCGTAATAATTTTTATCGCGCACAAATTTGTACGCCTTTCTGTTCTTAATTACATCCTCTTGTTTTTTTAGGCGTTCATTCATTTCTTTAATGCCTTTTTCAATGGACTCCTTGTTGCTGGGATTGGTCAATTTGTCAAGGTCGCTGTGAATACGAGCAATCTCTTTGATATTGGTTTCTCGGTCAATTTTGGCATATTTGATAAGCTTGCAATGTTCAACACTCCGTCCATCATCCCCTTTGGTTTTATATTTGATAAGCAAACAGACTAACCGCATTGATGCATCTAAGTTACTTTCTGCCCATTCTATTAATAAGAGCGGATTTGGGCTCTCGAAACTAGGAGCTAACATGATTCGGAGACCTCTTGGGACTCTACCTGCTTCGTGGTACTTTTCAAGGGATTTCACCTCCCACCATTTGGTGAGTTCGCTTCTGCTGTTTTTCTCGAGTAGTTTAAGCAAACTTTTTATATCCGTGTTGTGCTCCGAGTCATTTTTATTCGTGTCGCTGTTATCTCTTAATTTGGGTAAGTTCGTAAATAATTCTTCTTCTGCCATTTTTCTCTCACGTAACGCATCATTAGACATTGCACCAGGGTTATAACTGTTTGTCAGGTGCTCGTTGAGGTAAAGTTCATATCGAATTCTCAACAGGCAACGATTAAGCACCTCCCCACCTGCATACGATGACCTTCCCAACTTTCCGACTTACTGTGCGTGTCTCTCAGCGTCCCCACGAGTCCTCCGACACGCGGAAATAACCTTCAAACACTGCAATGCGGTAAACGTGACGGGCTGTCGAGCAGGGGACTGATCCTTGAAAGCTTAGTTAGAGCAGCAATCCTTCGTGGCTTGCGTGATGATCAGCCGTCTTTGCGGAGAGGGGTCAGTAGTGGGAAATCAAGCCAATCTCCCAGGTAATATCCAATTACAACTCCAACGTGCAGTCATGCACACACAGAGATACGGACAACTTAGTAAGCTTGGTGCCCAGTGAAGCGCTTTATTCTCAGTTCGGTGCAAAGTCAAACAGACGCGTTTCGGCCAACGCAGTGGCCTTGGCCACATGTCTGCGTTACGTGCTCATCTAACATTTATTGGTTGCCGATTGATCACATGACAACTAGGCATCCGCACTATGGAAATAGACAACATACTATGATAATAGTATAACTTGCTTGTTTCGAGGGATCAACTTAGAGATGGCAGGTTGATATTATATGATCCATGGTAGCTATATAACATTTATCAACAAAGGTATGATGTAATGATAATCTACAAATTGATAGCAAATATGAAACAATATAAATTTACAATGCGCAAATACAATTTTATCATATGCTAAAATAGTAGATAAAAGCAGCACCATCTGGAACATTTAAAAATGCCATAACATTTTTTTTCTCAATTTTGTACGTATTCCCTTTGTTATCTCTCAATACTAAAATCATGAACTGATGGGGTCCAGTTTGTGTCCTGTGGTATGCTTTGGTTAATTGTTAATATGAACTAGGTTATCCTTGAAGTGTATGGTATAGGGTCATTGTTGCACATAGCACATGCTTGCAACACCTAAGGGAGTTGTATCTGTGATGGCATTAATGATGCTTTATATTGGGAAACAGCCTTTAACATGCAGGCATTGCCACACATCAATTACCATGCAATGCCCTTCCCACACATGTTTTTACCTTGCATATGCCTTTACCACACATGCCTTTACAAGGAAATGGTAGGTATATATAAGGTAAGTGTATTTATACATACATATATATTGTAATTGTATTTGTAACTGTATTTATATAGCGCTTACAACCCCTGGGCATTGAAGCGCTTTTAGGCAAGATGCACACTACTCTAAAATGTAGAGGATTATTGGTGGATTAGTATAGGGAAATATGTTGTCAATCTGAGCAGTGGACATGTGAGTCTGCTAGTTTGATTGAATTGGATAAAGGAGGGCTAGAGGAGGAGTGAGTCTAGATAGTGTTATGTGGGAGATCATATTAGGTAGATGAGGTTTGGGATGAGTCAAAGGAGGGATAGAGGAGTGACAAGTCTAGAAAAGGTTATTAAGGAGCTCATAGTGAAACGCCCCCCTTCACCTCCGCATCGCACCCTTGCTGACCACTTCAGGAAGGGACAAAAGACCTGGCTCTTCGTCTGATACCTGCAGCACAGTGCCTGGATACCCTCTAGGGTGATAAGCCACGCTATGCAATTACTACTTGATTGATAGTGGTAAATTGAGGAATGGGATGAGTCAAAGGAGGGATACAGGAGAGAAGAGTCTAGGAATTGTTATTTTGGAGATGATAGTAGTAAAATGAAGTTTGGGGTGGGTCAAGGAGGGCTAGAGAAGGGAAGAGTCTAGAAAGGGTTATATTGGAGATCATAGTAGTAGACTGAGTTTTGGGCTGAGTCAACTAGAGATAGAGGAGGTCAGTGTCAAGAAAGGATCTTAGGGAGATCATGGTAGTAGAATGATGTTTGGGATGAGTCAGAGAGTGGAGGTAGAGAATATATTGAGAGAAGTATAGGTAAGACATAGAGTAGTGCATTGCAGGGAGTCTTTCTTTATTTCTACAGTAGGAGTAAAGTTGTAAAAAATATAGGTACATAATTACATAGAAAGGGTATACATGCATTATGGAAAATAATAAAGAGATGGAAAATTGTATTGCATAAAGTTCCATATGTGGAAGTATGGAGAACTAGGTAGAAATTCAGGCTTTCAGGTGTTGCTGTACATAAAAGGTAATTTATTTGTGATATATATATATATATATATATATATATATATATATATATATATATATATAACTTAAATATATATATTTATATTTTTAGATTTATTTATATATATATTTAAGTTTATTTTATGTTTCTCGCAATATTTCAATACTGGAACACTTATAGATACAATTGCTAAGATCATATTAACATACTGTGGTAGATAAATAGATAAACAGAGATCCAAAAGCATCTAATCTAATAACGTTTATGAACGCTATGCAGTAACTCATATGCATGTTAAGCATAAATTAATGTATTAATACATATATATTTATATATATATATATATATATATATATTCACTGAAAAAACCATAGGTTTTAGGGACAGTTTTAGTTACTTGGACATTGCACTCGTACAAAACCCGTGAAATTCCCCCGTTATAGTTAGTTCAGCTAACTATAACTCGCGCCCGCAATGCACTGCTGATGACGTCACATATTACATCACTCATGACATGGTCAGTGACATCACTGATGACATCACTGATGACATCTCAAATGACATCACTGATGACATCATCCAGTGACTGTGTGTTTCTGTAAAGTTTAAATATTTTTAATATATATAGGAAAAGACGTATTGAAGAATGAGTGGGTGTGTAAGTGTCTGTATGGATGATTTAGTAGGTGCGTGACTGACTCTATAAGTGAGTGATTTAACGTATCTTACTGAATGCATGGGTTAGTGACTAAACTGGGTGAATGTCTGTATCCGTCTGTCTGTTGCTGTGTAAGTGGCTGCATGTGTTTGTGAATAGCTAAATGAGTGTCTATATGAGTTATTGAATGCTTGTCTGAGTATCTGTATGGGTGCCTGAGTGTTTGTGTGGGAGGGTGTGTACAACTCTGTGCATAGATGTGTGAGTGGGTGATTCACTGGGTGGATGGTTTCAAGAGTGCATCTGTGATAGACTGTATGGGTGGGTAAGTGTGTGTAAGAGTGTGTTAGTGAGTGAATGTATGTCCCAGTGGTACATGTGTGAGTAACTACATATGTGAAAGGCAGTATATATGTGTGTTGGAGTATATAAATAGCTATAAGCAAGAGTGAGTGATTGTGATAGTGGCTGTATGGATGAGTGTGTGCTTGTATCTGTGATTTATAAGAGCGTAACAATGTGCTACTATTTGTATGAGTAAGTGAGCTGGTGTGTGTATAACTGTATAGGTGAGTAAATGGCAGTGTGTTTAATTATTTGCATGACTGACTAGGTGTGTGAGTATCTCTATGGATGAGTGGCGTTGTTTGAGTGTCTATATAGGAGTAAGAGTGCATATGATAGTCCTGTACTGAGTGACCGTAAGTATGAGTGACTGTACGGGTGAGTGAGTGGATGTGTGTGTGTAGACCTAAGAATCAGTGAGTGGGTATGTAGTTATTGGTGTTGGAGTGTCTATGGTTTTGCGAATGGCAGTCTGTAATTTAGAGTGGGTGTATCAAAGGTTATATTAGGGTGTGAGGAGGTGCATCAGATTATCACGTGGATGATGTCATCAGTGATGTCATTTGAGATGTCATCAGTGATGTCATCAGTGATGTCACTGACCATGTCATGAGTGATGTAATATGTGACGTCATCAGCAGTGCATTGCGAGGGCGCGAGTTATAGTTAGCTGAACTAACTATAACGGGGAATTTCACGGGTTTTGTACGAGTGCAATGTCCAAGTAACTAAAACTGTCCCTAAAACCTATGGTTTTTTCAGTGAATTTCAAAGGTTTTTAAATGCTAATTTGTAACTATAACGTGTCTGAAACCTATGGTTTTTTCAGTGAATTTCAAAGGTTTTTTAAATGCTAATTTGTAACTATAACGTGTCTGAAACCTATGGTTTTTTCAGTGAATTTCAAAGGTTTTTTAATGCTAATTTCTAACTATAACGTGCCTGAAACCTACGGTTTTTTCAGTGAATTTCAAAGGTTTTGTAAATGACAATTTTTAAATGTATTAATTGTTATATTAATTTTTTTCATACTGATTTACTACATTTTTAGAAACAATTTTTTTTACATATTTTATTTTTTAAATTACATTGTAATTACATTATACATTACATTACAAAAAATACTTTCTCAGAATGAATTACTTTAGTTTAAATACTTTGCAGATAGGCAATAGTCCTTTAAGTACAATAGTTACAGTTGTTGCAATGGGCAACACATTTTCAAACACAATGCAACATTCAGCTCAATGTGAATTTCTAGTTAAATGCAATTAGTTACTTTATGGATTACTTTTGTAACCACAGGACTGGATCCTAGATTCAGTCCTGGTACATCTCCTGTAAACAGTTGAGTAAAAGCGTTTTGGTTACAGTCGTGATTTTTAAGGAATATTATTGTATTTTAAAAGTTGACACTTAGAAACTTTTTCTCATAGAATCACCAATGTTATCCTATGGAAGGAAATTCACTTAGCAGGTAAAAACTGTTATCGTTACTTTTTCTTACTCAGTGTTGGATCCTGGATCCAGCACTGGTGCATCTCCTGTAAACAGTTGAAAAAATGCGTTTAAGTCATACAGGCGATTTTTAAGGAATATTTGTAGTTTGTGAAAATCAACACTTTGAAACTTTTTGCTGAAAACCAGTCAATCTTAGCCTATGAAGGAAATTCAAGTTACCGGTAAGTACGGTTAAAATTACTTTTGAGGATCAGTACTGGGCTGAAAGATGCAGCACTGAGGTCTCTCCTGATAACAGGTGAGTAAATCGGAATTCGTATTTCGGCTGATTTTAGAGGAATATTTTAAAGTTCCAAAACTCCACACTTAGAAGAATTTCCAAGTGAAACCAGTCAATGTTAGCCTATGGAAGGAAATTCAAGTTACTGGTAAGTACGGTTAAAATTACTTTTCAGGACCAGTACTGGGCTGAAAGATACAGCACTGAGGTCTCTCCTTATAACAGGTGAGTAAATCGGAATTCGTATTTCGGCTGATTTTACAGGAATATTTGTATGTTTCAAAACCAACACTTAGAAACTTTTTCAGCAAAAAGCAGGCAATGATATCCTATGGAAGGAAATTCAAGTTACTGGTAAGTACGGTTAAAATTACTTTTGAGGATCAGTACTGGGCTGAAAGATGCAGCACTGAGGTCTCTCCTGATAACAGGTGAGTAAATCGGAATTCGTATTTCGGCTGATTTTAGAGGAATATTTTAAAGTTCCAAAACTCCACACTTAGAAGAATTTCCAAGTGAAACCAGTCAATGTTAGCCTATGAAGGAAATTCAAGTTACCGGTAAGTACGGCTAAAATTACTTTTCAGGACCAGTACTGGGCTGAAAGATGCAGCACTGAGGTCTCTCCTGATAACAGGTGAGTAAATCGGAATTCGTATTTCGGCTGATTTTAGAGGAATATTTTAAAGTTCCAAAACTCCACACTTAGAAGAATTTCCAAGTGAAACCAGTCAATGTTAGCCTATGGAAGGAAATTCAAGTTACTGGTAATTATGGTTAGAATTACTTTTCAGGACCAGTACTGGGCTGAAAGATACAGCACTGAGGTCTCTCCTGATAACAGGTGAGTAAATCGGAATTCGTATTTCGGCTGATTTTAGAGGAATATTTGCACAATGGTGAAGGGAGGGGCGGGGCCTGAGGTTACATCTGTGCAAACGCGCCCCGTGGCGCGTTTTAAGTTGGGGATTAAGTCCCCTTGAATCCTGAGGGTCCCTAGGGGCCAACTAGCCCACCAGGAACCTCCAATATGCGCCAGGGGCTGCGTTGCAGAGACGTGTAGAGAGGCCACACCCCTTTACACCTCTCTGCAACGCAGCTCTGTGGCGCTTTCTGGATGTACCTGTTGGGCTAGTTGGCCCCCAGGGACCCTCAGGATTGAAGGGGATTTAATTCCCCATCTTAAAACGCGCCACGGGGCCTGTTTGCACACATGTCACCTGAAGCCCCGCCCCCTCCCTTCACCACTGTGCAAACGTGCTCGATCTACCTGAACCGTGTCACATGCGCAGTATCGTTTTGCGTGTTTCATGCTACAAAATGCCGTTGTGTGAGTGCCCAGGTCTCAAGTGATACTAGAAAGATTTAACCGGTTGTGTGTGCGATATGCTCCATGCTCAACGAACAGGTAAATAGTGTGAGTTTCAATGCCTAAACCGCTTTGCATGGCGGGTACATCATTATACGCATTCATGCCTGCATGCGAGTATGTGTGTATCCAGTGCTGTTAAAGCCAGTAACCAAAATTAGAACCCAACATCGCCTGTGCCGCGTAAAGTAAATTACTAATTACCTCAATTAACTATTGAGAGCAAAGAGAACTGACACAGACATCAAGATACACAACAGCACTGTTCCGTGCTTCAATTGCAGCAATTGCAATAATGTCATCAAAGGGAACATCATTCACCACCCAACCAAAGGATACAAAATTAGACTTTATACCACAGCCACGTGCGATTCGAAGAACGTTGTGTACCTACTCAAGTGTCCATGCGGACTTGCCTACGTGGGCAAAACAGAAAGGAAAATAAAGACAAGACTGAATGAGCACAAGAGTAACATCAGAAAGAAAAATACCAAATCAGTTTTGGCGTACACTTCTTGGCTCAAAATCACAATATTAGCCAGCTACGCTTTTTGATCTTAGAAAAAGTGGGTCTGAAAGAAGGAAGAGATAATCGCAAATGCTTGCTACAACGGGAAACCTCCTGGATAAAACGGCTGAACACGTTAATGCCATTCGGTCTAAATGACCGCATTGAATACAGCTGCTTTTTATAAGTTCTGGAGCTTTTCTCTTTCAAACCTAGTTCACCGGTGTGGTCTCTTTTTTCACTTCACTTGTTTCTTTTTCACTTTTCAATTTCTTAATTTCTAATTTTTTGAAGTTCCCATTTAATTTAAGCAGGGAGACATAAGGCTCCTGCACAATTTCACTATCGTGATTTCATTGATACCATACACCAGTTGACGGTGGTCATAACTTCACTCACACTTTATTTCACCCTTTTCTTTTCCATAACATTTTTCTCATTTCTTATCTCTTAACCATGTCACATCATAATTTCTATATTTGGTAGTACTTTGAACCTCCCTGCAATATCAAAAATTGAAAGAGCCCCGTGGCTCTTAGAACATGCGAGGTGTGGTGCAGCGGCCAGGGCAGCTGACTTCGGAGCACAGGGCTCACGGTTCGATCCCCGGCTCCGGCGGCAGCTCAGCTCAGCACCATGTGACTCTGGGCAATAGCTCACTTAATTTCCACGACGGCCCCCAGCGCCTTGAGACCCGTGTAAGGGTGAGTAGTTTGCGCTTTACAAATACGGATTTTACATTCACATGCACAACCCCATTTTAAGACAGCAGACAGTCTGTTGTACAACAAGTATTTAGTTTTAGTCCTTGGTTTCAAACAGTAACTTTTTCTTTGTAGGTTCATGGTTATCATTGTAAATATTCACGCACATACATGATTGATATTTGCCCAGTAACATCAAGCTCGATACAATTCTCTTTTATGAATGAAACCATGCACATTATGTCAGAAATCAGCGCGTAAACCCATTTAAAGATGGCAGCCATTTACGCCAGTCATGCAACCCTGTCTATTTCTAGTTCCAGTTTCACCGGGTCACTTGAATGGCGTTCACTTAAGGAGAAATATCACCCATGCAGTTATCCTGATAAGGTATTTACTTTACGCGACACACACGCGATGTTGGGTTCTAATTTTGGTTACTGGCTTTAACAGCACTGGATACACATGTACTTGCATGCCGGCATGAATGTGTATAACGATGTACCCGCCATGAAACGCGGTTTAGAGATTGAAACTCACACTATTTACCTGTTTGTTGAGCATGGAGCATATCGCACACGCAACCGGTTAAATCTTTCTAGTATCACTTGAGACCTACGGACTCACACGACGGCATTTTGTAGCATGAAACATGCAAAACGATATTGCGCATGTGACACGGTTCGGATAGATCGAACACGCAACCGGCTAAATCTTTTTAACATCACTTAAGACTCACGTACTCACACAACGGCATTTCATAGCATGAAATGCGTAAAACGATACTGCGCACGTGACACGGTTCAAATATTTCGCATAACCGACACTCTTGTTTGACTATGAACAAACATTCACACAATTTACATGTTGTTGAGCACTTTGAGCTGCAACTGGGATTAAGTAATCACAGCAATGGTTTTAAGAATGCTTTCTACACAGGACACATTAAAGCAATATGCTTTCACGATTTTTTTACAACGTATAAGATGAGGTTACGTTTTAGCACAAGACCGCACATAACATTGAACACCTGGTGAAGTGGGTTGTCTATATCCTTACCAGTCGTTTCATTTTCACCTTGATTTATTGATTGTTATGAATACACCCACTGATGAATGGCAGTGATATGCCCGAAATGCATTGGGGACATTCATAACCTCCGTTTGGTGTTCACCCATTGATGCACATGGTTTATGTTTTCACATGAACAAAAGTGAACAATTACAACATGAGAAATTATTGTTTTGAAGGCAAATAAAGAAACCCAACTGAAAATAGAAATTTACTTCGAGACTGAATTGATTGAAAATTTCCCATCTAAAATTTTCCATTTGTGATCCCTGGCAGTGCACTAAAGGGACGCTTCCCAGCGGGGAAGCGCATCAGTTGTTACGTTGACACACAACCAGGATCAGAGAATGATACTTTGCTGCACGCCAACCAACCCCCAAATACCTGCTACTAAAATTGGGTCTAACAGAAGGTTTATTACGGAGTGCGTGATCCACACCTTTTGAATTTTTTAGCTACATAGTTATAGCATGTGAGCTCAAATTCATTGATCATTGCCGGTAATGATTTTGCGTAGATGTTGCAAAGCATGGGTGATAGGATAAAGCCTTGAGGGACCCTGCTTTTGTGTAGTACAGCTTGCATGTGAAAGGGGGAGTATGGATGACATTTGTCCTGTTTTTGAGGTAGGATGTGATCCAGTGTAGAGCAGTCCACTCTATGCAGGCTTCATGGAGTCTTTGGATTAGAGTGTCATGGTTGAAGTCAGCTGAAAGGTCCAAGAGAAGTAGTTCCGGTCTACTGTTTTTAAGGTCATCTCAGATGGCGATGAGGGCAGATTCTGTGGCTCTTCCTGGATGGAATCGTGTTTGGAAGTCGAAAAGTATGGAGTTATCTTCAATAAAATGTGACATCTGGGTGAATGCTGCTCTTTCTATAAGTTTGCACAGGAAAGGTCCATTTGTAATGGGTTTGTAGTTGTCTAGGTCATGCGGGTCCAGGTCTGTTTTTTTTTTAACAATGGGCGTAATTATGTCTTTTTTAAATCTTCTGAAAAAATTGTATAGTATTTGAATTATTGATGATTTTTCTTAGTGGTGTGGCAGCATTGGTGGCTAGAAGAATGTTCTTGAAGATTTGTGGTGGACAAGGATCAGAAGGGCAGCCGGCTGGCCAGCTTGCTATGACCAGATTCATAAATTCACTTTGTGATAGTTGTTTGAAGGAGTGCAGAGGCTGGCATTGGCCTACTCTTGGAGGGGATTGTTGGAAATAGGTTTGTGCTCGTGCTTTTACTTTTTTGTAAATAGGAGTCCAATATGTCTGCTTTGGTTGTGTAATGAATTGCCAGTTTGTCAGTAAATTCTTGAGTCTTGGAGTGAGTTCCTTCTGTGCATTTAGATTTACGATATTCTGTGAGAATTCTTATAAAATTCTTTATTTACACGTTTATCATTTTGAATTCTGTCTGAATAGTTTCTTTTTTTTCCTTTTTGATTGTTGACTTGTATACTCTGTTAAGTTTGTGTATGTGAAGTTTGCCTTGATTACTATTTGTGTTGAGTCAGGTGCATTACAGCTTTGAAATTTGTTTTTATCTTTTTCAGTTCTGCTTTCCTCCCAGGTGCCTTGTTCCTTTTGTCCTGTTTTGTTCTTAGTGGTATTAGATTATGAAAAGCTTCCTGGAGCAACTCATAAAGGTCTTGAATAGAATTTATTGTGTCTAGATCTCTGTTGGAAATTAATTGTGCTTCTAAGTATTCAAAACTGAGTTTGTTTCATGATCGTTAAGTGGATGCATGTATGGTGGCTGTAGGTATGTTGATTTGTGTTGTAAAGCTACCAGATGGTTGTCTGACCATGTCACAGGGGTAACCCTTTGAAAGGTAACTAGTTCTTCATTTGCAAATATGACATCTCGGATGTGTTCAGCAAAGTATGCGGGTTTGAGGATGATCTGATGTAGGTTCCGGCCAGTAATGATTTTGGATGCAGAATATTGGGTTTGCCAAACTATATGTTTAGGTCACCAAGGATGCATAAGCTGGAGTATAGTGTCAAAAGGTTTGAAACTAAGTCTAGAAATGTTTCAGGAATGTTGCATTGCTTGTTGGTGGCCTGTTAAAAAGGAGGAAGTTACAAGAGGAAGTTGGTGTAGGGTTGCATCTGGTCATGAGGGCCTCACAACCTTGTATGGAAATGTCGCCAGCTTTGGTGAGATTTATTGTTTCCTTGAATATAACAAGTAGTCCACCTTATCTCTTGACTATGCAATTTTGCATGACAGTTTGATAGTCTGGAGGAACGGCTTCATGCAACACTGGAGCCATGTCATCTCCCAACCATGATTCAATTATGAAGAGTAAGTCAGGTTGTATGTCAGTGACTAGGTTGTAGTGTGGTGCTTGTTTTTAGAGAGGGATTGAGCATTTATTAGTAGGCAGTCTATAGATTGTGTTTTAGTGGTGGCATGACTTTGCTTAAAGGAGTGATTAGTACTCCTTGCATTTGTAGCATGTGTATTATTAGTGTTGGTATTGACTATATGAAGATAGCCATCATGTTATTTTTCTATATCGTAATCCTCGTCCAGCAGCTTTAGAAGGCATTTAGTTGAATCTGCGTGTGTTGGTGGTGGAGACGGTGGTTGAGAGTGAGTTGGTGAGCTGTGCTGTTTTTGAAGAGTAGCCTTGTTGTGTAATAGACATGGAGATGTGAAGTTGTGAAGAGCGACATGTTGATTACTGTGTTTGCAACTGTTTAGGGTGGAAGGTGTATGAGTTTGGGGTGGTGGTGGAGCATGTGGGTCATGTTTTAAGGCTCAAAATTATGCAATGGATGAGAGACAGGAGAATGAGTGGTGTTGTGTTAGGGTGTTTGTGGTAGATTTTGGTGAAGATGTAGTATTTAGGAGTAAAGATGGTTTAGGATCTGTCTTATGTGTGTAGTCATGAGGGTGGGAATGGGTGTTTGTTTCTATTTTGTGATGGAATATTGTACGAAGTTGTGTGTGCGTGAGAGTTTGATGTACTAGTGTGTGTGTTATGTTTTCTTTATATGGAGTAGTGAGATGAGATATTGATGTAGTGAATTTCTTTGAATGATTTGATTGTAAAGTACTGTCGATGAACAGAAGTTGATTGGTAATGGTGGTGGTGATATGCATTGGAGGAGAGAGTATGTGGTGTGATAGAGGATAGACAGGGGATATGAGTGTCTGTGTTACATTTGGTAGCAGGAAGAGGTAATATGTGTGGTGAAGTGGAGTGCAAGGATTGTTTGTTTTTGGTAGAAAGTGGAAGGGGGGTTGAGGATATTTGATGAGAGAGTGTTGAGTATTCGGTAGGTGGTGATGGAAAAGGGTCTTTTAGGAGTAAGTAGAGGGTAGAGCTGATGTTTGTTTTGTAGTGCTAGGAAGTGTGTGTTTGTAGGGAATAAGGTTAAGTACAAAATGGGTTTGTGTTGTATTTGTAATGTGTGGATTTGATAACGGTATTGGACAGAGTGCTGATTTGTGTGAATGAAGGTGCCCTTGTGTGGCAGTTGGGGTAGAAGTGTGCATAGATGTGCTTTGTGGGATTTGTAGTAGTTGTTAAGACACTGAAGTGTGGATAGAGTTTGTGTGTTGTAAATGAACAGTGTGCATGAGAGAGTGTTAATATGTTTCTGGATGTGGATGGGTAGAGGTGGTGGCTGGTAAATGGTAAAATGGGCAGCATTTCTGGCCCTAGGTCTGACCCTTCCCGAACTGGCCCAAACAGGCAACTGCCCTTGTCCTCTCTGCCCTTAGCCTCAACGCCTGGGCTGAGACGGCATGATTCGTAAGGTTAAATAGCCCTGGGTCAGGTGAACTTTGGCCAATCAGAGTCCTAACCAATCAGAACCTGAGCACTAAACCCTAGAGCCAATGGGACACCTGGCCCTATCAACCAATCACAGTCATAGCCCTATTAACCAATCAAAACCCAAACCCTAAGCCCTATGTTCAATAGGAACCCTAGCTCTATGAACCAATCAGAATCCTATCCCCAGCAGCCAATCAGATCTCAGACACTAAGCTCTATGTCCAATAGACATCCTAGCCCTTGGAGTCAATCAGAGCACAGATAATGCACTTTGTAGTTCCTATTCGACCCTGCAGGTAAGACCCGATTCTAAAGCCACTAGAAAATCCTACTTTTCGTGCACTTAAACAAATCACTTTTTCTAGCCAAAAACCAGTGCTATATACACTTTCCAAAAGCAATTTAAACCACAAAGCAGTTTATGCAGTCTCTTAAACACACTGATTAGGCTCGGGGATATAGTTGCCTTTTTAGCTCGTTAAAAAGGGGTGGGGCAGCGGGGTGATTGCCTTTTAGAGGCCTTAGCACAGTACAGGGGAAAACCAGGAGAGAAATTTAAACAGTTCCGGGTAGAAGAAAACAGCAGTTTTAAAAGTACAAACTGCACAGAAACCAAGACATAAATCTAAACAGTCACAGGTAGAGGAAAAGAACAGTTTTAAAGATTCAAAATACACAGCACAAAGTCTGTGTTCTTACCACCTCCTTTGTCTTTGCTCATCAGGCAGGTAAGGGCTGAGAGAAGCTGGGCTTCAAAATGAAGGTGTCTGTCTTGGTGTTCCATCTACAAAAACTTAAGAGCCTGTGCAGGTGTGAGTGGAGGACTCAGGGCTGCTGCTTGGAAGCTTGAGGACCAATCAGTAAAGCACAGACTGGAGTGCAGGGGGAACAGAGGTGCTCCTGAAAACAGAATCTCCTTGGATAGAGACAGGCTCAATACACACTTTGTGGTTCCTATTACCACATTACAGGCAAGGCTCGATTCTAAAGCTATTAAAAAAAAGAAGCACAGTCTCCCATGCTTCTTTTCCAAACCCTTGGGGTGGGCATTTATTTTTGGCGTGAGGGGGATGCATGTGGCCCCCTCCCTCGGCTGATTTTGGCCCCAAGGACCCCATCTCCTGGGTCCCGATGCATCTTTTAGGGGGAGGAGGGCCACCATATTTGGCCTTGGGTACCCCATTCCCCGGGGCCTGATGTATTTTTTAGGGGGAGGTGGCCCTCCCCATCCCCAGGGGCCCTATTTTGGGGGGGCATGCTGCCTTCTCCCCAGGCCATATTCAGTCCCAGGGACCCCATCCTCCGAGCCCACTGTATTTTTATGGGGAGGCCTCTGAAGGCCCCAGGGACCCCATTCCTTGGGGCCAGCTCACTAGCTATATCGGAGGAGACCACCGTGGGACATAGCAGTTTTCCTGCCTGCACTGACAGGGAAACCTGTGTTTGCTCCCGCTTGGTGGGAGCATTTTCAAATCTCTGCCACACTGGAGCAAACACAAAGTCTGCTCCAGGAGGGTGCAGGTTTGAAAAGGCTCCCGCCGGCTGGGAGCAGACTTTTGTTCTGTTCCCCTGCAAGGAAATGGATCAAAATATTGCTCCTGCCTAGAGGGAGCAGCATAAGTAGCTCCTCCCCACAGGCGGGAGCAATCTCAGCAATCTCAGCTCCCTCTGCATGCGGGGAGCCAGGTGGGGCTGCAGGTGCCTTGGGGCTCCCCCATAGGCGCCCAACGAATGTATGATGGGTGCCTTGGGTGTGCAACAGGGCACCCACCTTTAATAATATGGGCCCCGGAGATAGCGTCCATGGGGCCTGAAAAAGCTTCGGGAGGGGGGCCGCACACCAACCCTCCACTTAACTTTAGTAGTGGACCTGGGGGATAGGGTCCCCAGGACCTAAAAAGGCTCGGGATGGAGCCACGCCCCCCTTTAATTAAAAGAACAACCCTGGGGGATGGGCTCCCCAGGGCTTAAAGTGATTCGGGGAGGGGGGGTCACATGGGTCATGGGCCCCCTGCCCTTTTTTGTAAGCTTTGGCCCTGGGGGGTGGGCTCCCTGGGGCCTTTAATGGCGGCCCCCCTCCCTGAGCCTATTTTTGCCCTGGGGACTCCCTCTCCTGGGGGCCACATCAGTCATAGATGGGTGCCCCGGTGCCGACCGACCAACAAGTTGGGGGCAAGGGGGGAAGCCCCAGGGTCCCCATGGCCCCAGCCAGCTCCTTGCATAGTGGAGGAGTTGGCATTGCTCCCGCCAGGATGGGGCAGCTATTTACACTGCTCCCTGCAGCCAGGAGCAATCTGTTGTTCTGTTTCCCTGCCTGCATCAATGTGGTCAGGGAAACAGATCATAAGACTGATCCCAGGTTTAGTGTTTGCTGCCCTTTTGTGAGAGATTTGAAAATGCTCCCACTAGATGGGAGCAAAACTACTGTGTCCCAGGTGTGGGCTCCCCGGGACACAGCAAGTGAGCTGGCCCCGGGGGATGGCGTTCGCAGGCCCATTAAAAGCTCAGGGAGGGGGGGCTGCATAGCTCCCTCCACTTATTAAAAATTTTGGGCCAGGGGGGATCACCAGTGCTCAATACAGTTTGGGGATAGGGCCCCGTATCGCCTCCCCATAGCAATTAATTGGACCCTGGGGATAGGGTTCCCAGAGCTGAAAATATATTGGGGAGGGAGGGAGGCGCGCACCCCCTCCCCTTAGCAAATAGGTTGGGCCCTGGAGGATGGTGACACCAGGCCAAAAATGGCTCTTGAAGGGGTCCCGTGCACCCCCTTCCCTTTTAATACACCAGGCCTCAGGGGATGGGGTCCCTGGGGCTCTAAATGGACTGAGTAGGGGAGCTCTACTGATGCCTTCCTTTTCATATATAGATATTAAAATGGCGGCTGCCTTTTTTTTTCATGAACCCTCAGGACTCCCGCAGGATTGCAGCAACATTCCTGCTTTTTTTTATTTTGGCTTTGAAGAGGGGGGGGCCTCTATGTCCCCCAAATGGGACTTAAGAGGGCAGGGTATCCCTAACCGGCCCCCTTATATTTTAAAAAAAACATTTCATGGGGCGCACCAAGTCTCCAGGTCCTGAAATGGCAGCCAGTAGCATTTTTCCCATGGTGCTGGCAGCCAGTCAGAGCCGCACACTTGTGAGAGTCTGACTTCCGCAGCAGCAAGATGGCCCAAGGGAAAAAAAGCTCCCTGGGCCAATCAGAATGCTCTATTTTTAAAATGACGCTCCCGCAAGACTCTTGAGAGACTTTCGCGGACCCAACAGTCCAGATATACAAATATTTCTAAACCTTAATTTCTCAAAAACTACTGAACAGATTTACAATTAATCACAAAAAGTATGCTTTCTGGATCAATATCTAGCTTCCTACCACATTTGCTGTAATTCCGTTCAGCAGGCTTTTGCGGTAGCACTGTCTAAAAAAGTTTATGGGAAACACATCCGGATTTTGCATTTTGGAACCCCCTTTTTCTCTGCCCCTTCTTGACTGATCATCCCAAAACTTTCCATGCACAAACTAGACAAAAAAGAGCACTTTTTCAGAAAGTTTCACGGAGATTCATCAAATTGTACCAAAGTTATTAGCAACACATATATATAGATGCTAAAAAAACTGAAGATTAAAGTGGAGATATAGGTAAGCAAGAAATAGGGTATTAAGATTTTAAATCAGTTTCAAGAAACTTTAGAAATTGACTGAAAAAAATAAACTCAGAGGTACAATTATGTGTAGGTCTTCTAATAATAAAAAATGACAGTTTTAAAACCAGTGAAATTCAACAGTTTATTCAAAACTGACCTACGTATATCTTGCTGCCTGTGACAATTAATGTCCAAAACTGCCTTTTGATTTAGATATTAATTTCTGTCTGTGGCTTTTATCGATACTCCTTAGTTCCTGAGACCATTCTCACTTATTAGTACTTGGAGCCCTTCATGTTTAATACTGGCTAAGGCCATGGTAGCAGATTGTAGCTTAAAGGACATAAATGCTACAGTACATTGATAACCTAGGTGCTTAGGTCATTTGATGCTCATTACTGCTTTGATCCATTAATGCTCTTTAATGCAGGAGTCATAGGGGCTCGCTACCCATTTGGGCCCTCGATGTCTTTTTCTTTATGGCACTAGTCATGCTTATTTCTGCCTGGAAACGTTGTTCATTAATGCCTGGGGCAGTTAAAGGTTATTGGTGCTTGGGACCATTGATGGTTATTAGTGATTGGGGCTATTGATATTCATTACTGCCTGGGCCAATATCAGCGTTTGTTATTGCCTTGTGTCAATGCATAGTTATTACAGACTGGTACCATTGATTCCAAGCGCGGCAGAGTCAATTGGTGATACTAAGGGCTCGATTACGAGTTTGGCAGAAAGCACCCTGTCCTCCAAACCCTCGGCCCATCCACTCTATTTCGAGTCAGGTGGACCATCATCTTTCCGACAATGGTGCTCCTGCAGTCTCTGCTGTCAGAAAGCTTACTCAACGGACTGATGGAGTGGTGCCAACTAAAGAAAAGGACTTCGAACTACCCGCCCTATTTAGACAGATGGTCTGATGTCTTCATTTTCTGTTTGCACCATCAGGAAAAACCTACCGGTACCAGACAGAAAACTCAAAAATTGTTTTACAATAACAAACTCCTGGTGCCTGTACACCAAACTTTCAGTGCCTTTTGATGAACATCCATGATGGCAGTTCCGCTGGAGGCCCAGAGATCTCTACTGGACTGGTAAATATGGTGGGTGGAGTCCAGCTAGGGTGGTGAACGTAATGTCCTCTATCATCCTGAAGGACAGAGGGCCACCCACTAAATTCAAAATCAGGCCTTAAATCGAACATATGTTCCGTTGTTCCTTGTGCAAATTAATTTTTCCATTTGTAAGACGCGAACTGAGATTGTGATCAGGAGTCATCAAGTCATATTAAATGCTCCACGGATCATACTGCGCGTATCTATTTTCAGTACTATATGATTATTCCACTTCATTTTCCTCTTAAAATGTGTTTCCAACAATGTGGCAGCGATGTCTTTTATGATCTAATTGTGTACGTTTTGAGAAGAAATATGTCAGGATATAAACAGTGTCTGGTGGAGGTGTGTCTTAGCTCCAAGACACTGTTCAATGGATATAAGTGCATTGTGACTAAGTGCATGACGTGACCAAACACTATGCCTTGTGCTCCATGTCCAGTGCATATGACAAGAGTCGAACGCATCACAGCCTGGAGTCGGTGCTATGCACAGTGGCTTCATGGGCTTCAGAAGCCCACAAGACATGCCATGTGCCCATTTGATGCTCATGGTGAACAAAGACAGTGCACAGGAGCACAGGACATGGTCTCTGGCCACTCCATACACCTATAGGCTAATATATAGAGCCGTAGCTCATAGCTAGTTGATACTCTGCATAGAAGTGGGCTTTACATAATTGGGTATCTGTACAGATAGTGGCTTTAGATCACTCCCTACAACCACTAGAAACTTCATAGTATCTAAGGTAGTGTGCATACTTCAGTGAGACTCTGCTGCATACAACCAAAGGCCCTTTCTAGTGCTCTCTGTTGCCACTGTGAAAGGTCATGTTAAAAAGTTCACTAAAGACATGAGTTGGTTGTGTTAGTGCCAGTGAGGATGACTTTTCCGAATGAAAAATAAAGTTATTTTGACACGGAGTCTATGGCACAAAACCTAAGAACACTTGATTGGTAAAGTAGCTATGCAACCTTTACTCGATATGCCCTGCTAATGACCTAACACATGACATCACAAATAAAGTCATCAATTGGAACACTGGTGACATCACATATCACATCACTTTTGACACCATTGATGAAATCTGTCTGTAATTTCGGTATCTGAGTGCAAAAAAGAATCAGTCTAAGATCATATTTCATTTAATTTTTGAGTATAAATATTTATAAAGTAAAAGTAGCTTATTCATATTATATATATTATGCTTGTTGTTGTAGTTTTGCTAATATAGTAGTATACAAAAAATTAAAGGATGGAAACACCACTACTGGGTTCTAAACCTTTTGTAGGAAATTCCCCTTTTGACAGCATTTTTGCCTGGATTTTTTAAAGATTGCAGACCGGGATAGATGGTGTTTTTTAATTGAGCACATCAAACAGGTCATAACTGCATGTGTCTTTTCATAAAAGATAGTCACTTTGTAGGCTTTTAAGTTGGTATATTTCAAAATGTTAAATTTAAGCTTAAAAAGAGAAACAACGCTCCTAAAAGCTGAAATGTCTTATTCCGGATGTTAGTCTGTTGCAACATCTTTTGCCACTGACACAGTGTCACAATACAGGTCAGGCCTGAGTTGTGAAAGAAACATTGTGCCTGTTTATGCATTTGTACTGCGGTAAGTCTAGCTTATAAAAGCTAAGCCTAGCTGCACAGCGAATACACCTAAAATGTGATTTAAACACTCATATAGTAAAGAAAGTCGTATGAGCTAAGTGCTGTGTTACAAACGAAGCTGCATGCTTTTAAACCATGTGTATTTATTTCTAAATCTAGTGCAAAAAATACAATTTGAAAGTTATTCCTGTGGAATATAGCTTATTAAGGGAAATAACATCATCAGTGAACATGCACTTTTATTTTGTGTGTTGCTTATGTCATGTTTATTTTGTTGTTATGTTCCTGTCTTTAAGTAACCCAGTTTGTCACGTTGTTACTAATCTTCTGCCTCTGCTGGGCTCGCAGCAGCTCGCTAGTGATTACTTTCTTTAGCACTTCATTCCTGCCTTTGAGAGGTGCTTACACAAACACTAATATATGGCTTGCCTGAAGAAAATGCTTCCTTTTCTGCAGCCCTCTCCCGCATGGCAACGTTGGCTCTGATTCAAATGGGATGTTTCCTGTCACGGTCCTTCTGTTTTGGAAATTATCAATCAAATGAAGTTTCTCACAATTACTTCTTTGAGTTGCAGAGGTTTCATAAACAGCTAGGGGCCCTTCTCTCTGGGGGGGGAAAGGAACTGTGCCCAGAAGGGGAGGTGCCTTGTTTGATTCTGGAGAGACCAAAGGATGTTGGCTTTGAGAGGCGCCTAATGGAAGAAAGAGAAATACCTACACAAGGAGAGGTAATATTAATGTAACCATCTGATATCGTCTGTCATAGAATTTTCAATAGGGTCCCAAAACGATGTGTTGATGGCCACATCTGACCATAGATGTTGTCCATTTTGTTTCATAGTACCTACCATACACACAAGAGTTTACCAGGTCTGGATAGTATACACAAGTACAAGTAGGCAATATTTCATTTAATTTTTGCATCACACAAGTAGGAAAAGTAATGCAAAGGAACAGAACACTAAAAGACGTTATTTGTTTTTCTTCCTTCAGTGATAAGACCAACTCTTAATACTGATCAATGACCTATGGTCAAACTAAATTAACAGGAAGAACCTCACATTTAATCAAAGTGTGCAGTGGTGGCTGGTGACATTTGAAAGTGGTCGGGCGTAAAATTATTGGCATACTGCACCGCAGCGAGCGAGCGTAGCCAGCGAGCCCGAACAACCTAGGGGGCTCGGGGGTTCTCCCCCGAGAAAATTTTGAAAAAGAGTGGACAAATGGTGCATTTTCAAGCAAATTTGAGAAAGCAGGAAGGTTAATAAAGCAATTGTGAAAGTGCAGTTATTACATTAATAAAGAGATGTCATATAACATAGGTAGCTGCTTATTCAAGCTTTCTTTCACCCCATAGTCCAGCAGGGTCTTGATACAAGACAGATAAGAGAAAAAGCAGTGTGGTCCTCGACCAGGAAGACACTCATATTTTGTTGGTAAGAAGTCAAAGGATTGGTCAAATTGAAAACCTGAAATGCTATATGCAATCAAACAATTTGCAAGTACATCTCATCTATGTTCAACAAGCCATGTTTTACCCATGATTGGAATTGTGAATCACCAAATAAACTGAGCCACTGCAATCAAAAGCAGAGGGCCTCCTCAAAAAGTATGCCCTTAAGAGAGTTCTCTCATCTTATGTCCTCTCTATATTTTCTCTGGAAGTTGAAAACTCATCACATTCTACTGCACAAACCTGAACCCTTCTGCATATTCCAACACCAGAACTCATTCTTGGCCATTTAGTTTGGAGCCATTCATACCAGGAATACAGAAAATACCTTTAAATAGAGTAGAAGGTTTATGAATACAAGCACTTAGCAATTGTACATATACTATGAATGAGAGCCAAAGGAAACAAAAAGGAATAAAGAAGGGAGCAACACTCAAACACAACTCATGCTCCGGAACGCCATAAAATTCTCTATGTGGCAAGTTCATCACCTATAGCAGAACACAGTACATTTAATGTCTCCCTCAGTTTAGCATATTAAACAATAGCAAGTGGTAATTCTGATGGCTAAAAAAACAATTTAACAAAAGCTTCTGATATTTCACAACCACTTAACAGGGGCAATAGAACAAATAAACACCGCGCCAGATGTTCAGTGCTGGAGTTACTAGGCAGATTGCAGACCGGGATAGATGGTGTTTTTTAATTGAGCACATCAAACAGGTCATAACTGCATGTGTCTTTTCATAAAAGATAGTCACTTTGTAGGCTTTTAAGTTGGTATATTTCAAAATGTTAAATTTAAGCTTAAAAAGAGAAACAACGCTCCTAAAAGCTGAAATGTCTTATTCCGGATGTTAGCCTGTTGCAACATCTTTTGCCACTGACACAGTGTCACAATACAGGTCAGGCCTGAGTTGTGAAAGAAACATTGTGCCTGTTTATGCATTTGTACTGCGGTAAGTCTAGCTTATAAAAGCTAAGCCTAGCTGCACAGCGAATACACCTAAAATGTGATTTAAACACTCATATAGTAAAGAAAGTCGTATGAGCTAAGTGCTGTGTTACAAACGAAGCTGCATGCTTTTAAACCATGTGTATTTATTTCTAAATCTAGTGCAAAAAATACAATTTGAAAGTTATTCCTGTGGAATATAGCTTATTAAGGAAATAACATCATCAGTGAACATGCACTTTTATTTTGTGTGTTGCTTATGTCATGTTTATTTTGTTGTTATGTTCCTGTCTTTAAGTAACTCCAGTTTGTCACGTTGTTACTAATCTTCTGCCTCTGCTGGGCTCGCAGCAGCTCGCTAGTGATTACTTTCTTTAGCACTTCATTCCTGCCTTTGAGAGGTGCTTACACAAACACTAATATATGGCTTGCCTGAAGAAAATGCTTCCTTTTCTGCAGCCCTCTCCCGCATGGCAACGTTGGCTCTGATTCAAATGGGATGCTTCCCGCACGGTCCTTCTGTTTTGGAAATTATCAATCAAATGAAGTTTCTCACAATTACTTCTTTGAGTTGCAGAGGTTTCATAAACAGCTAGGGGCCCTTCTCTCTGGGAGGGGAAAGGAACTGTGCCCAGAAGGGGAGGTGCCTTGTTTGATTCTGGAGAGACCAAAGGATGTTGGCTTTGAGAGGCGCCTAATGGAAGAAAGAGAAATACCTACACAAGGAGAGGTAATATTAATGTAACCATCTGATATCGTCTGTCATAGAATTTCCAATAGGGTCCCAAAACGATGTGTTGATGGCCACATCTGACCATAGATGTTGTCCATTTTGTTTCATAGTACCTACCATACACACAAGAGTTTACCAGGTCTGGATAGTATACACAAGTACAAGTAGGCAATATTTCATTTAATTTTTGCATCACACAAGTAGGAAAAGTAATGCAAAGGAACAGAACACTAAAAGACGTTATTTGTTTTTCTTCCTTCAGTGATAAGACCAACTCTTAATACTGATCAATGACCTATGGTCAAACTAAATTAACAGGAAGAACCTCACATTTAATCAAAGTGTGCAGTGGTGGCTGGTGACATTTGAAAGTGGTCGGGCGTAAAATTATTGGCATACTGCACCGCAGCGAGCGAGCGTAGCCAGCGAGCCCGAACAACCTAAGGGGGGTTCGGGGGGGTTCTCCCCCCGAGAAAATTTTGAAAAAAGAGTGGACAAATGGTGCATTTTCAAGCAAATTTGAGAAAGCAGGAAGGTTAATAAAGCAATTGTGAAAGTGCAGTTATTACATTAATAAAGAGATGTCATATAACATAGGTAGCTGCTTATTCAAGCTTTCTTTCACCCCATAGTCCAGCAGGGTCTTGATACAAGACAGATAAGAGAAAAAGCAGTGTGGTCCTCGACCAGGAAGACACTCATATTTTGTTGGTAAGAAGTCAAAGGATTGGTCAAATTGAAAACCTGAAATGCTATATGCAATCAAACAATTTGCAAGTACATCTCATCTATGTTCAACAAGCCATGTTTTACCCATGATTGGAATTGTGAATCACCAAATAAACTGAGCCACTGCAATCAAAAGCAGAGGGCCTCCTCAAAAAGTATGCCCTTAAGAGAGTTCTCTCATCTCATGTCCTCTCTATATTTTCTCTGGAAGTTGAAAACTCATCACATTCTACTGCACAAACCTGAACCCTTCTGCATATTCCAACACCAGAACTCATTCTTGGCCATTTAGTTTGGAGCCATTCATACCAGGAATACAGAAAATACCTTTAAATAGAGTAGAAGGTTTATGAATACAAGCACTTAGCAATTGTACATATACTATGAATGAGAGCCAAAGGAAACAAAAAGGAATAAAGAAGGGAGCAACACTCAAACACAACTCATGCTCCGGAACGCCATAAAATTCTCTATGTGGCAAGTTCATCACCTATAGCAGAACACAGTACATTTAATGTCTCCCTCAGTTTAGCATATTAAACAATAGCAAGTGGTAATTCTGATGGCTAAAAAACAATTTAACAAAAGCTTCTGATATTTCACAACCACTTAACAGGGGCAATAGAACAAATAAACACCGCGCCAGATGTTCAGTGCTGGAGTTACTAGGCACCGTTTCAGCTGAGACTAGCAGTTTGTGCAAGGCATCATGGGAGATGCCATGTCTTGCAGAGCAGCAGATGAAATCAGGTGTTGAGCACAGAGGGAGCACAATTTACTATAAACAGTTTTAACGGCCTCAGCAAAAACTTTGTTTCATGAAGAAGTGGGAAAAATCCTTGCAAACGAGTGTTAATAACTTTACAAGATAAATGCCTGCCTTTCTCTAGACATTAAGCTATTTTTGTGCAGGCATTGCAGAATTCTTAAACTGAATTATGGAACAATTTTCTGTGGCTTGATATAATAACTGTAAAGCTGCACTCAAAGGTACACAGATCTGCAGGGGAGGAGTAAACACGGCCATTTTTAATTGACAAACTATAACGCTGCTCTTCAAAAAATCGCTGCATCTCCAAGTTCGTCTTTGCACATAACATCCAAGATGTGGCAAAAGAAATACTGAGAAGCTCCACGCGCACAAACCACACAAATTGAGCATTGCTATCAAACTGCACATAGTTCTGCCAAACGAGTATCTAAAATGTCGCTCCTTCCCAGCCCTTAGTGCGTCGTGTCCCGTAGTTTTGACATTATTAACACGAGCTTTATATTTTGTTTGTTGGTATTGAGAATTAACTTCAAAATTATCACAGGGCACACAAACTATTTTAGACGGTGTCTTTTTTGTTGTAATTTTGAATTTGAAAATAGGAGCAAATGTAATTAGCAAAAACAAACACCAACCGGATCCCGGGCGGACTCTTTCCTCCAAACGGCAGGGTTAAACAGAATTGAAGGAGCTGGCATGTTAAAGACAAACTGGAACAAACGCCCATCTATCTACCAAACCAGATACCAAACTATCTTTCAAAATGCCCTTTTCTCTCATCCACGTCTATTTACAATATTTAGAACCGAAATTGATAAAAAACGCTTGTTTCTCAATTTCAAAGAACCATATATACTAATGTGCAATCTTCTCAAACAAGAAATACATTTGATGGCATGAAGTACATTCTACACGTGACACGCCTGCTTGGATGTCATTTCCACTGAGTACACACCAGTGCTGTTCAGTCATGGTAAGGTGCTTTCCTCCGGTTTACTGTGCAGTTCTCCTCTCCTGATGCCTCTGCCTATATTGCATGCTGTACTTTAAAAGGACTTACCTTTCACACCGTCCGGACGCAAACATGTCGTTCTGTGGGCGGTGGGGCTTGCTTGTAGGACTCTGGCGGGATCCCGAGCAGTTCGATTGCTCTTGGCTTGCACTTTGAGCCCCTGCTATTGGAGTGTCCCACCGGCCTCGCTTGAGATGACACAGAGGACGTCAGCAGTAACTGAGCCAGACCCCGCTCCTGATAGTTCTCAAGTGCAGTTGGTGGGCGTCGACGCTGCAGCACAGTGTAGCGCAAAGGAGTCTCCTCCGCGCCTTTACGGGATAGTTTCAGCCGAGTTACAAAGCTGCTACTGCAGAAACTTTTCCCGTTTCCGTGTTTTGCATTAACTACACACACATCTCCACATTTTACAAGCAGCCCACGTACTTGATTCCACCCAAACCCATTGCTCATCATTCTGCCAATTGGGCTGTTTATTCACAATGACTTGCTGCTTTTGAGCACTGTAACACACATTTGTGGGTTAACTACAGACACGTCTTGTTTTCTTGCGTCGCAAACTGCTGTAAAACCCCTACCTCCATGGAGATCATTTAGGTACTACCAGGAGATGTTGCACTAACAAGCACAATCGTTCACATTCCATATTGATAACCCGGAAACGGTTTAGTCATGTGGTTACAAATCCCGGAAACGGCAGCCTTGGAGCACGGCGTAGACTCTGAAAGATTCTAGGAGTGGGAATCAGGACTGAACAACCTACCTCTACCTGACATGTAACAGCGTGAATGCTGCTAAAATGTGTGCCATGGCGCCCTGGAACTACAGCATCTGCACTGAGTTGAAGACACTGATGCAATTTAAACTGTGGTCATTGTTTAAAATATATTTAAAAAAATTAAAATTCTGATATACTGCTGATATTTTTTTAAGGGAGTGTTGCTATATTAAAGAAAATACCTGCAATCAACAAGTTATTAGAATAAAGTGGGTCTGATGTCTCTCTACCAGTTAAATATTTCAACATTGATCCGCACGTGGAGCGCCCTTGTCACAAAGCCCTTACTTAAACTTTTACTGCATCTTTACTGTGAAACACCATGATTCAGACATACAAACTTGTGTGCCGTTTACGTGCCTTCTCCCTCATTCTCTGACAAGATCAGCTTCACTGCAGTAACGGGAGGTCCAGATAATTGCTCTCCGAAATGATTTCACAAGTGCTGGAGGGAGGCCGGTCAGCAGGCATCTCAGTTCGATGCCTTGCTGAAAGATGACCCCCCCCTCCGCACTTCCCTTGCTGGCTCTCAGCACCGCTGCTACACCCGGATGGTATTTAAACTCGCTTTTTCGAAATCAAACCATCGCAGTCTCAATCTGAGCCGCGAGACACAAAGGTTTGGATCAATATTTGTAAGTAAACACTATTTATTAACGACTGAGCCCGGAGACGATGTTTGGTTTTAACAATCTTCTCCAAGCCCCTTACCTTTTGTTTGACTGATGCAGTAAAACAAGTAGTGAAACCAACATAACCCAGTATTTCGTATACCTCACAATTCGTTGTATTTCCTGTTCATTGTAAAGCTCTCCATTGCCCACGTGTATTGATCTCTACCATATAAATATATTCAATAAATAAAATATTACCACTGAAATGCATTACCTCCATATTGACAGGCGCGTTTTGTATGGGAGCTCTATTCTTTTTCAAAGGTGTGGTTCAGACTGGACATTGAGGTATTGAATGTACTTCATTGTGTCATAAAGATCCTCTCCCACCTCCTGGAGTAACCTTTAATAGCAGTCGTAAAAGACAGTGCCCATCACAGACAAAGATCATCAGCCTCTGACTACCCCATGATCAATCGAAGGGCCTCACACCTCGTGCCACTGCAGATTAGTATGCATGCCAAGCTCCTGCAGGACCAGCTGTGAAGCCTGGCACAGGGTTTCATAAGCCTGCTGATAAGAGACAAATGTTCAAAGCAGCCACAGGGATCAAGCGAAAGGCTGCACCCAACAAAAACAAACATTTACTGCTAGCGCACATAGGCCACCTCCAGTTAACTCAACCTCAATAATTCACAGACATTGCTGGTTCCTGTCTGGAAGAAAAGGCAATTTAAACAAAATAAAGTGAAACTCAAAGTTGACAACATGCCAATAAAAAATATGTCAAACATGGAGGTTTGTTCTCAAACAAGAGACTGGAAGTGATTCTCAGGAGTAGTTCCTATATTTGCTTCACACATCTACAAATCCGATGTCTAAACACATTTCTGAAGGACCCCATGCATTGGGTGTGCTTTCCACCCCCATACACATGCAATGCGTGTTTGGGGAAATGCAAACATTGCACCTTGGTGATGCCGGCTGCAAGGAAGCAATCTCGGTAGATCCACTTCGCGTCACAATCTGTGGTGTTTGCGCTGATCTGTCCAAGTGACAAACCTCTAGACACAAAGTGATGCAAAGCAGCACAAAGTGCTTTTTGTACTGAGAAAAGCACACCTTTCAAACACAAAATACCATTTGACTTGACTGTTAAAATAAATGCCAACCTGTCACTTTACTTCATTTTGTGTCACTTTGCGAATGCCTAAAGCCTGGGCCTTGGGGTTGTTACGTGAAGGCAAGCCTGGGCCTTGGTGTTAAGTGAAGGCAAGCCTGGGCCTTGGTGTTAAGTGAAGGCAAGCCTGGGCCTTGGTGTTAAGTGAAGGCAAGCCTGGGCCTTGGTGTTAAGCATAAGTCGAGGACCATGAAGTGCTGAACAGCTTCAAAACATGTGAAAGCCTATGTCCTATATTAACATCATCACAAACCCCGAGGCCTTGCGGGATATCACACTTATCGGGCTGTCCTAGGACAGTCTCCGTGTCTGAGATACAGGTACGTGTCAGAACTGCAATGAGCCCAATGAGCCCACAGCCCAATGAACTGTACATCTTAAAACATTATAAATAAAACATGAACGTAAACTAAAAAAACAAATGTTAAAACAATAAAGAAAACCTTTATTGGCTGAAGTCAATGATGGTTTCATACAGCGATTTGTAACCTCTGGAATATATTAATAATATAAGCCCAGATTACTTTATATAATTTGCTGAGGTCTGCCTCAATACGTTGTAATCCAAAACACACAGACTCCCCCACGATTGTGCATCGTGTAAGGCCACAAGCAGTTGTGAGGAGAATTTAAATGCACAACATGACACCATAAGGAGGTATTAGAAAACTACAGAAAATACTGTTGTTTTTTCCAAGTATGACGGCTTTGGAAGGTTAGTGGCGTAATATTTTAGGAGACTGCGGGTACTCATGTACAATTCTTAGGCTGTTTTCAACCTGAAAGTATACGCAGCAGATGTACACCTTTCAAAGACAGAACTACGAAGGTGGAGGAAATACATACACGTTGTTCCAAGAGGGTAAAAGTTACATGTAACCTGTTTAGGCGTATTTCACTATCATGTATTCTTTTAGAATGATATGCCTGAAGGAAATTCTGCATAATAATGGATAATAGCTGATTTCTTTTTACTGTTGTAGACATCCTAAAGTGGTGAAACCTTAAAAAGATTTTGACTGAGCAAGACAGCAAAGAGGATGCGCTACATTTCTTGACCAAATATAGGGATCACATACAACAGACTTTCCTTTCAGTTCAGTAATAACACTATCGACGAGGGGGGGGAGGGGGGGGCCTTTTGGCTACAGCTTCCAACCATGCAACATCAGCAATTCTGAATCCCGGTGAAATCTCCTTGTACCGAAAAATGTAAAGCAATGTGTGATTCAAAATACAAACTGAGCTTATCTTGTTTGCTCAATGCTCAGTCTTATTATAGCAGCTGAACGACCCACAGACATGCAAGATGAATGCTGCGTCTTATTTTCACTCGGATAGCAGGCACTTCTTGACAACTCTGTTGGTCGCTTGCTCGGAGGTGGTTGCACAGGCGCTTCTTCTGTGGGTTTATAACAGGGCACCCAGAAAGGGGGGCATTGAAAAGAATGAGTCACGAGACCAGGGTAGGGCAAACCTCGGTGACAAGATCATGTGTCTCCGCTCTCTTGTTCTCAGACCTGCTGGATGCCCAAGACGCTGATTTAAACGTGTTCTGTTTTCTTTTTTTACAGTTAGTTTATTTGCTTTAAATATATTCTTCTTTGCTGATAACATTCTGAAAAACCGCACACATACAAACACTCATGTACACTCACACACACTGACGCTTGCTCGCACATACACACGTAAACAACATAAACATAGTTTCACTCACACAGGGGCTGGAAACCTACCTGGGATGTTCTCCGATGTGCATTTCACGATTTTCAACTTCTCAGATCCAACAAACGGAGCCAGATTGAGGCACACAAACTTATGCCCAATCACAAGCTCAGATAGGATGGGAGGCTGTCCCTTTTACTTTATCGGGGCTTCTGATGGGGCATAAGGGCACATGACAGACAGGCCCTGAATCACCATTATCTGACATGCTGCACTGCCTGCAAGTACTGCATGTCAGCAGACTCGGCTCGCGGGGGGGGGTGCCGGGGGATTTTTAAAATAAAAAAATCCTACCTGACTCTGAGGAGGTCCGCCGTCCGCGCCGCCTCGGGTCTGACTCCGTTTGGCCCTGCCTGTACAGCCCCTCTCAGCCAATCCTGGCTACCCCTCGCCCGCCTGCCCATTAGGAGACCGAGGTTTGAGCCTTTGCTCAACCCTCGCTCTCCTAATGGGCATGCGCAAGCCAGTGCACACACAAGTGCGCATGACTGGGCACGGCGCGAAAATTCGGTGCCCTTGCCCACTCATGCGCACTTGTGCTGCAGTGCTGCCTGCTGCCCCTGGTCAATCATGTCAGTCAACATGACGCAGGACCGCCCACCCCCTTCAGACTCTGAAGGGGGTGGGCGGTCCGACATCATGCTGACTGACATGATTGTCAGTTCTCCCTCGGCTCTTTGAACTTGAGTAAACTGATTCAGTTTACTTAGGTTCAAAGACGCCGAGGGAGCTGCGGGCGGGGGGGCTACGCCCCAACGCCCCAATGGACGCACCGCGCCGATAGCAATAAATCAATACAGATTTGGTGGTCAACTTTAAAGTACTCTCATCTGACCCAGTAGCACATATTAATATCAAATTGCCTGAATTTATTGTTTTGCATATGCCTTTATTGGGTTTTACACGTTTGTAGTATGATACTATACAAATATTATGTCTACATATTGAAGGCTCCAGTTCCTGAATGTTACATGTTCAATCACAGACTATTAAATGATACTACTACTGTCAGTTAATAATTCTCTAAGCCATACAATCTTAAACTGCAACTTTGATTAGATTAGAAACAGATTCAATAAAATTAACAATAGTAACTCAGTCTGGTGTCATCTTGTTTATGTATTCGCTACGGCACAGTGTTGCACATATAAGGGAATCTAATGTATATATTAAAAGTTCTGAACATAAAGCATCTTTGAGCATGGAGTGTGGGGAACTCCCCTCAAAAAAGATGCTGTATCGAACATTAGTTTCTATTCGATGTAACTATTTATATCTCAGAATGCTGACATGAGATCCATCCATTGGTTGTATACAGAGTCCACATCGTTCTTTGTTTTGTAGTGAGGAACCCTCTGCCATGGCTCATCTCCAAAACTCCTTCTTCCATTTGCAAAGTGGGGGGCCCGAAGGGGAACACCAGTGCATCTCAAAGGCCCTCCTAGCTATCACTAAGGCTTATTTCAGGAATCTATTACATACCCTTCCCATTTTCCCTAAGGTTCTTTCTAGATCAGCCCCACTGTTCTCCAGAAAAGGGCAATGGTCAGGCAGTCCTAGACCATATGGGTAAAATCAGCGTCTACCAGGTTGCACAGGGGACAACTTTTGTCATCTGTTCCCACTATTAAATTTAGTTTGTGGGGTGTCAGGTAGGTTTTGTGTATAAAATTAAATTGTGAAAATTTGAATCTTGTGTTTCTGGAGACTCTATATGAGTGCTTCAAGACCTGCTTCCATTATTTGTCTCTGAGTATCCTGTGAAGAGTTCCCAGTATGCCGAATCATGGAAAGAAGCGATTTATAAAGCCAAGACACAAGTTTCCGTCCTGTGCCAAATGTAAAAAAAAGGCTGATAAGACTTCATGGAAATGTAGTTCCGGATTGTCACCCCCTGAAATGCTGCGCAGAGCTGGTTAATGCACCATATACCAGGAACTGCTTCTTCAGCAACAAGTCTTCTTCCACTATGCTCCAGAATGTTTCATCCACGTAGCATTCCCCAAAGGTGTCAATCCCCACCGTCACCCATTTTACTAGTCTTCTAGAGGTAAAAGACCCTCCCCTCAGTGTCGACAAAGCCACCAATGAAATAGCCAGTGCATACAAGGGACGGTGTCAAGTTAACTTCACCATGTGATTCCAACAGCGCATGGCCACTTTAAAAAGTTTTTGTGGTATGATCATTTTCACTACTGTTTCCAACAAATATTCTATCAGTGCACCCTCATGTTATGGTTGGTTGATCACTCCCAGTTCTATCAGCCATCTAGGGATGGGCAATTGAATAATAAGCCTTTTAATTTGGGGCTCTCGGACCCCCCTCTCGAATGGGTGATAATCTTTGGCAACCCCCCATCTTAAATCAAATCCAGCAACAACGGGTCTCGCATCCTGAACCAACTCTACAGTATCTAGATGGAAGGATTTGGAAAGAAGTAAAGAATTTGCAGAAGAATTACCACATTAGACAGGGCAATTCTCTGATGGGTTAACTTAAGAGAACGTCAAACAGTGACATTGCCACGCCCAAAAGATTAGCTGAATTTTAGCTAGGTTGAAGTAATGATTATAATATGGGTATAAACTGCCTTTAATATGTTTGGGGGGTATTATGATTGCTAATTTAAGATTTAAAATGAGATCTAACTTCTGAGTAATTTTCCTTTAAAAAACCATTAATAATAAGAAATATAGAAACCTTTTGTTGTTGAATTATTACTTTTAAGATATATTGTTATTAACAAGTAACTACATATGGATAGCACAGTTTCCACTTATTTTTTTATCCTTTAGTGCTCGATTTAATTTTGTTTTGCCCTGAGGATAGAATCACAAATATCATAAAATGTGTAATCAAAGGCAAGGGGACAGTTTATTTTTTGAAAAATAAAGTAAAGAAAATCCTCATTATTGCATTTGATGAATTACAAAAGTTTTTTGTAGGAAATCCTCCTTTTCTGCATTGTCACCCCAGATGTTTCACCTTTAGTTGGACTCTATTTTTGCTGGAATTACAACTCTGTGCACTGTTACCCCTGTTAAACAGCAGAAAGGGCTTCTGCTCCTCCACTAAGCATAGCTACATTGACTTACTCTTAATTGGCATCTTAACATGCTTGTAAGTTCCTACTATATGGTGTATAAAATCTACCCAAGGCCTGGAAGTTAATTGCCACTTGTGGCCTGCAGCACTTATTGTGGCATCCACTACATTGGTAGTGCATGTCTAGAGGCCTATCCTGTGTAGCCTTACTGCTGCAGTGTAAAACCCTCAGTGCAATCTGTCAAAGTAACTCTGTTTGATGGTAAAGATCACCCTTTTAAATATTATGAAGTTATACCTATCTAGGTTTTCTTGGCCACAAGGCAGGGTGCATGGTATTTAAAAATGGTACAGGTAAAAAATTATTAGTCCCATGTCCCTACAGTGACAAGGTCCAGAAAGCTATTTTCACCGTGGAAGGCCAAGCTGTTCTGTCTAGAAAACCAGAGTGCAGATTAAAATCCTAACACTGCCAGCACAGGAATGGGACTAGCCAGAAAAATAATTAAACCACTATTTTATCAGTTATTAAAAGTCAAATTCAATGGTGAAGTCAGAATTTCAATAAATATTAAGGAAAAGTAACTTTTAGAAAGTTACCTTTTACCTGCCTGAGCTTTCAAATGGCCAATTAGCATTAACCTCTGGCAACTCCCTCCCTGTTCCCAGCCCTTAATGAGATGCAAACTTCCTCCAAGGAACCATATAGTAGGTCACTGTGATTAACAGGTCAACCTGTTGGCACCCAAAATACCTGATACATCTGTTTGAGCCACATGTAACACTTTGGCACACTTGAAAGGGAGCAACCAGTATGCCTGGACAATTATTGTGTATATCCTCTGTGGTTAATGCTGGACCCTGTCAGTCTATCTTTCTCCTGGTTAGTTGTGAGTACTTGGCATGCTTCAACTGGATATTAGTGTTAGATGTGGGAGAACGTTAATGATTACCATAATGCACTCCACTACACTGACACACACACACACACACACACAACTCTTAGAGCCCAAGGTAGTGTGGCCAAAAATGTTTGCTATCTTGTAAATGCCCTTGTGAGTGGCATTTTGCAATTACTGAAAAACTGGGAAAGGTTGTGTAAGGAAATGCCTCATTTTCATGATCACACCCTAACGTTTTGATTGATGCTGCTGGTTTTTCAACCCTTCAAGTGCACTGAGGCCTCCTTCCAGATCTCATTGCCTATACATAAATGTCTATGTTACATCGCCTTATGAACAATGGGCATAAGTGAAGTTACGTATAAGTCCCTAGTATGTGGTACCATTGGTACCCAGGGCCTGTAAGTTAAAGTGCCCTTCTGGACTGCAGCACTTATTCAGACCCCCCAGGATATTGCGGCGTAGATTTGCAAATTTTGCAGCACAAAAATGAAAATTTTGCAGCATTATTGTGGCACTTTATTTTACTCGCAATCATTCCTTTTTAGCCTTAAATCAATGGAAACTGTTTTAGCAGAGTATTCCACTTTGAAATGGGCATGTTTAAAGTGTCTGAGAGTGTTTGTTATGTTAGCATTTGGTAATGCCACAGTATTACTTATCACCGGACCCGATTTCAGGTCCCAGATTGTTTGAGAAACGTTGCCATCAAACTTGAATGGGTAGTCTCATCAGCAGTTTGATAATTAACAGACCCTCATTCTGATGGCCTGTGTCTACCAAGGGGTAGAAACAAGGGCGTGCAGGAGAAGCGAAGGTTTAAATAACGTCTGGAAAGACAGGGCTCGGGCAATGAATTCTCCGGAATGTTTGACCTGGCACTGTACGCAGTCACCCTTTCGAATGAGGCATCAAGAATAATATGCGATATACTGGAGTGTGATCTGTTGAAGGAGATGGGCCTAGTGAAAAACTATAGAAGCTGTTTTCTACTTTAGTAAAAGTGGTCAGTTTCACATATGTGGCCCACTGGCTAAACAACATACTCGGGAACTAGTAGACCCAAGTGTAATCTTAGCTTCACCGTGTAAACAATGTTTGTGATTTTTGCAAAAATCACAATCTGCCTGAGCCATAGGTTCCCCATTTCCCAACGCTAGGGATCACTGTCATAATTTGATTATTACGTTGCAAGGGGCTAGTAGAACATTGGGTGCCTCAGATATTTGAGGTGCATATAGTGGATGGGTTATTCGTATGTGCACTGACACTATAGAAGAACTAGGTTGCAAAGGGGATTATTTGACCATTTTGCTGTGGGTGAATATGGCATGCTGGGGCATATGGGGGGCTCTTGTTTTGCCAGGGTGCAGAGTCGTTACCCCATCACTGACTCTCCCTGCCCTGCTCGCCCTGTTCTGTTTGTGAAAGGTTGTTGTTGCTGGTGCACAGAAGGGGGAGGGGCCAATAAGTGCAGTAATGAGCGTCTGTCTCAGGTACAAGGCCAGTAGGTTGTGAGCAATGTCATCTCCCGTTAATGGGCTGTCTGCCCTGGCGCTGCTCTGCCTCTGGCGCTTTATGGTTACGTAGCTCTGACGAAGATGAGTCTGAATGTATTATTTAACCGCCTCTGATTTATGAATTAAAACTTCAAATTATTATAGCCTCTGTGGATTTTGGCAGGAAAAAATGACATGCTTCAATCACTGCGAGTCCTGGGAAGCTGTATCCCAAAAAACACCCAGAAATCTAAAGTAATGCTCCCCTCACATTCAAAGAGAAAAGCTACACTTTATTTTCCCACATGTATGCGCGCAGCACAGCACACAAAGGCGTTAGAGGGTTTTAGGTGGCTAACTGCATGTGTCTGATTTATGGAAAGCCTTTCTTTGCTGAACAGGAAGAGACACATCTGAAGGTGGGACTTGCAATTAAAGGGTGCTTGGTCCCACCCACCACTGCCTCATTGCCTATGACAAAAGACACCTCATTGTTCACCACTCATCTGCCCCACAACCACCATGGTGGGGGGCACAGGTGTCTATGGGAGAGTCCAGTGATGATGGCTCTACTCCCCCTAGTGCCCCCTCGGTCTCCTACTTCCCTCTTCATCGCGCTGCCCTTGTCTTCCTCCTGATGGGGGGCACCAACCTTGTCCTCTTTGCCCTCCGCGGCCGGCAGGTCCTTCTCAGCATTGCCGGCTAGAAAATAACAATGACAGCTCATAGGATGACATTGACATCTCCCTCCCATCCCCAGATGGCACCACTGCATAGCGGCGAAGGGGGAGCCGTAGTGTGGGCTGGGCTTGCTGAAAGTGCTTATCTAATGAGGGGTTTGGTTGGTAGTACCAGGTGTGACCACTATGTTGTGGATGGCATCAGCTGGAATGCGAGCAGCATTCCACACAGTGTTGCCAGATTTTGTGGGCACTTTTTTTGCGATTTCTTTGCAAATCACAAAATCGTGAATTCCTGGAGGGTCTGCTTATTTTGCAACTATGAGTCTGACAAAGTAAAACATATCTCCCAGCCTGCGACTGCAAAATGGTAGCGCAGTTTTAAACAGCTAATCCGACTTTGCCATTTAAACTCATGACAAAGTCCAGACCATCCAAGTTTTTAATATATATATAATTCACTACTAAGGTAGGCCTGTCAAGCCCTAAGGCAGGGAGCTGTATATTAAAAAGTAGGACATGTGTTTTATATGCCCTAACAGTAAATACCTAAAATTGTTGTTTTTACTGTGGAAAGGCTAGTGGCCCCATTTGCAAGTACAGGGTTACACACTGATAACTCAGCTGTAATAACTACTGACTGGAATTACTAAATATGGTACTTCAGGGTATCGCCAGAATTGTTCCATTAAACCCAACTTGATGCCCAAGTTGAATTTAATGTACCCTTTGAGTAAAAGGCAACTTTAGAAAGTTACCACTCTGTTGCCCAAGTTTTCCAGTGGCCATTTACAGTTGCTGGCCATAAGACAGCCTCTGCCCTCCTGAGGAAACGTGAATGACATCCAGGAAATGGCACAATAGGAGCCTGCAGTTGGAAGAGGTATTACCTCTCCCTGGCTGGAAACCCAAACATTGTGGGAGCCCAAAAGGTGAGCTTCACAGGGGAAGCCACCTTTAAAGGTCAAATGGTAGACACACACAAGAGGGGCTGCTCTTTCGTTCTGGTAGACAGCTTGCTGTCGGGGACAGAGAGGGTGAAACAGCTGCCAAACTGTTTTTCCCATGGGCATGCAGCCCTCACGTAGCCACACCTCTAGAGTCTGCCAAGCTCTACACATTGAGAGAAGGGTTCTGCCATCTTGGGAGTGGGTAGGGTAGAATATTGCACCCTGGGATAGCCAGATGCCCTAGATTGCAGGAAGGCATCTTCAGGCAAAGAGGACCTCGTGGCATATTGACTAGTATTCATTGCATCCCCTGAGGGCAAGTTGTGAGCATAAAAGTGGCACCCCTGGCACCCAGACCTCAGGTTAAGTCTGCACTGGAGAGAGGACAGACAAAAGACTGGCCTGCTGGTCCCTGGACCCAGCAAAGAGAGACTGCACCAAAGACCGGACTTCAACTGCTTATCATTGAGCTAGCAAAGAAAGGATTGTACCTGTGGTACCCTGCTCGAAAAATGTTGTCCCTGAGTCCCAGACAGAAGAGGTAACTCCAAGAGTTAGTTGGCTGACTTCCTGTTACAGCTTCAATGCCACAAAAGCTGAAGAAGCCTGCCTTGGCGAGTTGGTAGCCACAACCACTTGATCACCACTGACCGCTGAAGATTAGCCTGGGAAACTGAGCCCTGACCCTCAAAAGTTGCACCTGAGTCTGCTAGACACAGGAAAATTGCCAGAGTGCAATGCAGTCACCAAAGATGGACACTAGCTTCTGTGAAAGGAAACAATAGGTTTTGCTGTGACCGGCAACCCGTAGACCAGTTGTAACTGTTTTTTTTGGCTGGACTTCATCTGGACTTCGAGGAACAACAACTTCTGTGGCCCAAGTCACCCCATCCTGTTTGTGGACCAAGAGGTAGCCCCAGGATGATCCCCATCGACTGGGTGAGCATCCACCGCACACTCAGTATCTTCACCATCATGTATCGCTTGCACCAGGACCAATTCATTGATGATTAAGGTGGTTCACGCATATAGCCTGGATCTTGGCTGGAGACTGCTTTGACTGCAAGATAACTTTCTTGCTAACCCCTCTCGGCCCCTGTGACCTCCTCCCTGCTGGAGGTGGTTGCCCAAAGGGAGCAGAAGTAACTGGAAACAACTTTACAAAAGTTTCCCAACGTTTTCAAAGTAACCTCTGACTGCTGTACTTACCAATGCTTGTTTGCAATTGGAGTGAAAAAGCTGTGATTTACAATCTGCTTAATAATTTATATCTCCAGACCCCTCCAGTGGATTTTGTTAATTTTGGTGTAAAAATTCATAAAACTAAAATCTACTTTTATAAATTGGTGTCATATTTCCTTTGTGTTGCTTTTCTTTCTTATTTGATTGCTGTGGAACTCCTAAAGGCTTGACACTTGTTCCTTTGTGTAAGCCTGACTACTTGATTCCATAGCTACCCTAAGGTTTGGCAAATGAGCCTGACTTGCCCAACATGGGTTTATGAGTTTATTACTTGGTGAAGTCAAACATCCACATCATCTAATAAACCGCATTTCCTCACAGGTTGCACCTGGGAACTTTTGCCCCATTTGACAGGGAGAGCCAGGCAACCACCCCACCTACTAGCTACTGCCAGGCATAAATGTTGCACTTCATGGTACCTCTTAGAATAAAATACTTTCTGGACCTGCGAAGATCAGAAGAGGGCTGGACCTGCTGTCTGTAACCTGAGTGGACCCCTGAAGGGTTGGACCTGCTCTCTTCTGTCCCCAGGACAAGGAAGTGGACTCCAAGGGTCAATTGTCTGACTGCCTGTGTGGCTACAGGGACACAACAAGCTTCAAGAGGCAGTTTTCCTAAAGTGCCCAGCTGACCAGTGCAACTGGACTTGTACTGGACTTTACTGTAGATACCTTGAGAGCCTCCAGGTTTACTCACCTGAGGTCCTGGGGCATTGGAATTGCACTTCTGTGGTTGTGTTGGTCACCGGAAGAACGTTTGGAAACTTTGCAAAACTTTGGTCCCAGAGCCATAGTGGTACCTGTAGTAAAAAGTATCCATCTGGCAGTTCCGTGACATAAGATTGAATTTCAGCCTTGTCTCTGCACCTTTGAAAAAACAACAAAGTCTCTTTCTTTGTTGGGACTTTGAAGATTCTTCAACTAAAAATTGAAAAGCTCCAGAGCATCAGCAGGGCCAACCTGCTTCAAGTATCCAACCTGCGGTTCCACAGCAATGGCTCCGGTTTCAGTTTTGACTCACGCAGAGTGAGTTTTCAGCTAAAAAACTGCCAAAGTACCTTTTTGAATCAGGACTTAGAATTTATTTTGAACTTGGGCTTCCATACTTTTCACCAGGACCAATCCACTTGATGTATATGTCCAGGGCTCCATCACGGTCGGCTTCACTTAAGTCCTAGTCGACCTTGACCACTGACTATCATTGCCACCTTGTGCTTTTTTGTGGTATGTGTCATTAAAGCATTAAAAATTCATTTCTTCTGTGTCCCCTTATGGGGGTTTTGTTGTTTTGGCGTCATTTTGTTTATTACATTTTACTTTTTTTTTGTAATTCAGTTTGGTATTTGTATTGCTTGGTGTTTTGACTTTATTACTGTTTTAGTACTGCATAAATACATTACACATTGCCCTAAGCATGTTGGCTCCAGGGAGGTCAGCTCAGATTAAATTAGTGACTTAGAGGGCTCCCCCTGACAAGAGTTGTGATTATTCCTTGATGTGGGCAGTCATCCAACCTAAATAATAATCCTATTTCCTATAATATTGAACTTCTTTTAATCTTCATAATACTTAGCAATAGGACGGTACACCCAATCGTAGTGCAAAGAAGCTCTGTCCTGCCATCTTGCAAAACTGATCAACAAAGCATTGGCAACAAAGTTACCCATTGGAGCCAGGAATTGCATCACAAGAATTCTGACATGATTCACTTGGGGAGATTCGCCAATTGCTTTTTGGTTAATTTTATAACAACTGCTTAATTCATGATGCTACTTTGACCGGAAAGAAGATTGCTTTGGAAGAATTCCTGGCTGTCTGCTGAAGAATTTGAATTTCTGGCTCTAAACATCCACTTTTAGGGTTAGTGGAAAAGCCCCTTATGGGACCACAAGACTAAGATCTTCCAGTATCTCTGCAGGAGAAGTGATGCTTTCCATGTAACATTTTTTCTGGGATGGAAATGTTGAATATCCAAGGAACAGAGACAGCGACATCTGCATTAAAAAATAACAAGACCAATGAACTGGATATCTAGCATTGATCCTGTCAAGAAAGGGGGGAAAACCTTTTCTCATTGGAACTTATTGTCTGGTATCAAAGAAGCATCTCCTAGAAACTCAGGATTGTTAAAAGCACAGAACAAAACTTATATATTTCTTTTGCTACAAGTTTATCTCTGGAGGACTGGGACAATGTGCTAAAGGTACCCAACAAAGAAGTGACATTGGCTAGCAAGATTTCTGAGTTGGTCCCAGTTAGAGCTTCTTGTTCCAGGAAGCAGGGCTTCAGTGGGAAACCATGGCATCCAACCTCCTGAACCCTGCCTAGCCATGGATTTCAGTCTACCTCAGGGATTTCAACACCCATAAATTTGTCTAAGGGCCTTATTATTAATTTGGTATGCTGGAGTGGCACCGCCCCGCTCCTGCACCTCCAAACCCATGTTTGAACCGCCGGCCAGATTAGGAGTTTCCTCCTGTCTGGCGGTCAGCTCTTTGACAGTCCTAAGGCGTTGCCTTTGAAAAATGGGAGTGCCAAAGGCAGTTCCTGCAGGGCAAGGAATGTCAAGTCCATGCCCTGCAGGAACCGGGGGTGCATGCAGACAGGGGGGCACAACATGTGCCCCATTGCATGCAACCCATGGCGCAGAGGCAAAAGGGCGCCCTGTAGGGCCTCCTTTGTTTCCTCACCACCACTCTTTTCATGGCGGTGCACCATCATGAATAGTGTGGCGGAGAGGAAACTCGTAATATTCTTGGCATGGCTGCAGTGGCCCCACCTAGCATATTGAGGTCTCAAGACCGCCCTGGTTGTAATATGGTGGTTGGAAAACTGCCACTGCCATGACCCCGCGAGTCTGGCATTCTGTGGACCACCAGACTCGTAATAAGGCCCTAAGTCAGAAGGTAAACTAGAGGAGCGGTAAAAAGCCCCGGAGTGCTCTGATTACAACACAGTCTCTACAGCTCATATATCCATGACAGTCTTTCTCAGATCCTTTTTAGCAGGACCTCAAGCACAGCATATCCAATCTTATTGAGCTGTGTCTGGCAACAGTGGTCCGTCTTGAGACTGTGTCAGATTTTGACTTCCATGAAAGAGACTGCTGGAAAACAAACAGTCCTTGTATGACCTTGCTCCATCGCCAGTTAGCTGCTGAGGATGCCTAGGATCCAGTCAATTGCCACTCTACGGAATAACATTGGATATTTGGATTTCTGTTTCTTTATGTGAACACTTTTTATTTTTTTACGTCATGTTCACTACGTTCTACTTTCTGTCATTTTGGTGTCTTTGTAACCATTACATGCTATTCTCTTTAATTAAATTGGTTTGGGAATTTGGGAATTTAATTCATTTATTTCCTACTTGTATTGCTATTTTGGTATTGATGTACATGTACCAAGTAGACTTTTCCTTGAGTAAGGCGTTGATGCTTGTGGAAAGCTACCAACATTGCTATCAGGAATGTACAGGATTTGCCGTTAGTGAGGGAAAAACGTTTTTGCAATGCTTATGAGTGACCATGAGCTGCCAAAGTTTTACTGATTCAAAGCTGATAACAAGGTTTTACATAGAGTCTTTTCTGCCTCTGATAATGCTAATGGGTTGAAATGTATTCTACGGTCCTTTTTTTGCCAGCTCTGGCAGTTCAGCCTGCAGAGTATTAATCCTCGTCAAGTGGACTATGGGGGGAAGGGTGTTTGTTCTTTTAAAAATCCATAGCGTGCACTCTTATTGCTCAATATATTAAAAATAGAGGACTTGAATGCTATAAATTCACGAGGGTAACTAAAATCACGTATGGGTGGCAGAGGCTTGCTTATCTTTTTATGTGCAAAATTCTCCGCCTTGATTGCAGAGTCTCCACAGTTGTAAATTTTTTTTTTTAAATTCTTTTTATTGAGTTTAATATATATTACAAAGTGATTACGATGCAGTGCAAGGTATGACCCTACAAGGGTAAGATCCAAGACAATAAACATACATATTCAAAATTACAAATCTGTTGAATCACAAATGTCACACGTGTGCCCTCTGCGCCCCGTCCCATATAACCAATGTGTCAGGTCGGAGTTGAGGTATTGCCAATATCCCGCGTTTCACGCAGGTAAGAAAGAAATGGTTGCCATATATCTAGGGGCCTCACAGCAGGTGATTGTAACTGAGCGTATGTATCAATGTTAGTGTTGCAATATGTCATACTGCGCAGCCAGGAGTGTACGGTGGGACTGTGAGCGCAGCCCCAATTTATGGCCACTTCTCGTTTGGCAATAAGCAAGGCGATGGCGACGAATCGCCGTTTAGACTTGGGAAGGTCATAAATATACCAAAGCAATGCCATAAATGGTGTGGGTGTAAGCTCCATTTCTATCATTCGGGATAGTTCCCCAAATATTGCCGTCCAGCATCCCTTAATTTTGGTGCATGTCCATATGATATGAGCGAAATCCGCGTCTGGTGAATGGCACCGTAGACAGGAGTGTGACCGGGATGGATCTATCTTATGTAGTGCACTGGGTGTCTTATATATACGCCATAAGAATTTAAAATGTAGTAACTTATCACGATGATTAGGGGAAACCAGACGAATTTGTGTACATCACCTACCCCATTGTACATCCGTAATAGGATGCCCAAGGTCTAGTTCCCAGGCAGCTCGCACCCGAGCATCGCGCAATGGCAGCAGGGACACCGCAGACTTATACATTCTGGCCACAAGGTGTGTACCATCTCCTGTTTTAATAATACCAGTTAACAGCGGAAACTCAGGGGGTTCTAAGGGATAACTGAATATTTGAGTGCACAGAGCTCTTTGCTGTCTTTGCAGGACGAAGTGGTCCATCACAGTTGCCCCAGGAAAGCGGGGGTCCTCCGTGCAGGAGAAGACATGCCCCCAGGAAACAGATCACCGAACGTCACCAGATGGAACCTAGCTATAGTACGCTTAGCCAGGGCCTCCTGCAGTATGGGAACCCAGCCATTGCCCACAAGCGGGAGTGCAGGCGAGTATATTATGCGTGCTCCAGTGATTTTTAACAGCTTGTGCCATGCCCAGCTAGTTGTTGAGAGTGTTTGGATATCCCACGGGTCTCGCGGGAGCCCAACTGGGAGCAGGGTATTGAGGGGCGCCGGGAGTGCCAAGTCAGCCTCCGGTCTGAAGTAGGGGATGCTCCTGTCAGCATGGTACCAGTGCCTGGCGAAACTTGCCTGTGCGACCAAATAATAAACTTGAAAATTCGGTACCCCAAGCCCCCCCTCTCATAAGGCAACATAAATGTGTCCCAACGCACCCGGGGTTGTTTACCACCCCATACCAGTCGTATCAACAATGTTCTAAGGTCTGTGAAAAAACTTTTATAGGACGGAATAGGAATATTATGAAACAAATATAAAAATTGGGGGAGGACAACCATTGTGATGATGGCTATTCTTCCTGCTATGGACAGGGGCAGCGACAGCCATCGCTCTATATTATGTCCTAGTCTTTCCATTACCGGACCATAGTTTAGCTGAAGTATACGATCCTTCTCCCTGTGTATGTGGATCCATAGATACTTGACGGATTCCTCACACCACTTCAAGGGAAACTCAATGAGTTCAGCACAAGGGGCCTCTGTCAGTCGGAACACCTCTGACTTCCCCCAATTGATACACAGGCCAGATAGGGTGCCATATCGCATCACCTCACGCAGGAGCGGCGCCATGTTATCATCCGGGTGTCATACATATAATATGATATCATCCGCATAGAGTGTGAGGAGCAGTGGCCCTGTGTTAAACTGAAGGCCCCGGTGACTATGCCTCTCCTGTAGATGACACGCCAGTGGGTCCAGCGCTAGCACAAACAACAAAGGGGAGAGCGGACACCCCTGCCGCGTAACCCGCGACAATTGGAAATCAGTCGTCAATGTACCATTTAGACATATGCGGGCTGTGGGTTGTGCATACAATAATTTAATAGCCACCAAGAACCGATTCGGCATCCCCATGCGACTCAGCACTGCATAGAGGAAAGGCCACTCGAGCGAGTCAAAAGCTTTTTCAGCATCGAGTAGTACATCGGCGGCTGGAACCGCCAGTGATATTCTATGTATGGTGGCAAACAGCGTACGGAGGTTGAGCGCTGTGGACCTATGGGGGATAAACCCTGACTGGGCGGGCGAGATCAGCTTTTCTACAATGAGGGCTAGCCTAGTTGCCAGCATTTTAGCTAAAATCTTGTTATCGAAATTTAAAAGTGACAATGGTCTATAGGAACCGCAAAGCAGTGGATCTTTACCGGGTTTCGGCAGTAAGATTATGACTGCCTCTCTTAGGGTGGGCGGGAGCACACTGGCCTCCACTGCTTCCTGATACACATCAATAAGATACGGAGCAAGAATATCTTTGTACTTCTTGTAAAAGCATCCCGAAAAACCCATCCAACCCAGGTGCTTGTTGGCATCCAGTGCATTGATGGCTTCAATAACTTCGTCGACCGAGAATGGCTCCACCAGGAATTCCTGCTGTGCTTTTTCCATCCAGACCATGGAGACCTCGTCTAAATATTCGCCATATGCCGATGGGTGCCCCGGGGCTCTGGTGGTGTACAATTCCATGTAGTAAGTGAGCACCTCTTGAAGGATTCCCACATTGCCAGTTATACGTGACTCTTCGCGTCCCATCAACTCAGAAATATATGTTGGCCTGCGAGACTGCTGCATCAGCCTAGCAAGGGTCCTTCCCGGCCGTTCCCCCTCCCCGTAGTGCCTGGCGGTTGCATATTTTCCCAGATAATGGGCCTCGCGGTCGGCTGCTTCCCGAAACTCGTTTAGGAGGGCAACACGGCGTTGCAAACTGAGGGTGCTCAGGGGTTGCGCATCCAGCCGATTGAGATCTGCTAGCTGTGCCTCTACGCGCGCAATAGTGCGCCTCAGATCCCGAAGCACTCCTGGGCTTTTAGATATACACACTCCCCTGGCATAAGCCTTAAACGCCTCCCAAAGCGTGGCCTTAGATGTCACCGTACCCACGTTTAATGTAAAATATTTTGCTGATCGGACGCGAATACCGTGTCCTTCAGAGCCATGTCGGGGAACCTCCATGGACGCTCTATCCCCCCAGCGCACAGGATTCACAATTGTGTCACCACAGGCGAATGGTCCGACAATGTGCGTGGAAAACATGCCACCTCACTAATCCAGAGCACAACCCCCGCCAAAAGATACCAGTAGTCTAACCGGGTCCATGTATTGTGCGATGCTGAGTAGTGCGTGTATCCACCCAGATCAGGTTTTTGATGCCTCCAAGCATCAAACAGTCACTGGCTTTCAATCATATCCAATAACACCCTCCTAGCCCTTGGCTTAGTGTCGGCAGTATTCGCTGTGCTGTCGCGGGTAGGATCAAGTAGCAAGTTAAAATCCCCACCAAAACAAATTTGATCTGCCCCCATATGCTCAATGTGTGTATGAATAGATTTGAAGAAGTCAGGCTAGTCAACGTTTGGTGCATAGATGTTGACCAACAATACAGAATGATCCAACAGACATCCCTTTAGCAACAAGTAGAGCCCCCCTGGATCACGAGAAACCTCGAATTCCCTGAATGGGACATGTTTATGAATTAAGATCGCCACCCCCCTCGCATACGTACTGTATCCAGCAAAATACCTGTGTGCCCCCCAGCTTACCCCCCAGAGGCGCTTTCACAGAAGGCGCCAAGTGAGTTTCCTGTATGATGGCAATATCCACCTGATGACGCTGCAGATAATTGGTTACTAACTTGCACTCGCGGACATTATTGAGGCCCCTGACATTCCACGTCATGAGGACTACATTTGCTTCAGATTGTACCCTATTAGCCGTGCGCTACTTCTAAAAGATAAATTTTGTCTGCGTCTGAGTTACCCGTTCTGCACTGCAATGGACTGTACCAGTTGAGACATATTGCCACTTGTTGTTTGAAAACCCTGCATCCCACCTCCCATCCCCCTTACCCAACTGAGGGGGAAAAGCCCAACCCACATTGCAAAATTTGAAACATAATTTAAACAAAAACATTGATCTATATTGGAACAACACAAGAATGTGCATCTGCACTTAGGGGGTGGCAACGCCACGCCGTTACAACCACATTTGGCACATAAGCGTCATGAAATATGTAAAGAGTCTTGTCCCGGGGGGGAGTGCCACGTGCACCCCATATTCATTGAGCAATGAACTAGGCCAAACTGCGCAACTCACTGAGAACCCAGATTTATTTTACCAGTAAAGAGTAATCCGCAACTCTAACCGGCCGTAATCAGATCCGCACTGGCACCAGAGTCCGGAATGTTCTGTGATGACACCCAGATTTGGAATAGGACTGACAAAATTCCTGGGCCTCATGAGAGGAGTCAAATATGCTGGAACGTCCATCAATGTCCACTTTCAATCACGCAGGATAGAGCATACCGTATCGCAACCCCAGTTTCCGGAGGCTTGCTTTCACCCCTACATACTTTCGTCTTGCCTCCTGAACCATGGCGGTGAAATCGGGGTATAGAGAGAGGGATGATCCTTGCCAGTCCAACTTGCCCTTCTCACTAGCCAGTCTAAGGGCAGTGTCCCTATCCCTGAAATTGAGCAAGCGGGCTATGATAGGCCTCGGAGGACACCCCGGGTTAGGCCGCGGACCAAGAATGCGGTGCGCACGCTCCACCACTAAGGTGGTGGTGAAGGATTCAACCCCAAACAGGTCAGTGAGTAGTGTTTCCATGAACCGGTCCAACCTCCCTGTGTTCGTGGACTCGGGCACACCCGTTATACGTATATCACTCCGCCGCCCGTGTGCCTCCAAGTCCTCGTTCTTAATTGCAACCGATTTGAGGAGTTTCTCCATGCACTCCATCTTTTTGGCTGTCTGGGCGGTGCCATCCTCCAGGTCAGAAATTCTGCCCTCAGCTGTGTTTAGGCGGCCCTCATGTTTATCTAGCCGGGTCCCCATGGCTTCCAACCTCCTGTCCAGGGCGTCGAAGCGAGTATCCAGCACCCTGAAGCCAGCCCTGAGTTCCATCAGCACCGTATCCGAGCCGGCCGCACCAGGCGTTTGTGCACCAGCTGCCTCCGCCATGTTTCCTTGCTGGGCAGTCGAGCTAGTTGCTGGTGGCTTGAAAGAGAGGGTGCTCTGCTTGGAGTCCTTCTTGCCTATACCACAGGCCATGGGCACCGTCCGACCAGCAATATAAAACGTCCCCCACCACGCAGATGTCGCTGCACCTTAAAGTCAACTGGGCAGGCCACCAAGATCTACCGCCGTAGTTTCACAAAGTGCGGGGTTATTTTACTGGCTATGATTGCCATGCAGTGCAGCGCGAGGCTCCTCTAATGTGGCTGCTGGGGTAGGACTGTGGGGGGAGCCTGCATTTGTGCCCCGCAGTGCCCGGCCCGACAGCCGATCCCCAGGCTCACCCGCGGCCCCTGTCACTGCGGGGCCTCCGGTGAGCGCATGTGAGACTAGCGAGGGTGAAGGCTCACACGTCCCAGCCAACCCCCTCAACCGCTCCTTACCTCGATGCGTGCTGGTGCCAGCCGATGCACAATACGCCCAGGCCGGACGTGGCTTCAATGAAATTGAGGCCCCGGCTTCATTCCTGCCCGTGGGCCACGACCCGTGTCGATGACGCACCTTGGTGCCGATCCGCACCCCGACTGGCCGGAGCCCCACATCCCGCTCCTGTCACCTCAGTGCCTCTGCACAGGACAGTTCCGAGGCTGATGTTCTCAAACATAGCCCCCGGGCGGCACAGTCAGCCGTGGTTCGCGGCAGAGCTTCAAGCCAGCACGGCCATGTCGATCGGCGGCTTGGCCACGCCCTCCACAGTTGTAAAGTTACTAATAAATCATTCTTGAGAATACCAAAAAAGAGTAAACTTACACAAAAGTCTAAGTTTGCCTTTGTAAATCATGCCTTAAATGTAATGACCTCACCCTTAGTTGGAAAAATGCAATAACAAATGTTGTAAATAATCTGACCAATGCTTAATTTGAGCTGTTGGTTTCTGGTGCTCACACCTTCACTTTATTGTCAACATCGGGACTCATGTCAGTCTGCCACATGGTGGCGCTGTATAGCTAATTTAGGGATGAAGATAACAACAGTTGTTTACTCGTTCAATATACAGTAAAGATAACTAATACCTGGAGCCCAAGCCATTCTTATAGCATTCGGGGCATCGAATAGTCTGATTTGTCACACTTGTAGGAGTGTGATGGTTTGTAGTTGTGTTGGGACTGTCACTGGCAGTGCTGGCAGGGGCAATAGGTGTCGCAAGCTGCAGTTGCCTCCTGACGAGGGCCCGGCACTTATTTTTTTGCCAATTAAGAACTGAATCTTACACATGACATTAAATAGCACTGCACCATTACCATTACAAAGAGATGACTATGAATGGAGTATTATATACTGGTTTGAGTACATGTTTTTAATTTTAATTACATTCTGCTTTTAGGTGTTGTTATTTATTGATATAAATATTGTGAGGTCACAAAACCTGCCATGCAGAACCCTAATTAGAAGATCTTTTATTTTTGTAATGTGTCATTGAACGTACCTAACCATAAATACAAAGGTGCTATTTTTTGCCTATGTGATATATGTATATCATAATTATGATTGTTAAGACTGTGCAGAGAGGTTTAGGGATCATGATGAAACTCAATCAATCTTTCAATCAACCTGTATTCGAAGCAAGCATTGCTTGATAAAAGATGCATAAATACATAAGCAAACTTAAAATAATGCATGCTACATTACAAATAGTCATCACAATTTAAAAACATATCAAGATAAAACAATTAAATCTAGTTATTGTCTCTAGGGAAGGGAAGAAAACAGTAAGGTGCAATTTCTAAATGGTCTTCCTGAGCCTCACCACTTTAGTTAAAAACTTTGTCACAGATATGCATATAAAATACATATGTAATTGCTGTAGGGATAACAAAGCTGGTCTGCATTGAACGAAACGAAATGTAGACCCTTTAGCAATGTTTTCTTCATATATACATATATATATATATTTTGGTTTTACACTAATGAAGGATATGACTATCCTAAAGGGAGAATTGTTGAAAAATATATATGTATATCGATATAAATTCATATGTATGCACTACAAAAATATCATGCTTAGATATATCACACTAACAAGAGGCCTGGAGCTCCAAAGGGCTTCCTATCTGACCTTGACTGGACAAGCTTCAACAGCTATTCTGAACCACCTTAGAGGTCACTTTGCTTGTCCTGACTTCATGATAGTTTCGTTATCTGGTTGAGCAATTTGCTTACACAGGGCCGAGCCAGCCTTTCTTGGTCTGCCCATATCTAGCTGTTTAAAATTGGCATGGTGCAGATCTTGCACATCCCTGTTAGCCATATTTGGCTTGGTGCCTTATTCTAGTTCCGCTGACATGGCATTACTAAAATGCATATAACACCCAGACATCAGTCACTCTGGGAAGAAGCAGTCTGAGAGCCCCTAAGGCGGGAGACCTGACTTCTTCCTTGCTGATCAGCAATGATGCATGCATTGGTACCAATAAATACATTTCACTCTGATTCTGAGTAACCTGCTGTGTCTGGTGAGTTTCATTCATTTGCTCTTGGGAGGGTGCCGAGTATTTCCCTATCAAAGGTACCTGCTGTAGATATCTTTGTGTGCTAGCTAAATCCCAGGGAAGAATAATAATGGTAAGATAACTCTGGAGAATAATGTATTTGCTTGAGAGATCTGTGTTTTGCCTAGTCCTAGTTTTGAATCAAAATATCATCGAAAGTTAATATGTCTCTTGCAAAGCATATTATGTAACACGCAGATGACAGACTTTTATTTGATGGAAAAGGGTAAGCAGGTTACTGCTTTCAAGACAGAGATCCTTTTGCTACTTGCAGTTCATAAATTATAATCCTTCTAATATAGCGCAGTGAGGTATGAAGGACGTGTGGCGGCTACACCTCATAACCCTCACTGTCTTATGTAACACATCCTTTATATTGATGTACACACATATGATTTATTGGCAATGTATAATCTATGTATGATGTGAAGCGCTCTGACACCGTGCATTGGTATGAGTAGTGGCACTAATCATCCCACTGCAGGGTGTTAGAGCCTTTTACATCACACGTATACAAATAGCAATTTAGATGCCGCTATTTTGTTTTGTTTCTTTTATGGCAGTTTAGAACTACTGTAGTGCTGATGCACTATAAAAGAGATAGAACTCAGTGGTGGCGTTTGTTATTTGTGTAAATACTGGGGCTACAAACACATCTGACATTCTTACAGTGTATGCATATCTGTTATATACAGGGACTGAACAAAGTTAAAAGCTTTTCTTTCTTAAGTACCTGTGAAATGATAAGATGTGAGCCTTTGTTTTCCCTCCATTACATGTAGGTGTGAGGCTTCCCATAGCTCCCAGACAGGATACTCCAACAAACAAGACCTAATGGCCCCTTAACTTTGGCTTTTGTTATGGGTGAAGCTGGAATGTGATAAGCCCCTTTCCCTCCTCCACGTTGCTGCTCGGAACAAAAGCAGACAACGTGCAGGCGCTGCTGAAAGTGTCCCGGTGTCAGAAAATTACACAGGGACAAGTCCAGCATATTTCCATGAATTCCGGGAGAAGTAGGAAAGGACTGTGTCACCTCACTGAAATCGACCAGCTTTGCAGCAGGGTAGACAGAGTCTACCTCCGAAAATAGTGGGTAGACGGTGTCTACCCTCGACTCGAGCCCGGGATATAAAGCATTCTTCAGTTCACAGTTTCAGTGGGTCTATTCACCTTTCCTATTTACAATGCCATTGAAATAAGCATCATTTTGTAAGGATGATAACACCGGTTGATTACAGATTATCAGCAAAAAGATATATATCAATGTGATTCTTTTTAGGCAACCTATAGCTGGGGCTGGAGCAGCCTTTAACCCGGAGTCATTCAGGCTACTCAGTTTCAGCACTTTTATCACTCTTTCGAAAGTGTCACCTCATTGCTTTTTGTAAGCCCGTATAATAGAGGCAAATTAAGAAGTCATGATAAATTTGATATGATTTAGGTGTGATATTTTGAACAAAGTTACTGTGTTTTAATACATTTATGGTATTCCTGTTGTCTAAAACACATTGGGGCATATTCTCAAGGAGCCACCGCCGATTTATCGGCACTTTAGCACTGCAAAAGTGGCGACAGACCTATCGCACTATTCACAAGCTGCTGCAAACTGCCGACATCGCCAGTTTTCCTGCGATAGCTGCCGCAAAACACATTGCCACGGATGAGAGCAACAATTAACGGTAATGATATGCAGAGTAGGCGTACCCGTGCAAAAACACACGAAAACACCTCTTCACGATATTCACAACGAGCAGCCAGATCTGCGATGTGACCCGAAAACAGGCGATAAGGTGCGTTAGCAGCAGGGATTTAACACCTGCCTTTCACTGGTGTTAAGCAGCACAACAACCTGCAGTATGAAAGGGAGCCCAGCCCAGAGCCACATCTGAAGACCAACACATGTCATGGATCTAATGATCATGCAGCTCGGAGACCCAAGAGGTCCATAACACCCACCGCCACCACCCCCAGGCTCCCCCGCCCATTAACACCCCCCCCCGGACTACCACAGAGGCAGCGCAGAACAAGACAGCTGACCTTCCGAAAACGGCATGGCCCCTCAGCCACACAATTGCAGAATGTGGTGAGAGGTGGGAACCAAGTATGTGTGAAGAAGGCAAGTCACCCATGAATAAGAATGTACACAATGCCAAGTGTGGCGGTGATGTGCTGTACAGACTCCAGTATACAGAGCACAGACATGTCCCTGTGGACATATACTGCTGGTGTGTGCAGTGTTGTTGACAGTGGACGCAACCATCTTACCTCAGGCAGTGGGGAAGACCACGCTCATGTAGCTGTGTCGTCGTCCCCTGTACGCGGAAGCGGAGTGGGCTGGTCCGGCGTACGCCACACCAGCGTAGGAGTGTGAATAAATAGACTGGGGCTCTGGGCGTGGTACACTGCCGGGATGGCCAACGCGTCTGCCAGGGCGGCGCCCCTCACCCTGCCACGAGTTTGCCGCCATGATCGCCAGCCTCCTTAGCCGATCGCTGCCTTCCGCGACACAGGCCCCCAGCGGCACGGCACCGCGGGGTAATGTGTGTGCTGACTACTGCCTTCGGCCTACACTGCGGTCAGCAGGACGCTCAAATCAAATCCAATCCTGACCTGCGAGGACACGCCATCATCGCTGGCTGCACACCCTCTGAGCGCTTCAGGTGCCACCAACTCAGTGCACCACAAGTCATCGCCACGTGGCTGTGGGCCCTTTCTGACCGCTGCCTCCGGCCTACACTGCGGTCAGCAGGGCTCACAATTCAAATTCAGTCTTGATTTATTTATGGCGCAGTCCAGTAGGCAACAGACATTGCTTCCAGTGCGGGACGCCCGGACGACGCATCATCGCTGGCTGCACAACCGCTGACCGCTCCAGGTGCCACTAACTCAGTGCAGCTCAAGTCATGGACCTTTTATGATGTAATCATTTGTGTGTGAGTCCAGTTCTGGTGCCCCTACCTCAGTGCACTGCAAGTCATGGACCCTTTATGATTGAATCTGTGTGTGTGATCCGATGATCACTGTTCTAGTTGTTGCCAGCACCAACCACTCCCTGAGGGCTGGCTTACACTCACCCCACACCCATCCAGCACTGGACATGTGACCCTGGTAATAAAAAGGGGCTGGGCGCACATACCTGTAGCCAGTTCCACCATACATCTAAGTGTGTCCGTGTGGTCATTATGTATGCTTGATGGCCCCTTGCCCTACCACATCACATCGTGCTGTGGACAGCGGACGCAAGCATGTCACCTCAGGCAGTGGGTAAGACCTTGGACATGTAGCTCTGTCGTCCCCCCTGTAAGCGTAAGTGGAGTGGGCTGGGCCGGCGTACGTCAGTCCAGCGCAGGGGTGTGTGGAATTAGCCCGGGACTCAGGGCATGGTTCAGTTCTGGCCTGGACAAGGAAGTCACCAATGCGTGTGTCTCTGTTGTAGTGTCGGCGCCACCCGGCCCGCAATTGACAATGTTGCAATGTAGCATGCACCCGGAGGGCGGTCTCGCACGAACGGTGAAATGAAGGAGCGCAAGACCGCTCGGGGTCTTGGCTCATACATGCCAAGTGTTGTGTGTATCTGCATTGCCGCAGCATGAGTCAAATGCCTAGCCTTAATCGCAGCGCGAGTTCAGCCAGGCATGAACTCTACATCTGAGTCCGCACTATACTTACCATAGGCCTACACTGACATGGCCGCCCACCTTCAACGGCCAACATCACAGTGTCGTTGTCAGGCTTGTGGACATGCGCAGACAGGCATGACAATGGTGTGCCGAGGGAGTGCAAGTGATGCAACCACGCAGCGTACACAAGTGAGTAGGCCTGGGGGGAGGGAGGAGCAGCTGTGAGGCAATGTAACACACAGTGATGCCGCTCATTTGCCACATGCAAGTCATGTCAAACATGAATGCCAAAGTCACACACATCCCACCCCACACCTAACAAGCCACATCACAATTCCTGAATGCAAGCAGATGACAAACTGACATTAGGGATGAAAGTTCCTTTGTCTGAACTATCAGGCGGAAGCACATCTGCACATCCGACCTCAGAATTGCATGTGCCCGGCACCCCCTGACAGATATGATAGCAGTTGAGGACGACTCCCACACTACGCACAGCCCGACGACAGACCAACGTATACACACCCCACACACAGAAGTCCTTGCTCAGAGTTATCTTGCATGGAATGGCCTTCACACTTACTCCCACACTATCCCAGGCGTACAACCGTTGCACACTTAAACAACTCATTGATCCGAGCTGTGGCATTTCATCCACAGAACTGGCGCAGGTCAGAACTGTGCCGCTTCAACCAGGGCCAGTATCGCAATGGCAGAACATCCCGGACATATGCACAACCCCTGTCACGTGGAACTGTACCGTGCACGTATGCTGCATTTACTGGGGGCACTGCCATTGGTAGTGCTGCGGGTCAGTTACCGGCTAAGCTTCCGCCTTGCCAACGTCACCTGCGTTCAGCCTGTGTTGCATTGTCGATCGTGCATATTCGAGTGGTCCATGGATGTCTGCCTATCCAACAGGGCGGTAGGCGAACTGGATTTCGACATGTGTGTGTGCCCCCTTTTGGCCCACGACCAGGAGTGTCACGTGATATGTCTATGGGATGCCTGGATACTTGGCATACATGCTGGCAGCTGGACCTGGGATATTGCAGAACTCCTCGTGTGCAGTGACCACATTGAGCCGCTCCCCTATTGGGCTGTAGTGCTAATTGGTGACAGGGGGTAGACGCAGCACATCTGTCCGGACCTGCTAATGGATAGCCTCGCCGTCCTGTTCGATTCACCACCAACGAGACACCTACTGCCGCCGAAGAGCCGCCGACTAAACAACCCACTGAAACCCTGACTTACATCCTTCTCAACGTGCGCTCCCTACACCGACACGCAGTAGAGATCTGGGACCTGATAGACACCCTCTCGCCCGACGTCGCGTTCTTCACGGAAACTTGGACCAACGCCACCTCCGCCCCGACATCGCAACAGCAATCCCAGACGGCTACAAGATCCAGAGAAAAGACCGTCCTCACCGCCCGGGAGGAGGACTCGCCATCGCACACAAGACCCCCCTCCGACTCTCCACATCCAGCATAAGTGACCTCCCCTCCAACACAGAACATCTCCACTTCCAGATCCAGACCAACCCCAGGACCACACTACGCGGCACCCTCATCTACAGACCGCCTGGTCCCCGCGCCCAGCCCGCAACCACCATCGCCGAGCTCGCCGCACCCCACGCCATCGCCTCCACGAACTACATCCTGCTCGGGGACCTGAACTTCCACCTTGAAAACAGCCAGGACCCCGACTCCGCCACACTCCTCGAGAACCTCGCCAACCTAGGACTGAAACAGCTTGTCAGCACTCCCACCCCCCATGCGGGCCACACCCTTGATCCCATCTTCTCAGGAGGATCTAACATCCGTTTCAGCCACACCTCCCAGCACCCCTGGATGGACCACCACTGTGTCCATTTCACCTTCAACGCCACCACCGCACCCAAGACCGCCTCACGCCCACCGCGTCAGAACTGGAGCAAGGTCACCGAGGAGCACCTGAACTCCGCCCTCCTCCAAGACCCCCCCAAGGCCACGACCGACACCAACTCCGCAGCCAGGGAATTCCACCACTGGGTCTCCTGCTGCGCCGAAAAGTTGGCTCCTCTCCGCCGCACCGCCAACCAACGCCCGTTGAGGGCAGCCTGGTTCACCACCGAACTCCAAGAAGCCAGACGCTCCTGCAGACGTTTGGAGAAAACCTGGAGGAACCAGAAGACCACGGAAGCATGGAACAATCACAAGAGCGCCCTTAAGGACTACCACCAGCGTATAAGGGACACCAAAAGGACCTTCATCAGAGACAAAGTCAAGACCAACGCATCCAACGCCAAAGAACTGTTCAACGTCATTCAGCAGTTCGCAAAACCCACCTGCGAAGCCACGGACATCACACACTCCCAGGAACTCTGCGACAAACTTAGCTCCTACTTCCACCTGAAGATCAAGGCCCTCTATGACAACTTCAGCGAGCCAGCAGAAGACAGCACCACGCCTCCCACAGCTGCCGAGAAGCCGACCACCACCTCCTGGGCCCCCGCCTCCGTCGAGCTCATCTCCTCAACCATGAAGAAGACACACTCAGGAGCCCCTACCGACCCCTGCCCCCCTCACATCTTCCACAGGGCCGCCGCAGCCATTGCACCTGAACTAGGATGAACAATCAACTCCTCCCTCTTATCCGGCATCTGCCCAGACGACTGGAAGCGTGCAGAGGTGAAACCCCTCCTCAAGAAGCCAACGGCCGACCCAACCGACCTGAAGAACTACCGGCCCATTTCTCTCCTCCCCTTCGCAGCCAAAGTCACCGAAAGACTCGTGAACGCCCAGCTGACCACCTTCATCGAAGAAAACTGCATCCTAGACCCTTCCCAGTCTGGCTTCCGCAGCAACCACAGCACCGAGACCGCCCTCCTTGCAGCCACCGACGACATCCGCATGCTGCTAGACCAGGGACACACCGCGGCCCTCATCCTCCTAGACCTCTCCGCAGCCTTCGACACCGTCTCACATCGCACGCTAGCCGCTAGACTCCACAACGCAGGAATACAGGGATCCGCCCTCAACTGGATCCAACCCTTCCTCTCTGGCAGATCCGAGAGGATCAGACTCCCCCCTTCCTCTCCAACCCCACTGACATCATCTGCGGAGTACCCCAAGGATCTTCACTAAGCCCGACGCTCTTCAACATCTACATGGCCCCCATCGCCGCCATCATCAGACAGCACGGGCTTAGCATCGTATGCTACGCCGACGACACTCAACTCATCCTCTCCCTCAACAAGAACCCAGAAATCACCAGACTCAGCTTCCAGGAAGGGATGAGAAACGTAGCAACCTGGATGAAGAACAGCTGTCTGAAGCTCAACTCAGAGAAGACCGTGGCCCCCCGCCCTCGGGAGCCCACCCACCCCGACTGACCATGCCCGGACCCTCGGCATCATCCTCGACTCCTCCCTCTCCATGGACCGCCAGATCAACGCCGTCGCCTCCACCACCTTCAACTACCTCCGCATCTTTCGGAAGACTTTCAAATGGATCCCCCCCGACTGCAGAAAGACCGTCACCCACGCACTCATTACCAGCAGACTGGACTACGGCAACGCCCTCTACGCTGGAATCAACCAAACCCTTCTACGCAAGCTCCAAACCATCCAGAACGCCGCAGCCAGGCTCGTCCTTGGGACACCGCGCCACGAACATATGAGCCAACACCTTCAAAGCCTCCACTGGCTCCCCATCGAGAAGAGGGTCACTTTCAAACTCCTCACCCACGCCTACAAATCCCTCAACAACATCGGACCCAAATACCTCAACGACCGAGTATGTCTCCACATTCCCAAGAGAAACCTCCGCTCCGCCAACCTCGCCCTGGCAGAGGTCCCCTGCATCCGCAGAAGCAGAGCCGGCGGAAGAGCCTTCTCCTACATCGCAGCGAAAGCCTGGAACAAACTCCGGATCAGCATCAGACGCTCCCCAACCCTCCACGCGTTCTGGAAGGACCTCAAGACCTGGCTCTTAGACTGACTCTGAGCTGTTTCTCTCCCCCCCCCCCAGCGCCTTGAGACCCTCACGGGTGAGTAGCGCGCTCTACAAGTCACTGATTGATTGATTGATGGAGTCGACAACGACCTCATGCTGGAAATGATTGCCTACGAAGCTGCAATCGCTTTCATGGACGTGTAACTACGTACCTGCAGCCACAACAGTTTGGAACCCATTGCACATGTCCCGACACCTTGTTGCATCTTGGGGTTCTGGTCACATATCCCACGACAACAGTGGACATGGCTGCATTCGCCTGGACCCCGAATACGTGGGCGGACAACCACGCGGGGTAACACACACCTGTGAAAGGTGAGGCACTCCCCCGGAGTGGACAGCGGCGCTTGGCAACGTTCCTCATTCTGACATGCTGCTGCATTGGTCCACATGTTGTGGCACTTCTCTTGCCCGTACTGACACGCATATGCTAATAAAGTCTACGCACATTCACTTGTATTCAACTGTGATGTGAGTTGTTTTGAATGACGATGTGTGTCTCACTGCCTATCTGGGACATGGCCATACATGCGCATTGATAGCATTACCCAGGGAGTACCATTTATGTGGAATCACTGTCCCTACATTCATCAATACTTTCATGCATAATTGATCAGGGCCATGACACATCAGTGTGAATTTGAATGTTTTATTCACATTCAGTGGGGTGTGTAAGCTGGACCAGTACAGGGCCATGCAAACCCCACTTTACATTGTCGCCCCATGGAGGGCCAGCCAGAGTCCTTTAGGGATTTACAGGTTCATCGGAAGAGGAAGACTTCAGTCCGCAGTGTGGTTGCTGTGTCATTGGTAACCATTCCAAATATGGCAGTCCATGTCGCGATCCAAGGTGAGTGTCGCTAAGTGTGACGGGGGACAGTGGAAGATGTTATTCCAGGGCATGATGCAGAGGGCAGAACCAAGCTGAAACAGGCCATATGGCGGTGATGTATGCTACCACTTCAATGTTACCACCAAGCCAGATTCATCATCATCTTCGTCCTCTGATGTGTCAGGTGCCTCACATGTGAGTGGTGGTGTTTGGTCTGCTGCACTGTGTGGCACTGACACTTCAGAGGGCGGAGATGTGGATGGAGTAGTAGCAGCAGCAGTCATCCGCGCCAGGCCGTGTGGCGGCAATGCCATGATGAGGATCTGCAGGGCATGGGAGATCCCAGCTACATCTCACTGGTGTGCAGCCGTGGCAGCCAATCGTTCCGCATGCATCCGCTCCATGTTCTCCATGATCCTCCACATGTGCCCCAACTCCCGGCTGACATCGCTGGAGCCACTCTGACTAGACACTTGTTCTTGTCTCTGAGTCATGACTCCAGCGATGTCAGCCATGAATTGTTGGAGTGCATGGAGCGGACAGTGGGTGTCCGTTAGGGACTGTAAGTGGACCCTGATGGAACTTAGACACCCACGTATGGCATCTAGTTTGGCTGCCATGAGGTCGAACCCCACCCGCAGCTGATCAGCCATCTTCTCCTGGCGTTGGAATGCCATGTGTTGGTCGTGGGGGTCCTGGGAGACAGCCGTGGTGGTGGGTGCTTCTTGCTGTGTGGTCTGTGCAGGGGGTGGGGTCTCCTCAATGCAGCTGGGCTGCCCTGCTCCTGAAGGTGGGGTGCCGAAGCTGTCCATGAGCTGCTGGAGGGCGTCGGTGTCGATGTTGGGGAGGTCCTCTTCGTCATCAGTGCTGAGTTGTTGTGTCTGCTCTGCAGGAGGTGTTGATTCTCCCCCTGCAATGTGAAGGGGAGATGCAGATTGACACTGTGTTCACATGTATGTTCACGCATTGTACAAGTTTACTAACGGACTGCATGACAATGTACATTGTGACTGTTTGTGAAGAGATGCCTATTTGATGCGGGACAGTTGACACTTCTACACCATCAGGGATGTGAGGTTGTACTTGTCCATTGTCATCTCACAGTTTGCTGCTATGCCAAATGCGAATGGCCATTTTCTACACACAAGCGGCAGCAGTTGTGTCCTCTGTTCTGTTGTGGGAGTGTTGCAGTTTGTACCACATTATTGTCAATGTTGGGGTGCTCTGATTCTTATGTGTGTGTGCTGCATTGTGGGTGTGTTGCCCCTTCAGCTCTAATTTGGCTGGCCCTTCTCCCTTTCAGGCAGTGTGCCTTTCACTTCTGTGCTTATGCAGTGCTGAGATGTTGCAGACTTGGGTGAATTGGGCTCTTGGTCTGAGTTGTGACTCTTGGGCATGGTTTGTCCGCAGATGTGCTCTACTTAATAGTGCATGTGTGCCATTGTGCCCATCTCCGCCCCATCCCCCCGGTCCCTGGTCGTTACTCACCCTGTTGCTGTTGGCTCAGGTCATGTTGTGCAGTGTCCGGTCCACCAACTCCTGCCACCGTCTCCCCAATGATGACTCGGGTCACCATTTCCTCCATCTCATCCAGCTCCTGGTGTGTCAATGGGCTCCCACCTCCAGTCTGCATTGCTGCTCTCAGGTTGGCAGCGATTTTCAGCTTGGTTTTGTGCTTCACATCAGTCCAGCACTTCTTGCAGTCGTCCACTTCCCTTCTCTTCACTCCGACTGCATTCACCTTGGCCAAGATGGACTGCATATTGTATTTTTAGTTGCCAATGTCACAGTGGAGGTGATGAACAGTTGGTGGTGGCGTTCTGTCACCTCCGTAATGAGGGTCTGGTTTACCGGTGTACTGAAACGCGGGTTCCTCTTATTCTTCTCCTTGTCCTTCCCTGTCCCCGAGGTCCCAGGCTGGTCCTCCGTGGGGCTTGTGGGGTTCGGGTTGTCCTCTGTACTTGCTCCGGCTCCCTCCATGGTGCTTAGCAGTTGTTTGTGTTTTATTTGTATTTCATTTTTGCCGCTTTTATAGTGATTGTTCCCGCCTTACTTGTGGGACTTGCGGGCCTGGCGCTGCTTTTCGCTGGATTTTTATCGCAGTTGGGCCCATCGCAACTTTTTTCACGTTCGGGTTTCCTTTTTTATCGCCGTCGCAGTAGTTGTATCGCGGATATTTGAGGCATTCTCTGGAAACTATTGCATGTACATTAAAAAAATTTAAATGTACTTACCCACGCTCCGTGTTTTGCTCTCCTCTGTGTTTTCTTCTTTCTTCTTGGATGCTGTCAGCGCAATAGCACCTCATTGAGCCTCGGGCAACCCCCCTGCTCCAAATCCTGACACTGCTCTCATGCTGCAGATGAGCAGCATGAGAGCAGCACCAGGATAGGCTGGAGCGGGCTTCCTCGACGCTCCAGCACGCACAGTAGGCCTGTGTCTGCTCTCCACCCAGCTGTCTGAGACAGCCGGGTGGAGAGGTTTACACTGCGCATGTCCGGCTGGCCGTCGTAAAACAGCCGGCCAAAACGACATGCTCAATGTAAACTAGAGTGAGCACCGCTCCAATACTGCCAGTTAGCCGCAATGCCCAGCCCCCAAACCCTGCTCAGGCTGGGAGCAGTGAAAAATAAAACAGTAGTTCATTTTATTACCGTTTTGCTTTTAGGTCGAGCCTGGGCAGCGCATACGCTGCTCTGCGAGCCATGCTGTATTTGAGTATGTACTTGAAGCCCTGCCCACTCTCCGCCCATATTTTTCATTGGCTTGTGTCATTGGCCTTGGTAAATGCTGACTTCTGATTCGTGAATTGGCTTGTTAGTCCCTCCTTAGTACCGCCTGGTCTGATTTTGTAACCTCCCATGGCGACACCCCCTGTTACTTGTGTTGTTGCTCGGTAGGCTTTAATTACAGCCTTCGAGCACTCTTTTGTTAAAAGCTTTTCACCTACCTGCTTTTGCAGGCAGGACACGCTCTCTCGTCAGGCTTTATTACTTTTTTTTTTCATGGCATGGCACGCCACAGTGGCGGTTGTGCCTTTGGTATATTTGCCGCGCGGGCATGTTTTCTTTTTCTATTTATTAACTTTTGTTTGTAAAAGCGGCCCATGCAGCACTTTCACGTTGGTGGTGGCCACGCCCCTTTCTTGAGACGAGGCGAGTCCAGGGAAAGAGGCACGGCTGCCATTGGAGTGAGGGCGCGGCATGGGGTGCTTTTGCAAACAACCATTTGCAATGCAATAGGTCTCGCATTTGAGAGTTTAGTAATTGCGAGACCTATTGCATTGCAAATGCTTGTGTTAACACTGACATCTACGTCTGCGCACCGTCCATGTCATACGTTGCAAATGATGGGGTTTTCTCACTCTTTCTTATTCGAAAGGCGGGCCTGGTTGGCTGCTGAGTGGGATTGGCTACGCAGCAGATATGGCGCCTATGTCGGTGAAATGGGGCAGCAGCACCTTGTTTTCAGGGCTTGCCAGAGGCTGTGTTCTATGCTGCTGAGTCCGGGGTATGCTGTGTGTGAGCCGACAGCTGCTGCCCTCTATCACTAGGTCCCTCCACGGGTTCGGCAAGCCTGTGTCTTTCTTTCCCGGGTGAGTGTGCTTCTTGGCCAGGTTCTGGAGCTGTTTGCACTTGCAGGCCTTCAGCTGCGATTCTTTTGTGTCAATGCCAGCTGGTGGTCGCTGTGCTAGTTTCACTCCGCAGTGTCATGACTCAGCGCTTCTTCCTGGTCCACAGCAACTGTCTTTTTGCGGCTTCGGACCGTGGTCATTTTGTGTAACAGCCCCCCCCCCTCACTAGCCACTGTCCACCCACTCTGGAGAAGCTTCGCCTACTACCCTGTGTCCTGCAAATGGTACCCCGCTCTTCCCAGGCCTCATTTAAACTTTTTCTCTGATAAGTTTATATATTTTTTGTATTTTCTATTTTGTTATAAGTCCTTTTCTGCTTCATAAAACTATATCCAAACCAACTTGCCTTCCCAAACCCATATGTCGTATAGCTAGAGAATGACCAAGTACTCCTTTGGAGACACCCTCACCCTCACCCAAGACTGAAGATAGGGTATGCTCCAGTCCCGCACTTTCAAAACACTGATTTCTGGCTCGGAAGCGATGGCAGGAAGTCTAGGCTATTTTAACCTTTCGTTAACTAGCAGCAGAACAGACTTGCGCCCCTCCATTATTAGGCCTAATGGCAAAGCTATGACCTGCCTTGTGACAGTCTTCTGTCATCCTTCCAAAGTCTTGTGCTGGGGCGCCGCAACCACTGGCCTCATTCACTCGTAATGAGAAAGTGAGTGAATGCAGCCAAAAGACTAGAAAGGCACTACTTTTATTTTTTTAAACAATACACAAAGGTATACTTATTTACACCTAATTCCATTTGTCCTCTCACCTCTTTCGTCCTATTTCCACTTTCGTAGAGTCCCATTCTGCTACCCCGGGCACACACTAATCCTTTATGGGTTCCAGAGTAGCGTGCTACTCACCAAAAAAGTGCTTCAACACCTCATCAGGGGTAGCAAGCACTATATAAATGCAAACCTTTTTCTCTCTTCTATCCCTCCGCTACTCTTCTCTATCCAAATAACTGAAAAACATATTGACCACTCAAATTACTTTCATATTTCACTATACTAATTTTCAACACTAATCCTTTATGGGTTCCAGAGTAGCGTGCTACTCTCCAAAAAAGCGCTTTAACACCCCATCAGGGGAAGCAAGCGCTATATAAATGCAAACCTCTTTCCCTCTTCTATCCCTCCCCTACCCTTCTCAATCCAAATAACTGAATAACCTATCCATCACTCAAATTACTTTCATATTTCACTATACTAATTTTCAACACTAATCCTTTATGGGTTTCCGGAGTAGGGTGCTACTCGCCAAAAAAGCGCTTCAACACCCCATCAGGGGTAACAAGCGCTATATAAATGCAAACCTTTTTCCCTCTTCTATCCTTCCGCTATCCTTCTGAATCCAAATAACTGACTAACCTATCCACCACTCAAATTTCTTTCATATTTCACTATACTAATTCAACACTAATCCTTTATGGCTTCCGGAGTAGCGTGCTACTCCCCGAAAAAGCGCTTCGACGCCTCATCAGGGGTAGTAAGTGCTATATAAATGCAATTAAAATACAATACAATACAATGGTAAAATGCACTTCCTTCTTGGTTCAAGGTCAAAACCACAAAAAAGACAAGATGTAAAACTGATTGTTTTGAAAAGTGGTCATCGGTACAAGGTTGAAGGTTAAACAAATCCCTTGCCTCATCCAATAAAGCAACGTACATACGTGTTGTGATTAGTTGAAATCCGGTTAACAAAATGTGGTGAAACCTATTAGTCACCCAACTCAGATAAGGTTGAATACCAGTTTGAAATGATACGAGTGCCATATGCACGGACAAATTATTTGCCAATACTAATCATAATGCGCTCATTAGCTCTTAATTCCAACAGGGAGATCCCAGGTCTTTCTTACTAACCTTACATAATCCTTGCAGAACCGTAGAAAAACTTTGGAGCAGATTTACAAGCCCCTTGCACTGCCAGTGCGTCAAGTTGCATGATGTACCGGCGGCGCAACCTGCTGCGTGATACTTACAAGCACACGTAAAGCCACCCTGCGTGGCTTTACCTGTGCTTGTAACTATCACCCCTTTTCACGCAACACTTTACGTGTTAGGGGCTTGACTTGGGTGTTGCTCTGGGTGTTCCCACTCAACACCCATGTCCACTGATGCATTTCCAGATTTATGAGCAATCATAAATCTGGAAATGCGTCCGAATGCAATGCCTCCCTAGGGGTGGTGTAGCCAGGTGCAACAAGGAGAAATGTTTTAATTTCTCCTCGTTTTTTTCCACTTTCAATGCGTGCTGCATTCTACAGCACGCGTTGAAAGAGGAAATCACCTCAATTGATTGTTTTTGTGGTGCCCCTTCCTGCACAAAAACAATCTCCCCACGACCCAGGCATCCGTGCACCATGGTGCAAGGGTACCTGCGCCGACGCATGGCAGCAGTTTGTGCGCCAGCGCAGGGACAAGCACAGAGATGCAACATGTAACTATGTTGCAACCCTGTGCTTCGAAACTAACGCAGCACGGCGCAGTAAAATGACTTGCGGCACCGCGCTGCGTTAGGTTCTTGTAAATCTGCCCCCTGGTTTGCCCAACCTATACAAAGTGAATGGACATGCTGAAACTAGGGAATTGTTTTAAATCGTCCAGAGATAGGCTGTTTCTGATCAACTCCACAGTTAGTTCAGCTTTAGGTTTTGAGCAGACTGCAAACCATAAAAAATAATATACCTAGCTCCTTGTGACAGATAAAGTTTACGCAACTAGGCGCAACAGCTAAAACCTTCTTCAATCATTTATTTTCCACAACCTGAAGCAGGGCTAAACAGGTGTGACCCCAAACCCCTGCCCCATAGCAAACACCTGAGATCGCTTTACTTTTAAAAAGAGTTAACATTTACTTAACCAGCTCCCTTCCTAGTCTTGCAGCAAGTCTATCTACAGCGTTTAATAATCTCTCAAAATACAGGGGTATATTCACAAGAACGTGTGATAATTACCGCAAGAGTAGCGCAACGCAACTTTCAGCATCGCAGCCTATCGCTGCCCCGTGACAACGTGGAATTCACAACACGGCGGTAGCATGCGATAGTTGGCCGACACCGCGGCCAATGCTCGCGATACAACCACCTCGACGGAGATAAAAACACAAACCGCAACGCGAAAAAAGCTGCGATGGACCAAAGCGCGATAAGAAAACAGTGACAACCAGGGCGAGGGCAGCAATACTCACGCGCAAAATGGGAAAAAGCACAAGAACAGCATACGGAAAATGCCACAGAACAAAATACATCAACAGCGGAGTACCACGGATGCACCCTGGCCAACTGCAGAGGACAACATGCACACCACAACATCCAAGCACCGTGGAAGAACAGAACCTACAGGCACACCGCATGAAAGAGACCAGTGGCAGACAAATCAGAGCCGCAGGAGCGACACACCCACCGTGCAGCATACACACATAAGCAGAAGTGCACCTCGACATTGACAACATCCCGGTACAAACAGCAACACCTCCACAACTGAACACAGGACACAACAGGTTCAGAAAATGTGCACAACCTGGCAAATCACATCTGAAACCCCAGGGATATGTAACATGACAATGTACAATTCCAACCTGTAACCTGCAAATATGTTTCATTCCCACATGCAGTGCAATTGGACATCTACTACTGTCCCATGAATGCCACGGACGGTCATAATGTGACGTGCTCATGAGAAGTAAGTGTCAATGATGGAGTCCCTACGGGCCATTCCTGCCGCAGATGCAGTTGGATGTGGGCCACCTGCCCCATCACCACCATCATCGTCCGGTACCTCTGGAACTGGGATCCATGGGGCCCTGGTGCAAACACAGATGTTGTGCAACACACAACATGCAACGATCATCTTGCACACGACGTCCGGGCTGTACAGGAGCTTCCCACCAGTGCCATCCAGGCACCTGAAACGTGACTTCAACATGCCAAATGTGCGTTCAACGATGCCCCTAGTGTGTATGTGGGCCACATTGTACTGCCTCTGGGCAGGTGTGTTCGGGTCCCGGAGGGGTGTCATCATCCAAGGGCAGAGTGCATATCCTTGATCACCTGTGACAGTGCAGGGAGAAAAGAGTCAATACTTGGTTCAGCAGGATGTGATGGCAGGCCCACTAGTCCAGTGACGCCTGTGCTGGCTGTGTGTGGGGTGAGTGTAAGCCAGCCCTCAGGGAGTAGCTGGTGCTGGCAACTACACCAACAGTCATCAGGCACACAGACATGCAATGTCAGAACTACAAGGGGGTATGACTCGAGTCGCACAGGGCTAGTCGCCCTGGATGCACAGCGGCCGACACGGACCCACCGCCACGGGACGCTGACCTGCGGGAGACTGGGGTAGGGTCATGAGGGCAGAGCAGTGAGTCACATGTGTCATGGCTGCATTCCGCATCTCCACACGTTCAGCTGTTGTGTGGCTGTGGTGCCATGTGAAGTCTGTATTGGGTGCAGGGGTAGCCCAGGATGACCATGGAGTGGTGTAGTCGTGTCTGGTAGGTGGTCGTGTAGTTTGACAAATCGGATGTGGTTTGGTCACGTGCGCATCCCCACAGTTGTGCTTTGTGCGTTGGTGGCTGTGGGATGTGTGGTGTGTTGATTTGGTACTTACCAACGAGCAGTCCCGTTCCATATGTGCCATCCTGGAAGCGCTGGTTGATGATGGACTGTCGGAAGATGAAGGAATCACGCACACTGCCTGGGTAGTTGGCGACGACATTGGTGAAGAGTCCCCGGTGGTCCACTATTGCCTGCACATTGATGGAATGCGTGTGCTTCCTGTTGCGGTAGTGGTGTGCAGTATCTGCAGGGGGCACAAGTGGGATATGTGTGCAGTCGATTGCCCCCAACACGGCCGGGAATCCGGCTATGGCGTAGAAGCCTTGCTTAGTCTCCAGCTGTTCCTGCGCAGTGTTGGGGAAGTGAAGGTACTGGGGTATGAAGCTGATGATGGCATCCAGGACAGGTGTGATGAACTTTGATAGGGCTGGCTGTCCTGGGGGTGGTGGCGGTGGGTGTTGTGGCCCTGTTGGGGCTCCGAGTTGCATGATGAGTAGCTCCATGGCGTCGTTTTCTCTTCGGGTATGGCTGTGTGCGGGGCTCCGTTGCCTACTGCAGGTAGACATCCGTCTTTACACCTGCTTGAGTCAGGTGTTAAATACCTGCGGCTACCGCGGCTTATCGCCTGTTTTTGGTTCGCTTCGCAGTTCTGTCAGTTCGTTGTGAAAGTGGTGTTGTTGTTTTTTTGTGTGTTTTTGCACGGGAACGCCTACTCTGCATCTCATTAGGGTTAGTTGATGGTGTCCGCCGTGGTGTTAGATTTTGGGGCAGTTATCGCTGGAATATTGGCGTTGTCTGCAGTTTGCACCAGCTTGTGAATGGGGTGTTAAATCTATCTCCACTTTTGTTGCGTTAAGGTGGAGATAAATCGGAGTTGAATCCTTGTGAATATGCCCCACAGTTTCTTATTCGTCACACGCCTAGACCAGGATTTGGAGGAGCTAAAAGTGAGCCCCAGTTAGGATTTTTTTTTGTCTTCATGGTTCCCCATGGATAAAAAGTGGCCTTGAATGTTTCTTGCCCAGCCCCTCTATCATGACATACGATCTGCTACTATTACCTTTAAGATCTAGACCCTCCATAAAAGAGGCCATTAATACAGCGTCTTCTACACATAATAAAATAGGGGTTTGGCTAGAACCAATAAATGGGACATCTATCGGTTTAGCAGACAGCAATTTATCTATGCCATTAACAAATAAGGTAAAAAGAAAGGGCGCTGATATGCATCCCTGTCTCACACCCCTGCCCACTCTAAAATCATTAGTAGATTCACCGTTATGACCATGAAGTACTGCTGCTGTATTTTGAGTATAAACCTGACAAATAAAATGAATATGTGTCAACCCCGAGATCAGATTAAAGGTCCTAAAGAAAAGAGCGATTAACTAAATCAAAAGCGGATGTGAGATCCATAAATGAAAGGCAAAGAGTCTCTTGCTTGGCAACTGTGCATTTATCAATAATGAAACTCAAATTTGACAGTAACCTGTGAAAATATGGACTGCCAGACGGTCACAATGTTTATATAACTTGAAACTGTAGGCTTAGAGCTATATGAGAACTGTGACCTCCCGAGCCATACAATGCAGCCAAGACCTGGAACGAGCTACCGGCAGACATCGCCCCCTCCCTGAACACCTTCAGGAAGACCCTCAAGACCTGGCTCTTCGGCTAAACAGATCTGCGGACCCCACCCCTCAGCGCCTTGAGACCCTCACGGGTGAGTAGCGGGCTTACAATTCCCTGATTGATTGATTGATTGATTGAATATGTAAGTGAAAAATACAGTCCATATTTCATTATAGAATCAAAAAATGCAGGATTTTGACAAGCCAAAATGAATTGCCCTTCATAGGACACTAGGTAGTAAGTGAAAAGGGAATGTCACTTGTTATATTATATATATAAACATGAAGGAACTAAAAAACATGGACTAAGAATTGCATTAAGGTTTATTTTTACATTGTCTATGGCCCATTTATGTCAATGTGAGATGAATACTTTTATGTATTAAAAGTCACGGTGACTTTTGTTTGTTACAAACATGAGGAAGGGAAGAATGTTGATTTGAAAGAAGGTATAAATAAAATCTCTTCAACAAAGTTACACATTTCTGAAAGCACCTGCCATTTTCCTGACAGAGCACAGTGATGATGATTTTTGCACAAATTTAATGTAGTTGCTGTAAGAAACTCTGGGGTTTCATTATTTTTTCCTGGAAATAAAAGGTAAAGGGCACAGAAATATATTGTCCTCATCAAACATTTAGCAGAGCAATGTGCTCATGAATGGGCCATTTAAAGCTAATAAATCACAAAAGTGGCGGAATGCACACCGCTTTCTCCAAATTTATCCACAACATGTATTCTGTTCATTATTTCAACCAATGAAGGCGTGCAAACTTGTAACGCGCTCCACCCACTTGCGCTAGGAAAGTAGAAAAACACGAAGGGACCACGTCCGGTCCCCTTAAAGATGCACAGCCGAGGCTACCGAAAATGAATCCAATAAATCAATCTTTAAATGTATTCCTCAATTATTCCACGTTTTATCCATGTCTTTCATCCGATTCTTAACTGTGTCAATTTATTATACTCATTTTTCTTAATTCTTCAAAGTTGTTCAAAAAGCACACAGGAGAAGTTTCCTTATGTCACGATGTTTATTAAAAATCGCCCAATGCATTTCGGGATAAACCCTTCGTCAGGGGCATCTAAAATATAAACAAATCGATAAACAATCATGCATTCAATTGTTATAACAACTATCTAATTCCAACACATCAACCTGCCATTCTTTAAAAAAAAAACACTGAATCATGTCATTAATTCTGTTTAAACCCTCATAGAAACACTGCCCATATATAACACCCCTTCATTTCAAACCCAACCATGTTGATTGCACAACCCGTCCCTACAACCTAAATGCTTGTTGCAGTTTATTCACCCCAGGAACAATTGTTAAACAGTCCGCGCTATGATAGTCTCAGCTGGCTTACCGTGACCCAATTTCTCTCTTTGTTTTACAGCAACATTTTCTCTGTAATTCACTGCATTCTACCTCCATTTCTAACATCAGTACGTTTTCGTGTGGTGCTGCCTACACGTTGATCTTCCATAACTGACGCTACATCAACTGTTACAAACATATGCTCGCGCTTATCATCCCCTCAGCCCAGCCCACAAAGTAATTGATCACGTGTCTTTACTCAAAACCTAACTATGGGGATCAATGTTGTTCGTTTTTATTTTTATTTATATAAACTGCGATGTTAATTTTGTTGAGACATTAGTGATACATGTCCTGTCTTCAATTTCCTATTCTTTACTCGGACTTTTAGTATGGACACGTTCAGTAAATACAACCAGAAGGCACTCTGGGAAATGTAGTGGTTCGAGGTCTGCAGTGTGTTGTACAACTTGATAGGAACGAGTTGAAACCGTTAGGTTTTGAGTAAAGACACGTGATCAATTACTTTGTGGGCTGGGCTGAGGGGATGATAAGCGCGAGCATATGTTTGTAACAGTTGATGTAGCGTCAGTTATGGAAGATCAACGTGTAGGCAGCACCACACGAAACGTACTGATGTTAGAAATGGAGGTAGAATGCAGTGAATTACAGAGAAAATGTTGCTGTAAAACAAAGAGAGAAATTGGGTCACGGTAAGCCAGCTGAGACTATCATAGCGCGGACTGTTTAACAATTGTTCCTGGGGTGAATAAACTGCAACAAGCATTTAGGTTGTAGGGACGGGTTGTGCAATCAACATGGTTGGGCTTGAAATGAAGGGGTGTTATATACGGGCAGTGTTTCTATGAGGGTTTAAACAGAATTAATGACATGATTCAGTGTTTTTTTTAAAGAATGGCAGGTTGATGTGTTGGAATTAGACAGTTGTTATAACAATTGAATGCATGATTGTTTATCGATTTGTTTATATTTTAGATGCCCCTGACGAAGGGTTTATCCCGAAATGCATTGGGCGATTTTTAATAAACATCGTGACATAAGGAAACTTCTCCTGTGTGCTTTTTGAACAACTTTGAAGAATTAAGAAAAATGAGTATAATAAATTGACACAGTTAAGAATCGGATGAAAGACATGGATAAAACGTGGAATAATTGAGGAATACATTTAAAGATTGATTTATTGGATTCATTTTCGGTAGCCTCAGCTGTGCATCTTTAAGGGGACCGGACGTGGTCCCTTCGTGTTTTTCCATTTAAAGCTAATGCCTTCTTGCTGTTGAAAAAATTACCTATCGTATGAGCCTTCTATGTGTTTGTGTGATTATGAACATGGTGCAGAAATACTGACTGACACATGAGTATGTATAGACAAATCAAGTACCTGGGAAATTCTTAAGGGTTTTAAATACATATATGTGTATGTGTGTGTGTATTTCTATTTGTACATGTGTGAATATATGCATGCTGTAATAAATTGGATTGTTATTTGGGGTGGGCAGCCACCCACTCCAAGGTTTAATAACACTAACTTGTCAGGGTGAACCCTAAAGTAATTAAATTAATCAGAGACTAAGCCTCCTGTTCTATGGCACAGAGCAGACAGGTTTAACTTAGGACAATGTACACAGTATCTATGTAACACCAGCACAGTATTAAAATCAAAACATAAAAACAATAATAATCCCAAACTGAATAAGAAAAATAGAACAACATCTAATGAACAAAATGACACTAAAACAACAAAAATCCAATAGGGGGAACTGAATATATGAATTTTAAAATGTGTAAGCAAAAATAGAGCCAAAAAGCACTAAGCGGCAATAGTAGCTATGGAAGTGGTAGACCCAGGCCTAGGTGCGATCTCAGGCTGAACCCGATGGACTATGTGTTTGATACACCAAACGTGTTTGTCTCAGACAAATATTTTATCTTCTTATTTAGAGCCTGATTTATATGTTGGAGGAGAGTGATCTTCATCGCAACAGCGACGAAGTTCCCTCCCAGGTAACACATTAGTCCGCCCATCCGATTTAGATGTGGGCAGACCTTTAGTTTGGTCACGGTGGTGATTACTCTGTCACCACCATGACCAAACTTCTCCGATGGCCCATACTCTGTCATGCCATTGGACAATTGGCGATATGTCCATCCGCCCAATTAGGATGAGCGGACATATAGCCGTTTTTTACTGTCCAGCACACAGTGGCGTTAAGGGACAGTAAAAAAGAAATAATGCCGCTTTCGTCATGGGAGATGCCTCCCAAGGCAAGAGGGGCATTATCATTTTTTTAAATCATTTTTTTTCAAAAAGAAAATCCCGTTTGCACAGGTTGGAGCAAGGCTTCGTCATCTTGATGGAGCCCTGCACCAAATAGCAAAAATCATTGACACCAACTGCTGTTCCCGCCAATGCTTTATAAATGACCGCCAGCTCGATGGTCATTTATAAATCTGGCGGGTGGCATCCGCGTCAGGGTGACAGAGTAATTTACTCCATCTCCCTGGTCGGACAATGGGCCATCCCCCAGGGTATAAATGAGGCCCTTAGACTTTTTTGTGGATGTTGGAAGGTGGTTTATTAGTAGGTGCAGGTAGGTACATACAGCTAGTAATAAAACCACAATCGCAAATAAGGTCCAATCAAGTCTCAATAAATGAATCCTTGCTCAACCCTTGGTAGCTTGGCAGATGAACAGTCAGGCTTAACTTATGAGACAGGTGTGCAAAGCATTTAATATCACCAAAACAGTAAATAAGTGAAAGACACAGCCCAATAAAAATCCAACACTAATTTATAGAAATAGAGAATAATTGTATCTTTAAAATGACACCAGAAATCACAAATATCCAATGTAGGGAACCAGAGATATTACCTTTTTGGACTAGAATGGACTGGAGTGGGGTGGATTAAGGTGAATTGGATTTGAGTGGGATGGATTGGAGTGGGGTGTGTGGACTAGATTGGAGTGGGTGGATTGGAGTGAGGTTGGCTGATTGGATAGGGTGGGGTGGACTGAACTGAGTTGGGGTGGATTGGAGTGTGGTATAGTGGAGTGGATTGGAGTGGAGTGGGGTGGGGTGGATTGGATTAGAGTGCAGTGGAGTAGAGTAGAGTGTGGTGGATTGGAGTACAGCTGGGTGGAGTGGATTGGGTTGGATTGGATTGAAGTACAGGGGATTGGAGTGGGGAGGATGGGATGGGGTGAATCGGAATAGAGTGGATTGAAATAGGGTGGGGTGGATTGGATTGGGGTGGACTAGAGTGGGTTGGGCGAGTTGCATTGGAGTGGGGTGAGGTGGATTGGATTGGGTTGGGGTGGGGTGATTTGTAATGGATGGATTGGAGTGGGGTGGAATAGAGTGGGTGGATTAAAGTGGGGTGAATTGCATCGGGTGGGGTGGATTGGATTGGGGTGGATTGGGGTGGGATGAATTGGATTGGAGTGGGGTGAATTCGATTGAGTCGTTGGATTAGATGGGGTGGATTGGAGTGAGGTGGACTTGAGTGGGGTGGATTAGATTTAGAGTGGTAGATTGGATTGAGTGGGGTGGATTGGATTTAGGGGGATTGGATTGGGGTGGATTGGATTGGCATGACTTGGATTGGATTGACACGGATGGATTCGTGTGGGGTGGATTAAAGTGGGGTGGATAAAGGTGGGGTGGATTGTACTGGGTTGCATTAGGGTGGAGTAGATTGGATTTGAGTGGACTGGGTTTGAGTGGACTGGACAGAAATGGGGTGGATTGGGTTGGATTGGAGTGGGGTGGTTTGGATTGTGTGGGGTGGTGTGGATTGGATTGGAGTTGGGTGGGGATGGGGTGGGATGGAATAAGGTGGTTTGGTGAGGAGCGGATTGGATTGGAGTGGGGTTGACTGGAGTGGATTAGATTGGGTGGTTTAAGGTGGATTAGTTTGGAGTGGGATGAATTGGATTGGGTTGGGTGGAATGGGTAGTGGTGGATTGGATTGGAGTGGGATGGATTGGAATGGAGTGGAATGGATTTGGATGGGTGGATTGATTTGGATTGGATTGGCGTGGGGTGGGTTGAGTTGAGTTGGTTTGGAATAGGTTGTATTGAATTGGAGTGGGTTGAATGGGGTGGGTTGGACTGGAGTAGGATGGGTTGGACTGAAATGTGGTGGATTGGACTGGGGTGGGGTGAATTGGAGTGGGGTGGGTTGGACTGGAATGGGGTAGATTGGATTGGGTTGACTGTGGTGTATTGGATTGGGTGGGGTGGATTGGGGTGGGGTATATTGGATTGAGCTGGATTGGGGTAGATTGGATTTTTGTGGGGTGGATTGATTTGGATTGGAGTGTGGTGAACTGAGATGGGCTGGGTGGTTTGGAATGGAGTGGGTGGAGTGGATTGGGTGTGAGATGGATTGGATTGGGATGAGGTGGATTGGATTGAAGAGGGGTCGGATTGCATTGGAGAGGGGCGGATTGGATTGGAGTGGAGCAGATTGGATTGAATTGAAGTGGGTGGATTGGATTGGAGTGGGGCAGATTGTTTTGGATTAGAGTGGGGCAGATTGTTTTGCAGTGGAGTGGGGCAGATTGATTTGGATTGGGTTGGGCATATTGGAGTAGGACAGGTTGTTTTGGTTTGAGGTAGGGCAGGCTGTTTTGGATTGGAGTGTGGCAGATTGTTTTTGACTGGACTGGGGCATATTGGAGTTGGGCAAATTGTTTTAGATTGGAGTGGGACAGATTGCTTTGGAATTGGAGTGGAGCTGATTGTTTTGGATTGGAGTGGGGCAGATTGGAGTAGGACAGAATGTTTGTGATTGAAGTGAGGCAGATTGGAATGATGCAGATTGTTTTGGAATGGAGTGGGGAAGATTAAATTGGGGCAGATTGGACTGGGGTAGATTGGAGTGTGACGGATTGGAGTGGGGGAGAGTGAATTATGCTGGATTGCTGTGGGGTGGATTGGATTGGAGGGGTGAATTGGGATGGAGTGAGGTGGATTGGATTGGAGTGGGGCAGAGTGGGGTGGATTGGAGTGGGCAGATTGTTTTAGATAGGAGTTGGGCAGATTGTTTGAATTGAAGCAGATTGCTTTGGATTGGAATGGGGCAGATTGGAGTGGGGCATATCGTTTTGTATTGGAGTGGTGCAGATTGTTTTGAATTGAAGTGGGGCAGATTGGAGTGGAGCAGATTATTCTGAATTGTAGTGGGACAGACTGTTTTGGATTGCAGTAGGGCAGACTGTATTGGATTGAGTGGAGCAGATTGTTTTGGATTTGGTGGGGCACATTGGAGTGGGGTAGATTGTTTGGATTGGAGTGGGGCAGATTGGAGTGGGACAGATTGTTTTGGGCTGGAGCGGGGCAGATTGGAGTGAGGCAGAGAGTTTTGGATTGAAGTGGGGCAGTTTTTTTGGAGTGGGGCAGATTGTTTTGGATTGGAGTGGGGCAGATTGCGTTGGATTGGAGTAGGCCAGATTATTTTAGACTGGAGTGGAGCAGATTGGAGTGCGGTGGGTTTGGGTGGGGTGGGGGGATTGGAGTGTGATGGATTTAAGTAGATTGGGGCGAATGGGGTGGACTGAATTGGTCTGGGGTGGATTGGATTGAGTGGATTGGTGGGCGAGAGTGGGAGTGAATTGGAGTGGTGCGGATTAGAGTGGGTAGTTGGGATGTACTGCACTGCATAATTTCCAAAATTACACATAAGAAAGAAAAAATGTTGTTTTGCAATATATAGAACAAGATAATTTTCATCTTTCGAGAACAGCGCCCACGAGTAAAAAGTAAGAATTTGCAAAATAAAAGAAAGTCAACTATAGAAAATAAAGCTTTGCACTTTTGTTTGTCCTGGTGGGCACGTTTTTGCCAGTCACATGCCTTCTGTTTGCAAGGCACTGGAAGTTAAAAAGAACAAAGTAGTACCTCAATCACGTTGGAAGCAGTGGAGGGCACTGATTAAGTTGAATCAATCAGTGTTTGATCTCTGCTCCACACAAAGGAATGGAAATGATGTGAGGCGACCAGATATGAGGCTGTAAAGAAGAGCCATGCAAGCCAACAAATTGTAAGCTACAGGCAGGCTCTGAGCCATTTTTGTTAACAACAGCGTGTGCAAAGCGATACACATGCGCTAGTGCATGCTATCACAAGCTCGACCCTAAAAAGTGCCAACCATGGCTATCTGGTTGCGCTGGACCTGGACCAAGTCAAAGTTTCAGGCCGACCGTGATGGAGCGTTGTTCAGATACGTCTAGTGGTAGTCGGGTCAAGTTTTTACCTTTGCACTTGGTCACTTTTTGGAGTCTTTTCTCTCGACATCGAGCAATCAGCTTCGTCAATCCAGATTTCAGTTCAACAATGCAATGATGCCTCAGTGAATCCTGGAGTTCTTTGTCTTCATCGTCTAACAGCTCTGGGGCTTTCAGCGGGACAGACCTGCAGGGTCAGGCTGAGTTACAGTTTGACGTTGCCGGCTTCACTCTGCCATCGAAGTTAGTCGTCTAATGGCCCTTTTTCCAAAAAGTTGTCTAAAAGTACCCAAACTTTCACAACTTGTTCTGAAAAGTCTTTTGAGGGTCTTTAGGGTTCCACAACACAGGTCAAGGGTCTAGAAGCTCTGATTTGCCTCTTGTGGTTTGGGAAATACAATTCCCACAATGCACCTCATCAATCCAAGTACAGTCCAGGTGAAGTTGGTCAGCTAGGCTTGTCCTGTGGTAGTTGATGCTGGTGACTTCTTCCAGCACTTTTCTTCCTGTTGCTGATCAGGGAGTCCACTCCTTGATCTTTTAAGACAGGAAAAGCCCTCTTTTATGAAGCCTTGAGAGTGCAGCAGGTGCAGTCTTTTTGAGTTTAGTCCTCTCTTTGTGCAGTCCAAGGGTTCAGCGGTGCAGTCCTTCTTCTCCAGATGTTTCAAAGCAGGGATCTGAGGAGCAGTTTAGCTCTCCGATATTTATTCCAGATTCTGGACTGGCAATAGGGCGGGACCCCCCACCAATTGGATTAAAGTTGCCACTCTCTGTGATGACCACTTCCAAGTGTGGCCTATTTCAGCCCCAGAATGCACATCTCAACAAAAATCAAAATGGAGAAAATCTCTCCTTGGCGTTCAGGTCTGGCTAACCCAAGTCACAGGTGTGACTAATGTTTCACTACACTCCCTTTCCAGCTGCTCTTCTAATCTAGTTAGAGGGGATTCAATCTGGCTGGGAGTGTAGGAAGTGGGGTGGGACTGGTTCCTGTGCTATTTGGGCTTCTTCCTTTGAAGACCAGTTTGGCTCCCCAGCCCCCTTCCTGTCCTGTCATCTGCAAGCAGCAGATCTTCTCCCACCATATGGGTGCACTGTTTCAACCCCAGGCCTCTTCACACCTAATTAGTAGCAGCTTGGCTCAGGCTGTCAATGGCTAGCCTTTGAGAAGAGGTGGCTACAAGTTGCTTTATGTAACTTTAGGAAAGCATGTACTAAAACGACTTTCCTTCAATAGCTATAATAAATCTGACCATGGCAAGTTGTTGGATTTATTGTAACTATCATTTTGATACTTTGAATTATTGTTCTAGATCACTCCTGTCAAAAGTTAGACTTTATTAAAGTTTAATAAAGCCTTTCTAGATAGCCTATGGAGCTAGCAGTACTACAATGGGGAAAAGGAAATTGGCAGTTTTTCCCTCACCAGGTCATATACAACATCTTTTATAATGTCCCTGCTTTTTATAACAAGGCACCCTACCCTTGGGGCACCTAGGGCAGACCTTAGTGGTGATGTATATGTAATAAAAAGGTAGTTTTAGACTTTGGAAGTACTTTTAATTCTAAAGTCGAATTTGGACATAGTTTTATTTTAAAAACCAGCCTACAAGGCAGGGTTGAGTTTAAAATTACAGCAGACACCACAGTAGTGTACACTTAAGTGCATTAAATCCACTGGTGTCTAAACCTACATGCCCTACCATATACTAGGGGCTTACAGGTAGGTTATCTGAACCAATTGTAATTTCACCTAATTACCATATACCTTTTGTTAGAACTGGGGGTCTCTAGTTGGCAGAGGTATGTACCTTTGTCCAAGTAGGGACTCTTGCTTCAAGTCAGGGTAAGGGGGATACATACTTTAGCTAACCACTGCTCACCCCCTTGTAGCTTGGCACGAGCAGACAGGCTTATCCCAAAGGCAATGTGTAAACTATTTGTACTCATAACACCCAGTAATATAGTGATAATACCACAAATGGACACCACCCCAGTTTACAAAAATAAGGTATGTTTCACTAAACCAAACAAGACCAAAATTACAAAACTCCAACATTCATGTAGTATAATAGCACTTAAAAACTGTTATTTTCAAAAGAAAGCTTGTAGAAAACAAATATCTCCACCTGAGGCTCTTACCACGTTGTGACAGCAATAAATCCACAGTACAGTGCCGACCGCGAGGTGCGCTGCGTCGGGCATAGAGTCACACAGACGCCCAAACTGCCAGTACCTTGGAAAACAAAGTATATGATGATGCACGGCGTTATGGAGGTGAGGCATTGGTGCCAAGGTCGAGGCCGCCTCCCTGGCTGCCACGGGGAGCTGAGGCATTGTGTTCGTGGGGAGGCGACGTGTCGAATCCAGAACAGGGGAAGTGAGTTGTGTCTGCGGTGAGGCGTCGGTTCCGGTGAGGCAATGTGAAGTCGGCGAGTTCGTGGAGACACCCTCGGCGGTTATCGGTGCTGCGATAACTGGATGCAGGTGCTGGCGGTGACAGAGCCTGTGTGAGTGCTGGCATCGGGAAGGCCGATAACTGTAGGTGTCGAAGGGTGTCGGAGCTGCGGTGCAGGCCGGGCTGTGCGTCGTGCACCTTATGAGTGGTGCTCTTCTAATCTAGTTAGAAGGGATTCCATCTGGCTGGGAGTGTAGTAATTGGGGTGGGACTGGTTCCTGTGCTAATTGGGCTTCTTCCTTTGAAGACCAGTTTGGCTCCCCGTCCCCTTTCCTGTCCTGTCATCTGCAAGCAGCAGATCTTCTCCCACCATATGGGTGCACTGTTTCAACCCCAGGCCTCTTCAAACCTAATCCGGAGCAGCCTGGCTCAGGTTGTCAATGGCTGGCCATTGAGAAGAGGTGGCTACAAGTTGCTTTAAGTAACTTTAGGAAAGCATGTTCTAAAACTACTTTCCTTCAATAGCTATAATAAATCCGACCTTGGCAACTTGTTGGATTTATTGTAACTATAATTTTGATACGTTGAATTACTGTTCTAGATCATTCCTGTCAAAAGTTAGACTTTATTAAAGTTTAATAAAGCCTTTCTAGATAGCCTATGGAGCTAGCAGCAGGGGCGTAACACAGGCCCCCGCAGCCCCCGTGGTGCGGGGGGGCCCGCTCCGGGGGCCCCCTCACTCAGAGGAGCCAGCAAGCAAGCCTCTTCAAGGTTTCATGAGTTTAGTGGTGCGCACGGCCTCCCCATAAATTAAATGGTTGGTGCGCACGCCCAGCCCCGGCAGGGCCTCTTAGGCTCTTCATAATTAAATGGTGCGCGGCGGCGGGCAGTTGTCTGCGCGGTCTTCAGGGTGGGGCATAGGGTGGGGCTGGTGACCAATGCCATCGTCATGTGCATTGCGCAGCGCAATTAAAAGTGCGCGTGCGGCGTGACTTGTGAGGCATCGCAGGACCCAACCAGAGACTACTGTACTGAGAATGACCGTCACCGTGCGGCCGCCGGGCATAATTTAATTATTACTAGTACTACCGTGTTTCTGGAGTCCGTCAGCGGTTGAGGTGAGATGGGTACATGCTCCTCGGCTACTTGGAGGCGGCGTCTGTGCCCTCCTATACCTCCCTCTGCCGTGCCATGCGCCGGCCGGGAGCGGCGGTGTGCCAGCGCTGATGGTGCCAGGCGAGAGCTGCCCTCGCCATGGAGGAGGTCTTCCCTCGGCCGTGCTGGAAGTCTGTGTCCTGCTGGGCGCCCCCGCAGAAAGCATCGCGCATTGTTTCCAGGTAAGAACACGAGGCTCACGGGGCTGCCCGCCGCTGGCATGTGTGTTCTTGGATGTACTTGCTGTAGCAGCCTCACTCACCTGCTGCATGCAAAGCTCTGTTCCCATTCCCAATGCAGTTCAGTGCACTGAGTGCAGCTTTCTTGTCAATTTTAAGCAACAGCAGTTTACACCTGCCTGAGCCTGTCAAATATTAATCGCACGTGCCAATTTTTGAGAAAACGCTGCACAACAGAGTTATTTTGTTTCACTTTCCCTTCTGAACATTTTAAGAGAGGTAGTAAACAATATAAAAGGGCAGGATTCTTTGACTCGAAAAGGGTGATATTCTAATTGCGTGATGTAGTTAATATTGTCACCTGACTGGTTTTCTTTCAGACAGTACCGACCCCTCAGGTATCGCTTTGGATTAATCTTTGACGTACATTTTTTCTCAGAAGATGGCCACTTTAGAGGTGAGACTGCAAATAATAAGTAACCCGACCAATGGATTTTAACGGAAAGTTCATGTTGCACCAACATCAGTGTTGGAATTGAAAAAATATACTCCGGGAATTAATAAATTGGGGGTTGAGCTGTAGCAGAGGAAAGACGTGGAGTCACGAGGGACGGTGTCATGCAAAAAGTGATTCTGAGCCATATACCTTTATTTTAAAAGAATCTGCTGGAAATAAATTTGCAACATGGACATATATAACAGTAAATCTCTTTTGGCTTAATTTGCCCTAAAGAAGCTGCATTTTAAATATCTTAAGGGGTTAAGACACCTGCTGCAGAGATATCTGAGTGCCCTGCAATTTTCAGGGGATTTTAATAACATTAGGATAACTCTAGTGATTAATGCAGTTACGGGAGAGTTTTGTGTTTTGTCCAGTTTTTTACTCGTAACTAGCCCCTGCCTGGCTAGCCTTGCCCTGTCTTCTGCTGCCCGCTCGCGCCTGCCTCTAGCTGTAGGCCAGCCAGGCCTCAGGTGAGTGAGTCTGTCCGAGGCAGGAGTGGTCCGAGGCGAGTCGAGGTCGGAGTGGAATCTCAGAGGTGGGTGGTGGGATGAGATCTTTGGAATCCGGGCATCATGGGGCCCTGCCGGCCGATAGTAAAAGTTAAAAAACGTAATGTAGGCCTGGTTCTGCAGGAGACGATTGCTCCTGCTCCAGTTTGTGAGAGTGGATGGATGGTTACGCACCGTTACGTGGCTGCAATGTGCAGTCAAAAAATGTTAATCATGATAAGCCCCCCCCCTCCCCCCCCCACCCCCGGCGGTGAATTGCAGAGGGAGTATTGGACCGAGTAACATATGCCAGGCCAGGACTGGAATCTGAGGAGGCGGGCGACCAGGCCCGGTCAGCCCACCTCCGCGGTAATTACCCACTGCCGCAGCTCACAGCCTGGAAAGCTGAGTCAGAGGTTGCAGCGCGTGTTAACAATAATTTGCTTTTTAGTGTAAGCTGCAGCGCGCGCCGCGCGATCAGATGCCTGCCAGTAGTGTTACTGCTGAACTAGGTAAATCTCCCCTTGCCAGTTTCAGACTACCTTTAAATGTAGAGAGTTGATGATGCTTTCATTGTTCATAAACCACTTGGACACCTGCACCCCGCGGGTGCCATTTTCTGCACACTCGGCTCTTAGACACAGGCGGATCTCAGCATAGGGGCACAACACACAAAGGCGCAGCCAGAGCTTCGTGGGTGGGTTTTCTGTAGTCCTAAATTTAAGGAGTACAAAGGCTCCTCTGCGTAGGGCTAGCAGGTGCCACCGGAGGGGCTGGAGTAATGCCGAGTGTGACATCCAAACTGTGCCAGTGGCGTGTCCAACCTTGAATGTGCAGATAACAAAGTATGTTTGAAAAGCGCACATTCACCCAATTGTATCTTTGCGCTGAATAACAGATGTTTATCGTTACCCAACTCAATGGAACTCATTTTATCGACCTCAGAAGGATAAAAGGCCCGCTGGGATTTGAACCTGTGACCACAGGCCCCCACAGTGGACGTATTAATCCACTAAGCCACCCGACCCGGCTTCAGTTACTTAAGGGGGCGTGGACTAGGGTGTAAACAAGGAACCAACAGGGCAATGCGCGTTTGTGGAGTGGGTAGAAAAGGGATGGGAAAGGCACAGCGCACCGGTCACCATGCACCCCTGACACTGCGCACGTGTAGGGTCTGGGGACTCACTCAGCCAGGAGCCAGCCAATCTACTCATTCTGGAGATTTTTTGGGCAAAGTCCGGAATATTTCTGCGAAACCACAAAAAACGAATACATCGGTTCAATCTCACCAGTGAAATGTAAACCTCGCAGACGTAATCTATACCTTGTTAATGGAGATCTTCGGGAATATCTAGTGAGGATGTTGTCCGTTCATTGCCTGTGATGTCATTGTGGGCTCTGCGGACGTCTGATCTGGCCAGCATCGAGTACAGAGACGTGCACCCTGGCACAAACATGAACCACCTCAGGGTGAGAGGGGCTCGGATGCATTCCCCGGCGAGGCCTTGACGCAGGAAAATATCAGGCATCCTACCATGTGGGCACAAGGTGAACTTAGGGGTCACTTATTAATACTTACAAGCAAGGTTTACCGTCTTTCAAAAAGGGTTATTTTGACAGGGTGATGGAGGGTTTTACGCATGGTAGGCCTGAAGCCATATTTTCCAGACCCATTCTGTGCTTGGTACAATAGATGCTGCAGTACACAGGAGACATTTAACTTCCCGGCCCTGGAACTACGGTCTTATAGACAACTTAAATAAGTCAATTAGGAGTAGCCCAATTTAACCATGTGTAAAGAGGGGCACAGGCACTTTACTCTTACATCTTTAACTGTTTTGCCAGACTCATGTAGTAAAAGAAATCATAAGACTGGCATTGTATGAGCTGTCTTCATCCATTTCTTTGTTCAACTATCATACACATTTAGGGGCATATTCACAAGGAGCTATCGCCGAGTTAACGGCACTTCATAGCAGCCAAAGTCGCGCTAAATTTACCGCCCCATTCACAAGCTGGTGCTAACAGCCCATAACACCAGTTTTCCTGCGAAAGCACTTGCAAAAAACATCGCCACAGATGACCCCGGCAACTAACGCTAATGAGATGCAGAGTAGGCATTCCCGAGCAAAAACCCGCGACAACACCACACCTCAACATTCTCAACGACCAGCCACATCGGCGATAAGACCACAAAACAGGCGATAAGGCGCGTTAGCAGCAGGAAACTAACACCTGCTCTGACCTGGTGTAAAGTCGGACGACAAGCTGCTCCATCAAAGGGAGCCCAGCCCAGAGCCACACAGGAAGAACAACAGATGCCATGGAGCCACTCACCATGCACCCCGGAGCCCCGAGGGGGCAACAACACCCACCGCCACCACCCCCAGGACCGCCACCCCACCCCCCCCGGACCACCACAGAGGCAGCGCAGACAAAGACAGCGGACATACAGGAAATACACCAGCCCTACAGACCTAACACTAGGGGTGGGCGGCAAATTCCGTTCCGCTCGCGGAACTTGCGAAATTTCGGCATTTCCGCGTGGAAATGTCGAAACTTCCGCGATCCGCGGCGGAACGGAATTCGGGTGCATGAGGTAATTAAACCTCACCAGGAAGCACTTACAGAGTTAAATAAAGCAGGTGCCCGAGTTGAAGCTCAAATTCTGTAACGCATTAATCAGCACAAAAAATTCGTGAGCAAGGTCGAGGCTAAGCAGGAGTGCTTTCTGCCCATATCTACCGTCAAACATTAGCTGTAATCCCTGATGAAGGTCTTTGCATCCTTGATTTTCTCGAGTGCAATCCCCGTGTAGGTCCAGTGACCAGGAGGTTCTTCCTCCTCATCTGCTGCTCAGATCGTGCTCTGACCCTTTATAAACAAGAGGCATGTGAACAGGCCTAGAAGCCCCGCCCGTTTGGCCCCGCCCCACATGCACTAGAGGTATGCAACGTCTTCCCGCCCTTTCCCCACTATCATGGACAGCTTAATCAAAGGACCCCAGCGCTTACGCCGCGGTGACAAAGTTATAGACACACAAGGTCACTGGAGACAATTCTTCTGGACCTTTACGCAGCTGTAGTGTAGGCAAGGCACTATACATTTACCCAACGAGGTAGCACTTACTGATTAGCCTGTAGAAAGTACTCCAGTTGAGTAGAGGTATTGCACAAAATGGTGGCATCTTCTCGGATAAAAATGCAGGGCAGGTGTGCAGAATTCGTGAGCGTGGTTAAGCAGATGTGCCTTCTCTCCATTTCCAACGTGAAAAGTTAGCTGTAATCCTTGATGGAGGTCTTTGCATCCTTGATTTTCTCGAGCGCAATCCTCGTGTAGAATTCGTGAGCGTGGTTAAGCAGATGTGCCTTCTTCCCATTTCCACCATGAAAAGTTAGCTGTAATCCTTGATGGAGGTCTTTGCATCCTTGATTTTCTGGAGCGCAATCCTAGTGTTGTTCCTGTGACCAGGAGGTTCCTTCTCCTCGCCTGCCGCTGAGATCCTGCTCTCACCCTTTATAAACAAGAGGCATGTGAACAGGCCTAGAAGCCCGCCCGTTTGGCCCCGCCCCACATACACTAGCGGTATGCAACGTCTTCCCGCCCTTTCCCCACTATGATGGCCAGCTTACTCAAAGGACCCCGGCGCGGTGGCAAAGTTACAGACACACGAGGTCACTGGAGACAATTCTTCTGGTCCTTTACGCAGCTGCAGTGTAGGAAAGGCACTATATGCAACGTCTTCCCGCCCTTTCCCCACTATCATGGACAGCTTAATCAAAGGACCCCGGCGCTTTCGGCGCGGTGACAAAGTTATAGACACACAAGGTCACTGGAGACAATTCTTCTGGACCTTTACGCAGCTGTAGTGTAGGCAAGGCACTATACATTTACCCAACGAGGTAGCACTTACTGATTAGCCAGTAGAAAGTACTCCAGTTGAGTAGAGGTATTTCACAAAATGGTGGCATCTTCGTGGATAAATATGCAGGGCAGGATTCATTCTGGCAACGGGCGCAGCAAAATCTCCGCGAGCACGCGAAATTCCGCGTGATCGCGGAGATTTCTTGCCATTTCGCGGAATTTTGCCAACCCCGCAAATTCCGCCCACCCCTACCTAACACCAAACAATGCCAATGCCCACTACAGGCCCAAAAGGACAACCATCCTCTGCATCCTGAACATCATTGCCCACAGGCTGACGGTACCAACACAGCGGATCACCAACATCCCTCCGCAGACAAAGCCGCTGGCTGTGCTGCACCTGTTGGCCTCTGGTATCCTCCCAAACAACAACCACCCGAGTCAGAGGAGTCTCACAGCCAGCCCCATCCAAGTACCTCACACCTGGCCTGGATGCCCTCACCAGCTAGGGACCCCAGCACCCATACGTCCCCCACAATGCGCAGGAACAGCTGGAGACCAAGCAAGGACTATACGCCATAGCTGGATCCCCACCCATGTCGGGGGCAATCGACTGCACACTTGTCCCACTTGTGTCCCCTGCCAACACCGCACACAATACCCCAACAGAAAGCACACGCATCCCATCAACGAGCAGGCAATAGTGGACCACAGGGGATTCCTCACCAATGTCATAGCCAACTACCCAGGCAGTGTGCATGATCCCTTCATCTTCTGACAGTCCAACATCAACCAGCGCTTCCAGGATGGCACCTATGGAAATGCACTGCACGTTGGCAAGTACCAAATGAACACACCACACACCACACACCTCAACTCCACAATCATGCAACTCACAACTCAGACACTGCCCACGTCACAAAATCACATACAACAAGCCAAACAACATGCCCCCCCACCAGACACGACAGCACAACTGACTGTGGCAACCTTGATTAGCCATGTACATGAGCCATCAACGGCATGGCACCTCAGCCACACAATACCGGAATGTGGGGAGAGGTGGGAACCAGGCATGTGCGAAGGAGGCAAGTGACCCATGAATGAGAATGTACACAATGCCAAGTGTTGCGGAGATGTGCTGAACAGACTGCAGTATGCAGAAGACAGACATAGCTATGTCTACATGCACTGCTGGTGTTTGGAGTGTAGTGGACAGTGTACGCAACCATGTTATCCCAGCCAGTGGGGAAGATCGCGGAAATTTAGCTTGTGACGTCCCCCCCATAAGCGTGTGCGGAGTGGGCTGGCCCGGAGGACACCAGGCCAGCGTAGGGGTGTGAATAAAAAGCACGTAGCCCTGGGTGTGGTTCTCTTCCGGAATGCCCAACGTGCCTGCCAGGGCGGCGCCTCCCACCCCGCCACGAGGCCGGCGCCGTGAGTGGTGTGGCCTGCGATCCTGTGCACCTGCTGCACCCTGGGCTGCTGGTCCCCAAACCCATCATGCCCGCCCCTGCGCAGCCAGGCCTCATTGCTCACCTGCCGACACCGGCATGTGTCGAAGAGGGCCCACCACGTGCCGGCGCAAGCTCCAAGCCCGAAGCCCACGACCTTGGCAGCCTCCTCAGACCATCACGGCCTCCGCGACACAGGCCCGCATAACTCCTTTCTCGTTGACGTACTCCACCGCTGCCTCCTGCCTACACTACGGTCAAGTAGGTCACACATTTGGAACTGAGTCTTGATTATGCAATGGCAGAGTACACACCTTATGGCTGAGTTTAACTCACTATACTCCCTTCGATGTGGTGACACAAAGTATGTGCTGGGCATCCCAACCACACGTGTCTGTGGGCCCTTGATCTCGACGCCTTCGGACTACACTGCGGTCCTGCAGGCCCCACACAAATCCATGCCAGTCTGTACCAGGCAGGACACGGCATCGTCGCTGGCTAAACACCCGCTCAGCTCTGTCGCTACTGCCTCGGTCAACCACGAGTCATCCCCACATGCATTTTCAACGCCGTGTGTCAGTGTTCCAGGAGGAGCTCGCTGAACAGCGGTTGGCCCGCGCTGGCCACTGCCTCCGGACTACACATTGGTCGAGTAGGGCACACACTGGGAACTCAGTCATGATTCATTTATGGCAGACCTGATATCATTGTACTGGCCTCGTCACAGACTGCATCCCCTTCCAGCTCCGGGGCCACTAAGTCTGTTCCCCGATAACCATGGACACTTTCTTCTTGAGATTTGTTTGCGACTGAGTCCATGGACTGGGGGTTGTCTTCATCATCATGTCGGTGATACTGACTATGTGGCCAAAACGAGGCAGTAGCATTCTACTCCTCCATTTGCCGCTTCCTGCTGGCTCCTGCCCTCTGCATCATGCCCTCGAGGACACCTTCCACTGTCCCCCGCAAACCTCCGCTACATTCACCTTCGACGTCGACGAGGACCCGCCTACCTCGCGTGGCCCTAGCTCACTGCACCGCAAGTCACCGTCCCGTGGTGGTGTGCCTGTGTCGGCCGCAGTGCATCCGGGGCCACTAACTCTGTGCAGCTCAAATCATGGCCCCAGTCTGGTGGCATGTTGGATGGCCTCTGGGTCGATGGCCTGGGAGTCATCAACGCTGTTAGACCTGGCATCATTGGCGCAGGTCTCCCTTCCTCTTTTCGCTTCTTACCTTTTATGTTGGCTGGATTTAGATGCTCTGGGCGCGGTGCCACTGCCAATCAGTGACACTGCGCGAATGCTTCCTGGGTAAAGATAACTGTATAAATTGGGATAACCATAATTGGCTCGTTCGGTTTACCTGTCAGCCCCTAGTATCAGTGCACTGTGTGTGCCCAGGGCTGGTAGATCAAATACTGCTGGTGGGCCTGCAGCGCTGATTTGCGCTACCCACCGAAGCAGCTTTTAAAGTATGTCTGTGTAGCATGTTCTAATAGCGAGTTACCCTCCATTTCACTGTTTACTATTGTGAGGCTATCCGTTCTCATAGGCCAGAATGGGCAGGCTGAGTATTACATGCCCTAATCCTACCTGCCCCCAGGAACCTGATAGGAACGTCGAATTTGATATGTTTAAGCTCAGGACATTGAGATACATCTTTTAGTAAGGATTATTTGCGTAGCCCGTGTTCGAAAATGCCTCTGCTAGAAACGCAGTATTTTCTGGCCTAAGCTTTCCTGTAGGCTTTGCTAGCGTGTGTATTGGCCGTCTGGTTTTGGAGCAGCAGGGCCAGCTGTGTCAGACCTGGGTAGAGAGGGAGATCGGCATTTAGAGTATGGAGAGGGGTGACTCTTTGATCTGAGCAGAGCCGTGCCTGGCAAGGTGAATGATGGCTCCACCTCCCACTGGGCGTCTGATAGCAGACCCCCAGATTCTCAAAGGGCAGGATGTCGCCTCGTAAACCAAGTGCTCCCCGACCCCACCGAACTGGTTCTGGATGGATGCAGTGATTTGTGACTGCAGAGAACAAAGACTTTTTAGGTATAAAACGCTGCGCTGAAACCTTTTTCAAGGGTGTTCCTTCTGGATGTCAAGACGAAACTCTGTCCGAGTGAACAGAGGAAAGGAATTTGAAACTTTCACTAAGCTTGCTGAAGAAACTACCCGAGGGCCTGAATTGAGAGCGCCTCCTGCTGAAGTCTCAGGGACATTAGACTTCACCCCGTCATCCGTCTGAATTCCTGTGCTAGGGATTCTACTTGCAGGTGAGGTCTCCGTCGAGTAATCCGGAACCTCTAGTTCTACTGTGAGGAACGCGGACTGGTAACCCTTGTTAACTCTGTGTGGGGGCCGCTGCAGCTAAGAGAGAGCTGCCGCTGCTGAGTGACCGCCTTAATTTGAATCTTCAGAACCTTCGCTGAATCTGTGTGGGCCGCCGCAGCTAAGAGAGAGCTGCCGCCGCTGAGCGTCCGCCTTAATTTGAATCTTCAGAACCTTCGCTGAATCTGTGTGGGCCGCCACAGCTAAGAGAGAGCTGCCGCCGCTGAGCACCCGCCTTAATTTGAACCTTCGGAACCTTCGCTGAATCTGTGTGGGCCGCCGCAGCTAAGAGAGAGCTGTAGCCGCTGAGTGCCCGCCGTTGTGCCAGCCTGGTCGAGATCATCCTTTGTCCTGTGGGTCGCCGCAGCTAAGAGAGAGCTGCTGCCGCTGAGTGCCCGCACCTTCGCTAACTCCTCATCATCGTGATTTGTCCTGTGGGCCGCCGCAGCTAAGAGAGAACTGCTGCCGCTGAGTGCTCGCACCTTTGCCAACTTTGCATCATTGTGATTTGTCCTGTGGGCCGCCGCAGCTAAGAGAGAGCTGCTGCCGCTGAGTGCTCGCACCTTTGCCAACTTTGCATCATTGTGATTTGTCCTGTGGGCCGCCGCAGCTAAGAGAGAACTGCTGCCGCTGAGTGCTCGCACCTTTGCCAACTTTGCATCATTGTGATTTGTCCTGTGGGCCGCCGCAGCTAAGAGAGAGCTGCTGCCGCTGAGTGCTCGCACCTTTGCCAACTTTGCATCATTGTGATTTGTCCTGTGGGCCGCCGCAGCTAAGAGAGAGCTGTAGCCGCTGAGTGCCCGCCGTTGTGCCAGCCTGGTCGAGATCATCCTTTGTCCTGTGGGTCGCCGGAGCTAAGAGAGAGCTGCTGCTGCTGAGTGCCCGCACCTTCGCTAACTCCTCATCATCGTGATTTGTCCTGTGGGCTGCCGCATCTAAGAGAGAGCTGCTGCCGCTGAGTGCTCGCACCTTTGCCAACTTTGCATCATTGTGATTTGTCCTGTGGGCCGCCGCAGCTAAGAGAGAGCTGTTGCCGCTGAGTGCTCGCACTTTTGCCAACTTTGCATCATTGTGATTTGTCCTGTGGGCCGCCGCAGCTAAGAGAGAGCTGCTGCCGCTGAGTGCCCGCACCTTTGCTAACTTTGCATCATCGTGAGTCGTCCTGTGGGCCGCCGCAGCCAGGAGAAAGCTGCTGCTGCTGTGGGCCCACCACGGAGCTGCACGACGAGAGTCATCGCCACCACCAGCCCGGGCCGCCGCAGCCGTGTGCTGCTGCCGCTGAGGGCCCGCCTGTCCCCGAGTGCCCGAATCATTGTGAGTGCACGTTGCGGACCACTGCAGTCGAGAACTGTGGTCGCTAGGAGTCCGCCTGTCACCGTCTCCACTTCTTCGAGAAGCTACGTGCTGTGTCCCCGTCCAGCGGCAGGTATCTGGTGCGCAACGGGTCGCGTAGACCCAGGCCTTGAACTCAGTCAGTGCCACGTTCTAGTGAATACGTTATTGCCTTTTTAAGTCCCTACTGATTTACGTGCATTGTGACTGGTTAAAACGCTTTTGAGAGTCGCATGCTAAACCTTAGATAAAGATACTATTTTTCTATACCTACTTGAGTTGTGTCCTTTTGTGGTGTCGTTACTTCCTTATTGTGCATGGCCATAAATGCTTCACACACTGCCTCTGAGATAGGCCTAACTGCTTGTGCTACGTTACCACAGGGTTGAGCAGGGGTTATCAAAGGGGGTAGCCCACTTGCCCTGACTTAGGAAGAAGGGTCCCTATTTGGACATTGGCGCCAGCCATGGCCAACTAGAGACCCCCATTTCTAACAAACACCATGTGTCTGTGGCCCTGCGCTGTCCGCTGCCTCCGCCCTCAACTGCGTTCCACCTGGGCTCACACGTCAAATCGAGTCCTGACCTGCCTGGACGTCGCATCACCGCAGGATGCACGCGCCACCACCGCCAGGACCAACTCCAGACAACAGGTGCCAGAGTCGGAAGTGTCTTACTGCCAGACTTTCAGGGTAGCTCACAACAGTCGTGGGTGCCATCATCAGCTTGATACCCTGCTCAGCTCCTCAGGTGCCACTAACTCAGTGCACCACAAATCAAGGACCATTCTGCTTGCATGTAGGGTGAACACTGTACTCTCTCCGGCAACCACCATGATGCTTCACAGTTCTTTCTGTTATGCGGATGTTTTATGTTTCTGCTTTAATTGTGATCACTGTTCAAGTTGTTGCCAGCACCAACGACTCCCTGCGGGCTGGCTTACACTCACCCCACACACATCCAGCACATGCGTCACTGTACATGTGACCATGCCAATAAAGGTGTCGAGCGCACGTGCTCGTGGCCAGTTCAACGAACTATCTGAATGTGTCCGTGTGCTCATGATGTATGCATTAGGGCCCGGCCCCACAACCTTGCATTGTGCCGTGTGCAGAGGACGCAGCCATGTCACCGCAGGCAGAGGGTGGGACATTGCACATGTAGCTTTGTCGTCCCCCACCCAATACGTAGGAGGAGTGAACTTGGCCGGCGTACACCAGTCCGGCGTGGGGGTGTGGGTGATTATCATGTGGCTCTGGGTGTGTTTCAGTACTGGAAATGTGCAAAGGCATGTGTCCCTGTCGCAGTGTGGGTCTCTGTTGGGGTGTGTAGGTGGTCCATGATGGGACTTTGACACCCACGTATGGGATCTAGTTTGTCTCCCATGAGGTAGTACCCCACCCGCACATGTTCGGCCAGCCCCTTCTGGCAGTCTGACAGCTGGCCTTGTAATGGGATGTGTGCTTAGGTGGGCTGCTGTGAGCCAGCCAGGGTGGTGGGTGCGTCCAGCTGTGTTGTCCGTGCAGGGGGTGGTGTGTCCTCGGTGCAGCGGGGCTGCCCTGCTCCTGGTGCTCTATTGCTTGAGATGTCCATGGACTGTTGTAGGGCGTCGGTGTCGGAAGTGTGGAGGTCCTCTTCAGCATCACTGATGGGTTGTCTGGTCTGCTCTGCTGGAGGTGTTGTTTGTCCCTCTGCAATGTGAAGGGGAGATGCTTGTTGATATTGTGTTGGCATGTATGTTGACGCATTGTTCGGGTTTACATACAGATTGCATGACAATGTACATTGTGACTGTCTTGGATTGGCGGACTATTTGATGCGGGATAGTGGACAATTGGACTACACGACGTAGGTGATGTTGTACACGTACATTTTCATCTCACAGTTTCCAGCTATGTCAGATGTGATTGGCCATTTTCTACGCACAGGCGGAGCCAGTTGTGTCCTCTGTTCTGCAGTGTAAGTGTTGCACTGTGTCCCACATTGCCGTCCATGTGGATGTGCTGTGATTGCTATGTGTGTGTGCTGCATTGTGTGAGAGTCGCACCTGCTGCTGTGATTTTGCTGCCCCTTATCCTTTGGAGGCGGTGTGCCTTTGGCTTTTGTGCTTTTGAGGTGCTGTGATGTTGGCGACTGGGGTCATTTGTGCTCCTGGACGGATTTTGTTCTCTTGTGCATTGTTTGTCTGCAGATGTATTGTTGACGTCAGTGGTTGTTTGTGCACGTGGATGTGTCAGGTTGTGACCTGCACCTTCCGGATGTAGTCCACACTCAGCCACCTCAGTCTTGTGGCGTGCACAGTGTCATGGTGATTGTACTCCGGCCATGCTGCTGGTCATGTGGTGTCACTTGCATTGTCAGTGTGGCTCTCTCATACGCCTCTTTGCTGTGTTTCACACTGGTGCATGTGTGTGTAGTGGAATTGGTGTTGTGTGGGGTGGGACCCCTTCGGGCACATGGTGGACGGGGGCCTACTTGGTGTTTGTATGTGTGCTGCAGTGTGCCACGGGGATCAGGGACATGACCCAGGGTCGTTGTGGGTGTGCGGTGTGCTACACGTCGTTGTGCATGTGTGCCATTGTGCCCGTCCCCTCAGTCCCTGTTAGTTACTCACCCTGTTGATGTTTTGTCAAGTCATGTCGAGCAGTGTCCGGACTCCCAGCTCCTTGCACCGTCTCCACACTCATGTCTGTGTCGGCCATTTGCTACAGTTCCTCCTGTGGTGCAGGACTCCAACCTCCATTTGCCGTTGCTGCCTTCCGGGTGGCAGCGGGTTTCTGCTTGGTTTGGCTTTTGACTTCGTGCCAGCGCATATGGCCTCCTCGGCAGTCCGACTGCATTCACGATGGAATGCCATTTTTCCGTCTGTGTTGCCAATGACACGGTGGTAGAGACGAACAGTTGTTGTTAGTGCTCTGTCACCTCCGTGACGACGATCGGGTTGTCATGCAGACTGTACCCCGTCTTCCTCTTCCTCTTCTCCTTGGCCTTCCCCGACCCCGAGGTTCCTTGCTGGTGGTCTGTGGGGCTTGTGGGGTTCGCGTTGACCTGGGCACTCATTCCGGGTGCGTCCATGTTGCTACGCATTTTATTTTGTCTATGGTGTGTTTTTCTTGTTAGGCTTTTATGGTGCATTTTCCCGCCAGGCGTGTGGGAATTGCAGGCCTGTCGCTGGTTATCACTGTTTTTTTTCCCCAAGGTTGGCCTCATCGCAACTTTATTCGCGTTGGTGTTTCGCATTTTTTGGGCGTCGGGTTGTTTTTTACGTGGTCATTTGGTGCGTTATCGTGGGACTATCGCATGGTGCCGCCAGGTTGAGAATGCTACGTTAACACGGCGTTGTTTTCCAGCGATGGACTGCGATGTGAGAAGTTGTGTTAAGCTAAACTTGCGGTGGTTATCACACGTTCTTGAGAATATGCCCCTCAGTTTCTGTTGATCACACCATACAGGATAGGACTATCGACCAGCCCACTTCAGTTATTGACTCTCTTGCACAGTGAGTGATGGCATTTTGCCTGTTAACATGTGCACATTTGCTTAAAAACAAAGTGCACTTCAGTATCAGGGGTGGCAGACGAGTACTTTGATTTGCCATTCTTTTTACTCTCCTATGTTTTTTTTATTTGTAGTCATCTTTGTATCTTTAAAGTATGTCTTCAGGTTACAGTAATTTAAAACCAGGCAACTTTTTTTCTGCCACTAGCAATCCTATTTACCTGTGATGTGCATTAAAACAAAAAAAAAGTTTGTATACCGCTTCTAAGTACACCTGCTTGATATAAAGCACCTGCACTGCCAAATTAAAATACGTACAAAATACATACAAATGGTTAGTTTTTGTTTAAATGTAAAATATTATTGCAAGCACGTGGCTGCTAAATTTAGAAGAGCATTTTTTCCCCCTTCTTTATATTTTTGTGGCATATGCATGCAATTCGTTTTTATTTAACTAACAATTGCATCGGCTTTCTGAAGCTCAGACTTACTGGCTTTTCCATTGCGTGTTATCTTAGAGCTGAAACAATTGAAATTGGAAACAATTAGAGTTTTCAAACAGGAGAAATAAAATGTAACCTTTGCTATTCGCTGATGGTATTTTGTTATCTCTCATGTTCCGTAAGTCATCTATTCCAGCCTCAATAAATACGGTTCACACTTTGGAGACTTTACTGGGCTGTACAGTTAACTGGTCCATGTCGAAAGCTGTGTACTTTTCATTTCGAACTGAAAAATCTATTTTTGATGCCATGAATTTTGTTTCTGCTTGGGTCTCTCTCCTGTATTTAGCAAAATTGAAAATCTCATATCACGTAACACAAAAGTAGTGTCAAATATAAAACCTTAAAGGTTAAGTTTGGTGAAAATGGTTAGGAGTTGAAATCTCAAAAGAGCTCAGAGATTTGGGGTCTGAATGGTCTTCAACTGCTGCTGTCCCAGGCGATAATTAAAAAGAAAGGGCCATCATCCACTAAAGGGTTTGCGTTTTTTACAATTCTCCAGTACTTACTTTTTGTAGCTAATATTGATAACACCTACATCTCATGGGTTGGAGGTGGTTCACCTTCCTTAAGATTTCCAGCTGTTGCAGTTGAGCTCTTGTTTACATAAGGCAGCTCCTGCTGCAATGGCATGAGCTGCCTAGGTGGAACATGTCTCTGAAGCCGTCCATCCACATCTGCGTCCCAGTGCTATTGCCCCCCTTCGCTCCCTGAACTTACTGCCTTTTATTTCACTATACCCCTTTCCACTGCTTCCATCCTCAAACTTGGGGGCATATTATCAAGTACGGCGTTAAAATTATCGCCGGTTTAGCGGCAGAAAACTGCCGCTAAAGCGGCGATAATGGGCTTGATAATATGCCCTGGAGAAGTCCAATAGAAGCCCATGTTCACACCAGAACATGGACTTCTATTGGAATTCAGTTTTCTGCCGCTAAACCGGCGATAATTTTTAACGCCGTTCTTGATAATATGCCCCCAAATGAGGGTCATGGGAGTGTACTTCCAAAATGAGGTCTTGTATTTATGTCTTTGTATTTATGTAGTCGAAACCTAACCAAAAATCAGTGCTGTGCAGTTTATTTATTTATTTGTGAGTTTTATATAGTGGAAACACGACCCAAAGCGCTTTACAGAGTAAGCACAACACTAATAACATGAGGTACATAGAGAGTACATAGAGATATATATATAAAGTAATGGTAAAAATGCAAACGAAGTACAGTGAGATATGGAACAAAACAGCAGCAACTACCGGGGTTACATAAAGCGTCAATAAAAAATACACAGCAACAATAGTATAAAAGAAGTGTCCGAAAGACAATAGGAATGAATGAATGCAGAAAGTTCTGAGGTGGATATGATAGAAAGTTGCAAGTGTCATCATGATACAGTCAACGGGCTATTGGAGGGGGAGCTGGGGTCTGATGGTGAACTGTTACTTCATCTTGCCATAGTATTCTTTAAACAGGTATGTCTTCACCTATTTTCTAAATTGAAGCAGGGTGGGACTGGTCCTGCAGGATAAGGGGATGTTCCTCCATATCTTGGGTGGATAGATGGAGAAGGCTCACTGCATTGTTGAAACTACATTGTCTCTTCTTTGTCTTTAGTGTAACTGTGTTCTGGCTGCCCATGTGCTGAGGGCCACTGAAGGTGGCGATCTTCTTAGCCAGCTAGGGAGTTATGATGGCTTAGTAAATGATGCAGCAGGTTCTGAAGATGTGCAGCTCAGCAAGTGGAGCCAGTGCAGTTCCATCACAGTGGGGTTGATTTGATCATTTCCATGACTGACCTTGCTTATGCCCTGACATGACACCACGGTTCTCTTGACTGTCTCACAAAGAAGATAGTGGACTGGCCATCATGAATTCGGCGGATGGCCTTATACTAGTTCCACTGGTATCTTGACCCTAAAATGGTCTTTCCCATTGTGGAGCCAACAGGGGCTCTGTCATATGGAACACTGGGGCATATTAGCAAGAACCTCGTTAAAATTATCGCCGTTTTAGCGGCAGGAAACTGCCGCTAAAACGGCGATAATGGGCCTGCTAATATGCGTTACAGATTTCCAATAGAAGCCCAGGTTAGATGTCCTGCACATCTAACCTGGGCTTCTATTGGAATTCTATAACGCATATTAGCAAGCCCATTATCGCCGTTTTAGCGGCAGTTTCCTGCCGCTAAAACGGCGATAATTTTAACGAGGTTCTTGCTAATATGCCCCACTGTTTTTCTCCTCCATCGCAATTGTGCAGCGGAGAGCATTTAGGACCTCTGGACAGACGTCCAGTTACTATTCACCTTTAAACCAAGTTCTCAGACCACTGCATAAGTCTGCACATTAAGGTGTGCCAGCCAAATTTGTCTGTTTTGCTTGCAAAAGGTTGATTGCGCTGAGTTTTGAGGCACTCTAATTATAAAAAGGAAAAAGTGTACCATTCAAGAAATAAGATGTCATTTTTCAATTATGTTTTTTGTAAGAAAATCTTTTGTTATATTTCAAACTTTGGCAATGCTGTATACAATGTCCATAAAAGGTAAAGGAGAGTAAGTGTGCCTCTCTCTGTACTTACACTTTCAGAAGCTGTGAATTATTTTTCTAACACAAATGAAATATCCAAATCTTCTGTCAGAATATTAAATATGGAAAAGATGGATGAGACGATATATCAAGTATGGAATAAGAGACAATTTGAAATAATTCTTCATTGCATTCAGAAAGCATGTGTGATGAATAAAGTAAATAGCATACATACAAAAACATAAAAGCACTGCATCTCATAGAAAGTTGTTACTTGAGTACAAGCTCATAAAATCTCGGTAAAGTTAAAAAAGGTGTAAAGAAATATTTTCAAAAGGAAATTTGGGATGCAAAGGCAAAAAGAAATGTCCACTACCTCTTTTTAACTGTCCGCCACCCATTTTGGAATGAATTATGCATTTTAAACTTAAGATCTACGTGCAAATAGATAACCACAGCTCTAATAAATCACATGCAAGTAGAAGACTACACCTCTGATACATCTATTCTAGTACATTATAATGCATGCCTGAAAATCCTCATACTGGTTTATAAAATGCTTATTTAGTTAATTCTCCTTCTGCAGGAGACGGTCTCACCTACTGCCAGTACACTTCGCAGATTCTGCGTCTTGCCTGAAGCCGATAATGCCGTGTACTAGAGGAAAACCACTACTGCAGCGAGCATTTGCCCTTTGAGGGGAACACAGTCCTCATGCTTCCCCTGATAAAGACAGCCTTTGCTGTCAGCAAGGGAGGCAGTGCATCTCTTCTCCCTAAGAAACTCTAGACTGCAAGTTGCTCTGCCTTCCATGCTTTCTTAGTGTAGCCCATAGAAGTAGATATTTGGGTGTTAGGTTCTAGATGACATTTTAACCATGTTAGAATTGTTCATTTTATTCTCGTTATTTACAACCCGCCTTCTTGCTGTTTTTTTTATAACATTCTGTGTATTGTTTTAGATGTACCGAGAAACAGATTGTTCCTGTAGTAATAATTACTTTTACTTAAAAGTGTTCGGTCTTCTTAGTGCAGAGTGTGTGTGTGATATTGTGAATAAAGAAATAGGTGTGCTATTGTTACCACAGTGACCCTGATCCCTTCATAGGTATTGTTAGTAACCCAAAAGCAATAACTTAATTTCAATAAAACATTGAGTAGTGTTCTGCGGGGCTACAATAATCTGTCTTTCACATTAATTGTTGGTGCATTGAACTGAGTTCACCCGTGTCACCAGTGGATGGGAAAGCAAACCTTGTACACATACGCCAAAGTCATAGTATTTTTTGCAACACTTCATATTTAAAAATTTTTGATATATAAAATTATTAAGAGAATGGGCACTCTAAAGAACAAGATATTGAAAAGGGAATTTGGATGTAGGTGGGGGATTCATTCATTACCTAACCCAGTATTTTTAGACTAAATCACTAAAATCACATACTCCTCGCATTTGTGAAAACAGATTCAAATCAATATTAACAAAAACACTACAACTAATGCATGTGCATAGATCATTTTCTGTAGCCTGCATTCATTGAAAATTCTGTGATTTCTCCAGCTCTGGTTCTAGAAATATGGCGTGTTGTCTAACCATACTTGTGTCATCAATATAGAATAATTAGAGAGTGGAGTCTGACTTCATTAAGCATCGCCCCCACCCCCAAAGTTTTAAAATTTTGACCACCTATCTTTTGGATTTCTGCTGTGAGAGTAGTCTTGTTAACTGAGCCACATTCGCTGCAAGCTTCTGACCTGGACTTGAGTGCTAGCCGCCAGTGCCTGCTATTTAAATTAGGCTCACTGATGTACAGCTTAAGTGTGAGATCCTGTACTGTCTACATGCAAACATGTGTACACACATGTGTGCAAACGTGTGCCGGCTGAGCTAGTTGGACTAATGTCTAATTGAGCCAGGTATCTGCACACAGTTAGCCTGTCGAAGATGGGACCTTGAGTGAATTGGTTATGGCTTGTTCAGACCTTATAAGTTATTTGAGCATCCAAAAACAAAGTACCTCCATTTCGCTTTGATTATAGAGTGAACCTGTAGTGCACTGCTCTGCGTCTGTAGCGCCTCACTTTAAATTTATATTGCTTTACTGTATTCACAATATAGGTGAATCCTACATCAAAATGTTAACTTTGCTTTGGCTCATCATAAAGAAAAGATACAAAAATCTCTCTCTATGTTTAAAAAAGTCTCAAGTACAAATGTATCACTAATTTGGCCATAAGTACACTCATTTACATTTGATTTTTGTAGCATTTTTCTGAGATTTGAACTGCTTTGCTGGGCTAAGTTATTTACTCTGCCGGCCAGAAGGTAGATCAAAGCTTCATCCTAAAATGTTTATCATTTGTAGGGGATTAGCTTACTCCTGTCAGAGAAGAGGGCGAGGGTGAAATTGGTATAAGGCAATTAACTCACACTTACTGACAAGAATCCTACAGTGACCAGATGGGAACAGGGAGATCTTTGTCTCTAGTCACACCAGGAGGGCCATTAAAGGTTCGAAGGGAAGGAACCTGTTTTCTGCATCAATTAGGGGCAGAGTTGAAGGTTCTAGAAGAGCTGTCATGGTTAAAAGCTTGATTTTGCCATCCTGAAAAGTCTTACTATTCTGTGCAGGGGATGATACGGGTGTAAAGGGATGATATCTCATCTTCGGAATGGGCAGAGATGCCCACCTACTACAACTCCCCACATCCACTTTTACGCATTGCACAAAGAAAAAACTCTGTGTACTGTGGAAAAGAGGCTTCCCCGGAACCTCTGTGGACCAGCTAGTGCTGTAGGCCCCCTAAAAAGGCTACTCCCAGACTACTGCAAGAACACACAAGTGCCCTGCTAGTGGCCAGAAAGCCTTGGTACCTGAGGAGTGTTTGACAGGCAGTGTGGATAGCCCTGAGATGTGCAGGCTCGGCTGCCAAGAGAAGCTAGGTCAAGGGGACTGCTGGGGGTCTGAAGGGCTGGAGGGCAGGACTTTGTGCTCACCCATCTAAGTTTAGACACCAGGTGGCCTGAAAGGCCTGGCTGCAGCATGCCACCAGGAGCAATAAGCTGAAACCCCCATTCAAATCAAGCCAAAGTATCTAGTGAAAACTGCATATGTTTAGGGCCCTCATGTGAGGGATGCCCGCAAGTCTGAGCAAACCATCATACCACATCAAATGGTGCATTCAACATCCTACTTCCCTGCTCTTTTGGTATTTCACCATCCGAAATTGGCTCATCATACCTCCACCAATCAACTGCCTTCACTCCCTGTGCATGTTTGTGAGGATCAGACGTGCTGGAATGTCAGTTTACCCCGCTCATTTTAGGATTCCATCCTCACTGCAATTGGTGGGTGGGAGACAAGAGACAGAGCCAGCTCCTCTTCTGGCACAGGGGAACTGAGCCAGGCTTGTGGATAACCCACAGGGACAGCAAGGGCTGTGGGTATCCACAGTAAAAGGAAAGAAAAATGTTTTTTATAGCTGCCAAGGTTTCAGATTGCTATGTGTGACATTTTCATAATTTCAGTGTTAATATGAGTGATATTTAAACAACTATGGGGCATATTAGCAAGGGCACTATCGCCGCGTTAGCGGCACTTTTTGCCGCTAAAGCGGCGATATTTATATCGCCCTATCAGCAAACTGTCTCTAACAGCAGTTAGCGACAGTTTGCGGGCATTAGCGCCCGTTTTTTTACCGCTTTGCATGTCAGCGATATTTATCGCTAATGACATGCAAAGTGGGCGTTCCCGACGAACAAACCTGAGAAACACTCGCTAACAGGCCTATCGCCTATTAGCAAGGTGGCCATGGCCCCAGTTAGTGACGTGAAAAGTCGCGCTAACCGGGGTCATCGCCATTTATTTAACACCTGCAATTAGCAGGTGTTAGCCATACCTAACATGGGGGGTGGATTATGCTGATACGACCACAGGGTCGTATCAGCAAGGTGTTCTCCCTTCTCCATGCAACATCGCTGGTTTTTCAGCGATGTTGGCCCATTTCCCCGCTATCGCTGGAATATTCATCGCCATAGCGCTAATCGTTGCTAATACAGCGTTAGCGTGGCGATATATTCCAGCGATAGCCGGCGATAAAAAAAATCACGCTAAGCAGGGTTAGCGATGATTATCGCCTCTTCTTGCTAATATGCCCCTATGAGTGACACTTTCTCACGAGCAAAATCAAGCAATGAAGACGAGGGAAACTTAAATATCAGAAATTACACCCATTTGAGCAACAAGAAACTCTAAGAATATCTTAAAACTGATGCAAAGCACCAGACATGGAAGGGCCCTAACCTAGTGCCCAGTTTACTTAGGCTCATGATCAGGATGCACTAAAAGTAAATTAAATAAGGATTGGAGGATGTACTAGTGACACTTAATCTGTAGTGAGCAGCACGTTACTGGACAGACAATAATCGAACATTCCAGTAAGTGTGTTTTATTCTTATATCACCCTGACCACTCATAGCTGCCAAGTTTTCAGACTGCTTATGTGTTACATTTTGGTGGTTCCAGTGTGTGTATAAGTGACATTATACTGCCAAATGAGTGACACATTTTCTCAGGTTAATCAAAGTAGTAGCTGGTATTTTTGTGGTTCTCTGTGAATTTTCGATTATGCTAGGTAAAAACCCAGCTTCTGTAGTTAACTAGTGAAAACCAGTCAAGGCCAAACAAATGCAAAACCTTGCAATACGAACAACTCCTCAACGTGTCCCACATTACAAATACATGAAGATGTAACAAAGGATGTGTCCCTACATTTGCTGTACCTGAAATAGCCTTCTCGTAAAATGCCCCTATGTTGCATAATTTGATTACCGGAAAAACCCTGAAGTTCCTCCTACATAGAAATAACTAAAGGGTTCTGCTGAAAACAAAAGTGCCCACCGGACCTACCAGCTAAGAGGCGCCAGCGTGGATCTCAGCTGGTAGAATAGAAACCATCCGAAGTTTAGTAAAGCACATCAATCGACCCTTATGACACATCCAAAGTACCATAACCAACACCCTATCAACCATGCAGCCAAAGAAACCTCGTTGTAAGTATAAGCGCTATATAATTGCCCAAAGGTCACCTACATACTCATCAGTTTAAAAGTGCCTTAAGCCTATCATATGGAATGTGCTACATAAACCCAGACAATACTTTAAAAAATCCCTATTAACATCTGCTCCATGTGTTACCTCTTTAATAGGCCAACCAGCCTGTAACCTTGTGCACATCTTTGAAATCATGTAGCCTGAACTGGCAGTGCCATATCTCAGTGTACGCTGCCCTCTTCTCCTGTTTCAATTTTCCCACCTTGACTGCCCCTCCCGCTGACCCCGTTTCAGCACTGGAGTCCCCCACTTTACGACCCCTCCGGCTTCTTTCATAGTCACTCCCTGCTCACATCACACTGTGTTCTGGCTCTATCAGCCCTCATTGTCCTTCTCTCATCAACACAGCCTTTCATGATGAGGATTAGGGCTGCGCAATTAGGCAGATTATAGTGGTGCTCCAAAGAGGCTGCATAAGAAACCATAGACGGGCCTTTGGGATGTGCGCCAGAGGGCCACGCCATGGGGAAGGGACATCAGTTCACTTAGCATATTTCAAGGACATACAGAGCGGACTGAGGCTTTTCTGGGTAACCGAATTGGGGGAAGCGAAAGGGTCACAGGTATCCCCAGAGATGATGTTCGGTGGGCACAGTAGAAAAGGAGGGAGAAGAAGAGAAGGGGGCCTTCCTAGAGATGCTTTCTGACAGTGTGAAAGGCTCGCACATGCGGCTAGGGCTTTAGGAAGTCAAGTAGAAGAAGACTGGAACAGAGTCTTTTTTAAAAAAAATTATTTACTTTTTATTAAACAGTTGTGATGATACAGTGGGAAACAGCGAGGCCACATGACAGTAGTATACAGTGGTGACATATTCAAATGAGCATCGAACACAAATCACGTACAATCCCATACAATTTTAAATCGATTCAGAATCGGTGTCAACCCCAGCACGACGTAGCTCCTCAGTTGGGGATACACAGAGACCGCCATGTGACACATTCCATTTAGCCCATTTGTGGTCCCATTTCTTAGGGCAACCGCTGCGTTTGAAGACGTCTTTCTCTGTGATCATCGCATTGTCCATGTCATTGGACCATTTCTGATAAGTGGGCAGATCCCCGGCCCCCCATATCTGAGCTACATTTCTTTTGGCAAGGGCAAAGACTAGTGAGGCCCATGTGTGCTCGGTCTGGGTCAAATCGGTGAACAGAGTCTTGACTTACTCTGTCAGCCGCGAGTACCATTGACTATACGGGCCAGCCTTGACGACTCCCCGCTGCACAGTCCAGGTAGGCCACTCCGACCAACTCATGCTGCGGCAGCATTGGTTGCAGTGCACTGGACTGAAGGGCAGCTGTTGACGCAGTCACGCAGCAGTAAGCACCACTCTCCAGCTGCGGTCACCGTCCGGTCCAAATCATTACGCCGGCGGGGCGGGCGGTACGAGCTGCCAACCAACTTTAAACTATTCCACGAATGCCTGCTTGCGCTGGCCCACCTATGCTGTTGGCCAATTAAATCATTACACTGAAGCCTCGCGACCTGACGTCAGCTATTGCCGAGGTTCATGGTAAAATATTGTAGTCAGCCGCGAACTAAGCCACTCCCAAGCCTGACGCAACCATAACATGCTACCCAAGAGCTTCGGCAGTCAGTGGAGGTGCTAACTAGCAGCGCTCCAGCAGACAGCAGAGGCTCTATAAATGCGTGACAATGCATTTCGGTGCAGTGATGCGGACCATCACACTGAAATGCGTTAGTCTGAAGCCTGATGCGTGGTATTTGGCAGGGCTGTGTTTTCGGTATGAATATTATTGTCCCGGGCCATACTATCAAACTGTAAGCATCAGCGATGGGCTCCAAATTTCCATATTTGCTGGCTGGTGCACAGAGGAGGGCAGTGACACCACCAAGAGACTTCCTGGTGTGCTTGGGGGGCTGCCAGGAGGGCGACAGGCCTCCCTTACAAGAAGCCCCACACAATTTTAGAAATTTGCCCTAACTATTAGTGTTCATGGACCTTTGTTACTACGTTCTAAAGCTGTCATACTGCTTTTGCAAAAGTAGAAGACAGACTTGTTGTATTCCTTGCTTTTTTCTGCTTTTGTACCCTCTCACAGTCTACATTTAATTGTGTCCTCATTATCATTGACATATATTCTACAAAGCATAATGTTGTTCTCAAATTCATGTAGATGTGTACTCACATCATAATTATCTTTTTGTTATAGATTGATAGTGCATCAATAGCTAAAATGTATAATTCACATGCAATAAGATATATTGGAGAGAAACCCAACTAGTTTTAAGATGAATGTGCAAGAGAATTCACATACTTCTTTTAACAGCTGTATCACAGGGGACATTTTTCACATAATAATGGTAAAAAATATTGGGGCATATTAGCAAGGAGTTGCGATATTTATTGCTAAGCGCGCTTAGCGCGTTTTTTTTTAACGCCGCCTATCGCTGGAAATTATCGCTGAGATAACACCCTATTAGCAAGGTTTATCTCCATAGCGATAAAATTTCCAGCGATAGCGGCGAAATGCGAGAATATCGCTGGAAATCCAGCGATATTCTCGCATTAACGCTATGGTGGATTTAGCCTTACAATCCACCTCCTATACTTCAAACAGGTAAGTCATGGTCATCAGCAGGTGTTAAATTCTAGCGATAAACGCGCTTAGCGCGATTTATTTTATCGCTTCGCCTGCCTTGCTAATAGGGGGAAGTTGTGTTTGCGACTGTTTTGAGTCGCTTTTGGTTGTGAATGCCTACCTTGCATGTCATTAGCGATAATTATCGCTGGCATTCAAGGCGATGGGGAAACCGGCCTCTATCGCCTGAAAGCTGTCGCTAACGCCTGTTAGCGACAGCTTGCTGATAGGGCGATTAAAATATCGCCGCTTTAGCGGCAAAAAGTGCCGCTAAAGCGGCGATAAAGCCCTTGATAATATGCCCCATTATTTAAAGTTGGTGCACGATTCTCTTTGAGAGAGAGAGAGAGAAAGAGAGTGTTTAGGCATTTCAAAAGGAGTGTCTACGACAGTCTGTGTCAAGAATGCACACCACCACTTGCTATCCGGACACCCATAAACACAAACCATTTTTCTCACTATAATGCTTATAATTTCAATTCTGCTTTTTTCATATAACCTGCACTAGAATAAGGCTTTAATTTATCAATAAACACTCCTCGGGGCTGGGAAAACAATCTCTCCAGAACAAATGATGCGCATTTTACCACCCGAATTCGATGTGCAGTAACTAACAAGTCACATTCACCACCTTCACGCCAAGAAATGTTGCATAAGAGACTGGTCAGGACTTATCAATTTGATAAAATGATTTGTGACACAAAAAAAAATCAATTTATGGGTTTGTAACAAAAACATCACACGCAGAGATGGGAAAATAAAGTATTTGTAACAGCCACTGATTAATTCGTGAATAGCAACATGCACATCGATTTCAGCAATCAACGTCATTACATTTTCAGTGGGAAGAAGCAGCAGAACTTTCTACCAACGGAAGGGGCGGAGGTGCAGGGCGCCTGCTAAATGCAGAAAGTTCAAATGGGGGATTAGTTTGAGGCTGAAAAGGAGGGACATGTTAACTGCTCTTTTAAATGCATTCGGGCACAATTATTTTTAGAGTGGGAGAAAGCAGGGAACGCACTTTCCTTTCCTAAATGAGGACCAGTTGGGTGGTGTGTGGGGAGCCTCCTGGCACAAGGACCTCGCTTCCCTTTGGAGCCGCGCTTGGTATGCAGTGCGCCGGGTTTCCAGTGACTTACGCTTGCATTCCTCTGTGTGGGATGCGGGTGATGAAGGGTTAGCCACATGTAAACAAAGGCGCACGGTCGCCATGAAACTGAAAGCACAGCTAAATAAAGTAAATACCGTTAGCCACATGTAAACAAAGGCGCACAGTCGCCATGAAACTGAAAGCACAGCTAACTAGCATGTAACAATAACAACAAGCGGCTGACATTGCCAAAGCCGAGTGAAAGAAAATAGTGCTCACCCACCAAAGCCCACCGTGTAATCTCCGCGAGTACACGATCGAGTCCGGATGGGCCGTCCAAAAAGGAGACAGGGCGGTAACCAAGAAGCCTCATTTCCAATCGGAGGCCAGCGCTTAACATAAATGATGACGCCAGACAATCAAAATGATGGGCGTGGCTACAAGTCCACTACAGAAATGTTCTCGATCACAAAAAGCCTCGCCGAGCGAGGAGCGCATGCGTACTCCAGCGCTAGGTGAGACCTAAAAAGTAGGAGCAACTGTGCAGCTTAAATTCCTTGCATCCCTGAGAGTAATGCATAACAACAAAATGCACATGATAAGAAGTCCAAGGGAGGCAGATGATTTATTAGAAACCATTAAGAAGGGAGGAGCGGGAGGAGTGGGAAACTGAATGATATGCACATAAAATATGCACATAAAAATGAAGTTATAGCTTAGGATGGTTTTTTTTCTTCTCCTCTAATGGGGTACTGCAGAGTTGAGGGGGGCATATATGGACATATATGGAAAGGTAATTGCTCTTGGTGTTGGGCGCTTGCGGTGCGGGAAAATAAATTTGGGCTAACATCCGGGCCAGGAAGAAGTATGGGAGGGTTCTCCAGGGGAGGGTGGAGGGAGGGAGCAGGGGGAAAGCACTGGGTGGGGAACATGTGGGAAAAAATGATAAAAATTTCCTCAAAAACCTCAGAAAGATATAAAGTATTTAGAAGAGTAGGGGCATGGCTATCCAGATTTTAACGTGGAATGTTAATGGGCTACGCATGAAGGGGAGAAGGGACAAGATATTACAATACCTTAGAGACTCTCCTGAGCAGATTCTGATTTTACAAGAGACACACTTGGTAAAGAAGGAATGTGGTGAGTTATTTAGAAAACAAAGATGGCACAACAGATAATATGTACAGATCAGAGTGCAAACATAAGAGGGGTTGCAATAGTGGTGAAAAAACAAGCGAAAATATGGATATCAGATATGAGAGTGGATAAGGGGGGTAGGTGGATTATAGCACGTATACAAATAAGGGATAGGCTACTAACATTAGTAGGATATTATGGTCCAAATCATGATGACTTTGAGCCACTTAAAAGCATGTTCTCAAATTTGATAGAGTTTTCAGGTCCGGTAATTGTGGCAGGAGACTTTAACGTGGTACTGGACCTAAAGTTTGATAAGTCAAATAAAAGTAGAGCTGTACCTACACCCAAATCACGAGCCTTTTTGAGAAATATGATGAACCAACATGCTCTGTGTGATCTTTGGAGCGAGAGAGAGTTGGAAATCTGCAGGGCACCTCATTCCACAATAAGAAATACAAGCACAGATCAAGGATTGGTTGTTTTTAGTAGATTGGAGTCTTAGAGAGGATATCCTAGATATTGGGTATAAGGCAGTCCATCTATCAGATCATTCGGCAGTAATAACGGTAATTAAAGACACTAGTAAGTTAATAGAAAAGAAGTGGACATTAGATCGTACCATACTGGCCGAGATGGAAATAATGGAAAGTTTAAAGGTAGAAGTTAGTGAATTCATTAAGATTAATAGTGGTTCTGCTCCCACTGGTATAGTTTGGGACACGCTTAAGGCATTTATTAGTGGTTAGATCATGAGTGCAGTCTGCTATAGAAGTAAATGTTACAGGAATTAAGTCTCCGGGTTAGAGAATTTTTCTATAAAAAACTGAAATTGAAATAAAAAGAACCCTAATAGATGATGCTAGGATTTTGTTAGAAGAAAAATTGCTCCTATTGAAGAACCAAATGGAGGAAATCCTCCAAACTCGGATTAAAAAAAGATGGGATGCTATTAAGTTAGCACACTTCGAGAATGGGGAGGGGGCAGGGAAGCTTTTAACTTGGAAAATTAAGATGGATCAGAATAAGAACCGGATTAAGGAGATCAAGGAGGGGCAGTTTGGGGATTTTCTGAGGAGTGAGACAGAGATAGAAGAGGCATTTAAGGAATACTTCCAGGTTTTATACACTGAGGAGGAGATAACTTCAGGACAGGAGATTGAGGGATGGTTAGCAGATTCTATCAAACCCTTAGATGCTATTCAGTAAAAGATATTAAATCAGGATATTACACAGGAAGAAGTCAGTATGGCCATTCGGTCAAGCAAGGGGGGTAAAGCTGCTGGGCCGGATGGTATACCAGTGGAGCTGTATAAAATCTTAGGGGAGGTGTAAAACCCATTTATGACAGGAATGATAGGAGAGATAGATCAAGGGGATGCAACTACCTGATTCTTGGAATGAGGCTATAATCACTCTCATTTTGAAACCAGGAAAGGATACTGCCAGGTGCGAATCATATAGACCAATATCTCTCCTGAAGTCGGATTATAAAATCTTTACAAAAATTTTGGCAGGTAGACTAAGTAAGATAGCAGGAGATGTGATATATAAAGATCAGAAGGGGTTCGTAAAAAGAAGTTATCTACATGAGTTAACATATGGGTTAATAGGAGCTATTGATTTGGCAACAACTTATGCATACCCTTTAGCAATAACAACATTTGACGCCTCTAAAGCCTTTGATAGGGTGAGGTGGTCTTACTTGTTCCACGTTCTAAAACGGTATGAGCTTGGAGGTAAATTTTGTAGAGCAATCCAACTAATATATCAAAACCCCTCTGCAAGAGTTTTAGTGAATGGGAACCTATATTCATCTTTTAAAATACTCAGAGGTACAAGACAGGGCTGTCCCCTTTCCCCCCTCTTGTTTAATTTCTATATAGAGCCCCTTTGCACATAAACTCAGAATGGCAACTGACATTCCTCCCTTTTCTCTGGGGGAATGGGTGAGGAAGATAGCATTATATGCGGATGATCTTATGGTTTTCTCCTCGGATCTTGAGGTAGCTCTGTCTGCTATTATACGGTTGGCTTTAGAATTTGGTAAGGTTTCGGGTTACTTAGTAAACCAGGACAAAACAGAGGTTATGGTATGGAACCAGAGAAAGGAGAATCGCTTAATTAAGAAGGAAATGCGATACATGGGGCTAAAAATTGTTCAAGATATAAATGAAATCCCAGAAGTAAACCTGAGGAAAATATTTAGAGAGATTGTGAAATTAATGAAGGGATGGGCATGTCTTCCGCTAACGGTTCTGGGGAGGGTTAATCTGGTTAAAATGGTGATATTGCCAAAACTAACTTTCCTATTTAATACAATACCCCTGCACTTTGAGAAATCTTCTATAGATAAAATCCAGCAGGCATTGAATGCCTTTATTTGGGCACATAAGGGGATCAGGATCTCCTGGAAAAAGCTGCGGAGAAAAAGAGAGAAAGGAGGATTAACCCTACCAGATATACAATATTATGCCTGGGCCTACAAAATATATGGCAAGTATCGATGCGTACATTATATCCCATTGTCAAGCCTGCTTTTTTAAGAAGAAGCCACCTTTTCTCACTCCATAAGGCATATATAACACCTGAAAGGCTGTCAAAGATGGGGAAAGGAAGACCTACCATATGCACAAAATGTGACCTGGAAAAAGCGACGGATGTTCATATGTTCTACCAATGCCCAGAAATCAGTAAGTTTTGGGACGAAGTGGAAATAACAATATCAGGTATTTTGGGTCTGCAAATCAAGGTAAGACTATCACTGATCATTTTTGGTCTAATGGAAGGCCTTATAGGCATCTCTAGAGATCTGCTGTTCTATGCAATTCTACTGGCCAGAAGAGAAATTTGTCGTAAATTGGTGGGAGGTATCCCACCTCAGGATTCGGAGTGGCTGGGGTCTCACTTCTATATGTCTAGGATGGACTTATTAGAGAAAGACTCTAAGAGGAAAATATTCTTGGGGTGCTGGTGCATGTAAAGTGTCGCTGGGAGTAAGGGGTAATGAGGATATATGAAATATGATATATAGATCTGTCCAATGATTACACCTGTAAAACTCTCTAGCCTGGCTGCAGGGCCCCCCGTTTGTACTTAAGACAGCTGCTGGTGTGAAACAAACACCCTGAGAGAGATATCAGCAGGGAAGGAAATGTTTATTGTCGGATGCCCTTAGGTGGTTGGTTTTACTTTCGATTAAGGGCTGAAGTAATGGACATTAGACCCTGAGGTGAATGAGGACAAAAAAACAAAAAAAAACAACAGTCACTGAATTAACCTGTGCTTAACGCTCTGGCAGCTTGGCACAAATGCAGTCAGGCTTAACTTAGAGGCAATGTCTAGGCAGCACAAACTCAGTAATAAATTGAAAACACAAGGAATCCTAAACAAAGTTTGAAAAATAGAGCAGATATTAAAAAATAAAATGACACCAAAATGAACAGAAATCAATCAGGGGAAAGACACAAGTTCAGGCTGACAGCAATGGAGTGCAGACCAGATACAGGGGCCAGGTTTGACCTGCTGAAAATTTACCTTTCCAAGTCATGGCATGAAGAGTACTGTTTTCAGTGGAGGAGGTCGTGAGGAGCAGGTCCAGCATCACAGATGGTTGTCACTGTAGTGCAAAGAGCCGGTCGGGCATCACAGGTGATTGCTGCTGCAGTGCGAAGAGCTGTTCAATATTGTGGATGGTCATTGCTGATGCTTGGGATTTGCATTCACTGTGGACTGTCATTGCTGTAGCGCAGGAGGAAACATCACTGATGCCATCAATGGGCCATGACCCGGAAGGCACCTTTTGGGGATAAGGACTCACTCCATCAGAGGCCAGCCGCAAGGCTCAGGCAGGTCCAAGAATTTCCAGTTGGTGCTGGCCAGCTGGGCAGTTTCCAGGAGGCTTCTGGAAGCTTCTGTCCCTGTAGCTCACATAGGAGGCTAGCCAGCTACCCTTAGAGTCATTCTGGTGGTCCTGGTTTCAAGGGTGTGGGTCCAGTCTTCCTTCCTTAGATAGCAGGGCAGCTGGGGAGTCCTTGTAACAGCAGGGTGGTCCTTCTTCTGAATCTTCCACCAGTGCAGGAGTGATATGATTTAGGGTCTGAGAGTATCATCTTTTATCTCCAGTGCCAGCATGTTGGTGGGGGATGTCTCTTTTGTTTGCCCTTCTTCCTTCTTGAGCTTGGCTCAAACTGTCTAGGGTGGCAATAGCAGGGGCTGGTCAGGTGTCAAGTTCCTTTGTTCATGCTGGAGGCATATCCCTTTAAAGTGCAAGTGGGACTAGGTGGAGTTCCGCCACAGCCATCCTGGCAGGATCTAATTGTATGAAATTAGATTATTGGTTGAAGAGTATGGAAGCCCAACTCAGGCAACAACCACAATTCTTGTCAATTTGAGCCACAACATTCCCTAATAAACCTGTGCTTAACCCTCTGATAGCTTGGCACAAAAGCAGTCAGGCTGAACTTAGAGACAATGTGTAAAGTATTTTTGCAGCACACAAACAGTAAAACAGATAAAACACAATAAAAGAAAAATCCCAAACCAATGTAGACAATTAGATTAAAATGTAATGAATAAAATGACACCAAAATGAATTAAGCCCAACAGTAGAACCGGAGTTAGGAATGTTTAAAGTTTTTAGTGCAAAATAGCCCCTAAAAGTTTAATGTGCAAACCACTGGTATCTGGTTGTGCGAAAAAAGGGCAAATTCAAAAGTTAAAGGCTTTGATGGAGCATGGTTCAGATTTACAAGGGTGATTGAGCCCAGTCTTGACTTACCTTTGCACTTACAATAAAATTTTGAAGCACAATTTCTGAGAAGGTAGAGTTCAGCAGGGCAAGGAAGCATACAGTGTCTGAGGAGGAGGCTTCATCGTCAGGGAGCCACTGGATGGAGCTGGGGTGAGGATTTTTACCTTTGGACTTTATCACTTTTTGAGAAGTCAAAAATCTGCAGCAGGATGAAGCTGCAGGCTGTATCTGACGAGGGATCCACAATGCAGGAAACCTTCGTCGAGATGTTGCGATTAACAGGATTTGCTGCTGCGGAGATGTTAGACCTGACATTCTTGGTGTGGTCTTTCTCTAAACTTTATGCCTTCACACTTCCTATAATCTGAATTCATGTTTGTTGGCATTAGGGCTCTGTACCCTTTAATACTGCTAACCAGTGCTAACAAGCCTGTGCTCTCTCCCTAAAAATATGGAACAATTGGCTTACACCTGATTAGCACATTTAATTCACTTCTAAGTGGCTAGTAAATGGCACTACCCAGTACCCAGAGCCTGTAAATTAAATGCTACTAGTGGGCCTGAAGGACTCATTGTGCCACCCACTACAGAAGCACTTGAAAACTAGTCTCAGGCCTGCAGTCTGAAGTGCAATTTTAAACTGCCATTTTGATTTGGCAAAATAGACCTTTTGCCAGGCCTAAACCCTCCTTTTAAATATATAAAAAGGGGCGTGGCCTCGGACCAACTCTCTGCAACGCAGCTCTGTGGTGCTTACTGGAGGTACCTGGTGGGCTAGTTGGCCCCCAGGGACCCTCAGGATTCAAGGGGACTTAATCCCCCAACTTAAAACGCGCCACGGGGCGCGTTTGCACACTTGCCACATCAGGCCCCACCCCCTCCCTTCACCACTGTGCAAACGGGCCCTCTGGCGCGTTGTAAATTGGGGGATTAAGTCCCCTTGATTCCTGAGGGTCCCTTGGGTCCAACTAGCCCACCAGGTACCTTCAGTAAGCGCCACAGAGCTGCGTTGCAGAGAGGTGTAAAAAGGGGCATGGCCTTGGACCACCTCTCTGCAAAGCAGCTCTGTGCCGCTTACTGGAGGTACCTGGTGGGCTAGTTGGCCCCCAGGGACCCTCAGGATTCAAGGGGACTTAATCCCCCAACTTACAACATGCTAGGGGGGGCCTTTGCACAGTGGTGCAGGGAGGGGGCGGGCCTGATATAAGAAGTTAGCAATCCTGCTGTGTGGGACTTACTGGTGGTATTAAAAGGGATAGTTGGCCCCCAAGGTTGACGTTGGGGGCTAACTACTCCTCCTATTACCTCCAGTAAATCCCACACAGTGGGATTGCTAAAACGTGTTTCGGAGGCCACGCTCACCTTTCTCCACCACTCTGGAAACGCGACTGGTATGTTATAGTTAGAAATTAGCATTTAAAAAACCTTTGAAATTCACTGAAAAAACCATAGGTTTCAGGGACGTTAGAGTTAGAAATTAGCATTTAAAAAACCATTGAAATTTACTGAAAAAACCATAGGTTTCAGGCACGTTATAGTTAGAAATTAGCATTTAAAAAACCTTAGAAATTCACTGAAAAAACCATAGGTTTCAGGGACGTTATAGTTAGTTGGACATTTCACAAAACCAGAGAAATTCCTCCGTTATAGTTAGTTCAGCTAACTATAACTCGCATCCCCGCAATGCACTGCTGATGACGTCACATATTACATCATTCATGACATGGTCAGTGACATCATCACTTTTTTGTATACTTTTAGGAAGCTGGCATTTTCTTGCCGTAGCCATTTGTTGCCTGCTGCCAGTGTTCTGTGTCATGTGACTGCGAATGATTCTGTTGTAGGGGTTTTCATATTCGTGCCAGACAGTTTAATAAAGAAGACTAAGTGTAAGCAGGATGGGCTATCCTGCCAGGATGGCTGCAGGAGCTGCTGTACTCAGCCTCACCTACATTTTAAAGGGCTTGCCTCTAGCACACACAAAGGAACCTGATACCAACCTTCTGTCACCCCAGACTTCTTGAAGCCTTGGCAGAGGAAAGGAAGAACTTTCCAGAACCAGATGTGGGGGTAGCCCAGGTAGGATGTCCCCCCACCTAAAAGACTGGCACCAGGTATAAATATTGGACCCTCAGAATACCATTTCAATGAATATGTCTCATTACATCGCGATGCATTACATCGCATGCTTTTACAACGCGGTCGTTACAACGACCGCGTTGTTAGGAAGCGATGCATTTACATCGCAAGTCATTACAAGGACCTACACTAGGGGGGGCGCTGGACTTAGGAATAGTATTAATTAATATTCCTACTCCAGTTTGCTCAACAGTAGGGAAGGTGTTGGAATTAATTTCCAATACCTCAGCGCCCCCTAGTGCAAGTCGTTGTAATGACTTGTGATGTAAATGCATCGCGTACTAACAACGCAGTCGTTGTAATGACCCCGTTGTAATGGTAGCGTGATGTAATGACAGCGTTGTAAATGCTGTTTCCCCATTTCAATACATTCCTGGACCTGTGGAAGACTTTGATAAACTGCCTGGACCCCCAGAGGACTGACCTGCTGCTTGAAGGCCTTTCTTGCTGCTTGAATGAGAACTGGGACCTCTCCTTCAACCCAGGACCAGCAGAAGTGACTCCAAAGGCTAGGTGACTAGCCTCCTCTGTGAGCTACAGGGACATAACAAGCTCCAGAGACTTTGCACCCTGCACCTGGCCTCTGCTGGAGTGAGTCCTAAGCCACCAAGTGGTGTACCCAAAGTCCCAGACCTTTGGAATTGAAGTTAGAGGTGCTACTGCTGCTAAACCCTAAAACAAGGGACTTTTCACCAAAAAGTGCTCTGAAAACCGGTAGAAGACTGGGGCCTAACTGCCAGTGCATCCACCCAAGGTGCAGATGTGTGGTGCAGCGGCCAGGGCAGCTGACTTCGGAGCACAGGGTTCACGGTTCGATCCCCGGCTCCGGCGGCAGCTCAGCTCAGCACCATGTGACTCTGGGCAATAGCTCACTTAATTTCCACTCCAGCCCCCAGCGCCTTGAGACCCGTAAGGGTGAGTAGCTGCGCTATATAAAAACGGACTTACTTACTTACATCGCCGGATGGCCTGAGTTTGTGGCAGCTTCTCATTACATTCTTCCCCACAGCAGCAAATCTTGTTCACCAGGACCTCTCAGCAAAGGTATCTGGCCTCGTGGAGCTCTTCTTGGCAACAGCCTGCAGCTTTGTCTCACAAGAGATTTTTGACTTCCAAAAAAGTGGAAAAGTCCAAAGGTAAAATTCTTTACTATGACTCCGTACAGCGACCCCCGATGATGAAGCCTCCTACCCGGACACTGTCTGCTGCCCAGGCACTGGGGTTCAGTGCACCATGCAGTAGCAGACGGATCACTGGGCTGACCTACTGGACAGGGAACAGGACCTGCTTGGCCTGCTGGGCGTCGAGAGTGCAGGGCTTGGTGAGTAAATATTTATTTTTTGTGTTCTACAATGCAAATATTTTTTTTCAAATAGTGTGCTGCCCACACTCAGGGGTAAGTTAAGTTTATGTTACAAATAATATATGATCCAGCTTGAGCTTTCCAGGTGCTTGGTGCTACCTAATCAAACTAGTCGGCGCTTGCTCGGCTGATTACTTAAGAAACCATGCAGACTCCTATGTTCTGTCACTAAGATAGTGGTAGTAATATCAGTGAGCTAGCTTTCTCTGTGCCTTTATTTATGTAGCTCTCACAGTCCCAATCTCCCAGTGATGTGTAGTATACATCTATGCTTTGAAAAGGGAGACTGAGGTGGCCCATCAAAGGGGGTAGAGAAGCAAGCATCATTCGATGCAATGGATTAGTAGCTCCAAATGTAGTTTAGATGTAGGAAATTAGGAATAGTGCTTAGGTTTAGGAAATTAGGAATAGGTCAACTCAATACTAGTACTATAGGCAATCTAATTTAAAAAAGTACAAGTCCACACTATTAGAGTAATTTGCCTTGTTCACTTTTTTATGCTGTCTCCTTTTTTTCAACTCCTCTATCTAATGTTTGTTAAAATTTTGTTATCTGTGCATTAGCCTTTTTTTCTATATTTAATGTTTCTGTAGCTTACTTCTTCTTGTCTGTACTAGTCTGTAGCTTTCTTCTGCTTTGTTAGTAAGCTTTTCGTTCCCCTTATATATCTTGTGTTACTGTAAGACTAAGAGAACAGATTTTTGGTCCTCTACTGTTAAGGTTGCAGGTCCAAGTAATCTAATATTCACTTCACATGTTTGTTGAGAAGGCTTTCTTTTTCTTGCTCATGCTCAAAAAGTTAAAACAAGAGAGCAGCCATGGTGGACTCCCCCAATGCTATGTTATCATTCATTTATATAGTGTACCAGCAGTTTCCATGATAGTGCAGCATGGCAGAAATGTATGGGGTCCCATTGCATCTGCCAACCAAGACCATATGTCCTTCATTGGCCATTATTCCACACCTTTAATGACTCAGAGTCGTCAAAACTCTGCCCCTCCTTTACAAAACGTTTTTGTTTGGCTTGACTACCTGGCTTTTCTAACATTGTCAACCAACACACCGCCTAAAGTGATAGTTTTGATAGAAGATACTGCTAACCAAACTGTAGTGAGGTATTGCAGTTCTATTTTGAAAACAAATAATAATAAGGGGAGGTGTATCTGGCATCTAACATCTGGCATCTAACATCTGGCATTTCTAGCCACACAGACCACCAGTGCCGCGACCAGCGACAGGGCCAGTGCGCCAGACGCAGCAGAGGAGGTGGTTGGAGGGGGAGTCTCAGCGGTGGCAGGGACGGTCGGTGGTAAGTCCAATTGCTTGTTCCAGGGATGAGTTGCAGATGAGAGCCTGCGTGTGGAGGAGGGCACAGAAAACCAGACCACTAATAGGTGGAAATGCACGGCGGGGGAACAATGCACGCTTGCTTGTTTTTATCAAAGCTTTTGTTCAAAGTGGGGGGTATTTTAATTTTTTGTAACTTCCTAAACTCACTGTATTTGCTAAGCAAGGCAGATATCACACCCATCATCATTCATCACCTCCCTGCCCGTGGCATTTCACCACCTGTGACCTAACTGCAGCTTGGTTCAATTTGGCACTGTGCACCGTGCATCTGCTTCAGTTAATGCGGCATTTACGAAGTTTTCAAAGCATTACAAATAGAAAACAAGGTGTGTTTCGCAGTTCCCACTCAGTCACCTCCTAGTACTTCACTCCTTTATTCTTTCAAAAGTTCTGTACCGGCCTACCAAAAAAATTGAAAAATCCATTCTTGACATGTGCCACATTTTTCTGGCCAAGAGATTTATGTACATGTATTTCATTGCTTCCATAACATATTTACTCCTGTTCAAGTTTTCCCTTTAATCATTCGTCAACTACAGTGTCTGACTAAGCCAAAGTTTAGCAGAACACATGATGATCAGTGACACCCCACTATTCTATAGCAAAACTTCTACCTACCCTAATCCCTCTAACTTACCCTCCAGTGGAGTAATTTTCCTTACTGCAAAGCAAAGGTATTTATTGAAAATAATTTGTGGTGGAGGGCAAGGCCAGGGAGTAAAGTGGGACTAAGTGCCTGATTTAGAATTTGGCAGATGGGATACTCTGTGACGAACGTGCCAAATAAAATCTATATCTTGTTCCTTTCCATGTAATACAGTGCATCGTTTTTCCCAGTGTCTACTTATGACTGGAAACCAACAACGCAGTTCTCATCATTCAAAAGGCTTGTGATGTCACCTTTACCTTTTGCTTTATGAAAAAGTGATCTCTGCAACCCAGACCCTGAAAATTTCTCCACCACTATTACACCCTGTAACCTAGAGCTCCTTGAAACAAAGAAGGTGGCTGCCATGACAGTAAACAGGGCCAGCTCCTTTTAGTATAGATTCCACATAAATAAAACTGCAAGTTCAATTATTTAGTATGTGGAAGAAGAGCACGAGGGTTGCCGGACACCTTCTAGAAACAAAACAATGGTGCATGCCTTAATTTCTTCCTTTGCAATACACTGCTACTAGCAGAGCTTTCCCCCGGGGCCCAGCCTCCTTGCCGGCAGAGAATTTGCTGAGCTGGGAAACCCAGCTGTAGCCTGTTGAAGGTCACTCTGTGCAGTCACTGTTGTGACTAGCTCAGAAAGTGAAATATTTAACTACAAGCATGGAGGTCGATGAGGCGGTTCTGGGAGATGTGGTTTAGGTTCAAGAGGTGTGTAAAGCAATTCTTACTTTAGCTCATGAGTCCTACTGCTAAATGCTGATTAATTCTGCCGCCTTAGTGGAGCAGAAGAACCAATTAGTAATTATGTGTTACAAGAGTAGCTCTGAATTACTAAATTCCTCCAATTCCGCTGGCCGAATAATAAATTCCTCCCACCCTTAGAGAAGAGCAGGGCCATTTGAATTAAAGTAAGATAATAAATTGTTTATTTCAGCTGCCCCAGCTGCAGACTGCAGAGAGTAGCAAAGTACCTGATGCACTAGCATGCCTCCATTAATTTAGCACAACAAGAATACTTGTGCTGCGTAGTGCATAATGCCTTACTCATTAGTGAGAGTATTTTATTTTTCTTTCTATACACAATGGGCCCGATTCTGATCTCGCTAGGAAAGCCCTCCGTACGACTCGGACCTGGAGGGCTTTCCACACAAGACGTGCTCCAGGAGTACGAACGAGCGAGTACGATGCTGCCGTATACAGACGGACTCGGATCGCTCGGACTCCCATTGAACTCTATGGGAGCCCGTGTACAAACGCGTACACAGGATCCCATAGCAGAAAAGGGGTGGGTGGGGAAAAGCGTACACCCTGTTGTGGGCACCCCATGGTGCCCGCCACACTGTGCATGCCTGGATCAGGGGCACCCATGGGCACACCCCGTGACAGATTCGATGGGCCCCGAGTGAAGGGAGGCCTGTTCCGGCCCCCCGAAGTATGCTTCTGACAGCTGTTTCATCTCGCTGAGACCGAGGCTAAGCGACTGTCCGAATCGTGCATCGTACTCGCTCAGTCACAATACGGCTCCATAGCGTGGCACAATTTGGCTACGAACGAGTCGTACAGACAGGTTTGGGTCCCGAAAACGACTCGGTCGGCGCATACGCGATCTTCGCGCCGTACTTGGTCGTTCGGACCTGTGTACGATTCGGTCGTAAACAAGGGCTACGAATCGGATCTGGGAAAGCCAAATTTGATTCGGAGGCCTTCTGAACGACATCGGAATCGGGCCCAAAGTGTCTGTTTAGTTTTCTTGCTAGGAAATCCTTTAAAATAAAAAATCACTTACTTTTAATCTGGTGGTATTCTGGCTTAACTGCTTACAGCCAGCCAGTATTTTTATGTAAGGCATGTCTGTGGAAAACTTGGCCCTGTGGCTTATCACATCAAAAATTCCAATGACCCTAGGGGACCGGTAATGTACTGCTACTGTGCCACTATGTAAACAAGTGTTTGCACAGAGCATTGTTTACAATTTGTCTTTTTGCTTATTTTTTTCTTTCTTGATAGAGCTAATCCTGCTGGTCCACCATGTCAGCAGGAGAAAGCAGCCCGGTTGCGTCTGCACTGGATGGAGGCTATCCAGACTGAATATCGCCGGCTGGTGGCTCTGGAGTAGGAGGCAAAATAATCTGCTAATGCCCCAGGCCCCAGTTCTTCTAGCCAGCTGCCAGCACCTCCATTCTTGCCACAGCATTGCCAGCGCCGCAGCCAGCTGGAATCCCCCTGATCCACCACTGCTGCCCCCCCACCAAGACTGCTTCCAACCCCGCTTGCTTCACAAGTTGGTGCTGCTTCGCCAGAAAGTGACAAGCCTTCGCCCGGAGTTAGGAAGCCTTCGCAATAGAATAGATGATGCCCTCTGATGCCCTTTTTTATTTTTTGCTTTGGTGGGAGGGACTTTTGTTGTGGGTGGAGACGGTGGGAATTGGGAAGGAAACAGGAGGATGTTGGACTTTTAATTGGACATTGGTTGGGGACGTGTGATATTTGTTTGGGGAGAGGGGTGGGCCTGTTGTGGGTGGAAATGGTGGGTTTTATATTTTTATATACTTTTTATTATTTATATATTTTACTTTAATTTAAACCTGAAATCATTTTTTTGTGTTTTACTTTGCACTGCTGCCTTTTAGCGCAGCCTGTTTTTAAAATCCTCTTATCAAAGTGTATACCAGCTAGTTAGCTGGTATACACTTTGCTAAGAGGATTTAAAAGACAGGCTGTCCTACTTGTCCTACTACCCTCTGTAACAAAAATTTGCAAACCTACAATCATCTTCTAATCCTGACGTTCTAGCCACTATCCTACCAGCTTATGTATTTCTAGACTGGACTGCGTCGGAAAATGGGGAGGCAGTATTGCGATTATTTATAGATCTGAGCTTGCGGTCCGCTGCTGCCCTCTGTCATTCCCACTATGTGAAGCAATCTCTTTCTGCACTGAACTGTCTAACACTCAGACCTTTAAAGGCACTGTTATATATTGCTCACCAGGACCACGTTTACTTTCGCCCAGGAGATAAGCAGTTTATTGGAGGCTGATATCCTCCTCAGTGACCACACGCTCCTTGGCGATTTTAACTTCTATCTTGATGTTCACTTACTTCTGACTATGTCTTCTCTTGGCTTGGACCAACTGGTGGACAGTCGCACGCTCCAAGCCAGCCACACCTTAGATGGCATCTTTTCGAATAATTCATCTTTGGTGGACATAAGAACACTTCCTCTTCTCTGGTCCGACCATAGGGCTATTTTCTTTGACAACAAGTACAGACAAACAGTGCAAGGACCTTCAGCCAGTCCCTTTTGGACCTCCTCACGTGCATGGCACAAGATCCAACTGCCTGCACTTTCTCAACTGTTAGAAAACACTCTTCCTGGGCCATCAAAAGATGTTGCGACAGCAGTCTTGCAGTATACACACTGGCCAACTCCTCTACCTTTTCCCTGGCACCAGTGAAAAGGACAAAGATTAAGAGAAATCATATATCTGCCCCATGGTTCTCTGATGACTTAAGGACCCTTAAACAGGCCTGCAGGAGGCAAGAGAAAATATGGAGAGCCGGCTACTGTGAATCGCAAAGGGCCAAATATAAGTTTTGTTTATCTGAATATAAAGCCTTGATTCCTAAGGAAAAATCTACTTATTTCACCAATGAGATTGAGGCTGTGGTAAATTCCTCAAAAGAATTGTTCACTACAGTTAAAAAACTTACCACAGACACTTCGTCCATGCCTAAAGATTGCAGTCAATCTTTCTGCAATACCATGGTGGAGGCTTTCCATCTCAAACATGTTAAAAAAATGTTTCTTCTCTTAGATCCGTATCTTCTTCAGTCATGCAATTTTCCAAACAATCGGCTATGGACACCTCGTTTAGCCATTTCATCTCACCATCCATGGCTGAGGTTAACAAACTGATTAAGGCTTCTAAATTGGGCTCGCTGGGGAACCCCTTGCCTCCTAGGGTTGCCATCCTTGCAACTGAGATTATTGGGATTAAACTGGCAGATATCTTCCAGTTGATGTGCCATTGAGGTTAATTTCCCTCAGTCAGGAAGAAAACTTCAGCATTACCTTTAATTAAAAAACCTCTGCTCGATCCAAGCAGTTATCACCCCATTTCCGGTCTTCTGCTGCCTGCTAAGATCATTGGTTGAGTATATTCATGCCAACAATCTCCTGGATGTCACCCAATTCAGCTTTCATGCTGGACACAATACAGAGACCGGTCTTATCAAAGCTACTGAGGAGATCAGGATGTCTCTAGATCAGGGAGGAAGAGATGCCCTGATCCTGCTCGATCTTCCTGCAGCCTTTGATACCATGAATCCGGGCTGCTGATGGAGCGTTTGGGCAGGATTGGGGTGACCGGAACAGCCTAGGAGCTGCCTAATTCCTTTTTCACTGGTTGTGAGCAATCGGTATGACTTGGTGATTTTATTTCTCCTTCTTACTCTCTTCCTTCCGGGTTTCCCCAGGGGTCCTCACTTCGCCTGACACTTTTCAAACTATATGTCACCCCCTTGGCTAAATTGATGCAATCTTTTGGCTTCGCCATGACGTTTTACACCATCTGCATGAAGGCATTTAGTTTGTGGATGTCTATGAACTGCATCAAACTTAACTCTGGAAACACTAAGGTGTTTCTGTTTGGGGCCCAACCTTTCTTTTGGCCCCCTAAATGGTGGCCGTCTGAACTAGGTTCACTTCTCTCTCCTGTCAGGTCTTCGAAGAATCAGGGACCTCTCGTACATGATAATCTGTCCTCCGCTGATCAGGTCAATGCAGTGACCTTGGCCGCCTTGTTTACCCTTAAGATGATTAAGAAGATCCTTCCCTTTATTCCTGCTCATAGGCAGAAAACTGTAGTCACTTCACTGGTTTTGTTGAAGATTGATTACGGTAACGGTCTGTATTTGAACGCACATCAGCATGTTGTTAATAAGCTGAAAACCCTACAGAACACAGCAGCCCGTGTGCTCTTCAAAATTCCCAAGTATCAATCGGTCTCTAAGTTTGTCAAGAAACTCTATTGGCTCCCTGTCAGACAGAGGGTCACTTTTAAAGCACTGTGTATTGTGTAAAAAGCAATGCATGAGCAAGGACCTGATTTTTTGAGAAAGAGTTTTACTTGGTATACAAGAGGTAGGTCGCTACATTCAGCCTCTGCCAAACTGGCAGTAGTCCCCAGATTCAAGTGTGCAAACTCGGGTGGCAAAGGCTTTGTGCTCGGAGCATCGAAAGCTTGGAATGCCCTTCCCATGTATATCAAAGCCATGCCCAACCTTTTGGCTTTTAGGAAAGCCTTAAAGACATGGCTTTTCTCGTCTTTTTAATGGCTATTCTTGGAGTCTCTTTTTTTTATATATCAGCCAGCGACAATACACCTTTTTGGTAATGAAGTGCTCTAGAAGAACACTTAACATAACATAACGTAACTGTATTGACCAAAAGGGGGGTATGCTCCAATTGCCTATGCCTATATTGCTTTTAACAACCTAAATAAACAACATCCTTAATCTTCAGTAGACGTTAGTCACTAACTAAACTAGTTCACTTAACTCTATAGTTCTCTTATGTGAATAGATAAAGTGATGGCTGCTACCTCTCTAAATCTTCCACAGCCTTACTGCAGGGTTTCCCAAGGTGCCTTCTTAATGGTGGTGGTAGTAGTAGCTGGCTAGTGCACTAACATGGAACGTATCACAAGTTCCACTCCCTCCAAGGTGAATTCCAGCTGTAGGATTAATCAGAAGGATTATCCATCACTGGTAGCTAGATTGAAAGAAAACACAGAGTTAGTGGATTATATTTATATTATAAAGACTGAGACCAGACTACCACCATCTAGCAAAGACCTTATATTATAACAAAAACTAACAATGGTAACTTCTTCTGAGCAATGGGTAGCTAGTATTTAATTAAAACTAAACTTACAAAATCCTTGAGTCAGGAGAAGTGGAATCAGAATCAGGAGTGGACAAGGTTAAGCATTTACGCAACACAAGGCCTGTATGTTGATGTTCATGAATGATGTTATTTATCTAAATTATGGATCCCTTCTATATGTGGGTGAGTAAGTGGCGCTGGTGTGGGCAATTGCTCAGGTAATAGAGGATACCGCATTTAGTTGGTGTCACTTTCACCACATCCGCCCCACCAAGTGTGTGATCTATTTATAATGTTAATTAAGTCACACCTTAATAAATCACACAGCCTAGGGGAAGAGGGTTAGGGGTTTGATGAATGGATGGAAAGGGGAGTTCTGGAAAGGTGTGACAAAGACAAATACTTTTTCAACAACAATATACATCAGGGCGATGAGCAGCACATCATCATCATCAAATCTGTTGTGGAAGGAAATAAAGAAATGACTGTTCAATTGAATGCATTGCAAACAGTCCTTCAGCCTAGAGACCCAAGATTATATATAAATGTTCTGCCATCTAGGTTTGAAAAATACAGATTATGGAGGAGTGAACGCAATGGGGACTCTGCAGGATTAGGTATTTACCTGTGATAGGCCTTATAATGGTAGTGTACACTAATAGGAAACGTTAGTGTGGTTTACTGTTTTGCCCGTAGTGGCACCCCATTATACACATGGGGAGAGAACTGCCTTAGAGTGTAGTTTCACTCCCCCTTGGCCTACAGAGACCATTGGCATCTTGAATTGGAGTGTAACCTGTGCGAGAAAACAAAGTATGTAACTTCCAAAAATGATAACTATACATCTTATGGGTCATTGTTTTCAAGCACTGCCAGGGCTGGAGCTTTTGTTCTACAGTCGGAAGTGCTGCACCTGTTGCATGCGTTATAGCCTGGAAGGCCTGAACGTGGTTGAAGGCAGTACATGTATTGAGGCGTACTCTAGGGGCCAAGTGCATGGTTACAAGGCAATGTCATAACATACAAAACGATAACTGCACATCTTATGGGTCATTGTTTTCAAGCACTCCCAAGGCTGAAGCGTTTGCTCTAGAGTCAGGAGTGCTGCGCCCTCTAGGGGCTCTGCGTATGGTTACATGTGTTATGGCCTGGAAGGCCTGAACGTGTTTGAAGTACAGCAGAAACAATGTTCACAAGGAACTCATTTATCATTCAGATGCTAATTTTTGCAGCAATAAATGTATCCTGCTTGATTCAATCAAAGGAGGTCCACAATAATAGGATAAGGCCCTAGTTCATTAAAGGCACTTCAATATTTAGGCAATTTCAATATTGCTACACACAGTAGAATAATATTTTTTTCTCACTTTAGCCAAAGTGAACGTTGTTTATTATTGCGTTATCATTTATCTGAATTTTTACATACAAAAAAAAAGGCATAAGAGAAAAATACTTCCTGTCAGTGTATCTACATTATATACATTTGCATATTTGAAAGTGAATAATGAGCCCCAGTGAGATGACCATAACCAAACCCGTATAGTATATACAGTGCAGTGGAAAATTTACAACAATGGTTATTGGTACATAGAAGAGGAGCCAGTTGGAGTATAATACAATCAATTAATTGGATTTGATGGGGGCTCTCCCTTTCTAAAAAGCTGACGACGTTTCGACCTTCTCGTGGTACGGGGTCTCCTCAGGACAAGAATTCTGGGGACTAAAGACAGGACAGGATTCAATATAGTGCTCTATTTAAGTGTTAAGTGGGTGCAAAGCTGATTAATAGAACAGGCTTACCAGGATTGAATCCAGAAGCCCAACGGTGGTATCAAGGACTGAATCACGATGTCTGAGTGATAATTTTCTGGGATTAAGATGTGGGTATTTCCTAAGATATAACAATGTGGATCCCGAGAGGTTAATAAATCTTACCACCTGCAGTATTAGAATGTGCAATGGGGAGGGAAGTACATGGAGGATGAGCTTACCAATTGGAAAGCGAAGCCACAGCTTGGCTTCCGAGGTTGTTCACAGTAACAAAGATACTGTATATCCTATAATGAGGAAGCTCAGTTACTTTATACGACGACCATTCTCACCATTTTGGGATTCGAGTCTGTCTGTAGAAACAATTATTTGTAACAAGAGTAAGGCATTGATACCTGTAAAAATAATGTGAATTATCAGGACTCCACTTACTAGAAGTTAGAGGGTTAAAGTCTCAATGTTAATCAATGGAACAAGGCATGGACCGTTGAGTGGACACAGCCAGGGAACTAAAATAAAATAAAGCATAGGGAGAAGGTGCTGTTAAGGTTACAGCGGTAACCCAATCAGTCAGAGTGCGGCAAGTAGCGTGATAGCAGAATTTAAATAAGATGGAGTCATCGGTATTCCTTACCTAATTGTGTGACAAAGTAGCTCTGTAAATCGCAACTGGTGATCCGAATGTGTTTCAAGGCAGTACATGTATTGAGGCGTCCTCTAGGGGCCAAGTGTATGGTTACAAGGCAATGTCATTACAACGTGATGCCCTCTAGGGGCTGCTTTTATAAATGCAGTTTGATGGTATAAAATGTATAAAAAATACACAAACACAGGTTTTATTCATGACAAATGCTTTATTAGTTCCCCATAACGATTTTAAATACTCTGCTCACAGTATATATGTTTTATTACGCTTAACAAGTGTATTCATGCAGGATCATTATTTTTGCAGTACACAATGATGATTTTAACATGTGGTTTGTTGTTCCTGAACCATGACGAAGTTACTAGACTCACTTGATATGTTGTTTTGACCCCTTTAGGTATTGTCTATCTGCCAATGTACATATTTGTAAATTATTGCGTAGTATTTAGTAATGTGTGTGTAATAAATGTATTTCTTTTTCTAAAGAAAAGTACTGACTGGACAATCATTTATTGAGTGTTATTATTGTGTGCCAGTGAATGGTGATAACTGGCCCACACCACCTCCCTTGACTAGGCCTTGTACTGCTCCGCTTCGCTACCCTGTGAGAGTCAGGCGCTACAATGGGGTGTTTGGTTCCCAGTAAGGACAGTTATGGACCTATTACTTGTGCAGACCACACAACAAACAACCCAATTTCCTTCACTGGTGTTGGCTGCTGTGAGACAACAGCACTGCCCTCCCTGGAATTTGAAGGCCGCACCCCAGAACTTCTGCCCAGGACTCTATTTTCCAGCTATTCTTCTCTCGTTTGATCAATAGTCCATGTATTGTATAGTGAAACATTCATTTATGAAAAAGGAATGAAAGTGGTCAGTATTATTTTGTACTGTGGATCAAGTATTGTGGCACAGATGTATTATTTGGATGACAAAATGTCTCTTTGCAGCCTTGGATTAACAGCCAAGCGAAGGATTAAGCTCCCATCCAAGCCATGTCCTTCTCCTTTGCCATTCACACCTGCGAACCTTTGCAAAACCTTTTTTAACTGGTCCTGTAGCAGATGCAACAACGGGACAACTTGGCTCATTTTGCTGTCCTCTTTGCTGTCTTCCTGTGGGAAAACCTCAAAAGGAGGTAGCATCTGTGTCAAGCATTTGACTAGACCCCATTTGTCTACCTCCATGGTCATGCTTTTCCTGGTTGCATTCCCTCCTCTTTGAATGACATAGGGCCTGATTTAGATCTTAGCGGATGGGTTACTCCGTCACAAATGTGCCAGATATCCCGTTCGTTGGAATATTAATCTCAATATATCCTATATAATTTATATTTAAACGGACAGGATATCCATCACCATTGTGACGGAGTATCCCATCTTCCAAGATCTAAATCAGGCCCATCGTCATTGATTGGCTTGTACTGCTCAAACACACGTTGTAACAACGTAATAGGTCGAGTTCCAACGTGCTGGCACCTCCTGTATGAGGGCTTTAACTGGAACTCTATTAGCACACTGAATGATCCTCAACTGCTTCTGGGCTTTAAAAGAATGGTAGAAATTAGTGCAGATTCTTCTTCAGGTGGTCAATATGTTGCTGACTATGCCTTCTTTTTTGAGAAAGTCCTGCACAATCAGGTTGATACAATGCACCAAACACAGGACTCTGAAATAGCCACTATCTACCATGGCCTAAACTGTATTACTGTCATTGTCCGTGGCAACAAAAACCAATTCTGAGACCTCTGCGACACAGCAATTCAAACATCTTGCTGTTAAAGTCTTCCAATGTGTTTGCAGCTGTGTGGGATTTCCCCATGATGAAAATGGCTACTGTTGCATGCTGCTGAACGCCCTCAAAAGTTTCTTCAGTGGTGAGACCTGTAGATAGCTGTTGCCTAACCCCCACAAAAGAGATCCACTTTGCAGTTATAGACATGTAATCAGTTGTTTGATATCTGGTTCACATGCCTGTCGTCAGAGGGATAGTGTGAACAGCACTCTGCTGCAAAGCTTGTCCAATCAATTGCAGCCCTTTGTGATGGAGGACTCGAACAACTACTCTGGAAAAATAGGTTCTGCTGGGAACCTTCCATTTCAGGCAGATGGCACCACAAATCCGACTCCTTCCACAAAAGAAAAAAGAAGGTCCAGCGCTAACATTTTAGCTAGCTTCCCATTGTACAAACGTGCTTTTGGGTGATTGCTTTTGTAGGGCCCCTCCTGCCTAAACATGCCCATAATAGTAGCCTGGATTTTTTTGTTTTGTCTTGCCACTGACACAGGCGACTTCCAGAGAAAACTAGGAGGTGATAGACTCAATGCGCGTCTTGGAGCAGTCGCTGTATGTGGTGGTGTCTCCATCTGACTCTTGTACCATTTTGGGGTTGCTGAGGTGGGTGAAACCGGTGCACTGCTGGGGACAGGGCTGCTTTGCATAAAGCTGTGACCCTCTTCTTCCTCATCACCTTCACCTCTCACTGTGATCGTCTTGACAAGTATTGTGTTTGTTGCTGTAGTAGGGTTTCCACACCCTCAACCAATAACGCAATTTCTTGCATTGGTATTTAGTGGTGAGATCCAGTACTTGTATTTTTTCGCAGCGCCACTCAATGATTTTGTGTACAACTAAAATCACAAAAATAATCTGACATCAAATTAGTTTCCTTAATTTGCCTTAGTTTTTGATTTAGCTTATTCTTTCCTTTCTCAAAATTTTATTTTTGCCTCACATCCTTTCTGCTGCAATGAAGTTGGATCTTAGCAACGTTGACAGCCTCAGCAAGGTGGAGCTGCAGAGGCTCTACAGGAAGAGGAGCCTGAATGTGGGGAGGAATTCCACTAAAGTGGATCTCCAGAAATCCATTAGTGCCTTTGAGGAGGTCAGGAGGAGCAAGAGGGGAATAACCATGAGGATGAAAAGGTGAACGTAGAGGATGAGTAGGAAAATAATGATTGTTTGGCCACAGGCCCAGGACTGCAGCACCCTGAGGAGAGGGAGGAAAACTTGCCCACAGGATTGAGGTCACCTGCCAGGGCAGGGAGCAGTGTGTCCTTCCACAACCTGTCCCCTGAGAAACTGGAACACAGAAAGGCTGAAAGGGAGCTCAAACTACAGCTGGCTAAATTAAAACTAGAGGATGCCAATGAGCAGGCCGCTGCAAAATGGACCCTGAGGAGAGGAGATTGGCTTTGGAGGAGAAAAATGCTGAAGCAGAGAGAACTTTGGCTAAGAAGAAGGCGGAGGGAGAGTGAGCCTTGGTGGAGAAACTATTGCTGGCTCAATAGATAAGTCAGAAGTAGCTGGACCTAAAAGCAAAGCAGCTCACAGAGTCTAGCAGCAAAGGTGGCTGTGATACCCCAGTACCCATTGGAGACAGGAGGGTCAACATCCCCAATGATCTGCTGCCTAATGTTTTTGTAGTGGGTGACATTGACAAGTGGTTTGTAGCTTATGAGGTTGCCTTAGTGTAAAAAGCTGGCTCTCTATATAGTGCACTAAAATGAAGTACACTGTGCAGAGAGTCCAGTGGATCCCAGATTGGTATACAGAGGTAAAAGTAGATAACATTAATGCTCTATTTGTGGTAGTATGGGCGAGCAGTTAAACTAATCAGAGGGAAGTGTTAAGCATTTGTTGTACTCACAAAGGCAATAAATGAGACACACACTCAAGAAAAAATCAGAGAGCAATTTGCAAAAATAACATTGATTTTTATATAATTTTTCAGCCCAAGAACTTTGTTCCAAGATAAGTACTTTTTGAGATATGAATTTTCAAATTTCACAAAATAGCACACTCTTGTGTTCAATTACACACATAGAAGTCTATGAGAGAAAATAGGAAAATGCATATAAAATCATACAGTTAGATCTCAAGGTTCACCTTCTGGATTTAGGTAAGTAGCAAGGCCATATCCAATGTTCCATCAGCAGTTTGTCGGGAGCGTCCTGAATTCAGCCGGGAGCAGGGTGCTGAGGTTGTTCGTAGCAGGCAATACGGAGAAGGGGGGCACCAGAAAACACACTAGACAAGGGGACTTATAGGTAAGTACGAGGGGTCCCACTCAAGGTAGCATGTTGCAAGGGCCTCAGGACCATGGGAGCACAGCTGGTTTGTCCGTACACAGGCTGGGCGGGCTGGGTGCAGAACAGATAGGTCAGCCAGGTGGCGTTCGTCAAATGTCTGCATGGTCAGGGGCAGACAGGGTGCAGGGACGGTTCCAGGACAGCTGAGCCACTCATTAAGTGGGTCTCAGGAGTCTAGACTTCCCTCCACAAGTGCTTGCTTCCTGGGCAGTTGGAGTCTGTATTGGACTCTTCGTCTCTGTGTAGGTTGCAGGTGGTCCGGTACCCCAGGTATTGGTGCGGCATGGCTCCAATAGGTCCTGGTGTCTCCAAACCCGGTGGGGAGACAGATATTTCCCCCCGGAGCTGATGTTCCTCTTTTTGCTTGGATGCTGCATCAGAGTCGCCAGGGAGCAGCAAGTGGGTAAACCAGACTCTGTGGGTTCAGTGTCTTGGGACTGCAGGGGAGTAGCTCCTTTACCCCAAGGGAGTTCTCTGGTGACTGGCGAAGGCTAGAGGTGCTCCGGGGTTGTTAGAGGCCTCACAGTTGCAGAACGAGAGAGCACGCCACGATGGTTGAGTCCTTTCAGCAAGGTCCAGGGATGACACCTAAATACTAAATTTAGGGGTGTTAATGGGCTACTTACCTTTAGGGTGGCTATACTCTCTAAGTGACCACTTCCTGTGGGAAGGGGCACTACACTAGCCTTGACAGGTTAATTTCGGCCATCTCATGATGGAGAAATTGGAAAAGTAGTGTCACCTGCCCCACCTTAGGGGTGGTGCTGGCTGAATGTGGGCACACCCCCTAATCTAACTAATTTTCCCACTGATCCTCTCGCCAGATGTGGAGCAGGACAGGGGGTTGGCATCCTTCACTATCTGGAGATGTCTGGGTTGAATTTCAAAGGTGGCATCGTCTTTGAAACTTCTCGCCATGGAAGGCCATTCGCGCCTGGGGGAGGTGTGAAGCATGTCCGCCCAGAGCAGGCTTTGTTCCCGGCCTATGAAAGCGCAGCCTCTCACCCCATGAGGTCAGAAACATGTCTGGTAGTGGCATGCTGGCTAAGACTAGTCAGAAACCACACCAGTGTTTGGCAGGTTTTCAGGCGACCCTCTAAGGTGTCCCCTGTGAGCATTTAATAAATCTAACACTGGCATCAGTGAAAATTTATTAGGGCAAAATGTTTTGTACAGTGAAGCCATCATGGAGCTAGGAAACTCCCAATGACAAGTATCCAGCCCATGTACTCTCTATGATTTCCCTTGGCACTTACAATATCCAAGAATGTAGTTAAATATCATAGGGTCATATCTGCTCATGCAGATATGTCCACACATGGGATGTAGTGCACCCTGCCTTGGGGCAGTAAAGTCTGCAGTAGCGGTGACTTATCTATACCTCATGTAGTATCTGTGGGTATGGCCTGCAATGCCAGTTTGCATTGTCTTGGTGAGGGGTCCCTAGGTTGGCACAATTTGTGCTGCAGCCCTAACGGACCCTCTTCAGTACCAATACCCTAGGTACCAGGGGTACAATTTACTAGGGACCTATAGGGGTTGCTGAAGTTGTGCCAATCATGTTACAGTTTTTGGAACGAGATCTGGCACTGGGATTCTCGTTAGCCAGTGCACTGTCATTCAAAATCACATCATGCACCAGGCAAAAAGTGGGGGCTAACCATGTCAAAAGAGGCACTTTCTTACACTTAGAGATGCCCAGGGTCCCTGAGGAGAATTGGGGAGCCATTATCTGGGGTATATTCCCTAGGGAAAGGGGAGAGAGTGAGGTATCCTACCATGAAGGACACCCTTGTCAGAAAGTCGCTACCCCACCATTCATTGATAGTTTATGTGAATTACTTTTGCAGGGCACTGGAAGGTTGGTTGAGTGAAGGGCAGTGGTGAGAGTGATTACAAGGGGCTGTATAATCTTATTGCCATAGAGCACATGTTCGGTAATTGTTTTCCAGAAGTGCACAAATACTAATGGAAAGTGGGCTCACTGACCCCGAAGAGCTTGCTAAGGAGGAGGACCGTTGGCACCGCACCATGGTCCATAAAAAGGTATCTGGGGGAGATCACCAGAAGAGTGGGCAGGGTTCCCACCAGAATAAAGAGGGGGTAGACAAAAATAAAAGCAAAGAGTTCTCTAAAGGCCCCCAAAACAGTTCTCAGGGGAAGAATTCCATTCCCAAAAGAAGAATGAGTTCCCAAAAAAGATGTTCTCAGGGAAGACACCAAACCCCCCAAGAGGGCGCAGCCCCCCACTGGTGGGCAGACACCAGGAATAGCTAGTGTAGCAATTGGGGAGGAGGTTGTCCTAGTTAGCATCGGGGGACCCTAGTGTCCCTGGGTGACAAGGAGAGAATTCTAAAGCCCACATGCCTATCAATACTTCCAAGTATAGCCAGTGGGTCACCATCAAGGGGCAGCGGGTGGAAACTCTGAGAGACACAGGAGCCAGTATGACTACTGTCAGGTGTCATCTGGTATCCTCAGAGCAGGTAATCCATAAAGTGTTCCACCAAGTTATTGTAGCAGGCAACCGTGAGAGTCACTATCCTGTGACTCAGGTTCACTTTGAGTGGGGAGGGTCTCAGGTTCCTTGAGGGTATCTGTGAGTCCCGACATGCCTGTGCATTGTCTGCTTGGTAATGACTTAGAACACATAGTCTGGAAGGAAGTGGTGCTCAATTCTACCTGGAGATGTTAGGGTGTGCCTGACCACAAGGTCCATGGTAGCACACGAGGGAAGTCAAGAGGGCCTGGAGCCTAGAAAAATGGACCAGGTATCTGCCAAAAAAGAGAAAGGGCAATGGGCATTGGATACCTGCCCCTAAAACTCCCACAGTCCGGGGGGAAACTGAGCATAAGGGTGATGCCCCTGAACATACATGGAAGGGCATTTCTGCCCTGGAGTAGCTTACCTGAGCTAACTTGATTGTTACGCTGAGGGAGGGCCCACCAGAGAAGAATTCTGCAAATCTCAGAAGGAGTGCCCTACTCATGAGAGCTTGAGGTGGCAGGTCGAGACCCAGGCAGCTCGTGACACCTCTGGAGACCACCTGATCTACTGTGAGAATAACCTCCTGTATGGTGAGCGTAAGGTTCCTGAGCCTGGGGCAACCTGTGTGTTGGTGGTCCTCCAGTGCTACAGAGCATTTCTACTGGGTCTGGCTCTTGATGTACCCCTGCAAAAGACACACAATTGATGGACGGAATGCAGAACAAATCAAAACATTCACCCCCAGTCAAGAGATCTGGGTTAAATCCATCATTCTTTTGCTCACCATGCCACCCCAGGTTAGACCTGGCCATATGCAAATCAGTCTTGACCCTGTGCCTCATGGGAACAGTCCAGCCCGAACTGCCAAACCAGGTCCTCGCTGGACCGGAAACAAGCATCCTAGGACCGGTTTCGGGGTTTCACCCCTCTTCAGCCAGGATAGCTTGATTCCAGTGGCACAGTGAGCCCAGGACCCACGTCTGGGCATACCTGGCGCACTTAGGGCGAGAAAGCAAAAGACACACAATTGATGGACGGAATGCAGAACAAATCAAAACGTTCACCCCCAGTCAAGAGATCTGGATTAAATCCACCATTCTTTTGCTCACCATGCCACCCCAGTTTAGACCTGGCCATATGCAAATCAGTCTTGACCCTGTGCCTCATGGGAACAGTCCAGCCCGAACTGCCAAGCCAGGTCCTCGCTGAACGGGAAACAAGCATCCTAGGACCGGTTTCGGGGTTTCACCCCTCTTCAGCCAGGATAGCTTGATTCCAGTGGCACAGTGAGCCCAGGACCCACGTCTGGGCATACCTGGCGTACTTTGGTTTTGCTATGTTCGCCCTAAGTTGGCAGGGTATGCCCAGACGTGGGTCCCTTGCTCACTTTGCCACTGGATTCAAGATAGCCTGGCTGATGATGGCTGTAAGCCAGAAACCGGTCCCAGGATGCTTGTTTCCGGTCCAGGGAAGACATGGCTTGGCAGTTCGGGCTGGACTGTTCCCATGAGGCACTGGGTCAGACTGATTTGCATATGGCCATGTCTGAACTGGGGTGGCGGAGTGAGCTAAAGAATGATGATGAATTAAACCCAGATCAGTTGACTGGGGGTGAGTGCTTGCAATGTTCAACACTCCGTCCATCATCCCCTTTGGTTTTGCTTGATGTACCCCTGGCAGGACATCTGGGGCAAAATAAGACCTTTGCCATGCTTGTCACTCACTTATAGTGGCCCTGGATGAGAGGGGCCTCACATGCATTATGCAGGTCATGTCCTACCTGTCAGGCCATTGGGAAGTCAGGGGCAAAGCAACAGGCTTCTCATGTTCCCCTTCCTGTTTTTGCCACTTCATTTGAAAGGGTGGGCATTGACATTGCTTGGCATCTGGACCACTGGTCCCCAAGACTGCCCTAGGCAACAGTTTCATCCTCGTCCTGGTGGACCATGATACTAGGTACCCAGCGACTGTACCTCTGAGGACGGTGACTGCACCTGCAGTGGCCAGAGCCCTGATAGGGATTCTTTTCCCAGGTAGAGTTCCCCAAACAAGTGGTGCCTGCCAGGTGCACCACTTGCATGTCAGCCCACATGAAGTCTATGTGGGATGAGTGTGGAGTAACTTAGAACTTCTCCACACCTTACTAGTCCCAGAACAATGAACTTATTGAGGGATTCAACAAGACCCTTAAATGCATGATTATGGGCCTGTCATAGCTCTTGATGTGGAAGTGGTACATCCTTTTGCTATGCCTTCTTTTAGCTTACAGGGAGGTGCCACAGAAAGGAATGGGATTCAGTCCCTTTGAATTCTTGTCTGGCCACTCTGTGAGGGGGCCTCTCATCCTAGTGAAGGAGGGATAGGAGAAAACCCCCAAGAAACCCCTCCAGGGTGCAGTCAGTTTCATGTTGGCTCTCAGGACTCAGATGAAGAGTTTCTGGAATAGGGATACTGAGAACCGGGAAGACAGCCATGACCAAGAAGGCCACTCTTGTTGAAGTTAAGCCTGGCCAAAAAGTGTGGTGATGGAGCCAGTGGAGCCAGTAGAGCCCAGGACCATACAAGACCACTGGTCTTGTTAGCACCTTGAGACCCTCATGGGTGATTTTCCAAGCTTTATGAATCCTTGATTGATTGATTGGTCTGGGCCTTATGAGGTGAGAGAGAGAAAGGGGAAGGTCACCTACCTGGTAGACCTCAAGACCCCCAGGAACCTCTTAAGAGTCCTATCCCACTATGAGAGGTCTGAGGTCACCATGGTCCTGGTTACAGATTATGGTGTGAAGGAGAGTGAACCTCTCCCCAATCTCCTCTCTTCCAAGGGACAGGATGGGTCAGTGGAAGGTGTCAACCTATCCCCTACCCTGACCCAAGAACAGCAGAGGAACTGGTGTCATTTGCTGGGGAGTTTGCCACTCTATTCTCACTGACTTCTGGGCTCACTCATTTGTGTACCCATGGTATAGATACTGGAAACAGCATGCCTGTTAAAAATAAAATCTAGAGGCTGTTTGACAAGCTGAGAGCCAGCATAAAGTAGGAGGTGTCCAAGATGCTGAAGCTAGGGGTGATTGAGCACTCTAACAGCCCTTGATCCAGCCCAGTATTGCTCCTATCTAAAGCCGCCCCACCAGGGTACAGCACCAGAACTCCAGTTCTGTATTGACTATAGAGGGCTCGAATCAGTCATCAAAACTGATGCTCACCCCATCTGCCAAGCTGATGAGCTCATAGAGAGGTGGGGAGCTGGCAAGTTCCTAAGGGGCACATGCATCAAAGGTTTTTGCGATCGCAAACGGTGCGAATCGCAAAATCGGCCGTTTGCGATCGCAAATTGGCCTTTGGAGATGCATGAAAGTGTTTCTATGCGCAATTTAAGAATTCGCAATTAATTGCGAATTCCTAATTACGATTGCATTTAAGGAATCGCAATTTGCGATTCCTTAAATGCAATGCTAGAAGCACTTTCAAATAGCGATTTCGCTATTTGGGACCAGCAAATTACAGACAAATCAAACTTGTCTGTAATTTGCAAAACCTTCGAAAAATGCTCTAAAATGCATTTTTTTAAGTTTTAGGTTACACACACACATGCCCTTGGGGCATGTGTGTGCGCAACATGGGTGCACATCACAATTTCAGGGGTGCAACAGGGTGTCATTTTGACACCCTGGCACCCTTGAAATTGCATTCTCAATTTGCGATTCTCTAATTGCGAATCGCTAATTGAGAATGTCTTCCCATTCATTCCTATGGGCCTCTAGGCCCATAGGAATTAATGGGGAGGTATTCCTTAATTGCGACTCGCAATTAGCGAGTCGCAATTAAGGAATGTTTAGGAATCGCTATTTTTATAGCGATTCCTACATGCATAGGCTTTTGCGATTCCTTAATTGCGATTCCTTAATAATCGCAATTAAGGAATCGCAAAAGCCTACCTTGATGCATGTGCCCCTAAGTACCTTTGATTTGACATAGAGGTACTGACAGATGGCCCTAGCCAAGGGGGATAAGGAGAGGTCTGCATTCTCCACCCCAGAGGGCAACTTCCAGTTTAGGGCGATGCCTTTTGGGTTAAAGGATGCCCCTACCACATTCCAGAGCTTGGTCAAGAGGGTCCTGGCTGGGATGGAGGCTTTCAGTGCTTCCTACTTGCATGACACTGCAGTCTTGAGTTCTAGCTGGGAGGACCACCTCCAAGAGATGCTTCAGGCCCTCCAGCAAGTAGGTCTGACTATCAAGTCCAGAAAGTGCCAGATAGGGCAGGGATCTGTGGTTTACTTGGAATATTAAGTAGGCGGAGCAAGGTGCAGCCCCTCCAACCCAAGAGTCAGACTTTCCTGGCATGGGAACCCCCAAGACTCAAATTAAGGTCAGGGCCTTCTTAGGCCTCACTGAATATTACAGGAGGTTTGCCAAGGGTGATGACACCATTGTTGCACCAGTGACAGAGATGGCTTTTAAAAAGCAGCCCAAGATATCTGAACACAGGCCTGCCAGAATGCCTTTGACACCTTGAAGGTGGCCATGTTTACAGCACCAGTGCTCAGGCTTCTGACTTACCCAAGGAATTTATTGTCCAGACGGATGCAACAGAGCATGGCATTGGGACTGCGCTCTCACAGCTAAATGAAGAGGGCCTAAACCAACCTGTAGCCTTTATTACCAGGAGTCTACTTCCCAGAGATCAATGGTGGAGTGCAATTGAGAGGGAAGCCTCTGCAGTGGTCTGGGCACTGAAGAAGCTGAGACCATATTTGTTTGAGACTCATTGCCAAATTCAGATAAACTACAGACCCTCAGATTTCTAATACAAATGAGGGGTGAGAGATGTAAAATGTTGACGTGGTCCATCGCCCTACAAGGAATAGACTTTACAGTGAAACACTGTCCTGGGAATGACCACTTTAACACTGATGGTCTTTCCAGGTTCATCTGTCTTAGTGAAGAGATAACATACGCATTTGAATGCATTTTTTCAGGATACTGAAGCATATCTTCCAAATGAACATAAATCGAAAAATTATACAACACAAAACAAAAAATTCAAACGGCAAAATGAACAACAGAACATCAAAGTAGTCCCAGTTCAGACATTTTTAAGAGCAACGAGCATCAGGTTTCTGAACCACTAGTAAAAGCTTCCTTTGCTACTGTGAAACGCCGGGGTATTGCTGTGACTCTTTTTTGTTATTTAGGATTTATGTACAAGGACCCTTCAATAAAGTTAATCAAAGACCTTCTCAGGGTTCCCTAAAAGCCAGTCAATATTTTAGAAAAAAGATCTGCCCGGTGGTTTTTAAATTGTCGCCGCGTTTCAATCCCTTAAACCATTAGAGAGTTCTCTTCAGGACATCGAACTGAGGGACATTATTTCCTTATAGGCTCTCACTAGTTTTGGAAATTAATTTGCCCTTCCTTAACAGTGATTGAACATATGTTTGAAAAGCAACAGCCATAAATCTTATCTTTTCATTCCTGTAGTGGCAATTCAAATAACTTCAAAACCTTCCAGCACAAGTCCGGTTTGTTGACTTTATTCAGCTTTGCTCCGCATTGAAAGCGTTCCTTTTTGGCAGCTCCTTTCTCATGTTAAGATCATGCCATTTGGGCTGCGTTGCAGCACCCAACTTTAGGAAGTTGGCATTTTCTTGCCCTATTCTTTTGGTGCCTCCTGCCGGTGTCCTGGGTCACATGGCTGTGAATAGCTCTGCTGTTGGGGTTTGAGTATTCCTGTCAGATAATGAGACAAAAGGGACTGGGTGAAGGCAGTATGGTCCTCCTACCAGGATGGTTGGGAGCAAAGCTTTCCCTAGCCCCATTTATATTGCAAAGGGCTTGCCTCCAGCACACACAAAGGAACCTGACACTAGTCTTTTGTCACCCCAGACTTACTGAAGCCTTGAGGGGAAAAGAAGAACTTTCCAGAATCAGGTGTGGGGGGTAGTATAGGAAATTCCCCCAGTTCAAAGGCTGGCACCAGGTATACACATTGGACTCTCAGAACAACTCTTTAGTACACTCCTGTATCATTTAAGACTTCAGAAGGATTGCTTAGAACTCCCAGAAGATTGTCCTGCTGCCATGCTACTTATAAGAGAACTGGACCGTCTCCTTGAACCAAGGGCAACCAGAAGTGACTCCAAGGGCTAGTTGGATGGCCTCCTGTGTGAGCTACATGGACATAACAGTCTCCTGGGGCCTTGAACCCTGCACTTGACCCTTGCAGGAGTAAGTCCTAACTCCCCAAGTAGTGCATATCACATTATAAAAAATATAGGCCCATATGTACAATCAGGTAGCCTCAGAGCAAGTGCAAAACCAAGACGCACAAAGTTTAGCATCAATCAAGTATGGTACGCAATAGTAGAGTTGTTCAAAATTCATCGTTAGCGCTGTGCCAAATTACTTTGCATTGCATAGTGGCAAATACCCTATAATATATACAAAGTGTCTGTATCCCAACAGGTGGAGAGCAAAGTCACAGCATCATCAATGCAAACTGATATTTACAAACCTCATGCACTGTAGCAGCACTTAGCTCAAGCACAAATATCAAAAACCTTGCTGTCAAACAAAAACAGGGTTCAAATAAAAACATAATGGTCCTATAAAAGTCACATAGAAGCACCACCCATTTCTCAGGAAAATCATAACGGAGGCAGTACTACACCAATGCACTGACTGCTGCATTTGCTGCAAATGCTGAGCTATGTAAACAGGAAAAGGCTGTGGCTGTGGATTCAAAGTTTGTCAGACACTGGCACCCGAGTAGAAGGTCAATCAAAGCAAAGGAATAGACTAAGCAGCTCTATCATGTAAAAACAACATACACCTCTCCTAGCACCTTAATAATAAGTCTGCAAAATTTGGATTGGGATAAGCTACAGAAATGATTAAATCACTATTTTTTAATGTTTATTAAAAATTTAATTCAAAAGTAAAGATGGCCTTTTAATAAATATTTAGGAAAAGTAACTTTTAAAAAAGTTACACTTTACCTGCCTGAGCCTCCAGTAGATTAATTAGCATTAGCCTGCTGGCAGATGGTCCTGCCAATGCTTCCCCTTAGTGAAGTTTGCTTTGCTTTACTTTAAACTTTATTTAGCAAAAATGCCATAAAAGTTCAAATCAAAATGTACAGTAAAACAAATAAAACAATACGCAGTCGTAATGTTATACATACATATAAACTTACAGAATACATGAATTTAGGTCTCATGCAAAAAGCAAATCATCCAAACAATTGATACAATTTTAGATTCAAGATGTGGAAAAACAACCAGTAAAACATAGTAAATCAAAAGCTTATTTCAAGTGCCTATCTTAACCTGTCTACAAAGGCAGTATATAAAAAATTGATTCCTAGAGTAAAAATGTCTACATAGTTCTATAACATATAGTATTGCAAGCGAGGGATGATCCCATTTCTAATGAACTGCAAAAGGAAGTTAAAAGCCATGTTGGCCAAGTTTAAGATATAAAGTGCAACACGACAAACCATTGCTAAGGTACAACTGCAATATCCTAGCTTCTTTTCCTTGCCATCAATCTGGAATATAAAATGAAAATTAAATTTTCAAAAAAGTAATCACGTTCTACTTCTTCTAAAGTCCAAAAATGCCCCCTGGGGCAGTTGAACTACATAGAGGGCCTAAACCTAATCATAAAACAAAAACCTCTTCACGAGCTTGCTATGTAAACAATAAGTTTTATCACCACTATATTAAATCAACACAGGGGCTGCACTTGGGTAGTATAAACTTACTTACAGATTCGCAAATCGTTAATACTTGGGCTATTATGTTTGTGTTTAGGCTATCATGGCTTTCCACCTTCTAATCCACATCCTTCCCAAAAATGTAGCTACTGCACATGCATAAAATGGTCTAGGGTCTGTTCTTAATATTCTTAGAGTTTCCACGTGCTTGAGTGTGCCTATCAGTGTCCATACTGGTTTAATCCAAGTAAGCCTTGGTCGTGTATAGGCTACGTAGACAAACTGAACATTTGCTGGTTTTTCAGTGTGGATATTACAAACAGGGCAAAAAGTGTATGAAGTAGCTGAAGTTGACCATTTAGCCATGAACGCATTGAGAGGCAAAGACCTAAATCTAAATTGAATATTTAGTTTTCTATCTAGCAGCTCTGTGATAAGGTCCAAATACTGTTTGAAAATGGTAGTGGACTTAAATTCAGTGAATTCTATTGACAAAGTACACCTACCTGTATTCTGGGTGTCTGCGCGATCCAAGACCAATATAATTCTTTAATTCTCTCTTTAGATGGAAGGCGCTTAGTGGGAGGAATTTCCCAGAGCTCAAGCAGACCCAAAGAGCTCAGCAGTTTCTTGATGTTATTAAGCCAGTCTATTTTATGAAATCTATCCTGCTTTACTATCTTTTGAAGGGTTTCAGCATAGGCTTATAGTTCTTGTGTGGCTCTCAGTCTCCTCCGGTGCAGGACTGGTCTGATTTTTGCTTTGTCTGTAATCAGTTTCCTTCCCATATCAAGTTATAATGGGTTCAACCGAGTACTAGAGGGAAGGGAGACTAAGGATCTTATACATTTATTTTCAGTTCTGGGCACATCTGCTAAATTATGAAAGCCCCAAAGCTTAGGGCCATACAGAAAAGTGCCCCCAGGCTTTGAGTCCTAAAGCTGTAAAGCTGGAGTAATTGGCTTACTGTACAATGTGCTGTGTTCTTTCAGTATGACACCCATAACTTGTTTGAGTTTTAGGGATCTTTTGTCAACATTCATCTTTTATGACATTTTTGATGATAGCTTAATCCCAAGATATTCAAAGGCGTCTATTTTTTCTAACACATCCCCTCCCATTTTCATCTTTCCCTTGTATGATTTAAGGTGGTTTATTGTCATATCCCACACATAGAGCAAAATTCCTTAAGGCGATTCAGTAAACATTGTAATCCGCTTGGAGTTTGAGATACTAGTAAGGTGTCATCAGCAAAGAGTAAAGTGTGAATTTTTGCTTCAGCCATGTAGGAAGCATGAGTGTTGTACAATGATAAAAAATGTACTACATCATTCAACTACAAGAACAGGGTAGAGGCCAGGACACAGGCCTGGTGAACACCCTTTTTGGTGGGAATAGGGTTTGTAAGTTGTCCCTGTTCACCCCATATTACTCTAGCGAAGTTGTCCTCATGGAGTTGAATTATGATAGAGAGGATATTTAATGGCATCCCCATATCCCATAAAACCTTCCTCACCTTTTGGCGGGGTCAAAACCGGACTTCAAATTGACAAAGACCACATGTAAGTGTCCTCTACCGATGAGTGGCGTCTTCCAATACAAGGTCAGGAATCGGAAAACCTGGTCTATTGTGCTTGTTTTCTTTCTAAATCCAGCTTGTAGAGTGGAAAGTATCTTCCTGTGTTGAATCTACTCTTGGATTTTCCGCAGCACTGGACGACAAAACACCTTTTGGGAGTGTCAGTGAAGCTAATAGGCCTATAATTTGTAGGCATATCCCTGTCCTCCTTTTTATAAACTGGTACTACCTCAGCTCTTTTCCAGGAGCTAGGAATTGGCACTCCCCTCGCAATTGCATTTGTCAATGCTAAATTGTACTTGGACCAATTTTCTTTTTCATGAAGGAAAATATCACCCGGTATACGATCGGGTCCAGGCACTTTGGCACATTCAATAGCATTGAGGGCAATTTTTATGTCACTCATGTCAAATACCACATGCGGCTCATCATCATTATGGACATCACACTGTGGTAATGAAGTTTGAAAACTGCTCCCTGAGCAGGATCAATGGCTTACGCCTTTTTAAAGGAAGAATTGATATGAGGTATCTGATAGATGTCAGCTCAGGAAGAACAGCTGGAGAAGGGTCCAGGATCTTTACTAACTTGAAAGGAACCCGGGTGAGGCCTGCCCAATCGTAGTTAAATGCAAAAGGAAACTTGAGTAAGAGAAGCCTTTTATTCTGTAGGCCCTCTTGGCACAATGTGGCAAAATGTACATTAGGCTCGTGTTATGCTTTTACTGCAAATTCCCGAAATTATGTCATATCAAAACACTGGTCATGCATTGAAATCATACAACTATCATAATTATGCAATTAAAGAATAAACAAACTATATTCTGTAAAATGTTTTAAGAACAAATGTAACTTCCTTCCAGACATTTGACGTTATTTTCTTTGTTACTGAATATAGCGCTCTTGTTTCTTACGTATATCTGATGCAATACAAAGTCAGAGTGTTGGTGCAATGCAACGTCTTTTAATACACCTGGGCACAGACAATTAATGGAAACTAAAGTTGTTTTGCCAATCTTATGTGATATTAACACCTGTTAATTTTATATGCTCTGGATATTTTCTAAAGATAGTGGAAATGTTCGGGCCGGTATTAACCCCTTAAATAGCTATTTGGGGTACTTCGAGCTTAGGCATTTATAACTTTTTTTGCACATAAGGTATCCACAACATATTTGTGTCTCTTATTTCCCAACATCCTAGGGATTCTAAAGGTACCCAGGTTCTGTGGATTCCCCTGGAGGGGACCAAGAAATTATCCAAAATATAGTTAACTTTTGAGTTTTTTTGGCAAAAATAGGAAAAAGTATCTGTTTTTTACCCTATAAATGGCACCAACTGAAGTTTTGCTATGCTAATGTCAACATCTTTCCATCTTTCAGGAACATGCAGAACTGAATCAAAAAACCTATTTCTTACCACAGTTTTGCTATTTTTTCAAAGAGGTAGCTAATTTTTACCAATTTATTGTGCTTTCAACCTCCTTCTAGTTTGTGGTTGATCCCTGAAAGATTTAGATTTTCACAAAGAAACTATTGAAATAAAAATATCTTGAAAATGAATAGGAAAAATGGCAATTTGTGACAACATGTCACTTCTTCTCACGATGGCCGTTTTACAAAAGCAATATACCATTATGTATGCTAAACCCATCTAGTTGTGGGTGCATATGGGGCTTGTAGGTTGTCCAAGAACCTGAGGTACCAGAGCCAACAACTGAGCTACAACTTACAATGTTTTTTTTTATTGTGTACAGTGTATGGAGCAACCGGCTGGTGAAATATATACAGTGAAAAATGGGTATCAAGGCATCCTATGTATTTCTGAAACGGGCACCAGATATGAAGTTTAGGAGCAGTGGTTATTTGTACATCTCTGAATTTATGGTTACCCATACTAGTATGTGATTTCAGAAGAATTGTTCAAAAAGTCTTCCTTCATTATACATGGCTTACTTTTGAAAGGTAGAAATGCAGAAAAATCCAATTGGTACTAAAAATGTTCTACCAGTCAGGGCAATATAAATGGTACCAGACACTTTTTTTTACAATGTGGGTAGTTGTGGATTTTGGGCCCTAGCTCAGCTGGCAACAAGGGAAACCTAGCAAACCTGCACATTTTAGAAAACTAGACCACCTAGGGAGTCCATGGGTGCATGACCTGCATGGCTCTCACCAGGTTTTCTCACCCAAAAGACCTCAAACTTTGACTTAAAATGCACATTCTTCTCGCATTTCTATGAGGAAAACTTCTGAAATCTGTGGGGAAAAAAAAATCCTACCACGCAGCATTCCCCCAAGTCTCCAGATAAAAATGCTACCTCACTTGTGTGGGTAGGCCTAGTGCCCGCCACAGGAAAAGGCACAAAATGCAACATGGGCACATCACATTTTTCCACTTAAAACTGACCCTTTTTATGCAATGTGGGTAGTTGTGGATTTTGGGCCCTTGCTCAGCTGGCAACTAGGGAAACCTAGCAAACCTGCACATTTTTTAATACTAGATCAGCAGGGGAGTACATTGGTACAAGACGTGCCTGGCTCTTGTTAACTCCCATGTTGAGGGGGGCATTAGAGACTTTTCACTGCCCCTTACCTCCCGGGATTTCCTAGCAGTGACGGCCAGTGAACACTGACCTTGATGTCCGCCCATCTAAATTAGATAGGTGGACAAAGAGGTCAGCCTCCGATGGCCCTTACTCTGTTGGGCCATTGGAGGGGTGTACTCATGCCAGAGAAGGAGTAGACTCCCCCATGGTTACACACACAAGTAAACCTCTATAAACACATATGTCCAGACATGTTGACGGTTGGTGCCTCAACAACCTTCACAAATGAAAAAAAGTTTGACTACATTTTTATTACTTGTCAAGTATTTACTTCCATCAACATTCTAAGCATTACCAAATGCCTTCCAGTTTGTGAATGTAAGTTGGGGGTTCCCAAATGTGCTTTCCGAGGCCCACATTCCTTGAACTGAGTGAGAATATCTACCTTGGAACCTAAGGTAATCATGCTGGGGAAGACCGTGCTAAAGGCCAGATGTACAACCATTTTCAGCAGTCGCAAACGGACAATCGGCCCGTTTGCGACCACTAAAAAGGGTTGTAGCATGTACCAAACCTATTTTGCGAGCCAGTAACCTGCTAATGACTTGCAAAATAGGTTTTGGAAGCAACTATTAGGAAGGGGCATGCTAAGGGCGTCCCTTCCTAAAAGCGAGTCGTAGGGGGATGTAAGATTGTTTTGCGACTGCAAATTCGGTCCCAAAACAATTGCATTTACCACCAATTTCAAATTGGTGGTAAGCCAGTTGCAAATGGGAAGCGTTCCCTAAGGGACCCCTTCCCCTTTGTGATTTGCAGTGAAAATGTTTTTTAAGAGCAGGCAGTGGTCCCACGGTACACTGCCTGCTCTTAAAAAATGAAACTGATATGTTTAATTTTTATTTTTGAAACCCATCCCGTTTTCCTTTAAGAAAATGGGCTGCATTTAAAAATAAAATGTTGCTTTATTTAAAAAAGAAACACAGACATGGGTGTCTGATGTCCCCAGTAGGCCACTGTCCCTGTGCTATTGCCCATTCCCAATGGGTCGCAAATTGCGACCTGCCTCATGAATATTGATGAGCAGGTAATTTGCGACCCCATCGCAAAATGCAAAATGTGTCCGAGACAGACTAGTACATTTACTTTTGTGACTCACAAATTGCGAGTCGCTAAAATTTGCCAATTGTGAGTCGCATAAGGAAATGGTCGTACAGCTGGCCCAAGTTCCCTAAAGAGCACGACCTAAACTACAAAGAACGTCAGTTTTTGACACTCAGGGTAGCCATTGAGAACGTGATATATGTCCCATCCACCATTATGTGCAGTGTTGTGACTGTAATGCACTTGTCATATGGCAAACTGAACATCTACTGTGTTTTGACAGAAGATGAACATAGCAAGCAAAACATATGACCCATACTTGTAGCTTTGGGTGCAGAGTTCTCTGTAATGTTATGAATATTTGTAAAGCGCACTATCACTTTGGAGAATATCCTGCTGTGGACACAGGAGCAGTGAGGGCTGATCAATGGACTCAGCTATTTGAATTGCCAGTTTTGTGCAGAATGCATCAATTTTAATGGTGGCACAGATGTGAAGGGGCAGGTCATTCCAGCCTTTTGGAGCAAGGTAGGAGAAGCCACTACTGCCTGTTCTGTTGCTGTGTATGCATGGATTGTGTGCGTGTATGAGTCAGGCTGAGCACAGGTGTCTGGAAGGTTACTGAAATCTGAAGCAGTTTTGAGGTATGCTGGGCCACTGTGGTGTAAGTGTTTGAGTGCATGTGTAAAGAATTTGAAGAGAACTGTGGATGGGGAGCTAGTGAAGTTCTTTGTGTGCATGGTAGGAGGTTGAGGGCGAGGCTTGCTACTTCTCTCCCTATGGTTTGGAGTCATCTGCTTACTTGAGTGAGGGACTAATTAAGAATCGGGGTGAGTGAGGCACAGATGGGGTTGAGTCCTTTGGTGAAGGTGAAGTGACGGCCTGTGTTTCTACCTTGACTATCTGCCTTCTACCTATGCAATATTCCTATGAAAGCAAACCAAGCCTAGTCCCCTTCAAAGTCCTGACTAATCCGGTATACTTTCCAAGTGAATCTTTACTACCGCCTTTCATTGCTAGCTACCTGAAGCTCGAGGAAACGTGTCTTTCATGCCATGTCCTCCACAGCATATCAAGTTGAGGCTGCTACTTCTGTAGCAGTAAGACTTTCAATGACTGTCAACTGAAAGACAAGGAAAGACATGGGTCTTGCAGTACTGGTCTGATGAGAAACAACTTACGCTTTGTATGTTGCCATCTGAATCAAGTGGGTAAACAGCTTCGTATACCAAGTACGTGTTTTATGACTCGTGTTGTATGACTGAAGAACCTGGTAATTTTTATCCACTCCCCCCATGTACTTATTGTAATCAAGTATACAGGTGGGCTTGTGAACTTCAGCCAACTGACCCCCAAACCGTGATGGATGAAGTGCTCTCATCATGGATTGTAGTGAGCATGTACACATCATGCTTTTCAGAGAATTTGACTGTGAGCAGTTCGTTGGAATGCAACACAATGCTCTTAGATTTTTGGAACTTCTTACAAACAGCGTCATGGTGGAATACTTTGTGGTCACATCGAACTTTACTTCATGCCAAAATGGAGTGCCAGCTTTATAAAGTTCACTGAACAGCTCTTCTCTAGTATAAAAGCTGTCCACATAAAGATTATAACCTCTGTGAAAGAGTGGCTGGTAAAGCTCCCATGCAATCTTTGCTGTGACTACTAGCATGGAAGGGCAACCTACAGGGCTTAGAGCGGAGTCCTTTCCTGTATACACTCTCAAACTCTATACATACCATGTTGAGCCCTGAAGACAAGCAGTGTCGGTGTAGAAGACTGTATGCATTTGTGCTTTGTGCTTGCTGCAGGCAATATTTGTCGTAAAATATCAGGGAAATAAACCCTAACAACAAGCCCATGATGTGGTCCCACAAACTCCATTGTGGTCCACTGGAATAAGTGCCATTTTCCTTTCCTCTGGGGGGGAGCGGGAATTGCAACATTATTGGTGGTGCTCCTGAGGCAAAAACAAAATTTTTGAAGAACATATTGGCCCCCAGGTGGTTGGCATGTGTCTCGGGAAGGGCCACCCCCAAAATGTGAGTGCCATTGTCATACTGGCCTATAGGGCAATCAGGCAATGTCAAAAGGAGTGGTCTGCCTGGTCGGTATGTGGGACAGCTTTTCTCTGTTTGTGGACTGGTTTTTACTTTGGATTTCTCTGATGTTACCAGAAGCAAGCACACATGCATACAGTCTCTAATGCCTAGCAAATCACTTATACAGAGTCCATTTTCAAGTTCAAAACTGCCCTGATTTGCAAATGTGGCCCTCTGTTTTACCTATATGATGGGGGCTACCTTTCTTTTAGTAAGTATTATTTTCCCCTGGGGAGCGCAATCACACCCTCCTCAAGAAAAAATAAAAATTTTGGCTAACTATTAAGTCCCCTAGGGGAAAAATGCATAAGTGCCACTTTGTTTTCCCCTGGGGGCGCGATCACACCTCCATGGTGTTGCAACCATGCCTCCAGGGGAAAAATAGAGTCATATATATATATATATTCAAGTCAAGAGATACTTTATTTCAGCCTGATAAAGCCATGAAAGCACAGGTAAAACATGTAAAAATACAGTACAATCGATGCAGCTATTTCAGTATAAAAATATGCGTACAAGTTAAAAAGTTTAATCATTAAAAAGATTAAAAGGTATAGTGAATATCTTAAAAAGGCTCCGAGTATCTCAGACATGTAATGCAAGTTCATGGGTTAAAAGGCGGAGTTAAGAAGCAGAGTCCCAGGTCATGATGGAGACATAGGGTGGGTAGTTTGGGCTTGCTCTTTCTTTAAAACTGCTCGACGTACACACCACATTGAAAACAAATAAAGAGACACTGAGAAAACAATTGGCATACTGCTATCATATTTTAGGATCCTATAGGCCTGCGAGCAATGGGAAGTTCCAAGGTTCCTACATAACTGTCGTAGCCAGCGATGTCTTATTACCTTATATGTTGGGCAAAAGAACAGTACATGTAGGTCTGTCTCCGTACAATTTTTGCAAGTCGGACAATCTTTAGTGGAACTGCCCCCCCACTTGTGAGTAGCAGCACATAAGGGAAGTGCACCATGCCTAAACTGCAAATAAAGTTTTTAGCAAGAGTAGGCTGTATGTTATCTATGCTAGATTCTAAACTATAATGCAGTTTGACTTCAAGAAAGGATATTGTAAGTGTGCCTGTCCTGGGGCCCCTCAGTAGTAGATTAAGATTGTAGTCCTTAAAATTCTTAATCAAAGCCTTCCTAGGTGTTAACGGGCATCTATCTTCAGCACTGTCCCACAAATCCCCCATTCCAATGGATATATATATATATGAATTTATGCCCCTGAGTGGTCGGCCCCTGCGTGACATGGGCCAAAGTACATCAAGTTATTGCCTTGTTTTCTCCTGTAATGTGTGATCATGTCAGCCATGGGGGTCAGTCGCATCCCCAGGGGAAAACATACTTATTTAAAAAAAAAAAAAATACCCCCCCCCATGAGGGTGGGCTCATATACCAGAGGGGCCGATCCTCAAAACAAAGAAATTAGTGCCTGCCATATTATTCCCTGGGGGGGTGTTTTTGCACCTGCCATGGGAAAAAAATATCCTCAAATTAAGTTCATGCCTCCCAGAGGGGGTAGGTCCATGTCCCAGTTGGCCCGACCCCCAAAATGCTATCAATTCCTCATCATTGCTAATGAATCTCTGCCCATCCCCTAGCCACAAGTAGGAAATATTTTGAGAAAGGCATCACTCGAAAGAGGAAGTCCTCCACTTTCCAGCGATGCCTCCCTCAAAACTGGTGAGGCCTCCTTAGGGCCAAACTCCCCACCGGACGCAGTGGAGAACACTCACCTCTTTCTCCTGGCTGCTCAATGGGGATTAGTCACATCAGCATGCCTAGCGGTGAGTCGTGTGGTTTGTGGCCTCATTGTCTGCATTGCTAAGTTGGCTTAGGCCTGGCTGCCATGATGCCTTTTTATGCGCACGTTACTTAGTGCCTTTGTTTTTCCAGCCTCTGCTTGTGCCCAGCTATATTAGAACTGTCTGGCTTTCTGCCTTTCACCTTTTCTCCAGTTCCCTTTGGGTTTCGTCTGCACAACATGTACAAGGTCGAAAAACAACGTCCCTTGTTCTTGCTGATCTGGCCAGTCCCTCGCACTTAGACATAACACTAGGTACAGCTGCACTGGAGAAATTTGTGTGCTTTTAATATGGTGATCTCGCTTTTTGTGGGACTTGGAGAAAAACCTTTCTAGTGAGAAGAGCTGTGATTGTCTGATGATGTAAACCTTGCATCTAGATATTGAGGTATGAGGGTTCGCCTGACAACGCCCAGAGGTCTTCTATTTTTATAATAAACTAGTTAGTAGCGCGGGGAGGGTGGTAAGGTCATTTAGCCCTATATCCACTGCTTTATGAAATGCTTTCCTCGTTTGTATTCTATGGAATTGTAACTATGATTATTATTTTATCATTATGCATTATGTTGATAGTACTGGCACGGGTACTGTATCTTAGAGCACAATAGTTGAAATAAACATTTTAAACTATACTGTGTCTCTTACTACGCACGTTGTGGACAGGTATGAGTGAGTAATGAAAGGGTGTTCTTGCTCCCGCGAGTCCTGAGAGAGAGATACCGTGTTCTGGGTTGTCTAATCATTGGCAGCATCGCTGTTAATGAGACGCTAAAGCTAGTCGGATTGGGATTGTGGGTACTAAGGTGCATGGTTGGTTCACCACTATACTTCGAGGTCCTATTATCCTGTGCATAGCTCTGGGCCTGATTCACAGAACTAACTTACGTCAAAAACGTAAACTTACTACCATTTTGGTATTCACAGAATGCACTTACTCATTTTGGTATTCACAGAAGGCACTTACTCATTTTGAGTAACTTACTCATTTTGTGTAACTTACTCATTTTGTGTAACTTACTCATTTTGGTATTCACAGAAGGCACTTACTCATTGATGAGTAAGTGCCTTCTGTGAATACCAAAATGAGTAAGTTACACAAAATGAGTAAGTTACACAAAATGAGTTACACAAAATGAGTAAGTTACACAAAATGAGTAAGTTACACAAAATGAGTTACACAAAATGAGTAAGTTGCACAAAATGAGTAAGTTACACAAAATGAGTTACACAAAATGAGTAAGTTACACAAAATGAGTTACCCAAAATGAGTAAGTTACACAAAATGAGTTGCACAAAATGAGTAAGTTACCCAAAATGAGTAAGTTACACAAAATGAGTTACATAAAATGAGTAAGTTACACAAAATGAGTAAGTTACTCATTTTGGTATTCACAGAAGGCATTTACTCATCAATGAGTAAGTGCCTTCTGTGAATACCAAAATGAGTAAGTTACACAACATGAGTAAGTTACTCAAAATGAGTAAGTAAGTGCCTTCTGTGAATACCAAAATGAGTAAGTGCATTCTGTGAATACCAAAATGGTAGTAAGTTTACGTTTTTGACGTAAGTTAGTTCTGTGAATCAGGCCCTCTGTGTATGTGCAGAATCCCTACAACATGGCGCTACCAATGTAGTGGGCTGTTTATCTGCGAGACGCTTGAGTAGTACTTGTGCTTGTCCACAACACCCTTCGCATACGCTTCCGGAAACATGTGTGAGGGTGATTCCTCCTATATTGACGTTTTTATAGGTTCTTTCAAGCTTGAAGTTATTAAAAGGTGTTTAAGTTAACCCTATATTGTGCTGCCTCATATTAGGTTGTCGATTATTTCTGGTCTTAATGGCGGATATAAATATACCGGCACATAGCCGCGCTGCGCTCCGTGCTCATCTACAGGCTTATGGAGTGCCTGACGCGGGTGTCTCACTCATCTTTGTGGTGCAGGCTGACCCGGCCCGCCATTTTGAGGTGTTTTACTCTTGGGTCACTTTTCCGGCGGTGGATGGAGCAGACGATTTGTTCCATGAATACACGGTCACTGCCCTACCCAATGCTTATCGGCCTTATCAGGCTCTTGAAGTACCGCTTACGGCATGGCAACACCGTATTTGGTTTAATGGCGCCCTCCCACATTCGGTCACACCGGTTCGTTTAGGCCCCCTATCAATAGACGGGGCCACTTGGCCAGTTTTGGCCGGGTATACCCCACATCCACGTTATTTGACAATTGTGGTTGCTGAACTGCGTGAATTACATACGTCTTTGATACGCGTTCACAGAGCTTTAGTACAGTATGTTACAGGCAACGTACAGGGAGTCCCTCCTGGAGTTGCAGTGCATCCAGCTGGACCGGGCGGTGAAACCATAAGTCCCGTCATGGTTAATTCGGTGATGGGCAAGCGCCCACAAAATAAGGACGATTTGCCTTATTGGCTTGCAGAAAAATTTGACCAGCTGGAGGCAGTTTTTCCCAATACTTCTCCTGTGGACAAACACAGGATTTTAACGATCAGTTTGCCAAAGGACTTAATTCCCGAGTTGACAGAATGCAACAACTGGGGCAAGGTATTCTCAGCAGTATATGCGAAGTGTTTCAGCACTCCTTCCATGACAGTTCTCCCCTCTGTAATTAAACGGGTACAAGATGAACATGGCCCTGAAGCGGCTGTGGAATTAGGGATGAGACTGGTGGGAGTGTTCGATGTAGTGGCTGACTTAATCCTTGCGAATGTCAAGGGCGATGCAGTTAACTTTCAAGTAGCTAATGCTTTGGCTTTAGTCCCAGAATTGGACAGGCCACGCGAATTACCGAAAATTATTGCACAGGCTTATAAAACCATTGGCCGCAATAGTTTGGGAGTTAAGCCTTTTGCTAAAACGCAAACTCAATCGCAGCCACAACAGAAAACTCAATCTGAGAAAGATGAGAGACCGTTCTTTACTAAAAAGAACTGGAGACTGAAGAAACAGGGTAAGCAACAGAAAAAACCAGGGTCGCCTGGCGCATCCCCGGTTTCCGAATCTTCTGAACGCACTTATGATTTGCTCGATAGAGCGAGAATTAAATCTCCAGAGAGATTTCAAGTCCCTGATCCGCGTTCTCCTCGTTCTTCACAGGCACCGTCGACCTCCCAGACAGGTGGAGGAGAACGCCAGGATAGAGGCAGGGGTCGTGAGGCTCCACAGGGACAAGACCAACCTCGACAACAAGTCCGAGGGAAAGCCGAAGAATTTCCTCGTTCTCGCCCACAGTTTCAGAAGAAGAAAGTTGCAGCTTTAACAGCGAGGTATGCCACAGACGGTGAGAACGAGACTCCTGAATTGGACGTGGGCAGTGACGCTCCTAGACAGCGCCGCGGAAGTTACCATAGTGCGGGAGGCACAACGTCCTCATGTGGAGGCGACAGCAACTGACACCTTCATTACTGTCGAGACAGCTGACACCCGAGTGGCACCCCCTGACAGACTATATAATATTGTCCTTCAAATTGAAGGTGACATACTGCGTGTTATTAAAGGGATTTTTTGGGAGAATCTGACCTCTTCTTATGATATTCTGTTAGCAGAGGCGGATTGGCCGCCCCCATTCGTACTTGCTGCGCGTAGAGGGGAGGAGGTAATCCTTCCGAGCTTTTCTCGTCATGTCCCCAAGGACAAAGCGGAGGCTCTCGCAGCTGAGTGGGCTGTGTCCCTGGCTCCGGCATTTTACCGCAACCACGTGGGCTGGGATGAAGACTCTCCCCCCCATGATATTCCTTTGCGGTCGCTGCCACAGCCACAACCCCAATATCCCATTAAGCGGGAAGCTAAAGGTCCCGTTTCCGATATTCTGACACAGTTAAAATATAAAGGAGTAATTGAAAAATGCGTATCACCAATGAATAATCCCCTTTTCGCGGTTTTTAAACCAGATGGATCGTACCCCCTAGTTTTGGATTACCGGCATTTGAACTCTAATTGTCGGACCTTTGCGGTGCAAAATACACACAGTTCTGCGCTTGTAGACAGTCTTGTTCGTAAAAAATATAAAACGACCCTTGACTTATCCAATGGATTTTACACGCACAACTTGTCCCTGGAGTGCAGCCAATGGAGCGCTTTCACTTCCGGTGGTAAACAATTCAAATTCCGGCGTTTTCCCATGGGCTACAAGAACAGTCCGGGTGTATTCGCCGCCCGTGTTGTCTCTCTGTTGGACAGCATAGACCCAGATGCGTGTTCGTACGTCGACGATATCTATCTGACGGACGACGAATTATGGCCGCATCTTTCCCGAGTGGACCGCATTATTCTTGAATTTGTGGTCTTAGGATACACATTTAATTTTGCCAAATCTCACATTGCTGAATTTACCGTTTTGTTTTTGGGCTATGAGCTCAACAATGAAGGTAAGGGCTTAGCCCCCCATTTCTTGGAGAAATGCGCACTTTTGTGCCCTCCAACTACTCTGAAGAAGCTTCAGTCTTTGCTGGGTTTTCTAAACTTCGGGCGTACTTACATTCCCGAATATGCCCAGCGTATCAAGCCTCTTTATGCCTTGATACAACCTAACTTTTCGAAGTCATGCTGGCTTCCCGAGCATTCCTCTATACTGCAATCTTTGCAGGCAGATTTACTTGAATCGAAATTCTTGTTGACTCGTGATAACCACACTAACCTGGTGATTAGAATCGTTTCAGGGGCAGTGGGTTTCACGTACTTAACCTTTAACAAAGGTGACACAGTACCGATTGCATACAAGTCACATCTTTACACTTCAGCAGAAATGCGCTTTTCCTCTGTGGAGAAAGTTTTGACTGCAGTGCAAATGGCGATTCTAAAGGAACGCGCACTGGCACAGGGAAAACGCATTTTGGTGGTAACACCAAATCCTGCCCTTGAGGCAGTGACGAAAGCGAGTGTTCCGAACTCTAAGGTGTTGCACCCCCGTTGGATACAATGGGCTACATCTCTGACGTCTCCGGATGTCACTTTTATCTTTGATTCCTCTCTTCAGACACAGGAGTTTTTACAGTATGAATTTGTTCATCCTCCTCCTCTGTCCTTGCTACCGCTTGAGGAGTACGAATGTATTATCTATCCCGATGGTTCGGCACAACCGGCCACGGGTTCCAAGCATGCTTATTCAGCAGCATGTGCTATTGTTGCAGGTACCATGGTGAACAGTGAGTTCAAATCGACTGTAGTGCACACTCAGGCACTAGGAGACAGCACTGCACAATTGGCCGAGCTGCGTGCTTTGGTGCTCGTACTTGAGTTCGCTAATCCAGACGTGACACTCTTATTGTATGCGATTCTTACTACTGTGTTCTGTCTTTCAATGACAACCTATTCTTTTGGTCACAGAACGACTATAGAGATGCATAAGGCAGCACAATTAAGCATAAGATGCTTTGGGTTCGAGTGGCAGATCTTAAACAACGTTTGCCTCTCACACAGGTGATTCACACCCTTGGCCACCAGCGTGTGGGCGCACACGCTGTCGGTAACGGTTTGGCAGACAAAGCTGCCAAATCAGCAGTAGCCACGTGCTCAGTAGCAGCAGTTACAAGATCCATGACTAAAATAGATAATGATATTTTGGCAGCTATTGCTGCAACAAAGGAGGGTGCTAATTACCCACGGGGTTTCCCTTCCAAATACTCTTATCAAGTAGGTCCCGATCAGGTTCCTTACGTAAAAATTCCAGACGTTGGTGATCGGCTGATTCCCAACGCGGACCGCAGACCTTCCTTGATAACAGCCGCACACGAAGGCTTGGCTTCGGCCCATGCTGGCGTGTCTGCGACGGTTTCCATCTTGCAGCAGCGTTACTGGTGGCGTGGTTTATATAAACAGACCCGTGCTTATGTGCTTTCTTGTGACGTTTGTCAGCAAATTAAGCCTTCAACGGTTACACGACCACCGCAAGCACCGCTCTGCATTTCAAACAGACCTTTTGCGTGTGTTTACCTGGATCACTGCGGTCCATTTTCTTCTGACACTGCATACAAATACATCTTAGTTGCAGTAGACTCGTGCACACATTTCATCTGGGTTTGGCCACAACGGAGTGCTGACGCTCGAAATGTCATAAGGGATTTGCGTGTCTTTGTGGGAATTTTTGCCTGTGGCACCTTCCATTCTGACCAAGGTCCGGCGTTCGCCTCTAAGGCATACAAGGACGCAATGGGGTCACTGGGGGTGTGGGTGAAATTTTCGTCTCCATATCGGCCTGAGGGCAATTCGATTGTTGAACGAATGAACCGTGACTTAAAGCAATCCTTAACAGCCAGAGTCTTAGGTACTGGCAGGAACTGGCTGGCCCACTTGTATAGCGTGCAACGTGCACTTAATAATCTCCCTAGAAGACCTTTGGGTGGGCGGACCCCATACGAAATGCTCTTTGGCATCCAAATGTTTGTGCCTGACCTTGATGGTCTAGACATGGCGGCGCAATCCGCAATCTTTGATGTAGATAACCATTCTACTATGTTGCAGGACTTACAACAAGCCCGTGACAAACTTGCAAACGAACATTTACCTTCAGCCACAGACGCTGCGCTGCAGATTCCGGTCGCCGGCTGGCTTCCGAAGGTTGGAGACCTGGTCCGAGAGAAGGTGGAGAACAAAAAAGAATTTGGCCCCTCTTTTCGTGCACCGGTTCCAGTCCTTGGCTTGAAGGGTACTCGAACTGTCATCTTACCACCGCTTCCTGGTTGCAAAGAGAACAGATACATCTCAGTGGAAAATGTCAAGCTACAACATCTGGCTGATCCTGTATAGTGTAACACAAGCGGTCTCCTGTCCAGTCATTTCTAGGACACATGTTTGTGGCCCTCCAGCCCGAACGGTCACGGATGTTGCCATTGAGATGGTAGATGTGCCTGACGCCTGCTAGACTACCCAGATTCCCCCTGCAACGAGGAGACCGAGTATACCTACCCTGCCAACGAATTAGTGGCTCACCTACCAACCACGCCACTGAACCCAACACGTTATTCCTTTGATTAGGCTTCCACCTCATCACTTATACCGTCCAGATTCAGTGTTTTTATCTCCTGGTTCAGAGACAACTTTTTGATCCCACCATGGACATACATCTGGTTGGTACTGTTCCTGATTTTCCTGTTCATGTCCATTGGCTTTGTCACAGTATTTTTTCTACTCATCAATGGTCACTATTTACCAGAACGCTCTGCTGTGAACTGTGTCGCTGGAACTTTGGCACCGCATTCCTCTTCTCACATCATGAAGCGTGACCACACATTTGTGAATATTTCAGCTTTCCCCGTCGCTGATGGCATCGTTTGGGATGCGGTAAACTTCCAAATTCATGGACCCACCGAAATTATTAATGTACCAAATGTCCTTCGTGTTTCAATGGGTGATGTCGTTAAAAGTAATATTAATTCTGACGATTGGGATTTGCATGCCGTTGAATCGTTATTTACTGATTTGAAATATTATGCTGCTTTTAATGCTGAAGATTTGTATATGAATTCTGCAAGTTATGCCGATTTATATTGTTACCAGCATTGGGGCAACCACTTTCTCCATAAACCAAGTACATCTTGCGGGTCCTTTTAATTACACCCAATGGGAACATTGTCCGACCCCTTTGCCCGGTAGCTCCCCCACACTTAAAAGTAAGTTTACTTATTTTACAGACTTTGATTGATCAAACCCTGGGTCCTATTATTTTAAATTGAATAATTCGTCCACACAGAAGATTATGTTGACCCACACCAAATTGCTATATTCGGGTTCCTTTTTGAACGCCTTAGCGGTGGGTGGTTATGAACACTGGAAGGACACCATTGACTTAAAATCTATTTGGGGCACCAAATCATGGCAGGTGCAGGGCACGGAAGCCTTGCACCGTGCTTGTCTAATCCCAACCCAAATTTTATTTTTAAATCATACCATCTATCAAACGACCTGTTGGGGTTTGGCTACTTCTAAACAATTGAATGCACCCTCCATTCCCGCCTTGTCTTCCACTCCCAACGACAGTTTGCGTTTTAATGTTTCCCTGGCCGATTTGCAAGCGTTGTTTCAGAACAATTCGTTTAATGTCTCTACGTTTGTTCAGTCACCCTGGTTGGCTTGGCCAACGGCATCAAATGCCTGCCAAATGCGTTTTCATGATTCGGTTCCTGGTTACAAACAGGATAGACCTGATCCAAGGTTTTCTGACTCTCGTACTGTTACAACATATTCTGTTGGTAAATTGTGTAACCAGTGGTTGCAGCACTCTTCCTTAGATTCTGTGAAACAACATTTATCCCTCCTATCAGGCAACATTGATCTGTCCGATTTTGTTCTGGGGCCTCGTGGTCCTCGACCTAAGAGATTCATTTATGAAACTTATAATGAACTCTGGAAGCTTTCACAAATTGAAGCTGCCTCCCGTCGTCGGGAGATTGATCAAGCAAATTTAGAAAAGGTGCTTGCTGTTGTTGACAATAGTATTAATACCCTGTCTTCCCGCATTTACACATTAGAGAATATTGTTTCCTCTGTTGTTGATATTGTACAAGATGATGTTTCTGTGTTATATCATGGTCAGAATCAGTTGCGTTCAGTAATGCAGTTTGCATGGACTTTGCAAACGCTTAAGATGGGGAAAGTTCCTTGGCATTTTTTGAACACCTCTGCCTTGTTCTTGCCGTTTAATTTAACTGAGAAACAGCAATTCATGTCCATGAAAGATGCAACATACACTCTCTTACATATCGAAAAGATAGAGCCCTTACCATTCTCTGTGGCGGAATTGGATTCTGCAGTGTGGCTAGTTCACGGGGTTATTGCTTTGCCTTTTTCTTTATTTGAGTTCAGTTCCTGCATGAAACATTATCCTGTTGGCCGTTTTCAGCCTCTAGGCAGTGCCTTCTTGCATGAACGTTGGTCCCTGCCTTTCCCATATAGATGCCTTAGGGACGGAAAGGAAGTTTTTCTCACAGGAGAGTCCTGCGATTCTATTGTGGGTCATTCCCTGATTTGTAAGAACATTAAATTGCACGGGGCTTGTAACGTTTCGGCTCCGAATCTTGCTTGTGTTTTAAAGGGCATCCCTGCTCCTGCTATATCTCCTACTTTTACTGTGCTTGCGAATGGTAGCTATCTCCTTCTGAATAATCAGGACTGCTGTGGAATGCTGGCTGGCATACCCTATATTGTAACTGTTTCCCACCGGGTTGTGTGCTGTAAAAATGTGCTTTTTCCTCCCCCGCACGACATCATAGATAGTTCCATTTGGCCTTCCATTCCGACTTTGAAGGCAGATTTCAATAAATTGAGCAGAATAAAGGCGCTATTATTGAACCAGGAGGTTATGCTCACATCCGCTCGGGAGACATTCATCCTCCAGGTGGCTAGTACCCACAGTGAAATACAGGCCCTGTTGAACACAAACCTCCCACAACATTTCGGTGAGCTGATTCACCGTGTTTTCAATGCATCTCGCACTGAAGGTCTTCTGCACTTTTTTAAAGTTGTGGGCTGTGGCCTTGTTACCTCCTTTCAAACTATCTTTGGTGTAATACCGGCTTTTATTCATTCAATTTTTTCCAGCGTCTTTGGCGGCTTTCCGTTGATTCTCGCCTTAGCGGCTGGTATATTGCTTTTGGTCTGTTTGCTGCGCAATGGCTGCACTTCCTGGGGCCCTCCTCGACCGAGACCGACTCCGGATGCTCCTCGCCGGCTTCGGCATCCTGCATCTGGCGACACTTAGTGTGTCCTATAGACTTTCTTTTTGCTTTGCGTATTTCACTTGCGTGCAACCTGTGATGTCTTGCATCCGATGTCCTTTCTCGTGGTCCTTGGATTATTGCCTCTCCAATTCGTCTCTGTCTGACCCGGATTTTGTCCAGTTGGTGGGACCCTTAGAGGCCCATGAACTGGACTGTTCCGGTGATGGCTTAATGGCGCGTGCGGCTGCACTTGGAATTTTGGCACAATGGGATGTCTGGGCGGCTGCTCAGACTCTCCTACGACAAAGTTATATTGAGTATCTCGCAAGTTGTCCCGCAAGGCTGTTCACTACTCCCTCTTGCGAGGAACATGGATGCAGTTTTGATTTGTTGAACTGGATGGCGTCTCTTTTTTCGGACAGTTCCAACGATGTCCTCTTGGAAGGTGTGGCGTTTTTCTGCACTTACACTCTCATGGATTGAGGGGCCTCCGCTTTCGGCGTCCTGCCTCACTGGATTTTTTTTGTTTTTTACATTTTGGCCATTTTCTTTTTTACGTTCATTGTCCTTCATTGGGGACTATTCCTCCATGAACGTTGCTGCATTCTGCTCCATCTATTTGAACTCTGTCTTCGTCCTATGGACTGACCAGGGGAGGGTGTCGTGTGGTTTGTGGCCTCATTGTCTGCATTGCTAAGTTGGCTTAGGCCTGGCTGCCATGATGCCTTTTTATGCGCACGTTACTTTGTGCCTTTGTTTTTCCAGCCTCTGCTTGTGCCCAGCTATATTAGAACTGTCTGGCTTTCTGCCTTTCACCTTTTCTCCTGTTCCCTTTGGGTTTCGTCTGCACAACATGTACAAGGTCGAAAAACAACGTCCCTTGTTCTTGCTGATCTGGCCAGTCCCTCGCACTTAGACATAACACTAGGTACAGCTGCACTGGAGAAATTTGTGTGCTTTTAATATGGTGATCTCGCTGTTTGTGGGACTTGGAGAAAAACCTTTCCAGTGAGAAGAGCTGTGATTGTCTGATGATGTAAACCTTGCATCTAGATATTGAGGTATGAGGGTTCGCCTGACAACGCCCAGAGGTCTTCTATTTTTATAATAAACTAGTTAGTAGCACGGGGAGGGTGGTAAGGTCATTTAGCCCTATATCCACTGCTTTATGAAATGCTTTCCCCGTTTGTATTCTATGGAATTGTAACTATGATTATTATTTTATCATTATGCATTATGTTGATAGTACTGGCACAGGTACTGTATCTTAGAGCACGATAGTTGAAATAAACATTTTAAACTATACTGTGTCTCTTACTACGCACGTTGTGGACAGGTATGAGTGAGTAATAAAAGGGTGTTCTTGCTCCCGCGAGTCCTGAGAGAGAGATACCGTGTTCTGGGTTGTCTAATCATTGGTAGCATCGCTGCTAATGAGACGCTAAAGCTAGTCGAATTGGGATTGTGGGTACTAAGGTGCATGGTTGGTTCACCACTATACACCGAGGTCCTATTATCCTGTGCATAGCTCTGTGTATGTGCAGAATCCCTACAACAGGTGCCTGACATCACAGATGGGCGGGGGGACAGGGGCTAAAGTGGAAGTGATTCCGCTTTGCCCTCAGTCTTTTAAAAAATAAAATAATCCTCTTTGCAAGCACCAGAGGATCCTTTTTAATGACTTCCTAATGTCTGCCAATGGCCGAGGGATGCACTGGTAAGGAAGTGCAGGCATTGGCTATTTGCCGATGTCTGCACTTAAGCGGTTAGCAGTTACTGGAATATACTGGCTCTAGACTGGAATTGAGAAGAATGGGGACATTTTGTTATGAGTATCAATTACAAATATCTGTTTTGGCAACTATAATACCAATGTTTGCATGCATGCTCACAACCCCAACTGGTCACTTACCAATACTTTTTCTTCAAGTAATCATGTGATTTAATAATGGAAGATAGAAAACTCTCTCACTATAGTCCAATGCAAATAAAATGTATGTTATCAGATAAGTTTGTTGGTCCAATCACAAGAGCGACCCCAGAACATCTCCACGGATACAAATGTATGTATTGGTCTACCATATCTTGAGGAAAGTGGTTATACAATAAACCTCCACTCTTTATCAATTGAAGTGTGAGGATATGGCAATTAATTGGAAACAGAAGCCAATTAGCAAAGGCGCAATGACATTCACAAATGAGCAAGGATAAATTTGTAGGAAATGTATATATCTTCAACAGGGAGAATACCCTTGACAGCCTTTACCAAAATGAATACTGAAACACATCCTTTAGTCATGTTGTTAAGTTACCACTCTAAATTGATAATTTAACGAGAAAACAAATATAAATGCCAAAAGGAATTAAACATTCCTAGAAGAATAGTAGAAAACTGGATTCCTCAATCAGACTTCTTGTAACATCACGTTTACTCCGTATTCCAGCCACTAAGGGCCAGATCTACGACTCACCAATTTGCGACTCGCAATTTGCGACTCGCAAATTGGGATGTATAACAGTGTCTCAGACACTGTTTGTGATTCCTAATAAGGTCGCAAAGTGCATGCCTCATGAATATTAATGAGGCAGGTGCAATTTGCGACCCCATTAGGAATGGCTATCACTCCCAGGCATGGTGGTCTGCTGGGGTCAGCAGACCACCATGTCTGGGACTACTTTTAAATAAAGCTGTCTTTTTTTTTTTAAATGCAGCCCGATTTCCTTAAAGGAAAACGGGATGCATTTAAAAAAAGAAACATGAAACTTTACAGTTTCATTTTTTTAAGGGCAGGCAGTGGTCCCTGGGACCACTGCTTGCTCTTAAAAATATTTTCTCAAATACAGACAAAGGGGAAGGGGTCCCCTGGGGACCCCTTCCTGTTTGCGAGTGGTTTACCACCTACTTGAAGTTGGTGGTAAACTGCAAGTGTTTTGTGGCCGCAAATGGGGTCGTAAAACAATTGTACATGGCATGGTGACTCACTATTAGGAAAGGACGCCCCTTCCTAATAGCGGGAGTCGCAAATGCTATTTTGCGAGTCAGCGACTCGCAAAATAGCACTTGTACATGCAATTACCCTTTTTTGCAGTCACAAACGGGAGGATCTCCCGTTTGCAGCCGCAAAAAAGGGTCGTACATCTGGCCCTAAATTCTAATGTCTAACACAAGCTTCACTAGAAAGTAGCTCACGAGCTACTGGTAGCTCTCCAGCTAGCTGTAAGTATCTGTCCTGTGTCCAAAACAGCCTACTAAATTTGAAGCTTGTGCTTGGCTAATATATGTATACCTATATTGAAAATTGTCTATTCAAGCTGAAAATTAGTATATTTTCAGAACTCATAAGCTGATGTTTGGAGAAAAATTGATGGATTCCCAAAACATATTTATGGTTTAAATCTTTTTATTGAACAGAAGTCAGTTACGAAAAGTAGGAAAAAACTGTGCGGCAAAGTAGGCTGCGCAGGGCCAATATGCAATATACAGACTTCCAGCATTACAAGAAAATCAAATAAAACAGTCTTATAGTACTGGGAGAAGAGAAACCACCCCCCACTCTATTCCTGAAAAAAGAGAGGTAGAAGAAACAGGAAAAGAATACAGCCCGCCCCTCCCCCACCCTACCCAGTCCCCAGTGTGGCAGTACAATCTATGGAGTGGAAACTACTTCAGCAGCGGGGGTAATCGGTGCTGTCAGGCGTAACAATCGGAGATATCTCGGGCATGCTAATTCCCTAAAGTCCTGTGCGAGGAGGGACAGGAAAGGTTGCCAAAGGTCACCGAACTCCTCGCCCTTACCAGCTACTGTGAGCGAAATCTTTTCCATACCCAGTATGTGCCATAACTGTTGCAGCCACCCAGAGTGTGTTGGAATACGTGTGGACTTCCAATGTATAAGGATATTTTGTGTGGCGGAACCCAGCGCAAGCGCAATCTGCCTTCCCCGTCTAGACTTCAAGGGATAGGTAAGTGGAATGGGGACCCCTAGGAGCACATACTCCGGGAGCCGAGGGAGCTCTGTGTCTAAGTATTTATCAATTTCATCAAGGATTTGGGTCCAGTAGATGGTCAGCATTGGGCAGTCCCATAGGAGATGTGTAAGCGTGCCCAGTTTCCCACACCCCCTCCAGCAATTTGGGCTATGTGTAGTATCAAAGCGGTGTAGTCGTTCGGGAGTATAGTACCAATAGTATGCCAATTTTGTGAGGGTTTCAGTGAGGCCAGTATGAGTCGCCGTGTGTCTCGCCCTATAGCAGATCCCCTCCCATTCCTTATCTGTAAGATCGCGCCCCAGGTCCCTTCTCCAACGCTCTCGGCCAGCATGAACAACATGAGTATAGCGCGCCAGTAGCATTTTGTATAGATCCGAGATCAGGCCCTTATCCGATGTGCGCGTTATCAGCCAATGCTCGTAGGGAGTGAGACGTCTGTGTGCTTGCGATTTAACTAACGGGTGGGAAGCCCAGTGTTGCAATTGTAAGTAATGCAGCCGTTCAGACTCGGGGAGGCCATAATCGACACTGAGCTGGGAGAAGGGGACCACTCCCTCTACATCATATAGGGTACCTAGAGCCCGGCAGCCCGTGGTTCTCCAGAGGGGGAATGAGGTCTCAGCCAGCCCCGGTCCAAAGTCAGAATTACCAAAGAGAGGAGTAAGGGGAGATGGAAAAGTAGTCAAGCCATGTCGCACGTTCATCTGGTCCCAAGCCACCATAACAGAGCGAGTCACATGGGAGGCGTATAGATTGGGGGGGGGGCGTAGGCGTTTCCGTAAGAAAGGGATTTTCATGAGGGAGGTGCCAGCCACAGGACGGTCCTGGAAAAGCCAGTGTTTCTCGGACTCGGCTCTACTCCATTCCACCAGCTGACGCAGTTGGGTAGCTTTGAAATATAGCGTGAGATCGGGGATCCCCAGGCCCCCTTCGTGGGGGGGGAGAAAACTGACCAGCCTCTTCATCCGCGGTCTACGGCTCTGCCAGATGAATTGAGAAAGTTCTGATTGGATTTTCTGTAGCCAACCGATAGGGGCCCCCAAAACATATTTAAAGCTTAGTAATAGTATTACCTTGGTGCTAGGGCATTCAAGCTATAGCTTGCCCTCGGGTAGTAGTGCGCTATATAATTATATAAATAAATAAATAGATATTACGTATTACTGGTGTAAAAGCTGTCCAAACCGATAAAGCCTTTTTTACATTTCTGCTGACTACCATGCCTGAAGCACTGAAGCACTGAGGTGATCATGGCGAGGAACCTTGAAGGGTGTGGCTACTAATGTAATCTTGTCCGATGTCATTATTATTGCAACACTAATGCTATTTATAGTTTGGGATGATTATTTTAATTGATTATAAGTAGCTCTTATTACAAAAAAGGGGGGAGAACCCTGGTCTAACCAAAGGCATACACTCTGTTTGCTTCTTTTCGTATTATTCTTTTATATACGTTGCACATGTCTATGGGACATAGATATGGATCCACACATTTATTATGATGTAATATTTCTGTAGAGTACGCACGCAACACAAGATTTCCCAGCACTGAAGCTTGACTGGAAACCCTGATATAAAATTGAAAAGATATGTGTATATCTATGAACGAGGCTTATTGATGGTTCTCCTCGAGAACAAGTCATATTATTTCAAATTGAAAGGACCAGGATCAAGTGAGCAAGCACGCACAGTGGTCAGATTTACATTTACAGATGTATCAACCAATTATCTGTCAATAGGATTTAATTCAATAATATTTGCATTTTTCAAAGACATTGAGCTGAACTTTTAGGTATGTCAAATGTAGCGCGCAACACTGAAAAGAGACTATATCAGAAAAATTCGAAAGAACCAAAATATTAAGTCGTTTTATTGTAACTTGCTTTGCCGTGATATCTGTTATTGAATAAATAGAAGACCTTCCTCACAGAATGTAAACTTCGTCCTCAGGACAGTATTAAAATTGCAAAGGATAAAACATGGTAGTATCTTTACTTCTATTGGCCTCTAAGCAGCATATGCATCATAAACAACTTGGAAATCTCAGAAACAAAGATGTCACGAAGGGAAGCAGGTGTTTACAGTTGCAAAAGTCTCCTTTTGGCTGAAACACTTTGAAGTAAGGAATTCAGTGCCAGATGTAGGATCATTTCATTTGCAAGTCTCTAATGCGATTTTTTGTGACTCGCAATTAGAGGCTTGCAAAATGTAGTGATTCCCAATGGGGTCGCAATTTACCTGCCTCATCAATATTCATGAGGCAGGTAGCAATTTGTGACCCATTGGGAATGGGTAATAACAAAGGTATGGTGACCTTCTGGGGACAGCAGACCACCATGTCTGTGTTTGCTTTTAAGTAAAGCAACATCTTTTGTTTTAAAATGCAACCCGTTTTCCTTAAAGGAAAACGGAATGCATTTCAAAAAGAAAAATGAAGCGTTTCTGTTTCATTTTTTAAGTTTAGGCAGTGGTCACCACTGCCTCAGGGGCCACTGCCTGCTATTAAAAAACGTTTTTGCTACCATTCATAAAGGGGAAGGGGTCCCCTGGGAACCCCTTCCCATTTGCGATTGGCTTTTCACCTACTTGAAGTAGGTGGTAAACTGTGATTGTTTTGTGGACGCATTCTGGCCACAAAACAATTGTACATCCCCCTATGACTCGCTATTAGGAAGGGACGCTCTTGGCATGCACCTTCCTAATAGCGATTCGCAAACCCTATTTTGCAAGTCAGTAATAGGTTACAGACTCACAAAATAGGGTTTGTACATATAAAAATGCATTTTACTGGTCACAAACGGCCAAATGGGACTAGTGAAATGTGTTGTACGTCTGGCTCCACATCTAGAAACAGCACCACAACACCATTATCCACCTGTAAACGATAACTGAGGAAAAATCTAGAGTTAGGGTAGGTGATACCAGGAGAGATAATATTAAACTGTAAGGGCCTGGTTACGAGTATCACCGATGTGTTCGAACTATTGGATGCAATTATTATAGCATATTGAAGTTTAGGGCAATAGCCTGAGTAAATGTGCATGTCCTGGTAAACTCAGGTCCTTTTGCTCTTGTTAAATTCCAGCAGGTTTGACATGTCGAAATTCAACGAGGGGTGAGCTCTTTTCCCCAGCTGTTAATTACAGATGCAATAAACTTTCCACCACTTGTAATTGCTATTCCAGCCTGTACAGGCGACTGCTCAGTGTAATTTAATGGGCCACTTGTAATCCGGCACTAAGCCAGTGATTAAGGCCCTGATTACGATTTTGGGGACAGGGTTACTCCATCACATACGTGACCGATAACTCATCCGCCAAATTACACAATTCCATTATACCGTATGGAATTGTAATTTGGTGAAGGCGTTTTCCGTCAGGTTTGTGACAGAGTAGCCCTGTCCACCAATATGGCAATCAGGCCCTAAATCATGATTTCTAACCAATGAGGCGGAAATGTGCAACTTTACCAGGTCATGGAGGCTAACATTGAGCAAGTCAAAGCCTTGCAATCACTTTCACAGCTACTCTTTCTATCTGACTGAAGTAAAAGGACTTAAGGCACAGCACCAACCAATTATCTGACCTGAGAATGTCCTGCAAACTACCCTAAGCATGAAAGACTTGTAATGTCATGAAGCCTGGATGGAGTGGCCTACAGAAACAAAGATGAACTGATTGCTGCTCCTTGCATAACCACGCACACCGAGGAGCCTAGAGTAGGAAGCGAGGCTGCCAGGAAGGTCTTTCCAAAGGAGACCAATAGCTGGATAGAGGGTCTGAGCTCTGCTTTATGTCGCTCGCAGCATCCCAGATAAGTGGTACCCTGAAGTGCCGAATGATCAAGGATGGATGTGTATAAGTTATAGCGAGGGTGCTGGTATGGTGAGGAGTTAACAGCATATTATTTCTGGGGAGAACAAGGGAATAAAAGTCAAGGGCCTGAATCATAAACAATACTTGTAAATCTATTCAGTTGCACACATGCCTACTCTCAAGGGTAGATTTACGAGTTTGGGGAATTCACACACATTTCCAGTAGCATGTCTTGAAAACTCTGCTAGTAGCAGATTTCCAGGCATACTACTGGGAATATCATGTGACATTTACTATTTCCCCAATAAGGAGTTGTAAGAACAGTAAAATTACACGTTGGGGAAAAATAATGCACTGTTCAAATGCACTTCTTCATGAATAAATCATTTGTCCCAAAAGAGAAACCCATTCCCGGCACCCCCAGGAAGTTTGGGCTGTTCAGCTACCATTCCCACCCTGGAAGGGTAGTTACTCTAGCCGTTTGCGGGAGTCATGCTTCTACCATTTCCATGATGGGAAGTGGTTGGGGTGTTTGTGAAGGGCTACAAACTCGCGAGTTAGACGTTCATAAACTCTCATGGCAGACCACCCCTTAATCTGCCCACTTTCAGCCCTTTGCATGGAGCTTACTACTTCATGAATGCATGCGATCGGGCGTTCCTGTAAGCAGTAGTAAAACCATTGATCCTGCCAGGTATCTTTTGTGGATGCAAAACCGGCCGAAATAGAGTCATCGTGGCTGTAAACACAGATTTGCTGAAGTAAATGGCTTAGTAAAACAGACTTCAATGCTTTGTTGTAAAACATCAGACACAGGCACATGGTCAGTCTGGTTTACGAACGCTGACTATTACTCTTTAAAATAATAAAATGAGCTAGTTAAATAAAAGTATAAATGGTGACAAACGAAATCCCAAAAACAAATTATAAAGCTTAGCAAGAACGTCATCCTTCCCTGCTACTTTATGACTGGGAAATTATTTTCGTAATTGCATTTCCAACGTTGTTGATGTAGAATAGGCCTAGTGAAGCCCTCGGCGGTCTCGTCTTCCAGGAATCATCTGAAGACAATCCAATATTCCTTGATACATAGACTCAATCATATTTAATGTTTTCAGCAGACTGCCATAACAAATGCTAAGATACCATTTCACCAATAAAAACGTTAAAAATAGATTGCAATAATGGACGATGAGGGAAAAAACAGAGAAAAGAGAAATCTAATTCAACATTACAGGGTAAGATTTTCTTTTGGCAACAAGGTGAGCTCCAAGCAAATGAACAGTCCCAGCGGTCACGGTACAGTAGGCAACGGGTGAACTTTGACTGTCTGCACAAGTGCACAAAGTTAATCTTTCTGTGTTAAGTCCCGCATCCCGTCCTAACTTGGAGCATATATATAAATCATGTCATCATTTAACTATCAAATCGGTAACAAAGTAAAAGTGCTTTAGTCGCTGAGTGGTTGGTTTCAATTAACCTTTGAAACACTGTTAGACCTGTCAGCCCTAGGGTGGTCTTGCCCTGTTTTTTTTCCCTTTTGCGCCTCATTTTTGCCACCATATTTTTACTGGACCTAGGTCTCCGGGCGCCTTGCCACTGCTGGCCAGTGCTGAGGTGCAGGTGCTCTCTCACTAAAGATGGCTGCCACAGGCCCCTGCTACTGCTACTGCAGAGGGGCCTCACACGCATACACACTAGTAGCCAGGGTCAGGCTGGGACATAGGGATACAGTATCCATCCCGTCCCCGCCTCTGGGCCACATAGCTAGATAGGCGGAAGGTTCCAGAACCTTCCGGGCTGTGGGAGGAGTTATATTTTGCCGCCTTTAGGAGGGTCACCTGACCTAGGGGTATAAGAGGCTTGGAGGGAAAACTTTTTAGTCAGTTAGGTTGGAGCACCACTGATCCTGGGAGAACCTCTGCCGGAGTACAGGCTTTAGGGCCTAGGGGGGAGACCTACACTACTGCTGCTGACAGGGCTGAGGCCCTGCTGTGGTAAGATAGCTGAGGAACGCCCACCACCCACTGACCTTGCCCAGTGTGAGGGGACCCAGGGAACCACCTTCAGCGTGCTGGGAGGAACATCAAGCACGCCCAGAACCACCAACTCACCCCCCCCCCTCAGAAGAAGGAACTTCTGACCAGAAACTTTTGACAAGGATCTCATAATAAGCCACTTCTGACAAGAAACTAATGACAAGTATCTGAAACCAAGTAACTGGAACCAAGCGACTGCCATCCAGTCACCACAAGCTGAACATTCAACTGGGGACCCCCAGGTAACGCGCGGGACGCTGTGCCCTCCAGAAGCGCCGGGGTTCAGACTGCCTGATTCCCCCCTACAAGCGCTGGACCCCCACCCTGTGTGTCCTACTGCAAGCGCTGCCCTCCTCTAGCGCTGGGCTGTCCAGAAGCCCTGGACCTTCACCCCTCTTGAGTGCTAAGGGCCAACTCTCTGCCCTGTGGTGAGCGCTGCGTGTGGAGAAGCGCGGGGGTTAAGGGAAACGCCGCCTGTGAGGAAACGCCGCCTGTGAGGAAGCGCCGCCTGTGAGGACGCGCGGCTGCCCAAGATCAAGGCCGCGGCCTCCAGCGCCCCTAGAGAAGGCACTACACGATCCCCGACGCCACCGCTGTGGCCCTGGTACCTGTACCCCGTGGTAGGGGCGACGACGTGCTGCCCGCGCTGTGGGCACCGGGAGGTAATCGCGCCGGAGGGGCTCCACTGCCAGCGGGAGCCCCCGAATCACCCCCATCACCGCTGCCGCCCGGGCGCTGAGGCAAAGTGAAGGCCGCGCTGGGCCGGAGAAGGAGGCGGGAGGCGTTGCCCGGCAACGCGAGCACAAGCCGCGTCAGGGGCCCCGCCCCCAAAGAAGCCGCAATGCCATTGGACGCCGCCGGAGCCCCGGAAAGGACCACGCCGGAGGGGCTCCACTGCCAGCGGGAGCCCCCGAGAACCCTACCGGTCCGCAACGAGGACGAGAGAGTCTGGGAGCGCGGGCCGCCTCCCCCGGTCTGGGCCCTTGTGTCGATAGAAGCGGGCTGGCCGGAGGAGAGGCGCCCGGCCCCCATCCAGGCCTGACAAGTAGTAGCGGGACAGTCAGGTGAGCCTGGGACGACTGGGGGGAGAATCCCTGCTATTAAGGAGGCCCCCGAACGAAGACGCTTCCCCTGTGCGCTGTCCTGGGTGGAGTGGGCAGGGCAGGAGCCTCCAGGAGATCGCGCTGACAGCGCCCCCTTCAGGTGAAACGGGCCCCGTACACCAGCTGAGCTGGGGCCCTAGAACTTTACCCTCTTGCGAGGAACTAGCGCCGGAGAGGCCACTGTATTCACGGCCTACATCAAGTCCCTGATTGAGGGGAAGGTGCCCAAGGTTAGGTGATTAATCTACAGGAAGGCCTGTAGGGAAGTGAAAGTACTTACAGGAATTGTGCCTAATCATTATGCCTGTTTTAACCACTGTTTAGGCCTGATGCCTATGCCTAGATGGAACCGTCTTCGCCTAATGTGAAGATGATTAATTGAATTAAGTTGAAGGGTTTTATGTTGCAGGTGTACCGGAGTTGCGACGCCCCCTACTAAGTGTGGGTGCGCCTAGATTAATGCAGGCCCATATTAAAATGTATTGAGATGGCCTTTGTAAGTAATTGAATACTCCTGAAGGTGAATTGCATGTTTAAGCCCAAGTGTTATTAATGCACCTTGTGATCATTATTGGTGCTGTGTTTAGGAGATGATTCCTGCGGCCTTTTGGTGGCCTACAATGTTGATGATGCTTTAATAAGAATGCGCACCAGTTGAGTAACGCAATGATTTTTAATGTAAAGCTGAAGTAATCTGCCTCATCTGATGCAACCTTGATTTCTATAAAAGATCTTGATTTTAATTACGCAAGCCTGGTGTGGTGTCATGTTATTGCTTCGCATTTCTGGGTCAAAGTAAGAGCGTGCTGCACAACTGCCTTACACATTGCCTTCGCGTGCCTTCCCCGCTTTGCGCCATGCTACCGTGCCGGACGCGGTGACCCCGTTTCCAACATTTGGTGTTCAGCGGTGGGATAAGGACTGGTGCTTGTGCAGCACCCTACGGTGACTCAGTTTGCGCCGCAATTAGACACCTATTGTAATGAGAGTGCTAGGAATTCTATGGTAATTGCCGACTGTGTACATTCCTGTGATAGACCTGTTACCTACAGTTTAGAACCCCTTCCTTAAATTGTCTGGGACCCCACCTAGGAGGATGGAGTTTGAGTTAGCCAACCTAGAAAGGTATACGGTGACACAGCTCAAGGAGTTCTGCCTAGAGAAGGGGGTGGCCGTCAAGCGAGGCGCCAGAAAGGAGGTGCTTCAGAAAGCTTTGAGGGCATGGGTAATGGCCCACCCGGAGGGAAGAGGGGATGAGGAGCAGGGGGAGACAGACAACCCAGGAGAACTGGACCTACTGCGCATGGATGTTAGCGAGAATGTGTTGCCAGGAAGACGTTCCAGGGCAGGCAGTAGTGCGTCAGGGGGAAGTTTGTCACCAGAGGAATTGGAGGACAGAAGGGAGCAAAGGCAATTAACATTAGAACTTGCTAGGATGGAAAAAGCCATGGAGGAAAGGAAGCTTGTACATGAGCTTAGCCTGAAGGAGCTAGAGCTCCGGACCTTGCAGATGGAGATGGAAGGCAAAATGAAGGGTGGCAGCGTACCTGCTGGGGTTCCACAGGAGCCCAAATTTTATCTACCCAGGGAGGTGATAGCCAGCTTTAGTGTAGGTGATGACATCGACAAGTGGTTGGCGGCGTACGAGGTAGCTTTGGTGGCCCATAGAGTTCCTGAGAGCTACTGGGGGGAGGTCTCTACAGGTACATACCTCCACCAGTAAGGGACACACTTTTAACCTTGGATAAGGGGGATCAGACCAACTACCCTATCATGAAGGAGGCCCTGCTTAAGAAGTTTGGCCTCACCCCAGAGAAGTACCGCCAAAAGTTCCGCAACAGCCACAAGCTCCACACACAAAACTGGGTGGATTTTTTTGATTATGCCCGGAAGGCATTGGAGGGTTGGGTGCGTGGCAGCAATGTTGATGATTACAAAGGGCTGTACGACCTGTTCTTGAGAGAGCACCTCCTAGAGAAATGTTTTCCGGAGCTGCGCCAGTACTTGGTGGACCGCAAGCTGACCAATCCGCGGGAGCTTGCAGAGGAGGCAGACACGTGGGTCAGCACTCGGGTGTCCCACAAGGGAGCCGGGGCGGACCCCCCGAAAGGTGGTCAGGGGTTCCCCCAGAAGAAAGAGGGGGGAGATAAAAAGAGGGAGTTCTTTAAAGGCCCCCAAAATAGACCGCCTGGGAGAGGGGTAGGTTCCCCATCCCAATCTGGATTCCAGAAACCCACTTATCCTGACAGGAGTCAGCAGCCCAGAACTGTCCGGTGCTACGAGTGCGGGGAGGTTGGACATTATAAGGGGGATCCCCAGTGTCGCAAGAGAACCCCAGCCCCCACAGGAGGTAAGAGCCCCGGGGTGGCCAGTGTAGCGCTTGGGGAGGAGTTGTCCCTAGGTAGGGGAGGTGAGTGGACAGGCTTGACCTTAGTTTCCCTGGGGGATAGAGAGATCATCCCACGGGTTCAGGTACCCGCGAACACTGCCAGGTATCGGCAGAGGGTCCTGGTGAATGGGGAGGAGGTGGAGGCTCTGAGGGACACAGGTGCCAGCATGACGATGGTGAGACGTCAGCTGGTGTCCCCAGAGCAGGTGATTCCTGAGGAATTCCACCCGGTTGTGATGGCTGATAATAGCCTGGGTCATTACCCCATGGCCCAAGTTCCCTTTGAGTGGGGAGGAGTATCAGGTCTGATGAAGGTTGCGGTGAGCCCTGCCATGCCAGTTGACTGTCTGTTGGGCAACGACTTGGAACATACTGCCTGGAGGGAGGTAGAGTTCAATGCCCATGCTGAGATGTTGGGGTTACCAGGATGGACTTGCGTCGTCACGCGGTCCATGGCTGCCCGACAAGGAACTCAGCCCGGGTTGGAGCCTGAAATAATGGCCCAGCCCACTGCTGGACGAGGAAATGTCCAGGAGGAGACACCCGGTGAGATGGATGGGGAGCCCGCAGAGGTGACCCCGGAGTCCGCTGAGGTGGTTGGTTTTCCCGTGGGGGACCTGCCGACCCCTGCAGAGTGGCAGGTGGAAGGAGGGCCCACCCGGGAGGAATTTTGCCGGGCGCAGAAGGAGTGCCCTACGCTTGAAGGCATGCGGCAACAGGCCGAAGCCCAAGCAGCTGGAAACGAGACTGGTAATTACCATGTCTACTGGGAGGATGGTCTCCTCTACAGTGAGCCTAAGGCTCCGGTGCATGGGTCATCAAGGGCCGTGGTGGTCCCCCAATGCTACCGAGCCTTTCTGCTAGAGTTGGCACATGAGATACCACTAGCAGGACACCTGGGCCAGGACAAGACGTTTGCGCGTCTGGTCCCACATTTTTACTGGCCCAGGATGCGCGTCTCTTCTGACACTTTTTGCAAGACTTGCACCACTTGCCAAGCGAGCGGCAAGACGGGGACTAAAGTAAAGGTCCCTCTAGAACCTCTCCCAGTTTTCGATACCCCTTTTGAGCGGGTAGGGATTGACATTGTCGGGCCGTTGGATCCGCCGACTTCTGCTGGACATAGGTTCATTTTGGTGCTGGTAGACCACGCCACCCGGTACCCAGAGGCAATCCCTCTGAGGACCATCACTGCACCGGTGGTGGCGCGGGCCCTGATGGGGATTTTTACACGAGTGGGATTCCCCAAGGTCGTGGTGTCAGATAGGGGCACGAACTTCATGTCGGCCTACGTGCAGGCCATGTGGAAGGAGTGTGGAGTGACCTACCGGTTCTCCACTCCTTACCACCCCCAGACGAACGGGCTCGTGGAGCGCTTTAACAAAACCTTGAAGGGGATGATCAGGAGCCTACCCGAGGACTTGAGAAGGAAGTGGGACGTCCTCTTACCCTGTCTGCTCTTCTCCTACCGAGAGGTGCCGCAGAAGGGGGTCGGTTTCAGCCCCTTTGAGCTGCTCTATGGCCACCCCGTTCGGGGGCCCCTCAGTCTTGTCAAGGAGGGGTGGGAGAAGTCTTCCTCGAAGCTTCCCCGTGATGTGGTCAGCTATATGCTGGCATTCCGCAGCCAAGTGGCCAAGCTGTGGAAGGAGGCCTCTGACAACCTAGAGGCAAGTCAGGCCGTCATGAAGCAATGGTATGACCGGAACGCGCGGACGGTAGAGTTAGACGCTGGACAGAAGGTGTGGGTCATGGAGCCAGGAGAGCTTAGCGCCCTCCAGGACAGGTGGACTGGGCCATTTGAGATCTTGGAAAGGAGAGGCCAGACCACATATGTCGTCGATGTGAAGACCCCACGTCAACCCCACAGGGTGTTCCACGTCAACTGCCTGAAGCCCCACCAAGAGCGTTCAGAACTCACTCTCCTAATGATAACAGATGGAAGTGAGGAGGAGGAGAGTGAGCCTCTTCCAGATCTTTTGGCGGCCCATGAGAATGATGGTTCGGTAGAGGGAGTGGTCCTCGCCCCATCCTTAACCCCGGAGCAACAGAGGGACTGCCGCCAGGTCTTGGGGCAGAACGCCTCGTTGTTCTCCCTCACGCCTGGAATCACGCACCTGTGTACCCATGATGTGGACACAGGGGACAGTCCGCCAGTAAAAAACAAGTCTTACCGGCTGTCCGATAAGGTCAAGGCTAGTATTCAGGGTGAGGTTACCAAGATGCTAGAACTGGGGGTGATTGAGCCTTCCAGTAGCCCTTGGGCTAGTCCGGTAGTGTTGGTGCCGAAAGCGGCCCCACCGGGCACCACACCAGAACTTCGGTTCTGTGTGGATTACCGTGGACTCAACTCAGTCACCAAGACCGACGCTCACCCGATCCCTCGGGCGGATGAGCTCATTGACCGGCTGGGAGCAGCCCGGTATCTGATTACCATTGATTTAACGTCAGGCTATTGGCAGATTGCCATGGCGGAAGGAGCAAGGGAGAAGACTGCGTTCTCCACCCCCGAGTCCACTTTCAATTTCGGGTGATGCCCTTCGGGTTGAAAAATGCTCCAGCCACTTTCCAGCGGTTGGTGAACCAGGTGCTGTCTGGCCTAGAGGCCTTCTCTGCTGCCTACCTGGATGACATAGCTGTCTTCAGTAGCAGCTGGGAGGACCATCTGGAGCATCTCCAGGAGGTGCTACAGGCTTTGCAACGGGCTGGTCTAACCATCAAGGCCAGCAAGTGCCAGATTGGACAGGGATCTGTCGTGTACCTGGGACATCTGGTGGGCGGAGGTAAGGTGCAACCCCTCCAAGCCAAGATTGAGACCATCTTGGCCTGGGAGCCCCCCAAGACCTAAACAGAGGTACGAGCTTTTCTCGGCCTCACGGGATACTACCGCCGGTTCGTCAAGGGATATGGAACCATCGTGGGCCCATTGACGGAATTGACTTCAAAGAAGCAGCCACGCAGAGTCATCTGGACGGCTGCCTGCCAGGAAGCCTTTGAAACCCTCAAACGTGCAATGTGCACCGCACCGGTGCTTAGGACTCCAGACTTTGGACGGGAATTTATCGTGCAGACAGACGCTTCTGAGCATGGCATAGGAGCTGTGCTCTCGCAGCTGAATGACGATGGCCAAGACCAGCCAGTGGCCTTCATCTCCCGAAGAATACTCCCCGGGAACAACGGTGGAGTACCATCGAACGAGAAGCCTTTGCTGTGGTTTGGGCGGTAAAGAAGTTGAGGCCATACCTTTTTGGTTGTCACTTCTTGATCCAGACCGACCACAGACCCCTTCGCTGGCTCATGCAGATGAGAGGCGAAAACCCCAAATTGTTGAGGTGGTCCATTTCCCTCCAGGGGATGGACTTTCGGGTGGAACATCGACCCGGTGTAGACCACGCCAATGCTGACGGTCTCTCCCGGTTTTTCCGCCTTAGCAACGAGAACTCCCTAGAGGTTGGGAAGCTCTCCCTCTTTCGGCTGGGGGGACGCGTGTTAGACCTGTCAGCCCTAGGGTGGTCTTGCCCTGTTTTTTTCCCTTTTGCGCCTCATTTTTGCCACCATATTTTTACTGGATCTATGTCTCCGGGCGCCTTGCCACTGCTGGCCAGTGCTGAGGTGCAGGTGCTCTCTCACTAAAGATGGCTGCCACAGGCCCCTGCTACTGCAGAGGGTCCTCACACGCATACACACTAGTAGCCAGGGTCAGGCTGGGACATAGGGATACAGTATCCATCCCGTCCCCGCCTCTGGGCCACATAGCTAGATAAGCGGAAGGTTCCAGAACCTTCCGGGCTGTGGGAGGAGTTATATTTTGCCGCCTTTAGGAGGGTCACCTGACCTAGGGGTATAAGAGGCTTGGAGGGAAAACTTTTAATCAGTTAGGTTGGAGCACCACTGATCCTGGGAGAACCTCTGCCGGAGTACAGGCTTTAGGGCCTAGGGGGAGACCTACACTACTGCTGCTGACAGGGCTGAGGCCCTGCTGTGGTAAGATAGCTGAGGAACGCCCACCACCCACTGACCTTGCCCAGTGTGAGGGGACCCAGGGAACCACCTTCAGCGTGCTGGGAGGAACATCAAGCACTCCCAGAACCACCAACTCACCCCCCCTCAGAAGAAGGAACTTCTGACCAGAAACTTTTGACAATGACCTCATAATAAGCCACTTCTGACAAGAAACTAATGACAAGTATCTGAAACCAAGTAACTGGAACCAAGCGACTGCCATCCAGTCACCACAAGCTGAACATTCAACTGGGGACCCCCAGGTAACGCGCGGGACGCTGTGCCCTCCAGAAGCGCCAGGGGTCAGACTGCCTGATTCCCCCCTACAAGCGCTGGACCCCCACCCTGTGTGTCCTACTGCAAGCGCTGCCCTCCTCTAGCGCTGGGCTGTCCAGAAGCCCTGGACCTTCACCCCTCTTGAGTGCTAAGGGCCAACTCTCTGCCCTGTGGTGAGCGCTGCGTGTGGAGAAGCGCGGGGGTTAAGGGAAACGCCGCCTGTGAGGAAACGCCGCCTGTGAGGAAGCGCCGCCTGTGAGGACGCGCGGCTGCCCAAGATCAAGGCCGCGGCCTCCAGCGCCCCTAGAGAAGGCACTACACGATCCCCGACGCCACCGCTGTGAGCGACCCTTGACCTTGCCAGGTAGGTCGCTCCCCCACCACACAGCTCCGCCTGTGCTGTCTGCCCGCTGCTCCTGTAGGTAAGATCGCCCTCCGCTTGTGGCCCCGGTGCCAGTTTTGTCTGCTTGTCTCCCCTTTTCCTTTCTGTGCCCCTCGCTGCCCCACTGTTGTTGTGCCCGTGATTTGCCTGCTCTCCCCCCGTTTTTCCTTCTGTGCCCCTTGCTGCCCCACTGTTGTTGTGCCCGTGATTTGCCTGCTCTCCCCCCGTTTTTCCTTCTGTGCCCCTCGCTGCCCCACTGTTGTTGTGCCCGTGATTTACCTGCTCTCCCCCCCCGTTTTTCCTTCTGTGCCCCTCGCTGCCCCACTGTTGTTGTGCCCGTGATTTACCTGCTCTCCCCCCGTTTTTCCTTCTGTGCCCCTCGCTGCCCCACTGTTGTTGTGCCCGTGATTTACCTGCTCTCCCCCGTTTTCCTTCTGTGCCCCTCGCTGCCCCACTGTTGTTGTGCCCGTGATTTACCTGCTCTCCCCCCGTTTTTCCTTCTGTGCCCCTCGCTGCCCCACTGTTGTTGTGCCCGTGATTTACCTGCTCTCCCCCCCCGTTTTTCCTTCTGTGCCCCTCGCTGCCCCACTGTTGTTGTGCCCGTGATTTACCTGCTCTCCCCCCCGTTTTTCCTTCTGTGCCCCTCGCTGCCCCACTGTTGTTGTGCCCGTGATTTACCTGCTCTCCCCCCGTTTTTCCTTCTGTGCCCCTCGCTGCCCCACTGTTGTTGTGCCCGTGATTTACCTGCTCTCCCCCCGTTTTTCCTTCTGTGCCCCTCGCTGCCCCACTGTTGTTGTGCCCGTGATTTACCTGCTCTCCCCCCGTTTTTCCTTCTGTGCCCCTCGCTGCCCCACTGTTGTTGTGCCCGTGATTTACCTGCTCTCCCCCCGGTTTTCCTTCTGTGCCCCTCGCTGCCCCACTGTTGTTGTGCCCGTGATTTACCTGCTCTCCCCCCGGTTTTCCTTCTGTGCCCCTCGCTGCCCCACTGTTGTTGTGCCCGTGATTTACCTGCTCTCCCCCCGGTTTTCCTTCTGTGCCCCTCGCTGCCTATCGCCATTCCCGCCGCTGCGTCCCTGCGGCCCCGCCCCTGACTGCCCATTCGCTGCCCCTGCCTCCCGCCTCCCAGCTGCTCCTCCCTCCCACCTCCCCATAAATGGCGGCCGCTGCACGGCCGCGCAGCGGACGTGCGCAGCGGGCGCGCCGCTGGCGCGCCGAAGGCGCGCCTAAGGCAAGCCCGTCTGCGCCCGTCCGCGACTGGACCGCGCCCAGCGCCAGAACCCCTGGATCCCACCGATGCAACACCACTCGACGGACCTACGACGCCGCCACACTCACCGCACTCAATGCCGGCCGGAACCCTGCCTGCTACCGAGCCTCACCGAGACGCACCCACGGACCCTTCACCTGCCAAACCTGCCGGTTCACCTGCCCCCTGACGTGCACCACCTCCGCCAAGTCGAGCAACAGCAGCAACCACCTGAAATGCATCCTGCTGAACACCCGCTCCGTCCACAGGCACGCCGTGGAACTCTGGGACCTGCTCGACGCAACAGCACCGGACATCGCCTTCCTCACCGAAACCTGGATGAACGCCTCCTCAGCGCCTGACATCGCCATAGCCATCCCGGATGGATACAAGATCACCCGGAAGGACCGCGTCAACCAGACGGGAGGAGGCATCGCCATCGTACACAAGAACACCATCCGCATCTCGACTAACTCCGACGAGACCTTCACCGCCGCCGAACACCTACACTTCCAGATACACACGGCCCCCAAGACCACCCTCCGAGGCACCCTCATCTACAGACCCCCGGGACCACGCACACTATTCAGCGAAGACATCGCAGACTTCATCAGCCCGCACGCCATGCCCTCCGCCGACTACATCCTCCTAGGGGACCTCAACTTCCACCTGGAGAACAACAACGACAGAAACACCACCGCCCTGCTGGACAACCTCGCCAACCTCGGACTCAAGCAACTGGTGAACACGCCCACCCACTACGCCGGCCACACGCTTGACCCCGTCTTCTCGTCCAGCAAGCACATCTCCTTCAGCCACGCCACCGGACTCCACTGGACCGACCACAGCTGCGTCCACTTCAGCTTCAGAAAGACTGCGACCCACCACCACCCGCAACAGGCTCCCCGCCGGAGCTGGAGCAAGATCACCGCCGAGCAGCTCACCGCCTCCCTCAGCCAGAACACACCCACCGACACAACGGACCCAAACGAAGCAGCCAGCAACCTCGCCAAGTGGCTGACCGCCTGCGCCGACGACCTCGCACCACTAAAAACCCTCCCAGCAGACCCGGAAGCAAGAAAACCCCTTGGTTCACCAACGAACTCAAGGAATCCAAGAAGAACTGCCGCACTCTCGAGAAAACCTGGCGACTCGTCCAGACCACAGACAACAGGACCGCCCTCAAGCACGCCACCCGCAAACACCACCAGCTGATCCGTGCCACCAAGAAGTCGGCACTCAAAGAACGACTGGACAACAACGCCCATGACAGCAAGGAACTTTTCAGCATCGTCAAAGAGTTCTCCAACCCCAGCGCCGGAAACAACGACATCACCCCCTCGCAAGACCTCTGCAACTCACTCTCCGCGTTCTTCCACCGCAAGATCACCGACATACACAACAGCTTCGACGCACAAACAACGCACCCTACCGCCGAACCAATGCCCGCCACCACCACCCTCTGCAACTGGACCCCGATCAACACCGAAGACACCACCCGCACGATGAACTCCATCCACTCCGGATCACCAACCGACCCCTGCCCACACCACGTCTTCAACAAAGCCGACGCCACCATCGCACCCCATCTCCGGGACATCATCAACTCCTCCTTCCACACCGCCACCTTCCCGGAGAGCTGGAAGCACGCCGAGCTTACCGCCCTCCTGAAGAAACCAACGGCGGACCCCACCGACCTCAAGAACTACCGCCCCATCTCGCTCCTTCCGTTTCCGGCCAAAGTCATCGAGAAGACCGTCAACAGACAGCTTGCCGCCTTCCTCGAGACGAATGGATCCCTCGACCCCTCGCAGTCCGGGTTTCGGGCCAACCACAGCACCGAGACCGCCCTTATCGCAGCCACCGACGACATCAGAACCCTAACCGACAACGGGGAAACAGCTGCCCTCATCCTCCTGGACCTCTCCGCGGCGTTCGACACCGTCTGCCACCGCACCCTAGTGAAGCGCCTCAGCAACATCGGAATCCGAGAGAAAGCACTGGAATGGATCATCTCGTTCCTCGCCGGAAGAACCCAGAGAGTCCGCCTCTCCCCGTTCAGATCCGAAGCCACCGAAGTCATCTGCGGCGTTCCACAAGGATCCTCACTCAGCCCGACCCTCTTCAACGTCTACATGAGCCCCTCGCAGCCATCGCACGCCGACACAACCTCAACATCATCTCCTACGCCGACGACACCCAGCTGATCCTCTCCCTCACCAACGACCCCACCACCGCCAGAGCCAACCTGCACGACGGGATGAGAGACGTCGCCGACTGGATGAGGAACAGCCGCCTTAAACTGAACTCAGACAAGACGGAAGTCCTCATCCTGGGCTCATCACCCTCCGCCTGGGACGACTCCTGGTGGCCCCCGGCCCTGGGCACCGCACCCAAGCCAACGGACCACGCACGCAACCTGGGCTTCATCCTGGACTCCTCCCTATCGATGACCAGACAAGTCAACGCCGTCTCATCTTCATGCTTCAACACCCTGCGCATGCTCCGCAAGATCTTCAGATGGATCCCCACTGAAACCAGGAAGACCGTCACCCAGGCACTCGTCACCAGCCGACTGGACTATGGGAACACCCTCTACGCCGGAACCACAGCCAAACTTCAAAAGAGACTCCAGCGCATCCAGAACGCCTCCGCACGACTCATCCTGGACATCCCCCGACACAGCCACATCACCGTACACCTGAAAGACCTGCACTGGCTCCCCGTCAGCAAGAGAATCACGTTCAGACTCCTCACCCACGCACACAAGGCCCTCCACGACCTGGGCCCAAAGTACCTCAACGACCGCATGTCCTTCTACACGCCCACACGCCAGCTACGATCAACCAGCCACGCCCTCGCCACCGTACCACGCATCCGCAGAACCACCGCCGGAGGAAGATCCTTCTCCTACCTGGCGGCCAAGACCTGGAACTCCCTCCCCACTCACCTTCGGCGAACCCAGGACCATCTCGCCTTCAGGAAGCAGCTCAAGACCTGGCTGTTCGAGCAGTAACTTACCCCCTCCCCCAGCGCCTTGAGACCCTCCCGGGTGAGTAGCGCGCTCTATAAATGCCGTGATTGATTGATTGATTGATTGGCCCTGGTACCTGTACCCCGTGGTAGGGGCGACGACGTGCTGCCCGCGCTGTGGGCACCGGAAGGTAATCGCACCGGAGGGGCTCCACTGCCAGCGGGAGCCCCCGAATCACCCCCGTCACCGCTGCCGCCCGGGCGCTGAGGCAAAGTGAAGGCCGCGCTGGGCCGGAGAAGGAGGCGGGAGACGTTGCCCGGCAACGCGAGCACAAGCCGCGTCAGGGGCCCCGCCCCCAAAGAAGCCGCGACGCCATTGGACGCCGCCGGAGCCCCGGAAAGGACCACGCCGGAGGGGCTCCACTGCCAGCGGGAGCCCCCGAGAACCCTACCGGACCGCAACGAGGACGAGAGAGTCTGGGAGCGCGGGCCGCCTCCCCCGGTCTGGGCCCTTGTGTCGATAGAAGCGGGCTGGCCGGAGGAGAGGCGCCCGGCCCCCATCCAGGCCTGACAAGTAGTAGCGGGACAGTCAGGTGAGCCTGGGACGACTGGGGGGAGAATCCCTGCTATTAAGGAGGCCCCCGAACGAAGACGCTTCCCCTGTGCGCTGTCCTGGGTGGAGTGGGCAGGAGCCTCCAGGAGATCGCGCTGACAGCGCCCCCTTCAGGTGAAACGGGCCCCGTACACCAGCTGAGCTGGGGCCCTAGAACTTTACCCTCTTGCGAGGAACTAGCGCCGGAGAGGCCACTGTATTCACGGCCTACATCAAGTCCCTGATTGAGGGGAAGGTGCCCAAGGTTAGGTGATTAATCTACAGGAAGACCTGTAGGGAAGTGAAAGTACTTACAGGAATTGTGCCTAATCATTATGCCTGTTTTAACCACTGTTTAGGCCTGATGCCTATGCCTAGATGGAACCGTCTTCGCCTAATGTGAAGATGATTAATTGAATTAAGTTGAAGGGTTTTATGTTGCAGGTGTACCGGAGTTGCGACGCCCCTACTAAGTGTGGGTGCGCCTAGATTAATGCAGGCCCATATTAAAATGTATTGAGATGGCCTTTGTAAGTAATTGAATACTCCTGAAGGTGAATTGCATGTTTAAGCCCAAGTGTTATTAATGCACCTTGTGATCATTATTGGTGCTGTGTTTAGGAGATGATTCCTGCGGCCTTTTGGTGGCCTACAATGTTGATGATGCTTTAATAAGAATGCGCACCAGTTGAGTAACGCAATGATTTTTAATGTAAAGCTGAAGTAATCTGCCTCATCTGATGCAACCTTGATTTCTATAAAAGATCTTGATTTTAATTACGCAAGCCTGGTGTGGTGTCATGTTATTGCTTCGCATTTCTGGGTCAAAGTAAGAGCGTGCTGCACAACTGCCTTACACATTGCCTTCGCGTGCCTTCCCCGCTTTGCGCCATGCTACCGTGCCGGACGCGGTGACCCCGTTTCCAACAAACACCGAATCTGAATTTAAGATATAAGGTGCAGCGCTTCTCCAGTAGGATGCAATCAAGATAACTCTCTGGCCCAACCAAGGGGTATATTCACGAGAACGTGCGATAACTATCGCCAACGTTAGTCATCGCCAGAAAAGTTAACGCCGCCTAACCCTGTTTTTCATCGCCATGTTAGCGTGGTATTCTCAAGCCCGCGCTACATGGCGATAATAACAGTGAACGGCGGAGAAAACAGGCGACAACACCATCGCAATGGCGATTGTTATTCCTGCATTAGCAGGCGATACCTGTGGATCGCCACATCAGCGCCAGAAAACTCCCATCTCAACTCAGGCGATATCGCATTGCTGTGTAAACAGAGGCCCTTTCCCCGACCTCTGTACCCCCGCTCTATTGACAGACCCTGCCAGCCAGCACCTACAAGTGATAGATGAAAATGCATTCACGGGTGAATGCTATGGGGTTGGCAGGTTATTAGAAAAAGATTAATATTCCGTTTTCGGCAACAAACACCTAAAGCAGCTGTTTCTGAAACGTGGACTAGTTATGCACCAACGAGCACGGCATTGTTTGTTTACTCCTTCTGGGTCTGCCCTGGCTGGCATTGTGTATTCGGTTGGCAACAGAAGGCAAATATGGCGGGGGGGGCTGGGGGTTGTGACGGTGGGTGTTGTGACCCTCATGGGTATCGGAGATGCATGATCATTGCCTCCATGGCATCTGTGGGTCTTCAGGTGTGGCTCTTGGCTGGGCTCCCTTTCATGCTGTGGGTAGTCGTCCTGCTTAGCACCAGCAAAAGGCAGGTGTAAAATCCCTGGTGCTACCGCGGGTTATCCCCTGTTTTTGCTTCGCAGATCTGGCAGTTCGTTGTGAATGTGATGTTGTGGTTTTCTCGAGTGTTTTTGCACGGGAACGCCTCCTCTGCATCTCATTAGTGTTAGTTGGTGGTGTCCACCGTGGAGATAAATTTGGGGGCAGTTATCGCGGGAATACTGGTGTTGTCTGCAGTTTGCACCAGCTTGTGAATGGGGTGTTAAATTTATCTCCACTTTTGCTGCGTTAAGGTGGAGATAAATCAGAGTTAACTCCTTGTGAATATGCCCCCAAGTGCTTTACACAGAGGTAGCTGGCAGTCAGCTGAGAGGTTTCTGCAGCCCTGGGGAATTGCTTAAGTTTTCAGGACAAGTAAGAATCCTTTACTTTGGTGATAGCTTCACAGGTAATTGTTGCAGGGTTTATCCATAGATGTTCTTAATGTCCTTTTAACTTGAAATGAAAGGAAAGCCTCTGCATTACTAGAGATCTTAGTGTGCGCAGACACTTTAACTTTGGATCTTATTGATATTGAAAAAATGTACATAGCACACAAATGCCCAAGGGCGTCAAGGTGCTGGTATCTGCTAGAATAGATACTGAGACAAAGAGAATAAATCAGAACATATCACAGGGGACGAGAAAACCGCCAGGTCTTGAGGTGTCTCCTAAAACAGGACAAGTTAGACTAACCTCTGAGGTGTCCTTGTAAATTGTACAAAGTTGGCACATGGTGTGGACATAACTTCTACCACCCAATGTCACTCTCTTAATTTTAGGAACATTGACTTTTTGGAGGCAGCAGAGCGCAGAGTTCTTCTGGGAAAATACCAGGAGGATTTCCTCTTCAGGGAGTCAGGACCTCTATCGTGCAGAGATTTGTGTGCCACGCAGGATGCCTTAAAAGCAATTCTATTCTTAACTGGGAGCCAATGGAGCTCCACTAGTACCTTTGAGACTAGTTTGAACTTGAAGATTTTCCTGAGGAGTCGGGCCGCTGCATTCCGCAGAGTCTGAAGATTCTTTAGTGCTCATTGATGAATGCCTATCTACATGGCATTACAATAATAATAGCCTGGCAAGGACCTGTTCAGTGACCACTGATTTCTGTAGATCATATGGGATGAAGGGGAGAACGTTTCTTAGAGTATGCAACAGAAAGAAACAAGATGAGGTGAGTTTGTTAATCTGAGCATTAAAAGAGAGGCTATTGTCAAAAATCACCCCCAAATTCCTGGCTGAGGATACTAGAGTTGGGGGGGGGAGGGGGCAGAGTCCGAGGCCACCAATATTGGTCCCTGAAGGTAGTGTCTTTACCAAAGAGAAGAACCTTGGTTTTATCTGAGTTCATCTTGAGGCTGTAATTGCTCATCCCCTCAATCACTGTGCCAATAAAGCTGTTGAAAAGGTGCGCATTCTCAGTTACATCTCTAGAAATTCACACGAGAATTTGTGTGTCATCCACGTTTGCGACTGATGAGAAGCCAAATGTGCCAATTAACCTAGTCAGGGGGGCCACATAAATGCTAAAGAGTGTAAGGCTCAGCGAACACCCCTGAGGGACATCACATGGCAATGAGAAAGGCTTAGAAACTTGGGGGCCTATTACGATGTCCGCCTGACACCATCTCGGAAATGGGACCGATCGTAACACAAGCTTCCATAGAGGAATGGGAGACTGTGTTCATCCCTGCACGGTGTGGCAGAAACCTCAGGGTGCCCGACACACGGTGCAGGGATGAACTGGGGGGCACCATAAGTGCCCCCTCGCCCCCAACCGGAGTTCTCAGAGGCAAGGGGGCCCTGCTAGGGGCCCCATACTTACTCTCCGGCAGGCTTTCCATGTCGGAAAGCCCGACATGGAAAGCCTGCCGGAGACTGAGTATCGTAATCCAATGGGCAGAAAGGCCACCCTTTGGGATTATGGGCCGGCTTCTGACTGGCCGATATTCTCCTTGAGCTCATCGGAAGCCAGCCGGAATGACCGGCCCATTTAATTTCCAACCACCAGCATTGTAATGCAGCGGTCGGAAATTAAACCGAGATGCAGCCCGGAAAGGCTCCAACCAACGGTTGGAGCCCTTCTGGGCCACATTGTAATCAGCTCCTATGTCCCCAAAGTGACTGACTGTTCCCTGTCAGAGAGTAAAGAGCATAGAGGATCAAGAACAGAACCACCTATTCCAGTCTCCGCAAGGCGATCTAGTAGGACAGAATGGCTCATGGTGTCGAAGGCTGCGGATAAGACCAACAGGATCATTGCAGACTTCCCCCCGTTGTTCAGAATACTTCTTAGCTTCTCGAAAGCCACTACCAGAGCTGACTCAGTGTTATGGTTTGGTCTAAAGCCAAATTGTGCAGAATCCAGAATTCCATTTACCTCCAAAAACTCAGAGAGTGCGATGTTTAGGTGCTTCTCTGGAATTTTTGCAGAGAAGGGGAGGGGGGATATCGGATGGTAGTTCTTCACCTCATTTGGATCCAATGAAGGCTTCTTCAGCAATGGGAGGAGGGGGCCTTTTTCAATTCAGAAGGGAAGTGGCCTGAGCTAATAATAGTATTCAATAATGTGGTTAGTGGAGGAGCAACTGTCCCTACTATATCATGTAAGATTTTTGGCAGGCAGGGATCGGACTGGGCTCCTGACTTCATTTGTCTTATAAATTCTGCTACTCCTTCCAAGAAGAGAGGATGGAACTTACCAAAATCGTTCTTATTAGGAACTACCCAGTTTGTCTCCAAGGTCAGGCTTGTGGCTGCACAACTGAGGTTCAGTTTTCCATGTATATCCTCCACTTTGTTTTTTAAAAAAATTAGCTATTTGTCACAGAGTGGTTGGCTGGGGGACAGTATGCAACTTGTGGATAGGTTAAAGAACACCTGAACCAATTAAAAAAGTTCTCTTGTGAAGGTCTTAGCTCAATGGATTTTTTTCCAAGAACTAATGGCCATATGTATCAAAATGTTGTTTTGCGATTCTCAAATAGCGATTTTTTGCGAATCGCTATTTGAGAATCGCAAAACGCGATGTATGTAGGATTTTCAAAAACTTTTGTGAATCCTACATATTCCTTAATTGCTAATCGCAAATTGCGATTCGCAATTAAGGAATACCTCCCCATTGAGACATTCGCAATTTGCGAGGACCCATTAGGTACTCGCAAATTGCGAATGCAAATTCAAGGATGCAAGGGTGTCAAAAGGACACCCTTTGCACCCCTGAAATAAGCATGGGTGCTGATGTGGCGCACATACATGCCCTAAGATCACATGCCACTTTGAAAAATGCAAAAAAGTAAATTTTTCGAAGAAATCACAAATTACCACCAACCTGAAGTTGGTGGTAATTTGCGATTCCTTAAGCCAAAATCGCACAACTTGGGTGCTTCCTACATTGCATTTAAGGAATCGCAATTTGTGATTCCTTAAATGCATTCGCAAAATAGGGACTCGCAAAATTTGCGATTCCTTATTTTGCGAGTGGGTTTTCGTTTCATACATTGCACACAGCTAAATTGCGATCGCAAATGCTGAAATTCTGTGAATTTCAACGTTTGCGATCGCAATTTAGCTTGATACATATGGCCCTAATTCTTTTTTTTAATAATGATCAGCTTTTTGTAATCTTGAATGTATTGATTATATCTGATTCTTTCTTCAGTGTTATAACTCCTTCTCCACACTTTCACCAGTCTGTTTTAATTCCCAAGGAGAGAGCGAGGGTGCTAAGGTCCTACTTCTGCAGATTTTAATAGTTTTGAGGGGAGCCGGCTGGGTAACTGCCACCTTTAACCATTCAGAATAGTTACCGACTGCTCCGTCTATGTCATTCGTGCCTAAGGGCTGCGACATATCTAAAATATTGGTCAATTCAGCTTTATTGATTTTGTTCCAAGCTTGAACCTTCTTGCCTTGCATAGTTGTATTAGTGACAGTAATTATAGGTTTTGGCTAAAATTTACAACCTTGTGATCTGGCCAGATGATAGGTAAAGTAGCTGCTATCTGTAGATCAGTATTGTTTGAAAAAATGCCATCAAGTGTATCCCCTGCTACATGTGCTACGGTATTTACCAACTGAATAAGATTGAAACCACTCAGAATGTCAATTAACTGTTCAGGGGGCACATGCATCAAGTTAGGCAATTGCGATTCCTTAATAGCGATTATTAAGGAATCGCTATTAAGGAATCGCAATTGCCTATGCATGTAGGTTTTGCTAAAAAAATAGCAATTCCTACACATTTCCTAATAGCGACTCGCAAATTGCAATTCGCTATTAGGAAATGCATTCCCATTACCCCCAGGTCCCTCCTGTCCTCGTCCCATTCCGTAACTAAGTGGAGATGACCATCTCCGCGACACAAAAAAAGAAAAGGAGCATGCTGGGATACCCAACCCACTCCCTCCCACTGGGAGTCCATAAGTGGTACCAGCCCAGCATGCAGCCTGTTCTTTTTTTCTGTCTTCCGACAGAATGGGACGTGTTTGGACTCACCTGATGGATTCTTCGCTGGATGTCTCGTCTGGGCTGCTGGGCTGTCCTCGCCGTCCTCTTTCTGCATTCTCCTGGCCTGCCGGGCTTGCCAGGAGCCTCGTGGATTGCCGCCCGGCCCTTTGCGGCTGGGGCACCGTTCCTCCCGATCTCTTCCGGGTTGCAGTGCGCATCTCCCTGTGGCTTGGCCGGTCTGGGGGACGCGCTGCTGCGGCTGTTTGGCGGGTCCTGGGGCTCTGCTGGGTGATGCTCCTGGGCCCCCTGCCTGGCGTTTGGTGTCCTGCCGGCCTCCTCTTCTTCCTGGCGCCCCTGATGCTCGGTTGGGTCGATCCAGGGGCGGGCTTTGCAGTGGCCTCGGAGGCCGTTTTCGGCGGGCTTCTCCACCCGGCGCTGGTTTCCTGGTGCGCGCCTGGGCTGGCTGATGGGGCTGGCAGTGGGCTTGTGGTGCGCTCTTCCTGCCCCCTTGGTGAGTACCGCATAGCGGTTCCCGTTTTTTTTCTCCATGCTGTTTTGGCCTCCGGCCATGCCTCCCTGTATGCACCTGTTCTTGTCTGCTTTCAGTGGTTTGGCGGGGTTGAGTCTGGTTCTTTCCTGGATGGGAGATCGCCTGGGTATTCCTGGTTCGGTTGGCTTTTTGGGCTTTCTGTGGGGTTTGCTTGCTGCCCTGGATGGTGTGTCTTCCCCCATGCCCTCTTCGGGTGTTTGGGGTTGCTGCCTGGCTGGCCTTCTGGTTGCGGCCGCGCTGTGCACCTGGTCCTTTTGGGGGTGCCGGGGTTTGGTCCCGGGCCTCCTGCTTGCACTGCTTGCACTCTGTGACATTGCGCTGGGTACAGCTGGTCTCCCTGAGGCCTTCCCATGTGGGTTCCTTGCTTTCTTTCCAGTGCTGTTGGATCCCTTCATCCTCAGGTCTCTCCAGGTGCTGGTGGGTTCCTGTTGGGGCTTCTCTTTGCACCTGTTCCTGCGTGCTGGCTGTCTTGGTCCGGGGCCCTTGGTGTCTCCGGCCTGGTTCTCTGCCTCCGCTGCCCCCTGCTCCCAGGGTCCTGTCGGCCCTTCGGCTTCTTCGGCTGCCTGCGATGTCGGCTCCCCTGCCTTCGCTGTCCTGTCTTGGGCCGTGGTTTCCCTTGTGTCGTTGCCCTTATTTTTGGGGGTTCTGCCTGGGGCGGGTCCTTCGGGGCTTCCTCCCTGGGTTGTGTGTTCCCTGGCCTTCTGGCTTTTCGCTTGCTCGGCGCTTGTTGCTGGTTGGCGTCTGGGCTGGGGGTCGGTCCCTGTGGGACTGCTGTTGACCTGTCCCCTTGGAGCGTGCCGCCTGGCGGTTTCTTGCTGTGTTGGCCTGCGGCCTGGGCTTCTGTTTCTCCTGCTGCCCGCCCTGTGGTTTGGCAGGGTCAACCCTGGTTCTTCCCTGGGGTGGTGTCTGCTTGCTGGGCCGGTCTGTCCTGGGGTTGGTTGGCTTCTTCTGGTGGCCTCTTTGCCCTGTCCTCTGAGCCTCCGGCCTTCCTGCCTTGCGGGCTTCTGTTGTCCCTGGTCGGCCCTGGTTGGTGCCTGGTTTGGGCTAAGCCTGGGTTTGCCTGTTGCTGTGGCCTGTTCTGGTCGTCCCTGGCTGCTTGTCGGGCGTTTTTTGCCCTTTTTCGGGTCCTGGTGCCTTGCAGTTCTTGGGCTTCCTTCGGCTGCCTGCTGCCCTTCTGCACGTTGGTTCCTGCCCTTTCTGTGGGTTCGGGCCTGGTGCGTGCCTGTCTGGGTGCCTGCCTGCGGTTTTTCGCTGTTGTGCACCTGTTGCATCCTTCCGGGTGTTTTTTGCTTGCCCCGTGCTCGGGTGTCTGCCTTCCGCGGGTTCGCTGGGTCCTCCCCCTTGTTTTCTGTGGGGGGGGGTTGTGGTGCCCTCCCTCGGTCCTGGGGGGCCCCTGGCCTTGTTGGGCTGTTGGCTCCGCGGCGGTGCTGGTTGCACCCCTGGTGGGTTCTGGCTGGCGTTGGGCTTGCTTCTCGCCTGCTGCCGGGTTGCTGGGGTTTGGTTTCTGGTTGTGGTTTCCTTCTCCCCTCTTGTGTTTCCCTTGATGACTTGTTGCGGTTTGGGCTTGGCGTCTCACCTACCGCTCCCTTTGCCTCCTGTGGTGGCTGGGTGTCGTTGGTCTTCCTTGGCCTCTGTCTTGGGTGGCCCCTTGTTCTTCGGGTGCCCGGCTCCTGTGCCCTGCCCTGTCTGCTGTGCCCTTTCCCTGCTTGTAGGTGTTGGGTGTCGGCCTCCCCTGCTGTGTGGGCCGCTTTGCTGCTTCCCGCTCCTCTCATTCCGCTTTGGGGTTGCGGTTGGCTTTGCCTCGGGTCTGGGGCTTTGGCCTTTTCCCTTTGGGGGCCTGTCGTTGAGCCTGTGCTCCCTCGCGGGCTGTTTTTGGCCTGTGGTGTCTGTGGCCCTTGCTCTTTTGTTGGGTCTGGGGTGTTCCTTCTCCCCTTGTTTGCGTCTGTTCCCGCTCCCCTGTTGGGTGGTGTGCCTTTGGCTTCTACGGGCTCCTCTCCTTTGGTTTCTGATGCCTGGGTTGTTCCGGTGTGCTGTTGGGGCCTGGGCTCTGCCTCTGTTGGGTTTGTCCTTATGGTCCCTGTGTTTGGCCTCCCGTTCGCTTGTGCGTGAGTGTCGCCGGTGTGCCTCTTGGCTTGGCCATGTCGGGCTTTGTGCTGTGGGGCCCTTGTTTGCTTGGGGTCCTCTTTTGGTCCCTGCTTGGGTCCTTTCCTGGCTGCTCGTTCTCTTGGGCTTTGGCATTGTTTCTGCGTCTTGGGCCCAATTGTTCTGGCCCTGGTGTTCTCGGTCCTGGGCTGGTTTTCTGTCCTTTCCTGTACCGCTCCTTTGTGGATGGCTGTGGCTCCGAGTTTGTTGTGTGGGCTGCTGGGCTCCCTCCCTCTGCTTCTCCTCTCGGGGCGGCCTGGCTGTGGTTGGCTGCTGTGCCTTTCCCTGTGCCCCTTCTTGGTTGGGGTTTTTTTTTTGCCTCTCCTTCCAGGTCCTGGTGGCGCCGTGTTGGGGGCCTCCTGGCTGGCTGGCCTGCCGGTTTCTCCGGCTGGCTTCTTGGGCGTTTTTGGATCTCCTGCGGGTTTGGGCTGTTGGCCTCCTTGTTGGTTTTTCCTGTTTTGCCCTTCTGCAGCTCCTCTTGGGGTTCGCCTTCGGGGGTTCCTCGGTGTCCTCCTTTGTCCTCTTGGTTGGTGATGTTTCCTCCTTTCCGGTTTTGGGATATGGTTTCCCCGGTTTCGTGTTCGGCCTCTGTTGTTGCCTTTCTTGGTTGTGCCCTGGTTTTTACCGGGTCTGCTTCGGGTTGCGCTTCTTTGCTCTCCCTGGCCTCCGTTGGGCGGGTTGCTGGGCTTCGTGTCCCAGTGTCTCCTGCTTTGGGGGCGTGCCTCGGACCTGGCCGCTTGGCCGTTTCTTATGCCCCGGGTTCTTCTCCCGGTGGGGCGGCCTTTTTTTTCCTGCAGCTCTTCGGTGTCTCGGCTGGGGTTGGCCGTTGGTCGTTCCTGCCCTGTGGCCTGGTCCTTCTGTGGATTCCCTGTTGCTGCTGTTGTCGGCTGGGGGGGCTTGCTTGGGCTCCCTGCCCCCTTTTTTCCTGTCTGTTTCCTCTGGGTCGGTGCCTGTTTTCTTGTCCGGTTCTGCCCTCTTTGGTCTTGGCGCCTCTGCTGGTGGCTTCCCCTGGTGTGTTGGGGTGGTCCTGTGGTTGTTCGTGTCGTTCCTTGCTCTCTTGCTTTGGTGTGCCTCTTCGGTTTCGTCTTCCTTTCCCTTGCTTTTTGGTGTGGTCCTTTGTGGGTTCCTGCGCCTGTGGTTCGCCTTCTTCCCTGTTTTGGGGGGGTTCGCTCTCTGTCTTGCCTCGGCTGTGTTCCTTCCTGGGCCTTCGCATCCTGCCGCCCTGTGCGGCCTGTTCTCCTCTGCTTTTGGCCGTTGGGCTGGGTTGGCCTGTTTGGTACCTGGTTGGGTGGCTGCCTGGTAGTGCCTGGGGACGTGGGTTTCTCCCTGGTTGGTTGCCCTTTCTGGCTCCGTTGCTCCGTTGGGGCGCGTCCACTTCTCCTGGTCTTCCTTTGGTCGTTCGGGGGGGGGGTGGGGCTTTGTTTTGGCCCCTCTGGTTGTTCCTTTGGGGCTTGGCTCTGCGTATGGGGCCCCCTTCTGGCTTGCCTGGTGGGTTCTTGTGGTTTTTTTTCTGGTCGTCCCCTGCTGGTTTTGGGATCTCGGCTCTGTCCGCTTGGTTGGGGGCGTGGTTGGTTGTGTGCTCCTGCCTGCGTTTTTCTCCTTTCTTGTAGGCTCCTTTTGCTCCTGTGGGGTGCCGTTTTTCGGTCTGGTGCCCCTGGCGTTGGTGGGAGTCCGGAAGGCCGGGTTCTCTGCTTTGGTATTCTCCACTTAGTTACAGAATGGGACGAGGACAGGAGGGACCTGGGGGTAATGTCCTATTACTTACTGGTAATCTTCATTACTCCGGGTCCCGTTGTCCTCGTCCCATTCCTTACGCCCCTACCTCCGTCCCTGGCGGCCGGCCTTCCGGTTGTTGGCTTGGTATTTCAGGCTGCATGCTGGGATGGTACCACTAATGTACTCCCAGTGGGAGGGAGTGGGTTGGGTATCCCAGCATGCTCCTTTTCTTTTTTTCTGTAGCGGAGATGGTCATCTCCACTTAGTTACGGAATGGGACAAGGACAACGGGACCCGGAGTAATGAAGATTACCGGTAAGTAATAGGACATTCATTCCTATGGGCCTAGAGCCCCATAGGAATGAATGGGAAACCATTCGCAATTTGCGATTAGCAAATAGGTAATCGCAAATTGCGAATGCAATTTCAAGGGTGATAGGGAGCCAAGAGGCCACCCTGATTCACCCCCAAAACTGGCATGTGTGCACATGCGGCGCACACACATGCCCTGAGGGCATGTGTGTGCGCCACAGGGCACTTAGAAAAATGCAATTTCTAGCATTTTTCTAAGGAATTGCAGATTACCACCAACTTGAAATTGCGATTCCCTAAATGCACTCGCAAAATAGGTAATCGCAAATTTTGCGATTTCCTTTTTTGCGATTGGGTTTGGGCTTGATGCATCCCAAATGGCTAATTACTGGTCGCAAAGGGTTTGTGACCGGTAATTAGCTTGATGCACGTGCCTCCAGATTCTTTATTGTTGGGATTTTCCATATGGAAATTAAAGTCACCTAAAAGTGTGAAATTAGGGTACTGCATACATGGCTCCAGGATGTCAACTAATGCATCTAGAAAATTGGCTTTTGGGCCCGGTGGCCCGTAGACCAGTAGCCTATTAAAGGTGTAGCTATTGGTTAGCTTGCATCTAAAGAGCATAGCTTCACTGTCCGCTAACGTAGCGGGTTCACACGTGACTTCAAAGTGGTTATGATAGACCACTACTAAGCCGTCGACCCGCTTACAACCACGGTCTAACCTAGTAACAGCGATCCTGCTGGTATTGCATCTACTAGATCTGGATTTGAGATCTCGTCGGCCCAGGTTTCAATTCAAAAGGCTATATCAAGGGTATGGGTGTCAATGTGATTGAAAGATTGAACTTTATGTATTGATCAAAGTGGATTTCAGTCTGGTAACAGCAGAGTCTAGAGGTTGGGGAGAAGAAAGGCACCCAGGTGTTCATGCTAGTGAAATTTGTTCCACCTGGCATGCAAAATCGAAGTGGCTACAATGTACATTGTCCTGACCCTCAGTGCAATTAAAAATATTATAGGGCAAGAGCCTACCTTTGTTGAGCTGCAACAACCGTTCCCTCGTGTACTTTAAGGGAGACATTTGGCTGGGTTCCTGGAGCATGGCGCATTCCTGGCGCGAACGGGTGCAGACAGGCTTGCCTTTGTCCATGTGTGAAGGCTTATTAAATACAGAGCCCTGATGAAAGACTAGACCGCCTACCAAGATTGCGTCTAGTTGTGGCTCACTTCAGTAGCCGGCTCTATACACAGCCGAGGGAAAGTGTGAAGGCAGAGAAATGTGCAAATTAGTATAAAGCGCAATATGCAAGAATTCAATTGTTTTTAATCCCATTTTTTAAGAAATCAACTATTATCAATTACAAGATAGCCTATACGCAAATCCTTGAATTGAAAGAGGATGAACTGATCTTTCGAGTAAGATAATTTTTAAAGCTGGCAGTCCGCGCATGCATCTCAATGTGCACCATCTGAGTCTTTCATTAAATATACTGACTGCTAGCAATGTTTTGAGGGCATGATGTTTGGACTGCTGGGCTTGTTAGAACTCATTCTAACTGATATGAACTAGAACTTTTATCTGATTTTGGTAATCTTATACAAAGAAGGATGGCCCAAGGCTAGATGTACTTTTACTACAATGTTTTGTATCGCCTTGCAATTTAACCTCGTTTTCATCCTATTTGTCCACCATGCTGCTATTTGATTTGTAATAATACTGTTTTATTCAAACAAAATAAAAAAAAATAAAAAAATTATATTTAGTTTTATGTGTTTAAATGCTGCTAATGACCTGTGCTTTTATGGATACATTTGTACTCCGAATAAAGATCATTGAATTGAATTTTTTTTTTTTTTTTTTTTAAAAGAGCGTAAACAGTATTTTATCACCCTCCGTTAAACTCCTATTCAGAGCGAGCGTTGCTCCACGTCCAAAGGCTTATTAAATACAGAGCATAGATGAAAGACTACACTGCCTACCTAGATGGCGTCTAGTTGTGGCTCGCCCCAGTACCTGACTCTAAACACGGCAGAGGGAAAGTGCAAGTACAGAGAAAGGTGCAAATTTGCATAAAGCGCAATGTGCATGAATTCAAAAGTTTAAAAAAAATAGTTTTAAAAACAGTGTACAATATTTTATCACCCTCCATCTACCTCCCCTTGATCAGCACTATTCAGAGCAAATGATCTTACATAGACTCCCCATGTTGGTTTCTGTTTAATCGAAGCAAGTACATCACTGGACAAAAAGCGATGACATCCCATATTGACCTGATGCTAAGCTACAAAAACAAGGGGACAGGTGGTGTTCCAGTCCCCAGTTTCAGCTGAGACCTCAAAAAGTTACTCTCTAATATTTGCAACTGTTTGGAATTGCTGTAGCCACAGAGTGTGGCTTTATAAATTACAGATACAACTGCTTTCTGACTGCCAGTTTTATTTTTGAGACACAGTATGGCATTTGTTGCATGTTTGGCAGTAGGTCAAATCTTGTGAATGTAGTCGCATCAAACCATTTTTGCAGATGTAGCATATACTCAAATAAACATATGATAATACACACTCAAGGTTTTGTCTGCCGACCCATGTTAACTCTTGAGTGGGGATGAGGCAGACTGCCACAACCGTTGTTGTTGTTGAATTAATGTGGAGATCTTTTTCCACAATACCTCTCAAAATTGGCTGATGGCCTGTGCATTTCATTTTGCGTCCATTATTATACCATTGTGTCATCAGCACAGTTTTGGAGCATCTGAGTTATCTTTTTCCAACAATATATTAACATCATTCAAAAAGAGGCAAAATAGTAGTGAGACAAGTACACACCCCTGATGCACACCTGAGAGGATATTGGACTCATGCAATAGCCTCCACATTCAAGTTTACAATTGCCTGGAGCAGTACTTTCTCAATTCCTGGATGTTGGACAGCTTGTAATAACTTTGATCTATTGAGCAGGTTAAAGGCATATTTGAGATCAGTTACTGGCACATGCATCAAGCTAGGATTTTGCGAGTCCTTAATAGCGAATATTAAGGATTCGCAATTAAGGATTCGCAAAATCCTATGCATGCAGGAATCGCTATAATAATAGCGATTCCTTCACATTCTTTATTTGCGACTCGCAAATTGCGAGTCGCAAATAAGGAATGGCTTCCCATTCATTCCTATGGGCCTACAGGCCCATAGGAATGAATGGGAACTTGCGAGCGTTATTTGCGAGTACCAATAGGTACTCGCAAATTGTGCATGCAATTTCAAGGGTGCAGGGGTGTCAAAAGGACACCCTGTTGCACCCCTGAAATTGATCCGTGCACATATGTTGCGCACACACATGTCCCAAGGACATGTGTGTGTGTAACCTTCAACTTTGAAAAATGCACTTTAGTGCATCTTTCAAAGTTTTTGCAATTTATCATAAAGTTCAAATTCATGGTAAATTGCGCCCCCTAGTAGCGAAATCGCTAATTTTTTAAATTTGTTGCATTGCATTTAAGGAATCTCAATTTGCGATTCCTTAAATGCAATCGCAATTTAAGTAATCGCAATTTTGCGAATCCTTAAATTGCGATTTTTGCATTTGGGATGATGCATCCCAAATGCAAAGATACAGGTCGCAAAGGGGCAGATTCTGCGAATCTGCCCGTTTGCGACTTGATTTTCGGATGATGCATGGGGCCCTTAGTTTTGTGTTTATAACACAGATAATCTATAATCTAATTGGATGGTCAGCAGTACAGATTCTTTTGTGTAACCCTGCCTGGGTATTGATCAGAATGGACTTTTGTTGATTGGAATTTATAATTGTTTTCATGTTTTTTTTAAAGGTTTACATTTTTTTTAGTAGCAGGATGTTGGGTTAATTGGAGATAAGGATGGGGAGTTTATTAAAAATGTGTATTTTATTTTTTATTTTAAAGTTCATAATTTTTAAGATATGTAATTTTTTTTATTAATTGTAAAATGTACTTATCATATTACATTTTTATTTTATTTAAAAATGTAATGTACAATAAGATATATTGTATTTGTTTTAGATAAAATATTAAATATTTAAAAACATTTGAAATATGTTTGTACATTTTTATAAAGTATTATATTTGTATTTATTTAGAAGCTTGAATTAAAATTATTTTTTTGTATTCGATTATTATAATTGTATAAAACAAATCTATAAAAATAATATTTATGAAGAAAAAATAGTTTATAATAGTTTATACACTATAAAGTAAAAAAATAAAAAGTGTGCAAAAATTGATTTAGAAAATTTGGTTATTTGAAACAAATGTAAATGTAGTTTTTAAAATTTATGAATGGTAGAAAATATTAATTACAAATGTCAAAATGTTATTACTAAATAAAATATAATTTTTTTTTTTTAATTAAAATATTTATATAAGTAATAGTAGATTAAATTAATGTGTTACAATCAGTGGTCAAAGTGGGCAGGATCGGCAGGGCACGGCGTGCCCCTACTTTTTTAATTTCATATAGTCCGTTCCCCTACTTTCTTATTTGAAACATGCCTCTCGGACGGTAGAAATCCCCAAGGCCGATTAAGGCTCGGCTTTTGGGGACGGGCGGAACGGGCAGAGAAGGAAAAGGACTCTGTCTTTTCCTTCGTGCCCGGAGAAGACAAGGACAGTGTCCAGTTCTCCTGCCGCTGGCAGCTGCCCCCCCCCCTTTGTTCCCCCTCTTCCCTCTCTTTCTGTCTCGCTCCTCCTCATTTAGTGAAAACCGACACTTCAAGAAATGGGTATTACCTTCTCTTTCCTCCTTTCGTTTATTTGCTCCTGTGTTAAATGGATCCAAAAAAGAAAAACACTTTTGCTGGAAACGTTGCCTTTTTCTGACATTTTTCAATTTCTAAGTGCAGCCTTAGGGTGGAGAGAAATAAAACATTCAAAGTATGAAAAATAACTAACTAACTAACTAAAGCAAGACAGAGTGGTTGCAAGGTGGCCATATTGATTTATTCACACCTAAACACATTAGCGCTGCTTTACAGTGTTTGCCAGTGAAGCGCTACTTTTGTTTTCTCGTCTCTCTTTGAACAACATTGTTTTCCCTGGGCTGGAAAGTGCACTATTCCTGGAGGTACTGAAATACCTGCTTAATGGGTGAATTGGAAAACAAAGGGCCAGATGTGCGACCATTTGAAATTGCGACTCGCAAATTGCGCTCGATTGCGAGTTGCAATTTCAAATTTACAACAGTGTCTGAGACACTGATTGCGATTCCCAATGGGGTCGCAAAAAGCGAGCCTCATGAATATTATTGAGGCACTCGCATTTTGCGTACCCATTGGGAGTGGCTGGCTCTCACAGGGATGGTGGCCTGCTGGGTCCAGCAGACCTCCATTTCTGGGACTGCTTTTAAATAAAGCAGTTTTTTTTTGTTTAAATGCAGCCTGTTTTCCCTAAAGGAAAAAGGGCTGCATTTAAAATAACAAAAATGAAACGTTTTCGTTTCTTTTTTTAAGGGCAGGTAGTGGTCCCTGGGACCACTGCCTGCCCCTAAAAAATATTTTTCCCTGCATTTGCAAAGGAGACCCCTTCCCTTTTGCGATTGCATTACCATCCTCTTGAAGAGGGCGGTAAATTGCGAGTGTTATGCAACCGCAATTGCGGTTGCAAAACATTCGCACATGGCTTGTGAGTCGCTATTAGGACGGGAAAGCCCCTTCCTAATAACGAGTCGCAAAACACTATTTTGTGAGTCGCAAATTATTTGCGACTCGCAAAATAGTGTTAGTACATGGCCCAGAGGAAAATTGCATGCGCAAACAGGTCACAAACCCGTTTGCGCATGGAATTTTGCATCGTACATCTGGCCCAAAATGTGTACAGCGGCTGTGTGTTCACGAATGTGGTCTTTTTAAACCATATTGCTTATGTTTTGTAAGGATATAAGCAATGGGCATTGAAACGGGTCCCTTCTGGGCCCTGCAGTCATGGCCTTAACTTTTCAGGCACAAGCACTCACTAATTTCTGACTAATGAGTGTAAAAAGAAAAAGGTAACCATGTTGTTCCTGCTTACATTTCACATGCTTTACTTAATCATGCATTCCCTAAGAGTGTTTGCTTTTTACAAGATGTTGTTAATTTATTTTTAGGTAGCATATTGCTCTTGTCTAGTGCGTAATTTGAATTGAGTCACATCGAGGTGTTTATAGCGGGTCAGTGCAGTGCAAGTTTCTCTCAGTGGGGCAGTATGGTGTTCAGTGGGGGAGAGATGTGACACTATGGTCAGAGCTGCTGAATTTGGAACTGGGGAACCAGGTTCAGCCTTCATGACCAGTCCACCAGACCACTTCCCCTGAGGGAGCCCATTCCCATGCTAAACCTTAGAAGGCCCCGCAAGATCATAAAAGCCCTGGTGTCTTAGCACCAGCAGGTGGACCCTAGCAGTGGCAAGTGTGGGTTGACCTTGTAGGCCTGTCCACCACAATTCATTCTGCAGTTCACCTCTAGTCTTGCAGGCAGGCCTATGAAGAAGCACACCATAGAGTGACAGTGACTCTGTCACTGAGGTCACAGGACCCTTGAGCAGGGTGGCTGGAGGGCAGTGCGACCGCACCAGGTGCTGACCAGCCGCGGTCCGTGCAGGTAACAGCGGTGAGGCAGAGGGGTCGGGTAAGGGGGGATTTCAAGGGACGATGCAGAGGGAAAATTAAATAAATAGTTAATTTTCCCTCTGCATCGTCCCTCGAAATCCCCCCTTACCCGGCCCCACCGCTCCAACGCTGTTACCTGCACGGACCGTGGCTGGCGCTGATTTCAGGTGGGGGCGTAGTGTTTGCAAGTATAATATGGTTTTAACAGCACTTGCTGCCTCCTTCCTGGCCTCCAACAATTTTCGGCAACAATAAAAATGTCCTGATAACTCCAGTGATTAATGTTCTTAGTAGAGAGAGATGGTGATTTGTCTAGTGGACGTTATGATTAATGGAAAGGAAGCGCAGAGGGTTAGTGTGCCTGCTGCTAAGAACATGTACCATGCAGATCACAAAGTGCACACAATGTAAATAGGACAGTGGGTTACTGCTTTTGTCAGAGAGACCCTATTGTTACTTGCAGTTAATAAGTTAAAATCCCAACCTAGAACAGTGAGCTATTAACTGTCATGTAAGAGCTGCATGCAAACTGCAAGGTATAAATTAGAGCGTTATGGTTTTTCTCCCAGTCTTTGATTATCCTAATGTTGCAAAAAAGGGTTCATTTGGGTAGAAATCAATTCTGATTATTAAAGAGAACCCCCAACCATGGTATTACGTTTAAAATTCTGAGTTTGTGTTTCTCCAGACTAATCACTATTAAACTATGCTGCCTACTAGTATGGTGGTCATGTGACTCCTACACCTTCTAGTCCTTTGTCTTATGTAACATTTCCTATACAGTGATTTACACACGTATGATTGATTGTCTCTGTGTAATATGTGTGATGTAAAGTGCTCTGACACCCTACACTGGTATTAGTGGTGCTGTAAATCTTCTGATACTTTATTATTTTGACATTTTTACACATGCTAACATTCTATGCAAAGATTTTTCCTTATTAGTACCAGTGGAACATACAACTGCAGCAGTGAGAAAGGTGACCAGTCAACCTTAAAAAGGGCCCTCCACTTCACAGCAGCACGTCACATTTTTTAGTAACTTTTGATCCATTTGAGCTATAAACAATTTATTAGTTAAAATCGTCAGATTATGCAGCAGATGATGTATTATGTGGCAAATATGGCAGAGCCATAATTATGTGGAAGACATTTGCAAACTAGGATATTTTGCTATTCATGTTTGAATTGCTCTTGTGGAAAAAGGGAGGAGAATTGCTAATGACAGAAACTCCAAGGATGGGAGACAAATGGCTTGCGATTCCACTTTTAAGGATATTTGGGACATTCTGTGATTGGAAACGTATCCCACTTTGTGAATGTATTTTAATGTCAATAACTCATATTAAACCTTAAATAAACATGTGTATCCATTGGTTAAATTAAATAACGTAATAAGCTGTAACGGGTTAGTGAAATGGGAAACAAATACTAAAAATTGGGATATTTTGCTCTTTCTGCCACACCTCTGACTCCGCCCACTGACCCAATCCACGGGTTATTCCCGCCCTCTGATTCTCCGCCACAGTTCCCCTACTTTTTTCCCCCACTTCGACCACTGGTTACAATATAATAATTTTGACTATTTTATAATTTACTACAGAATGATAGTATCATTTGTGTAGTTTGTATTTTTTAAATATAATATTCTAGGTAAAAAGTTATATTTCTAATTGAATTAAATACATTTGTATTTTTAAGATTTTTACACCTTCCCCAAGTCGGTTCAGATTATAGTGGGAATAGTAAACTTCAGCCTTTTAGTGCCCAACACCCTCCCCAAATTTGTTTAGCTTGGAGTGGGAATAGTAAATGTCACCCCTTGAGTGTCCAACACCTTTCCCAAGTTTGTTTAGCTTGGAGTGGAGATAGTAAATGTCACCCCTTTAGTGTCTTAACACCTTCACTGAATTGGTTTATATTGGAGTCAGAATTGTATGTTTCACCTTTTTAGCATCCAACACCTTCCTCAAATTGGTTATATTAGAGTGGGAATAGTAAATGGCACCCCTTTAGTATCCAACATCTTCCCCAACTTGGTTTAGATTGGAGTGGGAATAGTAAATATCACTCTTTTAGTATCTAACATTTTCCCTAAATTGGTTTAGATTGGAGAGGGATTAGTAAATTTACCCCTTTTAATCTCCAATGCCTTCCCCAAATTGGTTTTTATTGAATTGGAAATAGTAAATGTCACCCATTTAGTGTCCAACACCTTCCTCAGAGTGGTTTAGATTGGAGTGGGAATAGTAAATTTCACCCATTGTGGGCCTGATTATGATGTTTGGTGCACGGGTTACTCCATCACAAACGTGATGGATATCCTGTCCGCTGTATTACGAGTTCCATTATATTCCATTGGATATAAAGAAACTCATAATACGGCGAATGGGATATCCGTTACGTTTGTGATGCAGTAACCCGTCTGCCAAACTCGTAATCAGACCCTTAGGGGTCTATTAGGATAGCGGGCGGAGGCACCACCGCGGCGCTGGCGGTGCGGAAAAATGCATTTTTCCGCCCGCGAGCAGTGGACCTCACGCCCGCCATATTACAATGGGCAAAGAGAGCCCAATTCCCGTCCGGCGCTGTGCATCGCAAACCGCCATCAAAGTGCGCCCGCAACCGCGGTGGTGGGAGCCAATGGAGACACACCGCCGTGCGGAATGACGTCCGCTCCGGTCCACAAATTAGGATGCTCCAAACAACCAGTCGCACCTCAGCGGAGAAACCGCCCAATCCTAGACGGCGGAACCTCGACAGCTGAGCGCGAAACCAGAGTCCCGGTCCACACCGCCCGGACACAACCGCTATGGACCCAGCCCTACACATTTTCCCGGTGCTGTACCTGATACATCACCAGCAAATCATGGACCGCCGCGGACGCCGCCACAGGTACGCAATAACACAACCCCACACACAACCACAAAACACAACCCATGGACTGGCACAGGGTCCCCAACCACATCAGATACCCTGGTGGGGACAGGAACACATCCCCAAGTGCACACACACATGACCCACCTGCCACCAATACACCCCTCCGCATCCAGGTCACACATTGACCGCGATCGTGCAGCAATGTCACGGCCACGTCACCGCAGCGGTGAAGACAAGGGAATACATGCGCACAATGCAGAAGGCTGGGCCAGCGCCAGGAATGGGCAGGGCACAAAGACCACAGGGCCACAACTCCACCCTCCACAGACTAGCCCCCACTGAAGGGACATGCCATGTGCCCCCCTGTGCACCCCCATGCACAACAACAAGCCAGGTGACACCACACCTTGCACCACACACAAAACAAATAGGGACACAGCCACAGCAGGAGTGGCTGCACAGGAACACACAGCACAGAAGCACAGGGCCAGGGCTACACACACACCACAACAACACCACACCCATGGCAAGTAAACTCAGTACAAGCACCAAATGGACACACACACATACAAGGAACAAACATCTCACTGGACACACAGCCTGCCAAGTTACACACACATACCCCACACTGACACACAGACACATACACAGACCACATGCCACCAGCAATGGAGCACACAAAACAGGCAAGCCAAAGTGAGGTGCACACAAATGGAAGGCCAAGGAGACAACTACCAAGCATGTGTACAGCACATGCAAGACAAGGAACATAGAACAAAACCCTCAGCCCATCAAATCACACATGGCTGGCATAGTGATTGAAGTCAAACCACAGACATCACAGTGCAACAACTCAGGGAGACAGCAAGGCAACACATGTATAGGCACAAGGAGGAAAGGAAGGCCCTGAAGTCAAACTATGAACAGCCACACATATGTATACAAATACTTCACAGGAGTACTCCAGCAGCACAACACACAGGGCCCATTGACACACTCCATGACTGTCAAACACTAGTAGGAATCCACACACATACCCCCCTCACATCTGCAGCACACAACACCAGTGTCAAACAAACAGAAGGGTGGCAATAATGTCCAGGCAATACACAGACAAACAATCACACTCCCTGGGGGTAGCCACAAACATCACATACACACAGGGATGCCAGAACCAATGTCTGCACAAAAACAACAGACAAACACATAACCCAACAGAACCACACACAGAACCACTACAAGAACAGACATGCCCTGTGCAGCAAAAATGTGGAAAGGCAATGGGAGCACAGACACAACAGGAGTGCACAACCCCATCAGTCAGGAACAATGCACACACAACATACCACAACACAGACAAGAAGTGTACCATCACAGATAAACACAGCCACAGCAAACAAACAACAGATGCACAGCCCTAAAAAACCACATACCAAACACAGCAGGACATCAGTGGATGCACACCAGCCAATGACAAGGCAACATACCCCCACAGCACTGCATGCACAACAAGCAGTGTCTGCACAACAAGCATACCAGCCCCACACAGAAATGAGTGACACAACATGAACCCACACAACACCAATCAGCACAGCACAAAGACAACATCACACACAGGAAGTGAAGCAGTACCACAGCAAACACACATACATGCAACACAACACCAACAGATGCACAAGTCTGGCACAGAAAGGTGGAAACAACTTGACCAGGGGACTGGGCAGCACACACAGTTGAAGTGCATATGAGCAAACATGACTGACAAACAGCCCAAGAACATCACACAGAACCTATTGGGGAAATGTCCTGAGTGGCACATTGCCACTGTCCAAAGAACTGCACCACAAAGCACAGTGTCACAAATCAAGTGATGGGGAGGCACACACACATGTAAAACAAGGGGACAGCTGACATCCAAGTGAAGTGCCATGGCAGGAGTGTACCATACACAAATAGAGGGAGTGCAGACTCACAATGGGTAGGCATCCCAAGCACAGATAGGGGATGGCAAGACACCACACACAACATCACATACTGGAGGCAAACAGGCACCATGTGACAGCAATGCATGAGAAAACACAACCACAATGGCAGTGTGGATCAGCAGGTCTGCACTGTCTCCACAAACAGTAACATGACAGATGGATGATCAACAAAACACAACACTGACTTGACAGACACACACACTGCATACTCACAAGTGACAGAAATAACAAGTAGGAGTCAGCCCCAACTGCATGGACACACAAACACACTGCACATTGCACAACATACAACTCACACATGTGCATACAACCACATCCACAGGGATAAACAATCCAAACAACAGGCACACACATCCTGGGTGAAACATGTGTGTAGTTGACAATGCAGGGGCACACACACATCAACACTCCAGACAAAGTCAAGACATTCACACTGCACACTTCTTGACCACCCAAGAGCACACATTGAAAGAAACCCATGGGACTAGGATGACTGCCCATCACAAGATGACCACACACATACACTACTGGGCACACATAAAATAAGAACACACATACATGATGAGCCTGGTCAGCATGCCTGCAATCCTCTGGACAGAATCCCATTCTGAGCTGGCAGTGCACCACAACTTGACATGTGTACAACACAGCCAACATGAACAAACAATGACAATGACAACTGCATTACACCTCAAATCTACAACATTGCCCACACAAGTATCAGGGTCAGGAAGAACTGAAGTCCCTCATCCCTGCAAAAAAAAGAGTAAGTGAGTTAAGACATTGGCAAGGTTGAAGTGGCACACACAGCATGTGGCACAGTAAACCATATACACACAGCAAAAGAACTTTATTCAGTAAGGACACTGACAAAACAGACAACAGGAGCAACTGTCTTTATTCACAAATTGCACAGATAGGCAACAAGAGTAGATAATAGCAAGGCACAAAATGCAGGGCATGTCCATGAGAAGCTGCACAGGCAGGGGCAAAACAGCAAGGCCAGTGGCCAGTCAAAGGTGCAGAGTGAGTCCATGAGAAGCTGCACAGGCAGGGGCAAAACAGCAAGGCCAGTGGCCAGTCCAAGGTGCAGAGCATGTCCATGAGAAGCTGCACAGGCAGGGGCAAAACAGCAAGGCCAGTGGCCAGTCCAAGGTGCAGAGCATGTCCATGAGAAGCTGCACAGGCAGGGGGCACAAAGCAGTGAACGACAAGGCCAGTGGGCAGGACAAAGTGCAGAGTGAGTCCATGAGAAGCTGCACAGGCAGGGGGCACACAGCAGTGAACGACAAGGCCAGTGGGCAGGACAAAGTGCAGAGTGAGTCCATGAGAAGATGCACAGGCAGGGGGCACACAGCAGTGAACGACAAGGCCAGTGGGCAGGACAAAGTGCAGAGTGAGTCCATGAGAAGGGGAAACGACCTTAACAACGCGGTCAAAACACCGCAGTACATTTAGATCGCTGCTTTTACAACGCAAGTCGTTACCACGACTTGCACTGGAGGGCGCTCTAGACTAAGGAATAGTGTGATTTACTATTCCAACACCTTCCCTACTGTACGTAGGCTAGAGTTGGAATAGTAAATCATACTATTCCTAAGTCCAGCGCCCTACAGCGCAAGTCGTGGTAACGACTTGCGTTGTAAAAACAGCGATGTAATGTACCGCGATCTAAATGATCGCGTTGTTACATCATACATCCATGAGAAGCTGCACAGGCAGGGGGCACACAGTAGTGAACGACAAGGCCAGTGGGCAGGACAAAGTGCAGAGTGAGTCCATGAGAAGCTGCACAGGCAGGGGGCACACAGCAGTGAACGACAAGGCCAGTGGGCAGGACAAAGTGCAGAGTGAGTCCATGAGAAGATGCACAGGCAGGGGGCACACAGCAGTGAATGACAAGGCCAGTGGGCAGGACAAAGTGCAGAGTGAGTCCATGAGAAGATGCACAGGCAGGGGGCACACAGAAGTGAACGACAAGGCCAGTGGGCAGGACAAAGTGCAGAGTGAGTCCATGAGAAGCTGTACAGGCAGGGGGCACACAGCAGTGAACGACAAGGCCAGTGGGCATGACAAAGTGCAGAGTGAGTCCATGAGAAGCTGCACAGGCAGGGGGCACACAGCAGTGAACGACAAGCCAAGTGGGCAGGACAAAGTGCAGAGTGAGTCCTTGAGAAGCTGCACAGTCAGGGGGCACACAGCAGTGAACGACAGGGCCAGTGGGCATGACAAAGTGCAGAGTGAGTCCATGAGAAGCTGCACAGGCAGGGGGCACACAGCAGTGAACGACAAGGCCAGTGGGCAGGACAAAGTGCAGAGTGAGTCCATGAGAAGATGCACAGGCAAGGGGCACACAGCAGTGAACGACAAGGCCAGTGGGCAGGACAAAGTGCAGAGTGAGTCCATGAGAAGATGCACAGGGAATGTCTGCAACTGTACCCTAACCATGGTCAGCAACACAGTCTGGGGTGTCACGATGTGCAGCACAGGCCATGCTGTGTGAGAAACAGGCGTGTGAGGTCGACCAACACTCAGACTTGGCTGTCAGTCGTACTGGGAGCTGGCTGTGTGTCGGGCACAGTTGGAGCACTTGACTGGGGAGAGGGAGGCACAGCTGAGGTATACCTATCAGTGCCTTGGCAAAACGAAGGGCTGCTTGGACCAGGTGGTGTAGTGGCACGTGGCGGTGGAGTCATGCAGACGTGAGACACAGTGTGGATGGGAGATTGTGGAGGGGTGCCTTTCCACTTCTTGGGGAGTCGCAATGGCTTCCCTGTCTTGGGAACAATGGGAAGTGGCGTGGACACATCAGGCTCCCTCAACACCAAGGCTGCAGCAGGTGCAGACGCTGGCCCTCCCTCTGGTGACGTGCTTGAACCTGCGCAACGCTTTGCATGGCCCTGGCTTTGCCCCTCCATCCCCTGCCTATCAGGTGGTCCCCCCACAGTGCCCTCCATTCCCTGCTTCACTGGGCTTGCAATCGGAGTCGAGGTAGTGGGTGAATCGGACTTGCAGCCCTTCTTATGCCTACCCTTGGCACTCACCACCTTCTCAGTGGGCATGGAAATTGTATGTTTGGTTTTGGGAGACACTTTCGGGACAGAAGAGTCCTTGGCTGGGGATGGCCCTGAGGCACGTGACCCAGACACCTGCTTCTTGGCTCTTTGTCCCCTGGTGCTGCCTGACGGGCTCTTGTCTGTGTGCACTGGGGTGGCTTTGGTCATCTGTGGGGATGGTGTCTGCGGCCTGGACCGCTTGGGCTTCTGTTGCTGCTGTGTGCTACGTGTGCCGTATAGTGACTTAGAGGTCTGTGGAGCGTGGTCACTGTCGTCCGACGTGGCCACTGGCATGGGTGTGGACAAAGGGACTTTCGCTGGACTCCCAGATTGTGCCAGTTGAAGGGCTGATGTCACTGCAGTGGACAATGACTGGACAGTCCGGTGCAGCCCACCCACATCTGAATGTATGCCCTCAATGAATGCAGCCACCTGAGCCAATTTACTGTTGTGGTCCATGAATGCATTGAGGAGAGCTGTCTGGCCGACACACAGCTGGCGCAAAAGGTCCACAGACTCAGCACTGATGGCAGCAGGGGGGACCGGGGCAGGGGCTGCGGTGCCGGGGGTGAAGGACACCCTTCCCCTCTTAGCGGTGCGAACACGGGCAGCACCAGAGGAAGTGGCTGGGAGGGTGGGCACTGATGCAGAGTCCCCGTTCCCTGTGCCCGCCAACATGTCTGCGTCACCGCTGGCATCAGATTACGTAGTACTTTGCGTCTCGGGCTGTGATTCCTCCAGCATACTCCTGTCCCCCTCCGAGGCGCTGGTAACATCTGTCTCACAGAGCTCCTCTGCAGCTGTTGTGCTAGTTTCCCCACCACTGGTGTCCGTACCCTGTTCCTCCGTGACCATGGGAGATGCTGCATGAGAGAGAGAGATGTAGGGTCAGTGCAGTGGCAGCAACAGAACAAACATATGCAATACAAACAACCATTAAGATGTCTAGATCTACATGTTGCACGCCACCCTGTGCAATTACATCGTTCAAACCCACCTCTGTCATCACAACATTGCGTGTGCACAATCAAACCAGGACAAAGTGAGCAATGTGATGACCACACAGCACAACATCCTGCATGTGGCTCCGTTACAACAGCAACACAGATAGCTCATACCTGTCTCACACCACCCACAATGCCATTGAAATGTCCCATACCCGTTTCCCAGTGTTAAGTACAGGTAGGACACATGCATGACAGCTGCACCCAGCACAGGTACAAGCTTACGCTCACAGGCCACTGCATCACACTACCAACATCACATCGCCCAGCGCTGGCACATGCTGTGCACACATGCAGCCACACACAGCCATAGTCACCCTTCCCAGTACACTCACCCCTAATTGCCTGCTGATGCTCCTTCAATCGTGCATCCAGCTCAGGGTGAGTCACAGCCAAGATGCGGCACATTAGTGGTGTCATGCTGCACCGTGCCATCCGGCCAGTGTGAGGGATTCACCCCAGTGTCATCTCCGCAACGTTCTTTGCCAGCCGTGAGATGTCGTCCCACCTCTTGTGGCAGTGGGTGCGCCGTCGGTTTGATACTCCCAGAGCATGCACCTTGTTCGCAATGCCCCTCCACATGGCCTTACGCTGGTGTACCTTGAGCTGTAGGCATGGGAGACAAGAGGAGGCAAACATCAGTGACACAGTGTCATGTGACAAAATCACTCAGGACAGTAGCATGATACAGATTCATCACAAATCCACATATCTCACATGCAGAGACAGGAATGCTTTTCACATGGTACATCTGCATGTGAGAATCACACGTAAATGCATGCATGTGTGAGGGGGACACAATACCTGCACATCTCATGTACAAGCAGGATGCCAGCACAGAAGACCATGTGTACTCTGCCCACATCTACTAACCATTTTTAGGTAGAGCAAGACATACGTCACAAAACAACATGTGTATGTGGCGAGACCCACTGTGTCCGACAATGCGCAGGCGTCAACGAACATGCACTGTGAGTAGCCCACTGTGTCATGCATGTCACATTTAGGGACATGATCTCACAAACCCACGCCCTTCTCACAGTGCCAGTTGTGTGCAATCTACAAGGTTGACATGGCACATTGATGGGGAGTCAAATTTGAAAATGAACATGTTACACTCTGTACAGTCAGTGATGTGTTCTTGTTGGATTGGGCGGGGACTGTGCAGGCCAGGTGGGCTCACACTGATATGGACAACAGGGAACCGCAAAGACATGCACACTAGCAATCACTGTCCTGAATCCTCCATTACCAACTTGCTGCTTCACTGTATGGCTGACAAGACATGTCCCTCCAATCTTGATGTGCAGGCAGGGAGACTTGTGGAGTAGGGTACACACCCCTTCATCCAATGGAATGCAAGTTAGGCAATGCATGACACAAACCCACACTCACATGCACATACTGCATCAGACCGACTGCATGTGTGCCCCCCTGCACTCTCACACCCACTGTGGAAGACTTACCACGACATTTGGGGCACCATATAGCCTTGGGTATAGGGTGAGCACCTCGTCCACCAGGACCTCAAGCTCCTCGCCTGTGAAGGGACTGGCACAGATCTTCTCTGTCCTTGACATCACTGTTGGCTAGAGACAGCAGCGGCAGCAGCAGGTGAGGGTCTCAGGCAGCAGTCCCTGGAGGCAGCAGCAGGTGAGGGTCTCAGGCAGCAATCACTGGAGGCAGCAGCAGGTGAGGGTCCAGGCAGCAGTCCCTGGAGGCAGCAGCAGGTGAGGGTCTCAGGCAGCAGTCCCTGGAGGCAGCAGCAGGTTAGGGTCTCAGGCAGCAGTCCCTGGAGGCAGCAGCAGGTGAGGGTCTCAGGCAGCAGTCCCTGGAGGCAGCAGCAGGTTAGGGTCTCAGGCAGCAGTCCCTGGAGGCAGCAGCAGGTGAGGGTCTCAGGCAGCAGTCCCTGGAGGCAGCAGCAGGTGAGGGTCTCAGGCAGCAGTCCCTGGAGGCAGCAGCAGGTGAGGGTCTCAGGCAGCAGGCTCTGTGAGCAGTGGAAATGTGGGGCACTCTCCCACACATATATAGCCCCCTGGTGTCGTTCCAGTAGTCCTGGGCTGCTGCAATTGGTGTACCAGGTCAGCCTTTTACAAATGCATCCAATGACTGGAACCGCGGTGGTGTAGCACGCCTACCGCTATTTTCAAAATTGCATCAAGCTTCCACGATCGCGGAGCCCATTGGCTGTAATGGCATGGACCATGGCGGTGACACACCGCTGGGGCCAGGCGGTAGTTTCTGCAATTTGGGTGCCATAGAGACACATCAGGCACCGTGATTTGGGTGGCGGAGCATGCCAAACGCCATTTGGGCATCATTTGTCTCTCACTACCACACCTACAGTACACTACACTACACTACAGGACAGTGTTGGTATGGACAATACAATGTGTACACATGTGAATGTGTTGATGTGCATTGTCAATCACAGCAATGTTTGTCTCAATTGATGATGTTTGTTTTAGCATGTCCTCTCATGTTAGATCATGCACACACTCGTCATTGATGCTCAGACTGTGGTCATTGTGTGGTTGAGGTTTGCCAGGTTCAATTGACGCCTGAATATGTGTCATGTACAGCAGCTAGGTAGGATACCGTGGGGTTGCCTTGTCACACATGTGCAGGATGACAGACTCCCAGGCGTGCCCATGGGGAATGGCGCCATATCCCAATGTCCATTCACTTTGACCGAGGTGTTGTTTGGGGGACTTGCTGTGTGTAATTAGACAAGTGTGTGATTTGTGTAGTTGAAGGGGTCCCTACATGTCAGCTGGTCTGTGACTCAATTCATATGACATTCTTTGTTGGCGTTGTGTCAGCCATGATGTGAGATGCTGTGCACATCCCATGATGTATTGCATTACAATGTGTCCACTCTCATCTCAACTAGGAGGAGACCAAATCTGCATCGTCACTTGACAGTGCTGGCAGACATGGAGGATGAGGCGATCATCCGGAAATGCCGTCTGGATACAGCCACCCTAAAGACCCTTTGTGATTTGTTGGAGCCCCACCTGCAGCCTCGCCGAACATATCCAACAGCTTTCACCCCACCGTATAAGGTGATGGCGGCACTGCATTTTTTTGCCACTGGATCATTCCAGAACACGGTGGCCGAGGCAGGTGGGATGTCACAACCTATGTTCAGCATGGTGCTGCGTGATGTTCTGTCCGCCATGATGATATACAAGGACAGATATATACATTTCCCCAGGGGGCCTGAATTGGCAGCTGTAAAGGGAGATTTCTATCCCCTCGGACACATCCCCCATGTTGTTGGTGCCATTGATTGCACCCATGTTGGGCTAGTGCCACCACAGGCCCGTGAGCATGTCTACAGGAATCGTAAACATTACCACTCCATAAATGTGCAAGTGGTATGCCTGGCAGATATGAACATCTCACACGTGTGTGCAATATATCCAGGCTCGGCCCATGACTAATACATCCTGCGTAGCAGCATTGTACCCCAGCTGATGGCCAATCTGCTTCCTGAGCGTGCATGGATTGTGGGTGAGTATGCCTAGTCATTTGGCGTGCTGTGTGTGTGACCTGCTGTCCTCTGCATCTGCGACATTGCAATGTTTCTTTGTGTTTGTCACACATAGGTGACTCTGCATATCCCAACCGTCCTTGGTTGCTGAGCCCACTGCGGAACCCCAGGACACCGGCTGATGTCCGCTATAATGATGCCTATGGGAGGACACGTCGTGTGGTGGAGCGTACCTTTGGACTGCTGAAGTCACGTTTCCGCTGCCTGGACAAGACCGGAGGGGCACTGATGTACTCGCCCAGGAAGGTGTGTCAGATTGTTGTGGCATGCTGCATGCTCCACAACCTAGCCATTCGCAAGGAGATTCCTCTGCTCCTGGATGATGATGAGCAGCCAAGGCCCCCGCCTGCAAACCAACCCGTGTCCAGTGATGATGACAGTGGAGAGGAGGAAGGTGTTGACCTGCGTCAACAGCTCATCACCCACTACTTCACTTAAAGGTGGGTGACAATGTACAACGTACCCATTGTCTGATGATGTTGCTGTTGTTGTGAAGGTGTAAGTGAGATTTGTGACAGCAGCCAGTTGTAGACTCAGTGTTTGCTGTCAATGTTCATGGGACAGTTCTTTTATGAACATCTACAGGATGTGTATGTTGGCACTTGTTGCCCATTGTTATGTGTGCATGTGGGTTGTTCTGGTTGTGAAGTGTTGTGTGATGTCTGTGATGCCACACCCAGACTAGTGAATGTTGTTCTGTTGTGTTTTCCTAGGTGCCTTCAACCTCTCCTTGCCTACATACACTCCGTCCCCTGGTACATTGTATTCATGGTGAAAATTGTACATCCTGGAATAAAGACGGAGCAGGTACAACAACATGTGTGTAAGGATTTGTTTATTTACAAAGGTGACATGTGAGGGGGGGTACATTTACAGTGAGGTGATTAGTGGAGCAGTGAGTTGACAGTTATGGTAAATGAGATAATCGAGTGGTCACCACATAGGTGTGGTGACCCAGTCCAACAGACAGATGCCATTCACAAGGCAGTATGGGGAAGGACAGTCCAAAAGTCAATGCAGTGGTGAAGAGGGTTGCCATCATGGCTGGCTGCGTGACTGGCGTTTGGCATGTGCTTTGCAAACAGATACTCCCAAGGTTTTCTTTGGACGGCCCCTTCTCCGCTTGGCAGGGGGGGCCTCTGCTATAGGGCCAGTGGTGTCTGAGGACTCACCCCTCTCTGTGGCCGCAGAGGAGGATGGTGAACTGTCATCCTGTGGACCACCAGTGGGAGGGGGAGGTGTTGTTTGTGGCGCAGGCCTGTCCCTCAGTCCCACCACTAGCTGGCCCAAGAGGTCCACAATTTGTCCCATGCGGGTGTCCATGGACCTCATCAGCAGGAGGAGCTCACGTGAATCTTGTTCGGACCGGGCCGTTTGTCCCTGGGCCCGTTCATATGCCCCAAGAACTCTGTGGATGTGGTCCAGGGATTCGGTCCCAGGCTGTGATCGTGTGTGGGTGACCCTGTCCCTCCCACCTGCACTGCTGCCATGGACCTGTTGCCTCTCCACTGTCGGACCACACATCCTCTCCCTGCCCTCCTCAGTTGGTGGGGTGGTCATCCTGTGGGACAGGAAGGGTGTTGCAGGCACCACTGGTGGTTGTGGTGGTGGTGGAGGACGCACCGGACGTAACAGCAGGGGCCTGCCGATTGGTTGTTGTAGCTGCAGGTGTGGTGGGGGGGACGATGGGGTCCTGGGACCTGTTGCGCCCTGGATCACCAGATGGGCCGGCCTCGGTCTCCTCGTCCAAAGAGTCCTGGGAGTCAACATCCAAGAGTCGATGTTCCGGGGAGGGGGGAGGGAGACTGGCCCTGCAGGTTGCTGGTGTCATCCTCTGCAGTCAATTCTTGGCCACCTGTGGGTCAGATGGGAAATGGTCATTGGGGTGCACCCCGCAAGCTTTGTGTTAGCTGTGTGTCATTCACTGTTAGTACACTACACAGTTGACTGATCATCACATTGTTTCCTATGTGCACTACTGTGCCTCCTGACATGCTGCGGTGGTACATGCATTTCTTGTCCATGGTGTGAGGTGTCAATATATACCATGCGCCACGTGCATAATTTGTGAGTACAGGGACATGTTGACATCTAGGGCCTTGCGCAAATTATGATTTTTGTGCGGACTGTTTGTAGATTTTTATGACCTGTCAGCCGTCACATCTGGGCATGTCCTGGCCATTGTCATCTCCTACATACCTTTGTCTTGTCATGTGCATATCTGGATTGGTACCACATACCATGGTTTCTTACTTTTTGTATGGTCCTTGTTACTCTGGCCACATGGCACTGAACCTGTCATTCATTGCTGTGCATGATTGTTCACAGTCTTTCCTCTACATGTGCATCAGTGTGTCACACTTTGGTTGCTGTAACAGTTTCCTTTGCTTAGCTGTGTGTACACTGTGCATGGCAATATGATCGGTGTGCATATTTGTGCATTGAGAGGACTGGTGTTGTCATATGGCACTATTCTTTTTGTGTCGAATGGCTAGGTGCACGTACTGCCTACTTACCTGTTGTGTGTTAGCATTTGTCTTTGTTTTGTGACACATCTGTGTGTGCGTGGTGGAGGCTTGCATCCTGCTCAGTGGTGGCACAAGACAGAATAATATGTCTGGCTAGCTGTTTGTCTATTTGAAGTGATCCATTATATGCCACATGCTTCTGGGTGGGGTAGGGAGTGCTCCATCCTGCTGAGGTGTGGGACAGAGGGCATGGTGGGAGTAGTAGTACAGGCCTCCCTCCCACAAACAGCCCTCCATGGCAAGATGGCTACTTACCTGTAAGTTTGTTTGTTGGGGATGTAATGGCTGACACATGTGATGGAGCGCCATGTTCTCGTAAAGTTGTAGGGGTGCATCATAATCATCTTTAGTTCGCACCCGCATATATCTTGACATATATAAATGAGTGGTTAGTAAAATGTAATTTGAATTGTATTATTAGAGTGAATAAGAGAGTAGTCATGTTATTATAATCATGCAAATGTAGTGTAGTATTGAAATGTGTTTAAAATGATGCATAGATGATTTAGTTTATGTGCAGTTGAGATGCAGTAGTTAACGTGTATGATATTAAATTACACGTGTAGTTTATGTTTTGCATATGAAATGTATGAGCTTATGCTTAAAGAAGTAATTAAGAATTGTGTGTTTAAATTGTGTAAAGGCCTGACTGCATATACGAAAAGGAAAGGCCTATTCGTTCTTATGTTAGCATATTTAGTAGGCAGAGAAGGTGTTCTCTTGGAAAGGCTCTCTGGGCACAGTTGGTAGATTCGTGCAGAGGGGAAAAGTCTGTTGAAACGTATCTTCTGTTGCAGGTGCAAGGACATATGCCTCGTTAGTGAAAGACTGGCTCTTTGTTTCACGAGTTAGGGTGGTGGGAGGCATTGGGATGGGAGTACACTGGAATGTAGGGATGATACTTTCAGCGGAGAAGGTGCCTGGGACTCAAGGTCATCGTAACCGTCCTGGATGAAGTAAGAGTTTCGATGGAAAAATATGAGAAGGAAGACCTGGCCGAAGAGGCGTGCCAAGGGCGTGTTCAATTGTATGTGCATTTTGTATTAGGGACAGTGCCCCGAGGGTGGAGGGCAGAGAAGAGGTAGAGAAGACGAGAGAGAAGGGCAAAGAGAAAGACCTTAGGAAGGAGCATCTTAGAACGAGCTCGAAATGCTATGTGAGTGCACTTCTTAGGAAGGCTTCACAGCTGACACCTTATTCTTTACTCTTGCCTGGGAAGTCGTTAAGTAGGTATGCCACTTTAGTGATAGAGTAGGATCAGCTAATGGTTTTATGCTTGTTTAGGTAAATGAAGAATCATGTAGAGATCGGAGCAGTTATCGCTTGTCTACTACTTCTGGAGCTAACGATTCTTCTGATTCTGAGTCGAATGAGACTCTTGCGTAGGATGCTATTTGTATTAGTGCCCATCTATTTCTTCAACCTCGTGTTGAGGTGATTGCACGTGCAGTTATTCTTGGCTGTAATAAACCCACAAAATTGAATTCGGAGTCCGTGGTCTTTTAAGGTAAAACTAGATTCTAAATTGTCACATAACCGAAGAAGAATTTTCTTCCCTTCACACTATTCAGCAGGTAAAAAGATCCTGGCGACCTGAGGATTCTTAGCGGTGATAAGATAAGAATCAGCGTTATCAGTTGGCAGCAGAGTAGGATGGTTTCCTCTGATAGTAAGGGGAGATCTAGATTAGGATAAGAGATTATTTGCCCCAGGGAGCCCGAGTGATGGTGATCCAGTGGATCGTAAGAGGAGGACGACGGCGGTTGATGAGAACTGAAGGAGAGTGACGGTGCGGCGGAAGTAGCAGTTCGTGGTAGAGTGAGTATGAACAGGGTGATGCTTGTTAGATTGCGGTGTTTAATTGTTGTGTGATGTTTTGCGGAGTTGGAATGAGAGTCGTGTGATTGAGGATCGGACCGTGAGCGCGCGCGGGGCCGAGAGTGACGTCAGTCAGTGCCGCGCTGCGATAGGCCGGTTGGTGTGAGCCGCGCTGGCATTGGTGGATTGAAGTCAGGAAGTAAAAACGAGATTGTGTGTGCGAACGGAAATCTGCTTATCATGAAATGTTTTAAAGTTTTACGAGAACTCTGTAGAGTGACGTCAGTCAGTGCCGCGCTGCGATAGGCCGGTTGGTGTGAGCCGCGCTGGCATTGGTGGATTGAAGTCAGGAAGTAAAAACGAGATTGTGTGTGCGAACGGAAATCTGCTTATCATGAAATGTTTTAAAGTTTTACGAGAACTCTGTAGAGGTGATAGGCATGTGGTTACTCGGGGAGGAGAGGAAGCCCCTCCCGAGGATACGCCAGCACATTACATGGCTAAGAATGTAGGATTACATACTATAATTTGGCTTGAAAATTGGCATAAAATGACAGAAGGAGAAGAAGAATTGACCTTTCCACGGTATGGTACTTTCAGGTTGGAAGTGTTATATCAGTTGAAATCTGTGATGTCTTCCTTGCGACCATTACCCAGGCCTACACAGTTTGAGGCGTTACATGCATGGATTAGAGCAGAGTACGACAGGAAGAGAGACAAAAGCCAAGAAAGGGTGAAAAAGTCGATCAGGGCATTTCAAGATGCGAGATGGGATGCACTGGAGAAAAGATGGAGAGTGGAGACAATTGAGGGGGACAGATTATATCCGTTGTTAGAGGGAACGGGAGGTACACAGGGAAAAAGCACAGAGGAAGATGACAGTGATACGGATGACAGCTTGTTAGACAGACTGCTGGCAGAGAGACCACCTCCATTAAATCCAGAATATAGCGCAGGAAATTCGATTGTGGCAGGAGGGATGGAAGAGTCATACAATCAGACAAACATGAGAGTAGTGGGAAAAATCTCCACAGGAACGGAGGGAGCGGGAACCCAGTCTCCCATGGGGAATATGCGGTTGCCGGACTCCCTGACTGTACCCGTTACCATTGGTCCTATAGTATCGGTGTATGACCCAGATCGAGTGAGTGAAGGAAGTCTAATGCAGACTATAGGGAGAGAGGGGATCAGCGCTGGAGGGAATGGCGTAGAGGTACAATTGGTTTGTTCTCCGAAGCCCATAGAAGCGAGCAAGCCACTGCCAGCCACCGCAGACCCCTCTAGTGGACAGGTGGATGAGAGACCGGCAAGACCAGGGTCTTTATTCTAGTCCAAGTCAGCTTTGAGAATGTGGACACCACCTGTAAGGAATCAGAGCGATAGAATGCCTGAAGATAGGGAACAAGACAATTTAGGAAACAGACCAGGTTTCAGGAATACGATGGAAGAGAGCAAGCCACGAGAACAAAGCAGTGATTATGACGAGCGGAATGGTGCGGCTTGTCGAGAAATGTTGAGGAGTACCGTGAAGGCAAAGTTGCTGGATGTAGTGAGACTAAAGGCAGAGGTAGATGAAATGATTAGTGGGAACCTGCCTGTGGAGAGAGTAGAGATCTATGAGCCAGACGAGCTGCTTTTTGTAGCAAAGGATGTGACTCGTAAAGCAAGGGCCGCACATGAGAAATTGACAGAATTGGCGAAGAAATATGAGGTGGATCTGAATAAAACAAAATCGTTGCAGGGATCACATAGGTTGCAATATAGTGATCAAGAACTGGAGGAGAAAAGGGTCACAGGATTAAGGACGCATACTAAAGACCTGATTGAAGGGATGCGTATATGGATAATGTTGAATAAATGGGAGGAAAGGTGGTCAAAGAAGAAGATTGCCAAAAAGACTGTAGGAGAAACGCCGCCTCCGGGGGGAGGGATGACGGGCGTAGGGAACTATCCTTTACGGGAAGTACAGAACGGAGGGTACGTGCATGTGCCATGGAGTAGAGGTGACTTGGATGCGTTTACAAATGATTTTCCTCGGCTGAGGGAAAAACCCGTAGAGTGGTACAAACAGGTTGAGCGTTTCGTTAAAATTTCGAAGGTACTATGGACTGATTTGAACACTTTGTTTGATATAGTGGTACCAGGAGATTGGTGGACAGCTTGTAAAATTGCAGTTGAGTGGCCGACCTTTGAACCTGAAAGGGATGCTGTTACAAATGGTCCATCACCCATTGTCATGAAAAAATTTGAGCAAGTGATTACATGGTTGAAGTTGAAGATCTCGCCTCAAGACATCGATTGGGTTAAGATAGATCGAACTGTGCAGGAACCGAAGGAGACGGTGCATGAGTATTATGAAAGACTCTTGCAAGCTTTTAAACAGTATAGCGGATTAGATGCCTTAGACCCCAAGGATATGGGACAGTTTGTCTCAAAGTTTGTCTTGGGATTGAGACCAGAGGTCAGCCTCATGATACAGCACCATTTGATCTGTTGGCAGAACAAGCCGGTAGATGAAATCTTGCGGTATGCGAGGTACTGTAGCGATGCAGTGGACTCGAAGCACCGGAAGCTAAAGGACAAACTGATGCTCGTTCAGATGCAGACAGCTCAGGTCCAGCCTAGTGCAGGGACGCTGGGAAGAAGACAGGGAAATTACCAAGGGAACCAAAATGGCCAAGGTCAAGGAAAAGGGAAACCTATAGATCCCAAGACGGGGGTGGATGTGGCGACATTGAAGAAGACCACTGCGTGTCATCTTTGTCATCAGATTGGACATTGGAAGCGCGAGTGTCCCTTGAACCCAGCCAACCAGGTGCAGCAGGAGATAGAGGTGGTTTAGGCACCCGTGCCGGAGGTAGTCAATACTGTGATGAGGCCCAGATCGATGAAAGGGGGGACGTATAACCCACAAGTACAGGTTCCCCAGCCACCAAGAATTTCGCAAGGAATGCGGACCTACCAGCAGATGCCCCTTTTCGAAGGGTATGATGAGTACAGCCCAGACCCGTTGGCATGACGGTGCCTGAGGGGGGAGGAAGATTGCACACTTGGAGCAGTCTTGGAGGTAGACCAGAGGGGACCTTTTGTGGAGGCAGACATTGATGGTCATCCTACCACACTGTTGGTTGATACTGGTCCTACCCAGTCCACTGTAAGATCAGCAGTGGTCCCCAACCTACCCCTATCGGGACAATCGATCCAAGTTGTTGGAGTGGCGAACAAAAGAATAACTAGCCCATTGACCGAACCGATTCTAGTGAGGATAGGCTCCTTCCAAGCTAGACATCAGTTTGTGGTGTGCGATACAAGTCCAGTTTGTCTCTTGGGGAGGGACCTAATATGTAAATTAAACTGTACTATTTATTGCACACCTAGGGGAGTGGAGGTTCAGACAAAGGATGACGATGCCGCCTTTAAAGTTGCTAATCAGCACTTGTGTATAGAAATGTATCCAGTGGTGACAGTGGAAGAACTTCCACTGGACTTGAGAGATTCTGTGTCGCAAGAGGTGTGGGACTTCACAGGAGAAGAGATTGGACTAATCAAGGGGGTTGAACCTGTACAGATCCAGGTGAAGCAGAATGTTGAATTCCCTAGAACGCCCCAGTACAATCTGTCGCCTGAAACGATCGCAGGGATTAAGCCTGTAATCGAGTCTATGATCAAGCAAGGCATTCTGAAGGAGATAAGAGGTAGCCCATGTAATTCACCCATCATGGGACTACAGAAACCGAGCGGGAAGTTCAGGATCGTGCAAGGCCTGCGAAAGGTTAACACGATAGTTATCCCATGTTGTCCAGTGGTACCGAATCCATCAGTGATACTGTTTCAGATCCCATGCGAAGCCGAGTGGTTTACCGTCATTGATTTGTGTCAAGCATTCTTCTCGATACCGCTCCATGAGGAAAGCCAATTTCTTTTTGCTTTCCGGCTGGAAAATCGTGTGTTAACGTGGTGTCGTATCCCTCAAGGGCATACAGAGAGTCCATCGATCTTTAATCAGATCTTGAAGAAGAACCTTGAGATTCTCGTATTGCCACAGAACTCAGTTCTTGTGCAGTACATAGACGACCTGCTTGTGGCATCAGAGACAGAAGATGCTTGCAGGATAGACACGATAGCCCTACTGAATCATTTGGCAGAGAATGGACACAAGGTGTCCCCGAACAAATTGCCTTACTGTCTGAACGAAGTACAGTACTTGGGTCACAGATTAGAAAAAGGCAAGAGGAAGGTGTCACCAGATCGAATTGAGGCAATAATGAACATGGCAGTGCCCACCACTCAGAGAGAAGTCAGGATGTTCTTGGGGATGGTCGGCTATTGTCGCCAGTGGGTTCCCAATTTTTCATTGAAGGCATAGCCTTTACAGAGACTGACACACAAGGATGTGAGTGATCCGGTACCATGGGACAATGACTGTCTGATTGCGTTCTTGGAGTTGAGAGAGGGCTTGTGTCATGCTCCGGCTCTGGGAATGCCTGACTACAACAAGTCTTTTTCACTGTTCTGTTGTGAGAGGGAGGGTTGTGCATTAGCAGTTTTAGCCCAGAACCATGGAGGTGTCCGTAGACCAGTTGCTTACTTTTCAGCTACTCTAGATCCAGTAGCTTCTGCGTTGCCCGGATGTCTAAGATCCGTTGCTGCAACAGGTGTCAGCATTGAAAGATGTGAAAGCATTGTAATGGGTCATCCTTTGACGGTTTATGTGCCACACTCGGTTGAACTGTTGATGACCAGGACTAAGACTCAGCACCTAACGAATAACAGGTTAACAAGGTATGAGCAAGTCATACTTGCCGCAGAGAATGTGACTCTGAAAAGGTGCTCCGTCTTAAATCCTGCGACATTAATGCCCATACTGAACACAGATGATGGAGATTGTGCGGACCATGATTGTCTTGATGTGACTGAACTATGCACCAAACCGAGACCTGACATTGTCGATGAACCACTGATTGGTCCTGATGAAATTTTCTTTGTCGATGGTTCATGCCAAAGAGACAGCGTTGGTCAATTAAAAGCAGCGTTTGCTGTATGTACCATTTCAGGGATGGTTGAGTCTGCTTGCCTAGAAGGAGTACACTCCGCTCAGGTAGCTGAGATCATTGCCTTGACTCGCGCCTGTTTGGCCGCTGACCAAATTCGAATCACGATCTACACGGACAGCCAGTATGGGTTCGGTGTGGTTCATGACTTCGGACAGTTATGGTCCCAGAGGGGATTTTTGACATCATCTGGCTCACCCATTAGGAATGGAGAACATGTAAGACAACTGCTAGATGCATTGCAATATCCGAAGGAAATCGCAGTTGTCAAGTGCACTGCGCATGGAAAGGGGGAGGATTTTGTGTCTTTGGGAAACAATTATGCGGACGAAGTCGCCCGCTTCTGTGCAGAACAAGGATGCATATTTACAGAGTGTTACACAGGAGAGAGCCAAGAAAGAACCGAGCTCAACATGATGTTGGCCATGGCAGACACTTGGGAGGAACTCAAGCGACTGCAGGATGAGGTCTCAGACCAGGAACGGAATGGATGGGTCAAAGCAGGATGTGAAAGAGGGGATGTGGATGTTTGGGTTTCCAGTGATGGGAGAGCTGTATTGCCAGAGGATTTGTTGAGCCCAATGGCGAGACTAATACATGGACCGGTACACCTTGGTAGAGATGCAATGATGCGTGTGTTTAGACAAACGTGGTATAACCCACGATTTCGTGCGATTGCTGAAGCAGTTTGTCAGAGGTGTGTTACATGTCAACAGATGAATGCTGGAAAGAAAACTGTAGTCACCTTGAGTCACATTGGGAGGTCAGGAGGACCCTTCAATAGGATGCAGCTAGATTTTGTAGAAATGCCTAAGTGCAATGGGTTGAGGTACATTTTGGTGGTAGTGTGCGTATTCTCACGATGGGTGGAGGCTTACCCAACACGCAGGTGTGACACCCTCACAGTGGCTAAGTTACTGTTGAGGGAACTCATCCCGAGGTTTGGTTTTACGACCTCTTTGGAATCAGATAGAGGAACACATTTCCACAGTGAAATCATGAAGCTGCTTTGTGCGGCACTGAATGTGGATCAAAGATTGCATTGCAGTTATCGACCAGAGGCTTCTGGGATAGTGGAACAGGTTAATGGAACCTTGAAGGCAAGAATGGCAAAAATGTGTTCATCAACGTCTGTGAAGTGGCCTGACGCACTGCCACTTGTGCTCATGAGTATTCGCAGCGTCCCTGACAGGAGAACTGGGTTGTCCCCTCATGAGATTTTGATGGGAAGGGCAATGCGGTTGCCAGCAGTACCGGCCACAGCATTGATAAACATCACTGATGACTTTATTCTCGATTACTGTAAAGGACTATCTGATGTGGTCCGTTCTGTGTCCCAGCAGGTGCAAGCTGCGGCTGTTCCGGCCTCAAGTGATCTGTGCCACGACCTGTGTCCAGGCGACTGGGTGCCTGTCCGAAAACACATGAGGAAGAGCTGTCTGGATGTTCGGTGGCGAGGCCCGTACCAGGTGATACTGGTAATGAACACAGCAGTGAAGTGTGGAGGACTGCCGAACTGGGTACATGCTTCCCATACCCGCACAGTTTCAGCACCCTCAGAAGAAACAGCTCCTATCGTAAATGAAAATCCAGCTGATGTGGCAGGGCCACATGAGAGGACAAGACAAGCTGCGAGGGCAGCTGACGCAGCTGGTTGTGCACCAGAACAGGCTGAAGGGGGTTCCGACAACAAGAACCTCGACTCTGACTCGAATGACAGAGGTGGTGCAGTGGGTGGAGTGGAGTCAAATTCAGCAGAAGAAGGAAGTGGTGCACAGGGTATAGAAGGGGAAGGCGGAAGAACAACCAGAATTGAGGAGGCTTGGCCCGAAAGACAGAGGCGACTGAATCTGAGGTTGGCACCCGAAAGAGATCTTGCTCCAGTGTCTGAAACGTCTGAATCAGAAGCAACTGACGGAGAGCAGACTCAAGAGGGTCGGAGGAGGTCGAAAAGAACGAGAGTACCTTGCCAGAGATACTCTACTCCTGAGTGGACTTACGCAGTGACTGATGCAGGGGGTAGTGAGCTCGGGGAGGCTGAGGTCTGTGCAGGTGGTCAGCAAGAGCCCGAGCGTGGTGCTGAAGGTGGTGCTGTTAATACCAGGGCTCGAAGTCGAAGGAATACTGACCCTCACGGTTCCGAATCCCCCGCTTCTGTGTTAAGTCCGAGAATTGGTTTTGCATCGACTCGAATTTCCGTCTTTTGGATTTGAGCCGTCTTCACATGAAATGATAATCATTCGCCTTGAACTTTTGTATCATGTTTTAGAAGCACTTGCAGATGATCTTATCGTGGATGAAATATAACCTGTTGTAAATAGAAAGTCTAGAGAAGAAGATAACCTAGATCCGAGTGGAAGAAGAATAAACTTAGGGACTTTTCACCGAAGAGGAACAAGAGCTTAGGGAAGTCTTTTTCTGGACTATGTAAATAAGACACTGTTGTTGAAAAGGGAATTTCCAGAGGTTTCGAAGTGGTTCTCGAACTGGTTAAGCAAGTCACGTACGGAGAAGACAGAGACTTTTTGAGTGTTCATTGCTGAAACTAAGAACTTTTGAGAACTTTCGAGATCATGGAGGCTGGAGATCCACATCGTAGATCCAAATTGATCGTAGGCACACTCATAGGGGGTGGGATAGTTTCTATAATCATAGTAGTTGTAGTCTCATATATAGTTCCACATGAGCTAGCAGTGGAGGGGGTGCCAGGAACTCCTACACCTACTACACCTAGCAAAAAGGAGGGAAAGATAGGAGCTGACAAAGCTTTGCTAATAGAAGAAAGTCGTAGATTGCATGTAGATTTGTCTAGAAGTGATTTTAAGCTTAATGCATACGCCAAGCTGCTATATGAGTATGTAGATGCAATGGATGCGAAAGATTGCTATGTGTGTATGCAGTTGCCTGCTTCAGTGGATGAGGGTATTAGATATCACCATCTTCCACTGACGTATGGGATTTCATGTAGTCTGTTGCTTAGTATATTTTATGAAAGAGATCAGTTTGAGTATTTCTTTTCCAATTACGATGCAGTGCTTCCTAAAGTTCCAGCTTACAAACATTTGAATAAATACGACTATTTTAAGTCAGAAGATAGGCTTAGGAAGTACTTCATACCGTCTTTGGAATTAGATACAGCATATGCTCACCGACATAACTTGACGTGCTCATTGTCAAATGTAGAGAAGAAGTTTGTAGATCAGGTAGTAGATAGATATAGAAAATTAACACAGACACGAGACACAGGAGGTAGTCCAGTAGATTGGACCGAGGAGGAAAGATTGCACCGAACAAAAGGAAGTTATGGTCCTATAACATTGGACAAGGAGCAGAGGGGAAAGTTGTGTGTGAGACGTTATCAGACCTACTATGAAAAGGTCCCGGTGGGACAGAGTACGTGTGATCATGTTTTCACCATGGAAGATTAAGCAAAGAATTTTCTGCAAGGCCCTGTACAAGTGATACCTACGGTGTATTTTGTGTGTGGAAGGAATGCTTATGTGAGGTTGCCAGCGAACTGGTATGGTACATGTTACTTGGGAATAATATTTCCAAAGATTTACCATGCAGAGCATTTGGAGCTTTTGGAGGGTGGAAAACATTCAAGAGTGAGGAGAGGCGCGAGTGCTGGAGTTGTAGTGGGAGATATCTTTGGAGCAATGATACCAAGTTTGGGAGTGGTCTTGAATGATGTGAAGATCCGGAGATTGGCGACTGTGATAGATGAGCTATCAATGAATACAGCAAAGTCGTTGGTACTTGTGGATGGGGAGATGTTGTCGATAAGGACTATGGTTTTGCAGAATCGCCTTGCTTTGGATGTCTTATTGGCAAAAGAGGGCAGAGTCTGTAAATTGTTGAAGGTTCAAGAGTGCTGTACTTATATACCAGACCACAGCAAGGATCTGGAGAAATATATAAGTAATATCACTACGATCCACACGAAAATAGCAGACTTGACTGAAGAGGGAGTTTGGGAGAAGGTTGGCAAAGGATTCGGTCAAGTGGGGAGCTGGTTTGCTAATTTGGGAAAGGGATTCCTTGGCTATGTTCTGAGACCTCTCATTATCGTGGTGGTTTGTGTGGTTTGCCTGTGGGGTCTGATCAAGGCATACAAGTGGTATCGAGCAGGCAGAGCTGAGAGGGCCTTGAGAGAAAATGAGACGAGAATGGCTAGACTGCAGGACAGTCACTATCGAAACCTTAAGAGTTTGGAGAGATTCCGACAAGGGAGTATGGCAACGAGTTCTGTTTAGGTCGGTTCTTTCTCCAAGGGAGTGAAAAGGTGTGATGACAGGAGTCATCAAAGGGGGGAACTGATGGAGCGCCATGTTCATCATAATCATCTTTAGTTCGCACCCGCATATATCTCGACATATATAAATGAGTGGTTAGTAAAATGCAATTTGAATTGTATTATTAGAGTGAACAAGAGAGTAGTCGTGTTATTATAATCATGCAAATGTAGTGTAGTATTGAAATGTGTTTAAAATGATGCATAGATGATTTACTTTATGTGCAGTTGAGATGCAGTAGTTAACGTGTATGATATTAAATTGCACGTGTAGTTTATGTTTTGCATATGAAATGTATGAGCTTATGCTTAAAGAAGTAATTAAGAATTGTGTGTTTAAATTGTGTAAAGGCCTGGCTGCATATACGAAAAGGAAAGGCCTATTCGTTCTTATGTTAGCATATTTAGTAGGCAGAGAAGGTGTTCTCTTGGAAAGGCTCTCTGGGCACAGTTGGTAGATTCGTGTAGAGGGGAAAAGTCTGTTGAAACGTATCTTCTGTTGCAGGTGCAAGGACATATGCCTCGTTAGTGAAAGACTGGCTCTTTGTTTCACAAGTTAGGGTGGTGGGAGGCATTGGGATGGGAGTACACTGGAATGTAGGGATGATACTTTCAGCGGAGAAGGTGCCTGGGACTCAAGATCATCGTAACCGTCCTGGATGAAGTAAGAGTTTCGATGGAGAAGTACGAGAAGGAAGACCTGGCCGAAGAGGCGTGCCAAGGGCGTGTTCAATTGTATGTGCATTTTGTATTAGGGACAGTGCCCCAAGGGTGGAGGGCAGAGAAGAGGTAGAGGAGACGAGAGAGAAGGGCAAAGAGAAAGACCTTAGGAAGGAGCATCTTTGAACGAGCTCGAAATGCTATGTCAGTGCACTTCTTAGGAAGGCTTCACAGCTGACACCTTATTCTTTACTCTTGCCTGGGAAGTCGTTAAGTAGGTATGCCACTTTAGTGATAGAGTAGGGTCAGCTAATGGTTTTATGCTTGTTTAGGTAAATGAAGAATAATATAGAGATCGGAGCAGTTATCGCTTGTCTAATACTTCTGGAGCTAACGATTCTTCTTAATCTGAGTCGAATGAGACTCTTGCGTAGGATGCTATTTGTATTAGTGCCCATCTATTTCTTCAACCTCGTGTTGAGGTGCTTGCACGTGCAGTTATTCTTGGCTGTAATAAACCCACAAAATTGAATTCGGAGTCCGTGGTCTTTTAAGGTAAAACTAGATTCTAAATTGTCACATAACCGAAAAAGAATTTTCTTCCCTTCACACTATTCAGCAGGTAAAAAGATCCTGGCGACCTGAGGATTCTTAGAGGTGATAAGATAAGAATCAGCGTTATCACATGCTTCTGGGTGGGTGGGGGAGTGCTCCATCCTGCTGAGGTGTGGGACAGGGGGCATGGTGGGAGTAGTAGTACAAGCCTCCCTCCCACAAACAGCCCTCCATGGCAAGATGGCTACCTACCTGTAAGTTTATTTGTTGGGGATGTAATGGCTGACACATGCTTCTGGGTGGGGTGTGGGAGTGCTCCATCCTGCTGAGGTGTGGGCCTGGGGGCATGGTGGGAGTAGTAGTACAGGCCTCCCTCCCACTAACAGCCCTCCATGGCAAGATGGCTATCTACCTGTAAGTTTGTTTGTTGGGGATGTAATGACTGACACATGCTTCTGGGTGGGGTGGGGGAGTGCTCCATCCTGCTGAGGTGTGGGACAGGGGCATGGTGGGAGTAGTAGTACAGGCCTCCCTCCCACAAACAGCCCTCCATGGCAAGATGGCTACCTACCTGTAAGTTTGTTTGTTGGGGATGTGATGGCTGACACATGCTTCTGGGTGGGGTGGGGGAGTGCTCCATCCTGCTGAGGTGTGGGACAGGGGGCATGGTGGGAGTAGTAGTACAGGCCTCCCTCCCACAAACAGCCCTCCATGGCAAGATGGCTACCTACCTGTAAGTTTGTTTGTTGGGGATGTAATGGCTGACACATGCTTCTGGGTGGGGTGGGGGAGTGCTCCATCCTGCTGAGATGTGGGCCAAGGGGCATGGTGGGAGTAGTAGTACAGGCCTCCCTCCCACTAACAGCCCTCCATGGCAAGATGGCTATCTACCTGTAAGTTTGTTTGTTGGGGATGTAATGGCTGACACATGCTTCTGGGTGGGGTGGGGGAGTGCTCCATCCTGCTGAGGTGTGGGCCAGGGGGCATGGTGGGAGTAGTAGTACAGGCCTCCCTCCCACTAACAGCCCTCCATGGCAAGATGGCTATCTACCTGTAAGTTTGTTTGTTGGGGATGTAATGACTGACACATGCTTCTGGGTGGGGTGGGGGAGTGCTCCATCCTGCTGAGGTGTGGGCCAGGGGCATGGTGGGAGTAGTAGTACAGGCCTCCCTCCCACTAACAGCCCTCCATGGCAAGATGGCTACCTACCTGTAAGTTTGTTTGTTGGGGATGTAATGGCTGACACATGCTTCTGGGTGGGGTGGGGGAGTGCTCCATCCTGCTGAGGTGTGGGACAGGGGGCATGGTGGGAGTAGTAGTACAGGCCTCCCTCCCACAAACAGCCCTCCATGGCAAGATGGCTACCTACCTGTAAGTTTGTTTGTTGGGGATGTAATGGCTGACACATGCTTCTGGGTGGGGTGGGGGAGTGCTCCATCCTGCTGAGGTGTGGGACAGGGGGCATGGTGGGAGTTGCAGTGCTGGCTGCCTGTGCACATGCACCCATGGTAATGTTGCTAGCTACATTGCTGGTGATTGGGAGGGGGTGGATGTTGGATCTGTGAGACATGTTTGTGTGAGTGTGTGGTGCAGATGAATGGAATTGGTCCTATGAGGTGTAGCTTTGTAGTTGTGCAAGGCAGTACATAGCAGTGTGGTGGTAGTCATTTGTTTGTACTTACCAGCCTGCACTCCCCCGGGTACTCCTGTGAGACTCTCTGGATGCAGTATGGCAAGCACCTTCTCCTCCCATGGGGTGAATGGTTTTGTTGGTATGGGAGTGCCACCGCCAGTCCTGTCAGCCAGCTCACGGTTCTTGGTCCTCCTCTCTTTGACAACCCTCTTCAAGTCATGCCACCGCTTCATGATTTCCTTTCTGGATCTTGGGATGGTCCCTACTGCATTGACCTTCTGGACTATCCTTGCCCACATTTGAGTCCTTGTGGCTAATGGTGTCTGTTGGACCAGGCTACCAAACAGTTGTGGTTCCACTCTGACTATCTCATCTACCATAACCTTCAACTCACTCTCTGTGAATTTGGGCATTTTATGTGTTGACATGGTGTGTGATGTGCAGAGGGGTTATAGGTGCAGGGGTGTAAGTGGTGGTGGTGGTGGTGATGTGTATGGTGTGTGATGTGCAAAGGGGTTAGGGGTGCAGGTGTGGAAGTGGTGGTGGTGCTGTGTGTGGTGTGAGTGGTGATGGTGTGTAGCTTTGCCTATCCTTTGTTCTCAGGGGTTGGGCCCTTCAGCTGTGGGGTAGTGCAGAGGATTGTGGTCAAGGTAGGGGCTGGTTTTATGCTCTGCTATGTGGGTGTGTCCACATGTGGGAGTGGTCTCAGGTGTGTTGTGTGGGTTGTCCTTGTATTTTTTTTTTTTTTTGCAATGTTGTGTCATTGGGGTGTGTTTTCTGTTTTTGGGTGGCATGGCTACTTTGGTGTGGGCACTTTGTGGCCTTATTGGGGTTTTTTTAATTCGTCGGCCAAATTTGTCACGGAGCGTCCGCGGCGGTGGCTTTCCTGCAGCTCTTCCGCATGCTCTCCCATTCATCACTGTTAGCAACCGCGGCGGTCGGATACAGCGAACGTGCCGCGGGACCATCGGGGACATCCTAATTTCCCGTGCAGTGTCTCAGCTATCCTTGCGGCGGGTTGGTGTTTTTCCGCACCAAATCCGTCTGCCGCGGACGTGTTTTGGCCATCTCCGCACGCTACGGGCGGTTTTTCTTCCCCCGTTCTGCCGCGGTCAGTGTTTTTTGGCAGTTGATCCTAATTTGGCCGCCGGTTTCTCCCCGGTGCCGGCGGGCGGTTGTTTTCCGCTTCCATGGCGGGCGGGGTGATTTTCCGACCGCCATCCTAATGAGCCCCTTAGTGTCCAACACCTTCCCCAAGTTGGTTTAGATTAGTGTGGGAATAGTAAATGTCACACCTTTAGTGTACAACACCTTCCCTGAGTTGGTTTATATAGGAGTGGAAATAGTAACATTCACCCCTGTAATGTCCAACACCTTCCTTGAGTTGGTTCATATTGAAGTGGTACTAGTAAATGTCACCTCTTTAGTGTCCAACACCTTTCCCAAGTTTGTTTTGATTGGAGTAGGAACAGTATATGTTACCCATTTAGTGTCCAACACCTTCCCCAAGTTGGTTTAGATTGGAGTGGGAATAGTAAATGTCACCCTTTTAGTGTCCAACACCTTCCCTAAATTGCTTGGGTGGCAGTGGGAATAGTAAATGTCACTCCTTTTAAATGTGAACACCTTCTCCAAATTTGTTTATATTTGAGTGGGAATAGTACATTTCACCCTTTTAGGGTGTGATAACGACTTTGGCGGCGGGTCCGCCAAAAAAGAGGTCAGACGACCCACCAGATTTGGAGTTTCCTCCTATCCAGTGCCCTGGTTTTTGGCATTCTAACGACGGTGCCTCAGAAAATGGGCACTGCACAGGGAGCCCCCCTGCATTCATCCCCATGCAGAGGTGGCACAGGGGGCCCTGCAAGGCCCCCTTTGTAACTTCTTCACCACAGTGTTCATTGAGTGGGAACCTCCATGACACCGCCGGCAGAGAGGAAACTCGTAATATGCTTGGTGGGACCGAGGCGGTCCCACCAAACAGATTGCAGCCTCCTGACTGCTGTAAACTGCCAGTGATTGGTGGTTCTCTGGTGGCTGCGGCCGGGCAATGTCGATCTAACTGCCCTAATTGTAATAGGGCGGTTGGGAGACCGCCGCCGCACCCCCATAAGTCTGGCGGTCCATGGACCGCCAGACTCGTAATCATACCCACAGTGTCCAACATCGTCTCCAAATTGATTTAGATTGGGGTGGGAATAGTAAATGTCACCACTTTAGTGTCCAACACCTTCCCCAGGTTCATTTAGATTGGAGTGGAAATAGTAAATGTCACCCCTGTAGTGTCCAACACCTTCCCTGAGTTGGTTCATATTGGAGTGGTAATAGTAAATGTCACCTCTTTAGTGTCCAACACCTTTCCCAAGTTTGTTTTGATTGGAGTTGGAACAGTATATGTTACCCATTTAGTGTCCAGCACCTACCCCAAGTTTGTTTAGATTGGAGTGAGAATAGTAAATGTCACCCCTGTCTAAGATTTTCCCCAAATTTAGAATAATAAAAAGTTGTCACACATATTTTTTCAACTTTATTTTTTGACAATTTTAATTTATTATATGCTTTTACATTTTGCCAAATATATTTAAAAAAATAAAAATAATAATTTTAAAATGAAGTGAATAACATAATTTCTTATTTTTTATTGTAACAAAAACAGAAATAAATAAGAGTTTATAAATATTTGTATAATGTACATATTCACCTGTTATTTTACATTCAATATAATTTTGAAACATCTTGCAAACTTTTTTACATACATTTTTTAAACATCATTTGACATATTTATAATTAGTATATATTAAAAAGCTATATATATGTTATACAATCATTTCATTTATACTTTACAATTTTTGGACGTTTTTTACAACATTGTTTGACGTTTACCTTTTAATTTTTATTTTACCTTTTATTAACATTTATTAAGCATTCCCACTGATTTCTATGTGAAATAGTCTTTTTTTTGTTTAATATGGCAGGCAATTAATTTTATGGCTAGCTTCTATTTTGCTGTGTATTGGAGCTATTTTAGGTCTTTTTTCCAGGAGCCAAGTCGCGGTTAAGTGCTGATGATCGTCGGAACAGGTAAGCCCTTTTTTAGGGATTTATTAAGGTTTTGATGGTAGGCAGAATTTAGAATGAATGTTTAAAAGTTTGGTATAGTGTTGTTTAAGATAAGTGTTTGGTATGTTTAGATGGGTTTTTGTTAGTGTTTTGCACTATGTTGTTTTGTCATGTTTTTTTTAATTGTATTATTATTGTCAAATTAAGTTATTTTAAAATATGTGATGTTACTTTTGTTTTCATGATTAAATATTATGTGTGTGTATATTTCGGACTGTAATATATTGTACAGGTGAGTGTTTAATGTTTCTAATTACAGATTTTTGTCTACCAATGATTTTGATGGGAAGTTGGAGTATTCGATTTTTTTTAGATTTTTTATTTTTATTTCTATTAATGCATAATGAAACAATGAGGTCAATAGATTCGATGATCTTATACATCATGTGCAGAATAAAGAAGACCAAACAATAAAGAAGAAAAGAAAAGAAAAAAAAAATACAAAGGTATTGCATTTATGCTTCCCCCCCCCTCCCCGGCCATCAGGGGGTTGGTCACCCATCGGTCGCTTTCCTAAATCAGATACAAATTCTAGCTAAAGTTTTTCAAATCTATCACTCGTTATCCGCCAACCATCTAGTCAAAGGTGCCCAAATTTCCAGACCTTACTTTCGAGAGCGTAGTCCCCTCTTTGCATAAATAGCTTTTTCTAAATTATAGTTCGCAATTAGTCGCGACTGCCATTGCTGGTATCCAGGTGGATTAGGGTCCAGCCATGTGGATGCTAAGCAAAGGCGCAGTATCGCCATGACAAAAACACGAATTTTTCCCCCATGCTCTCCTGTAAATCTTGATCTACCCCAAGTCCGATTAAAGCTGGAGTAAGCGAGCAAGCAATCCCCAGGGCTTCATTATAAAATCTGGCAATTTCTCGTTTTCATTTATCCAAAGCTTTACATGTGGCAAAAATATGATTAAGGTCTGCCTGATATAGAGCACACCGTGGACAAACAGTTCCTCTCCCTGTTCCCCATTTAGCAATTTTTTGGGGGGTATAATAAAGCGAGAAGCACGATTTGTAATATTGAGCCTGCAGTCTGGCTGGTACTAAAATAGTCTGTGCCAAATTTATTGAATGATAAAATAGTTCTTCCGTAACGCCTATCTCTGCCTTCCATTTTTCCGCTCGATCTTCCATATCATCTGGCATTAATGAATTAAAAACATTATAAACAGCACCAATAGCTAGATCTCTATTCTTCCTAAGTTTATCTATGATTTCAATGTTGGAGAACCCATTCGGCCCACCCCCTTTCCTAGACAGAAAATCCCGGATCTGTAGAAATTTGAAGAAGTCCCTGTTATCTTGCCCAAACCAATCTCTAAGATTCTCAAATGAAACTAGTCCTATTGGGGAAAAAAAGCCTCCAAGTTTAGTCAACCCTGCCCCCCTCCATCTTTCCATAACAGAACCTTTAAAAATCTCTGGCAGATTCGGATTATCACAGAGTGGCGTATAGAAGTTCAGGCGACCCAGCCCAATAAGTTTCATAATACATTTCACAGCCTTGGCCCCGCCTTGTAGTGTCTTGAAGCGGACTTTCTTGCAATGATTATCGTTCATATGCCGCCAAGCCCACCCCCATGCCTCTGTCCCCATAATAAGCTCAGGCGGCGATGGTGTCTCTTCAATCGTTCTTTCGCTCGGTTTTTCCTGAATGAGAACTAAATTGTACAGTATAGTAATAGCCCAATAATAGAGTTTAATATTTGGTAGGGCCAGTCCTCCCCTTTCTTTGGGTAAAGAAATAAATTTAAAAGCTCTCCTAGGCTTGGCGTACCCCCAAATAAATCTCAAAAATAAATCCTCAATTGCTTTGAGACATTTGCTGTCAAATGGTTCGGTATTATCCTTCACAATACAGTCAGTATTTGCAGTAATCTCTACCCCTAAATATGTTGCTTTTCTGACCACACGATCGTCCTTAATCTTAGCATACTCATTGCAGATAATCTGAGTTTTATTGCGATTGAGGGAGTACCCGGAGAGTGTCCCAAATCTCAGCGCCTCTGCTTCAATTTCAGCAATAGCTATACCAGGGTCGGGGGTCACCAGGGCAATATCATCGGCGTATGCCAAAACTTTGGTTTCCCAGCCATTAGTTATAATAGGTCTAATAACATTATTATTTTCTAGCTGCCGTAGAAAGGGGTCAATATATATTGCAAATAAGAGAGGCGAGCTCGGGCAGCACTGCCGGGTACCTCTCATTATACTAAAACTGTCAGTAAGTTCTCCATTCACTAAGAGTTTTGCAGTGGGTAGGACATACAGCATTTTAAAAGCTTGCAGAAAGGCTTCTCCAATCCCCACCTTAAACAGGGCTTCCCAGAGGAAAGGCCAGGAAACCCTGTCGAAGGCCTTCTCTGCATCCAATAAAATTAAAGCTATTGGTTCCTTAACAATATTTTTAGCATCTAGAAGTGTGATGGCCCTTCGGATGTGATCTATCGTCCCACGGCCAGGAATAAACCCATGTTGTCGTATAGATATAACCATATGTATTACCGAGGCCAGACGGGTAGCTAGCATTTTTGAATAAATCTTATTGTCAGCATTGATCAATGTTATGGGGCGGTATGAACCAGGGTCTGTCGGTGTTTTATTTTTTTTAAGAAATACTATAATTTTGTCCTGCGACCAGGATTCTGGTGGTCTACCCCCCTTGAAAACATGTATAACTAGCTGAGTCATACACTCTTTTAGCTGAGTTGAAAAATATTTATAAAATTCAAGGGTATGCAATCAAGACCAGTTGCCTTACCATTTGGTAGGCTATTGATGCACATTAGTATCTCTAACCATTGAGGCAGCTCCTCCAGCTGTTGTTCCTCCTGTGGAAGGTGTTCTATGGGAGTCTGGCTAAGGTATGTCGCCATCTCGGGCAAGCTTCCTTGTAAGTCCTCATAATAAAGCTTCTGATAATACGAGTAAAAAACCTTCCGAATACCGTCTGGGTTCGAAATTATTCCCTTCACGGGATCTTCAATCTCTGTAATTAAATTCTGAGTTGCCTTTTGCCTAGCTCTGATAGCAAGATGATGACCCACTCGCTCGCTACACTCATAAGCTTCCTCCCGCCAAGCGGCGAGTTTGTCAGCTGCTTCTTTGGCAATAATCTCCATGATTTCAGATTTAGCAGCCATAATCCTTACTTGCGCTTCTCTGTACTCGCCTCTATTTTGAACTATAATGATCAGCTCTTCTTCCGCGGCTGCTAATTTTGCCAATCGTTCATTCATTGCAACTTGTTTTCCTTTATTCTTTGCGAGAGAAAACCTAAGTGTTTCCCCCCGTATGCCTGCCTTAAGTGTGTCCCAAACAATGTCTATACTAGCGCTTCCTATGTTCTCTTTAAGGAATTGGGGTATCCACCCCTTCATATGGTCACAATATTTTTCATTGGCAAGAAGAGCCCGCTCAAAGCTCCATGTAAAAGAGGTACAGTTTTTAAACCCGCCCATCTTGATTTCTATTATTAACGGGTTGTGATCTGCAAATATTCGGGGAATCTTTTCTATTCTGCAATTCTGTAGTAAAGAGTGAGATACTAAAACATAATCTATCCTTACATGTTTACTGTGTGGATGCGAAAAATAGGTAAAGCCCGGGTCTGTAGGGTTCTGCCAGTTCCATAAATCCGTAAGCGCATGTTCCTGACATAAAGTCCTAAGTGCCCTAAACACCTTTGGTTTGCAGCCCTTATATACCCACCCTGGCTCCTGTCTCACATTTTTATCTGCCGGCAGATTTATATTAAAATCCCCGCAGATTATTATCGGGAGTGGCCAGTTAGCTAATTCATTGTTAATGTAATGGAATACCGTCGGGTCGTCTAGATTGCTGCCATATATGGAGCAGATTGTAAGTGGATCCCCACTATTCCTCTGATATTGAGTGATAACCCATCTCCCTAACGGATCCATTGTCGTGCGGCTAAATTTTAGCGTACGGCTGGACGCGAGAATCGCAACCCCACGCGTACGAGAAGTCTGTGTCGTGGCCCCTATCAACTCGTACCCTAGTGTTCCTAAAAGGTGTTTCTGTGAATTTTCAATATACGTTTCCTGCATACAAATTATATCTGCTTTTAATATCCTTACTCCTGCTGCTATATTCTGTCTTTTTTTTGGGTCGTTAAGACCGCAAATATTAATTGTGGCTATACGTAATTTACTCATTGTTATATGAGAGGTGCTTATTCCATCCTGAAAATACAGGTCTTCTGACTACAGTCCTTCTTTTTATGGACCAAACCCCCCAACCCCCCACCCCCCAGTGCTCCCCCTCCACCCCCCTCCCACCACCTACACTTGGGGTTACCTGACCTTGCCAAGGCCAGGAGAATGGCATCTAAAGGACAAAACCCCGAGCCTCTGCCGGTCTGCCCCACCCCTATTCTCCCGTCTGTATAAAAACCAAACAAACGAGCTTCTCAACCTTATATAGATTTCACTAATTAAAAGAAAAGAATAGAAGGAAGGGGAAGAAATAGGAGAGAACCAAAAAAAAAACAGAAATTAGCAAGCATTTGGCAGCTGTCTATTGCTGTTTGCTTCCGGCTCGATCAGTAATTTCCTGTAAGTATGTTTTGGACTGAATCTCGGAAACAAAAGTACGAGTAGTCCCCTTATATACAATATTTACAGTGCCGGATTCTGCAGGTATACGTCGGCTCCTATCTGTTGGAAGGGAGTGAAGAGCTGCCTCAGCCGCCATCGCCTTTCGACTGTTGCATGGGCAAAGTCAGGTCTTGTAAAAAAGGAGATTCCATCAAATGCCTTTTTGTTTGTAGGTCTAGCCATATCGTATAGAGCCTGGCGTAAGAGAAAGTTTCCAAAATACAAGAGCATTGCGCTGGGTTGCTGGGGCGTTGAAGAGGGATGTTTGGAGGGAGTTAGCTGTGCTTCCTCTGGCAGGGAAATCCCGTCTTCTTAATATGTCCCTCTTCTTTTTTTTTTTGCAGCTTTCTCTGCCCATGCCTGTCCTCATGCAATTCTGCATTTGAGCTACTGCTCCCATTTTGCCCATCTTCTTCACTCGAAGCTGAGATGCTTATATCCGAGGTTTCTGTCTCTTCAGCTAACGAGTAGTACCTTTCGGGATTATTGTCAGGGGTTTTTGGTGAGATATAAGGGATTTTACCACTTATGCCTTGCGTTCCCTTGTAGCAGCCTTTAAACCTTTGTGTAGTTTCTTGTTTTTAATTTCATCTTTGCCATCAGAACCATTCCCATCTACATAGTTCCGCAAATCGCCAGTGGCCTCCAAATCAGGGGGTGGCTGAACGTTTGAAACAGTTACTGAGCTGGCTAGAGGGGTGGAGTGCATTTCTGGGGCAGCCATAGCCCCCTGTGCTGTAGAAGAAGAGGCATGTCCGCGGGACATTTCTTTGGCTGTATCAGCATCTGCCTCGCTTAGTACAGTCAGTGTTGCTTCCATCTCTTTTGCGCCATCTGTAGCGGTATGAGTCTTGGAACTTGTCCCCCCCGCTAGCCCAAAGCTGCTTGTAATTAATGGTTGGCAGTGTCCAGATTCAGCATGGGTTTTAGCAGGCGCCTTCCTTATGCCATCTTTTTTGTTTTCCTGGTTTCCGCTCTCCGCTTGCACATATGCCTCCCCCTTCTCTCCTTTCTCAGGGACCTTACTCTTACTCCCACGATTATCTGATCTTTTCTGCCGATTCTCGGCTGCCACGGTGCCTGGTTGCGTTGCTACTTGCGCCTGGGAGCCGCTTTGTTCATTTCTGGATTTAACTACTTTTGCCCCCCTGCCAGCCATCCTTACTTGTATTCGTCTTTGAAGTGTTATCCTGCTGCAACAAAGTATCCTCACAATACAACGGGCTGCCAGGAAAGCCGCGAGTTGTCCGAGCAGCTGAAATCCAAAGAGTGCCTCAGCCCCCAGGTGTTGGCTGCTATGGCTCTCCGTCAGGCCTCCGTTTCATGGAAGCGCCACTACCGAGCCGCACCGCAGGGCGTGGAGCATCAGTGAAGTCCGATTGACGATGATTCTCTCGTGGCTGGGGCGCAGCGTGTGAGGGCTTTGCGCTGTACCAAATCGTCGCATTTCCAGGTCAGTCGATAGGGTGCGGTTGTGCGGGAGTACCAGGGTGATCATATTCATAATCTTTCTTCCCCTGTTGTAGTAAAGTTCCGTTTTAAATGTTTAAAGGGAGTTGAAAAGCATTTTCACGGGGTCTGATCGGCGGAGCCTCGCATCGGCGTTATCTCTCAGACGCCATCTTGCCCCGAAAAGCTCCATTCATATTGGAGTGGGAATAGTAAATGTCATCTCTTTAGTGTCTAACATATTCCCCAAGTTTGTTTTGATTGGAGTGGGAATAGTATATGTCACCTCTTTAGAGTCCAACACCTTCCCCAGGTTCATTTAGATTGGAGTGGAAATAGTAAATGTCACCCCTGTAGTGTCCAACACCTTCCCTGAGTTGGTTCATATTGGAGTGGTAATAGTAAATGTCACCTCTTTAGTGTCCAACACCTTTCCCAAGTTTGTTTTGATTGGAGTTGGAACAGTATATGTTACCCATTTAGTGTCCAGCACCTACCCCAAGTTTGTTTAGATTGGAGTGAGAATAGTAAATGTCACCCCTGTCTAAGATTTTCCCCAAATTTAGAATAATAAAAAGTTGTCACACATATTTTTTCAACTTTATTTTTTGACAATTTTAATTTATTATATGCTTTTACATTTTGCCAAATATATTTAAAAAAATAAAAATAATAATTTTAAAATGAAGTGAATAACATAATTTCTTATTTTTTATTGTAACAAAAACAGAAATAAATAAGATTTTATAAATATTTGTATAATGTACATATTCACCTGTTATTTTATATTCAATATAATTCTGAAACATTTTGCAAACTTTTTTACATACATTTTTTAAACATCATTTAACATATTTATAATTAGTATATATTAAATAGCTATATATATGTTATACAATTATTTCATTTATACTTTACAATTTTTGGACATTTTTTACAACATTGTTTGACGTTTAACTTTTAATTTTTATTTTACATTTTATTAACATTTATTAAGCATTCCCACTGATTTCCATGTGAAATAGTCTTTTTTTTTGTTTAATATGGCAGGCAATTAATTTTATGGCTAGCTTCTATTTTGCTGTGTATTGGAGCTATTTTGGGTCTTTTTTCCAGGAGCCAAGTCGCGGTTAAGTGCTGATGATCGTCGGAACAGGTAAGCACTTTTTTAGGGATTTATTAAGGTTTTGATGGTAGGCAGAATTTAGAATGAATGTTTAAAAGTTTGGTATAGTGTTGTTTAAGATAAGAGTGTTTGGTATGTTTAGATGGGTTTTTGTTAGTGTTTTGCACTATGTTGTTGTGTCATGTTTTTTTAAATTGTATTATTATTGTCAAATTATGTTATTTTAAAATATGTGATGTTACTTTTGTTTTCATGATTAAATATTATGTATGTGTATATTTGGGACTGTAATATATTGTACAGGTGAGTGTTTAATGTTTCTAATTACAGATTTTTGTCTACCAATGATTTTGATGGGAAGTTGGAGTATATGATTTTTTTTTTAATGAAATCTGTTTTGGTTTATTAAACACAAATTGTTTTTAGTTAATTTCCTTTTCTGGGGTTTCCTGGAGTGGGTCTTTTTAAAAAAACATGTTTAGTTTTCTTTCATGGAACCTTTAGACTTTGGATTGGTTAGAAGGATTTCAGTTGGGTTGTTTATATATTTGCATTTTTGATGGGCTTTTTGTATTCTTTTTGTTCAATTTTTGGTGGATTACTATTTTTAATTATGTGGCAATGGCGAGAGATCTGCAGCTACAAAACTGTAAATTTTATATAAATATTTTGTTGTGTGTTGGAAATGTGACATTGCATTGTTTACTTTAGGTTTATATTATTATTACTACGTGGAATTGTTTGCATTATATGTTGTGTTTGATTTGCTATGATGAATTGCATTTGTTTTCCAGTTGGTTAGTATCATATATTTTGTTTAATTATTAACGTTTATATTTTTATTATATCAGTGATTATACATTTTTTGATTTTATATAATTTTTTCTCCGATGTAATAAAAGGTTCATAGTACTATTGAAAACACACATTTAGTTTGTTAGAGTGTGTTGTAGTTTTTGAGGTTTTTTGCTGGTTAATATGTATTTTAGACAATAGGTTTGGCTAAGTAGTCTAGTAATTTGTTATTTATAAGAGTTTGACTTGAAATTGTAGCATGTCCTACTTTTTTTAGTTTGTTTGTTAAGGTTAGGGCCAATTTAAGTAATAGATTGTTCTGTTCTCAGTTCTTGGTAGCTTTTTTCTTTTTGTAATGCTTCAATAAATTTACATAATGTAGGTTGAGTTATACCTTGTGTGGGCTGGAAGGCATTGTGCCATCCTTCCATTACTTTGTTTGTTTTGGCTTCCTGTGCCAAGGTGCTATCATAGACATTCCAATTATTAGTATCTGGAATTTGGCTTGGTGTCTGTGTCCTGACCCATGCAGTCTGCCAACCCAAGTGTCTTCGAAATAGTCCATTAAGGGACTAAGTTTGTCTTCATTTTGTTGGTAGAAAGGACTTTCTATTAATGAGTTATAGTGGTTAACTACATTATTATTATTATTATTTAGCATTTCTAGAGCGCGTAGTTACCCGGAGGCATCCCAGCGCTGGCGGAATAGAAGTAAAAATGGAGGGGGGGTCTACAGGCTCATGTTTTTAAATAGCCATGTTTTCAGGTGTTTCCGAAAGGGGAGGAGATGAGTCTCTGAGCGTAGCTTCAGGGGTAAGGCGTTCCATAACCTGTCTATGCTATAAACGAAGGAGCTGCCCCCGCTAGGAGTTCTCTGTATTTTTGGCACTACGGCCAGGCTCATACTGGCGGAGCGGAGCGATCTCCTGGGTTGGTAGAATGTGATAAGAGATTTAAAAATGGTGGGACCTTTTCCCATCAGCGTTTTGTGGGCTATGCAAAGTGGTTTGAATTTGACTCTTTCCAGAATCGGTAGCCGGTGGAGGTTTTTCAGGCATGGTTTTGCGGATTGCGTTCTTGGCACTCCAAGCAGCATCCTAGCCACACAGTTCTGGGCCACTTGGAGTTTCCTAATGGTGGCTTTGGGCGCTCCCAGGTATAAGGAGTTACCGTAATCTAGTCGCGATAAAACCAGGGCCTGGACCACCATTCTCCTTGCCCTGCTGGGAAGAAGGGGAAGAATTTTTCTCAGCATTCTTATAATGCCATAACACATACCTGCCACTTCCACCGCTTGCTGTTCAAATTTAAGTGATTTGTCAAGCCACACTCCCATACTTTTAATCTTAGGTTTTGGGGTGGGCGCTTGTCCTAGGCATGTAGGCCATTGTAGTTTAAAGTCAGTGTTGAGTAGATTGCCCAGATACATGATTTCTGATTTGTCGCCATTGAGCCTGAGGCATGGGTTTTGCATCCATAATGCCACCTTCTCCAAGCATGATTCTAGATCGGAGGGGGCATTATGCGGATTTTTTAACGAAATCACTAGCTGGGTGTCATCAGCATAGGTGATGATTTTTATCCCAAAAGGAAGGACAATGTCAGCTAATGGCCTCAAGTAAATATTAAATAAGGTAGGACTCAGGGATGATCCCTGAGGCACTCCATACCTAAGAGGGCGACCAATTGAGGTGACTTCTCCTGCAAAGACTTGAAAGGTTCTGCCAGTAAGATAGGATTGGATCCATGCTATGGCGTCCCCTGCTACTCCTACCTTCCCCAGGCGGTTCAGCAGGATGTCAAAATTGACAGTGTCGAACGCTGCGCTTAGGTCAAGGAAGATGATGGCCGCTGCACCTCCCTGATCCATAATCTTCCTGGCTTCCTCCACCACCGAAATCAGGGCTGGCACCGTCCCCAACTGGGGTCGGAACCCAGTCTGAGAATCGTGTAAGAGATTATGGGCTTCTAGGAAGGTTGAGAGACTGAAGTTGACATGTTTTTCCAGAATCTTACAGACCATGGGTAATAGAGATATGGGTCTGTAGTTACTCAAAACATCTGGATTTAGGGTGGGTTTCTTAAGAAGCGCTCTTACCATTGCGTGTTTCCAGGGGGTTGGAACCTGGCAGTTAGAGATGGAGAGGTGTAGCACTTCCATTATTTGTGGTAACACCACCTCTTTGAGCTTGTCTATCTGATGGGGGGCTGCCGCGTCACAGGGTGAGCCCGATTTTATCTGGCACAGGATTTTTGTGAGCGTTGCCAGATCTAAGAGAGGGAAATTCTCCAAGGTGTGCCTCTTCTTGTTGGGGACTCCATTGATCTCCTCCGAGTCAGTGACAGGGACATTGACAGGGGGGAGGCTAGTGCTTTCATTTTTTTTACTTCTAAGGCAAATTGGCTGTTAGTCGAATGTTCTACACTCAGCGCCTCGATACGAGTTTGGTGGTCTGACTGCCCGACCGCCGCAGGCTCTAGAAGACCGCAGTAGAATTAACCGCGGTGTGTCTGCAGCTGTCTTGTGGCGGTGATAAATGGTTTTCCATATGTATCGATGCCTATGCAAGCATTTTGACTGCACATATGCCGAATGTATGCATATGCATGATACATGTGGAAATATACTACCTGCCCATCGCCGGAGTCTGGCTCATATGTAGCAATCAGTACATGGTACAAAATGGACTTACTTGTATTTCACCACAAACAGGGTCGTATTCTCCGCAGTGAAGATGCTGCAGTGAAGGGGGGACGTGGAGAAAGGGATCCACGTTGAACTCTGATGGGAAGAACAGGAGAGGGGTGAGTATGCACCCTAAATCCTTCATTTCTGACGACTTGAAGACGGCGGTCCCACCACCGCCATAGGCTTGTCCGAAAGCCAACTCGTAATATGGAAGGCAGTGGAACAACTCAGTACTGCCCTATGGCAGCAGCTTTTCCCCGACTTCAGCCGTGGGGTCTGCGGATGGCTGACGGTGTCAGCCCTTCGCTGGCGGTCTTTGCAAAGGCAATCCGACAGCCTCGTAATACTGTGGTCGGACCGCTGAGCTCACGATGGTTGGACTGCAACTGTGGGTACGGAGGTTGCCGAACTCGTAATCACTATATACTTTGATTAAAATGATGGTAACAGCCTTTTATGGCTGTGTGAGGGTGTACTTTTAGTATTGCTTGAATCATGGCTTGTTCAAAGTCTATGTTTATTTTTTGGGAGTAGTAGTTATTTGTTTGTTGATTTATAAAGTTCAGGAGTTCAAAGTAGGTACTTCTTTGTTTATTTGGGAGTAAAGCCTATATGAAAGTGATATTGGTGCTTTGATATTCACCATGCATTGTGAGTATCTGAGTAAATGGTTTGGGACACATTTTGAATGTCACATCCATCATCCATGTTTGGCATTGGATAAGTCTCCTTAAGCTGTTTGCAGTGGAGAAGATTAGGATTTGTTTTTCATTATTTTGATTGTCATGTAAAAGGACTAGTTCCTCATTGTGTGTAGTTGTTAAATGGTATGGTATGTCAATTTTAAGGTATCTTCTAGGGGCAGGTGGGGAATTGCTGGTGGCTTTTTTTGTGTGTAATTAGATGTTTTAAAGTGGGGGATAGATGGTAGTTGGCCTGTTATGTGTTTGGGGACTTTGGGTAGTATGTCTTTAAGGATTTTGCTTGTGGGTTCCTGAGAACCTGTGCTTACCTCTCTTATATCTGTTAAAAGTTCTCTAACTTCTATTTTGTAGTAGTGGTTGTGCTCTGTTACATTAATTACAACATTTTCGGGCCTGATTACGAGTTCAGTGGTCCGGGAGCCGCCGTTTCCACTGTTGCGGTCCGACAGCTGTGAGCTTGGCGTTCCGACCCCATATTACGACATTGTCAAACAGCCTTTGCAAAGACTGCCGGTAAACCGCCAGCCATCTTCAGACTGCCGCGGCTGCGGTCGGTTAAAAGCAGCTGCCATAGGGTGGTACAGAGTAACCGTGGGCGGAGAACTCCGCTCCACCCGCGGAGAACTCCGCTCCGCCCGCGGAGTATGCGGAGATTTGCCTAGTCCATGTTCCGCAGAGAACGCGGAGTAGGCAAATCTCCACACACTCCGCGGCGGAGCAGAGTTAACCAGTCCCCGCCTCCACCACCCCAGTAAGAATGAAATAAATATACATTAAAGGTAAAATAATAAACACTTACCTTGACTGCGGCGTCCCCGGGCTGCCGTCCTCCTCTACCTTGGCGTTTCACAATGATCTGCGCATGCGCATTTCTCGCAAGGTATGCGCGCACGCGCATGCGCAGATCACCGTGAAACGCAGAGGAAGAGGAGGACGGCAGCCCGGGGACGCCGCAGTCAAGGTAAGTGTTTATTATTTCACATTTAATGTATATTTATTTCATTCTTACTAGGGGGGTGGAGGTGGCCGGCGGAGCGGAGCGAATTTCCATGGAGTTGGTCCCCAACTCCGTGGACCTCCGCGTAGTGCTGTCCGCCCAAGGTTAGCACTGAGGAGTTCCACCACCATTCGTATTACGAGTTGGTTTTCGGATGTGCCAAATGCGGTGGTGGGACAGCCGTCTTCAAGTCGGCAGAAACTAAGGATTTGGGGTGCATACTCACCCCCTTACTGTTCTCCCAGTCAGAGTTCGATGTGGATCCCTTTCTCCAGGTCCCTCCTTCACAGCAGCATTTTCACCCCAAAGAATACAACCCTGTTTGTGGCGAAATACAGATAAGTCCTTTTTGTAGCATATACTCATTGCCTGGACTGCTCACATATGGGTCAGACTTCGGCAATGGGTAGGTGGTATTTTTCCACATGTATCATGCATATGTGTGCATATGACACATGTTCAATTGAAATGCTTACACAGGAATCGATATATATGTAAAACCATTCTCCACCGCTGCACGTCAGATGCAGACACATCGCTGGTACTGCGGTCAACTTGCAACTTCCGGCACGGCGGTCTTCTAGAGGCTACAGCGGATAGGCGGTCAGACAGCTGAACTCATAATCAGGCCCTTTGTCTTGTAGTTGCTCTTCCACAGCATGCATTAGAATAATATTTAGTACATCTCCAGTTTATAGTTTCTGTCTATGCACTTTCTTGCCTTTAGGTGTAGCCATGTGACTTAATAATTGCTTTCCTTTTTGTGAAGTGATAAATTCGGTACCTTCTGCCATTATAAGTGTAAGTAGTTTAATAATATTAATATATAATATAGTTTAACTTATGCATGTTAGTTATTGATATATTTAAAAATGTTGTTTCTTTAATTTTTTTTCCTTACTTGTATGTTTTTTTAGGTGTTTTGCATGGTTTTGCAGCTTTTCCTTTTAGCTTGTTTTAATGTGGAGCAGATACTTGTTTTCTGTTGAAAAAGAAAAAAGAAGCTAGAGTAATCGAATATGGTATTTTTTGCTAGTTTGTTGAGTTTTAGGGAGTTAGGTTTATTTTTAGTCGCTGTTTGGGTGAGTTTCTAATTTATTAGTTATGTATATTTACTTTATGATATATTTTTGGTGCTTTGTTATTGTTCAGATTTTCTAGCAGTTTGTTGGTTTGGAAGTTTTTTTTCTTCTTTTAGGTAGTCTGTGTAAAAGGATAAAAGTTACAGAGCATGTTACTATTTACTTGTTAATTAATAATATTTAAGTTTAGTAACGTTTAATTTTTAGTGTAAATATAAGTATTACCTACTTGAATATCTAGTTTCAGAGATGTATATTTTCATGTATAATCGTTTGTTGCAAGAATCCAGCAGAGTTTCCTCCTCTTGTAGTGTTTGTTGTTTATGGACTAATTACTTGCATTAATTAGTGTGCCTTTTATATTATTTGTTTAATTGCTTCAGTTATTTTATTGGTTAAAGTTGTTTTTAGTATTATTTTATTGGTTGGTTTAGCATAATTTGAATATTTTTTATCAGTTAAATCCTTGTTTGGAAGACGCTAATTTATGTTTTCTTTTTATAGTATTATATATATTTGTTTTTGTTTGAATATGAATTTGTTTTTATATGATATTTTACATTGTTATTTGTATTTAAATGTTTATAGTTAATAATAATGTTTTTGGTGCATTTGTTGTAGATTTTTTAGGTGCACTATTTTTTGGAGTAAATGTTTAATTTTTGGGGGAAAGTAATAGATTTTAATTTCATTATAGATGTTTATTATAAGTTTAGGGTTTATTTGAAGTGATTGGTTTATTTAAAAATTGATTTTTGGTGTATTTCTTATGGATGTATTAGTGTATTAGTTACTTTTGATGATCATTTTGTAGTCGATATTGTGGTGATCGATATTTTTGACATGGTATATGTTTATTTATAGGTAATGATATTTGTGTGTCTGATATTTTTGTTATTGATATATGTTAAAAGAAAATATTTTTGTTAATCATATTTGTGTGCTTGATATTTGTGATTTTTATAGTTATGAATGCAGAGTCGATATTTGTTTTCTCAATATTTAATTTCCAATATTTTTGTTTCTTGACATTTGTTGGCTTGATATTATGTCACTGATCCCAATATCTTGCTGCCCTTTTTGTACCGAAGTACATAGAAAGCATTTCTGCACTATAGGCATCCTAATTGTGATTAAGAAATTATAACTAATCTGAACCTGATCTGAATTGAGCAGACCTGTCAGAGAATCAGTTTTAACTTTGGTTTTCCAAGCAAGAAATTGCCCGGTCTTTTCATTTTCCTCATGAACCTGCTACTGACAAAACAATCTTTTAAACCTGCCTGAGATTTTTTTTATGCCAAACTTAATTCAATTTGGTGTGGCTTAGAGGACTTGTTTGTATTTTACGGAGGTTTGTTGTGAAAGTTGGTATTTTCCAATGAAATTAGCTTTAAAAACATCGAATGTAAATTCTTCTTAGTAAACCTGAAGATCACTTAGAAGAACTATTGAATAACCTTACTAACATACACCTAAAAGTTCAAATTTGTCAATAAAATGTTTGCCTCAGTCCATTGCAAGCAATTACCTATGGAAAGGTCAATAATATTAACAATGTCAGGGTACAGTGGTCAATAAAGCAGGAATAAAGCCAGTTCACGCCCCAGAAACAGTCCAAGAAAAAAGGAAAAATCTTTCCTGGACGCCATATGTTACTTTTACGAACAACATATATGTTTATGGGTGAGTTAATTATAGCAGCAGTGTGCTCTTTTCAGCAACAAAACAATAACCCACATCAGACAGTTGGTGAAGAAGCCATTTTGATAATTTTGAGTCAAAATATCAACACATTGGGGTCGATTCCGATTCAGGCCGGAAAAAGCACCGACCGACTCGGAGCCGGAAATTATACCGACCGACACGTACCTGTGGCGCCCGACACGCCAAGTACGATGCAAGGCGTGCAAAATCCGACCGACATGTACCGAACCCAAGCCGAACGACCGAGCCGCACGGAAAACAGCAATCCGGCCGGAAAAACACGCGAATCGAACCGACCGACACGCACCCGGAACAAATCCGACCGAAACGTACACGCGAACTCCAAACCGCAAAGTACGATGCAAGGCGCGAAAACCACGACCGAGTCGGACGGAGGACAAGCCGTACGACCGACACGCATACAAAACCGAGCCGAAGCAACACAAAACACCGCGACCGACGCGTACGCAGCATAGAAAACTGCACAAACACAGCGTGAACGAAACGGAGAACACCGTACGAGACAAATGCAGGGTCCGACTCGGTCACAAGAACGTTTCCAACATGCACAGACAGTCCAAAGGAAATATCACACAAAAAAAGGCCAAACAAGCAATTACAAAGCCAATAAATACTGGGGGGGGTGGGGACAGAGAACAAAGACACACCCATAACTCCACCCATATAAAGGACACAAATCCCAACCATGATCCTTTGCAAATGCTATTCACCTGCCAGCACTCAACAGACAGCAACCACACACCCACAGCTCATCCCTCACACAAGCCACACACCATCAGCACACCAACAAATACCTACCTCACATACACCCAGCAAAACACACACTCACACACCCTCACCTGCACACCAACACACACATCACTCACCATCACCACCCATCACCATGCCACCCAAGAAGAATCACAAGTTCCTAGATTGTGAATTGGAAGTCATGGTAGACGAGATCCTCAGGGTAGAGCCACAGCTGTTTGGCACACTGGTCCACCAGACCCCCATCTCCCAGAAAACCAAGATGTGGGAGAGGATCATCAACAGGGTGAACGCACAATCACCATGTCTGCGCACAAAGAGCGACATCCAGAACAGGTGGTATGACGTGCGCAGGAGGGTACGGGACCTGCTCAAGAAAGACTACATCATCAGCCAATACACCGGCAGTGGCCCTCCTGCCAAGCCAATATACCTCAGGCCCTGGGAGGAGAAGGTGCGGGCCATCCTTCCGCCAGTGAGCGTATATGGACTAGAGAACATCCCAGAGCCTGGTGAGTACACAACAAATGTACACAATATTCTGCCACAAAACACACACACATCACTGTCAAGGGGAGAGTCAAACCATGCACTCATAGCAATTACACAGCAACCAGAACAGAATCATCCCAAAATGTGTATGTCAGTCAGATAAACACAACACATGCCATCAAAAAAGTTACATCCAACTGTGCCATCACATGTACAAACACAACTACAACTACAGCTAGGCAGTGGCACAAATAGAACTAACAAACACATCCAGACATGTAGCCACCACAACAACACCAACACACAGTGAAGACCACTCAAAGGAAGGAATTCTGTGTATGCTGGCCAAGTCAGTGTAGCCAATAGCATCATGGGAGTCGCAGTCACACATATTGCCCCCCAACAACTGTCCCATCAACACCACCATGAACCATGCGCACATCACAGGGAGTGGAGAAGGACTCACAAGATGGCTGACACTGGCAACTGCTGTGGGGAGCACAAGGCCATGCTGGCAACTGTGCACCAACAAACAGCAGGACACCACTGACTGACATCCTGAGAGACAACTTCCACTCCCTGCAATGCAAGAACGTTCCATGGTGGGATATCTGGCTGGCTGGGTGGGAAGGAGGACTTGCAGCACTGACCATAGTCACAAGCACCTCCCCTCACACCCCCTCAACACAAACTCCACAGAACCCACCTGGTAGAATGCAATGCCTCACATCCTAACTCAATATCCCACAAAGAACCACCACCCTGGGTTATGTTGTGTGAAGCACAGGGACACTCTTGGGACTTTTAGCCAAACAACTGCCAGGACAACACTCCCAGCCATCCTGTCAGCACAGCCAGCCCACCCCACAGGGAAGCAGAGTCAAAAGGAAGGAAGCATGGGCATGCTGGGAAGGGGGTGGAGGCAATAGCATGATGGGAGTCGTAGTCACAGCTCTACATCCCCCACCACATGGCCCAGCAAGCTCACACTCACGCATGCACATCCCACAGAGAGTGGAAAGGCCCATCAAAGATGTCTGACACTGTTGCTGTGTCGTGGGGAGCACAAGGGCATGCTGGGAACTGACACCAACCAACAGCAGGACACCACTGTCAGCCATCTTGCCATTGCCCTCACACCCACACACACTGAACTCCCCACAAAAGCAAGTAAGTATGGGAATGCTGGCAAGTGGGGTGGAGGCAATAGCATGATGGGAGTGGCAGTCACTGATATTGGTCACCCCCACAACTGTCCCATCAACACCACCCTGAACCATGCTCACATCACAGGGAGTGGAGAAGGACTCACAAGATGGCTGACACTGGCTACTGCTGTGGGGAGCACAAGGCCCTGCTGGGAACTGCACACCAACCAACAGCAGGACACCGCTGTCAGCCATCTTGCCATTGCCCTCACACCCACACACACTGAACTCCCCACAAAAGCAAGTAAGTATGGGAATGCTGGCAAGTGGGGTGGAGGCAATAGCATGATGGGAGTGGCAGTCACTGATATTGGTCACCCCCACAACTGTCCCATTAACACCACCCTGAACCATGCTCACATCACAGGGAGTGGAGAAGGACTCACAAGATGGCTGACACTGGCTACTGCTGTGGGGAGCACAAGGCCCTGCTGGGAACTGCACACCAACCAACAGCAGGACACCACTGTCAGCCATCTTGCCTTTGCCCTCACACCCACACACACTGAACTCCCCACAAAAGCAAGTAAGTATGGGAATGCTGGCAAGTGGGGTGGAGGCAATAGCATGATGGGAGTGGCAGTCACTGATATTGGTCACCCCCACAACTGTCCCATCAACACCACCCTGAACCATGCTCACATCACAGGGAGTGGAGAAGGACTCACAAGATGGCTGACACTGGCTACTGCTGTGGGGAGCACAAGGCCCTGCTGGCAACTGCGCACCAACAAACAGCAGGACACCACTGACTGACATCCTGAGAGACAACTTCCACTCCCTGCAATGCAAGCACAGTCCATGGTGGGATAACTGACTGGCTGGGTGGGTGGGAAGGAGGGCCGGCTGTCAACCAAACACAACCAATGCAGACCATGTTCACACCCCAACAAATACATAGAAATGCCCAAATAATGCAGGACAATGTGCCACACCAATATCAACCCCTGACTGTGACGACTTAGGACAATGCAATGTACAGGCCCGCACCCAGAGGCACAGTCACAACTGTCAGGTGTGTCAACCATTGATGCCTGCAGAAACATAACATACATTGTGTGTGTCTCCCAAAAACAGGTGATGATGGAGACACAGCAGCAGACGCTGAGGAGTCCCAGTCCCATACTCAAGAGGATGCGGAGCTCACTGGTGTCGTACAGCCTCTGCCCTCCTCGGACGAAGAAGACCAACCTGGCACATCCGGTGCAAGTCTACATGCAGCACCAGCAGGACCACCAGCTGCAGCACCAGCAGGACCACCAGCTGCACCCCCTGCACCCACCCCTCCAACGACTGTCAACACAAATACCATCCCTGCCGACATGGACAGAACAAGGAGTAACACCAGCACAGGGACCCTGGACCAACCTGGGGCCATGGACACCACCACCACCACCAACCTCCAAGGTGGACCAGGGTCATCTGTGCGTGCCACTGCATGCACTGCACATGTCAGCAGGGGTGGTGGGAGGGGTGGGAGACAGAGGTCGCTGTTTGCAGAGGTTGCTGGTGTGCATGATGACCCACAACTGGTACGCATAGCTGATGCGTACCAGTCCAGCACCGGAGACCTCAGCCAGGTAGTGGGGCTCCTCAGAGACATGAAACAGCAGCAGGCTGCCCATCATGCCCGCTTGGACTCTCACATGTCCCACGTGGAGTCACACATGTCCCGCGTGGACTCACACATGTCCCGCGTGGAGTCCAAGTGGGATGCACTGCATGAGATGACGGCAGTGCACAGGGACATTTTATAATTCCTCCGCCAGATGAACAGCAACGAGTCCACACCTCCCTGTGTGCCAACAACATCTGGTGCTGCCCAAACTGCAACTGCCACAGGGAGGGAGGATGACTCTGGCGGAGAGTCCCCTGCACCGCAGCAGCCTGTACTTGAGGGCCCCCCCCCCAGAAGAGGGGTCGTCCGAAGAGGGGCAAGTGAAAGGCCGATGGCCAAGCGCAACTCCCAGGAAGCCTGAACCTGTTCTGGATGTTCACCTTTGTGCACAGACTGTTCACCCTGTTGACGGCAACACTACTCCCACACATTGCATGGGGAGTACAAGTTGGACCAATGTCTCAGACAACTGTGGCCCCGATACTGGGGATTCTGTCTACCAGGACTTTCAATTCACCTAGGAACTTCTGATTGCAAGATTTATGTACAGCACTACCCATCCTATGCACTATTCACACAAATGTATCACAATAAACACACTAATACACCATACTTGCCTCTGTTGTGATTCCAACGTGGGTGCTGTTATGGGGATGATGAACTGCAAAATTACACTGTGTATGCGAACTGCAACAGCAAGTACAACACAGGCATGTGAGTAAAGGCAACGTGACACATATGAGGGAGACACACCACCAGGGCTACACAACACATACACACCTAGGCCATCTGACTCATTGCCTACACTGATGTTGCCAGGGAAGACGGTGAAATGCACAGACACCACACCCATTCCCAGTTGTAGTCAAGTAGCCCACAGGTGCAGTAAGCAAATGGCAGTCAAATGTGTGACCACAGACAACGCACATCACAAAGTGAAGCACAGGTTTATTACACAGTTGCAACATGTCGTAACCACTACAGATGCAAGGTAATCCCACCTGGCAGCGGGGACACAGTCAACAACTGTAGACGGAAGGAAGTCCATGGGTGTGGCGCACATCACCTGTAGGGACACAACAGCTACCACCCTGGAAGTTCAATCACGTCGTCGGTGGACACAGTTGACCAAACGAATCTGAAAGTACCCTGTGAAGGACAGAAATGACACACAGTCAAAAGCAATGGAGTACAGGACAGAACAGCAAAACTCATGCACAATACATGTTACAAGATACCCACCCAGAACCAAGTTAGCATGTCAACACTGTTGGGGAGTACAGCCCACCTGTAAGCACACATCGCAACACACATCCAGTCAAGTAGCCCATGGACACACTCCACCAGAGCACCACCTACACATATCATGCCAACTCACATCATTGACATGACACCTCAGGATACTCACATTCAGCTAAAGAAGTTGGTGATGAGCTGTGTGCGGACATCACCCTCTTCATCATCATCATCATCGTCACTGGCATCGTGGTCCAGGCCAGGATCCTCCACAGGTGGCGGATGTTTGTCATTGTCATCCTGGATGAGAGGCAACTCCTTCCGCACTGCCAGGTTGTGGAGCATGCAGCAGACGATGATAATCTTGCACACTTTCGCAGGGGCATATGGGAGGGACCCTCCGGTCATGTCCAGGCAGCGGAAGCGGCTCTTCAGGAGACCAAATGTCTGCTCAATAACTCTCCTGGTCCGACCATGTGCCTCATTGTAGCGCATCTGGGCTGGTGTCACAGGGTTCCTGAGGGGTGTCAGCAACCACGGCATGTTGGGGTATCCCGAGTCACCTACGGACAGACAAGTGCACATTAGCTGACTTGGAAAAGTGGGCGGAATACTACAGATCAGATCACACACAATGGCACAAAGTCAGTACACACCGACAAGCCAGGCACGCTGGTTCTGCATCTGTGCCATCATCCTGGGGATGCGACTACTCCTCATCACAAAGGCATCGTGTGCTGAACCAGGGAAACGGGCACACACGTGTGTGATGGTCATGTCTGCAAGACACACCACCAGTGCATTGACCGAGTGGTAGTGCTTGCGGTTCCTGTAGGCCTGCTCCTGGGCCTGTGTTGGTACCAAAGCCACATGTGTCCCATCAATGGAGCCAATGACATGCGGCATCCTCCCCAGGGCATAAAAGTCACTCTTCACGTCAGTGAGTCGTCGCAGTCTAGGGAAATAGATGTACCGGTTCAGGAATAGCAACATTGCCGCCAAAACATCGCGGAGCACACGGCTCAACATGGTCTGTGACATCCCACCAGCAGTCGCCACAGTATGTTGGAAGGTACCGGTGGCAAAGAAGTGTAGGGCTGCCATCACCTTCATCTTGGGGGTCAGCGCTGTAGGATACGGCCGGCCAGGCTGCAAATGTGGGGACAACTGCACTGCCAAATCCTCAATCAGCTGCCTGGTGAAGCGGTACTGTCGGATGCTGTCCCGTTCCACCATCGTTGCCAGGTCTGGGAATGGTCGATGGACAGCAGGAGCCCTGCAGGGCAGAGGAGAAGTAAGCAAGATTGTCAGTCACCCCACATATGCGGCATTGAACACACTCAATATCCCAACATACATCATTATGAGGCACAACTACATGAAGTGTGCAGTTCCGTAAGGACATGTATGGTACATACATGGCCAACATCTGTCAACACGGTCCAACAAGTGGCATCAATTAGCCCCAGGTTGGCCCATTGGATATCATGAGGCCGTGTCACAGTTCCCATCTCCTGCTGCCGTGTCACAATCACCCCCCACAGTGACATGTGAGGACAGATGTGCCCCAGGCACCACAGCTCAACGACAGGTACATTCCCAGGGACCCTGTATTGCCACATGGACACTGGCATTACATGGAGTATCATGTATACACCACAGCAAAACAACCATGACCCCCACAGGTAGTGGTCACACTTGCCACGGCAGGACAGACATGGACGTCTGTGACACACACACGCACAACATCAAAGTCCATGCACACACAACGTGGATGTGGAGACTGTCTCCCATTGTGCACATTAAATCAGAGACATTGTAAACACTACATGCACACAGACTGTGGAGGACCATCACTATTGTGCCACTGGGACACCCTGGCTCAAACATACCGTCCCACATGGGACTCACGGGGTATGTGACATGACATACACATACACCACCGTGAAATGTGACCATGGCACATGCACAGATATGAACAGTTGCACATCACAGTGGTCATGTACACGTAACACCCAGGATCCTGTCCACATGAACACGTGCACAGCCTGGGGGTGGCTGCCCACAGGTGACACCCACAGGACAACATGTACACCAACATACACACAATAGGAAATGCAGCCTTACATGCCTTATGATAAAGTTTGGACAGGCTGTCGTGATGTAGGTGTGCCCCTCACTCCCTGGGAGCTATCTGTGGCTGGCATATGTCCATCTGAGACAGGCATGGTGCCATATGCCAGTCACTTGTACAGTGATGCGTTGAACAGCAATGGACCGATCGGTGCCCCCGGCCGGCCCATTGCATTCAATGTGTGCGGGTACACGTTGTACCCCTGTACGCGTTGAACAGCAATGGACCGATCGGTGCCCCCGGCCGGCCCATTGCATTCAATGTGTGCGGGTACGCGTTGTACCCCTGTACGCGTTGTACTGCAATGGACCGATCGGTGCCCCGGGCCGGCCCATTGCATTCAATGTGTGCGGGTACGCGTTGTACCCCTGTACGCGTTGATCAGCAATGGACCGATCGTTGCCCCGGCCGGCCCATTGCATTCAATGTGTGCGGGTACGCGTTGTACCCCTGTATGCGTTGTACTGCAATGGACCAATCGGTGCCCCGGCCGGCCCATTGCATTCAATGTGTCGCGGTACGCGTTGTACCCCTGTACGCGTTGTACTGGAATGGACCGATCGGTGCCCCGGCCGGCCCATTGCATTCAATGTGTCGGGTACGCGTTGTACCCCTGTACGCGTTGATCATCAATGGACCGATCGTTGCCCCGGCCGGCCCATTGCATTCAATGTGTGCGGGTACGCGTTGTACCTCTGTACGCGTTGTACTGCAATGGACCGATCGGTGCCCCCGGCCGGCCCATTGCATTCAATGTGTGCGGGTACGCGTTGTACCCCTGTACGCGTTGTACTGCAATGGACCGATCGGTGCCCCCGGCCGGCCCATTGCATTCAATGTGTGCGGGTACGGGTTGTACCCCTGTACGCATTGATCATCAATGGACCGATCGTTGCCCCCGGCCGGCCCATTGCATTCAATGTGTGAGGGTACGCGTTGTACCCCTGTACGCGTTGATCAGCAATGGACCGATCGGTGCCACCGGCCGGCCCATTGCATTCAATGTGTGCGGGTACGCGTTGTACCCCTGTACAGCGTTGTACTGCAATGGACCGATCGGTGCCCCCGGCCGGCCCATTGCATTCAATGTGCGCGGTACGCGTTGTACCCCTGTACGCGTTGATCAGCAATGGACCGATCGGTGCCCCGGCCGGCCCATTGCATTCAATGTGTCGGGTGCGCGTTGTACCCCTGTACGCGTTAGTACTGCAATGGACCGATCGGTGCCCCGGCCGGCCCATTGCATTCGATGTGTGCAGGTACGCGTTGTACCCCTGTACGCGTTGTACTGCAATGGACCGATCGGTGCCCCCGGCCGGCCCATTGCATTCAATGTGTGCGGGTACGCGTTGTACCCCTGTACGCGTTGTACTGCAATGGACCGATCGGTGCCCCCGGCCGGCCCATTGCATTCAATGTGTGCGGGTACGCGTTGTACCCCTGTACGCGTTGTACTGCAATGGACCGATCGGTGCCCCCGGCCGGCCCATTGCATTCAATGTGTGCGGGTACCCGTTGTACCCCTGTACGCGTTGTACCGCAATGGACCGATCGGTGCGCACCCATTGACAATGGCCTTGCCTGGCAATGCACGCGTTTTCGAATTTCGAATGAGTCGATTGCTGGAAATTCAGTTGGTCACCCACAACAATGTTGCAAAATCATGTATGTCATGAAGTTGAAGATTTGAAGGATGCTGTGGGCGAGTATTGGTGCTGCTATTCCATGGATTGGCCAGATTCAGAAGATGCAAACGACTTGGACCTATCACTTTGGACACAAGGGACAGTATCTGCCTCTCCAGCACATATATATTGCTGGCTGTTCCCCTGAGAGCTCACTTGCCTGCACTACATGCTCCAGGACGACATCTGCCACTGCACTGCTGCTGTCTCTGCCCCTCTGGACCCTGCAATGGCACGTACTGTGGAGAGAGCCCCAGCCTTCAGCCTTGAGGAGAACCAGGCCCTGCTGGACAGCCTACTTCCACAGTACAGCAAGCTGTATGGGACACCAGGGGAGCAGGTGAGTGTTCTGTGCACTGCCTTTCTGAATGTGCATATTGTCTGACTAGCAAGGCTGAAAGTCTGCACGCCACTGGCTAGCAGGCTCACTGAGTAGTTGTCACCCCCCATAGTGTGTAGTGACATGCACTGGACAGGTATGGTGCAGTGACAGTGCATTTGAACAAGGTTTTACTTCCCATGCAATGATACCATGTAGTGACGTCTGGCAAACTGTCCATGGGCAGCTTTGCACTGCCTGTGTACATCATGTGCCCCTGTGATTGAGACATGTATATACAACTGTGTCATGCACGGATATGTTGCATGTGTAGTAATGGCCTTTTCACTTTGTCATCCTGACAGGTTAATGCCCATCGGAAGCAGGAGATCTGGAAGGACATCGTCCGGGCTGTCCGGTCCGTGGGGGTCTACAAGCGCTGGATCCGCAACTGCCAGAAGAGGTGGCAGGACCTTCGGGGCTGGACCCGGAGGATTGCACGGGTCCAGCTGAAGCTGTCGCCTCCTCGCAGGAGGGGTGGAACACGGACCCTGACCCCCCACATGCTCCAGATCCTGGCGGTGGTGTTTCCAGACCTGGATGGGCAGCTGAAGGCCAGACAGCAGCAAGGAGGGGGTGAGTCAAAGACTGTACTGTGAACTCTGTATTACATGCTTTGTGCCCTCCTCTGGCCTGGTTCACCTGCCACAGTGCAGCAGTCATGTTGTCCAGGAGCCATGTCCCTCTATTGTGCACTGCCCACTCCTCATCTGATACCCAGGTGTGGCCCTTACATTCAGGGAATTGTGTCACTTGGGACTGTGTCCTTGCAGTTTGCTTCACTAAAGGTGGGGGACAGCATCTGTTTCCCTAACTCTGTTGTGGGCATCATGGGTGGGTCCATTGTTCACACAACGCCTGTGTTCGGACATGTAATCTGCGTGTTGCTTTGATATGCGGTCCACTTGCTGAGCTGAGCCACCACATGTGCCTGGGGTATGTGGCACACGCCCATGCAGCTGGTGGGAACAATGTTTGGGCCCCAGGATTGTGCAGATTACGTGTGTCACACATACATAGCCAGCTATCCACTGTCCAGGGCTCATCCCTCATTCATGTGGGGCAGGACAGTCATGCCTACTCCAGGCCATGCAATGCACTCTGTACTCCCACTCCCGTGTATCAGCTGACACATTGTGCGCAGTGATTTGACCCCTCAGGTGTCTGCCTCTGTGTCAGTGTGCTGTGGATTAGTTGCCAGGACTGCTGGGGTGTTTCTTGGTAGGGGCTCAGCATGCCACTGGAGATGTGACCATAGGAGACGATACTTGTGTGTCACATAGGTGTTTGATCAGCTGCCTGTGCAGACTGGGGTATGCGAATGTGAAGTTCAGGCAGCTGTTCCCCATTCACAGCAGATTGTGAGGGGCTCAGGTTCAGAGGGTAGTGTCACAGGTCTCTCATATGTCCAATAGGTATGACCTGGACAGATGAGGGTTAAGATGATGTGTTGTGGGGGGGATGTACATGTGCACTTGTGCAGCTCCAGGACTTGCATTCACCATTACCTACTATTGTGACACAGTGCAGAGTGTTGTTGTCTGGCTGCCAAGTCATACATCACTGAGACAGTGATGTATGACTTAGCAGTCATGCCTCCGCCATGGCATGTGTCTACTTATTGGTGATGCTGCAGGGGAGTGACATGTGCTACATGCACACCATTGTGGCGATGGCTATCAGGACATGGGTGCATCATGGTGTCTGTCGCTGGTATGCATCACATGCATTTCCTATTTGACTCTGGGCATCCCTTTCATCCGGAAACCTGTACTGACTCAGTGGCAAGAGCTGTGATGTGTGCATGTCCACATGCCACACCGTGTCCTCTGCACTGTCCAACTACTGTGTAGTTGGTGCATGTGTCCACACTGGGGTGTTGCAATTCAACAGACACCAGACAGATGGGTGCAAGGCCATGTGGGATGTGAGTGCCATGGTTGGCATCAGACTGACAATTGGCTGCTCCTGTTCAGTTAGGGCACTTTTAGCAATGTACAACTAATGATGCCAGGGCTTGCTCTGTAATGTGCTGTGCTCACAGTGGTGTGTGCGTTTGGTGCAGGTGACTGATGTCTGTCTGTTTCCCCATTGTTTGCAGATACATCCACGGCCACGGAAGGGGACAGCTCCACGGACCAGGAGGAGCCGGAGAGCCAGACTGGGTCAGCAGCCGAGGAGTGGTCGGAGGGACCCAGTGGCACGGAGGGCGAGGGGAGCCACACCGAGGAGTCCTCAGCACCATCCACCTCAGCTGAGGACCAGAGCAACTCGGAGGATGACTCCCTTATGGAGGCGGGTGTCAGCAGCCACCACACCCCAGCTAGTGTTGCTGTCCCCGCCACCACCAGCACCACCACCGCCCTCCCATCGGCTCCCATTCCCCAGGTCCGTGGAGGCTCCCATGTTCGGGAGCATGTCTCCTTTGGGCCAGGCACCGCACCCCCTGCCCCTGTCTCCCCTGCTGCCCTGAGTGAGGAGTCTGTGTACCTCCTTCGCCAGCTCCATGTAGGGCAGACAGCCATGCTGAGTGTCCTCCATGCGCACACCGCTCTGTTGACTCAGCTGGTGTCGTTCTTGGAGGGCATCTCATCGGGCATGTCTGACCTACAGAGGGGCAATAGGTCCATGGACTCCTCCCTGATGGCAGCAGTGTCCCTCCTCAGACAGTCCCTCACCCCTCCTGCCTCTGCTCCATCCACACTCCCCAGCACCTTACCCGTCCCAAGCACACACACACCGGCACAGGCACACACCAGCACACACACATCCAGCACACAGACACACACGGCACAAACAAAACGCACACGCACGCACAGTCAGGGGACTGAAACCAGACTCACAGGGGATGGGGCCCTGGTACACACACACGCATCCACGAGCACTGCGCAGTCCTCAGTTGCCTCTCCCTCCAAAACACCCTCCCTTGCCTCACCTGCAACCCCAAAGACCCAGCGCCTCTTCCTCAGTGACCTCTGCCTCTTCCCCTCCGATCCAGCTGCTCCAGCATCCAGGGGGAAGAGGAAGCCCACCCACACGGAGCAGAGTGCCCCTCGCCCCCGGACACCCTCTCCCAGGCGCAGACAGACTGAGGCCCCCACCCGCAAGTCCCCCGGAGTCGTAAGAGCAAGACCCCGCCGCCGCCCTGCAGCTCAGGCACCAGGTCTCCTTCCTCCATCCCTCAGGCCCCCTCCACAGGTGCCCCCACCACACCCTGCCCCAGGTTCCCCCACCCACAGATATACCATCCCCAAGAGGATCCGGCCTTCTCCCCCTGCCACTTGCTCTCCCGGCACCACACCCCCGCTGCGCTTGTCTGTGCCACTGATGTGGTGAGGGTGTCCTCCCCTCTGTCCAGCCCACCTTGCCTGTTCCCCATTCTCCTCCCCTGGTGGTAGGCACTGCAGTGGAGTCCACTACCACCCTGTCTGACTTGGGCACTGCAGTGGCGGACCTGTCCACTCCATCTGCAGGGTCCACTGCAGTCGTGCCGGCACCCACAACATCTGAGTCATGCCCCCCAGTTGTGCCGGCACACACCATGTCAGACACCTCCACTGCAGTTGTCAGTGGCTCTCCAGCACCCAGCACCCCTTCCCTGCTTCCTCCTGGTGAGCCCTGATCCTGTCCCTGCGGTGCCTGGCCTGCCCCCCGGTTTCCCCTCCTAGTGGATTGTCCCTGGTTTTGTGCAGGCATGCGTAGGGTGACATCTGCCACTGTCACCAAGTTTGGACTTTGACAATGGACTGGCCATTGGCCTTTGTGTTTTTCCTGGACTTTGTTTTCATTCCACACATATGCTGAATAAAGCAACTTTCTGTTCTCTAGTGCTTATGCTTCTGATGTACATGTTGTTGATGATGCTAACCATGCCCTTGCTGCAGTGATGGTGATATTTGGTCTCATGATAATGAAGTGTTACTGTGCAGGAACCCATGTGGTCCAGGGGGAATGTGTCCTATCCTGTGGTGTATCCATGTCATCCATAGCAGCATCTGAGGGTGTCATGTGTTCAGTATTTGGCAATGGGATTTCCTACTTAGATTAGCTATTTCACATCTGTGGCTTCCACCCCTGCACATCTGTTGTGCCTGCCATTGTTCAATTCGTCTACTTCCCTGACCGTGTGGCCATCTCCACTGGACATGCAGGTTTGGGCATCAATGGGGAAGGACTCATCCATGTAGTCAGTGCAACATTGCTATACAAGTGTGTTGGATCTGTGCTGATGATTCCGTTGGCACTTCCATGACCAGGCTGATGTGACGGGAGCCCTCATTTGGTGCTAATTGTTGATTGTGTGACCAAGTGCTCATCTGACATGATGGGGCCCTACTGAGGCAACACATGGCACAGCTTTCCTCACACAGGAGTGGAGTCCCCTCATGGCAGTGGGTACACCTGTGACATTGCCTGCGCCCAAGGTGTGTGTTGTATGTGCATGTCTGTGTGTTCACTTCCGTTTAGCTGTGCATGCTGTGATCCCTAGTGTTGTACCTGTTTGTGATGCTTGCTGAGTTGAGCTATGTTCCCCCAAAGTCTTCTCCCTGGGTTCTCTGCGATGTGGGTGCATGGCACATTACTGGTCATCAGGGTGTCACCCATAGGTGTGTTTGCTGTCAGTGCTGAGTTTGTGTGCAGACGCAGATGGGTCACAGTCAGGTTTCCCCTTGGCACTTGTTGTTTGCCCCTGTCATGTGATTTCCAGTTTGTGTTATCTTTCAGTGATTGTGACACGTTATGTGTGTGACTGCTGGCCCTCCTCAGGGTCCGGGCTGCAATGTTGGTTGTTGTCTATGTGTGTTCTTTGTGGGTGACCTTGGCTTCTTCATTGGTGTGTGACTGTGGCTGGGATCCCATTGGTTGGTGTGGTATTGCCGTCATGTCCATGTACAGCGTAGTGTGCAGTGTGTCAGACATTCAGGAGTCTTGTTGAGTGGCCATGTGTGATGTGTTTCTGCACCTTGGTTCCCACCCACCACCCTGGAATAGTCATGGGTGCATGTGCAATGTCACCAGTGCATGTGTACTTCACTGCTGCACATTGTTGGAGGTCGAGGGGTGTGGTGTTGAGTGTGTGCAGATGAGAGTTGTTGCCCGGCTAGGCCCCTGCCTCCATGTTGGCCTTGGCTTACTGGCCATGCTGATTGATTTGTGCTTGTGTAGGTGTGATGGTAGTTAGTTGCTCAGGACACATGACTGTGGTTCACAGTGTGAACCACATTTAGCTTTGTCATCACAGTGGGATTGTAAAGCAGCCCAGGGTCACCACATTGTGGGGGCCCTGGGGGTGGTGCTGTGGTGTGTCTGTGTCTTGCTGTGTCAGTTGCTGTTCCTACGTGCCTGTGTGACATGTGTGATTTGTGCTTCCTCTCATCTGACAATGCCTGCTTGCCCACATAGGGGATTTGGATCCATGAGTTACCTTTGTGTGGCACTGTATGCACATCTGTATGATTGGTATTCAGGTCTCCTCATGTGTTGTGTGGTTGCCTGGGGACACTGGCACCCCCCCTCACCTGTTGTGTATGATGTGCAGTGTGGGTCTGCCTGTTTGTGTTTGTGCATCTGCACCACTGCATTGGCATATCTTGGGTGTGCCATTGGCTGTATGTAGTTTGGTGGCTTTCCCCTGCTGTCCCTGGGACTCCTAGGTCATCGGTCAGCACAATGTTCATGGTTTGTGTGTCCCATTGCTGCCATGGTATGGTATCTGTTCACCTCACATCTGCAGTCTCCACAGGGTATCTGCATTTGTGTGCCCATTGGTGCAAATATGTGGGTCTGCATTCTGATGGTCACTTCTGTCATTGTGTCATTGATGGATGTTGACAGTGTCAGCCCCCATGGGTGTTGTTTGTCTGCACATGGCCAAAGGTATGTCTTATTTGCACTGCAGTATTTGGCTCACCCAATTTATGTTGCAATGGGACACATACACTACTTTGCCACTGATGTGTTTTTTGTTCTGTGACCAGGAATCATCCATGCAGTTTGGCAGTTGCAGCTCTTTCTTTGTCAACACTTACCTTTTGGTCACTGTGATGATGGGGGTTTAGACCCCATTGCCACAATGTTCAAAATGTGCTTCAGCTATGGACCCCACACTTACATTTTGCTCACTGTGATGATGGGGGTTTAGACCCCATTGCCACAATGTTCAAAATGTGCTTCAGCTATGGACCCCACACTTACATTTTGGTCACTGTGATGATGGGGGTTTAGACCCCATTGCCACAATGTTCAAAATGTGCTTCAGCTATGGACCCCACACTTACATTTTGCTCACTGTGATGATGGGGGTTTAGACCCCATTGCCACAATGTTCAAAATGTGCTTCAGCTATGGACCCCACACTTACATTTTGGTCACTGTGATGATGGGGGTTTAGACCCCATTGCCACAATGTTCAAAATGTGCTTCAGCTATGGACCCCACACTTACATTTTGCTCACTGTGATGATGGGGGTTTAGACCCCATTGCCACAATGTTCAAAATGTGCTTCAGCTATGGACCCCACACTTACATTTTGCTCACTGTGATGATGGGGGTTTAGACCCCATTGCCACAATGTTCAAAATGTGCTTCAGCTATGGACCCCACACTTACATTTTGGTCACTGTGATGATGGGGGTTTGGACCCCATTGCCACAATGGTCATGGCCTGCTTGCATTGTGGGTGCCACACACATATATGTGTGGCACATGTGCTAGGGGGTCACATTGTATGTACAAAGTCATGTTCGGTGTTGTAGGCATTTGACACAGTCTACACATGCTTGTCATGGTGTTGGGGGATGTCTTTTTCTTGCATTCCCTAGGTTGTGGTGTGCTGGTTGTGTCATGCATTGTCCATCCTATGAGTGGGGGTGGTAGTAGTGGTAGGCATCCAGCCCCCCTGGCTAAGGGTGGTAGTAGTGGTAGGCATCCAGCCCCCTGGCTAAGGGTGGTAGTAGTGGTAGGCATCCAGCCCCCCTGGCTAAGGGTGGTGGTGGGCATCCAGCCCCCTGGCTAAGGGTGGTAGTAGTGGTAGGCATCCAGCCCCCCCTGGCTAAGGGTGGTAGTAGTGGTAGGCATCCAGCCCCCCCTGGCTCAGGGTGGTGGTGGTGGTAGGCATCCAGCCCCCCCTGGCTAAGGGTGGTAGTAGTGGTAGGCATCCAGCCCCCCCTGGCTAAGGGTGGTGGTGGGCATCCAGCCCCCCCTGGCTAAGGGTGGTAGTAGTGGTAGGCATCCAGCCCCCCTGGCTCAGGGTGGTAGTAGTGGTAGGCATCCAGCCCCCCTGGCTAAGGGTGGTGGTAGGCATCCAGCCCCCTGGCTCAGGGTGGTAGTAGTGGTAGGCATCCAGCCCCCCTGGCTCAGGGTGGTAGTAGTGGTAGGCATCCAGCCCCCCTGGCTAAGGGTGGTAGTAGTGGTAGGCATCCAGCCCCCCTGGCTCAGGGTGGTAGTAGTGGTAGGCATCCAGCCCCCTGGCTCAGGGTGGTAGTGGTGGTAGGCATCCAGCCCCCTGGCTAAGGGTGGTGGTGGGCATCCAGCCCCCCTGGCTAAGGGTGGTAGTAGTGGTAGGCATCCAGCCCCCCTGGCTCAGGGTGGTAGTAGTGGTAGGCATCCAGCCCCCTGGCTCAGGGTGGTGGTAGTAGTGGTAGGCATCCAGCCCCCCCTGGCTCAGGGTGGTAGTAGTGGTAGGCATCCAGCCCCCCCTGGCTCAGGGTGGTAGTGGTGGTAGGCATCCAGCCCCCTGGGTGAGGGTGGTAGTGGTGGTAGGCATCCAGCCCCCTGGGTGAGGGTGGTAGTAGTGGTAGGCATCCTGCCCCCCTGGGTAGGGGTGGTGGTGCGCATTCAGGCCCCTGTGTGCATATGTGGCATTGGTGATGGGCATCCCGCCCCTATCGTGCTGCTGTTGCTGGTGTAAGTATATTCTGCATCCCTCTGTGTGTGTGTGATGTGTCGTGTACGTGTTGTATGTGTTTTGTGGTTGGTGTCTGACTTACCTTCTGCGCCGTACGCGTTCGTGCCTGTTCCGGTAGTAAATGTAGAATATTGGTATGATCGGGACGAAGGGATTCATGGTTGGTTCGTGTCGTTCGTCCTTCTCGTTGCTTCGCGTCGTCCTCGTCGCTTCGCGTCGTCCTCGTCGCTGGCGTGTTCGTCTCGTAGCCGTGGATCGTGTTGTGGCGCGAATCGGAGCTTATGTGCGCCTCTCCCGGATGCTTTGACGTGCCGTGCGTAGCGACGGGTTCAGCGCGTACGGGAAGCGCATCGTACTTGTTCGGCCGGACGGAGCTGCATTTTCCCTTCCATGCGACTCGATTCAGCATTTCCGGATTCGCCTCGGTCGGAGAACAGGACCTGGTTTGGGTGAGTACGGCTCGGCCGGATTCTGTGCTGTTGTGCGCATCGTACTTACTCGTTCGGTGTGCTGTACGGATCGGTCGGGAAACAGGCTTTCGCATGGCTTTTTTCCCGACCGAATGGTATTGGGTGCGCCTCCGACCGAGATCGGAATCGGCCCCATAGTGCAATTCAAATTCAAAGATCTTTAGCAAGCATTCTACAGGCAGTATTAAGAGAAACATAAGGCCTTCATGAACTTCAGGAAAGGCACTGGCTATATAACCTCTCTGTGGCCTAGGATTACTAATCTTTAGTGAAGACAGAAGTTATGCTTTTAGCAGAGTTAGCCCTTAATTGAATTATGATCTTATTTCATAATATATGTAAATTCAAAAAAATATAATTATAACAGAATAAATCAGAAATAGAGGTTTCAGAAAATGTGCAACATATATATAAACAGACTACATAAGATGCGGTAGGAGCCACAAACAATATTGAAAAAAATCACAACAAAATATTTTGTATTATTTATTCCATTATAATGATAATTTTTCAAATTTCAAGCTTTATAAGTGTATACATTGTGTAGTAAATGGGTTACATTTGAGGGGAGTTTTCCATATAAGTTATGTCAAAGCTATTTTGAGGATGATGCAGTACTCTAAGACAGACAAAGAATACACAACTTTCATTGATTCCTTCTTTTGTTGGCAAAAGTTTTTATCAACTTAATGAAATTAGTCATTACCCACTTTTTTTTTAAATAAATGATTTTTATTAATTTCAAGAAAGTAACATCAAGAACTTTTGCATGTTGATTCAATCTGGCATTGTCATTATACAATAGCTATAAATTGAAATGGCAGTGGTGAGGACATAAGGAAACACTCATTTAGCGGATAATAAAAAAAGACCACGTTTCTGGCTGCCATGACGCTTTACTCCGCAGCGCCGCATAACTAAAAAACAGTCAATTAAATCAGGATTAGCAAATAATGAATTAACTATCGTTCCCCAAAACTCCTACCCTGTGAGTTACCTACAACTGCAAGATAAGTTCGAACATAAGTGAAAGAAACAGAGAGGAAAAAAAAAAAAGAAGGGGGGAGACATAGGAGAAACGGGAAGAAGAGAATGAAGGATAAAAGGAAGAGAAAAAGGAAAAACAAAAATATTAGAACTGATCTCTTCGTAGAATCGCAGTCGCGGGTGCGTCTAGCAGATAAATTGAGCAATGAGTAACATATGCGTGGGTGCAGGGACGGGTTAGGTCATGCACTAATGTATAAGACAAGGGTAGGGGGGGGCGCCGGGGTGAGGGTCGGGAGAAGAAGGAAGGCGACAGGAGGAAGGACGGACAATTGAAACGAATCTAGGAGGGAGGGGGATGCCCAGATATTTTGGTCTCAATCACGGTCAAGTACTCCCGCCATTGTATAGGGATATGTCGTGGAGGCGCTGACGCCCGTACCATAGTCTCCAGCTGATTTGTGTGTTCAGAAACCAATGCCCTACGAAGGTCATGCATCCATGCGTTTACATTGGGGCCCAATTGTGCTTTCCAGGCCATAGCAATCTTACGTTTGGCCAGGCCTAGAGCGAGGTCTAGGAATTTGTTCAGGTTCTTGCGAGACGAGCTATGTCTCGTGACTCCCACTAAAAAGTGTAGGGGTTCCACAGCCACCCACGTGCCCGTTGTCTCTGTAAGCACAGTGGCTACCTCAGACCAGAATGTTGAGATAACATTGCAATTCCATACCATGTGTGTGAATGCTGCTCCTTGGTTGTGACATCTGGGGCATGTGTCTATGGCTGTAGGAAACATGCGTGCCAATCTGTGGGGAGAGAGGTACGTGTGGTGCAAGTAATTGAACTGTGTGCACTTTAGTCTAGCGTTGGTCGAAATAATCTTCGGGTGGTTTAGGCACTGTTGCCTCTGTTTGTCTGTAAGGGTGGTGGACAGTTCGCCATCCCAGTGTCCCCGCAGTGCCGCCAATGCGGGCGGGTCGTCCAATCTGATAGAGGTGTATATGGCTGGTACAGCATGGCGGCCACGGCCGTGTGTGAGCAGTGTTTGTAGTAGATGCGATGTGACAGGCTCTGTTTGGTCATTATCCCACACTTGCCGGGATTGGCGCGTCAACAATGCATACAGTAAAAAGGAACCCTGCGGGACCGGTAAGTGTCTACCAAGTCCTCAAACGTTAATAGTTGCGAGTCTGCGTACATGTCGCCCCACGTATCCAACCCACTCTCTCTCCACATCCCCAGTTCCGGCCGACCATGACAGGAGTATGGGCCAGGAAGGAGCTCAAAGGGCAGGTTGGGAGCGTATGGCACCGGGCGGGCCTTGGGCATTACATATCTGGACCAGTGCCGTCTGGCTGCCGTCATTAATATGTTGCCTCGCTGTTTCTGGGTCGCGGTGGTCGTACCCAACAGCCATTCCAGTAACGTCGGGAGATCCCAAGTCATGGCTCCCGTGGTCACTTCAGCGAGGTTGCTTTTGGCAAGCCACCTCATTGGCCATTGTAATTGAGCTGCTGCATAATATCGCTCATAATTTGGAGCGCCCAGGCCGCCTTCCGACAATGGAAGATATAATTTATGTAGAGCCACTCTGGCCCTTGAGGCTCCCCAAATCAGTGAAACCAGTAATGATTCCAGTTCACGAAAGATTCTCCGAGGCAGACGGTAGGGGAGTGTATAAAAGAAATACAGGAGGCGGGGCAGAACTAACATCTTTGAAATGGCCACTCGGCCCATAGGTGACAGGGGTAGGTTCAGCCAGAATGGGAGAGTCGATCGGGCACGTGCTATCGCCCGGCCGAGGTTCCCATCCACGGTATCCGTCCCCAGAAGATAAATCTGGACCCCCAGGTATCGGAAAGTATCAAACGCCCACGTCAGTTGGGTGTCTGGTGCCAACAGCCTCTGTGCCGGTGTCATTGGCGACATTGGGAACACCACCGATTTGGCCCAGTTAACCTGGAGCCCGGAGACACTCGCATGCTGATTTAGAAGATCCATAATTAATTGCAGTATTGTGTTGTAATCATTCTAAGTTGGTGCATGTGCTTGCCTGTTCTATCTCCATGGTAGCGTCTCGCTGGAGACAGTTGTAACCTGGAGAACTGACAGGCTGGCAGCAGGAGTTGGTGGCTTTGCTTTCTGAGCATTAAAAGTCTTACAAACTTACCAGTGTGTCTCTTTTCAACACTGGCGACGAGTGAAACTTGCGGGGGACAAGTCTGCCACCAACTCTCCCCAATCTTTGAGAACCCACGGACGCCATCTTCTCCTCATCGTGTGTCAGCGTGAGACCAGTGAAGAGGCGACTTCCTACGACCTCCAACGTACTCCCTCCTGCTTCTCTGGATTTCCTGCGAGGTTTCACGTCGGAACCAGCTAATTTTGACCATTTTCGCACTTTTCTACTGGCAGTTGCTGCTCCTCGCGACTGCTGACGTGCTGGCCCACGCGCACGAGTGCTTCTAGTCACGCTCCTCTTCACGTCACGCTACGTTACGCTACGTGCGTGCGTGCCGCCATACTTGTTAGCGTTTCCTTGACAACCTGTCACGGAGCTTCCTACGAATCCCCTGTTTACCTACGATCATCTTTCCCTCGCATCCAGGTACTGTTTTCCACTTTGGGAGGTCCGTTATTAATTACAAAAGCTGCCTGTGCCTGCGCTTACCGTGTTCAAGTGTATTTGTTGCCATCGCGCCTCTGAACTATCTGCTTTCAGATCCGGGATCTGCTTCCTTTTAGAGGTTCTTACTGCTTTGCCTATAATCCCCATTGGTGAGGAACCGCCTTTACCCTTCCTTACCGCTGTAAGTGCTTACCGCTTTTACTTTACCAATGTGCTTTTATTGACATTCTTGCTTCGTTATATTTTTGCACATGACTTTGAGGAATCTCCTTGAACTTATCTTGCTTCACCTTGCTTGACTTACCTATCATCATTTAAACCTTATTTATACCCTTATTTACACTAATGCCCTACCATGACTGCCACTACTATGAGCCAGCCACCTCCATTTCTTTGCGAAAAAGGGGAACCTCTACTACCGTGGAAGAGATGGAAACTCTTATTCAATTCATACTTAGTTGCAATTGGTGGCGAGACATTTTCTGCTCATAGGAAACAAGCGATTTTGCTCCACAATCTGGGGATAGAGGGGCGCAATATTTACGAAAGCATTGACGTAATTCCAGTTGGAGAAGGTGATGGTGAACCATCTGATGTATTTGATATGTCTATGAAAATGTTAGAATTGTATTTTGGACCTCGCATCAATGTAGTTTTAGAGAGGCACAAGTTCTTCATGAGAGTCCAAGAACATAACGAAAAGGTTGGCAATTACATAGCTTCTCTAAAAACACTTGCACGCACCTGCGAGTTTGGTGACCTCACTGATTCGTCGATACGAGACCAACTAGTCAGGTGCACAAACAGTCCCAGGGTGCAAGAAAAACTTCTATCCAAGAATCCATCACTCAAGGAAGCCGTAGCGATTGTAGAGGGGATGGAAAACACCTCCGGTTGGGTCAAAGAGATGAAGGCCCACAACACAACGCAGATGAAGCTCCTACACCCAGTAGCATTCATGAATTGACCCAGAAGGAGACACTTTCCAGTCAAGCAAAAGACTTTGTTGACAATGTCTCCAAGGTTGTCTGTGGATTTAAGCCCAAAACTTCCACAGACTTTTCAAAGCTAAAGTGCTACAGATGTGGTAGTAACAATCACTCTTCCAACTACCCTCAATGCTATGCAAGGAATACCACCTGTCACAAGTGTGGAATCAAAGGCCACTATGCTAGAGTATGTAAGTCTGGTGGCAGAGTACGCACGGTGGACAGTGCGCACGAGAATATTGAGACTAGTGTTTTCCCCAGAACAACCATGTTGAGTGTAAGAGGTGATGGCATGGTGGATGCAGACCTCGTCGAAATGCCAGAATGCGAAGTAGTGATTGGAGACAAGTTGTTTGTGGTTCTAGCTGACTCTGGTTCTCCTTTTACCATGCTAGGCAATGAACTTTGGGACAAGACCTTTCCTGATTTACAACTTTTTGCACCAGATATCAACCCTGTTAGTTATGGTGGCTCACACATCGATGTGATAGGTTATGCCATCATGAAGATTCATTTTAAAGGAAGGGACACCATTGGAAAGATCTATGTCGCCAAACGCGGTGACAACCTCCTTGGTTGGAGACATCAGAGAGACTTGGGGATAATTCTTAATCCTAATGCTCGCTGTCCTTCAGAACAGGTCATGTTGGTTGATCACATTATGTCTTCCAATAAGTATTTTGAGGAATTTCATCAAGTCTTTTCTGACAATTTGGGTCTACTCAAGGACTTTGAACACCGTATCGTACTTAAGCAAAAAGCTGTACCAGTCGTACACAAGGTTAGGAAAGTCCCTAACATGATGTTGGAACCCCTAAGGTGTGAACTTAAAAGGCTAGTTACTCAAGGTATAATTGAGGAAATTGAATCCTCAGAATGGTTCGCCCCAGTGGTTTTGGCCCCCAAGGATGGAGGGAAGAGTATTAGGATGTGTGTTGATTTGAGAAGCCTAAACAGATGGATATGGGTGGATCGTCAACCACTTCCTAATATCTCTGAGTCGATCAATATGCTTGGTGGTGCGAAGGTCTTTAGTGTGTTAGATTTATCCTCGGCCTACCATCAGGTCCCCCTCCATCCAGACTCCAGACACCTTACGTCTTTTGTAACACCACTGGGGGCCTTCCGTTTCATTAGGATGCCATTCGGGTTAACCTCGGCGGCTGCCTGTTTTCAGCGCATTATGAAGGTGGTCCTGGAGGATATCCCCAACATCATGTTTTTTCAGGACGATATTTTAGTGTATGGGAAAAACGATTCTGAGCATGACTCAACCTTAAGACTCACACTACAGAGACTAACTGACAAGGGTTTGACAGTAAATCGTTTGAAATGTAGAATTAATGTATCTTCTGTCACATACTTGGGTCATGTTATATCTGGGGAGGGCATCCAACCAAAGCTAGATCTGGCAAAGAGCATTGTTGATGCTCCCGCTCCAACTGACAAAGAGCAAGTGAGGTCTTTTCTCGGCCTCGCTGAGTTTTATTCAAAATTCATTCATGGTTTTGCCTCCACAGTGGAACCGATCAGAGTCCTCCTTAGGAAGGGAGCACACTTTGTTTGGTCGCCTGAGTGTGCTGCAGCCTTTGGTATCGTTAAACAAGCAATAGGAAAGATGCCAACTCTGGGCCATTTTGACTCGAAAAAGAAAACTTTCTTAACTACAGATGCCAGCTTGTGCGGTCTTGGGGCTGTACTCTCTCAGGTTGATTGTGGTGAAGAGAGAGTTGTGGCATTTGCCTCTAGGGCATTGAAGAAGCCTGAACAACAGTATTCATGTATTGAAAGGGAGGCTTTGGCCATAGTGTGGGCTGTAAAGCATTTTAAGTTTTATCTGTGGGGAATTCCCTTCCTAGTAAGATCAGACCACCGCCCTTTGGTTCAAGTTTTCTCTTGCAAGGAGAGTGAGAGACTTACTCCAAGACTCAAGCGTTGGAGTGAAGGTTTGGAAGAGTACAATTTTCATGTGGAATATCTCCCTGGTGCAGCCAACAAAGCGGCAGATTGTCTATCAAGATTACCTATCGAATATTCTGAGAATGCGCTTGACTCAGATTATGTTAATGTTAATTGGGTCAAGGAGTCTGCCATTCAAGAGAGTGAGTGGGAAAGTTCTTTGTTAGCAGATCCGTTGCTTCCTGCTGTGACACGTTTTGTCATTGAAGGTTGGCCTGACAATAAGCGATTAGATTCTGAGCTACTTCCTTTTTGGTCCATCAGGAATCAGCTTACCCTTTGCCAGGGCCAGCTTATGCGTGGAGAGAGAGTGATTCCACCTGAGGATCTCAAACCAAAGCTCATAAACCTGGCTCATGAAGGGCATTTGGGAAGAAGCCTCACAAAGTCTCGCCTCCGAGAGAGGTATTGGTGGCCAAGGATGGATAGTCAGGTTGAAAAGGTGGTTAAGGAGTGTTATCAGTGTGCTTCTTGTGACAAGTCCCGTGTTGTCAACACCCCTCCACTGTCTCCTGTTGAGGTCCCACGGGAACCGTGGATCAAGCTGGGGTTGGACCTCATGGGTCCTTTTGAACTTTTGAATCCCGCTGACAGATTTGTGATTCTTTTGGTGGATTACTCGTCTAAATGGGTCTCCACCAAATGTGTAAGATCTATCAGCACAAGGGTGGTGATTGATTTTCTCAAAGATAAATTCGCTAGTGAGGGGATTCCCAAGTTCCTCATCACAGATAATGGCCTACAATTCCTTTCTCAGGAAATGCATGAGTTTTTAAGTGACTATGGCATTGTTCATCAGAGAACTGCTCTTTATGCTCCTCAGGCCAACGGACTGGCGGAGCGCATGAACAGAGTGGTCAAATCACGTGTGCAAAGAGCAATTGAAATGAGAGTTCCTCTTAAGGGTGTCTTAAGAGACACCTGGTGGGCTCATCGCACTGCCCTCAATACTGTTCTGTAGAGGTCCCCATTTCAAATGTTACGAGGGAGGGTTGCGATATCCAAACTCAATCCCGGATGGCTACCTCTTATTGAGGGTCCTGTTTTGTGTGGGAGGAGGTGGGTAGTAAAATCAAGTCTTACCAAAATAAGTACAAACAAAGGTTTGACTTAAAAAAAATCAACCAAGGTCACGTCATGGAAGGTTGGCGAGTGGGTGCTCATCAAGAGACCACGCTGGCACAGGAAGGGTGTCACTGAATATATGGGACCATTTGTTAATACTGCTGTATATAAGAATGTGGTTACGGTCCATAATGGTGGTAAGTGGAGCATGTCTCGTTCAGTGAAGTTCCAAGGTGACAAGTCTATGTTTCCTTCATGCTCTGATGTTTCACCTGCTTCAAACTTACCCACCAATTGTGGTTCTTCGCCCCATCTTCCTAGGTCTCGCCGTCTTCCCAAAAGGTTTGAAGACTATGAAATGTTTTGAGTTCCCTTAATCTGTTCTTTGTTACTCTGGACCTTTTTCATTCAAACTTGAATTGTTTAGTATGTTTGACTTTTTTTTAGCACTGTGTTTTGGAATTACATACTTCTCCTTTGCCTTTTCTCTTCTCTTCTCTTTTCTTTTCCTCTTTTGTCTCCTCTGTAAAGGGGATGTGTTGTAATCATTCTAAGTTGGTGCATGTGCTTGCCTGTTCTATCTCCATGGTAGCGTCTCGCTGGAGACAGTTGTAACCTGGAGAACTGACAGGCTGGCAGCAGGAGTTGGTGGCTTTGCTTTCTGAGCATTAAAAGTCTTACAAACTTACCAGTGTGTCTCTTTTCAACATATTGCTGCCCTGCCGCGTAGGTATATTAACGCATCGTCCGCGTATAGTGACACTATGTGCAATCGCCAATCAACCTGCAGGCCCCAGTCCATAACTCACTGTCGCAGTTTGCACGCCAGTGGCTCCATGGCCAGGGCAAAAGGAATCGGTGATAAGGGGCAGCCCTGGCATGTGCCCCTCGCTATCGAGAGAAGCGGTGAGAAAGTGTGGCCTATCTTTACCCTAGCCTGTGGTTTGAAGTACAGCAGTCGTATCCACCGCAAGAAATTGGGACCAATGCCGAATCTCACTAGTACCGCCTCAAGATATGCCCAACTTACAATGTCAAACGCCTTCTCTATATCTAAAGAGGCAATCCAAGGCGCGTCCGCCTGGCTCTGCGCCCAATCCAACAATGTAAACAGCCGCCGCAGGTTCAGACCCGTATTGCGCCCAGGTATAAAGCCGTTTTGGTCCTCGTGGACTAACAGGGGAACTACAGTGATCAGTCTATTCGCCAGTAATTTCCCTAGCACCTTATAGTCGACATTCAACATCCACAAAGGGCGCTATGAAGCCAGTTGAAGAGGATCTCGGCCCGGCTTGGGCAGGACTACTAGCGTCGCTTCCCGTAAAGTAGGTGGGAGTTCGCCCTTCTCGTATGCCTCGGTGTACACCTTGGCCAGCCTAGGCGCCAACTGCGTAGAGAAAGTGGAATAGAATTCCGCTGGCCACCCATCTGTCCCTGGCGTCTTGCCCGATGACAGCTGTCCAATTGCGTCCGTGACCTCATCGAGCGCAATGGGGTCTTTCAGGGCATCGTAATGAGCTGGCGTGACCTGCGGAAGTGGTATTTCGGCTAAAAAATCCTGAATGGGGGTGGGGTCCTGTATGGTCGGGGCAGCATATAGCGTTGTATAGTAGTCATAGAACGATTGGTTAATGGCTTCTTGTGTGTTCACCAGGGTCCCAGCTGGCGTGTATATGGCGGTGATAGGGGGCTGAGCTGTTTCAGCTCTCAGCAGCCACGCCAGCAGTCTCCCCGACTTGTCCCCCTCCCTGGGTCTCCGTGCTAAGTACGTTTTATAATTGAGCGCGCAAAGGTCATCCATCGTGTTTCTATATGCCAGGCGAGCTTGGGCAAGCAAGGGGCCAGTCTGAGGATCCGTCGGGATACGCTTCTCACAGTCTTGTATCGCTAACTCGTGCGTGCGGAGCGCAGCGGTCAGTGTTTTGCGTGCACCGTACGTGGTCTTAATAGCATGTCCTCAGAGGACAGATTTAAAGGCCTCCCACTCCACTCCTGTTGATGAGGCAGTGCCCTCGTTATCCGTAAAATAGGAGGTGATAGAGGCCAGGAGGGCGGCCCGGTAGGAGGGATCAGTGAGCGCGGCGCCAGGTAGGCACCGGGTCGAGATCTCTGGGCGCCGCTCGCCCCAGGCCAGGGTCAATTGTAATGGAGCGTGGTCAGATAGCGTACGCGCTAAATAGTCAGCGTGTACTACACTGCGGAGGGCATTATCAGAACTAAACACTGTGTCTATCCGAGTGTATAGGTCATGCAGTGCCGAATAATGTGAGTAAATGCGCATCTGGGGATGCAGCCTGGGCCATGCATCATGTACCTGCATATTGGACACCCAGTCCGACATGTGTTGTGCCAGCTTAATAGATTGCGCGCCCAGGAGAGGGGGGCGGGAACGGTCCAAGTCAAGGTCCCGCACTCTGTTGAAATCGCCACTCCAATACGTGGGGGCTGTTGGATCTGCCAGCAAGGAAGGTGTGAGTGTTTGCAAAAAGTTGGACTGCCCCGTGTTCGGGGCATATTGGGAGACCAGTGCCAGGGGAGACCCATTTAAAAGACCCTCCATGGTAACAAAGCGGCCCTGTGTGTCCACCCTGGAGTGCGTAATTTGCAGTGGAGTCCCCGGTGCAACCCATATGAGCGTTCCCCGTGCATATCCGGAGTACGTCGTGCCCAAAACCATGCCCCTCCATCGCTTGCGAAGCGACGCTAGTGTTATGGCCGTGAGGTGCGTCTCTTGCAACAGCGCAAATGTAATCCTGTGACTGCGCAGGTATTGGTATACTTTGTGTCTCTTAGCACACCCCGCTAGCCCCCTCACATTCCAGGTTAGTAAAGAATAATCCCCACGCGCCATTGGCATGGTCGTAGAGTATAAAGACGATATGTAGTGCGCCCCCCCTCTTGCTCCCCACCATCCCTGTGAAATAGGGCCCATATGTAGCTCAGTTTCAAACCCCATCGTCTGCAGACACACAAAGAGATAAACGTAAAAATCAGAGGTTTCCAACATCCCACCCCAGGCCTGTTTGCCAACGGGCAATGGGCCATTTGCACTAAATTGCGGGTCAATCAAAACAATGATTATAACATAGAACAAAAAAGTAAATGCAAATGTTTGCTATATCAGCTACTTATCGCTCGTTGGGGAGGATTTATTTTTATTTATTTTGAAGGTTTTATATAGCGCTAGCTCCACCCAAGGGTATCAGAGCGCTTTACATCAGCAATGGCAATAAACAAGAAAGCAGCAATAGCAATGCACGAAACAAATTCTACAGATGATCAGACAAAAGTAAAAAGGCACCATTTAGAGTACATAGTGAGAAGAGTGCATATAAGATAAACAAAACACCAATTAAAAGAACAAGAGTGTCATTATAGATAGCACTTTTACAGTAAGCCAAGGAGGACTCAGGGGACATCGTGAGGGTGAGGGGGAATATAATGAAGGGGAGGGGGTGAGGAGGGTATGAGGAGGGGGGTAAGTGGGTGTGAGATGTAGGCGGGGTTGCCTAAGGCAGGAGGAGGGAAAATAGTCAAAAAGGAGAACAGGGAGTTAATTTCCCCAATATTTAGTGAGGAGGTGTATTTTAAGGTTTCTTTTGAAGTTGGCATAGGAGGGGTTGCATCGAAGGTCTTTGGGGAGGGCGTTCCAGATAGTTGGGGCCTTGCCAGAGAAGGAGCGGGATTGTGAGGCGCTTTTTTTGAGTAGAGGGGTATGAGAAGAAGAGTGTTGGTGCTTCTCAGCGTTCGGGCGCAGCCAGCTTTTTTGAGTTTAGTTGATAGGTAGGTTGGAGTCTTCTGATAGAGGGCTTTGTGTGTAATACAGGCAATTTTATAGGAGGATCTACCTTCGATGGGGAGCCATTTGAGGGCCTTGAGGGCAGGTGAGATGCGGTCATAACGTTTACAGTTTGTTGTAAGTCTGGCTGCGAGGTTAAGGACGGATTTGATGGGGGCAAGGTGGATTTTGGGAGTACCAGAGAGAAGGGCATTTCCGTAGTCGATTTTGGATAGGACAAGAGATTGGGTAATTACTTTGAAGTCTTCAGCTGGAATAAAGGGTTTGATTTTTTTGAGATGTCGGAGTGTGAAAAGTGCACTTTTTGCTGAATTTATAACATGGGAGTTTAGTGTAAGATTATTGTTGATGGTGATGCCGAGTGATTTGACAGATTCGGCGAGGGAGAGAGGGCAGTTAAGGGCATTAAGGTCAGCGATCCATGTTTGAATGGGGAGAGGGTTGTTTTTGGGCGAGAAGAGGATGATCTCAGTTTTGTTAGGGTTGAGTTTAAGATGGTTGTTGTGGAACCAAGTTTGGATCTTGGTTAGTGCTGTGTTGAGGTGCAGGATATCGGAATGGGATTTTATTTTATAGTACAGTTGGGTGTCATCAGCGTACAGGTGATAGTTGATTTTGGCTTGTTTAAGTATCAGGGTAAGGGGTTCCATAAAGAGGTTGAAAAGGGCAGGAGAGAGGATGGATCCTTGCGGGACACCTAGGGAGACGGATGTTGGGCTAGAGAGGCAGTTTTGAATTTTAATTTGTTGGGTTCTATGTTGGAAGTAGGAGGTGAACCAGTTAAGGACAGTGCCATTAAGGCCAAAGCGATCTTTGAGTGTATTGAGTAGGGTTGGGTGGTAAACTGTGTCAAATGCAGCGGTGAGGTCAAGAAGGATGAGTAGGTAGGTCTCACCCTTGTCCAGGGCAAGGTGTATGTCATCGACTATGTTGAGCAGTGCAGTTTCAGTGCTGCAACCTTTGCGGAAGCCAGATTGCAGGGGGTCTAGAAGGTTGAATGTGTCAATGTGTTTGTCCAGTTGAAGTAGGGCGCACTTTTCTAGGGCTTTAGAGAGGAGGGGGAGGTTGGAGATAGGGCGGAGATTGTTAGGGTCATTGGGCTCAGCCTTGGGATTTTTGGGAATGGGAGTGATTTGTCCGAGTTGAAGGGAGGTGGGAACATTCCCTGTTGAGAGGGAGGCGTTAATGATTTTGGTCCAGTAGGGGACAATGACGTGTTTGAGATCTTGGACGAGTGTGGAAGGGAGAGGGTCTTTAGTGTGGGAGGACGGTTTGAGTTTGGATAGGATGTTGAAGACTTCCCGTTCAGAAACGGAGTGGAAATTATGCCATGAGGCGTTATTTTTAAGCGGTGTGATAGTAAGGGGGGGTTCAGGAGGGGTATGTGAGGGGAGGAGGAGTGAGGGAGTCGGGGGTATTTTCAAGGGGCGTGGAGGATATGGTGAAGTATCCAGGGGATGTTGAGGGGTGAGCGAGGGTTGAGTATCAAGGAAAGCATGGTCAATTTTGGCAATTTTTTCAGTGAAAAAGTTGGCAATTTCTTCACATTTGTTAGTGGAGGCCACCGGGTTGAGGGGTGCAGGTGAGGTTTGGTTTCTAATAATGTTGAACAGTTCTCTAGGTCTGTTTTTGGCACGTGAGAGTTGTAGACGAAAGAAAGATGCTTTTTCCGAAAAGATGTGTTTTTTGTAAGAGGATCTTGCAATTCTAAGGAGAGCAAGATGGGATGGGGAAGGGTGTTGTCTTCATGTTCTTTCAGCCAATCTAAGTGAGCGTCTTTCTTTATTAAGGTCTAGGGTAAACCATGATTTGGAGGGGGCATTTTTTTGCGTTTTACTTTTCAGAGGGGCGAGCTGGTCTAAAACCTCTGAGACAGTTTTATTAAAGTGTTGAGTGAGTTCATTTGCATTTGAAGAGTGGGGGGGGTGAGACTGAGTTGGGATTGGAGTTTAAGTTCCAGTGCGCGGGGGGATTTGCTTAAGATTTCTGGTCACAATTGTAGTTTTGTTGTTTTTTATAGGGGCGGGTGGGGCTGGAGGGGAGATCGTGAACAGAATGAGATGGTGGTCAGACCAGTCGATAGGGATGATGTTGGTTAAGGATGTCAAATCAGGGTTGGAGATGATGGCGTCAAGAATAGCTCCTTTGGTGTGGGTAGGGGAGTGGCAGAGTTGCTTGAGGTCACTAATCTCAAGAAGGTTATTGAGAAGGTTGATTGTAGGATCATCAGGTTCATTCCAGTGCAGGTTAAGATCTCCTAGGAAGATATTTTTGGAGTTGGAAAGTAGCGATTTAGTTAGAAGGTCCGATAGTTCTTCGGCAAAGGGAAGGGGTTCCCCAGGTGGGTGATAGATATTATGAAGTCGTATTGGGGGGGAGCTTTTCATTTTAAGTTCGGCTCCTAAGTATTCAAAGGTTGTGTAGTCAGTGTTATTGATTGGGGATAGTTGTAGCTCTTCTTTAAAAATTATTGCTATGCCCCCCCTATTTTATCAGGTCTGTCTTTTCTGAGAATAGAGTAGCCAGGGGGGGCAAGAAGGTCAAGGATGGGTGTAGAGTGATCTTTGAGCCAGGTTTCACTGAGGAAGGCGATGTCGGTATCTTCGTTAAGAATGGTTTCTGAGATTTCGGTTGCATGCCGGACGGCCGAGCAGCAGTTCACGAGCATGCAGGTAAGGGGTTTAGGGTTGGTGTTAGGGGCGGGGAGTAGTTGAATGGTGGTGAGTTGAGGGGGGGTCTGGGGGAGCTAGGATAGTCGGGGATTCTGCTAGTCCCCAAGACAACAGGAATATTGGAGTGAGGGGGGACAGATCTTTAGGTGGGGGTTTGTTAAGGTAAGCGCTGCAGAGGACAGAGAGGTCGGAGGCGGAGTAGGTATTCGAGGTTCGAAGGGGTCTGTGAGAGCGGGTGAGGAGAGTCATTGTTAACCAATGCTTGGGGAATGGGCGTTTTTGAGGGCTGGCGCGTGGGGCAGAGGGCCAGGAGGGGCGGGCTGTGGGTTTGTCGGATTTGAACCAATTGAAATCTTTTCTGAGTAGGGTAAGTTCAGTACCCAGGGTAGAGAGATTGTAGTCCAAGTTACGAAGTGTTTGATTGAGGTTGGTGAGGAGGGAAGTGGAAGTGGGTGGAATGGGGGGAGTTAGGGACGGATTGGCTAGGGTGAAAAGGTTTATAGCTTGGAGATGGCGGTTCGTCAGGAGGGGTTGATGTAGGGAGTTCAGCGTTTGAAGGGGGAGTGGGGAAGGCCAGGGGAGGGGGGTGGGGTGTAGGCCGGTGTTGGGAGGGAGGGATGGGCATGATGTAAGATGGACTGGTGGGGAGTGAGGGGGAAAGGGGGCGAGGTGATGGGAGAGTGTGAGGGGCGAGAGGGGATGTGGTAACGATGTAATGGGTGGCGGTATAGTTTGTGGAGGAAGGGGCAAGGGTATGAGGGGTTATGGTCATTATGGGACAGTTTAGAGGGGGAGGAGGGGTGCTAGGGAGGTGATAGGGTGCTGGAGGTGGGCGGTCATTAGGGGACATAGGAGTTTGGAGGAGTGTATTAGGGGAGGAGAGGGGGGCTAGATCCAGGGAGGGAGGCAGAATAGGAGTTAAGGGGAGGGATGTGTCATTACGGATAGGAGTGTCTTGGGGTGTGGAGTTTGTCTCTGAAAGGCGGAGGGGAGCTGGGAGGGGGCAGGAGAGGGAGCTGGTGTGGGGAGGGGGAGAGGATTGCGACAGGGGAGAGTTCAAGAGAGGGACTGTCGTTAGGGAGAGGGTTAGGAGTTGGGGCGGCTGTGGGGAGCCAGGAGGGGTTTTGAGATTGTGAGGGTGTTGGGGGAGGAGTAGGTAGTGACAGCTGGTCAGACAGAGTGCTGAAGAGGAGTTCAAAAATTGTGAGGTGCTGCTCTGAGGCTTGGATCAGGATGTTTCCAGTTTTGTAGATGGAAATGGCTATTTCACCAGGGAAAAGAGAGGTTGGAGAAGTGGCAAGTTTGTAACCGTGGGGGATTTTAATTGCACTAGATACTGGGAGGTGGCGTAAAAAGGTGCTCTTCCATTTGGAGGGCGTTTGGTGTAGAAAATATAGTTAGTTTTAATGGGGGATGTGGGGCTGTGGTAGTTGTCTTCAATTAGGGTTTCAGGATGTCGGATTAGGAGTTTGTGTTTAAGATTCTTTTTGGCATTTTTTGAGAGGTTGGGAGGGTATGGAATGGTCCAAGAGTTGGGTCCATGTTTGGTGAGGGCGGGGTGTTTGACGGTTAGGGCAGGAGGAGGGCATGGTGTGTGGATGGTATTGAGGTGGGACATGATGATGCGGTTTGTCTGGGGGAGAATAGGGGAGCAGGCAAAGAGAGGGAAGGGGAGAAGTTTTGAGGAAGGAGGATTGGGTAAGAGTGCGGAGGGAGAGGGTGTGGAAAGAGGGAGGGGTTAGTTTTGGGAGTCACGGTAGCAAATCCGGGGGTGTAGAAGTGAAGCGCATTGGCGGGGTTGGAGGGGGAGATGAGAATTTTGGGCAAGGTAGGGGTGGGCGGAGGGATAATAGGATTTGGAAGGTTGTCAATAGAGAGTGGAGAAAGGCAGAGGTTGACGCCCAGGATGGTGTTTGGTGCTAAATAGGATAGGGGGGGGCAGTGGTTTGTGGCAAGGGTTAAGAGGAGGTATGCAGGAGGGTTAAGGTGCGGTTAGATTCAGAGTTCAATTAGGCAGTAGTGTTTCTCAGTGGGTGGAGGATGGGGAATACATTGTTAAGCCGAGAGGAGTATAGAGCGAGTAGGGAGGTGGGTGGAAATGCAAGTAGTGAAAAACAACAACAGTAATAATAAACATAATAACAGGACAGACAATTTAAGAAGAATACATAGTCGAAAAACCGTTACAGGTGGGTTATAGTGCATATGTCTATGGATCAGATTAGACAGTGAAGGTGGGCTGAGTGACAGTGAGTGAAAGGGAAGAGACGATAGCTTGTAGGTTATAGAATCAATACATTCAGTTTAAGATACATGTGGATTTGATTAAAGAAACAATGAGGAGATGTAAGGAAAAGGAGAGCTCATAGGAAAAGAAGAGGAAAATGAGAGCGAAAGGGGAGGATCTCATGGGGGAGAGGTCGGTAACGTGCATGTGGGAGGGGTTAGATGGGAGGGTGGGGGATTAATGGCTGAGAAGGATAAAGAGAGACAGGAGAAAAGGTTAGGGTAAGAGCTTAATAGCACTGAGTAGATACGTGGGAGAGATCTACATTGGCAGCAAAGGTATAAAATGGTATTACAGTGTCAAGGCAATCACAATAGTGTTTTAAGGGGTGAATTTGGAATTCACGCCAAGAATTGTTAGGTGTTGCCTGATGGTGGTAGAGATCCTGAGATCGATCGATCGGAGGTTGGGGGAGGCCTTCAGAGCAGCCGGCGAGGAACCGTGCTGCTCTGCAGTGGAGGTGGAGTACGGGATCAACTCCTGCTACACCCTTGCTGTAAGCAGGGACGCCGTCCGGGATTTTAGGAGAGACTCGGCTTCACTCGGGTAGACCACCCTTGCGGCAAACAGGGATGCCCTCTGGGATCTTAGGAGAGACTCGGCTTCACCCAGATAGAGTGGTTCCAGCAGCGCCTGACTCTATATTATATCAGCCTCACGCGACCTCGGGGCAATTTTTCATCAGGAGTCAAGGGACTCAGCGGGCCCAGGTGAGGCATCAGGCTCAAAGGTTCACGGGGCCGTCTCAGATGCGTTTTCCGGCGTGCAGCGGGGGGCAACTGTTTAGACCTACCAGGTCCCAGGCGAGGAACAGGGGGGGCTTCGGTGGGCCCGGGTGGGGCATCAGGCTCAAAGGATCACGGGGCCGTCCCAGATGAGTTTTCCGGCGTGTAGCGGGGAGCCACTGCTGAGACTTACCATGTCCCAGGCGAGGATCAGGAGGGCTTCAGTGGCCCGATTCCGGTGTTGGCCACTGGCGAGGCTTGAAGGGGCCCAGCAGGCCCAAATTCCCGCATTGGCCTCAAGCGACCTCAGTGTGGACCGTGGGCGGGGGTCTCAGTGGGCCGTTTCAACGGGTTTCAAGAGGTCAGGGGGGAGCCGTTGCTCGGACCAACCAGGTCAGGGGGGCTTCAGTGGCCCAATTTAGGCGTCGGCTTCAGGCGAGGCGGGGATTGATGGGTCTCGGCAGGCCTCAGGTGACCTCAGGGGACTTTGGGGCAGATCGCAGGCGAGGGTCCCAGGTGGGGCATCAGGTTCATTGGATCACGGGGCCAACTTCAGGTGAGTTTTCCGGCGTGCTGCGGGGGGCCACTGCTTAAACCTACCAGGTTCCAGGCAAGGATCAGTGGGGGCTTCAGTGGACCAGTTCCGGCGTCGGCCACTGGCTATGCTTGATGGGGCCTAGCAGGCCCAAAATCCCGCATCAGCCTCAAGCGACCTCAGTGTGGACCGCGGGTGGGGGTTTCAATGGGCCGTAACAGCGGGTTTCACGGGCAGCAAGGGAGCCGCTGTTCGCACCAACCAGGTCCCGGGCAAGGATCGGGGGGGCTTCAGTGGCCCAAATTAAGCTTCGGCCTCAGGCGAGGCGAGGATTGAGGGGTCCCGGCAGGCCTCAGGCGACCTCAGGGGACCTTAGGGCAGTTCGCAAGCGAGGGTCCCAGTGGCTCCATTTATGTCATCCGGCACGGGTTCAAGGGATCACGGACCAACCGGGCTCATGGGGATTTCAGCGGTTTTCAGCGGGCCCACTTCAGACGTTGGCCTCGGGGGTCCTCGGGTAGACTTGGCAAGATTTTGGCAGGCGTCGATCATGAGGTCACAGCGGGCCCAGCTTCGGGCATCGGCCTCAGTGAGTCCCTGTGGCAGTCCTCTCGATCGAGGTACGGACTTGTCGTCGGCCTCCATCGAGGCGAGGATAGAGGGGTCCCGGCAGGTCTCAATTGGGCTCAAGCGACCTTGGGGCAGTTCTCAGGCGAGGGTCACATCAGGCCCAATTTTGCCATCCTGATCAAGGGGTCTCGAGGCCGCGTCGACGGGCTTCAGGCGAGCAGCTGGGAGCCACTGCACGGTTCCACCAAAACCTGGGTGCCGGCCGGGGGGTTTCAAAAGGCCCAATTCAGGCGTTAGCCTCAGGCGAGCAGCAGGGAGCCACTGCACGGACCTACCGGGTTCCGGGCGCCGGTCGTTGGGCTTTCAGCGGTTTTCAGCCGGCCCTCTTCCGGTGTCAGCCTCGGGGGGCCTCGGTCAGTCTTTGCGAGATTTTTGCAAGCCGCTGGTTCGAGTCGGCGATCGTGTGGTCACAGCGGCCCCGGCTTCGGGCATCGGCCTCAGCGAATCCCCGGGGAAGTCCTCTCGTCCGAGGAACAGTCGGTCCAATTCGGGGGCCGAGCAGCAGTGCAGGTCTTTGGCGAAGATCGAGGGGCCCCTATCATGGGCGGAATCACTCGTGGCTCGAGAGCCAGGGTGTGAGGAAGGCCGGTCCGGTCGAGTCCCCACAGAGTCTTGGTGTAAGTCGTTTACTCAATATTTTCTTCGGAATTCTTACAATGTTCTTTCTGTACTTGTCGCTGGTGATAATGTGGTGGTCGAATGGGTCGGATGGCTGGGTAAACAGGGGATGAATACCGATTTAGTATTCCCCAACCCCCGGAGCTCCGCAGTAGAGCTCCTACTCGGCGGCCATCTTGCGGCATTTTCGGAGGATGCTGCAAAATCTGCGCGTATTGACCTTGTCGCCTCCCATGGCTCAGGCTGGCACTCAGTGAACATTTGTCAACCGGCTGGTCACTCTAGTAGAAAACATCTCAAAGTCCGGAGGTATCAACCCAGTGCATTCGCCGTTTGCGGGGTAAGGGCTGGGCCGTCCCCCGACAACGCCTCAAGTTGCGAGGCCATGATAGGTAGGGTTTGGTCCATGATAATGTCAGAGTCTGAGTCCTGTCGAGGGGAAGAATCAGAAGATCCCACAGGCACCACCGACTTAATGGCTTGTGCTCTTTCCTGAGCCAGCTGCGCTTTAGTCGGACGGCGTGGTCGTCCACCGCCCCGGCCCCTGCGTGATTCAACTGTTGTCCATGTCGGAGGGGGGCTCTTCGATGGCATGGGTGGGTCATGAGCCAGGCCCTGTTGATCGATCCATGTCCATGCCTCGTCGGGGGTATTGCAGAAAACCGTGCCCTCTCCATGGCGGATGCGGAGACGTGCCGGGAATTGGAGAGAATATTGTATCTCATGATCTCTCAGACATTTCTTGACCGCTAGATATGAGGAGCGGTGACGTTGTACAGCCAGGGTATAGTCTGGATAGATGTGAACTGTGGCATTGTCGACTTGCCAGGGACCCCTGACACGGGTGACCTGCAGCACGTGGTCCCTGTCACGGTAGTTGAAGAACCTAGCCACCACCAGTCTGGAGAAGCACCCGGGCGGGGGGGACCCCCCGGCACTCTGTGCGCCCGCTCAATGGAGAAAAACTTCGACATCTTGCCCTGCAGGACGTCTTGTGAGAGCCACTCTTCCAGGTAGAGCTCCATGTTGGGGCCTTCCGCCCGCTCAAGAAGTCCCACAAGGCGCGCATTATTGCGGCACGAGCGCCCCTCCTTATCCTCCACACGCGCCCTGAGGAAATCTACCTCTCGTTGGAGAGTTTGCAGTTGGGTGGCCGTCTCCTTTACAGTGGGTCTTAACGATGCTAAGGCGGACTCCGTATCATCCATCCGGCCTTTCAGTTTCTTGTGATCCTCCCGTAGGTACCCCATATCGATGCTGAGGGAGTCAATCTTTGTTCCGAGGGTGGTTTTAATGTCTAGTATCGCCTCTAGCAATTCATCAAAGCGATGGGAGTGATCGATACGATCCCCCTGAGCAGGGGGTCGTGAGGAGTCCGCACTCCTGGATTCCGAGGATGCTGGTTCCACCTCCGGTGGCAGCGTCTGTGGCCGCTCCGTTCTCGGTTTACCCATTTTGTCGTCGGTGGGAAGCAGCAGGCCAATCACAAAGTTATGCGTTCCGTGGGGAGTGAGGGATAGCCAAGGGTCTCAGATGGGGGCCTCCGTGTGGCGCAGGTGGAGTCGCGCAAGCCAGGCTGGGAATGCAGGGCCCGGACGCGCCCCGTAGGCCTCTCCAACAGCAGCCGATAGGACTATGTATTATTTCACAGGTGTCCGTCCCTGCGCGTTGTGGGCGGTCAACAGTTCACCAGGTGGGGCACACTGCCTGCCGATATTCATTCAAGGGGGGTTCCCGGTCTCCCTGCACCCCGCTCACTCCCAAAAAGTCACTCAGGGGGGGGGCCAGACGCGCTCTCACCTTGTACAGGAGAAGTCCCTCAGTGATGAATCAGGCTCTCACCAGCTCCCCCGGGCCCATGGTAGGCCACCGCAGGCGTCAGGCCCGACTGCCGGCAGGTCCGCGCTCGGCACAAGATGGCGGCCCATGAGCCAACAGGCGCAGGCCCAGGGAGTCAGCCTCAGCTCACGGCCCCTCCGCCCGCATCCGATGAGGAACAAGGGCCCAGGCACGCACTCACCGCTCCGCAGAAGGGGCTCTACAGTAGTGCGGTAGGTCTCCGCTGTCTCCGATAGTCGCTCTGCCTCAGGGCCAGCCGCTCCCTGCTTCTCGATGGCCCCAGCTGCACGATCACTGCCAGCCGGAGGTCGGAGATGCTCCGCCTCAGTTTCCGATGGCCCAAGTCCCCAACGGCCGAAAGCACCGGAACCGGCAAGGTCCGGCAGGGTCGGGCAGCGACTCTCGCCAAGTCGCCTCAATCGCACCCGATAGTCTCAGGCCGCAACAGCGACGGCGCTCCGCCCGCACAATCAGGCACAGCAGCCCACAGCGGCCCTGTGGATCCTCCGGGAGTCTCGAACCAGCTTGGGGTGGTGTAGCTGGGTATCCGATGTCTTTTTGATGCAGGATATCAGGCCAGGCAAGGAGAAATCAAGATTATTACGGCGAACACAGAGCGGAGCTTAAAGCTCTGCGACCGCTCTTGCCGCCATCTTGGCCACGCCCCCTAGTCATTACCCACTTGAGATAAAATTCTTGTGATTCTTGTCTTCCCTTTCTCCGACAGAAAATATTGAATATTTGAGGGTTTTGGCTTTGGCTGACGAAACCTCTTTAAATTGTATGAGGGTGTAGTAATGTTAGCATGGAACTGAATGTTAAATCTAACTATGGAATGGAAACATGAATATGTCTTTTAGAGTGTTCCTGTTTATCTTAGAATTGTCAGTCAGTTGCTGTTGTGGTGCCTGTCTTTTAGGTGTCACAGGGGTGCTGATGAATATACTACATATACAATCAAGACTATGCTGCTTCTTCAAGTTATTCACAACTAAATTTTGGTGACAAGTTGGCCAGGCATAACCTGGCAGCCAAACACTGAGGACAATGCTCTCAAGTTACAATTCAACAGTATGGCAGCAAGAGACTCAGCGGCCAATTACGACGGTGGTCAGTCAGACCGCCGTCCGCTATTGCGGCAGTCAGGAGACAACACCACAAGCAGGCGGTGGGCCGACTGCCTCATTATGATGCGCCTGTCTTGCTGGCGGTCATAAAGTGTTCCTTATCACAGCGGCTTGTGCTGCAGCCAAGGAAAAGGGCCGCACCAAAAGCTGCTATGATAAGAAGCACCTCCTGTACCTCCTTGCACCATGTGCCATGTACCATGTTGTGCATAGCACACGGTGCATCGAGGTGAGTGGGGGCAGCCACTTTACAGTGGCCGTTGATGGATGGGGGCCCTGTTTGGGACCCTGAATTATTTTTCCGACAGCCTTTTCATGGCGGTCTTTCTGACATGAAAAGGCTGTCGGAAAGGGATATCGTAATCCCGGTGGTGGTGCCTGCCTCGGCACTGCCACCATTCGGGAATACAATTCCGACCACCGCCTTGTCAGCTGTCACTGATCTTGGCTGAGGTGGCAGTGTTCACCCCAACCACCAGAATTGAATCCGGCGGTCAGACCGAAAGGCTGTCGGCAGTCGGACCACCACCGATGGCATGTCAGTGTGCGGTTCAACCGTCATCTTAATCAGCATCTCAGCCACATAATACAAATATGAAGAAAAACCATAAAGCTATGCCCAAAGCTCTCTTTAACAGCAGCGCACTTTAGTATTTATAATGATTTTCATACAGAGATTGAAACTCTAACCTCTTGCCTTTCAAAGAAGCTTAATTATGGACATAAAAACTTTCAACTTTGAATATTGATTATTGGGTAATTCAGCATTATTTCAGCTCAAACTTGTTTCATCACAAAATGTGCACTTGCACAGCCAAACCACATATCAATTGGGAACACAAGCTGCCCAGTGTGACTCATAAAGCCATTCACGAGCTGTTCTAGGCATATTTCCAATCTTGTTGTCCATTTTTGACTCACACTACTATGCACATTACTTCTGGAGTGTTCATCACACTTGCACCACCACAGGTTCTTTCTAACCTTCAAATTCATGCTACCCAGCGTGTCTCTCTCTTGTTGTTTGTAGTAACTGGAAAATGTATTACTTACCACACTATTCCTCCTCACTCGTCTCCTTCAACATTGTCCTCCAGCAATCAGCTCCTCTTACTGGAAACCAAGGAAACAACAGCCACCCTGTCACCGTCACTTGCTAAAAGCCCTAGCCTCAACAAGTTGTTATAGCGCTGCTATTGGTAACAGCCCAAACAGAATAATTTCCATAAACACCAGCAAAACAAATCAACACTTACCACTTTAAGCCACTTAGTACAATAATAATTACGGAGCTATTTACAAACTTTGAACCTAAATCAATCAATAATAACCCCACATAGATTTTTAATCCTTCCTGGAAATGAGAATACAGATGTGTACAAAAACCTAAATAATGTCTACAATTTCCACTTGCAAAATCAGTAAACATCGCAATAGGTTTTATGCCCAACTACAAAAACCCATGGAATCAAATAATGACCTTGTAGCTAGACTCAGTTAATTAGCAGCCAAATGTCAATTAAGAGGAATGACAGACAAACTAATCAGATTATATTGCAATGCGGCAGAGCAAAATGCAGGAAAGACTTTGGACTGCCAGTAATCCATCCCAAAAAGGTGCAATTATGATCACCAAAGTGGTAGGGGAATCCGATAGGTTTTTAAAAGAAATGCAGTGAAGAGAGCTAAAGAATTCTTCTGAGGTGGTTGAAATAACTGACAAACCAGATCAAATCAAAAAGTCTACTGTGCAAAATTACAATAGAGCGTATCACAAAGGAACAATGGGAGCAAAACACTACACTGGAAAGACTGCTGTAAGACAATGTCACGGGTGCGATAACAATTTCCATACTAGGGATTCCAAGAACTGCTTCTCACTAGTGAAGGAGTGCCGCAACTGTGGCAGAAATGGGCACCTTCCATGAGTATGCAGGACTGTGAACAATGGGCTCATTTCATCAGTTGAAGAAGCAAACAAAGACACAGAACACAGAGGGGCATATTCACAAGGACCTACCGCCGATTTATCTCCACCTTAACGCATCAAAAGTGGAGATAGATTTAACACCACATTCACAAGTGGGTACAAACTGCAGACATCGCCAGTATTCCCGCGATAACTGCCCCAAAACTTATCCCCAGGGAGGACACCACCAACTAACCCTAATGTGATGCAGAGTAGGCGTTCCCGTGCAAAAACACACGAAAATACCACAACACCACTTTCACAACGAACTGCCAGATCTGCGATGCGAGTCAAAACCACGCGATAAGCTGCGGTAGCAGCAGGTATTTAACACCTGCCTCCTGCTGGTGTAAAGCAGGATGACTACCTGCAGTAGGCAACGGAGCCCCGCACACAGCCACACCCAAAGAACAACCGACGCCATGGAGCTACTCATCATGCAGCTCGGAGCCCCAACAGGGCCACAACACCCACCGCCACCACCCCCAGGACCGCCACCACCCCCGGGACCCGGACCCGCCCCCCCCGGACCACCACAGAGGCAGCGCAGAGTAAGACAGCGGACCTACCGAAAACGCACCAGTCTCACCGACCTAACGCCCGAGGAAGTCATCACCCACTACAGGCTCAAAAGGACAACCATCATCCGCATCATTACCCACATCGCCCACAGGTTGATGGTCCCAACCCAGCGGAGAACCAACATCCCTCCGCAGACAAAGCTGCTGGCTGTGCTGCACCTGTTGGCCTCTGGTACCTTCCAACCAACAACTGCCAGAGTCGGAGGAGTCTCACAGCCAGCCCTATCAAAGTTCATCACACCTGTCCTTGATGCCATCATCAGCTTCATACCCCAGTACCTTCACTTCCCCCACACTGCGCAGGAACAGCTGGAGACAAAGCAAGGCTTCTACGCCTTTGCTAGCTTCCCACACGTGTTGGGGGCCATTGACTGCACACATGTCCCACTTGTGCTCCCTGCGGATACTGCACACCACTACCGCAACAGAAAGCACACGCATTCCATCAATGTGCAGGCAATAGTCGACCACCGGGTAATGTTCACCAATGTCGTCGCAAACTACCCAGGCAGTGTGCACGATTCCTACATCTTCCGACAGTCCATCATCAACCAGCGCTTCCAGGATGGCATCTATGGAACTGGACTGCTCGTTGGTAAGTGCCAAATCAACACACCACACACAACGCACAACTGTGGGAATGCACACGCGACCAAACCACATACAACATGTCAATCAACATGCCCACCTACCAGACATGACAACACAACTCCATGGTGATCCTGGGCTTCCCCTGCACACAATACAGCTATATCATGGCACCACAGCCACACAACAGCAGAACGTGTGGAGATGCGGAATGCAGCCATGTGCGAAGGATGCAAGTGACCCGGGAATGGGAATGTACACAACGACAAGTGAGGCGTGGATGTGCTGGACAGACATGGGTATGCAAACCACAGATATGTCCATGCAGACATCAACTGCTGGTGACTAGAGAGTAGTGAACAGTGGACGCAACCATGTCACCCCAGGCCGTGGGTCGGATCGCGGAAATGTCGCTTGCTGCGTCCCCCCCTGTGTGCGTGAGCGTAGTGGGTGGGCCCGGAGTACGCCAGGCCTGCGCAGGGGTGTGGACAAAAACCCTGTGGCACAGAGCGTGGTTCACTTCCGGAAAGGCCAACGTCACTGCCAGGGCGGCGCCTCGCAGTCTGCCACGAGGCCGATGCCGTGAGCAGCGGGGCCTGTGAGCCTGCGTGCCTGCTGCACCCCAGGACGCTGATACCCAGACCAGGCCTGCCCGCCCCAGCGCTCCAAGGCCGCACTGCTCACCTACCCACACCGTCGTGTGTCAAAGAGGGCCCACCACGTGCTGGTGCTAGCTCCAAGACCCATGCCCGCGACCCTGGCGGCCTCCTCAGGCCATCGCTGTCCTCCGTGACACAGGCCCCCAGGGGTCCCCATTTGTTGACATACTCCACCGCTGCAACCGGGCTACACTGCAGTCCAGCATGTCCCACATCTTGAACTGAGTCATCATTAATCAATGGCAGGGTCCATGCCAGTGTACGCAGGGGAGGACTGAGTGGGAGATGCGTCACAGTCCGGTGGAAACATGGAACACGGTTACGGAGGAGGTCAACCAGTAGCAAGGACTGACCTGGTGCCACTAACCCTGTGTGCCGTGAGTGACCGTCAGCCTCTGGCGGAACATCGTTGGTGTCTGAGCCTGTGGCCTGGGGGTTGTCATCAGCAACGGGCAGGTACGGACTTGGTGTCTGGAATGGTCCTGTGGCATTCATATCCGCCATGTTGCCTGACACAGCTGACATGTGCCCTCTGCCTCATGCCCTGGGGTACACCTCCCATTCTCCCCTGGGACACTCCGTGGAAGGCACCCCTGAGACATACAAGGCCCTGCTCTGCCCTCATGACCCTAACCCAGTCTCCCGCAGGTCAGCGTCCCGTGGTGGTAGGCCCATGTCGGCCGCTGTGCATCCGGGGCCACTAACCCTGTGCGACTCAAGTCATGCTCCCTTGTTGTTCTGACATTGCATTTCTGAATGCCTGATGACTGTTGGAGTTGTTGCCAGCACCAGCTACTCCCTGAGGGCTGGCTTACACTCACCCCACACACAGCCAGCACAGGCATTACTGGATCAGTGGGCCTGCCATCACATCATGCCGAACCAAGTATTGACTCTTTCTCTCTGCACTGTCCCAGGTGATTAAGGATATGCACTCTGCCCTTGGATGATGACACCCCTCCGAGACCCGAACACACCCGCCCAGAGGCAGTACAATGCGGCCCACATACGCACCAGGGGCATCGTTGAACGCACATTTGGCGTGTTGAAGTCACGTTTCAGGTGCCTGGACGGCACAGGTGAAAAGCTCCTGTACAGCCCGGACATCGTGTGCAAGATGATCGTTGCATGTTGTGTGTTGCACAACATCTGTGTACGCACCAATGCCCCATGGATCCCAGTTCCAGAAGTACCGGACGATGATGGGGACGATGGGGCAGGTGGCCCACATCCCACTGCAGCTGCGGCAGGAATGGCCCGTAGGAACACCATCATTAACAATTTCTTCTCATGAGAACGTCACATTGTGGCCGTCCCTGGCAATCATGGGACAGTACAAAATGTCCACAAGCACAGCATGTGTGAATAGAACATATTTGCAGGTTACAGGTTGTACTTGTACATTGTCATGTCACAGTTTCCTGCTGTGCCAGATGTGATTTGCCATGTTGTGCACATTTGCGGCACCAGTTGTGTCCTGTGTTCTGTTGTGGAGGTGTTGCTGTTTGTACCGGGATGTTGTCAATGTCGAGGTGCACTTATACTCATGTGCATATGCTGCACGGTGGGTGATTCACTCCTGCGGCTCTGATTTGTCTGCCACTGATCCCTTTCATGCGGTGTGCCTGTCAGTTCTGTGCTTCCACGGTGCTGAGATGTTGCAGACTTGGGTCACTTGTGCTCTTTGTCGAGTTGTGACTCTTGGGCATGGTTTGTCCGCAGATGTGTCGTTGACGTCAGGGGTTGTTTGTGCAGGTAGTTGTGTCCGAGTGTGACCTGTTCCTTTTCGGGTGTTGTCCGCACTCAGCCACCTCAGTGTCGTGCCGTGTACATTGCCATGATGATAGGACTGCAGCCAAGCTACTGGCCATGTGGTGTCTCTTGCATTGTCAGTGTGGCTGACGTATGTGCATGTTCGCATGTTCGCACGTGGGCATGTGTTGGTTGTGTGAATGTTGATGTGTTGGGTGGGTGCCCCTTTGGGCACATGGTGTTTGTGGGACTACTTGGTGTTTGTGTGTGTGCTGAAGTGTTCCAGTGGGATCAGGGATATGATCCAGAGTTATGTTATGTTAGGTGAATTTATAAAGCGCATGGCTGCCCCAACATCGGGGCGTCCCAGCGCTAGCGGACCAGGGAGAAGAGAACAAGAAGAGCTAAATGGAGGAGAAAAGCCAAGTTTTAGTTAATTTCCTGAAGGCCCAATGATCTTGTGTGCTCCGCACGGCAAGAGGGGCGGCATTCCACAAGGCGGGGGCCAATGCCTTAAAGGAGCGTCCACCTGCTCTCTGTCTGCGCACTCTTGGAATACTAGCCAGATGCATATCGGCCGAGCGCAGAGCCTGCCCTGGGACGTATGAAGAACAAAGCCCTTGCCGAATTTGAGGGGCTTGGCCATGCAGGATCTTATGTGTAATACAGAGAGTCTTAAACTGGACTCTCTGTTCAATCGGCAGCCAGTGCAGATGGCGGAGGAGGTGGGAAGTATGACAGTGCTTCCAAAGGGCAAAAAGGATGCGCGCTGCCGCATTCTGTACCCGTTGGAGTCGTTTGGTGACATTTTTATTGACTCCAAGTAGGAGCCCATTGCAATGGTCCAGGCGGGACAGCACAATTGCTTGGACAATCGTTTGGCAGATAGGTGCATCAAAGAAACCCAGAATGGGTTTCACACCGCGTAGGAGGCCGAAACAGGTTCCTGCCACTTTTTTCACGTGGTTCTCGAGTGAAAGGGCATTGTCCATCAGGACCCCTAGGTTCTTAACTGCCGATTTAGGTTGTGGGGAGGCGCCTAAAGCCTTCGGCCCACATTGGTTGTCCCATTGTTGGATATCCCGACCTACCAAGAGCACCTCAGACTTGGTGGAGTTCAGTTGTAGACAGTTGTCTGCCATCCAGTCTGCAATGGCCAGAAGGTCCTCTTGGAATTGTGCTTGGTCCTGATTAACGTTGTTAGAAAAGGTGAACAGCAGCTGGGTATCATCAGGATATGATACCAACTTGATGTTCCGTGCTTTTGCTAGAAGGGCCAGTGGTCGGACATAAACATTAAACAGCGTGGGGCTCAGGGCAGAGCCCTGCGGGACGCCACAGCTGAGGGGACAGACGCTGGAACGATAGGGAGGGGCATGGATTTGAAAGGTGCGTTCGGTCAGAAAAGATGCAAACCAGGCTAGAGCCTTGCCTTTGACACCAATCTCCCCCAGCCGTTGAAGTAATATTCTGTGGGAGACAGTGTCAAAGGCTGCGCTGAGGTCAAGTAAAACCAATGCCGCAGTATTACCTTCATCCAGCACTGCCCGTAACTGTTCTGTAACTTCCAGTAGGGCAGATTCCGTGCTGTGTCTGGATCGGAACCCATTTTGTGATCCATCCAAAATCTCGTTCACTTCCAGATATTGAGTCAAGACAGTGTTTACATGGGACTCCATAATTTTAGCCAAATACGGGAGTAAGGAGATTGGACGGAAGTTCTCCGGCATGGTCGTATCTAGTGTAGGGTTCTTCAAAAGGGGAATCACCTTAGCGTCTTTCCATGATTTTGGAATCTCCGCAGTTTGAAGTGACCTATTAATCAATTCCCATCCCTCCATCAGGAGGCAGTCAGAAAATTTTCTAAAGAGGTCGGGTTTAAGTGGGTCATATGGGGAACCAGATTTAATCTTAGCAGTAAGCAACTCCAAATCTTTAAGGGACATGGGAGGTAAATCTTGTAGGGAATAGGGTATGACTGTCGTAGCAGGGTACTCTAAAGGTTTGGGGGCTCTTACCCTCATTTTGAGGGCACTGTAGATGCCTTCCACCTTATTAATGAAGTGTTTAGCCAGTGACTCATAATGCATATTATCAGATGTGATATTATTGTCCCCCGCTGGGAGTTTCATCATCTCTTTCAGAAGGGAAAAAATGGTTTTGGAAGGGTTGAGGCTTGTCGAAATCAAGTTGGAATAGAATGAAGCTTTGGTCTTTTGGACTAATTTGTGATAGGCTTTAATAGCTTTCCTATAAGTGATTTTTCCAGCAGCATTATAGTCAGATCTCCAAGCCCGTTCTAAGACTTTACATTTTTTCTTTTCCTTGGTCAAGGTCTCGTTGTACCATGTGTGAGTTTGGGTTCGCTTGGCACTACTCATTTTCCTCGGGATACATTGATCCAGCGAATTATTGATCCAGCCCCTGAAAGCGCTATCTGCTGCCTCTAGATCACTGGGCCAGTCTGGGCGAGACTGATTTAATGTATATAGAAAAGTAGACGCGTCCAGTTTGTGCCATGGGCGCTTCCAGGAGGAGTGACATGGGGTGTGGTATCCGGGTCTGGTGGCTCAGTGGACTAAAGCGTCCATTGCAGGGGCCTGTGTTCGACCTCATGGTCACAGGTTCAAATCCCGGCGGGTCCACTCAGCCTTTCATCCATCTGAGGTCGATAAAATGAGTACCATTGAGTTGGGTAACAATGAACATCTGTTATTCAGCGCCAAGAGACCTCTGGGTGAACGTGCGCTTTACAAATACACATGTTACGTTACGTGTGCACGGAAGTGCCTGCAATACTCAAGCGTAGGGAAATGAGAGAGTAGTCCGTCCAGGTCAGAGGAAGAGGTGTATCAGCTTCAAGTGAAAGAAGATTAGAAAATACCGGATCAAGTAGGTGACCTGCAGCATGTGTAGGACCCTCTACTAGCTGAGTTAGTTGGCACGCACCCATATCACACAAGAAATTGCTAATCATCTGAGATTTGAAGCATTCCAAATGTAAATTAAGGTCTCGTAGAATGCTTAGATTGGCAGCTTCTAGGACAAGATTAGATACAGTGTGTACCAAGGCTTCTTGAAAGGTTTTAGAAGGGCCTGGAGGACGATAAATAAGAAGCCCTGTAAAAGTGAACTGATGTGACAGAGTAATTTTGAACAAGGCACTTTCACAATCTGGAATGGACTGAGGAGTGAGAGTGCATGGGTATGCTGTTTTAACTATCACCGCTATACCACCCCCCCTCCCACTAGTCCTATTCTGTGTATATATTCTGTAGCCTGCCGGAAGGGCCAGGGCAGGAATTGCAACGGAGTCGGCTGTCAGCCAGGTCTCCGTCAGGAATAGTATATCAGGTGCAGAATCCTGCAATAGATCAAATATTTCTGCATGATGTTGTACCATAGATCTGCAGATAAGGCTATAGATAGTCAGCTGTGTTATGCCAGAGGTCTGCTGGGGTGGGTTGGATCCCATCACCACCCTAAAGCCACATTTGTTGCACTGCCCTTGTGGAGTATCAAGGTGCCATTTAAAATGTCCACAGGGCACTTTGGGTTGAAGTGAGAATAAGAGTTCCCGCGTGTAAATTTGCCTATGGGGGGTCCCTGGACCAGGGGTCGTGGCGCCTAGAGCCGTCCAGGCGCGGACGGGTGCAGACGGGCTTGCCTTTGGCGCGCCTCCGGCGTGCCAGCGGCGCGCCCGCTGCACGCGTCCACTGCGCATTCCCGTTAAATGCAGTAGAGCGGCAAATTAAGCCCGCCCCCTCCACCCCGGAAGCGCGTCAGCAGAACGAGGCAGGCTGCAAAGTCGAGTGCACTCCCTCCACTCAAACGGCATAAGCTGCGGTGGACCGGGGCAGCACTCGAGAAAAGCAAAGTGCAAAGTGCTAGGTATATTAAAAATATGATCAATAGATGCGGGTAAAAATATTAAAATCACTTGCGTAGCAAAGCGCGTTAAAATGAAACTGACAGAGCCTCAACAAGTCTGCTGCGCGTCCGCTGTGGCATTCCCGTTAAATGCAGTAGAGCGGCAAATTAAGCCCGCCCCCTCCACCCCGGAAGCATGTCAGCAGAACGAGGCAGGCCGCAAAGTCGAGTGCACGCCCTCCACTCAAACGGCACAAGCCGCGGTGGACCGGGGCAGCACTCGAGAAAAGCAAAGTGCAAAGTGCTAGGTATATTAAAAATATGATCAATAGATGCGGGTAAAAATATTAAAATCACTTGCGTAGCAAAGCGCGTTAAAATGAAACTGACACAGCCTCACCAAGTCAGAGTCATTGTGGGTGTGCAGTGTGCCCTGCTTGATTGTGCATGTGTGCCATTGTGCCCATCTCCCCCCGTCCCCCCACTCCCAGGTCGCTACGCACCATGTTGATGTAATGTTGGGTCATGTTGGGCAGTGTCCAGATCACCAACTCATGTCACCGTCTCCCGACTGGTGACTGTGGCCACCATCTTCTCCATGTCATTCAGCTCCTGGTGTTCTGCTGGCCCCCCTCCCCTGGGGTGCGTTGATGCTTTCGAGCTGGCAGCGAGTTTCTGCTTGGTTTTGCCATTCACATCAGTCCAGCGCCTCTTGTGCTCTTCCATTGTCCTCCTCTGCCATGCGACGGCATTCGAATGGTCCAAGGTGGTGTGCCATCTTTGCCTCTTTGTTGCCAATGACACGTTGGAGGTGACGTACAGTTGGTGGTGGTGTTCTGTCTCATCCGTGGCGATAATGGGGTTTTCCTGTAGACTGTACCCCGTCTTCCTCTTCCTCTTCTCATTGCCCTTCCACAAGCCCTGTATTCGTGGTTGTTCCTCAATGGGGATTGTGGGGTTCATGTTGTCCTCTGCAGTCGGTCAGGGTGCATCCATGGTACTCCGCAGTTGATTTAGTTTTTAGTGGCATTTTCTGTATGCCGTTCTTGTGCTTTTTCCCGCATTACCCGTGGGTATTGCTGGCCTCTCGCTGGTTGTCACTGTTTTCTTATTGCGTTTGGGCACATCGCGTCTTTTTACGCGTTGGGGTTTGTGTTTTTATCTCCATCGCGGTGATTGTATCGCAGACATTGGCCGCGTTTTCGGGGGACTATCCCATGGTACCGCCGTGTTGTGAATTCCACGTTAACACGGTGTTATTTTCCCGCGTTAGGCTGCGATGTGTAAAGTTGCGTTAACATTTTTTGGAGATGTTTAGCACACGTTCTTGTGAATATCCCCCAGAGTCTTGATGGTAGATAACATGAATCCTAGGGAGATTGAGGGAGATGTGAAAAAGAAAATTCACTCAAGAGCCTTTTTTAATGTGAAGGGGAAAGATATCTCACTGATTGTGGATTAAAGTTCATTATACAAAATAATACCAGAACAATTATTTGATAGTACATGGTCTAGAGAATTGCTTAGCCCAACGGATGTGATTTTAAAAGGATATGAAGGGGGCAGATATAAGAGTGAATGGTTTCAATCTTGCTCAAATCAAATCAAATTTGAAGATTGTGATATATTTGCAAACTCTTTGTAGCAGATTGAGGACCACCCATTTTGGGTTGGTCGCATCAATATGACTTGCACATAACTGTGGCGTAGTGCGTGGCGTGGCGTAGTGCAAAATGATGCCCCCCACAGAATGTGATGAGGGGCCCCTGTGCATCACCTATCTCACAGCTATTTATTGACATTGGGCATAATAGGGTCACCATGAAAGTTTGGGGGACACCTTGAAGTGTTAGGGGGGGGCCCTTCCCCGCAGGGGCTACAGGGCCCTGTGTTACGCATCTGACACATAATATTTAACCCTAGAGCAGACAATCAAGTGATGGTGGGTGAAAATGCAGATTTGGTTATAGTGTTGAAGAACATAGAAACAGTTTTAGAGAAAAAGCTTGGTGAATGCAAAGGCTATGTACACAAGATCGTTGTGAAGAAGGGCACCATACATGTCAGGCATGTTGTGAGAAATGCACATTTGGATATCACAGCAGAACTGAAGATTATATTGTATCAGATGAGCAAGGATGAGATAATAGAGGCTGTGGAAGCTACTGAGTAACTATCTCCGGTCGCAATAGCAAAGAAATCAAATGGCTCATTGAGAATCTGTGTGGACTTGCATAGTCTCAATGAGAATATTGCTACAGCCTGTTCCCACTCCTGAAAATATATATATATATATATATGTGATCAAGACCCGAGTGGGGGTCGAAACGCGTAATGGCGGATTTGCTGGCATTTAATTAAACAGCACTGGATTTGCACCAAGAACTTTGGGTCTGCTCTCGTTTTCCTTGTCCTTTTGAGGCTTCTTTGGATGGCGTATTGAGTATATATATATATATATATGCTAAAACAGAAGCAGAGAACTCTGGGTAGTTCTCAAGTTTAGGTGGAAAGCAGCTCCAGTAAGAGCACTCTCAACACCAGCGACACTCTAAATTTGCTCACCTCAAATGTCTGCTTTTCTATCAAAGTCTTTAAGCATAGGATTAGCGCAGTGCTATCCACGCCGAGATAGAAAGGGACAAAGTCTTTTGCCATTTTTACAGCAAAGTCTTTAAGTATAGGATTAGCACAGTGCTATTCATATATATATATATATATATATATATATATATATATATATATGTATATATGTATATATGTATATATGTATATATACGTATATGTATATGTGTATATATATATATATATATATATATATATATATATATACATATACATATATATGTACATATATATGTGTATGTATATATATATATATATATATATATATATATATATATATATATATATATATATATATATATATATATATATATATATATATATATATCAGCATGTGAATCCCAAAGTATCCAGCCACAGCGGCGCAACACGAGGGCACAGACTCCAAGGCAGTGATGTTGGCAAAGTGTCTTTATTTAAGTATCAATGTCCAAAATGACGCGTTTTGGCCGCCAGACATGCGGCCTTGTTCACATAGTGCACTGCATGTGAAAGGGTGCTTTATATACATAGGTGGTGAGTAGTAGTCTTTTTACAGTGTTTAACATTTTACCACATGAGTTGGCAATTTTACTACAGTAAACTGCTTTACTGTAGTGATAGTTTACTGCTGGAGGTGAGTCAGCAGTTAACCAGGCACAGTGCAGTATATATACATGGAGATAGAAGACATCTGTAACGCTTGTGTGTGTGGGAAGGTATGAGCGTTAGAACGGCTGTGCATGTTGCAGAGGTTGCCTAACTATGTGTTTTGTGGCGCCACTGCATTCGCGATAAGGAATCATGAGTCCTAAAACTGTGGAAATACGAGGCAAATGCGGAGATCACGGTAAGTAACCCGTGTGTGAATGGAGTGTCACAATGGTCGGGCGTGATCTAACTCAAAGAGGCTGAGTATAATTAGGCAGGCTAACTATTGCCAAGTGTACACTCATGTATTGGAGTATATCTAATGCCAGGTGATCTGTTCTACCTCAGTGAGTTGTGCAGTTTGTGGTATATTTAATATAAATTAAATATAAAAAGCGGCACAAAAAAATATATGTATATATGCCAGCCATAGTATGTTTATTTACCGCTTGGTGCCAGGTGTGGGAAAAAGATGTTAAAAAGTCAACTGGTACTACTCATACGTGGGTGCTAATAATGTGTAATGTGAAAGGGAGGGGAGTGCTGGGTTAAAAGAGTGAGACTATGAGTGAATACTAGTTGGCAAAATTGGACGGAACAGTATGGTCCAATGTGTAAAATGGATATTCACACACAGGGTATATGTGTAATCAAGAAACTAAAATTGTTTCAATTATTAACAAAGTCCACTTGACACAATCCCGCGTGGGTTTTCAATGTAGTAGGTTACAAATGACATGCTCAAATAAAATATATTCAGTCATATGCATACAAAACATAAGTTAATCAGTGTACTGAAAAAGAAGTCAGGTTATACTTATATATATATATATGTATATATATATATATATGTATATATATATACATATGTATATATATATATTTCCCTGAGCACGTCTTGCTTTGGAACATTTTTTGAAAGGCAAGTGAAAAAACGTAAAGAACGGGGGTGGTAGTGGAACTCCCAGTGTTTCAGTGACTGTTAGATGCAGCTGTAATATGGCACTAATCCTTAAAGACAATAAAAGCACTCACTTCACAGTTACACAAAGGTGAAGTTTTGCCAAGAACAGCATCGGAGAAATTAAGCTTTGCATAATATTAAGAGGCATTATGGGCATGGTAGTCGGGACAATGTTGAAAAGAAATACACAAGAATGCAAAGGTGAAATTTGAACTGGAAAACATTTTTGGGACTTTCAAAAGAACTATTCTAATCACTAATTATGAAAGTATTTATCATCTCTGCAGTGTAAAAAGGAGTCAATTATATGTATGCAGTGCCTCTTTAAATGGAAGGAAAGAAAAGAGAAAAAAATGGACATTGGTCCTTCTTTGATGTTCAAGTTACGTTTGAAAAAGCTAAACGAACCCACCTCTGCAATATGGCACATGATGAAGGGGTGATTCACCTCGAAACGCGTTTGCCGGTTTTCCTGCCAATAAAGAAAGTGAAAAGCACGTTGGAGTGGCCTGTTACACGTTGTTGGACGGAATGCGTGTGTTCTGATGAATATATATATATATATATATATGTTTATTTTGTTGTTATCTGGACCAGGGTACTTCACAAAACTTGATTTGAGGAGTGCTTATCATCGGGTAAAACTTCATCAAGACTCCAAATATTTGGTAAGATTTATTACAAGTGAGCTGGTCTACCAGTTTACTAAGTTGATGTTTGGATTGTCATTGGCTGTAAGTGTTTCCCAAAGACAAATGTCAAATGTATTAATTGGTATCAATAACATAGGGTCTTATTTAGATCTTGGCAGATGGGAATACTCCGTCACAAACGCCGACGGATATCCCGTCCGCCGTATTACGATCTCCGTAGGACATAATGGGATCGTAATACGGCAGACGGGATATCCGTCATGTTTGTAATGGAGTATTCCCCTCCGCCAAGACCTAAATAATGCCCATAGTATTTTTCCATGATGACATAATGGTCTTTAGAAATGCTGTTACCACACACAATAAAACTTTATGAGAGCTTTTGGGTCATATTGCCAGCTCAGGGTTGACTTTACATAAAGAGAAGTACAGGGTTCTGGTACTGGAGGCAGCAAATCCTGGGTGCCTCATTTCAGGAGAGAGAGTCAAACGTAATTACATTTGGTATGCACTTGACAACATAGATTAATGCTGATCATTCAGGGACCTAGTGAAATACTCTTCCAAGTTTGTAAAAGACTTTGCCCATAAAACAAATGTTTTGAGAATTCTCTGGAGTAAAGGGAAGAAGTTTATTTGGTGAGATGTTCAACAAATAGCCTTTCAGGACGTAAAGAACAATATTGCCAATGCCCGGTGTTTTGTTTCTGTTTCAGATTAGATTGAAGACGTTCCTCACTGTCAATGCTAGTGATATTGGCATTGGTGCCCTACTGGCCCAAGAACATGTCATGTGTGAGAGAATGGTAGCATTTGTGCCCCGCTCTTTGTCCCATGTAGAAAGAAAGTATTCCATAATTGAAAGTGAAGCACTTGCTTCAGCAACAAATTATTTGTGAACCTTCAATTGGTAAAGCAAAATCATATTAAGAACACATCACAAATTGTTAGTTAGAGTTCTGGGACCTGCCAGTACAAGAAATTATTTGAGTCACATGAGTATGATCAGAATATGTCCTGGGTTGAAAAAATAGGGTTGCAGACTGTCTGTTACATATACTAGATAGGGCAGCCATTGAGCTTGATTTGGAGACAGAAGTAGTAGCAAGTGTAAGGGATGCCACAAAGGGTTAGGGTGGCACCATCTTTAAACAACATTGGATTGAAGTCATGAATGATGATAACACATTGAAGGCAGTGGTTACCTTGATTAAAGGGGGTGTTAGGAGGGTAAGCATTCTTCCAGATGATGTTCAACTGTATTTTAAAATTGTGGATGAATTATCTTTGTCTGAGGATAAGATCCTAATCAGCTGTGACAATTTTGTGGCACCATTTGGAGTGACACCTAAAATACTATGTTTAGTGAAAAGGGACACTTATGCCAGACCATGACTCTCAAAAGACTGAAAGAAAAGTTTTAGTGACCTGCCATGGACAATCAAATGGAGAAGTGGGTTGTAGAATGTGGAATATGTACTCAGAGAAGTACTAGAATGTGAGATTAGTGGCATTGGGAATTGACCAGCATGTGTGTGAAGTGGAGATTGTGTGGGAGAAAATTTGTTTGGATTTTATTGGCCCATTCACATACCTGCCAGAACATAAAAGAAATGCTGCTGTTATGGTGGATGTTAAATCTAAACAGGTGTAAGTGGTATTTATGAGGAACATAACTACTCAGCCCACAATAGCACTGTTTTAGGAGGGTTTCATGAAGGAGGGCATCCTTTTTCCCCTTGTGGCTGAGAATGGCACACAACTGACTTTGATGGAGATGAATGAATTTTTGTGCAACATCTGGGTCAAGCATGGACCTATCTATACAACCCACAGAGAAATTGGCAAGTTAAGAGGATCAAGAAGCTGGTGAAGGGTACCATGGAGTTGGCAATGAATTCAGGTTTGAATATCCAGGAAGTCAAAAAGGACATGTTGCAGGCTCATCATACTACAGTGCAAGGGAGTAGCCAGAAAATTGAAATATCCCCACTTTGAACTAAAACTTCAATGACACCGAATGAGAGAAACAGTTAGCCAGACTCTTCCTATATTAGTTCTCTTCACCTGTACATCCACCAATCAGTCCATTCATCCTTCATCCTCCATCCTCCCACCCTTCCATCCAGCCATTCTTTGATCCTTTACCCCATCCTTTCATTATTTCAACAATCCATTGATATTCCTTCAATCCATCAGTCCACTCATTCACCCAGCCTTTCACTCATCAATCCATCCTTTCAACCATCTAGGCATTCATCTTTTCATCATTCCATCCATTTAATGACCATTCCCTTCACACATCGACCATCCATTCCTTGACTCTTCCATCCATTTATGCTAACAGCCTTTCATCCAACCTTCTATCCACTCATTTATCCTTTCACCCTTTCTTTGAACCTTTTGTTAATTGAACCTTTCACCCATCTATCCAAACTTTCATCCTTTCAACCATTCATCCTTGAACCCTTCTTTGTTGTTTTCACCCTTCTTTCCTTTCACTTTTCCTTTCACCTTTCCTTCCTTCCTTTCATATTTCCTTCCTTGTTTCCTTCCTTTCACCATTCTTTTCACCCTTTACGCTTTCCTTCTTACCAGTTTCTAGCCACCATAATGTTTTCTTTTCTCAAACTATTTTTTCAGTCTTATCTCACCCCCTTCCCTCACTCACTTTAGTTTCCTGATCATTTCTTTTTTGTTAGAATTAGATTTTCATAATTTCTTTTTCTCTCTTCTTTCCCACACTCGGCTCTTTTAGCTGTTTTTGACCTCCACCTCTCAGCCTTGCTCTGCTCTTCTCCAGATCGTGTTATGAGCCTTTGTATGCAGGCCTGCAGATGTAAGAGGCCAAACATAAAACAAATCAATATTTAGTGGGATCCAGATTACAAGGCTCCAAGCAGATAAGTTAAATGTTTTATTACTCTCTATTTTTTACTAACTTTGCTAATCCTTACTAATTTGCTTAATATTAACTATTACTTTCTCCTAATGACCTTTCTGAGGGACTTTCCCCTCTTCTTATAATTTAATCCCTACTGATCTCCAATTTACGGAGATCAGTCTCTTTTTCAGTCTCTTTTGCAGTCGAACCCGACACTCCCCTCCCCCTCTCCTCACCGGAGTTCCGTTTATGCCCTTGTGTTGTCATTTTGGAGCCAAGCGGGCGCGCTCTACCTTCTCATGCTTAAAACATTTAACTCTCTACAAGCCAGCTCTACCGATCCATACTTATTAGTGAGCTACAGAGACTCTAGAGCACGGCCTAACCTCAACTAAAGGTCTGACTGCCCCCCCTTTTATTCTTAATTATATAAGACAAATCTGTTTTGGGCTTCTACTCAATTGTTTTTTTAAAAGAAAGCTAATTATTCAATTTTAAAACAATTGAATTTATTCATTTACCATCTATAGAGCATTTTTGCTAACTGAGCCATTTTTATTATATATTAACACTAAAATGTCTGAGATTGATTCTGATGATGCGGTTGCCCCATCCCTAATATGAATAATGAGGCTTTCAAAAAAATTATCCACAGAGAGATGAGATCTTGTATGTTGGAGACTCTAAACCAAGTTACATCATCCAAAACATCCCTCCCTACTGAGGAGGATGGCGTTATTGAAAGCCCAAACATACACGCCATTGACGATCTCACTGAAGTTAGGGGGAAAAGATTAAAGAAGGTTAAAAATATTGAATACCCAAACCCCCTGAGCACAATAGGAGGTCCTAGCACCTCAAACAATACGGGAGGTCTCAGCACCTCAACTCTTAATGGAGGTCCTCGCACCTCAAACGCATAAGGTGTCCTTAGCGGCACAAATTATCCTGGTGTCTGTAGCGGCACAACACTTATGGGTGTCCTTAGCGGCACAAACTATCAAAGTGCTCAATACAACGAATCGGAGGATGATGAGACTACTAATATCTTTGACGAATATGTCCTTGACCTCGATGAAGATGATCACACATTTAATAGCCAACCTACTGAAGACGAACATCCATCTTCTTTCAGTGATAATATTATTGACCCTTTGGGTGAAGAAATGTTCTCACCCTACAATATTAAGCATCCGAGAAGCTCGGAATGGTGGCCGCAAGACCATGTGGCAAAATTTATTAAAAAATGGCTCAGGAATTTACTTGAAAAAGATACCCGTAACATCCTCAGAGCTGAATGCTCAAGACTCTCTATTCAAGAAAAAATCTGTCCGACCTCCAACCTCGATCCGGAACTAATTAAATTCCTCTTCAAACTAGGGAGAGACCCAAGGAAAGGGATGGAGAGATCCCTTAAGGCCTGTGAAGACCATCTACTCAACGTCCTTGGTACTTTGGATAGGATCATAGGTACAGCTGAAGAAAGCCATATTAATGGAACGGCCCTAGATACCGAACTTATCAGGGGGTGGAGCCAGAGAGCTATGATCCTATTGGGTAATGCTAATGCCAGCATCAATGCAGAAAGAAGAAGGGTAGTCCTTACCAAAATAAACCTTAAACTAAGCGATATGGCAGACAACAAACCTTCACAAAACCCTAAAGGTTTACTCTTCGGTGAAGATATGATTAAAACCCTTGGCAAATATGTGTCAACCTTCACGGCACTGGACAATGCTCAACACAATAGTAGACGTGTCTTCAACCCAAACCTTTTTGCACAGGCCGGAAGAAGGGACCTTTCCTCCGGCCGCTTCAACCCAAGGCCCTACTCGAGATTCAGAGGGTTCGGAAGAGGTTTCCAATCACCCAACCCTCCCCAATTCTACCCTCAGAGAGGGAGAGGTTCACGGAACAGAGGATTCAGATCACGTGGACTACCCCCTCTTCCTTCTTCTTCCCCTCAAAAGGTGGGAGGCATACTCAAATTCTTCTATCAGAACTGGAAACTAATCACACAAGACCCATGGGCCCTAGATACGGTCAAAGGTTTCAAAATAGATTTCGTAGAAATACCCACACATACATGACACCCAAGAGACATTCCACTAACAAAGGAACAACAAAAAATAGTAGAAGAGGAAATATCCTTTATGTTTCAAAAGTGGCAATTATAGAAGTACCATGGGAATTCAAGAGGTTTGTAAGCACACTCTTCCTGGTCCAGAAAAAAGAGAAGGGATGGAGACCCGTCATGAACCTCAGGGAACTAAACAAGTTTCTAGTTTACAGGCACTTCAAGATGGAGGGCATCCACCTCCTGAGGGATTTGTTATTGGAAGGAGACTGGTTAGTCAAACTAGATTTAAAGGATGCATACTTTACCATCCCAATGACCAAGGAACATCAACCCTTTCTTCATTTTATCTGGAACAACCATCTGTTCCAATTTCAAGCTTTTCCTTTCGGGCTATCTTCTGCTCCCTGGTGTTTCATCAAGGTTATGAGGACTATCGTCTCACTTCTAAGAGAAAGAGGAATTCAACTAATTATATTCCTTTGACGACTTCCTCATCATGTCCCAACACCACACACAAATAATTCAAGACCTGAAGGTAGTTATGGATCTAATAGAAAGCTTAGGATTCATTATAAACAAAGAGAAATCGATTCGAACTCCCTCCAAGTCCCTGGAGTTCTTAGGGTTTACCGTAGACACAACAAAATGCCTCCTGTTACTACCCTCAAAGAAAATAACCAAAATTCGAAAGGAAATAAGGTTTGTTTTGAAACAAGAAAGCCTAACTCTAAGGGAATTAGCCAGGCTTCTGGGTCTCCTTTCTTCATCTATTCAAGCCATCTTTCCGGGTCCTCTGAATTACCGAGCTCTTCAAAGGGGGAAAGCGTAAGGTCTGGCCTTTGGTACGGAGATCGGATAAGCCTAGATCAGGACTCCAAATCAGAACTGACTTGGTGGCTGGAGAATTTAGATGCCTGGAATGGCAAAGCCATATTTGGCTCAACACCAGAATTCATCCTGGAATCAGATGCGAGCCTTCATGGTTGGGGAGCTTGTCTTCTCGATCAGAACACAGGTGGCGTCTGGTCACAAGCAGAGAGTTCTCATCATATAAACTACCTAGAACTGACTGCTGATTTATACGCACTGATGAGTTTCAAACATTCCCTTCAAGGGAGATCACTCATTCTGAAGATGGACAATATGTCAGCGATGGCATATATAAATCGTCTAGGAGGGACAAAATCAGAAGATCTCTCGAACTTAGCCAAGAAACATTGGATGTTTTGCCTGGAGCACAAGATTGCTCTAAAAGCAGAATACCTACTAGGGAAGACAAACGTATCTGCAGATTGGAACTCAAGATTCCTATTAGATCACAGCGATTGGAAACTCAACGAAAACGTCTTCAGGGCTCTCAACAAAATATGGGGCCCCTTAGAAGTAGACCTGTTCGCGAGCAGACTAACCTTCCAGTTAGAGAAGTACTTCAGCTGGATGCCAGACCCGGGTGCTCTTGCAGTAAATGCCTTTCTCCAATACTGGAAAGAAATCCAAGCATACGCATTTCTACATTTCGCCATGATTCAGAGAGTCCTACAGAAGGTGAGACAAGATCAATGCTCTCTAGTACAAAACCCCCTTTTGGCCATCTTAGGCATGGTTCCCCACGACGCTGGAATTGGCTTGCAACATCCCCTTTTTAATTCCAGCCGAGATGGAGCTCCTAACAGACGTAGATGGAAGAGATCACCCCCTAGTACAGACCGGGAGTTTGAACCTTCTTGCCTGGAGTGTTAGGAAATCCAATGAAGTGTCTGGACTTTTGTCAACAGCTGCAACTCTCCTCGGAGAGTCATGGGCCCCTGGCCCGCACTATAGGTTTAACAACATTTTGAGAAAATGGGTACGTTGGTGCCTGGAGAGGAACCTGGATTCCGTGGAGGCTCCTATCGTACACATAGTAAACTTCCTTGTGGAACAGTTTGAAAGGGTTCTCAGCTATAGAACGATTAATTGTTATAGATCAGCTATCTCTGCAGGTCACGCTCTAGTCAATGGAAAAACGGTAGGTAAGAACGTCATAGTTTGTAGAGTCTTAAAAAGTATCAGACTAAGGAGGCCCCCTAAACCTAAATACGAGTCGCTGTGGGACGTAAAACTAATTTTGGACCTATTCACCATTTGGCCGGATAACAGACTTTTAGATAGGAAAAGTCTATCCATTAAACTCGCAACCTTGTTGTGCTTAATCTCATGCCGAAGGGCTTCTGATGTCAAAGCTCTTGAAGTCACTAATAGATCTTACAATATGTTTGGTGTTAAATTTGAGATAATTAGAAGAACTAAAACTATGCCAGATTCAATTTTTTATCCACGTTTTGACTTATGCCCAAAACTCTGTGTTGTAGATTGCATGAAAGAGTACGATACTAGAATGAATGGTCTTCGTGCTCATGGCGTGAATCAATTACTTATATCCTTCATCAAACCTTTCAAAGCTATAACTTCTGCTTCTATAGCCAGATGGGTTAAATCCGTAATGAAAATAGCGGGCATTGACTTAAAGAAATTCCAAGCACACTCCGTCAGAGGTGCTATGGCCAGTAAATCGTTTTGGTCTGGAGGTAAGTTAGATGACATCCTCAAGGCGGCCGACTGGTCTAATGCAAACACATTTGCACAACACTACTGCAAACCAATTGAACATATGTCTGATGTAGTCTTACAAAGCTACCAACATGGATAATGGTAGCCTCCGGTCTTGTAGTGAAATTGCGATTCTCCTATTACCATGCCAAGAGAATCTGGATTTCATTAAAGACACGGAGGCTAACATTATCCCACCCGTCCCCTCCCATGGGTGGTTAAGTTCAATTCTGTTTATTAGACGGTATATTTTTTATATCAGAGTATCTTTAAATGGTTTATTTAAATAACATTTTGACGTATAGAGTTTTATTGTTTGTCTCTATCGACTTTTCTACATTTCATTCCAATGGAGTACTTATACCTCTCTTCATTTCAGGTAACTCTTCATAATTGATTCACCATCTGAAGTTTGGACTGAGTCTTCATTGATTTTTGGTTCTTATTGGTTTTAAAGAAGAAGATCAAGAAAAAAGAAACAAAGAAGAAGAAACTTTTGAACAATTTCTGATTTCACCACATTTAAAATGTGCTCATGCTTATTGTATGGACTTAATATTCTGTTCTAGAACCTTTTCACTTTGTGATGTAATGCTTTCAAGTGGCTGCTTGGAGTTACATTAAAAGAAATATGCATAATGTTAGCCTCCTCGTCTTTAATGAAATCCAGATTCTCTTGTCTTGGTAATAGGAGAATCGCAATTACAAGGCCATCGAGTTCAGTGGCTACCCCCACTTAAGCTGCTAAAGTGGGGGTTCCCTACGCCACTGCTACAGTGAACCTCAACACAGTGAAGTTATCCTTCATGATGATAAGGCGGAGGCAATTGGGAACAAAATTGATCCCTTCATGCATGTGTGATTTGGTTTCACATTTAGGAATTCATGGGCAATGCAATATTGTGAAGTTGGACATGGATTACCCAAATTTCGGGGTCCATTAAAGAGGAGAGCAATTGGAGGTAATTGGGTGAAACTAGAAATTTGGCAAACATGAGAAGGGTAGCTTTGGTCCAAAAGGGGAAAAGCAGAAGATGAAGAAAATTGAGGATGGGTGTATTGGTTGGTTTCTGATGACTGATTTTCAAGGGAATGGCACCATGACTGGTAGAGCCAAGGTGGGTAGGAATGAGTAAAGAGTTGCAGGAGACTCTAACCTTTCTGTCACTATCTTTGGGGGGTCTGAGGGGATTAACTCCCATTGAAGGGTGGTAAGTTATCACAGACTGCTGGGATGGTTGGAGGATTTTGCTTTTGGATAGGTCTCTGGATAGGTTTCCCTTCCATGCCCATTATAAAAAAATATTTTTCTGTTCTGGGAATATGCTTTTCTTTTTAGATGCATTTGTTAAGTGCATGTGTTATCTACTCTTCATGTGTCTCTTGTTGTCAACCTGGGTGTTTGTTTTGTCATTTGTGTCAGATGTACATTCTTCTCCTCTGTTTCTCTCTCAAGATCTTTCCTATGTTGGTCCTTATGTCACTTTTGCTGTGTGTATGTATTGAGTGTCACTCTTGTTAATGTGGAGAAAATGGGATTTGTAGTGATGTTAGCTTGGTACAGAATGTCAACTTTATGTAATGGAACCATGAGTATTTCATTGGAGTGTTACGTTCTTGTAGGTCTTAGAATGGTAAGTTGCTTTTTTAGTGCATGACCTTAAGGTGTCAGATGGTTGCTGCTGCGTAAACTACATATACAATCAAGATTACACTGCTTCTTCACTTTATTCAAAACAGAATTACCCCAGGTTCTTGTTTTTACTTTTTTGTAGGCCATTTTTCTTGGTCCTTTGTGTTGTGTCCTACAATATTTGAAGGTGTCTCACCTCTGGCATCCTCTCTAATATTTGAAACACCTTGCGCCTTTTAGAACAAGCCAGGGAGGAACTTCTTTGTTGGCCCTCCCACATGTATGCCTTGAATGGAAGTGCTTTTTTGGGTCTATTTCAAATGTAAATAACAAGTCGAACATAGAAAGCTGACTCCCAGGGACAAGTGGACTCCACAGGAAAAGGAACTCAATATCAATTCCTTTGAAAAGCTGGCCACAAGGGGATCCGAATATTGCATTCCTACAGATAAAACAAAGGGATGTTGTTTCTATTGTCTAGACAAAGAAAACGTAACCTGGGTAGAGGACATTCTGCGCCATAAAAATCCTGGCTGATTATCATTAGCACATTTTGTGGGGCATATGTGACTGGATGCTGCACTGGGAAATATTTTAGGGCCTGATTTAGATCTTAGAGGATCGGGCCCGATCGTGGCTTTTTCAGAAGTCTTCCTGCCCGCCAGCTTGGCGGTCCACACACCCTAATTAGATGTTGCCGCCTGCGTAGACAAAAGGATGCCACGGTCCCGCCGTCACAGAGCAGGACATTTTGTTCATGTTGATGGCAGGATAGGCAAAGGTCACTGTCAGAGGCGGTACAACCACTTTGTCTGCCCGGACCAATCACAATGTGCCTTCCCACCGACACAACTGTGGCGGGGAAACCTCTACACTTGAGTTTGTGCAAAGGAATGCATATACGGCACAAACTCACCTTTACTCACCTTCCCACTTCCTGTACCACCATGGACCCGATCCTACATGTCCTGCCCCTGCTGGCTGATCACAATACAAATCAACACCGTTGTCGCTGGAATTGAGGGTAAACTCCCACGTTACCTGTTACATTTTCATTTGCTGTTCACATTTGCTCAGGACTCATGCATCGTGCATTTTTTAATTATTCAGAGAAGCAATGTAGACGTTTAAGAAATTTAAAGTAACACACCTGTATAACCACATTGTGTTCATAAATTTGGTGCCAGCTGCCTTCCAAAAACAGGACACTTGCATAAAAAAGGATATCAAAACAAAAATCAAAAACTCACCATACAGGTGTGTTTAAATAAAGTACGAAAATTGTCACAATAAAACCATATGCATCACATATCATTGGGATAAGTGCAATGTAACATCATCTAGAAATTGCACTAGACAAGCTGTAAGCCTCATCTAATAGATTACCTGGAAAAACAGTGGCAATTCCAAATTTGAAGCACTCTACATAATCATCTATGTAATATTTCCCCTTGTCTAGTGCAAGTCCTGTATTGCACACAAGTTCAATTCGCAAATTATATTACAAGGTGCAATGCGTATGTGTACATACTTATTAATAATCAAGGTGAACAAACACACTTGTAGTAAAATATCTTTAAATAATGTGTCAACATCTATTTGTTGGTGCAAGTGTCCACTACTATGTTGAATGGTTGCACCTAAATTAAAATGACCATCACATACCATGTGAACCAGTGTATGTACTTAAGATAGTAGACATTTAAAAAGTATATAGTAGTTCCTTCCTTCCATCAAGCTAAAGAAAAATATGTGCTACACATTTTATACTGAAACATTGCTAGGAAACAAACAATTGCAAAGGAAAATTAATGCCAGGACAAACTTGGTGAAAATAAAAATTGTGATTTATTCACGATGAGATAAGTCTCTCAACTTGTTTTAAACAAGGCAAATGCCAGTCCAAATGTTGTCCACAATGTCCTGTGAACAGATGAGCTCTGATAGTCAGCTTGCCTCCAATTGCACTGCCAGAGGATCCTCCCCAGGAAGGGGCATCTGGTGGGCAGAGCAGGCACCTTAAAGATGTTACTTGCGAGGGGCTGTTTGGGTTTGGGAGGGGTGCCCTTGGGTTTGAGAGGTGGAGGTGTGAGTTTGGAAGGGGTGGTCTTGGGTTTATGAGGAGGGTGTGGTTTTGGAAGGGATAGTTTTGGTTTAGGATGGGGCTTTGCCTTTTTTAGGGGAACCTTGAGGGGCAGTAGGGGTGGTTCCTGTCTTTTGAAGGATGGGTTGGGAAGTGGAAGTCATAGGTGTGAATTTGGGAGGGGTGGGTTTGGGTGTGGCACGGGACAGGGCAAGGGCAAACAAAAGACTCACGGGAAAATGGGTAGGATGGTCGCGTTGGATTTGGGGTTGAATTTGGGAGGTAGAGGAAGTGGAAGTAGAAGTGTCTGTTGTGCATGTGTATGTTGAGGGTGAAGGTGTTTGTTTGCCGTGTGTTTATGTCGTAAACTTTTGGGCGTGTCTTGCTTTGTTGGTGTGCGCTGTATGGGTAAGTGTGGGCATTTCTGTTTTGTGGGGGTGTGTGCTGTGGATCTGCTGGGTGTGGTCATGGTGGACGTGGCAGTGGTGGGTGTAGTGTCTGTGATGGGGGTGGTGTCTGTGGCTGTGCTTGTGGTGGGGGTGGTGCATGTGGGTTTGCTGGTGGGTGCAGACCACATTAGCAGCAGCTAAGTTCAAAGCAAACAGGACACTGAGGTATAGTGAAAGTTTGTACCGGACTCCACTCCACCAGTTATTCCTGTCAAGCCATTAGGATGTAGGATCTGTAAGACCTTCTCCTCCCAGGGCATGAGTTGTAAGGGGGGCCTCAGAGAACCAACACCAGTCCTCTGGGCCTTCAGGTGACACTTGGAGGCCACAGAACACACCCTCCCTTGCAGGTCGTTCCACCTCTTCCTAATTTCATCCTGTGTGCTCAGGTTGTTAGCTACAGCATTCTCTTTGTTGACTGGACCACATTTTTCTTTTCTGAGATATGAGTATATTTTGGACTTGGGCTTTAAACAATTGTGGCTCTACTCTTACTATTTCATCTACCATGACTGACAGTTCTTTCTCAGTAAAACAGGGATTTTTGGGGCCTGGCATTGTGCACATAAATTTGTTTAAAGAAAAAACTTGATTTTTTTATTAGTGTTATTTTATTTTTTTAATTGCTCATATTAATATTTGTATTATATTAGTGAGTAACATATTTGTTTTTGTATGATTTATTCACTGATATAATAAGATTATTATATTAGTATTTTGAAAAATACATTTGATTTATTGTGGTGGTGTATCTTGTAGTTTTTGAGGCTTATGGTAGGTTTATATGTGCTTTAGGGGATATATTTGGCTATTACTTCTAAGTAGTCTAGTCCTTTGTTATTTATAAATATTTTGATTTTGATTTGTAGCATCTCATAATTTTTTGTAGTTTGTTTAGTTAGCTTAGGGCCACTTTAGCTAACAGATTGTTCTATTCTTAGTTGTTGGTTGTATTTTTCTTTTTTAGTGCTTTAATTAATTTGTATAGTGTAGGTTGAGTTCTGCCTAGTGTTGATTGGAAGGCATTATGTCATCCTTCCACTGTGTTGTTTGTTTTGGCTTCATGTGCCAAGGTGCTGTCATAGACATCCCACCATGGTATATGGAATTTGGTTCGGCTTCTATGTCCTTAAGACTGCCACGCTACTGCCAGGGAACAACAGTTCCCTGGCAGCACCGCCAGTCCCATGGGGGTCCAACCACCCAAGTTGTAATAGGGCGGTCGGACCACTGGTGCGGCGGTGGTTGGACAGCCACCGCCGCATCCCTGTGAGTCTGGTGGTACTCCGACCGCCAGACTCGTAATAAGGCCCTTAGTGCAGATTTTTGTAGGTGGCGCTATACACTTTGGTTAAAGTGGTAGTAACAGCCTTGTATGGCTGTGTGGGGGTATACGTTTAGTATAGAGTGAATCATAGCTTGTTCTGGATTAGGAGTTCCATATAAACAAACTGACTTGTTTGTTAGGGAGTGAAACGTACATATAAAAGGGATATTGGTGTCCTGAAATTCACCAAGTATGGTGTATATTTGATCGAATAGTTTGGGACACATTTTGAAGATCCCATCCATCATCCAGGTTTGGCATAGTTTGGATAGTTTGATGAAGTTATTTGCAGTGGAGAAGATTAGGATTCATTTTTCATTATTTTTATTGTCCTATATTTGGTTTAATTTGTGTGCCTTTAATATTTTTTGTTTAATTGTTTAAGCTATTATTTGTCAGTTATATCCTTATTTGGTAAATGCTTTTTATGTGTTGGTATATTTTTATTATATATTTTTTTATTTATTTAATATTGGATTTATTTGTTTTGATATAATAATTTATATTGTGCGTTTTTTTTAAATGTTTATACTATGTAAATCTGTTTAGTATACATTTTATAGGTGTACTATTGTAATAGGGTTTATATTTCATTTTTGGTGATATAAAACGTTTTTTTAAGTATAGATGGTTATTATAATTTTAGGAAATATTTATTGTTGTTTGTGCAAATAATTGTTTTTTGGCATGTTTTAACTGTATTTACTAGTTGTGTTGACAATAAATATGTACTCGATATTGTTGTAAATTATATTTTTGACATGGTAGATGTTCATTTATACGTCACAATATTTGTGTTTCCGATATTTTTGTATTCCATATATTATTATTATTATTATTCAGCATTTGTTGAGCGCATGGCTACCCGGAGGCATCCCAGCACTAGCAGCATCAGGCAGAACAGCAGGCAGGGTGAATTATCGGGCCGCATTCTGAAACAGCCAGGTTTTTAAGAGCCTCTGGAAAGAGAAATGGTTGGTCACTGTGCGAAGAAGTGGGGGAAGGGTGTTCCACAGTATGGGGGTGTTATATGAGAAGGAACGACCTCCACATCTAGCCCTTTCCGTTTAAGGGACTGAAGCTAAAAATTGGTTAGCTGAGCGTAGGCATCTCTTAGGGCGATAGAAGGTGATGAGAGAATGGATAATTGGAGGACCTTTCCCCCAAAGGGTCTTGTGGGCTATACATAGAGATTTGAATTGTATTCTTTCATTAATTGGCAACCAGTGTAGCGACTTCAGAGCTGGCTTGGCAGACTGAGTTTTGGGGATATTATGGAACAACCTGGCTGCACAGTTCTGTACGACTTGGAGTTTCCGTATCGTGGACTTCAGGACCCCAAGATAAAGGGAGTTCCCTTAGTCCAGGCGAGAGAGGACCAACACCTGGACCATGACTCTCCTTGCCGACATGGGAAGGAGCGAAAGAACTTTCCGAAACAGTCTAAGAATGCCATAGCAGGTTGCTGCCAATTTCACTGCTTCGTGATCGAATTTCAACGATTTAAACAGCCAAACACCTAGGGGTATATTCACAAGAACGTGTGATAACTACTGCAAGAGTAGCGTAACGCAACTTTCAATATCGCAGCCTATCACGGGAAAATAACCCCGTGTCAACGTGGAATTCACAACAAGGCGGTACCATGCGATAGTCACCAGATAACGCGTCAAATGTCAGCGTGAAAATCAACGCCACGCCGAAAAAATGCGAAACGCGAGAAATCTTGCGATGAGGCCAATTGCGGTACAAAAAGTAGCGAAAAGCAGCCTCAGGCCTGCAAATCCCACGCGTCCGGCGGGAAATAAAAACCTCAGAAACAACACACCAGAAACAAGCCAAAGCACATAGCAACATGGATGCACCCTGACCCAGCTCAGAGGTCAACGCGAACCCCACAACCCCCACAGACCACCAGCAAGGAACAACTGGCTCGGGGAAGGCCAAGGAGAAAAGGGAGAGGAATACGGGGTGCAGACCGCAGGAAAACAAGACCAAGACCACGGAGGCGACAGAACACTACCAGCAACTGACCCACAAGCAGACCACCTGGAATGCAGTCGGAGTGCCCAGGAGGCCAATCCAGGAGGCCAAGAGGCGCCGGCAGGATGTGACAACCTAAACCAGGTACAAACCCGCTGCCAACAGGAAGGCAGCAACGGCGACAGGAGGTGGCAGTCCAGCGCCACAGGAGGAACTGGAGGAATCCCAGGCCACAGTCATCAGTGTGGAGACGGTGCAAGGAGCAGGGAGTACGGACACAGCTTGAGAGGACCTGACACAACAACAACAGGGTGAGGATCCAACAGGGACTGGGGGGACGGGGGAGATGGGCACAATGCCACACATGTACAATGAGGTGTAACACACTGCACATCCACAATTACCCAGGGACATGTCCCCCATCCCCGTGGCACACTGCAGCACACACACATAGCAACCACAGCACATACCATGACAATGTGGCACAAAGTGCAACACCCACACTGCAGAACAGGGGACACAACTGGGTCCACCCAGGTGCAGAAACAGAACAATCACATTGGACAGAACAGGGAACTGTGAGATGCACATCTACCCCTACAATCCCACATCAGCCATGTAGGCCAAATGTACACTGTCCCAACTCAAATAGCCACCACCGCCCAAACAGTCACAGTGTACATTGTCACACAGTCTGCATGTCGACAAGAACAAGGCACCAACACAATGCCAACGTGCACCTCCCCTTCACAATGCAGAGGGACAAACAACACCTCCAGCAGGTCAGAACAGACAACCCATCAGTGATGCCCGAAACGAACACCACACCCCGACACCCACGCCCTACAACAGCCCATGGATATCCCACACAACTCACCACCAGGACCAGGGCAGATAGGCTACTCAGAGGAGAAACCAGCCCCTGCAACAGACCACACAGCACGAAGCACCTGCAATCACGGCTGCCTCACAACACTTCACCCACCCACACATGGCACCCCAATGCCAGGTGGCAGAACGCCAAAAGGAGGTGGCCCAACAGGTGAGGGTGTTGCCGAACCTATGGAATGCGAACTAGAACACATACGTGGGTGTCCAATACTCTTCAGGGACCACCTACACCCCACAAAGGAGACCCACACCTCCACAGAGACACATGCACATATCATGTTGAACTGGCTACGGGTACGTGCGCCCGGCCCCTTTATTGGCAGGGCCACATGTACAGTGACCCCTGTGCTGGATGTGTGTGGGGTGAGTAGAAGCCAGCCCGCACGGAGTGCTTGGTGCTGCCAACAACCTGAACAGTGGACACCAGTGTAATGGAAACAGAAAACACCAGCATAACAGAGTCAAATGCAGAGCAACATGGAGGGATCCGGAGTAAGGACAGAGGTCACCCAATATTCAGTCTGGAGGTTCCGTGAGTTGCAGTGCACTGAGGTAGGGGCACTAGAGAAAAGCGCGCTCATGTGAAGAAATTTCTAGGATTGAGTCCCTTCGGGTTAGACCTGATGCAGATGCGGTGGGGTGTGTTACACCTGCATCAACTTCCTCATCTACGTCCCAGGTCTCCCACACTGCCTGAGGTGACATTGCTGCGCAACCTCACAACAGCACAAAACTCAATCAGAAACGGACAATGGCTTGCGGTGCACTGAGTCACTGGCACCTGGAGTGCTGAGCAGGGTATCAGGCCGATGATTGCATCCACGACAGGTCTGAGCAACTCCGTAGGTCTGTCAGGACCACCGTTTTGACTCTGGCAGATGGTGGTTGGAGGTGGTCCTTGCGGTGGTGGTGTGTGCCTCCTGCGGTGATGCGATGTCCGGGCCGGTCAAGACTCGATGCTTTGTGTGGGCCCTGGTGGCCTGCAGTTGAGGCCGGAGGATGCGGACAGCGCAGGGCCACAGACACATGGCGTTGATGACCCCAAGACCATCGCTACAGAGGCCATTTAATGTCCCAGAAGGAGGGGTCCCAGGCCTGAGCAGCACAGAGTCAGTGGCCCCGGATGCACTGCAGCCGGCACAGGCACCCAGCCACGGGACGGTGACTTGCGGTGCAGTCAGATGGGCCATGCGACCTGAGCGGGTCCCCATCAATGTCCGAGGTGTATGTTGCGAAGTGTTTCGGGGGACAGTGGAAGGTGTCCTCCAGGGCATGATGCGGAAGGTCTGATGTTATCTGGAAGCAGCAAATGGAGGAGTGGAAAGCGCAACCCTCGTTTCCACCAACAATTCGGTATCAGCTACATGAGGATGAATACTAGCCCCTAGTCCATTGACTCAAACGCCACCAATGTGCGACCAGTGAGTGTCCATGAATGTGGGGGAACACACTTAGTGGCACAGGTGCTGAGAGGGGATGCAGTCTGCGATGATGCCGGTACACAGATGTGAATTCCAACATTGCCAAATCAAGACTCTGTGACCTACTGGACCGCAGTGTAGGCTGGAGGCAGCGGTCAGCATGGGCCCACAGACACGTGTCGTGTGCCTGCGATGCATTGGTTTGCTTCACTGAAAGCAGGGAGTTCAGTGATATCACCCCTGCAGTAGACATCCGGTCACTGCCATGGTGCAATCAAGACTCAGTTCCAAATGTGTGACCTACCTGACCGTGGTGTAGGCCTGAGGCAGCGGTCAGCACGGCCCATACGTCGAGTGTCGCCGGCATAGGTTGGATGGCCCCACCGGCCTGCGTAGTTCAGGTTCAGTGGAACCACGTGTAGCCGGCTGGCATTGAACAGGGTTAGTGGCACCCCGTATAGCCGGCTGACGTTGAACAGGGTTAGTGGCACCACGTGTAGCCAGCTGACGTTGAACAGGGTTAGTGGCACCACGTGTCGCAAGAAGCCCATATGGAACTATGCCTCACTGATCGGGGGGGGTCTGGTGCTGTGGTCGCTGTCCCGGATTTGGGGTCACTGCCATTCATGACTCAGGACACAGTTTCACATATGGGACCTACTGGTCCGAAGAGTAGGCCGAAGGCGGCAGTGGAGTACATCAACGAGAAAGGAATAAAGCGGGCCTGTGTCGTGGAGGCCGTGGTGGTCTGAGGTGGCTGCCAAGGTCGCGGGCCTCAGGCTTGGAGCTTGCGCCGACACGTGGTGAGCCCTCCTTGACACACGCCAGTGTTGGCAGGTGATCAGTGTGGCCTGGCTGCGCAGGGGCGGGCCTGACGGGTTCGTGGTCCAGCGTGCCGGGGTCCGGCAGGCGCACAGCATCGCTGGCAACTCCGCTCATGAGGACGGCGTTGGCCTCGTGGCGGGGTGGGAGGCGGCGCCCTGGCAGAGACATGGGTCTTTCCGGAAGAGGACCACGCCCAGGCCTACGTGCTTTTTATTCACACCCCTATGCTGGCGTGGCGTACGCCGGGCCATCCCACTCCGGTGACGCTTAGGGGGGGCATACCAGGCAACATTTCTGCGAGGTCCCCTACTGGCTGGGATGACATGATTGTGTCCACTGTCCACTGCACTCCATACACCAGCGGTGTATGTCGCCATGGATAGGGGTGTGTTCTGCATCCTGCGGTGTGTCCAGCACATCTCCGCCACCCATGGCATTGTGTACTTTCCCAATCATGGTTCTACTGCATCCTTCACACATGCCTGGTTGCCACCTCTCCACACATTCGGCTATTATGTGGCTGTGGTGCCATGACGTTGCTGGCTCATGTTCAGGGATGCCCATGTGAACATTGCAAGTTGTTCTGTCGTATTTGGTGGGTGGGCATGTTGCTGTGCCTGTTGTATATGATTTTGTGACGTGTGCATTGCCAGAGTTGTGATTTGCATGATTGTGTAGTTGAGGTGTGTGGGGTGTTCATTTGGATATTGCCAAGGGGCTGTGCATTTCCCTTGTTGCCATCCTGGGAACACTGGTTGATGGACTGTCGGAGGATGAAGGTATCATGCACACTGGCTGTGTGTTTGAAGGCGACATTGTTGGGGGTTCCACGGTGTTCTGTTGTTGCCTGCACATTGATGTGAGACGTGTGCTTCCTGTTGCGGTGATTGTGTGCTGTGTCACCAGGGTGCACAGGTAGTACATGTGTGCTGTGTATTGCCCCCAACACGTGCGTGCATCCTGCTTGGGTGTATGGTCCTTGCTTGGTCTCTAGCGGATCCTGCGCATTGTGTTTTACATATGGGGACTGGGGTGCCAGGGTGATGGTGATGTCCAGGACAGGTGTGGGGGACTTGGATGTGGCTGGCTGTGAGATTCCTCCGACTCTGGTGGGTGTTGTTTGGGGGTTACCAGGGGCCAACAGGTGCAGCCAAGCCAGCAGCTTTGTGTGGGGTGGGATGTTGGTTGTCCGCTGTGTTGTTGCCGTAGGCATGTTAGGCGATGATGGTCAGGATGCGTAGGATGTTTGTCACTTTCAGCCTGTGGTGGACGGTGACATTGTCAGATGTTGGGTCTGTGAGGCTGGTAAGCTTCCTGGGGGTCTGCTGTCTTTGTCTGTGCTGCGTCTGTGGTGGTCCGTGGGGGGGGGGTGTTCCTGGTGTGGGTTGGGGTCCTGGGGTGGCGGCGGTGGGTGTTGTGGCCCTCTTGGCTGTCCGGGCCGTTTGATGAGTGGCTCCATGGCATCTGTTGCCCTTCCAATGTAGCCCTGGGCTGTGCTCCCTTTTGGTTTGCAGGCTGCGGTCCGACTTTACACCATGTCAAAGCAGGTGTAGATTTCCTGGTGCTAACGTGCCTTATCGCCTGTTTTGTGTTTTTATCGCAGATGTGGCTGGTCGTTGTGAATGTTGAGGTGTGCTGTTGTCTCGGCTTCTGTCACGGGAACGCCTACTCTGCATCTCATTAGCAATATTTGCGGGGGTCCTCTGTGGCGATGTTTTTTGCGGCTGCTATCGCGGGTAAACTGGTACTGTGGGCTGTTAACACCGGCTTGTGAATGGGGAGGTAAATTTATCACGACTTTGACTGCGATAAAGTGCCGTTAATTCGGCGATAGCTCCTTGTGAATATGGCCCCTAGACTTTTAATCTTAGAGTTAGGGGCTGGAGGAAGGCCAAGACAGTTTGGCCAGGCCAGTCCGAAATCAGAGATGGAGGGGTTCCCCCTGACCATTAGCTCTGTTTTATCTCCATTAAACTTAAGACAGGAGTATTCCCTCCATTTGGCCACCATCTCTAAGCAGGATTCCAGGTTAGAAGGAAGGTTCTTGGAGTGGTTTAGGATCACCACCAGTTGCGTGTCATCTGCATATGTGACGATGTTAATATCATAAGGCAGGACAATCTCCGCGAGAGGTCTATGTATACATTGAATAGTGTGGGACTCAGTGAGGAGCCTTGAGGAACTCCGCAACTGAGCGACAGGCTCTTGGAGGTGTTGCCTCCATCGAACACCTGGAATGATCTGTCATCTAAAAAAGACTGAAGCCAGGTAATGATGCCCCTGAGACATTTCTATGTCTGTTAAGAAGGATGTCATAGTTGACGGTATCGAAAGCGGAGCTCAGGTCGAGGAGGATGATAGCAACTGCTCCTCCATGATCTAGAATGTTTTTGGATTACTCGACTACTGCAAGAAGAGCCGTAATACATAAAAGTCGATGTTTTTGTCAGCGATATTTATGTGTTCGATATAGGTGACTTTGATAGTTATGTATAGGGACTCAATATTTTTGTCATCAATATAAAATATTCGATAATTGTGTGTTTCAATATTTGTTGTCTCGATTTATTGCATCATTGATCTGTTGTGTGTATGTTTGGCCTCATTAGGAAAGATTCAATTGCCTTCACAAAAACTCTGGAGGACTACAGCATGAGCCTGAGACCTGCTGTAAAATAATCACTTGTTTTGCAATCTTGTACAACAGTGCAACTACGAGTGGCATACTCATTGCTTGAGACAGTGACGACTCTGAGGATGATGACACTGCTTGAAATGGACCCAGGGGTTATGAAGCTGTTGAAACTACAGAAGAAAGTGCATGCAGAACAGACTGGTCTATAGACCTTCTAAGCATATCTAGCCTTACTAGAAGAAGTCTGCGCCTCTGTCTGTGGCTCATTGTGTCATTTTCAAGTGCACCATAAAACATTCACTGCTTTAGTCAAAGACTTGATTTGAATGTCCACAATCCTCTGACCCTCAGGCATTGCTCTGAAACCTCTTCCTTAGGTTTTTGTAAGCCACCAACGTCCTTGCACATTACCTGCATAGCACTTAATTGATTGGTTTGTAAGAACTTTCCAAATCATGGAATTACTTGGTTGAAGGGATTCCTCCGTCTTCCTGCACACCACTTGGAGACATTGACATAATGGCACCTCTCGTTTGTGTTATGTGTCTCAGGCACTAAAAAAGTGACCTTGATCTTGCCTCACATCTTGCAGTTGGTGGGTGACACTGTGTTTTCGGTGTCTGTGGTTTTTGTGTCAATACTCTTGATGATGGTGATCAGATTCTGCAATTTTGCCTGTTATGAGGGCACGGAGTTGGGCTCTCCAATATCCATACCCCATGCCACCTGCCTCCTCTTCATGTTCTGATGTGACCTCTGTATGAAAATACTGCTTTTGCTCAAATGTTTATAAGTCATGCATGGATGTTGAACATTTTTAGTGACATTTGTCATGCAATTTTTGTGTAATCGCTACATTATGGGTACAATATGCTGTTACCAACTGCATACATTAGTTACATTCAATTACAATTTTGTGATGCATTTTGATTTTTTGAGGCTATTGCATTGACTTGGGAATTGTGGAGGCTGTGCAGATATGTCAGTATGACTGACTCCACCAGAGTCTATTTCAATTGGTGTTGGGGGTGGCTCAATGGATGGTCCTCCTCCAGCCATTTTTATCCTGGTGGGAATATTTTTTGTTGCTCTTGCTCTGAAGCTATAGCAGTGCTTCCTGATATCCTATATCGTGCTGGGTAATAGTGACTGCATTTATTTTTCCTGTAGGCCTTGCCAGATATTCCTTTTGGTGGCATCAGGCACATCGAGGGACTGTTTGCCAAACACTGCTTTGTTTTTTAATTTATAGTCCTCGGCAAGTAGTTCCAATGATGCATCAGAAATAGTTTTTTATGCTTTTTAAAACATCCTCTTTCTGAGAATTATTTTGGTTTGCAATGTTTATAATGGCTCTCACTGAACCAGCATACCTTCTCTCTGACTTCTCCAAGCCAACACTGTGCTCCTTGAACAGAATTTCCTGGTTGTGATGTCAAAAGTCATTTCTAAGGAGGCATTTTCAATTTACGACCAATGATTCACAATTTCTGGATCAAGATGAGTATCAGTTATAGACTTGCAATGTTAATAATGTGATTCTGAAGAAATTAAAAACTTATAATTGGGACACGTCATACACATACTTTCGCAATTTGTAAATTGTGATTCAGTATTTTTTCACCTTACAAATCACAAATGTACTTGTTCATACATCAGGCTCTAACTGACTTCACTTCTCATTTTTCCATATATTTGATATCATCAATTTTATACTAAGCATCAGAGGGTACTATTGTGCAAGTATCTTTAATGTAATGATACAGAGTACTCAGCAGGATGTATATCATAAATAGCCTCTAACATCATAGAAAGAAAGATGTCACAAAGGAAGCATAATTATATATCGAGCTTGAGTTAAGACAGCTTTTAGTGTTTATATGCCATGTAACACTTTTTATTTAACTTGTCTGGCAATTTCCTGTATGACTTACTGAGCTCAGGTGAACTTATTTTCTCCTTACCTGAAAAGGATAATATTACTTAAAAGCACCGTAAGCATGAGTATTTGTGCTTACAGAGAGAGGAGGTTCTATACCAAAGTAATCCCACCATGGACCCTTTCAGAAATTGGATCATTAATTTGGGACAGGGGTACTCCTATCAACTCAATAAACCCACTCTGTTTCAACAAAACATGAATCTGAAATAATCTTTGCTCAACCCCTCATAGCAATGTCACAAGCAGCAGGCAATCCCTGGAGAAGTATATGCAATACAATTCTCAAATCAATTTACAATAATCAAAATAGGTTAAGGGGAACCAGAAATATAATTTTTTGAAGTTCTAAGGAAAACGTGTGTTGAAAGAGTCAAACATTATAGGAAAAGAACAGTTCACGGAGTACAGGGATCTCAGCACAATTTTACGCTGACCACGATGGAGTGGAGGTTGGCTACACGAAGCCAGTTGCCAGTCAAAGGCTTTACCTTCAGATTTAGGGCATGATTCAGATCTTGGTGGATGGGATACTCTGTCACAAACGTGACGAATATCCCGTCCACTGTATTACAAGTACCATAGGATATAATGCACTTGTAATACGGCAGATGGGATATCCGTCACGTTTGTAACGGAGTATCCCATCTGCCAAGATCTAAATCAGGCCCATAGTCTGTCACTGCTGGGAAAGCTTCTTCTGATTTGTTGAATGAATACTACCTTAAAACCTGTAACGAATATCCCATCCTCCTTGTTACAAGTGTCATAGGAAATCGGCATTTTCAATATAATGGATGGGATATCTTCCATATTTGTCATGCAGAAACCCAACTGCTAAACGCTATACGAGTCATTATCTAGGCTGAGTAAGGCTGCCTGGGTCTAGTTCAAAATGAGACCCACCATGTTTGACACAGTGTTACTGACTTCTCCTAGCATTTTTGGGTTATTAGGCTACCCCACAGTGTATGAAAGAAGTTTCCACAGTCTGAGAGCTTCTTAAGCAGTTCTGTGAGACTCCACCATGTGTGACCAGACATTTAGGCATGGAATACATCTTCTACAAGTAATCCAAATACCCACTGTAGACAGCTGTGCCCAAAAAAAGAAAAGGAAGAGCAAAGAGAAGAACAAAAAAGCCAGCACACTGTAAGATCAGTCGCTGTGGTTAGTCCTTCATTGAGGTGCTCATTCACCCGGTACTCAGCTGCTAAGAGTAACACTACAAGAATTTCTGCAGAGAAATCCAGAATCTCAATAGGGTAAAGAACACTGGGGCATATTATCAACGGCCAGCGATAATTATTGCTGGCCGTGCTTAGCGATAATAGTCCTATCGCAGGCTATCTCTGGAAATTATCGCCCTGGTAGCGCGTTATTAACAACGCGTTTCTCCAGGGCGATAAAAATTCCAGAGATAGCGAGGTTATCGCCGTTTGCAGGGAACATCGCTGGTTTTCCAGCGATGTTCCCTGCAAAACGGCGATAACCTTGCTGATACGACCCTGTGGTCGTATCAGCAGAATCCACCCCTATGTTAGGGATGGCTAAGTCAGGATTTTAGCAGACGTTAGATTTTGGCGAAAACGGACGTTTTCGCCAAAATCTAACCTCTGCTAAAATCATGTGGGCTGCCTTGTAAATATCGCGATGTGAACATCAGCGATATTTGCAACGTAGTCCATCCGAGGTACGCCAGTAACGCCCACTTTGCATCTCATTAGAGATGCAAAGATGGGCGTTGAGGAAAGAGCGATAATGCAAGGATTCACGCGATAGCGTGACCTTGCTGATTAGGCGATAAAATTATCGCCGCTTTACGTCCGAAAACGGACGCAAAAGCGGCGATAATTGTTTATCGCCTCGTTGATGATATGCCCCACTGTTTTGTATGTTCGGTTCACAAATGAATGTGACAATCCAATCTCACTATTCTTTCTTTCTTTCTTTTAATTCAACAGTATAGCAAACAGCCAATGTGTTTCCTTCCAATTTTGTATGGAACTTCTTTCGGGCAAGAAAGCGTATTGGTGCATCACATGCTTAGAAAACACTGGTAGATAAAGATTTCCGTCCACTTCTATTTTGTATGCAGTCTCCAAATATAACTTTTATTTTGGTTAAAGACCATTAAAAATGTACATTAAAATTATATTTCATAATTTGCTTTTCTTAAAACTATAAAATCTGTACATAGATAATTATGATTATGATCATTGACAACATACAGTACTCGGTTCTTTAGGATTAGTTCTCTCATTGTAGTGCCATTAAATTTTCAAGCCCACCTTGCCACGTTCAAATCCTACTGCTAACAAATATTTGCTCAGGCCAAAGATTATGTAAGACGTGAGATCACTTTTCAATACTCTTAAAGCTTCTTGATGTCTCCTAAACCCCAATCGTTTACATAATGGGTGGATCTATTTCTCCCTCATCTTATCAAAGGCCATGCAAAAAAATAAGATGTGTGCAATATCTTCAGTATGGCCAAAAGTGCATTGGGTGCAAGAAATCTCGCCATGTATCTTCCATTTTACTGTATAGGCCCTGCTTTGGAGGATTCCCTATCTGAACTTCATGTAGAGGATTCTCACCAAATGGGGCTGAATAATGTCTAGAAAGCCTTCAAAACAAGGAGTTGGTTTAACAGTAAGAAATTGTGTTGTCAATCTACCTAAATTTCAATTACTATGGAGGGTATTCAGGACACATTCCCAGTATATTCGTTTTAAGTGCTTTGATCTTTGCGTCAAGGATTGAGGCTCTGTCCAATAAGACGAGAGACCAAGCTTAATAAGCCATTTCTGGATATGCCAAAACCAAGGAAAGGGTAAAGTCCTGTTGTGTTCCAGTAGTTCGCTAGCACCCTCTCTATATTGTGCCAACTCCTGCGTTATCCACACTCTAATCCAGTAGAGCATAGGTTGTAAGATTGCAATATGCTCCATCTGTTTGATGTTTAAATCATAGTACATGGGCACTAGGGATGTCACTGCTGGTAAGCCTAGTATCCCTCTCATGAATTTGTTCTCCCTCACTGTGAGATGTTTGACATTGCTTATGCCCCATAATTAAGACCCATACAGAGCAGCTGCCTGCACTTTGTGTTTATAGATCTCTAGGGTCAGCGTGACCATTTTGGCCGTTGATGCATTATATTCATTAAGAACTGCCCTTGATCCGTGTGTTAGCACTATTCTAGTATGATTTATTTGTGGATTCCATGACATTCTAGAGTTGAGTGTTATGCCTAAGTAAGTAAAGTTAGTTACATATTCTAGGTTTTGTTCACCAACCTTGATGTTACTTCTGAAGTTCCTATGGGTTTTATGGTCATACATTTGGTTTTTCCAATGTTTATTTCTAAACCCTTTTCCTTACACTATGTATTGAAATCATCCAATAGATTTTGGAGATCCCTTGGTGTCTGTGAAACCAAGATGGTATCATCTGCGAATAATAGGGGTTCTACAGAGTCTCGCTGAGTCGTGTTTGCATTTTTTTAGATGGCCAACAACATTATTAATACATGATGAGAACAGGGTAGGCGCCAGCACGCAACCCTGTCTCACTCCTCTATTTAATGGGAATTGGTTTGATGACCTCACCATGTGTGCCCCAGTGAACCCTAGCGTAGGTTTCTTGGTGCAGCCTAACTAACTGACTCAGGTACACCTTGGCTCTTTAATGAGGCCCACAGGGGCCCTCTTGGCACAAGGTTGAATGCTGCCTTTAGATCTACAAATGCGTTGTTGATGTGGCCACCCTTTATTTTAATGTACTTCCATAGGATGCACAAGAGTCTAAAGACTTGGTCAACCATACTTGTGCGGGCTCTGAACCCTGCCTGGTGGGCTATTAGAATATTATTACTAGTTATCCAATCATTTAATCTGTTCAGACCCTGCCTTTTGTAGATTTTTTGCTTTACGTCTATGAGGCTGATAAGCCTGTAGTTCCCATGATCTTTCTTGCTTCCTTTTTTTATAGATGGGGACTATTTCATTCCGCTTCCACGTGGAGGGTATTGGTGCCCCTGATGCAACTGCATTAGTAACTAGGTTAAAAAAGGGGCCTCACACTTCTTTATCATGTTTAAACAAGTCCCCAGGGAGTCTATCCAAGCCTGGTGCTTTCCCCATCTTAATAGCAGTAATTGCCTGCACTGCTTTTTCTAGACTAAAAGGGGCCATGGTTCCTGTGTCATTCACTAAATATTGGGGTTCACAGAGGGACCCCTCAGGTTCAGAGTAAAGATTTGTGAAGTACTTAATCTAGGTGGAGTGGTCCAGGTGATGTTCTGTCCAAGTAACTGCGTCTTTGTTTCCATGGGCCTCTATTCTCCAAAATGTAGCATTGTCCCTAGACTTTGCTGCTTGGAGGAGGTCACTCCAGTTAATCTCTTCCTGTTTATTTTTGGGCATTAACTAGTGTTTCCTTATATTTGGCCCTAGCTTCTCTAACTAATTGTGCGAACCCACTCTTTAAGCTTCCTAGTAATAGCTTTTTAGCCCGTTTGCAGCCCACAGTGTACCAATGATTGCATGCAGATTCACTTTTGGTCTTATGTCTAAATTTTCCATTGATTATTTTTGTTAGAAGCGGTCTTAGTGCTGCAACCGCCAATTGATGCATGGTGCTCGTTGGAGTTCCTAGTGGAGCTTGCTCGATGTAAGGACTCGCTACCTCAGTGTCATAGATTCTGGTCATGGTTTCTGGACTATTTGTAACGCAGGGCCATTTAACTACCTACCGGTCAAATCATTGGTCGGATTAATGATGGGTTTCTGTTAGATGACTTGATTTCTGTAAGACACCCCTTCATTTCTGCCCACTGTCATCCCTATCATCTATTTGGAATGTGATAATCCTGGTCCACCTTTTTGTGCTAGGTAGGATATAGTACAACCTCGATGAAACATTAACTCTTATAAATGTATGTAGTGGGGTATTGCCACTGCTGTTAATATTGGCCCTACCGGTGTATGCTCTTAGATCGTGTTCTAATGTGAACTGTCTTAATTGTATTGCTGCTATGGTGCAAGAGACTAGTGGACATGCTTCCAATTAGGGTAGACCCCTATCCATATCCTTTTCCTCTAATACTCTATCCACCCCAATTAGAGGCTCATATGTACAATTGAAATAACCACCTATAATCACTGTATCTTTTGAAGTAACACATTCAAGAGCACTATTTAATGGATATATAAAGTGAAACTCTTGATTTCTTCTATTCGGTCTGTTATGTACATTGAATATGTGAAGGTGGGTACTATTCTTAGGGGCTGATTCCGATTCGGGCCGGAAAACGTACCGACCGACTCGGAGCCGGAATTTATTCCGACGGACACATACCGGTGCAGCCCGACCCGCAAAGTACGATGAAAAGCGTGCAAAATCCGACCGACTCGTACGGAACACAATATGAATGACCGAACCTCGCGGAAAACAACTATCCGGCCGGAAAAGCACGCGAATCGAACCGACCGACACGCACCAGGAAGAATCCCGAACGAAACGTACCCGCGAACTCCGACCCGCCAAGTACGATGCAACGCGTGGAAAACACGACCGAGTTGCACGGAGCACAAGCCGTACGACCGACACGCATACAAAACAGCGAGCCGAAGCAACCCAATGCACCGCGACCGACGCGTACGCAGCACATAAAACAGCACAAACCCAGCGTGAACGACTCGGAGAAGCTCGCACGAGACAACTGCAGGGTCCGACTCGGGCAGAAGAACGTCTCCTACATGCACAAAAAGTACAAAGGGCAAAACCACAAAAAAAAAGGCCAAACAAGCAATCACAAAGCCAATAAATACTGGGGGGGGGAAACAGGGAACAAAGACACACCCACAACTCCACCCATATAAAGGACACAAATCTCTACCATGATCCTTTGCAAATTCAAATTACCTGCCAGCACACAACACCAACAGACAGCAACCACACACACACTTACAGCTCATCCATCACACAAGCCACACACCATCAGCACCTCAACAAATAGCACCCTCACATACACCCAGCAAAACACACACTCACACACCCTCACTTGCACACCAACACACATCACTCACCACCACCACCCATCACCATGCCCCCCAAGAAGAATCCAAAGTTCCTAGATAGTGAATTGGAAGTCCTGGTAGATGAGATCCTCAGTGTAGAGCCACAGCTGTTTGGTACACTGGTCCAACAGACCCCCATGTCGCAGAAAACCAAGATGTGGGCGAGGATCGTCGACAGGGTGAACGCACAATCACCATGTTTGCGCACAAAGGAAGACATCCAGAACAGGTGGTATGATGTGCGCAGGAGGGTCAGGGACCTACTGAAGAAGGATTACATCTTGAGCCAACACACCGGCAGTGGCCCTCCTGCCAAACCACTATACCTCAGGCCCTGGGAGGAGAAGGTGCGTGCCATCCTACCACCAGTGAGCGTATATGGACTAGAAAACATCCCAGAGCCTGGTGAGTACACAACCAATATACCCAATATTGTGTGACAATACACACACATCACTGTCAAGGGGATAGTCAAACCATGCACCCTTAGCAAATACACAGCAACAAAAACAGAATCATCCCAAGATGTGTATGTCAGTCAGATAAACACAACACATGCCATCTCATAGTGATATGTAACTGTGTCATCACATGTACAAACCCTACAACAAATAAAGCTAGGCAGTGGCACAAATATAACCAACAAACACTGTCAGATATGTAGCCACCACTACAAAACCACCACACAGGGAATCCCACAGAAAGGAAGGAATTCTGTGTATGCTGGTCAAGTCAGTGTAGCCAATAGCATCATGGGAGGTTGTAGTCACAGATATTGCCCACCCTCACAATACGCCCATCAACACCACTCTGAACCATGCTCACATCACAGGGAGTGGAAAACAACTGACAAGATGGCTGACACTGGCTACTGCTGTGGGGAGCACAAGGCCCTGCTGGGAACTGGGCACCAACCAACAGCAGGACACCACTGACTGACATCCTGAAAGACAACTTGCACTCCCTGCAATGGAAGCACGTTCCATGGTGGGATATCTGGCTGGGTGGGAAGGAGGACTGACAGCTATGACCATAGTTACCAGCAGCTTTCCCCACACACACCCCTAACACAAACTACACACAACACACCTGGGAAATGCATTGCCTCACACTAAAATTAATTATCCCACAAAGAACCACCACCCTGGGTCATGCTGTGGGAAGCACAGTGACACACATGGGACTTGTAGCCAAACAAACGCCAGGACAAGACTGTCAGCCATCCATTCAGCACAGGCACACTACCTCACAGGGAAGCAGAGTCAGAAGGAAGGAAGTATGGGCAAGCTGGGAAGGGGGGTGGAGGCAATAGCATGATGGGAGTGGTAGTCACAGATATTGCTCACCCTCACAATTGGCCCATCAACACCACTCTGAACCATGCTCACATCACAGGCAGTGGAAAACAACTGACAAGATGGCTGACACTGGGTACTGCTGTGGGGAGAACAAGCCCCTGCTGGGAACTGGGCACCAACAAACAGCAGGACACCACTGTCAGCCACCTTGCCATTGCTGTCACACCCACACACAGTGAAGTACACTCAAAAGGAAGGAAGTATGGGCATGCTGGGAAGGGGGATGGAGGCAATAGCATGATGGGAGTGGGAGGCACAGCTCAACATCCCCAAACCACATGGCCCAGCAAGCTCACACTGAAGCATGCACACCTCACAAAGAGTGGAAAGCCCCATCAAATATGTCTGACACCGGTGCTCTGTTGTGGGGAGCACAAGGCCCTGCTGGGAACTGGCCACCAACCAACAGCAGGACACCACTGTCAGCCATCTTGCCATTGCTGTCACACCCACACACAGTGAAGTACACTCAAAAGGAAGGAAGTATGGGCATGCTGGTGAAGGGGGTGGAGGCAATAGCATGATGGGAGTGGTAGTCACAGCTCAACATCCCCAAACCACATGGCCCAGCAAGCTCACACTGAAGCATGCACACCTCACAGAGAGTGGAAAGCCCCATCAAAGATGTCTGACACCGGTGCTCAGTTGTGGGGAGCACAAGCCCATGCTGGGAACTGGCCACCAACCAACAGCAGGACACCACTGTCAGCCATCTTGCCATTGCTGTCACACCCACACACAGTGAAGTACACTCAAAAGGAAGGAAGTATGGGCATGCTGGGAAGGGGGTGGAGGCAATAGCATGATGGGAGTGGGAGTCACAGCTCAACATCCCCAAACCACATGGCCCAGCAAGCTCACACTGAAGCATGCACACCTCACAAAGAGTGGAAAGCCCCATCAAATATGTCTGACACTGGTGCTCTGTTGTGGGGAGCACAAGGCCCTGCTGGGAACTGGCCACCAACCAACAGCAGGACACCACTGTCAGCCATCTTGCCATTGCTGTCACACCCACACACAGTGAAGTACACTCAAAAGGAAGGAAGTATGGGCATGCTGGGAAGGGGGTGGAGGCAATAGCATGATGGGAGTGGTAGTCACAGATATTGCTCACCCTCACAATTGGCCCATCAACACCACTCTGAACCATGCTCACATCACAGGGAGTGGAAAACAACTGACAAGATGGCTGACACTGGGTACTGCTGTGGGGAGCACAAGGCCCTGCTGGGAACTGGGCACCAACAAACAGCAGGACACCACTGACTGACATCCTGAGAGTCAACCTGCACCCACTGCAAGGGTGGCATGCTTCATGGTGGGATAACTGGGCTGGAGGGAGAAGGATGTCCGGATGTCAACCAAATACCACCAATGCTGGCCATGCACACACCTCAACATTCACATTGAAATGCTTCATGTTGTCAGGACAATGCGCTACACCAATATCAACAGCTGACTGTGACAACTTAGGACAATGCAATGTACAGGCCCGCATCCAGAGGTACAGTCACAACTGTCAGGTGTTTGAACCATTGATGCCTGTAGAAACATTACATACATTGTGTGTCTCTTCCAAATACAGGTGATGATGGGGACACAGCAGCAGACGCTGAGGAGTCCCTGTCCCAGGCTCCGGGGGACACTGAGCTCACTGGTGTGGAACAGCCTCTGCCCACCTCGGATGACGAAGACCTACCTGGCACCTCCGCAGTGAGTCATCATGCAGCACCAGCAGGACCACCAGCTGCACCCCTGCACCCACCCCTCCAACAACTGCCAACACACAGACCACCCCTGCCGACACGGACAGACCAAGGACCACCACCACCAACAGCACACGGACCCCGGCCCAATGTGGAGCTACGGACAACAACACCAGCAACAACCCCCAAGGGGTCCCAGGGTCACCTGTGCGTGCCACCGCAGGTCCTTCACGTGTCGCCAGGGGTGGTGGGAGGGGTGGTAGACATAGGTCGCTACTTGCAGAGGGGTCTGGACTGCATGATGACCCACAACTGGTACGCATAGCTGATGCGTACCAGACTAGCACCGGAGAGTTCAGCCAGGTAGTGGGGATCCTCAGGGACATTCAACAGCAGCAGGCTGCCCATCATGCCCGCTTGGACTTACACATGTCCCGCATGGAGTCCAAGTGGGACACAGTGCAAGAACAGACGGCGGTGCATAGGGACATATTGCAATGCCTCCGCCAGATTTGCACCAACATGTCAACACCTCCCTGTGTGCCCACAACATCTGGTGCTGCAACAACTGCAACTGCCACAGGGAGGGAGGATGACTCTGGCGGAGAGTCCCCTGCACCGCAGCAGCCTGCACTTGAGGGTCCCCCCAAAGAAGAGGGGTCGTCCGAGGAAGGACAACTGAGAGGCAGATGGCCATGCACAACCCCCAGGAAGCCAACACCTGTTCTGGAAAATCACCTTTGTGCCCAAACTCTTCACCCTGTCGAATGCAACACAACTCTCCCACATGACATGGGGAGCTCAAGTTGGACCAATGTATCAGATGATTGTGGACTTTACTCTGGACATTTCTGCTACCAGGACTTCCAAATCATCTTGGAACTTTGGATTACAATCACAATGTACAGCACCCACCATCCTGTGCACTATACTCACACATGTATGTCAATAAACTCACTAATACACCATACTTGCCTCTGTTGTGACTCCAACGTTGTTTCTGAAGTGGAGATGATGATCTGTGAAATGACACTGTGCATGCTAACTGCTACAGCAAGTACAACACCGGCATGTGAGTCATGGCAAGGTGACACATATGAGGGAGACACACCACCAGGACTACACAACACATACACACCAGGGCCATCTGACTCATCGCCTACACTGATGTTGCCAGGAAATACGGTGCAATGCACAGACCCAACACCTATTCCCAGTCTGTGTCAACTAGCCCACTGGTGCAGTAAGCAAATGTCAGTCAGATGTGTGACCACAGACAACGCACATCACAAAGTGAAGCACAGGTTTATTACACATTTGCAACATGTTGTAACCACTACAGATGCAAGGTAATCCCACCTGGCAGTGGGCACACAGTCAACAAGTGTAGAAGAAAGGAAGTCCATGGGTGTGGCGCACATCACCTGTAGGGAAACGACAGCTACCACCCTGGAAGTTGATTCACGGTGTCGGGGGATCACAGTTGACCAAACAACTCTGAAAGTACCCTGTGAAGGACAGAAATGACACACAGTCAAAAGCACTGAAGAACAGGACAGAACTGCAATACTCATGCCCAATACATGTCACAAGAAACCCACCCAGAACCAAGTTAGCATGCCAACACTGTTGGGGAGTACAGACTACCTGTAAGGACACATCGCTGCACGCATCCAGTCAAGTAGCACATGGACACACTCAAACAGCACCAGAGCACCACCAACACATATCATGCAAACTCACATCATTGACATAACATCCCTGGATACTCACATTCAGCTGAAGAAGTTGGTGATGAGCTGTGTGCGGACATCACCCTCATCATCATCATCATCACTGGCATCGTGGTCCAGCCCAGGATCCTCCACAGGTGGCGGATGTTGGTCATCGTCATCCAGGATGAGAGGCAACTCCTTCCGCACTGCCAGGTTGTGTAGCATGCAGCAGACGATGACAATCTTGCACACCTTTGCTGGGGCATATGGGAGGGCCCCTCCTGTCTTATCTAGGCAGCGGAAGCGGCTCTTCAGGAGACCAAATGTCCGCTCAATCACTCTCCTGGTCCGACCATGTGCCTCATTGTAGCGCATCTGGGCTGGTGTCACAGGGTTCCTGAGGGGCGTCAGCAACCACGGCATGTTGGGGTATCCGGAGTCACCTACATACAGACAATTGCACATTAGCTGAGTTGGAAAAGAGGGTGGAACACTACATTGCAGAACACACACAATGGTACAAAGTCAGTACACACCAACAAGCCAGGCACGCTGGTTCCGCATCTGTGACATCATCCTCGGGATGCGACTACTCCTCATCACGTAGGCATCGTGTGCAGAACCGGGGAAACGGGCACACACGTGTGAGATGCTCATATCTGCAAGACATACCACCAGTGCATTGACCGAATGGTAGTGTTTGCGGTTCCTGTATGCCTGCTCTTGGGCCTGTGGTGGTACCAAAGCCACATGTGTCCCATCAATGGAGCCAATGACATGCGGCATCCTCCCCAGGGCATAGAAGTCACTCTTCACGTCAGTGAGTTGTTGAAGTCTAGGGAAATAGATGTACTGGTTCAGGTATCTCAACATAGCCTCCAAAACATCGCGGAGCACACGGCTGAACATGGTCTGTGACATCCCACCAGCAGACGCCACAGTGTGTTGAAAGGTACCGGTGGCAAAGAAGTGTAGGGCTGCCATCACCTTCACCTTGGGGGTCAGCGCTGTAGGGTATGTCCGGCCAGGTTGCAAATGTGGGGCCAACCGCACCGTCAATTCCTCAATCAGTGGCCTGGTGAAGCGGTACCGTCGGATGCAGTCCCGTTCAACCACTGTTGCAAGGTCAGGGAATGGCCGATGGACAGCTGGTGCCCTGCAGTGCATAGGTGAAGAAAGAAAGATTGTCAGTCACCCCACATATGTGGCATAGACCAGACTCAATATCACATGATACATCATTACGAGACACAAGTACATGATGCGTGTGCCGTTCCGTAAGGACATGTATGGCACCTACATGGCTAACATCTAACATCACAGTTCAACATGTTCCCTCAACAAGTCCCAGGTTGTGCTATGGGATATCATTAGGCTGTGTCACAGTACCCATGTACTGCTGTCACGTTCCAAACACACACCACAGTGACATGTGAGGACAGATGTGCCCCAGGCATCACAGCTCATCGACAGGTAGATTCCCAGGGACCCTGTATTGCCACATGGACACTGGCATGACATGGTGCATCATTAATACACCACAGCTAAACAACCATGACCCCCACAGGTAGTGGTCCCTGTTGCCTCGGCAGGACAGACATGGACGTCTGTGACACACACACGCACAACATCAAAGTCCATGCACAAACAACGTGGATGTGGAGACTGTCTCCCATTGTGCACATGGAATCAGAGACATTGTAAACACAACATGCACACAGACTGTGGAGGGCCATCACAATTGTGGCAATGGGTCACCCTGGGACATACATACCGTCCCACATGGGACTCAGGGGGTATGTGACATGACATACACATACACAACCGTGAAATGTGACCATGCCACATGCCCTGAAATGAACAGTTGCACACCACAGTGTTCATGTGCACAACACACCAAGGATTCAGTCACCATGAACACGTGCACAGCCTGGGAGTGGCTGCCCCCAAGTGCCACCCAAAAAACAACATGTTGACCCCCATACACGGAACAAGTAATGCAGCCTTACATGCCTTAGGATAGAGTGTGGACAGGCTGTGGTGTTGTAGGTCTGCCCCTCACTCCCTGGGAAGTATATGTGGCTGGCATATGTTCACCTGTGACAGGCATGGTGACACATGCCAGTGACTTGTACAGGGACGCGTTGTACAGCAATGGACCGATCGGTGTGCCCGGCCGGCCCATTGCATTCAATGTGAGCGGGTACGCGTTGTATCCCGGGTGCGCGTTGTACAGCAATGGACCGATCGGTGTTCCCGGCCGGCCCATTGCATTCAATGTGAGCGGGTACGCGTTGAACAGCAATGGACCGATCGGTGTGCCCGGCCGGCCCATTGCATTCAATGTGAGCGGAGTACGCGTTGTATCCCGGGTACGCGTTGTACAGCAATGGACCGATCGGTGTTCCCGGCCGGCCCATTGCATTCAATGTGAGCGGGTACGCGTTGAACAGCAATGGACCGATCGGTGTGCCCGGCCGGCCCATTGCATTCAATGTGAGCGGGTACGCGTTGAACAGCAATGGACCGATCGGTGTGCCCGGCCGGCCCATTGCATTCAATGTGTGCGGGTACGCGTTGGACAGCAATGGACCGATCGGTGTGCCCGGCCGGCCCATTGCATTCAATGTGAGCGGGTACGCATTGAACAGCAATGGACCGATCGGTGTGCCCGGCCGGCCCATTGCATTCAATGTGAGCGGGTACGCGTTGAACAGCAATGGACCGATCGGTGTGCCCGGCCGGCCCATTGGATTCAATGTGAGGGGGTACGTGTTGTATCCCGGGTACGCGTTGAACAGCAATGGACCGATCGGTGTGCCCGGCCGGCCCATTGCATTCAATGTGAGCGGGTACGCGTTGTACAGCAATGGACCGAACGGTGCGCACACATTGGCTGGGGCCTGGCATGGCAACGGACGCGTTTTCGAAGCTCCAACGAGTCTGATGCAGTGAATTCAGTTGGCCAGCCACAACAATGTTGCAAAATCCTGGGTGTCATGAAGTTGAAGATTTGAAGGATGCTGTGGGCGTGTATTAGTGCTGCTATTCCATGGATTGGTCAGATTCAGAAGATGCAAACGACTTGGACCTATCACTTTGGACACATGGGACAGTATCTGCCTCTGCAGCACACATATAATGCTGGCTGTTCCCCTGAGAGCTCACTTGCCTGCACTACATGCTCCAGGACGACATCTGCCACCAACACTGCTGCTGTTTATGCATCCTCTGGCTCCTGCAATGGCACGTACTGTGGAGAGAGCCCCAGCCTTCAGCCTTGAGGAGAACCAGGCCCTGCTGGACAGCCTCCTTCCACAGTACAGCAAGCTGTATGGGAAACCAGGGGAGCAGGTGAGTGTGCTGTCCACTGCATCACTAATTGTGCATGTTGTCTGACTAGCAGGACTTTCAGTGTGCACACCACTGGCTAGCATGCCCACTGAGTAGTTGTCACACCCCAAAGTGTGTAGTTACATGCACTGAACTGGTACAGTGCATTAACAGTGCATTCCAACTAGGTTTACTTCCCATGCAATGATACCATGTAGTGACTGCTGGCAAACTGTTCATAGCCATTGTTGCACTGCCTGTGTACATCATATGCCCCTGTGATTGAGACATGTATATCCAACTGTGTGATGCACGTATATGTTGCATGTGTAGTAATGGCCTTTTCACTTTGTCATCCTCACAGGTTGATGCCCACCAGAAGCAGGACATCTGGCTGACCATCGCCCGGAAAGTAAGATCCGTGGGGGTCTACAGGCGCAGGATCCGCAACTGCCAAAAGAGGTGGCAGGACCTTCATGGCTGGACCCGGAGGATCGCAAGGGTCCAGCTGAAGCTGTCGCCTCCTCGCAGGAGGGGCGGACACCGGACCCTGACCCCCACATGCTCCGGATCCTGGCGGTGGTCTTCCCTGACCTGGATGGGCAGCTGAAGGACAGACAGCAGCAAGGAGGGGGTGAGTCCATGACTGCACTGTGCACTTTGTCTGACATGCTATGTGCCCTCCTCTGGCCTGGTTAAACTTCCACAGTACATCAGTCATGTGGTCCAGGACCCATGTCCCTCATTTGTGACATGCCCACTTCTCCTCTGATACGCATATGTGTGGCCCTTATAGTCAGGAAATTGTGTCATTTGGGGACTGTGTCATTGCATTTTGCTTTGCTCAAGGTGGGGGACAGCATTTGTTCCCGTGACTATGTTGTGCGATTCATGGGTGGGTCAATTGCTTACACAATGCCTAAGTTCTGACATGTGATCTGGGTGTAACTTTGATATGTGGTCCGCTTGCTGCTCTGACTCACCACATGTCCCTGGGGAATTTGGCACACACCCATGCTGCTGGTGGGAACAATGTTTGGGCCTCAGGAGTATGTGTATCCAGGGTGTTACACATGCTTAGCCACCTGCCTACTATCCAGGACTCATCCCTCTTACAGGTGGAGCTGGACAGTCATGCCTACTCCAGGGCATACAATACACTCTGTACTCCCACTCCTGTGTATCATCTGGCATGTTGTGATCAGTGAAATGTACCCTCAGGTGTCTGCCTCTGTCTCATTGTGCTGTGTCTTCGTTGTCAGGACTACTGGTATGTTTATTGGTTAGGGCTCAGCATGCCACTCTGAGATGTGACCATGATAGACGATACTTCTGTGACTTATAGGTGTCTGATCACTTGACTGTGCACACAGGTGTTTGCGACTGTGACTTTCAGGCAACTGTATTTTCATTCACAGCACACTGTGAGGTGCTCATGTTCAGTGAGTTGTGTTTCATGTCCCCCATATGTCCAGTTGGTATGACGTGGACAAATAGTAGTACAGATGATGTGGTTTTTGGGGGATGGACATGTGCACTTGTCAGTCACATAACTTGCATTCCCCATGCCCTCGGATTGTGACACAGTGCAGACTGTTGTTGGCTGGCTGCCATGGCCATGTGACTTGAGACAGTAATGTATGACTTTGCACGCATTCCTGTGTCATGGCATTAACCTTCCTGGGACTGATCCTGCAGGGGAGTGACATGTGCAACATGCACCCCATTGTGGCATTGACTATCCGGACATGGGTGCATCATGGTGTCTGGTGCTGGTATGCATCACATGCATTTCTAATTAGACTCTGGCCATCCCTTTATCCGGACACCTGCACTGACTCAGTGGCAAGAGATGTGATGTGTGCATGTTCACATACTTCACCTTGTTCCCTGCAATGTCCAACAACTGTGTAGGTGTTGCATGTGTCCACACTGGGGTCTTACCATCAGACAGGCACCAGACAGATGGGTGCAAGGGCAGGAGGGGTGCGAGTCCCATGGTTGACCATCAGACTGACAATTGGCTTCCCCGAATCTGTGTGAGGACTTTAGGCAATGTTCAACTAAGGATGCCAGTGCTTGCTCTGTAATGTGCTGTACTTACTGTGGTGTGTGCGGTCAGTGCAGGTGACTGATGTTTGTCTGTTTCCCTAATTGTTTGCAGATACATCCACGGCCACAGGAGGGGACAGCTCCACGGACCAGGAGGAGCAGCGGAGCCAGACTGGGTCAGCATCGGGCGAGTGGTCAGAGGGACCCAGTGGCACGGAGGGCGAGGGGAGCCACACCGAGGAGTCCTCAGCACCATCCACCTCAGCTGGGGACCACAGCAGCTCGGAGGATGACTCCCTTGTGGAGGTGGGTCTCAGCAGCCACCAAAGGCCAGCTAGTCTGTCTGGGCCCGCCACCATCACCACCACCACCGCCCTCCCATTGGCTCCCATTCCTGAAGTCCGTGGAGGCTCCCGTGCTCGGGAGCGTGTCTCCTTCGTGCCAGGCACCGCAGCCCCTGCCCCTGTGTCCCCTGCTGCCCTGAGTGAGGAGTCTGTGTACCTCCTTTGGCAGCTCCATGTAGGGCAGACAGCAATGCTGAGTGTCCTCCATGCACACACCACTCTGTTGACACAGCTGGTGTCGTTCATGGAGGGCATCTCGACGGGTATGTCTGCCCTACAGAGGAGCAATAGGTCCATGGACTCCTCCCTGACGGCAGCAGTGTCCCTCCTCCAACAGTCCCTCACCCCTCCCACCTCTGCCCCATCCACACTTCCTGCCCCCTACCTGTCCAAAGCACATGCACACCTGCACAGTCAACCAAACACACAGACACGAGCAGCACAGACACACCCAAGAGTAAGGCAAGACGTGCACACAAGCATCCTCAGGGGACTGATACCACAGACACAGGGGATGGGGAACACACACACACACAGGCATCCACATTCACTCCGCAGTCCTCTAAATCCTCTCCCTCCAAGACCTCTTCCCTTGCCTCGCCTGCTACCCCACCTACACAGCAGATCTTCCTGTGTGACCTCGGCCTCTTCCCCTCCATTCCTGCTGATCCAGCATACCAGGGGAAGAGGAAGTCCACCCACACAGAGAGGAGTGCCCCTCGCCCCCGGACACCCTCCCCCCGGCGCAGGCAGACACAGGAGCCCATTAGGAAGTCCCCCGGAGCAGGAAGAGCAAGACCCCACCACCACCACCACGCAGCTCCAGCACCCAGTCTCTCTCCTCCATCCCCCAGGCCACCACTGCACAGGTTCCCCCGCCACACCCTGCCCCAGGTTCCCCCACACACCGATACCGCATCCCCAGACTGCTTAGGCCCTCCCCCCCTGCCACTTGCTCTTCCACCCCCAACCCAGACGCTCTGCCTGTTAGTGGCACTGTTGTGGGGACCGGGTCCCCCCCCTCTGTCCTGCCCACCTCATCTGCCCACCCTTCCACTCCCTTGGAGTCATGCACTGCAGTGGAGTCCACAACCACCACGTCTGACTCGGGCACTGCAGTGGGTACCCAGTCCACTACATCAGTCCAGCCCACTGCAGTGGTTGCAGCACCCACACCAACTGACTTGTGTACCACTGTGGTGCCGGCCCCCCCTGAGTCAGACACCTCCACTGCAGTTGGCGGTGACACTCCTGCACCCACCACCCCTTCACTGCCTCACTCTGCCATCCCCTGATCCTGTCCCTGCGGTGCCTGGCCTGCCCCTTGTATGCCCCTCCAAGGGGGATGTCCCCCAACCGTACCAGTGCAGGCAAGCAATGTGTGACCAGTTGTCACTTCTCACCCCGTTGGTACTGTGATTTTGGACTGGCCATTGGCCTTAGTTTCTTTTGGACTTCCGTGTATACCCTGACATTTGCTGAATAAAGCCCCTTTTTGTTTATTTTTGGATTTTCTTTTGATGTGGATGAGTAGCATCCTGCATTTGCAGTTGTAATAGTGTTCACATCAGGATGAAGAAGTGTTGCATTGATGGACTCCATGTGGTCCATGGGATATGTGTCCTGTTGTAGTCTGGATCTATGGCATCCTTTGCTACAGTCTCAGGGTGTAATGTTCAGCATTTGACACAGGGATGTCCTTTTTGCATTTGTAAATGAACATCTTTGTCTTACACTGATGCACATCTGGTGGGCTTACCACTGTTCAATGTTCCGATTTCCCTGACTGTGTGCCCAGCTCCACTGGACATGCAGTTTTGCACATCAATGTCGAAGGACTCATCTGTGTATACAGTGCAACTTGCTTGACACGTGTTTGGTGTGTGTGCAGATGACTGACGTGACACTCCCGTACCCAGGCTGATGTGAGCAGAGCCTTCTGTGTGTTGTGGTTGTTGACTCACTGACGGAGTGTTCTGCTGACATGTTTGGGTCGTGCACAGACAAGGTTTGGCACAGCGGACCTTCCACAGGAGTGGAGTGCCCTCATGGCAGTGTGTAATCTGTTGACATTGCGTGGGCCTGTGTTGTGTAAGCATGTCTGTGCGTGTTCCCTTCCCCTTTCCTACACAGGCTTTGTCCCTAGGGATGTTCCTGTTTGTGATGCTTGCTGAGTTGTTCTGTGTTCATCCAGCATCTTGGACCTGGTTTCTCTGTGATGTGGGTGCATGGCAAACTAATGTTCATGAGGTTGTCATCCCAGGTTGTCTTTGTTGTCAGTGCTGGGGATGTGGGCAGACGCAGATGGGACACATTCAGGATTCCCCTTGGCACTTGTTGTTTACACGAGTCATGTGATTTACAGTTTGTGTTAGCTTTCAGTGATTGTGACACGTTGTGTGTGTGACTGCTGCCACTGCTCAGGGTCAGAGCTGCAATGTTGGTAGTTGTGTACGTGTGTTCTTCGTGTGTCACCTTGGCTTCTTCATTGGTGTGTGACTATGGCCAGGATCCCATTGATTGTGGTGGATTTCACATCATGCCCATGTACGGCATACTGTGCTGTGTGTCAGACATTGACGAGTCTTGTTGACTGGCCATGTGTGATGGGTTTCTGCACCTTAATTCCCACCACCACCCCTGGTATTGTCATGGGGGCATGTGTAATGTCACCAGTCCATGTGAGCTTCACTGCTGCACATTGGTGGAGATCAGGGTGTGTGGTGTTGTGTCTGCAAAAGTGAGTTGTTGCACGGCCAGACCCCTGCCTCCATATTGGCCTTGGGTGGCAGGCCGTGCTGATTGATTGGAGCTTGTGTAGGTGTGATGGTAGTTAGTTGCTCAGGACACATGGCTGGGGTTCACAGTGTGAACGACATCTGAAACTGTCATCACAGTGGGATTATCATGCAGGCTAGTGTCAGCACAATATGGGGTCCCTGGGGGTAGTGCTGTGGTGGGTCTGTCTCTTGCTGTGTTAGTTGCTGTTCCTACAAGCTTGTGTGACATGTGTAATTTGTGCTCCCTCTCATCTAACAATGCCTGATTGCCCACATAGGGGATTTGGATCCATGAGTTACTTTTGTGTGGCACTGTATGTGCATCTGTGTAATTGGTATTCAGGCCTCATCATGTGTTGTGTGGTTGCCTGGGGACACTGGCACCCCCTCACCTGTTGTGTTTGATGTGCAGTGTGGGTCTGCCTGTTTGTGTTTGTGCATCTGCACCACTGCATTGGCATATCTTTAGTGTGCCATTGGCTGTATGTTGTTTGGTGGGTTTCACCTGCTGTCCCTGGGACTCCTAGGTCATCAGTCAGCACAATGATCATTGTTTGTGTGTCCCATTGCTGCCATGGTATGTTATTTGTTCACCTCACATCTACAGTCTCCACAGGGTATCTCCATTTGTGTGCCCATTGGCGCAAATATGTGGGTCTGCAGTATGATGGTCACTTCTGTCATTGTGTCATTGATGGATGTTGACAGTGTCAGCCTCCATGGGTGATGTTTGTCTGCACATGGCCAAAGGTATGTCTTATTTGCACTGCACTGTTTGCCTCCCCCAATCTATGTTGCTATGGGACACAAGCACTACTTTGCCACTGATGTGTTTGTTGTTCTGTGACCAGGAATCATCCATGCAGTTTGGCAGTTGCAGCTTTTTCAATGTCAACACTTACATTTTGGTCACTGTGATGATGGGGGTTTAGACCCCATTGCCACAATGTTCAAAATGTGCTTCAGCTATGGACCCCACACTTACCTTTTGGTCACTGTGATGATGGGGGTTTAGACCCCATTGCCACAATGTTCAAGATGTGCTTCAGCTATGGACCCCACACTTACCTTTTGGTCACTGTGATGCTGGGGGTTTAAACCCCATTGCCACAATGTTCAAAATGTGCTTCAGCTATGGACCCCACACTTACCTTTTGGTCACTGTGATGATGGGGGTTTAAACCCCATTGCCACAATGTTCAAAATGTGCTTCAGCTATGGACCCCACACTTACCTTTTGGTCACTGTGATGATGGGGGTTTAAACCCCATTGCCACAATGTTCAAAATGTGCTTCAGCTATGGACCCCACACTTACCTTTTGGTCACTGTGATGATGGGGGTTTAGACCCCATTGCCACAATGTTCAAGATGTGCTTCAGCTATGGGCTCCACACTTACATTTTATTCACTGTGATGATGGGGGTTTAAACCCCATTGCCACAATGTTCAAAATGTGCTTCAGCTATGGACCCCACACTTACCTTTTGGTCACTGTGATGATGGGGGTTTAAACCCCATTGCCACAATGTTCAAAATGTGCTTCAGCTATGGACCCCACACTTACCTTTTGGTCACTGTGATGATGGGGGTTGGACCCCATTGCCACAGTGGTCATGGTCTTCTTGCATTGTGGGGGCCACATACATTTATGTGTGACACATGTGATAGGGGGTCACATTGTATGTTCAAAGTCATGTTCAGTGTTATAGGCATTTGACACAGTCTACACACGCTTGTCATGGTGTTGGGGGGGATGTCTTTTTGTTGCATTCCATATGTTGGTGTGTGCTTGTTGTGTCATGCATTACCCATCCTATGAGTGGGGGTGTTGTTGGTGGTAGGCATCCAGCCCCCCATGGGTAGAGGTGGTAGTAGTGACAGGCATCCAGCACCCGCTGGGTAGGGGTGGTAGTAGTGACAGGCATCTAGCACCCCCTGGGTAGGGGTGGTAGTAGTGGTAGGCATCTAGCACCCCCTGGGTAGGGGTGGTGGTAGTGGTAGGCATCTGGCACCCCCTGGGTAGGGGTGGTAGTGGTGGTAGGCATCCAGCCCCCCATGGGTACAGGTGGTATTGGTGGTAGGCATCCATCCCCCTATGAGTGAGGATGGTAGTAGTGACAGGCATCCAGCCCCCCATGGGTAGAGGTGGTAGTAGTGACAGGCATCCTGCCCCCCATGGGTAGGGGTGGTAGTAGTGGTAGGCATCTAGCACCCCCTGGGTAGGGGTGGTGGTAGTGGTAGGCATCTGGCAGCCCCTGAGTAGGGGTGGTGGTAGTGGTAGGCATCTGGCACCCCCTGGGTAGGGGTGGTAGTAGTGACAGGCATCTAGCACCCCCTGGGTAGGGGTGGTAGTGGTGGTAGGCATCCAGCCCCCCATGGGTAGAGGTGGTAGTAGTGACAGGCATCCTGCCCCCCATGGGTAGGGGTGGTAGTAGTGGTAGGCATCTAGCACCCCCTGGGTAGGGGTGGTAGTGGTGGTAGGCATCTAGCACCCCCTTGGTAGGGGTGGTAGTGGTGGTAGGCATCTGGCACCCCCTGGGTAGGGGTGGTGGTAGTGACAGGCATCCTGCCCCCTATGGGTAGGGGTGGTAGTAGTGACAGGCATCTAGCACCCCCTGGGTAGGGGTGGTAGTGGTGGTAGGCATCTAACACCCCCTGGGTAGGGGTGGTAGGCATCCAGCCCCCCATGGGTAGAGGTGGTAGTAGTGACAGGCATCCTGCCCCCCATGGGTAGGGGTGGTAGTAGTGGTAGGCATCTAGCACCCCCTGTGTAGGGGTGGTGGTAGTGGTAGGCATCTGGCACCCCCTGAGTAGGGGTGGTGGTAGTGGTAGGCATCTGGCACCCCCTGGGTAGGGCTGGTGGTAGTGGTAGGCATCTGGCACCCCCTGGGTAGGGGTGGTAGTGGTGGTAGGCATCCAGCCCCCCATGGGTAGAGGTGGTGTTAGTGGTTGGCATCCAGGCCCCTATGTGTATATGTGGCATTGGTGATAGCCATCCCGCCCCTATGGTGCTGCTGTTGCTGGTGTAAGTAATTTCTGCATCCCTATGTGTGTGTGTGATTTGTCGGGTACGTGTGGTTTGTTTGTGTGGTGGGTGTCTGACTTACCTTCTGCGTCGTACACGTCCGTGCCAGTTCCGGTAATAGATGTAGAATATTGGTAGGATCGGCACGATGGGATTCATGGTTGGTTCGTCTCGTTCGTCTTTCTCTTTGCTTCGCCTCGTCCTCGTCGCTGGCGTGTTCGTCTCGTAGCCATGGATCGTCTTGTGGCGCGAATCGGTGCTTATGTGCGCCTCTCCCGGATGCTTTGACGTGCCGTGCGTAGCGACGGGTTCGGCGCGATCGGATGGCGCATCATACTTGTCCGGCCGGACGGGGCTGCATTTTGGCTTACATGCGACTCGATTCTGCGTTTCCGGATCCGCCTCGGTCAGAGAACAGGACCTGTATTGGGTCGGTACGACTGGGTCGGGATTTGGGCAGTTGTGCGCATCGTACTTGCTCGTTCGGACGTATGTGCGACTCGGTCGGGAAACAGGCATTCGCCTGGCTTTTTCCCCGGCCGAATGGTATTAGGTGCGCCTCCGACCGGGATCGGAATCGACCCCTTAGTATCTAGGCTCACAGCAAGGATATCATGGGAGTCTATGTGGCGGACAGTTATTGTCGTATCTAAGGTGATTTTTGCCCACAAGACCAGCAACCCTGATGGCCTGCCACTGTATTCAGTCACATAGAAATGAAGCTGCATTTGTTCATCATGCAGCATGATGCCACTCACACAAACAACTATCGACAAAAGAAGATGCTCTTCCCTATTTCGAACCTTCTACAAGTAGTTGAACTGGATCAGGCAGAGCTCCAATGAGACACCTACTTCTCAGGGAACTATTTTTGCTGCTGACTGCTCTTCTGTAGTTAGGAATCCTACATCTTGTTCTTATTGAGGGAGTCCAAGAGGTTTGGAACGTTAATACCTAAAGTTCTATGTACCTTTGACGCTACTGCCACCTTAAGGATGTCAACAGTCAGTTTTGTTTCAAGGAGGCTGAAATCAAGGCGTGAACACATGGTTTGGAGGTACATGTACCCCTAGAGAATCTCTAAGCTGAAGATTCTTATAAAACAGGGGTCTATGCAGGTCCTAGTCAAAGGCTAGGTCTGAGAATAATTTAATCTAATCACTGTCCCATTTGTCCCAAAGATTAGGTATACCTATTATTTCACAGGTACTCAAAGTGGCAGCATCTCCACTTGGGGCAGCCAATTGCCCTTCCATGATGGCTTTTCTTTGGTTTCTGAACCAATCATTCCCTATAATAAGGTGTATGACCTAGTAATATGCTTAGCAGTTGGCCAGCTTCAACCCATCATCTTAACTGGATTAACAACATTTATTTAAGCCCACCATAGGACCTCACGACCTCCCCCACAGGAATTAGTGCACCACAACAGCTAATTTCCTGTGGAACTTATCAGGTAACTCAAACGAGTAGTTGTGTAGTATGTATAGAATCCTGGTATGGACTACCAACTTAAAGATGACAAATTGTCTTAAAAGTGAGAAAGGAAAGGAAGCCTACCCCACTCCTGTATGTCTAATCTTAGATACTGCAAAAGAGGGTTCATGTTCAAATACTGGACCATCAAAGGCTCTGGGGTGATAGTGACACCCCAATATTTAAGTGTGTGAGTTCACAGCACAGACTGGCCTGCTAGTCCATTGTCATCTACCCACTCTGCCAGTTCACCTGTGAGTCTCCAAATAATATCCAGATTCTGCATCAGTCATCTGTATGTCCATTGCAGATATTGCACAAATAAGGAGCTCCTCTGCTTATAAGGACACTTTATATCCTGCAGCCCATTCCAGCCAAACCCCTGGCACAGAGTGATCCATGCTATGAGTTATGCTTGGAGTTCGATAGAAAGGGTAAACTGAAAGGCGAGAGGGGGGATTCCTTGTGAGTTCTCCTCCCTATCAGGAAAGGGCGGAGGCACTATAACATTCACCTGCACTCTGGTCCTAGGCTTCTAATTTTTATTTAGTAAAAGGTGTATTCAGTCTACATTGCCAAATTTCTCTCAAAGTCATCTAGAAGGTCAAATGGGCACCTCAAACAAACAAGAGCATTTTGTACTCGTCTGATAGTGTGCATGATTGCTCTACCAGATGTAAAGCCTAATCTGGGGAGACAAATGACCTAACAACCCTTACTAGCCTGTTCCCTATAGCCTTCGTTAGAACCTTGGTGTTAGAAATTGGGTTACTGGTTGACTGGTATGTGAGTCCTAGTCAAGGAGCAACCGCAATACTAGTTAGGGCAAGGCACAAGCGAACCCCAGATTAACCTGTGTTCAGCCCCTGAGTAGCCTGGCACAGGCCAGTCAGGCTTAACTTAGAGGCAATGAGTAAAGTATTTGTGCAACACTTCAAACAATGAAATAGTGAAAACACCATGCAAAAAGATCTCACACCAGGTTTGAACAATAGAGCAAAATGTAATAAATAAAACAAGACCAAAACAGCAAACATCTAATCGGTAGAACCACAGTTATGAATTTGTAATGTACAAACAGTAACATAGCACCTAAAAGCATAAAGCGCCAACTGGTGATATCTGCTCACGCTGGACCAAGTCAAATTCAAAAGTTCAAGCAGACCGTGATGGAGCACGGGTCGGATACAGTCCCAGATTGGTCCAGCTGAAGGTTTACCTTCTCAAGTTTTGTGTCATCTTGGCAGCCCACGTGGATGATCGATGCATGCGGTGGCTCATGATGATTTTCCATGCGAGTGGCGCAGTTCCAGTGTGAACGGGCCTGTTTGCGTAAAGCCCAAAAGCTTGAATTTAAGAGCTCGAGCACCACACCAAGGGCCCAGGACCTGAGAGACACCTTTTGGGGATCAGGAACTCACTAAAGACGGGTTCAGGAGCTGTTGGGCAGCCTGTCATGTCCCTGAGGCTCAGATCAGGAGGCCAGCAGACTAGCCGTTTGAGTCAATCTGGGGTCCTGGGTTCAAGCTGAAGTTGCAGGTCCAGTTCCTCTTCCTCAGGCAAGAGGACAGCAGGCAGCAAGTCAGCACAGCAGGGCAATAGTTCCTGTAGAGCTGCAGTCCAGCAGAGTGGCAGTCCTTGTAGCAGCACTGCAGTCCTTTTTCCTAGCAGAGTATCCACAGGTCCAGAAGTGTACTGGAGTGGTTCTGTCTCAGGTCCTTCTTTTATTCACAGTGGCGAGAAGCTTCTAGAGGTATGCCTTTGAAGTGCACAAAAACCCTGCCTTCCCTGCCCTGGCTCCAAGCTGGCTGAAGTGACAATGCAGGGCTGTTAGGCCCTTTGTGTGGTGACAGGACACAGCCTATTCAGGTGTAAGTGAGGCTGGGCCCAGCTCCTCCCTCCCATCCTGCCAGTGATGGCCCATCCTGTCACACCTAAGCTACCATTGTGGGTGGCTGTCTAGGAGGAATACACAAAGTCCAACTGCCAGCTACACTCAGTCATGTGACCAGAGACATGCTGCAGGTACCAAATGGCTAAGGTAAGAAAATACGAACTTTCTAAAAGTGACATTTTCTGAATTTGCCATATGTTTGGATTTTAAATTAGGATCCCAGAGACATCAAACATGAACCAGTTATCTCATCCCATTTGCAAATTACACTTCTAAAATGTAGTAATGCAACTCCAATGTTATCCTGTGGGGGAGATAAGCCTTGCAGTGGTGAAAAACAAATGTAAGAGTTTTCACTACCGGGACATGTAAAACTCAAAATTACATATCCTACTTTTTAAATAGAAGGCACCCTGCCCTCTGGGCTGTCCAGGGCCTACCCTACGGGTGACTTCTATGCAGTGACAGCCGGCAAAGGGAAGAGCAGTGGGGCGGTGCGGGTAGAATGGGGGGGGGGGGGTTGGAAGTCGACAGATGACAGGGATAGGAAATATTAAATAAAAAAATAAAATAAAAAATAAAAAACACTTACCTTGCGCTCGCCACATCTCTGACTCGGCGATGCCGCGAGCACAATTTAAGTGGTCTTATTTATTTATTGAATATTACCTAGCCCGTCGTCTGTCCACTCACATTCCGCCCCCGCCTCACCGCTCTTACCTGTGCCGGCTGCCACTGCTTATATGTATTAAAAGGAAGGTTTGGGCCTGGCAAAAGGCTTACTTTGTCAGGTCAAAATGGTAGTTTAAAACTGCACACACAGGCTGCAACGGCAGACCTAAGACATGTTTGAAGTGCAACTTAAGTGGATGGCACAATCAGTGATGCTGACCCACTAGTAGCATTTAATTTACAGGCCCTGGGCACATGTAATGACACTTTACTTGGTACTTACATGTAAATTAAATATGTCTATTGGGTATAAGCCAATTCCAGCATGTTTACAGTAGAGAGCACAAGCACTTTAGTACTGGTCAGCAGTGGTAAAGTGCTCAGAGTCTGAAGTCCAACAAAACAAACTCAGCAAAAAGTAGGAGGAGGAAGGAAAAACATTTGGCAGTGACCCCTCAAAAAGGGCCAGTTCCAACACTTGGTCTCAGGTTTAATGAGGTTGGCCTGTATGAGGCGCATTAGTCTGGTGGGCTTTGGTAACATAATGATCACAGCAGTTCTGAGGTTGTCGGGGAGTACTCCAACAGCCAAAGCTTCTTGTAGCATATTCCAGCGGTGTGGAAAGGTTGGCAGGGAGGTTATTGAGATCGAGGGCCTTCCCTGACTGCATCCCTGACTCCAAGGTCTCAGAGAGGTCTTGCATGGAACATTTTGCTTCTAGCTCTTTTTTTGGGCTCACTAAGTCTGCCCCTAGGGAGGTCAAATATGTTTTCCTGGATACCTCGTTTGTGCTCAACAAGTGTCAGGCATATAATCTTTGACTAATAGTCTAAGGGAAGGCTCTCCTCACGGCTTCTAGGACCAATTCACACTAGCTCTTCTTAATCCCTTGTACCAGCCGGTCCACCTTCTCTCTCATGAAAGGCCAATTTAATTTCCTCTTGACTTTGTTCCCGATTTTGCTATCGCCTATACAGTTCAGCCAACCAAGTTTGTTTAGCTGCCTGTTTAGCTGTTTGTTTAAGGGATGTACGCCTGCTGAGGCACCGCCTGAGTGGATGAATTTCCACTCTAAGTCAGGAGGGCTGTTTCTAATTCAGTTGTGACTTTTCTGTTCCCTATCTCTGTTCCTTAGTTAGACCAGTGCTGTACCATGGATCACTGCTTTAAAGGTCTCCCACAATATGCATTTGGATTGAATGGAACCTTTGTTTATTTGGCAATATTGCTCTGCTTCCTCATGAAGAAATACAACAAAGTGGTCTTCTTTCAAACACCCTGCATTTAGTTGCCATATCCCCCTTTGTTTTCCCTCAAGTGGCCTATAGTTAATTCTACTGAGGAATGGTCTGAAATTCCATGAGCTAATATATATGTCCCCGATACACACAGTATGACTGCTGTCTGTAGGAACAATAATCAAATCTGCAAAAGGAGTGGTGGGTTGCTGAGTACAAGGATATGCCTATTCCCTCAGGTGGTAGTATCGACAGGCATTCTAAGCCCTAGTCCAACAGAGTGTCATTACATACATAGGACAATGATTTTTGACCAGAAAAGCCACCTCCCCAACCCTCTGGTAAGGGCTCTGTAGACGTCCTTTTTAGGTCTCGGCCTGCACCAGCGCTTGCGCTGGTCTGGCCGAGAGTTTTAGTAAGCGGGTTTTGGAAGTGCAAACACTGGCTTTCGGCTGGCGACCAGCTTGAGTTCACGATGGCGTGCACGCGCAGCTGCCATCTGTTGTTTCCTATCTCTTCCTCATTTCCTCGTCATGGCTCATTAACTCTCTGGACTCTGATGTTTCAATCGCAGCAGCAGCTCACATTACCAACTGAGGGCCCTGGACTACAGTCACATGAAAAACAACAGCGATTAGCATTGAAATGCAAGCTTTTTTTTGTCTAGTTAGAAATATTGCTTCGGTGGGTTGATTTCACCTTATATCGCTATTTGTTTTATATTGGGAGTCACAGCCTAATTACCAGTATTTTTGTCTCTCACTGTTTTTTTTTTTATATTTATTCGCGCAAAGCACAAAGCTATATTTAAGGTTACTTTTTCCGCGTCACTTCTTCACTCTATTTAAACTCCACACCCCCACTCTTATTGTCTCTCTCCTTCTCTCTCTCTCCCCTCTCTAATTCTCTCTCTACTTAATTAACTCTCCCCTCTCTATCTTTTTTAGCCTTTCATTCTCTCTCACCCCTTTATCTGTTTCTCTTTCAAACTCCTTCATTCACTCTCTCTCTCTCCCCTTCTTTCTCTCTCTCTATCCCGCTCCACTCTTTATTCTATGTACACCCTTTCTCTCTCTTTCTCTCTCACCACCCTCTCTAATTGGGCATTATATCTTCACTCTATCTCTCACTCGGCAACACCACAGCATCACTCAGCGCAACCACAGCATCAATCAGAGCCAGCACAGCATCAATCAGAGCCAGCACAGCATCACTCAGCACCAACACAACATCTCTCAACGCCATCACAGCATCACTCAACGCCATCACAGCATCACTCAGTGCAACCACAGCATCACTCAGTGAAACCACAGCATCACTCAGCACAACCACAGCATTACTCAGCACAACCACAGCATCACTTAGCGCCACAACAGCATCACTTAGCGCCACAACAGCATCACTCAGCGCCACCACAACATCACTCCGCGCCACCACAACATCACTCAGCACCACCATAGCTTTACTCAGCGACACCACATCATCACTCAGGGCCAACACTGCATCACTCAGCACCACCACAGGATGAATCAGCACCACCACAGGATGACTTAGCACCACCACAGGATGACTCAGCACCACCACAGCATCGCTCAGCACCACCACAGCATCGCTCAGCGCCACCACAGCATCGCTCAGCGCCACCACAGCATCACTCAGCGCCACCACAGCATCACTCAGCACAACCACAGCATCACTCAGCGCCACCACAGCATCACTCAGCGTCACCACAGCATCACTCAGCGCAACCACAGCATCAATCAGAGCCAGCACAGCATCAATCAGAGCCAGCACAGCATCACTCAGCACCAACACAACATCTCTCAACGCCATCACAGCATCACTCAACGCCATCACAGCATCACTCAGTGCAACCACAGCATCACTCAGTGCAACCACAGCATCACTCAGCACAACCACAGCATTACTCAGCACAACCACAGCATCACTTAGCGCCACCACAGCATCACTCAGCGCCACCACAGCATCGCTCAGCACCACCACAGCATCGCTCAGCACCGCAACTGCATCGCTCAGCAGCGCAACAGCATCGCTCACCACCACCACAGCATCACTCAGCGCCGCCACAGCATCACTCAGCGCAGCCACAGCATCACTCAGCGCCGCCACAGCATCACTCAGCACCGCCACAGCATCACTCAGCGCCAAGACAATATCCCTCAGCACCACCACAGCATCACTCAGCGCCAAGACAATATCACTCAGCACCACCACAGCATCACTCAGCACCACAGCAGTATCACTCAGCAACACCTGAGTATCATTCAGCATCACCTCAGCATCGTCTCCGCAACAGTCACCACCACCACCACTACCACCTCAGCATCACTCAGCACCACCTCAGCCTGCTCTCGGAATCTGGCATCTGTTGATTCTCCCCTTGCGTCTGGCCGCTGCTAGTGTTATAATACAGGTACTAGTTCCCAACCTTCACCCTCCGATTGTTTATGCCCCCTCAAAAAATAAGCTTTAACAAACAACCATTGCAATAGGCAGAAACAAGTTGCCAGCATTGCAAGAACAAAAGAAAACTGAGGAAATGTTTTATTGTAAATACTTATTTTAATATGGTCGTTCAGTTTTACATAATGCCTTCTTGGTCATATATAAAGTAACAAAAATGCTTCTGACACTTTTTTATTATAACTTTTCAGCATGCCGCACAGCAGCCACACTTCTCTACAGCACAGCTTGAAGACATTGGCTAAGTCAATAGCTCTGGCTAAACACTTATAAGGCCCCAAAGGCGAGACCTATTGGCTATGCCAATGCTTGTTGTATTTATTTCCTAGAAAAACCACATTTAGAGCCTAAAGTATGTGTTTCCTGTAGCCAAAGCCAATCCCATGGCAATCATCTTTATGCATTGTATACATTGCAAAATTATATCGTGTTTAGTTTATTTAAGCTCTTGGAGTTTCAAGGCAACACTCTGAAACTATGTGACTCCCCATAACACTGGCTCCGCGTGAGAATTGGGGCCCAGATTTACTATGAATTTGCATTGGGGTAGGTTCACTTGCTTGGCACTGCCCAAATGCAAAACCTATTAAAGCCATGCAAAGGCTGGTTTGTGTGGCTTTTTGTGGTTTTGTAAAAAAAAAAAAAAAAAAAAAAGCTTTGGCTACTGGAGTCCTCCCTGACGGCCTCAGAACTGCATTTAATAACATATTTAGAATTATGAAAACGATGCAAAATTACATTATTTTAAAAAATAAAAAATAGATTAAATATTTTATAATTAAATAATAAATATATACTATGTTTATATTTTGTAACATTCATTTATATGTATTTATATTTGTAGCTATTTTACATAATTTAATTTAATTTAACATATTTGCTATGGGGTTTTATTTTAAGTCCCTACCGCCATTATTTTCTAATGGAGGGTGTTCCAGTACCAGCAGTTAGACATGTAGTGCTAGTAAACTTACTCAAAACTGTAAGTTACCTTTGTAAATCATGTCCATTGTGTAGATGTTCTATCTAGTTAAATGCATATTAGCACTTTAATGATGAACAAATAACTATTACTTCGTTATTGCGTTATTAATAAATAATCTAGGACAGTTCTAATAATAGTGATTACTGATCGATGTGGGGAGAGCTACTTACCTTATTTGTAGAAGAGCTTGAGGATCTCAATAGTACTTACCAAAATGAGTTTTGATAAAAATGTCTTTGGTGTAAGTGCCGGAATGTGGAAACATGTTAATGTAACAGCATTAATACTTGTTTATATTGACACCTTTAATCAAGACCATTTTCTATGTTGTGTGCGTATTTTAATAATGCGTATTTTAATAATTTATGATTCATAATTTACATAGAAAAAAATCCCTAGACTTTACCGGGTTGTTCTTCACACATTGTGTACTGTGATGCCTGGAGAACATCCAATACTCCTACCATACTCCTTTTTTTTACAGTAGCTTGGCAGGAAGAAAGTACAAATGACATTAGGATGCATTGGAAGATCATATTCTTTGATTAAAAATTTACACAATTTAGCCATACATTTTACATTTAAAAATGTCTCCTCCATAGATTTATGCATTCACGATAAATGTACAAGCCTGTGATGGTGGACATGTATCTTAGCACAAACTCGTGACTGGAATCAGCAGCGCATCAGACGCCTTTGAAATGGCTTGTACACAAAAAGGGGGAAGGCAATTAGTGTCTGATCTACTATTGTCCTCCCATATGAAAGAGAGGGGAAGTGCAGGGCTCCAACTGGGAAAAACTGCACCCCAATGATGAAAATATAGCGTATGGATCTCTCTTTGAAGAAAGTCATACTATTTCACTAGATGCACCTTTTCTAATACTTCATCATGTTGATGACATAACGTATTCAACTTAGGGTCATTGTTAGAGGGTTTAACATTTTTCAATAAGGTGTGTACATAAACATGGAATATATTTTTGTGTGAACGTTATCCATGTAACTCACCAGGCACAGTATCTACCAGCAAACAGTGGTCACTTGACCGGGGTTCAGGATACAAACGTATTTAGGAGTAAAAATAAATACATATTTGCACTGCAATTAAACCAAGATCTTTGCTGCTCGTTTTGGAAACACAGAGAGAGCTCTTTGGGCAGTTTGCCATTATCCAGGGCAACAAAGGCGAAGACAACTGGTGGCAAATAAATTGGATAAAAGGAAACTAGTTTCCCAAAGTACTGATCATTTTTTACTTCAACTTCTGGCTCAGGCTTGGGGATTAATTGCGGCACACAAACCATTTATTCCACGTTAATGTGTCTTCGTAAAATTTGCGCCACAGATTTCTGCTGGCGTGCTGGTGTGTTCATTGAATGCATGTGTTGGAATCCCCCATGCCAATGACTCCTTTTGAAAGCCACACACCCCAAGAACCAGTGGATTAGCACGTGGCCCAGGAAGGCGCAGCCGGTCCAGTAAAGGGCTCGCGAAAAACCCCTACCGAGGGGCGGAAACGAGAGCGGGCAGCAGCTGAACCATGGAAGATGCCGGGCACTGTTTGATCAGCTTTGTTTGAAGCGACCAATCGGCAGGGGCCCCCCTGGGTGCGCCCCAAGGATAAAAGGGCATGGGCGGTCCCCTCTAAAGTCGTGTGCCATCACCTTTGACCCACCCACCCACACCGATAACGCGGGCGTCGCAGCCGCTGAATACGGACGGGCTCAGGCAAGGCAGAGATAGCACAAAGGAACAGCAGAAGGAGCGCAATAGCCAATGGTAGAGCTGCTCAAACACGTGCCTTTGGGATGCCTTACGGAGGGGCACAGGGAGCAAGGCGGGGACAGCACAAAGGGACAGCAGAAGGAGCGCAATAGCCAAACACGTGCCTTTGGGATGCCTTACGGAGGGGCACAGGGAGCAAGGCGGGGACAGCACAAAGGGACAGCAGAAGGAGCGCAATAGCCAAACACGTGCCTTTGGGATGCCTTACGGAGGGGCACAGGGAGCAAGGCGGGGACAGCACAAAGGGACAGCAGAAGGAGCGCAATAGCCAATGGTGGGGCCGCTCAAACATGTGCCCTTGGGATGCCTTACAGAGGGGCACAGGGAGCAGGCTATGGGTCAGCAGAGGGTGGTCACGCCACCTGCAGCCCGGGTCAGGCACGAGGGCCACCCATACCACTTGGCAGCAAGGTGTAGCCTAGAAGCCGTAGAAAAAGTACTAGACCCTGATTGGAAAGGGGCATTGGCTCAGGACGCTGTCACAAGGTGCTGTTATGGACTAAGTACTACAGGACATGAACTACAGGCAATTTGGGGCAATGATGAATTGATGCATGTTTTAACTTGGACTTGTTTTAAGGTAATATGTGAATAAAGTGAAGCTGCGGCCGTTTTGCACCATCAAGCGTGTTTCATCTGTTAATGCAAAAGAAGGTGGGGTGCATTATCGGCTGGGAAGCTCGAGGGCACTCGCTCATCTGGGAGGGGTTAACAGAAGCATTAACGAAGCCAAAGATAGTCAACAACTTCTAGAAAGATAAATCTAAAAGACCAAACATCATTTTGCACAATCTTTCAGTCTGCTTAAAAAGTATAAAGGGCGGGGGATCCATGCTTTTTTCAAGATTTCAACAAATATGTATTGAATTTTGCTGTGAGTCATGGATACATTTATCTTTGGTGCTGTGGGTTAAATCGCCTATCTCGCAAAGACAGGAGCAGCAAATATATGAGCAGCAATTACCCACAATGAATGAAAATCATAAGTACTGTTCACTGCAGTTCAAGATGGCAATTATACTCTGATAACTTCTGAATAGCTGATGAGCATATTTTGACTCAGAGCTAATTACCAATTGGCAGACAATCACATCACTAATTCAGACAGCTTCTTCGGTGTAGGCTAAACAGTTGCTAAGTTCTTGCTGTGTCTGGCACTGGGACAGGATGCCAAGCACAGCACACGACAAGACGAGTTCAAGGAGTCTGAAATGCTGGAAATGCGAGGCTTTCCCATAGATAATGGGAACCGGCAAATTGTTGTGATAGAAATGATGTGTCGAATACGGTATGTACCTTGTCATCAGATCTCCGACGGAGGGCAGGTGCCCACAGGTGACTGCACAGTTACACTTATAAGCAAGATGCAACACACGGCCCAGGAAGAACTTAATTGGATTTTGAGGCAGTGTATCGCAAACCTCTACACCTCAGCAGATCTGTGCTTTTTTCTAAAGTAGGAGCATAATTGTAAAGTTGAATTTAACAATTGGCAATCCGGTATGTCAGATGTTTCCACTGCAATAAAAAAACAACAAAAAACATAGCGAATATACCATTATTAAGTTTAATTCTCAGTGGAAAGGAACGGACATTCGTATGTTGCTTTGTAAAAAATTGAATAGACCATATGTTGCAAAGTCATCCTGTGCCCTGGGCACCCCCCAACTTTTTGCTGACTGGTACTGGTGGTAACTGACTCTGACTGACCCTGGGCTTTGCCTAACCAGGCCCAGGGCCAGTGCTATGCTGAAAACACTTAGAATACAGTGAAAACACCTACATACACTAGGGTACACTATGGGTTGGGGTACCCCTGTGATTGGCATGACCTACCCTATAAGACCCTAGTACATAATAGGGCAGGGGGATTTAAACTACCTATCAGTCCCTAGTTTATAGTAGGGCATGGCAGTTTAGAGGCCAGCAGCCTTTTCTGCACTTGCATGTGTGCACTGCTGAAGCCTGAGGTCAGTTTAAAAGCAGCCCTGGGTTCCATGACTGCTTTTAAAAAGTAAATTGTGCCCAAACTCGACTTTGGTGTTTGGGGCACTTAAAAATGGATAACCTACAATGTTTTGGCATATAAGGAACCCCCAGGGTCTCCCCTAGGTGTCCCAGGGGTGGGGGGTCAGGTATCAGGTGGACCCTTATAAAATGAGTTTTATATGCCTTGGGTTAAGTGAAAATTCACATTTCACTCCCCACATTGTGATAGCGTGCTGCCCAAATTCGACTTTGATGCTAGGAGTACTGTAGAGGGAGGATCTGCAATATTTCTTCAGATTCAGAACCCCTAAAGTTTCCCCTAAGTGGTCCAGGGGGTGGGGGTCCTGTAGATATAGGTGGAGTACTTGTAAAATATGTTTTTATAAGGCCTGGTGCTGTAAAAATGGCCCCAGTAATTTTTCCCATTGCAAATCCCATGCCACATAGGTTAACATGGCAAGAGGTTATTAACTAATAACTCCTGATAGGAGAATGATAGAACTTCCATTCAAAGACTTCCCAGAATGGTAGTGGTAAATCCAACAATATGATATTGTTGAATTTCTCCTAAAAATACAGATAAGAAGCTATAAGACTTTCTTGTTTGTAGGTCCAGATTCAGCCTTCCAGTGGTCTGTCCTGATTGGTCAGAGTTAAGTGGATCAGCCAGGCTGCTTTGAAGAGGTGATAAAGAGCCCCTGGGGTTAACCAGCTCTGCTGGGAGGGCAGTGTGCTGCTACACAGGAATGCCAGAGCAGGGGGAGGAGTCGTAAACCATGGTCTTCAAAGGAAAGGGGAAGGCCTCAGTGTCAGCTACCACTCTACTCTTTTGACCCCAAGCCAGAGCTAGGATTAAGGAAGGAATGAGCAGATGCAAGGGGAGAGTCTATGGAAATTAGCCATCCTAGGGGTGTGTTTAGCCAGCTCTTAACTCACTGCTGGAAAATCAGCCATTATGAATTTGGAGGATTTGGTGCACTCTGGGACAAAATAATGCCACACTCTACAGGATGTGGTCATAACCTTGGGGAGCTACCCTGCCCCCATTGGTCAGGAGTGACCTCCTGCATGACCCAGAGAACTTGGAATAAGTATCTGAGAGGGGCAGAGTCTCTCAGATCTGCTGCTTGAAACTTAAGAAAGCAAGACGTTGTGCCATGCTGAGAAGTTTGATGTGCAATTTCTAAGGCCTGCCCTCTGAGGACTGCACCATCTGGAACTACAGCCCTGTGGACTACCTTGCTGTAAAAGAACTAAAGAGTGGACTCCCTGCAAGCTACAGGTTATCAGAGCTCACCTGGAACTTCACCACCAAGGATCCTCAACCTGGAAAACTACCAGTGGATTTGTAAGGGTTTTGTCCAAGTGGATTGTGGTAACTGAAGTCCTCAACTTTCAAGGACCATCTTGGAGCTTCCAGACCCTTGGAGTGAGTTTGAGACACTTTGGGACCCTTTGGGGAACTTCAGGAAGAAGTTCCAGAAGTTTGGAGAACTTTGGAGCAACTTTGGAAAAAAGCTCCATAAGGGGACCGACTCAACCTGGTCAGCCAAGCCGCCTGCCTTCAACCGCGAGTCGGCCAAGCTATCCAGGTTCGTCCCGCAGAAAGCTCCGTAGGTCTGACTTCCAGAGTTTGACTGGGAGTAGAAGAAATCCGAGGCCGGCGAACCCTCACCGAATCCGGCCTGGTGAGGAGCATCGAGGGACCCCACGAGAAAAAGCTACAGAAAAGTTTCTAAGTCCGAAGGTGACCAGGACCTACCGCGAGGGGTAGCCGCTCAGGGCTCCATCGCGGTCGGCCTGAAACTTTGACTTTGAGTCGGTTTATTGTGACCAGATATCCCAATATGGTGCTATAGGGTTCTAAGTGCTATAAAGTGATAAATCTTTAAAAATTCATATCTCCGATTCCCTACATTGGATATTTGTCATTTTGGTGTCATTTTAAAGATAAAAATAATTCCTATTTTTATAAATTGGTGTTGGATTTTTATTGTGCATTGTGTCTTAATTATTTACTGAATTGGTGTTTTTAAATGCTTTACATACCTGTTTTTGAAGTTAAGCCTGTCTGCTCGCAGCCAAGCTACCAAGGGTTGAGCATGGGAATAATTTTCTAAGACCTATGCTGAGTCCTATCACGTGTTAGTGGCCTTATTGCCAGTGGGAGATATACATTTGTCCCTACTAATAATCCACTTTCCAATATTTGGTGCTCAGCGGTGTGGATGAGGACTTGTCTTTAAAAAAAGTACACCTTTCAGTAAAGTTCAGTAATTAAGATTGTAAAAATCCTCTAAATTGCCTTAGAACAAAACTTTTGAGTTTGATTTTTGGAATTTGGGCTAAACTATTTTTAATCCATTGTTTTGATTTTTCCAAATTGTTCTAAGTCTGTTGTGCCTAGTTGTTGTGACCCAAAACTAGGGAACCATGGAGTTGGACCTGGCTAAACTGTCCCAGTTCAAGATGGCTGATCTTAGGGTACAGTGTAGGCTTAGGGGGCTGCCTGCTTCCAAGAAGCTTAGGCAGGCAGGGTTGATTGAGTCCCTAAAGGCCTGGGATGGGGTAGCTGAGGAGAGTCAAGGGGGGATAGAGGGTGTCCCCCCAACCTCATCCAAGAGGAGGGTGAGGAGGATGCCTCTTCCATTTTCTCTAGTGTTAGCCATATGATTCCAGATGGTGGGAGGGGGGGAAGGGTCCCTTACTCAGGAACCACCACTGTCCCTTGCAGAGAGACAGCTTGAGGCTCAATTAGCTTTGATAGCTTTGGAGCAGAGGAAACTGGAATTGGCTGAGAAGAGATGGGAGAGGGAGGAGGCGTCGAAAAGAAATGGTGGCAGTGAAATTGATGAAGATTTTGAAATGTCCAGGGGTGGTGCATTTGATCATAAACTTCCCAAGGGTATAGTGCCCAAGTACACTGAAGGGGATGACATTGATAAATGGCTAGCAGCTTTTGAGAGGGCCCTTAGAATGAGTAGGGTTCACTCTAAGTATTGGGGTGCACTCCTGTGGGAGTTGGTTCCAGTAGCTGGGAGGGATAGGCTTCTGACCCTGAAGGGAGAGGATGCAGAATCATACCAGCAGATGAAGGCATGCTTAGTCAAGAGATTTGGTCTGACTCCAGAGCAGTACAGGGTGAAGTTTAGAGGCACCCAGAAATTGAGTTTGAAGTCTTGAGTAGACTTTGTGGACGTTTCAGTGAAGGCACTGGAAGGCTGGATTGTTGGTAACAAAGTTTACACATATGAGGGATTGTAAAATTTGTTTTTGAAAGAACATATTTTGACTCATTGTGCAGAAGAGAAGTTACGCCAGTATCTAGTGGGCTCTAAGCTGACAGACCCCAGAGAGCTGGGGGAAGCAGCTGATGAGTGGGTGAGAACCCGGGTTTCCATTCAGCACCAGGGGGCTGACCAGAAGAAAGGAGGACAGGTCCCTCCCCAGATGAAAGCCCAAGGGAAAGAAGGTCAAAAACAGAAGGAGTTCTCCAAAGACCCACAAAAACCTGAACAAGGAGGAAGGGGCCCGAGCCAACCCAAATTCAAAGGGAGGGGGTATCATGGAAAGAATGGTAGGTTCTTTGAACCCTAAAAGGTGGGTGAGTGCTTTGACTGTAACCAGCCAGGGCACAAACAGTGAGATTCTGTCTGCTCCAAGAAGCTCCCCCCTAAGGGGCCATCCACAGGGATTGCCAGTGTAAGTGTAGGGGTGGAGAGTGGTGCCCCAGAGAGGGGTAGTCAGGTGGTGGAAGCAACCTTAGTGTCCCTGGGTGGGGTGAATATTGCAACCCTTGCAGCCTTACCTCCAAACATGGACAAGTACAGGCAGAGGCCTAAAGTGATTGGGACTGAGGCTATCGGAGACACTGGGGCTAGTGTAACTATGGTCCTGGATGAGCTGGTGCCTCCAGAGAGGGTGGTACCTGGTGAGTTTCACCAGGTGACTTATGCAGACAGCACTACCAAACTCCATCCTATGGCTGTGGTGGATTTGGAATGGGGAGGTGTGACAGGCCCTATCAACTTAGCTGTGTCAAAGGTGCTCCCAGTCCAGTGTTTACTGGGCAATGATCTTGAAGCCTCTGTGTGGTCAGAGGTGGAGAGAGGACTCCATATGAAAATATTGGAGCTCCCTGAGTGGGTATGTTCTGTGACTAGGTCACAGACTAGCCAGAAGGGAGGGGCTGGATACATGGACTCTGGAACAAAGGGCCAAACATCCAAGGACAAGGGTACTGGGCCTGGTGAGCCAGCCCAGGGAACTCCAGAGGTGCAGGAAGAATCTAACCCTGATGGGGAGGATCTAGTCTCTGAGGGAGGGACTCCATCCCTGCCAGAGCTGTCAAATTTGGTAGAACTGATAGGAGCAGGTGGACCCTCCAGAGAGGAGTTCAGTAAGGGACAGAGAGACTGTCCCACCCTTGAGAGCTTGAGGCCGATTGCCTCAAAGCAAGAGGAGGGGGATGACAGTGGGTTTCATAGAATCTACTGGGAAGATGGACTGCTTTATACTGAGACCAGAAACCTCAAGGAGGTGCCCCAGAAGTACAGAGAGTTCATCCTGACTTTGGGTCGTGATATCCCCTTGGCAGGACATTTGGGACAGACAAAGACATGGAACCGGTTGGTGAACCATTTCTACTGGCCCCATATGTCTGAAAAGGTAAAGGAGTTTTGCAGCTCCTGTATCACCTGTCAGGCCAGTGGCAAGGCACGGGGCAAGGCAAAGGCTCCCCTAATACCACTGCCAGTGGTTGGGGTTCCTTTTGAAAGGGTGGGGATGGACATTGTTGGTCCCCTGGACTCACCTACAGCATCAGGGAATAGGTATATCTTAGTGGTAGTGGACCATGCCACTAGGTACCCTGAAGCAATCCCTCTTAGAACCATTGATGCTCCTGCTGTGGCTAGAGCACTGCTTGGTGTGTTCACCAGAGTGGGTTTTCCGAAAGAGGTGGCATCAGATAGGGGCACACACTTCCTGTCCAGCTATCTGACTGCTATGTGGGATGAGTGTGGTGTTAACTACAATTTCACCACCCCCTATCACCCACAAGCAAATGGTCTTGTTGAGAGATTCAACAAAACCCTGAAGGGAATGATACATGGGTTGTCAGAGAAACTCTGGAGGAGATGGGATGTTCTCCTCCCATACTTACTGTTTGCCTACAGGGAGGTGCCACAGAAAGGGGTTGGTTTCAGTCCTTTTGAGTTGTTGTTTGGACACCCTGTGAGGGGGTCATTGAGCCTGCTGAGAGAGTCTTTAGAGAAGCCTCTTAAAGAAGCAAAGGACAATGTGCTTGACTATGTGCTAGGCCTGAGATATAGAATGGCAGAGTACATGTACAAGGCAAATAGGAAACTGGAGGCCAGCCAGGAGCTCATGAAGAACTGGTATGATCAGAAGGCTACTATGCCTGAGTATACTCCAGGACAACTGGTGTGGGTGTTGGAGCCTGTGGCTCCCAGGGCCCTCCATGACAAGTGGAGTGGGCCCTATCCAATCTTAGAAAAGAAGGGTGAGGTTACCTATTTGGTTGACCATGGCACCCCCAGGAACCCTCATAGGGTCCGGCATGTGAATAGATTGAAACCCCACCATGATAGGGCAGTCATGACCATGTTACTGGTCACTGATGAGGGCGTGGAGGAGGAAACTGAGCCTGTGCCCGACCTCCTCTCCACTAATGTGCAAGATGGGTCAGTGGAGGGGGTTGTACTCTCTCCCAAGTTGACAGACCATCAGCACAGAGACTGTAAGCTAGTGCTGGAGCAGTTTGCTGGCCTGTTCTCTTTAACCCCAGGCATCACTGAGTGGTGTGTGCACCACATTGACACTGGTGACAGCCTACCTGTCAAAAATAAACTGCACAGGTTGTCTGACCATGTCAGTGCCAGCATTAAAGCTGAGGTTGCTAAGATGCTGGAATTGGGGGTAATTGAACCGCCGGAGAGTCCATGGGCCAGTCCAGTGGTGCTGGTACCTAAACCTAATCCGCAGGGGGGACCCAAGGAGTTAAGGTTCTGTGTGGACTACAGAGGATTGAATGCAGTCACAAAGACTGACGCTCACCCTATACCTAGAGCTGATGAGCTCATTGACAGGTTAGGGGCTGCTAAGTACCTGAGTACTTTTGATTTGACTTCAGGTTACTGGCAGATTGCCCTCACTGATGGAGCAAAGGAGAGGTCTGCATTTTCCACACCAGAGGGACATTATCAGTTCAAGGTAATGCCCTTTTGCTTAAAGAATGCACCTGCCACCTTCCAAAGGTTGGTGAACAGGGTCTTGTCTGGGTTGGGACAGTTCAGTGCAGCTTATCTGGATGATGTAGCTGTTACAGTTCTACCTGGGGGGATCACATAAGCCACCTAAGGGAAGTGCTTCAGGCCATGCAGCAGGCAGGGCTGACTATTAAGGCAAGTAAGTGCCATATAGGGCAGAGTTCTGTGGTGTACGTGGGCCACCTGGTAGGTTGGGGCCGTGTACAGCCTCTCCAAGCTAAAATCCAAACTATTTTGGATTGGACAGCTCCTGTTACCCAGACTCAGGTCAGGACATTCCTTGGACTGACAGGGTATTATAGAAGGTTTGTTCACAATTATGGGACCATTGTGGGGCCCCTAACAGAACTCACTTCTAAGAAGAGGCCCAAGAAGGTGGATTGGATCCCAGAGTGTCAGAAGGCTTTTGACACTCTGAAAGCTGCTATGTGTTCAGCACCAGTGCTGCTGGCCCCTGATTACACAAAAGAATTTGTGGTTCAGACAGATGCTTCAGAGCAAGGGATTGGGGCAGTGTTGTCACAGCTAAATGCAGAGGACCTTGATCAGCCAGTTGCCTTTATTAGCAGGAGACGTCTTCCCAGAGAGCAGAGGTGGAGTGCCATTGAGAGAGAGGCTTTTGCTGTGGTTTCGTCCCAGAAAACGTTGAGACCATATTTGTTTGGGACTCACTTTCGTGTTCAAACTGACCACAGGCCTCTCAGATGGCTCATGCAGATGAGAGGGGAGAATCCCAAGCTGTTAAGGTGATCCATGTCCCTACAGGGAATGGACTTTATAGTGGAACACAGACCTGGGGTTGCCCATGCAAATGCAGATGGACTTTCCAGGTTTTTCCACTTAGCTGATGAGGACTACCAGGGTGTAGGTTAGTAACCCATCACCTTTCATTTGGGGGGGGCTATGTTGCAAAGTCATCCTGTGCCCTGGGCACCCCCAACTTTTTGCTGACTGGTACTGATGGTAACTGACTCTGACTGACCCTGGGCTTTGCCTAACCAGGCCCAGGGCCAGTGCTATGCTGAAAACACTTATAATACAGTGAAAACACCTACATACACTAGGGTACACTATGGGTTGGCGTACCCCTGTGATTGGCATGACCTACCCTATAAGACCCTAGTACATAATAGGGCAGGGGGATTGAAACCACCTATCAGTCCCTAGTATATAGTAGGGCATGACAGTTTAGAGGCCAGCAGCCTTTTCTGCACTTGCATGTGTGCACTGCTGAAGCCTGAGGTCAGTTTAAAAGCAGCCCTGGGTTCCATAACTGCTTTAAAAAAATAAATTGTGCCCAAACTCGACTTTGGTGTTTGGGGCACTTAAAAATGGATAACCTACAATGTTTTGGCATATTAGGAACCCCCAGGGTCTCCCCTAGGTGTCCCAGGGGTGGGGGGTCAGGTATCAGGTGGACCCTTATAAAATGAGTTTTATATGCCTTGGGTTAAGTGAAATTTCACATTTCACTTCCCACATTGTGATAACGTGCTGCCCAAATTCGACTTTGATGCTAGGAGCACTGTAGAGGGAGGATCTGCAATATTTCTTCGGATTCAGAACCCGTAAAGTTTCCCCTAAGTGGTCCAGGGGGTGGGGGTCCTGTAGATATAGTCGGAGTACTTGTAAAATATGTTTTTATAAGGCCTGGTGCTGTAAAAATGGCCCCAGTCAATTTTCCAATTGCAAATCCCATGCCACATAGGTTAACATGGCAAGAGGTTATTAACTAATATCTCCTGATAGGAGAATGATAGAACTTCCATTCAAAGACTTCCCAGAATGGTAGTGGTAAATCCAACAATATGATATTGTTGAATTTCTCCTAAAATATACAGAAAAGAAGTTATAAGACTTTCTTGTTTGTAGGTCCAGATTCAGCCTTCCAGTGGTCTGTCCTGATTGGCCAGAGTTAAGTGGATTAGCCAGGCTGCTTTGAAGAGGTGATAAAGAGCCCCTGGGGTTAACCAGCTCTGCTGGGAGGGCAGTGTGCTGCTACACAGGAATGCCAGAGCAGGGGGAGGAGTCGTAAACCATGGTCTTCAAAGGAAAGGGGAAGGCCTCAGTGCCAGTTACCACTCTACTCTTTTGACCCCAAGCCAGAGCTAGGATTAAGGAAGGAATGAGCAGATGCAAGGGGGAGAGTCTGTGGAAATTAGCCATCCTAGGGGTGTGTTTAGCCAGCTCTTAACTCACTGCTGGAAAATCAGCCATTATGAATTTGGAAGATTTGGTGCACTCTGGGACAAAATAATGCCACACTCTACAGGATGTGGTCATAACCTTGGGGAGTTACCCTGCCCCCATTGGTCAGGAGTGACCTCCTGCACGACCCAGAGAACTTGGAATAAGTATCTGAGAGGGGCAGAGTCTCTCAGATCTGCTGCTTGAAACTTAAGAAAGCAAGACGCTGTGCCATGCTGAGAAGTTTGATGTGCAATTTCTAAGGCCTGCCCTCTGAGGACTGCACAATCTGGAACTACAGCCCTGTGGACTACCTTGCTGTAAAAGAACTAAAGAGTGGACTCCCTGCAAGCTACAGGTTAACAGAGCTCACCTGGTACATCACCACCAAGGATCCTCAACCTGGAAAACTACAAGTGAATTTGTAAGGGTTTTGTCTAAGTGGATTGTGGGAACTGATGTCCTCAACTTTCAAGGACCATCTTGGAGCTTCCAGACCCTTGGAGTGAGTTTGAGACACTTTGGGACCCTCTGGGGAACTTCAGGAAGAAGTTCCAGAAGTTTGGAGAACTTAGGAGCAACTTTGGAAAAAAGCTCCATAAGGGGACCAACTCAACCTGGTCAGCCAAACCGCCTGCCTTCAACCGCGAGTCGGCCAAGCCATCCAGGTTCGTACCGCTGAAAGCTCCGTAGGTCCGACTTCCAGAGTTTGACCGGGAGTAGAAGAAATCCGAGGCCGGTGAACCCTCACCGAATCCGGCCTGGTGAAGAGCATCGAGGGACCCCGCGAGAAAAAGCTACAGAAAATGTTATAAGTCCGAAGGTAAAAACTGTGACCGGGACCTACCACGAGGGGTAGCCACTCGGGGGTCCATCGCGGTTGGCCTGAAACTTTGACTTTGAGCCGGTCTATCGCGTCCAGATATCCCAATATGGTGCTATAGGTTTCTAAGTGCTATAAAGTGATAAATCTTTAAAAATTCATATCTCCGGTTCCCTACATTGGATGTTTGTCGTTTTGGTGTCATTTTAAAGATAAAAATATTTCCTATTTTTATAAATTGGTGTTGGATTTTTATTGTGCATTGTGTCTTAATTATGTACTGAATTGGTGTTTTTAAATGCTTTACATATCTGTCTTTGAAGTTAAGCCTGCCTACTCGCAGCCAAGCTACCAAGGGTTGAGCATGGGTATAATTTTCTAAGACCTATGCTGAGTCCTATCACATGTTAGTGGCCTTATTGCCAGTGGCAGATATACATTTGCCCCTACTAATAATCCACTTTCCAACACCATATTTGGTATTTTAGGAGAAACTACATTTTTAAAGAAAGAGTTCGAAGTGCCATGGGTCAGTGTCTATTTTATATTTAATCACATTTGAGGACGTTGCTTAAAGGTAGCTAACCCGTTGAGCCCACAACTGAGGCAAGGTTAGATGCTGGAATTTGAAGCACTGTAAAATTCCAATAAATATAAAAGAGAAATAAAAAATGAGGAGCATGTGAATGTATTGCAAGATGTCACGGTACTATGTTTGTGATATTCTCTGCATTGTTCAGGGTGTCTGTCAGATTTATTTACTTTTAGATGAATAGAAAGAGGCAGATACTGACCTCGAAAGTTATTTACGAAGGTTGCATATTGTGCACTAAATAATTAAGACAATGGTGGCAGTATTACTTATTTTGAATTCCACAAGATTTGTTTCCTGAGATTAAGACAAATCAGCTTAAACTGGGCACCCACAATTCACAGATAACTGCAATAATATTAACGGTGGGAGTTCACCTACTGCCTGAGTTTGTGCTTGCACTCATGGTGCCATGTTGAACCTGAGAGTGACCATTTCACCTCTCACTTCCTAAGGTTGTACATAATTCCTCCCATGAGGTGTTGCCTTTCAAAATATTAATAAGCTGTTTGGAGCAACCTTCTCCGTCCCTTGCATGCTCACCTATTGGAATGTGATAGGCCGCAGGAAATGTGCTGTATCAAGCCGACCTCTTCAGGGGTCTTTTGGCATTTCTGCCTTCGCTGATTCTAGCTTTCAATTTGGGCCACTTGCATTTCAGCATGTTACAATTTCATGATGCATATCATAACACACTATCCAGCAGCCATACTGGTTTGTGCTATAAGCCATTATCAACTATTACATTCACTCTCCTTGTAGAGCATTTACAGTCATCATGGGTAAATGCTCCCGAGAGCAAACGTGGTCTAGCAGTTCCCAGTCTTGGTGCCTTTTACCAAAAATATAAGGAAGGTTATCAAATAAGAGTATCAGACTAGGAAAGGACAGGAGAGAGGAAACTATTTTGCAAGCGATAAGGGCCAGATGTACAACGGTTAGTGATTCAGTAACCAGTTGCAATCTGGTTACTTACTTAGGCCTACTACTCCTCCTGGGGTGTAGGCCATCAACCAGGACTCTCCAGCCATCACTGTCCTGGGCTTTTCTTTCAATCTAACTCCAGGTGTAACCCATCTCCTTGCAGTCAGCCTCAATGCCTTGATGCCAGGTATTTCTTGGCCTTCCTCTTTTCCTTTTCTCTTGAGGGTTCCAGGTGAGGGCCTGTCTGGTGGTGTTTGAAGCAGGCTTGTGGAAGGTGTGACCTATCAAACCCCAACATATTTTCATTATTTCTTCATGAGCAGGGAGTTGTAAAGTCTGCTGCCTTAGGTCATTGTTGCTGATGGTGTTTTGCCAGTGGATTTGGAGGATTTTCCTCAGTTAGGTGTTGATGAAGGTGTGGACTTTGTTGGTTGTGGTCACTGATGTCCTCCAAGTTTCTGCCCCATACAAAAGGACCAATTTTACGTTGCTGTTAAAAAGCCTGATCTTGGTTTGCAACGTTATGTCCTATGAGCTCCAGATCTTCTTTAACTGAAGGAAGGCAGCTCATGCTTTACCGATTCTTGAATTGATGTTGGCGTCTGTGCCACCCTGCTGTCTATGATACTGCTCAGGAACCAAGATAAAAATATGGCAAGCCATTGAACATCCGAAAAATAGGAAGGCAGCAGGACCTGACAACATTCCTTCAGAGGCACCAAAGGCAAACATTGAAACATCAGTAGACAACCTCTACTGCATGTTTGGAAGGATCTGGGAAGAGGAAAAGGTGCCATTTGGCTGGAAGGAGGAATATCTGATCAAGATCCCCAAGAAAGGCGACTTGAGTAACTGAGCAAACTATAGAGGGATAACTCATCTATCAACCCCAAGCAAAAAAGTTAAACAGAGTCTTCCTGAACAGAATGAAAGAACAAGTCTATGCTCAGTTATGAGACCAGCAAACTGGCTTCCTCAAAGATAGATCCTGCACAGACCAGACTGCAACACTGCGCATCATAATTGAGCAGGTGATGGAATGGAACTTCCCCCTCTATGTCAACTTCATCAACTATGAGAAGGCATTCAACATCATGGACAGGGAGACCCTTTGGAAACTCCTCTGCCACTGCGATAAACTGGTAAGAATCTTCAGGAACTCTTAGGAGGGATTGACCTGAAAGATAGTCAATGGAGGAAAACTCAAGGAAGCCTTCGAAGTGAGGACCAGAGTCCATAAACTGGTTACCAACTGCTAAAATAGGGATTTCGTAATCATGAAATCCCTTTTAGTCTGTATTTATTGCAATGCGACTGAAGTCCTAATCGCAAATCTAGCAGCCCTAAATAGCAAACCACTATTAGAGATTTCCTAATTGCAATTTGGTATTTGAATGTATTAAATGTTGGCAAATTGTGACTAATTGCAGAATGCTGTTTTTTCATGCGCAATATATCACCAACTGGAATCAGGTGCGCTAATCAGGAAAAACCTATATAAACTGTCTCAAAAGGCATCAGGCCCTTCCACAATGGTAGCTTTATATGTGTTGGCGAGGAGGATGAAAATATTGGCAGGGATTCAGAGGAGGATAAGGAGACAGGAGAGAATTTTTAGGGTTAGAATAACCATTTTGAACAGAGTACCAGATCTATGAGAGATATAGGCTTAGTAGTCAAGTCATTTTAGTTATAATTGCTGATTTACAACCACTTATAGAAAGAGCAACAAAGAGAAGCAATGCATTTCCACTGCATTTTCAAGTACTCTTTCCATACAACGTTTAGCTTCTGGAAGTTACCAGGAAGTAATTGCAGAAGCAGGGGGAATTTCACAAAGTGCCTTGTCCCATTTATTCATAGATTTTTGGATGTTATGTTGTGCAAGATTAATCAGCATATATTTATTTACTGCACACAACAAGTTACAACAGAGTAAACTTTTTATTTATCTTATTGCACACTTCCACCATGTTGTAGGATGTGTGGGTCGAATTCATATTGCAATATGGCCACCATCCGTAAATGAGTTTTTGTACTGCAATCGGAAAAAATAGCTACTCACTCAATAAACAAGTTGTATCCCATTTTCCAGGCAGCACACACAACTCTAGCATGTTCCACCACACTTTCTAGAGGAGACTTTGGAGATGTCTATTTGCTCTGTAAGTGTGTTTAATACTACACACATACATGTATACTGTGAAAAAATAGTATTTATTTTAAGGTTTTTTTTCCATTTTAGTTGACAGTGCTTATGCTTTACATCTATGGATAATGACCCTACATTGAAATCCTGTCACTGAAATGAGCATAGATGTAATCAAGCTCACAAGAGCACACGTTTAGTAATAGAGTGCACATTTGGCATTCTGAAAGGAAGATTCAGGTGTCTTCATAAAAGTGGGGGAGCTCTGCAGTACAGCCCAGACATCTGCTGCAAAAAAATAACTATATGCGCTATGCTGCATAACATTGCATTTAAGAGGGGTCTACCCAATGTTCAAATTGATTCCAATTCAGATCCAGAGGATGCTATTTACACTGCCACAAGATGCCTCTTATGCTGGTGAAGGCAGAGAATGTTGTGCAGACATAACAACACTTAACTTTTACGGTAAGCACCCTGTGCCCTCCCCTCTGTGGTGGAGGCTGCCCTCCTGCTTGGTCCATCGCTTCCCCCCGGCGGGCTGGTCTGCTGTGAGAGAGGGCCTGCAGAAAGAGCCACTGCGGAAGGCCCAGTGCGTCGACTTGGACTGTCCTTATACCATATTGCTGGACAGCACAGGAGGCCCTGGGCTGGAGATTGTCAGTACACCCCTGGAACCACTGGCACAGTAACACTGGAAACTGGAGGATAAGTGGGGGCCTGTGTGCCGTAACCTAAACCCCCCTATATATGAAAAGAAGTTAGAAGACAGGGGGCAGATTAAGATCACTGTGGCTCATCTCAATAGCAATTTGAGGTACTTGTACAGAGGGCAAGAATCACTCAGAGTGGGGGACGGATTCTGGAGTGGAGGCGCATCAGGGCTGTACTGAAGGCCACCATGGGCACAGCGGATGCTACACAATCTAAGCTCTAGTTCGAGGGCAGGCGGCAAACTCGACAGGAAGAGCCCCCCCGGAGGCAGAAGAACAGGCCACCCAGACTGAGAGCGCTGTCTCCCGTGGTGATGAACTTCGTTTGCTATTGATGGATGTTAAAACCAGTCTTAACACCATAGACTCAAAGCTAGACCAACTGTCTGCTCGCCTCAATCATGTAAAGCACAGGGTGGACACACACAACACAACAATTGTGCAGTTGGAAGCCAGAGTCTTGGATGCTGATGATGCTCTGGCAGAGGCCAAGCAGCAGCTACTCAAGATGGACAAAGTTCTGGAACTGATTAAAGCCAAGAATGAAGACCTGAAGTCGCGTTCCAGAGAGAACATCTTCCGCATAACGGGAGTGCCAGATTCTACAGCGATTTCTCGGATGAAGGACTATGTAGAGACACTGTTGCGTGAACTCTTTGAGAATGTTCTCTTTTCGGTCTTCATTGTGGAGCGAGCACACAGATCGCTTGGGTCGAGACCGCCACCAGGCGCCCCTGCGCGCCCGATAGTTGCTAGACTGTTAAATTATCGTGATCGAGACGCTGTCCTGTGAAAAGCATGTGAGATGGGCGAGGTCAAACATCAGGGCAAAGTCCTCTGTTTTTTCCCGGGTTTCACTCTTGCGGTGCAGGCCGCGCGCCGAGAATTCCTCCCAGCCAAACGCATCTTTCAGAAGCATGAAGGGGGAGATCTTCAAAACGTTTGCGCTGGTTTAGCATCACAAAAGTGACGCAAAGCAGCGCAAATTTTTTTTGTTGCTATTTTCTTTCCAGCGCAAAACTTGTTTTGCGCTGGAAAGCACTCTTTAAGTAGCGCAAAGCAGCGTGAAGCACTGCTTTACATTACTTTGTGCCAAGGGGGCGTTACATGGGTGGTACATGGGCGTTCCCATGCAACCACCCATGCCTTTTGACGCAAAACCATATTTACAAATATTTGTAAATATGGTTTTGCGCCAAAAGTTAATGCCCCTTCAAAGGAGGCACTAACAGGAGAAATGCTTTCATTTCTCCATGCTTTTCCGACTTTCCATGCGTGCTGCACTGTGCAGCATGTATGCAAAGTGGGAAAAGCTTTGCATCGTGCATTGCATAGTATTTTGTACAGGAAGGTTACCCTTCCTGTACAAAACCTATGCTATACTCATGCACACACCCTAGCGCTGCGGCACTAAGGTGTGTGCATGGCGCACGGCAGCTGAAATCAGCACCGGCGCAAGGGAAAGGGGAGGAGAGAGCCATATCTCTGAAGATATGGCGCTCTCCTGCTCCCTCCCTGCCACGCAACGCAGCGCAGCCTTGCGGGGGGCAGCGCTACGTTGAGCGACTTTTTTGAAAATCTCCCCCTCAGTGCCTTATGCTCTACTTTAACCGTCCAAGCTGCATATCAATTGTGGAGACAAAATGCAGTTTTTCACGGATCCCAAAGCCGCCCTAGCTTTCGTTAAGAAACTACAAAACCGGATCACCATGAAGAAGGCACCACCAGCGACAACGATTAATGGACTAGCAACTCTGGAGCACCGGCAGGCTGGCTCAGGAATGTGCTGGCATAAAGCTAAATCCACACGGAACTGTATGCGGAGCGCCCCTTGGAGACAGGACACTATCTAACCTTTTTTGGGGAATAAAGAGTCCCAGTAAACTCACATGGCTTGGCCACCCTGTCCCTGGCAACAGGGGAGACCGCTGGAAGAGGTCGTGCCCCCTGGAATAATTCCCTAAGTTCTTTGAGATGGACCTATTGGGTTGCGGTGTGGGGAGGCGGGCGGGTAGACAGCCACAACCTAATTGGGGGGGCTGGTGTGGGCAGGCGGGGGGATGTTGGGAGTTTGGGGATAGTTCTTAATGGGGTGCTGATTGGGGGATGGGAGAGGGAGGGGGTGTTTGTTTACTGGTTGGGAACGAGCAGACTGGTTAGATGGGTCAATAATGGGCTCGACATGGTACTCGCTGTAGGAGAGTAGGATCTGCTTCACATGGGTACCCCCACTTTTTGCTGATGCTTCACTGTTTTTCGACATTAGTCTGGCTGGGGCCCTGCTAATCAGAACCCCAGCCTAGCTGCTTCCTCTCTAAAATGGTTTCCATGTGCCTTAGGCACATCACTGATTGGGATCTGGAGTGCCCTTATAAGTCCCTAGTATATGGTATACTATGTACCAAGGGCATAGGTACCTCAGAGGCCTGCCAGGGGCTGCAGCATGTATTATGCCACCCCTGGAAGGCCATCCAAACTGACACCACAGGTCTGCTACTGCAGCCTGGGTAAGGTGGTGCATGCACTCCTTATTGTGATATAGGTTACCTATATCACTAAATACATACACACATATAAACCTATAAGTCACTCCTAAGGCAGGCCTTATCAATCCTAAAGGCAGAGTGCATGGTTCCTATGTGAGAGGGTGCCCCTGCATGAGCAGGGCCCCTCTGCAGCGTTCGGAGACCATCTCTGATGCTGTTTGTAGTGCAGCCTGACCATATACTCTTAAGCGCATTATATCCTCGCGGTAAAATGCTAACTTTGGATTGGCTGCACCTAAACATGTCGTGTTTGGTGTCAAACATCTTGGAATACTACCCCCCGCCAATCCTGGCGGCGGGGGTAGCATTCCACCCTTCTAGAGGGAAAGACATGTTAACTCTGACTAGTCCGGTAACTTCTTTCCAGAGCCCTGGCATCACAAAATGGATGCTGCTGCCACAGACACGAGTCTGGCCTCCTGCTGCTGGACGAAACTCCGGCAGGGGAGGCCTGGACAATAGGTTTCCTGTCCCAGGGAGGTGTGACCACCTCCCCAGACAGGATAATGTGTATTGGGGCTGGGCGGGAGCACTTTCGGGTGCTTTGAAGTCCTGCACTGGGGGCACATTTGGTGTCCCTGTGCATACCCCAGTTCAAACCGGATCAGGGGCTTGCAGCCACTGCTTTGGCGCGAACTGGACAAAGGGAAAGGGGTGTAGCCACCCCTCTGCCCTGACCCACCCATAGGTGGGGCCACAGAGTAGTCCAACCCCTATCTTTAGTATAAAGATAGGAACCCAGTCCTTAGGACTTTAGATTATCCCTGGACGAAACTCTGAAACTGAATCCTGGACCTTCGACGCTCTACTCACGATTAGAGGACAGAAGAATCTCCCTTGGGGTCAAGGAGTGACTCCCTGCTTGGCAGGCACCAAAGAAGCATCTGTCCGGTTCGCATTTCTGAAGCTCCTGTCGGACGCCGAAGTCATCGCATCACCAGAGGTGGATTCTCAGACTTCCCCGAGGCTACCCTGAGTCCCCAGCAAAGCTGAGGCCCGTGGCTATCGTGGGTGACTTGAGACCGTGACCCCTGGACACCGAGCACATTTGCAAGAGCATCCTCTTCTGGGTCTCCCAAGAAGTCGTGCTTTGGGCTCCGAGTAGCCCTAGCCGCCAGCAGCACTTTGCAGCAGATCGCCATTCGAATCGACGACGAAACCCGACCCCGAAAGGCACCTATGCACCCGGCTTCCCTGGGTGAGGTAACACGAGTACTCCGGTGCTCCCGTGGGTAGAGACTCTTCAAAGTCCTAGATCTCAAAGGGTTTTGTCCTAGTCCTCTTTTAAGTGTCCCTTTTCTCTAATTTCCTGATCCCAACTTTCTCCATAGAAGTCAACGGCGTATCGCGGTTGTGTATTTACACTGCACGCGTCTCCCGTGGGTCCCCTGTGTCACTACCTTGGGTGGTTCCTTGTGGTCCAAGCACTTCTAGAGGCTCTAGGCCTAGTGTCTAGTTCAGTCGTGGTTTGCATACCACTTTATTGGTATATGGTTTGGTACGCCCCTAGGGCCCAAACGTGTATTTGTGCTATTACTGTGATTTAATAACTTATAACTTATGTATTTCGAACTCTAGCCTCATAAAGAGACTAGAGGGGTGTGTTTAGCAATAAATACATATATTTTGAATATATACCTGGTGTGGTGCTCTTTCATTTGATCACTCAAGAGATTATAGACTGGTAAAACAAGCTGCTTTACATTCCTTCAAGACTTAGCCTGAAGGCTGCTCTCCATAGCTACCACTAGGATAGCTTTCAATAAGGTTGTCTTTAACCTATCTCCAATAAGGGGTTGTTTGGACTGGTGCAAGGTGCCCACTATAATTAGTGGACAGCATATACCAGGCCAACTTCTCACATTGGTGTGCAGCGTGTGGGATTCCAGCTTGCTATTGTTTTACCAGATAATCTCAATTGAATTGATCAACTGAAAACCACTAAAGGTACCTAAGGTACATATAATTTAAGCTTAGAATACAGTAAGTTCTACTGAACTTAGAGTTGTGTGTTAAGGGATAGCACAACCCTTTCTACAACTCAAGAGAGTTTAGTAGGCCACACTAGAGTAGGTAGTGCATACACCACACCACACTAGTAATGTCTTTAAGGGCAGGATCCAAAGAATCCTTGCAGGAAGCCATTGAGCTTCCACCCTCCAAGTATGATACACTCCCATTCTTGGAATTGAGAGCTTTATGTAACTTGAGAAAATAAGGACAGGCCAAAGTCCCACCATCCAACACCTCAAGGAGTTGTTGGTGGCTTATGACCTTAGTAAGCCCTTGGGGACTGAAGGGGTAGGAGCTGAGAGTGGGGCAGGAGAAGAGGAGGAGGCCAGGGGTACCAATACCCCCAGCCCCCCCTCTGAGACTGGCCAGGAGGGTGACAATGACCCTGACCTGGATAACCCAATCCCTCCTGTGGAAGATGATGAGGATGATGCCCTCTTTGTCCCCCCAGGAAGGATTAAGAGTGTGCCCAGGAAGTCTAGATCTCCTTCTCAGGAGTCTAACCACTCTGGCACCTCTATAGGGAGCTCTGTCTCCTCTCACAGGAGGGAATCCTCTCATGAGAGAAGAGCCAGACTGGTCCAGTATGAGGAAACTCAGCTGGAAATCAGGAAAAAGCAATTGGCTTTAGATAGGGAATCCCTAGATCTCCTTAGAGAGAGAAGAAAGTTGGGACTAGAGTCCCATGGTGGCAGCCATGTCCCTAGAGACAGGGAAAGGTCCTATGACCATAGGAACCTGAGCAAGATTGTCCCTCCCTACCAGAGTGGGGATGATATCCACAAATGGATAACTGCATTAGAGAGGGCCTGTAAGGTACAGAAGGTCCCTCAGGAGCAGTGGGCAGCAATCTTGTGGCTCTCCTTTGCTGACAAAGGTAGAGATAAGCTCCTCACTGTTAGAGAGGACGATGCTGATAATTACAAGGTCTTGAAGAGTGCTCTTATTGATGGGTTTGGCCTAACCACTGAACAGTACAGGTTGAAGTTCAGAGACACCCAAAAGCACAGACTCAAGACTGGGTAGACTATGTGGATTGTTCTGCCAAGGCTCTGGAAGGCTGGTTGATGGGCAGTAAGGTGTGTGACTTCTCAGGATTGTACAATCTGATAATGAGGGAGCAGATTCTTAATAACTGTCAAAATCAGCTGTTGCATCAATACCTGGTAGACTCTGATCTGACCTCTCCCCAAGAATTGGGAAAGAAGGCAGACAAATGGGTCAGGACCAGGGTGAAGCAGAAGGTACAGAACCAAGGTGGGGAAACCAAGAAGCAAGATGCTAAGAACTCTGACAAGGGTGGGGAGAAGGGTAAAGATCAAAAGTCTTCATCAGGCCCCCAAAAATCTTCTTCTGGTGGGGATTCACAGTCTACCAAAGGGAAAGGCCAAAGAAAACCATGGTGCAAGGTCTGTAAGCAAAACACCCACTGGACCAGTGATTGCACCAAGTCCAAAGACTCCAGTCCAGCACCCACCAATGCCCCTAAGGCACCTGTTCCCCCTAGTACAGTTGGTGGGAGTGCTCCAGCCAAGGGTTTAGTAGGGTTCACCCTGGGAACTGAGTTGGGCTCTGACTTAGTCAGAGAACTGACTCAGGCTGTGTTAGTCTGTGATGGAGGCATGGATGTGACCTCCACTGTGAGTCCCAGTAATCTGGGCAAGTACAGACAACAGCCTTTAATTAATGGACGTGAGGCTTTGGCATTTAGGGACACAGGGGCAAGTGTCACAATGGTGACACAAGACCTTGTGCTTCCTGGGCAAGTTATGCTTGGTGAGATGTACCAAGTGACCAATGCTAGCAATGTCAGAACAGACCATACTCTGGCAGTTGTTAACTTCTCCTGGGGAGGGGTAACTGGCCTTAAGAAGGTTGTGGTAAGTGCAAACCTACCAGTCGAATGCTTGCTTGGCAATGACTTAGAGACTTCTGCTTGGGCAGAAGTGGAGCTCAGGACCTATGCAGAAATGCTGGGGATCCCTGCAGATGTGTTTGCTGTGACCAGGTCACAAGCCAAAATGTCTAGCACTGAAAAGGCCTTGGATTCTGGAAGAATGGACCAAGTGCCTTCCAAGAGGAGGAGTAGTAGGGTTAAGGCAGTGCCTTCCCCTTGGCTCAGGAGGAAGATCAGTCCCTTGAGGGGGATGATCACAGCCCTGAAGAAGGAACTGTCCCAGAGGAACTTGAACCTGACCAGGTTGAGTTCTTGGGGACAGGGGGACCTTCTAGGGCAGATCTGAGCCAGGAGCAGCAGAGCTGCCCCTCCCTTGAACCCCTCAGACAGCAAGCTGCTGCTGAGGCTGCTGGGAAAGCTAGTGGTCCCCATACAGTGTATTGGGATGATGGACTCCTGTACTCAGAGAGTAGAGACCCCAAGCCTGGTGCTACCAGGAGGTTGGTAATACCTTTGAAGTTCAGGGGCTTCCTATTGACCCTAGCCCATGATATTCCCTTAGCAGGTCACCTGGGCCAGAACAAGACTTGGGACAGAATTGTCCCTCACTTTCACTGGCCCCACATGTCTGAAGACAGTAAGGAGTTTTGTCGCTCCTGTGTAACCTGCCAAGCCAGTGGCAAAGCAGGTGGCACTACAAAGGCCCCCTGATACCACTACCTGTGGTGGGGGTGCCCTTTGAAAGGGTAGGGATTGACATTGTTGGTCCCATGGATCCCCAAACAGCCTCTGGGCACAGGTTTATCCTGGTGGTAGTGGATCATGCCACCAGGTACCCAGAAGCTATTCCCCTCAGGACCACTACAGCACCTGTGGTGGCAAGGGCCCTCCTGGGAATCTTCTCAAGAGTGGTCTTTCCTAAGGAGGTAGTCTCAGACAGGGGTGCTAACTTCATGTCTGGGTACTTAAAAGCAATGTGGAAGGAGTGTGGAGTGACTTATAAGTTCACTACACCCTATCACCCACAATGCAATGGTTTAGTTGAGAGATTCAACAAAACCTTGAAGGGCATGATTAAAGGGCTCCCAGAAAAGCTTAGGGGTAGATGGGACATACTCTTGCCCTGCCTTTTATTCGCATATAGGGAGGTGCCTCAGAAGGGGGTTGGTTACAGCCCTTTGAACTTCTGTTTGGCCACCCTGTGAGGGGTCCACTGTGCTTGGTGAAGGAAGGATGGGAGTTACCTCTCAAGCCCCCAAAGCAAGATATAGTGGACTATGTACTTGGTCTCCGCTCCAGGATGGCTGAGTACATGAAAAAGGCAACCAAAAACCTTGAGGCTAGCCAGGAACTTCAAAAGGCCTGGCATGACCAAAAGACTGTTCTGACTGTTTACCAGCCAGGACAGAAGGTGTGGGTGTTGGAGCCAGTGGCCCCAGCAGCTCTCCAAGATAAATGGAGTGGACCCCACACTATTGTTGAGCAGAAGGGTGAGGTCACTTATTTAGTAGACCTAGGAACACCCAGGAGTACCCACAGGGTTCTCCATGTCAACAGGTTAAAACCATATGTGGACAGGGCAGACATGGGCTTGCTCATGGCTACTGATGAAGGGCAGGAGGAAGAGAGTGACCCACTCCTTGACCTGCTCTCACAGAACCCTGATGATGGGTCAGTTGATGGTGCAGCCTTGGCAGGCAGCCTCACTACCCAGCAACAAACTGATTGCAGGCAAGTCCTCAATCAGTTTAGACATATGTTTTCACTGACACCCAGTCAGACCACCTGGTGCACTCATGAAGTGGACACTGGGGACAGTCTGCCTATTAAAAACAAGATTTATAGGCAACCTGACCATGTCAGGGACTGTATCAGGACTGAAGTCCAGAAAATGTTGGAATTGGGAGTTATTGAACTCTCAGATAGCCCTTGGGCTAGTCCAGTAGTCCTTGTACCGAAACCTCACACCAGTGGTGGAAAAAGAGAGATGAGGTTTTGTGTGGACTACAGGGGTCTCAATGCAGTCACTAGGACTGATGCCCATCCAATACCCAGGGCAGATGAGCTCATAGATACTTTGGCCTCTGCCAAATATCTCAGCACATTTGACCTAACAGCTGGCTACTGGCAGATCAGACTAGCTGATACTGCAAAGCCCAAAACAGCATTCTCGACCCCTAGTGGACATTATCAATTTGTGGTAATGCCCTTTGGTCTGAAGAATGCACCTGCCACTTTCCAGAGGTTGGTGAATACAGTTCTCACAGGGCTGGAAGCCTATAGTGCAGCTTATCTAGATGATATTGCTGTCTTTAGCTCCACCTGGGAGGATCACCTGGTCCACCTCAGGAATGTTTTACAGGCCCTGCAAAAGGCAGGCCTGACTATCAAGGCCACTAAGTGCCAGATAGGGCAGAGTCAGGTTGTGTACCTGGGCCACCTTGTGGGTGGAGGCCAGGTTCAACCTTTGCAGAGCAAGATCCAGACCATCATGGACTGGACTGCTCCCACTACCCAGACTCAGGTGAGAGCCTTCTTAGGCCTGACTGGGTACTATAGGAGATTTGTCAAGGGGTATGGATCAATAGTGACACCCCTGAATGACTTAACTTCTAAGAAAATGCCCAAAAGGTTCAGTGGACAGTTAGCTGTCAAAAGGCATTTGATGACCTCAAGCAGGCCATGTGCACTGCTCCAATTCTGCAGAGTCCTGATTACTCCAAGAAGTTCATTGTTCAAACTGATGCATCTGAATTGGGGGTAGGGGCTGTACTGTCACAATTGAATGAAGAAGGTCAGGATCAGCCAGTAGCTTTCATTAGCAGAAGGCTGACCCCTAGAGAGAAACGTTGGTCAGCCATAGAGAGGGAGGCCTTTGCTGTGGTCTGGGCTCTGAAGAAGTTGAGGCCATACTTGTTTGGTACACACTTCCTGGTTCAGACAGACCATAAGCCCCTCTTATGGCTAAAACAAATGAAGGGTGAAAACCCCAAACTGCTTAGGTGGTCCATTTCCCTACAGGGGATGGACTTTACAGTGGAACATAGGCCTGGGAGTAACCATGCGAATGCAGATGGACTCTCTAGGTATTTCCACTTAGAACATGAAGACTTAACTGGGCAAGGTTAGTTTAATGTCCCTACGTTTGGGGGGTTGTGTAGGAGAGTAGGATCTGCTTCACATGGGTACCCCCACTTTTTGCTGATGCTTCACTGTTTTTTGACATTAGTCTGGCTGGGGCCCTGCTAATCAGAACCCCAGCCTAGCTGCTTCCTCTCTAAAATGGTTTCCATGTGCCTTAGGCACATCACTGATTGGGATCTGGAGTGCCCTTATAAGTCCCTAGTATATGGTATACTATGTACCAAGGGCATAGGTACCTCAGAGGCCTGCCAGGGGCTGCAGCATGTATTATGCCACCCCTGGAAGGCCATCCAAACTGACACCACAGGTCTGCTACTGCAGCCTGGGTAAGGTGGTGCATGCACCCCTTACTGTGATATAGGTTACCTATATCACTAAATACATACACACATATAAACCTATAAGTCACTCCTAAGGCAGGCCTTATCAATCCTAAAGGCAGAGTGCATGGTTCCTATGTGAGAGGGTGCCCCTGCATGAGCAGGGCCCCTCTGCAGCGTTCGGAGACCATCTCTGATGCTGTTTGTAGTGCAGCCTGACCATATACTCTTAAGCGCATTATATCCTCGCGGTAAAATGCTAACTTTGGATTGGCTGCACCTAAACATGTCGTGTTTGGTGTCAAACATCTTGGAATACTACCCCCCGCCAATCCTGGCGGCGGGGGTAGCATTCCACCCTTCTAGAGGGAAAGACATGTTAACTCTGACTAGTCCGGTAACTTCTTTCCAGAGCCCTGGCATCACAAAATGGATGCTGCTGCCACAGACACGAGTCTGGCCTCCTGCTGCTGGACGAAACTCCGGCAGGGGAGGCCTGGACAATAGGTTTCCTGTCCCAGGGAGGTGTGACCACCTCCCCAGACAGGATAATGTGTATTGGGGCTGGGCGGGAGCACTTTCGGGTGCTTTGAAGTCCTGCACTGGGGGCACATTTGGTGTCCCTGTGCATACCCCAGTTCAAACCGGATCAGGGGCTTGCAGCCCCTGCTTTGGCGCGAACTGGACAAAGGGAAAGGGGTGTAGCCACCCCTCTGCCCTGACCCACCCATAGGTGGGGCCACAGAGTAGTCCAACCCCTATCTTTAGTATAAAGATAGGAACCCAGTCCTTAGGACTTTAGATTATCCCTGGACGAAACTCTGAAACTGAATCCTGGACCTTCGACGCTCTACTCACGATTAGAGGACAGAAGAATCTCCCTTGGGGTCAAGGAGTGACTCCCCTGCTTGGCAGGCACCAAAGAAGCATCTGTCCGGTTCGCATTTCTGAAGCTCCCGTCGGACGCCGAAGTCATCGCATCACCAGAGGTGGATTTTCAGACTTCCCCGAGGCTACCCTGAGTCCCCAGCAAAGCTGAGGCCCGTGGCTATCGTGGGTGACTTGAGACCGTGACCCCTGGAAACCGAGCACATTTGCAAGAGCATCCTCTTCTGGGTCTCCCAAGAAGTCGTGCTTTGGGCTCCGAGTAGCCCTAGCCTCCAGCACCACCTGCACCGAAGATCACTGGCCCCCACTCCACGAGTGTCCTGTAAGCCAGATCCACGTGCGGAGTCACGAGGCTCCTTCGCAGTCGCTAGCCCGTTGGCTAGTAGCCCTTAACGAAGGCCAATCCTTTTCTTACTTGGCATCCTGGTTGCTCCAGGCCTGCCCTCACTTACCCTCGCTGGGTGAGTTCCACAGACCTTGCTGGTCTGCACCATCGACGATTTACATCTTCACCGAGACTTGCCGTTGCCAAGGCTTGTTGGGTCCAATCCGGTCGCCGACACCTCAGCACTCGACAGACATCGTGTACCAGCCCGAATCCTGCTCCTGGTCACCAACAACGCCTCCTGGACCTCGTGGCTGAAGAGTCAAGACGACCGTCAACGCACCTGAAGCACTCGACATCGGTGGGCATCTGTCCATCGCCTTCCTGGTCACTGGCTAGTGACCCAGACTCTGTCCCCTCTGCTTTCAGGTTCTTCAGAACTCCGATCCACTCTTGGATCCACCCGGACACTTTTCTCTTGGCCGCCAGCAGCACGTTGCAGCAGATCGCCATTCGAATCGACGACGAAACCCGACCCCGAAAGGCACCTATGCACCCGGCTTCCCTGGGTGAGGTAACACGAGTACTCCGGTGCTCCCGTGGGTAGAGACTCTTCAAAGTCCTAGATCTCAAAGGGTTTTGCCCTAGTCCTCTTTTAAGTGTCCCTTTTCTCTAATTTCCCGATCCCGACTTTCTCCATAGAAGTCAACGGCGTATCGCGGTTGTGTATTTACACTGCACGCGTCTCCCGTGGGTCCCCTGTGTCACTACCTTGGGTGGTTCCTTGTGGTCCAAGCACTTCTAGAGGCTCTAGGCCTAGTGTCTAGTTCAGTCGTGGTTCGCATACCACTTTATTGGTATATGGTTTGGTACGCCCCTAGGGCCCAAACGTGTATTTGTGCTATTACTGTGATTTAATAACTTATAACTTATGTACTTCGAACTCTAGCCTCATAAAGAGACTAGAGGGGTGTGTTTAGCAATAAATACATATATTTTGAATATATACCTGGTGTGGTGCTCTTTCATTTGATCACTCAAGAGATTATAGACTGGTAAAACAAGCTGCTTTACATTCCTTCAAGACTTAGCCTGAAGGCTGCTCTCCATAGCTACCACTAGGATAGCTTTCAATAAGGTTGTCTTTAACCTATCTCCAATAAGGGGTTGTTTGGACTGGTGCAAGGTGCCCACTATAATTAGTGGACAGCATATACCAGGCCAACTTCTCACACTCGCAGCACACTAGGTACACACAAACATATGCGCGTCCTTCCCCCACGTAATGTCATATGCCTCACCTCTTTGCAACAAGTTGTAATTGTAATTGTAAATCGGATTTATAATGCGCAACTACTGCCCAAAGGCGTCTTGGCGCTATAATGACTGAGAGCAGAAGGGGCAAAAGTACTGGAGCTAGAAAGAATTATATAATTCATGTAGTCTGTGAAAATAGCCACGTTTTTAAGCTTTTCCTGAAACTCAGCAGGGATGAGGCTGTTTTTAAGGAAATAGGTAGTTTGTTCCAGAGCATCGCTGTTGATCTGAAGAGGCTCTTGCCTCCCCAGGTTGCCTTCTTAAAAGAAGTAACTACCATGTTCCTAGCCAATCCTGATCGTAAGGTTCTGTTGGGAACATACCACTTTAGTTTGTTCCTAAACTGTGCTGGTCCTTGACCGTGCAACGATTTAAAGGCCAAACAAAGGGCTTTAAACTTACATCTCTGTGTAACCGCAGCCAGTGTAGTTTTTTTATGGCTTCTCTAGCTGATATATTTTTAGGGATCTTAAAAATTAGACGGGCTGCCGCATTTTGTACAATCTGGAGCCTGTTGACCAGACCAGAGTTGAGTTAATGTTGAACTCCGGACTGCATGGCTAAAATAACTTGCTTGACTTGGAATATACGGGGCCTCAACGACCACTGGAAATCCCGACTGGTGCACGCTTATCTCGCTAGGCAGGGAGTGGATGTGTGCTTCTTGCAGGAGACCCAGCTGACGGAGACAACTGAATCCAGGCTCCGCGCCCATTGGTGTGGAGATACTTACTCATCCGTCTATTCTAATAACTGTAGGGGTGTTGCTATCCTACTCAGAAGGGGGCTGCCATGGCGCACTACACACACTCTCCTAGATAAGGAGGAGAGATATGTCATTCTAGCGTGAAAATTATTCCACTGGTTGCAGTGAATGGGCCTAACCTGGACGAACCGGGTTTCTTTCTGAAGGTCAGGAGGCAGGCGGCAAGCTATGGCCCGAGGGCGGTGGTCTGGAGCAGAGATTTCAATGTAGCATTTAATTGTCATCTGGACCACTCGGGTGCCAGACAGCACCATCCACAGGCTGTGGGCGGCGTTCTGGAGGACAGCCGCTCCGCTATTGCAGACTACTTTGCAAATAATGCTGGATCGTTAAGTCGCCATTCACATTATGGGAGGCTTTTAAGGTGGTGTTGCGCTGGACATGTAATGCGAAGCAGGCCAGGGTGCTGAATGCGATCAGGGGTACCTTGAACAGACTAGAGGCAGAGATCGGCAGACTAGAGTTGGCACAGGCTGCTGACCACAGCCAGACTACATTTGCAGACATTAGAGAAAAGATATCAGAATATTGTGAGGAAGCTGAAAGGGAGGTAAATTAGTTAGTGAAAGAGGCGCTGGTGCGACGATATGGGGAGGACCGACCTAGCAAGACCCTGGCGGGGTTACTGCGTCAACCACACGCTTCTGCCTATGTGGTAGAACTGAAGGACAGTGAAGACCCACTGATCACCTCCCTGACTGCGCTACCCGAGGTTATGTCCTCCTTCTATGCCAAGCTATATACGGTGGGTGCGACTGCGGATCAGCAAGCCTTATTAGAATACTTTGACACTATAGAGCTGCTCTGGCTGGGGTAAGGACACAGGGAATTTCTGGATGCTCCGATAACTCAGGAGGAAATAGCTTGGGTCATTGCTGGCCTGCCGGCCGGAAAGGCTCCGGGCTCAGATGGTGAGTGTCTGAAAAGTTTCAGCGCTCCGTCCATCATCTCCTTGTGTTTGCTTTGTTCGCCCTAAGTTGGTAGGGTATGCCCAGACGTGGGTCCCTTGCTCACTTTGCCACTGGATTCAAGCTAGCCTGGCTGATGAGGGCTGTTAGCCCGAAACCGGTCCCAGGATGCTTGTTTCCGGTCCAAGGAAGACATGGCTTGGCAGTTCGGGCTGGACTGTTCCCATGAGGCACAGGGACAAGACTGATTTGTATATAGCTGTGTCTGAACTGGGGTGGCAAAGTGAGCTAAAGAATGATGATGGAGTCAACCCAGATCTGTGACTGGGGGTGAGTGTCTGAAAAGTTCCAGCGCTCCGTCCATCATCTCCTTGTGTTTGCTTTGTTCGCCCTCAGATGGTCTTACAACCGCCTTTTATAAAGAATACGCTGACTATCTAATCTCGCATCTCATTGAGATGTTTCACGAGCCACTGTCAAGGGGACAGCTCCCCCCATCTCTGCGCAAAGCTATGATTGTTACGATTCTTAAGCCGGACAAGCCACCTATGCTGTGCGATTCCTACTGACCCCTGCCTTTAATAAATATCGACGCTAAAATCTACGCAAAGGTCCTGGCAAACTGCCTGTTGCCGCTTATGCCCTTAATTATACGACCGGATCAGTCGGGCTTTGTGCCCGGACGTTGGACGTTGCATAACTTACGCACCATTTTTGTTGTCATGCACCATATCCATCCCTCGTTACCAGCAGTGACGGCCCTGCTCGATGCCACAAAGGCATTTGATACGCTGGAATGGCCGTTTCTTTTTGCTCTGATGGCGAGACTGGGGTTCAGTACCGGCTTTATACGTAAAGTCCAACTCTTGCCCGTGTGCGCTTAAAAGGGCAAGTATCTGAACTGTTTGGGATCACCCGTGGTACTAGGCAGGGATGCCCCCTGTCTCCCTTTCTTTTTGCAATTGCCATGGAGTCACTGGATGCGAGGCTGCGTTAGCACCAAGTGGAGCGTGACATCAGGTTCACTACCCGGGGGCTGGTGGTGTTGATGTATGCAGACGACATCACCCTCTATATCCGTGAGCCGAGCACCAACCTTGAACCTTTGACGCGCGAGGTAATACGATTCAGGGGACACTCAGGCATTCAGATCAACTGGGGAAAGTCAATACTCTTCCCACTCACGGAGGCCTCCGTTCCTTGCCAAACGGAATATCCATTTAGATGGGCCACAGAACTAGTCAAAAATTTGGGCATCTGGCTAAGTCGGGATGTGGTTGAGATTTGGAGGGCAAATTATGGACGTGCGATGGACTGGTTGGAGTCACGCATTCCAGTCTGGACCAAGCTACCGCTGTCCCTCACCAGTCATATAGCAATAGTAAAGATGCCCCTTACAACGTGTTTTTTTAAGAGGCTTTGATCTAATTTAATTGCACTTACCTGGGACGGGCATCAGCCCAGAGTGAAGTATGAATTGCTGATGCTGCCACTGGCATGCAGCGGTCTGGGGGCGCCGGATTTTCAGCTATATGCCTTATGTGCGCAGGCGAGATTTTTGCATCACTGGTTGTATCCAACTCCATTTCAGCCACATGTGGCGGTGGAGTGGGATCTGGCTTCACTGTGGCCGTTAACGACGGCTTTGTTCCAGCAGTACAAGGCACCCAAAGGTGAAATAGACCCAGTAGAATGCATGAGGTGGACGTGGGATGGTCTTTGTCGTCGGGCTGGACTCACGATATTACATGCCTCATCAGCCCAGCTGGTGGATAACCCCTTGTTCCCCCATTGCAAGACAGGGGATTGCCAACATGGCTGCTGAACTGGGAGTAAAAACGATTGCAGATTTGTTCCCAGGGGGAGGGTTTCTCACATTACTAACCAACCTCTCAGTGTGGGAGACCACTGTGCTTGGCACCCTGCTATACTACCAATTAAGAGCGACTTGCCGCACGATCTACGATACTTTCCCTGACCCCCTGCCCTCCATGGCACTAGAGCACATGTACGACAATATCCCCCCCCCCCCGAAAAATTGTTACTAGGCTTTACACGCTAACAACGAAGGCCTCCTGGCTGGACACAACTGGGGCGAGGGAGGCATGGGAGTGGGAGTTGGGATGCGAGGTCCCAGCAGACAGGTTGGAATACTGCTGTGGGCAGACGGAGCGCCTATCCCCCAATTACAGCCTACGATTGTTTCATTTCAAGTATATCCATAAAATGTACCGTACACCTTTGCAATTGCACAAAATGGGGCTGCGGGTGACTTGGAACTGAAAAACGCTATTCTGTGGCTGGGGCCACGTTTCTCCGCTTGGCCTGGGGATGCCCGGGGTGGCAGGATATTGGGAGACAGTATGCATTACAATTAGCTGCATTATTGAGGCCCACTTACCGACGGACACTGTGACATGCCTCCTGGGCTATATAAGAGGGATACCCATTGCACACCGTGGATTAGTGGTGATCTTGCTCCTATTAGCAAAATGCAGGGTCACAATGCACTGGGGCTGGACACCAACGCCCACTCACACTGCATGGTTGTCGGATGCTACCCACTGCCAGGAGCAACTTACCACATATTGGGAGCTTACGCCGGCGAGATCCAGGCCATTAGATATTTGGGTACCCTTTACCACATACCTTAGAAACAGAGCTGCTGTGACGAAAGATGGGCCCAAACAGGCTGAATAATATTGGATATTGCCGGATGGGACGCGGGAGGGGGTGGGATGTGTGGGGCTATTGCTAACCAACAGACTTATTTGCACATTTAAATTTTTTTAGAACTGAAGAGATTGGTGGGACAGGGGTGTTGTTTGGGCGGCTTAACCTTAATGACTTGCCTGTTATAGTGTGATGCCGATACGTTTGAGCTCCTAATCTGCCATGTAAGCTCTTTGGGGCCGATTCACAGAACTAATCCGAGATAAAATCCTAAACTTACTACTTTTGGTATTCACAGAAGGCATTTAGTAGTAGTAAAGTTAGGACTCCTAACTTTACTACTACTAAACTGAGACAAAATCTAACTTTACGACTTTCGGTATTCACAAAAGTCATTTAGTAGTAGTAAAGTTAGGAGTCCTAACTTTACTACTACTAAATGCCTTCTGTGAATACCAAAAGTAGTAAGTTTAGGATTTTATCTCAGCTTAGTAGTAGTAAAGTTAGGAGTCCTAACTTTACTACTACTAAATGCCTTCTGTGAATACCAAAAGTAGTAAGTTTAGGATTTTATCTCAGATTAGTTCTGTGAATTGGCCCCTTTGTTTTTTACACAATAACGTTTTTCAAACCCAAAAAAAGAAAACAATTTAAGGCAAGTATAAATTTTCAAATCAGACTCAAGAAAACAGTGCTGTTATGCCATGTAAAAAAACAATTATTTTACTCTGCTCTATAAACAGTGGAATTATGTTGTGTTATTCACATAGCGAGAACTTACACTTTTAGCTAAGTAGAACGTATTCTATGCAGGTTATACTAACAAAACAATAGAAAAACAATGGTAACTGTAAAACAAAATACTAATGCTTCCTTCTGCCTTCCGCATCTACTGGCACTTCCTTTTTTCAGTGCTAGGAGCTTGAGAAGTTACACAATAACGGGTAACTTTCTAGTCTCTATCAAACTCGGTATCGATCACGGAGGCACGAATAAGGCAAGTCTATGCCACAAACCCCCACCACTGAGTTAATAGGCATGCTGACACCAACCGCGGTAAGCATTAAAAAATGCATGTATCAGAGCACAAGCCCACACCTAGAAATATGGGCATGATACCATGTCTACTATATGATAAATACTCCCCCCCCCTTAACCATACTGGGGAAACTAAAGATCTTTTTGCTGCGCACCCAAATAAATGATCCTCAAGAGACCTTTTCTCGGCCTTTACCCATAGCCCAAGAATAAAGCTCGCACATGCGCGCACCCACACAAAATAAAGGGTGTATATATCCATCGATTCTAACACCCCCCCCACTTGGTGTCCAAATACATGATAAATGACAAGGTGTCCTTTGATTCCCAACAGGACCCTAGAATAAAACAGTTGGATGGTTTCCACAAAACATACTCCAAGGTAAGATTCTCCTCATTTTGAGCAGATCAACCTATAGGACCATGCATTAACATATCCTACCGAATAAACCTCACTCCTGTTTCATGTCCACTCATACGTAGGACTTTACACTAAAACAGGAGCCTGCCATAGAGAAATCCGATAAACGCCTCAAAAAGAATTCAGGAACCAGCTGATCCAACTGTATGTCTCCTCATAAAGTTTAAAGATATGTGTAATTTAGTACAGACATCGTTTAGCTAGGGTACACAAGGACAAATAACAAACAATAACTGTCTTTTTTAACATCCACACAGTGTTCACGAATTTTACAGCCCTGACAAAGACCTTCCCCGAAACACATCACAGGCCCAATACGAAGGTCGAAACGCGTCAGCGCATTGACAAATGGGGCCAAGAGCTACCATTAATTGTTTCATTTTGCCCATAAAGTTGTGCATTATGGGAGATGGAATTTAGGATTTCATCCTGTCACAAATCTATGCTCTGACCCCTACCACAATAGGGTACTGTCTAGCACTACAGATAAGAGGACTGAAGTGGCAATTGTCCCACCAATACGACAATGTAGGACACTAGATATGTAATTCCATGTGTTTTGTTGTATGCTCTTTGATTAATTCTTTGCATATATTCAACAAGTGATGCCATGTAACGTTTTTGGTTTGTATAAGTCTTGTCCCCTGTCGTTTTTGTAATTGTAATCACTACATGTACAATGTTTTCTTGTAAAAATCTTTTTATAAAAAAGCAATGAAAAAAGTAATAAATTAAGAAAGAGGACTACTGACTCATTCTATCCAGAATTACTAGAACAATACATCCTGGCGTGATATACCTGAGTGTACATCTTTGCTGAAAATATTAAATAATAACAGGTCAAATTATAGACATCAGAAGGAACAATTCTTTGGTTTCTTCTATTAAAGAAAGATTTGATTGATGGTCTTGGAGGCACCCTTCTATGATTAATTAGGAGCTTGAGAAGTAGCAGAGGCATCAGTACCTGATGTATGTCTGAGTGTGCGGTGAACTTTAATTGCAACAGTCACTGAGAGGCTACTCTTCACTTTTCCCATCCCCAATAATACAGGCTGCAGAAATGTTGCTGGTTTCTATGCTTCATAATGCACGTATGATTTAATTTGATTTGATTTGCCCTACTCTTTTTAATCTTTAGGTGGCACCCATAGCAACCATGATTCACTCATTTGAACTGGAGGTAGTGTCATATGCAGATGACACACAGATCATGGTTACTATCCCTAAAGGTCCATGTTCAACGTCAGAAAATATTCTCGGATGCAAGTCTAAAGTGGCAGAATGGATGTCTGCTAACTTTTTGAAACTCAATGGGGAGTAAACAGAAGTGATGATATTTGGATCAGGGACATCAAAGTGGAACAGTAAGTGCTGGCCTCAATCCTTAGGATGCTGTCCTGTCCCGAGGCAGAAGGCTAAGAACCTTGGAGTTCTGATGGATACTGAAATCAACTTTGGTATCCAAATGAACCGTACCATCTCAACTTGCTCCTGGCTCATAAGAATGTTTAAAAAAAAATTCCTTTTATCCAACGACCAGCACGAATACAGGTAGCACTGTCCTTGGCAATGTCCAGACTCGACAACTGCAACTCACTGTATTAGGTCGCCAATAAGAGTATGCAGTATAAACTCCAGGTGCCACACAAGGCACTAGCAAGACTCGTTCTGGACATTCCCAGGAAACAATCCGCCAGGAAGGGACTAGAATCCCTGCACTGGCTCCCTATCAAAAAACGCATTAGCTTCAAATCACTCTGTATGGTTCACAAGTCACTGCATCTTCCCTACCCGTCAAGATTAAAAACAATGTTCAGTTGGCACTCCCCCAGTAGACCCCTGCGATCTTCGCTCCAAATGCAATTGGTGGTACCAAGAACCAAAAAGAGGAAGTGGAGGGACAGAGCATTCTTGGAGGCAGCGAGTAAACTTTGGAACTCCCTTCCCCTCGCCCTTAGGTCTATTCCTCTTCTGGTTCCATTCCGAAAGGCTCTTAAGACCTGGCTTTTCTCGGTCTAGCATCTATCTGGTTTTCTTCTCCTCTCCATCTCTTTTCGGGACGGTTGGTCTCTAGCGCCTTGATGCCTTAGGGTAATTGTCGCGCTCTACAAATTATAAATCAAATCAAATCAAATGCCTTGCTGCATGACTGTGAAAAAGCTACTTACATCCTCGGAAAGTTTGTTTACAGCTTTCTCCTATGGAATCTTTGTCCCTCCTCCATAGTGTCTCAAATTTTCTTGCACTTCTACCATCTGTGCCATGTTTTGATTCATGTATATTAACTGTGTATTGACAGCGTTAAAGTTTTTATCATGATCAAAGAGAACTACCTAATGCCGTCCCTCCCTACTGTGTCACATCTGTCTCTCTGTCCCTCCTAGTTTTCAACTTGTTGATACACATAAAAGAGGGTCTGCAGTCACCATTGCTGCTCCCCCATTTCAGCAAAGGCTCCATGGTAACACAGGACAACAAGCATTTGCAATGCAATAGATCTCGCATTTTAGAAACTTTGACCTATTGATATTGTATATCACAATGCCTTTTATTACTGCAGGCTTTTTAACCACAAATGAAAAGGCAATGTCATAGCTCAAAATTGCGCAATTATGAGACCTTTTGCATTGCAAATGCTTGTTGTGGTAGTCACCAGCAAAACGATGTCCAGTGAGAACCATATGGGCCACAATAAATTCCTAGCTAACAAGCGGTTCAGGAAGTTCTCATGGTTTTCCAGGGGCCTCATTTTGCCGGAGAGAATGGCAACAACTGCCCAAACCACAAAAATATGCCCATTTCAGGTACTCCTGTGGAGCGAATTTGGGCAGTATTTGCAGCCCAATTGTGCTTAAAAGGCGAATTTTAAAAATAGGCGCATTTCGCCTATTTCACATTCTGTGAAATAGTTTTGACGCCCCAGCTGCTGTTTAACCACATTACCCAAAATGTCGAATCCTGCTAGTTAGTACAACTTTATATCTTTCCAAGGGTGTGCTAATTTACTCAATTTCTTTTTTGCAGTGGTCGGTGCTGTTTCGAGGAAGTAAAAAAACAATGGGGCTTATTTATGAGCCCTTGCGTCACTTTTACGCTGCTGGTGCGTCACTTTTTGTGACGCACCAGCAGTGTAAAAATGCGCCATGGTGCGTCATATTTACATCTTGGTAGATGCGTCACTTTGTAAACCCCTGCGCCACATTATACTTGCGCCAGGTATAATGTATGCAGGGGGGGGCGTTCCGACGCAAGAAAGGGTCGTAGAAGTGACGCAGTGAAATCTATAAGATTTCACTGCGCCATTTCTTTGACCCTAATGCGTCAATATCTTACGCCTGCCTCATGGCAGGCGTAAGACTGACGCAGGCCCTTTCACATGGGGCTTGCCCCATGTGAAAGGACACATTGCTGGAGTTGCGTCACTTTTGTGACACACTCCAGTAATGCGTCATTTTTGAGCCTACAGATACGTCAGAAATACTGACGTATCTGTAACTCCTTGCGACATGATGCGTCATACTGTAAATATGACGCATCATTGGTGTCGCAAGGAGGGCGCAATGAAAAGTGACGCATCGCTGTTTTCACTCAGCGATGCGTCACTTTTCATAAATGAGCCCCATTGTACTTATTGTGCCTGTGAGAGAACAATGATGTTATATAGTTTCTAACGCATCCTGGTGGGAAGCTAATGTAAAATGGAACACCATGATGACGCACGGGGCATTTTACTAGTTCTTTAGGTATAAAAATTGAACTAGTACATTATTAACCTACTGTTTATTGTAAGAGCAACACAAATCTGTTTCATAATCTCCATTCATGTTGATTAAACTATTGTTACCAAAGTATCATTATGCTGCCATATGAAGTGCACTTTTGGACATGCCATATTATCACATTTCGTTTCCCAGACGTTTCTCCACTAGCAAAAAGAATCCATCCTTGTCTTAGTTACAAAATCCACTAAGGTGTTGCAGGGAGGGAGGGAGCATAGGGAGTGACTCCCCCTCCCCTACACTCAAACTCACCTCTGGTGATTTACAGACAACGCGTTTCGAATTGCAGACACACTCCTATCTTCGTTCACCATCTCCCACAACAGCATCTGCAGCTCACTGCCAGACATGTGATGGGATCAATCAAGCCTGTTGGTGGCTTTTTTTTCATGGGGGAATGCTCACAGTCTGGCAGACCCTGGCCTCTGGTGACAGAGAATCGCAACAACTCGTGCATGAGCGGTGGGAGACAGGCAGGCAAGGGAGGGTGTGGGTGGGTGTTTGTACATGTGTGTTTGATGGGGAGATAAATCCACTGCTCCTTCTCCCTTTCTCAGACATTGTACTGTTTAAGTGAGGGAGTGGAAAAGGAATAGCTTTCAACTGAGCCAGTGCTGGCTAGAAAAGAAAAACAAGCTTCCTGGTACACAGGATGGTGGTGTCTTCTGCGTGCTACCATAGAAAGCCTGTCCTCCCTGCATGACAACCAGTGAATGCAAGGAAAGAAATGGCCACCCTGGTTTTAATTAGAGTCCTGACTAAAACATTTTAAAAAAAGCTTGCTGCAGTGAAACAAAACCAAACAAGCCTTTGCAATGCAAAAATGCTTATTATTTCTTCAGCCGGCAACTCCGTTTCTTTAGACTCGGCTCGTGTAAAGAAAGGGGCGTGGCCACTATTAAACTGAAAGCACAGAACGGGGTGCTTTTACAAAAAAACGCATTTGTTTCTCCAGTTGATAAAGAAATGTTTTTTTTGTAAATGCGCCCCATTCCGTGCTTTGACTTTAATAGTGGCCACGCCCCTTTCTTTAGACGAGCTTTATTCTTTAAATAAAGTGGCACGGCCGTCATTAAAGGTAAAGAGAAGAATGGGGCGCTTGTAAAAAAAATAAAAGTAGTCTCTAAACAAAAATATAAAAGACTACAGTGTAATGAAACTGTAGTTGGCCGGTGCTCCTCGCTTACAAAAGGAAGTGATGTATCGGGAGCACGGGCCAATAAGGAGCCAGGAAACAAGAGCAATAGAATTTTTAACCAATGGCAAGCAGTAGCTGTAATTAAACTCCGTAGAGCAGGCTTCTCCAAGGAGTAGCAGGTGAGGTACTGGTAGCTCCCCAGCTACCTGGAAGTAGCTCTCCTGTGTGCAGCACAGCATACTAATTCAGAAACTTTTGTTGGGTTGATTCAGAGTTTGAAATGGAGAAATGGAAGTGCAGGTACTCTGTACCAGAGTACCTGCTTGCTTCTGAGAAGCGCCGGTACTCTCCAATTAAAGTATTAGTCTCTCTTGAGAAGTGCAGGTACTCTCCCTCTCAAAATAGAAAAGTGCCGGTACTCAGTACCAGGCCATTTAAAGGGCTGGTCGAATGAATATACATATTTCAAAATTGAAGGGTGTGTTTTCGCGATGAAAATGTATGTATTTTCAGAACTCATAAGCTGATGTTTGAAGAAAAACGAATTCCCAAAATATATTTAAAGCTTATATTTGAGTGATAAATCATGGAATATTACTAATATTGCCCTGGTGACTGGGGCATTGCAACTAATACTGCCCAGCATCACCCATGTAGAGGAATTCCAAATTGAAAAAACCTTTTTACATTAATCCTGGCAACTCTGCATGGTGCACTGAGATGATCACTGTTGGTAATCTTACATGGGGTGGCTACTAAAGTAGTCTTATCTTACGTGGTCACTGTTACAATACTAATAATATTAGTAGCTGGGTATCACTGTCATTGAACATAAGTAGCTCTAGTTACAGAAAAGGTTGGAGACCCCTGCCGTACAGTGATTACAGCAGGTCTTGCACACAGCGCATGCATGCTGATGCTCGACATAAAAATGAGGAAAAACAAACAGCTGAGGCAGCCTAAATGCCACACCTATTGGGACTGTCTGTTGATTCTGGGGTGAAGTCAGTACAACCTTTTATGGGGAATATATTTAAAGATTTGTCTTCAAGTCAATTATTGGTGCAAGGGCTTAAAGAGAACAAATGTTCGCCACCACAAGAGGATATGAGATGATAATCTAGTAAGTGCTTTTTTGTCAGTTGGTTGAAGCAAGAGGGCAGTGTCTAGGAGCTTGTGAGCTATTTCTTTCTGGTCCATTCTTACCCTGCTCAGGTTTCTCATTGGCCACGTATCCGTGTAGAAAAACTGGGCAATGCTATAGTAATGGTTCATTTGTGGAAGGACCAATCTCCAGTGATATTAAGATTATGAAAGAACTGTACCTGGTACCCAAAGCCTTCCCCATTCCCAGATGAATTTTTGATATGTCTCTCTATTGTTATCATGTCAATGACAATGGGAGACACTGAAAAAGATATAGAAGCATTGGCAAGAGGTTTATCTTAATAATCTTAACTTGGCCCCAACCCACCCCCAGGTGACCAGCTGCCAATGTCACTCTTCAGAATTTGTATCAGCTTGAATTGTAGGCATCATACAGATTCACTGAGTTGTCTGTGATCCAGATGCCTAGATATTTTATTATAGGTTTGTAAGGAAGTGATACTGATTCCATAATTCTTTTATAATTCTGGTGTATGTTCATATAGCCCTAGGTTCTAGGATGAAGGTATAGGTTTGACAGTGTTTTGTAACCTTTCTAACATAAAGTACTCAACTAGGCGGCTTGTACCCTCCTCAGAGAGCGCATCCAGATGAAACGATGACAGAACTTGTCAGTGCTCTTCCCTCTGTCATTCAAAAGTTCAGAACTATATAGGTCTGAGTGCAAATGGCAGAAACATTCAGCATTCTTACTGGAGGTAGTGTCCTTGTATCCATCCACTGCTTATGATAAGCAATGATGCCCTATGCTAATTTATAACTGATCAGCATAGACAGTATAACTGCTTGTTTTCCCTGCTCATAGTATTTTTGATGCGTGAAGAGCAAAGTCTTCTCAACTTGATCCGTCTCAAGTGTGGTTAATTTCTTTAAAATACTTATCAATGCTCTGTTTCCAAAGTGGGGCCTTATTTATTTTTGACTTCTAGTCACTCTGCCTTTTCCATTAACTTTGTCATATTTTATCTATCTTCTCTTTGTTCCTGCATGTTGTCTCATCAATATGGATTCCCATTGAAACAATCTTTAGAGTACCTCCGCAACACCAACAGCCCAAACATAGTTACTAATGTTGTGTTGCCAAACATCTTCCATTTCCATGTGAGCCCTCGTTGCAGCGAGTATACATGAACTCAGTATCAGAGCATAAGATGAGGTCTGCCCCAGTGTTACGTGCTGAGCCAAAGTTGCCTTCACAAAACAAGCCATCTCCTTTGGACTCAGCTAATGTTAGGGCGATTTTCTTTAAGAAGATATGCACCCTATTGCTAGGTGCATATGTAGTCAGTAAGAGTAGGAGTCTATTCTGCAGCAGACCATAAAGAAGTACATACTGACCCTCAGGGTCTCTAATCTCCTTTAACAGTGTGCAAGACAGCCTCTTGTGGGTGAGCATTGACAGTCATCTATAGTTATATTTCTTCCTCTTTGCTTCATACTACTGCCTCGAACCCCCTCTCACACCAAACTGTCTCCTGGCACTCTTTCTAAGGCCCTGTTCATTTAAGGTTGTTATTAGAAAATCACTAATAGGTCAATCATTCGAGGTTAGGTGAGAGTAGGAGCTGCCTCAATAATATTACCAAAGTCCAAATGATTACCCTCTACCAAAAGTTTCAGTTTTGAAGGGAATGGTGGGTACATTTAATGTCTATGGCTCCAAGAAGGCCCCAAATCTCCTCCCTTGCTTTGAATTAAAACAGTATAGTTATTGCTGAAGTCGGTCCTAAAGTAGATCCAAAATCTTTAGTACATTCATTTTGATCCCTTTTTCCCATGCATCTGCCAGTACTTTCTGTTTTTTTCCAAAGTCCAAGACTGTTCTTGGGAGCCTGTGGAAGACTCTGACAGTGGACTGAATGTTCTGTTTGGCCATATGAACTGAAATAAATTGATGACATGAAAAAGATTGCAATGAAATGCCACAATATCGTAACGGGAACCAATAAAGGGATATGATATAAAGAATAATTTAATTATACTGCATAAATTAAATAATGACAAATAGTCCCAGGAACATTGTTAAATGCAATTATGTTGTCAACAACGAAATGCAGATTGGATTTCATAGATCAAAATGCAGAATCAACCATGCTTTTTAAGCTGTGTACTAAGTGTAAAGGTGAACACTTTGGCTTGTGAAAGCATATTAAACGGCGCAAGTGGAACAAGTGAACAAAAGATACAGAATACTACAGCGTATTGGACCAGAATTCAATATGAAGTTATGCATGAATCAATAGATATATGAAAAAGTTTTGTAAAATCATGTCATAATTTACAGTCCAAATTTAGCTTGTGCAAGTCGACGGCATTTCAACCTTCATGACTTGAGATCATCATCAGGATATAAACAACACTACATTGGATGATAGCTGCCTGGAGGGTTTCATAGGTACATGGGTGGATTCAGGCAGGGTTTGAGAATCCAATGGCTGGGGCAACATTCAGCAGCTCACATGTGCAAAGGTTTGGATGTCCGAGATGGGATGGTTTCAAGGGGTTGCAACCCACGGAATGAACTAGTGGAGGGGCTCACCCTGGAAAGGTGGGAGTGAAAATGCTCAATTTAGGGGTCTTAGGAAGGTACCTGGGGTACAGAAAAAGGGATCTGGATGGATGTCACAAGTTGACCGCTCAAAAATCTCAATAGCGTTTTGGCTGGAGATGGAACCACAATCCCAACCCTGGGTAAAATGTAAAAATTAATCTCCAAGGGGCACTTCCTGAAGTTTCTTTTGGGGGTCCAAAGTGTCCACAAATAAAATCCAAGGTTCCAGAGTCTCTGAGTTGCTCCTCGGAAGGTGGGACTAGAGTTCCCACAATTTATCTGGCCAATTCCTTTAAAGTCAAGCTGAAGGTGGTCAGCTGGGTTCTTCTTGCTGGAGATGAAGCAGGCAGAGCTCTTTTAATCTATTTCTTTCAGAGAGTCCACTCCTTTTCTTTTTGAAGCCAGAACAAGTCTTTAGGGCTGTAGTTCCTTGGTGTGAAGCAGGTGCAGTCATTCAGAGTGCAGTCCTCTTGGTGCAGGCCAGGGTTCCAGGAGGGCAGCCTGTCTTCTTCTTGTAGTTTCAGGCAGCGAATCTGAGTTGCTGTACAGCTTTCCCATATTTATCCAGTGTGCTGGGGCAACAAGTAGGGGGGCACCCCTGGCCAATGGGGTACAAGGTGCCACCCAAATGCATGACAGCTTCCTTCAAAGTGTGGCATATTCTTGTCCCACAAAGCACATTATTTAAAAATTCAAGATGGAGTAACTTTCTTCTTTGGGTTAGGATCTGGCTAAGCCAACCCACTGTTGTGGCTCATTTCCCTTAACCCCTTCCCTGCGGGGGTAATTCCCCCACGGTGCGGGGGGGTCGGGGGGTGAGCGCGGCGCCGCGGTGCTCGTGACGAGACCAGCTCGTCATGAGTCACGGTGGAGCTGTGCTCATGACGAGCTGGTCTCGTCACGACCCCGCCCACTGATTAATTCGCCCGCACAGGCGGGGAATCAATCGCGCGTGGGAGGAGCGCAGCCGTTATGACAAGACCAGCTCGTCATGAGCACAGCTCCACCGTGACTCATGACGAGCTGGTCTCGTCACAAGCACCCAAGGGGTTAACATTCCCCTTCCAGGCCATCGGGCTGGGGGGTACAGGAAGCAGAGATAGGCCTGGCTTGTATCCTTACTGTCCAGCTCTCTTTGAAGACCAGTTTAGTTATCCAGCCCCCTTCCTGGGCTGTTCTCTGCAGCTGCAGATATCCTTTGTCTTTGTGCATGCCACTTATCACCTCATCAGAGCAATTTGGCTAAGCCTGTCAAGGCTGGCCAATCAGGAGAGGCTGCTGAATGGCTGAATTTTGGCTTACAGAAAAGAAAGTTCTATAACTTATTTTCTTTATTATTAATGATAAACTCAACAGTGGCAAGTTGTGGGACTTATCATTTCTATTCTTTTAAGTCCTTGAAATATTATTTTTGCTCACTCCCGTCAATAGTTCTACTTTATCACAGTATTTCCATGTTAGACCATGGAAAAAAATGCTACGATGGGGAAAAACTAAATAGGTGCTATTCCCTCACCAGGGCATATAAAACATCTTTTAAGATTTCCCTGCTTATTTTTACCTGGCACCAAACCCTGGGGGCACCTAGAGTATACATTAGGGGTGGCTTATATTTAAAAATAATGTAGTTTAATACTTTTAAAGTACCTTTTAATTAAAAGTCGAATTTCCATATAATTTCAATTTAAAAGCAGCTTGCAAAGAAGGGCTAACTTTTAAAATGACTGCAGGCAACACAGCAGTGCCCACTTAGGTGCATTAAATCTGTCCCAGACTCTAAACCTACATGCCCTACCATATACTAGGGATTTACAGATAGGTTGTCAGTACCAATTCCAATTACACCCAATTGCCATATACCTTTTAATCAGAGCACTGGGCCTGGTTAGCAAAGCCCAGGGCGTAGTCAGAGGCAGTTACCACCAGTAATAGTCAAAAAATGGGGGCGACCAGGGCCAAAAAGGATGACTTTCTCACAATAACAAGTTGTTTAAATTAAGCCGTTATTTTCACCCAACCTTAATTATACAAGGAGTATCATCAGCTGGTGTTAGAAGAACTTTCTAACTGTATCCCCTTTAGAACACTCTAGGACTGCTTTATTATAAAAAGACTTACAATAAGTGCATCCTTTCAGAAAGTAACTAAGAAGGGACACATTTACAAGTGGACCATAATATGTAAAGAGACATTTAATAAAACAAGGAAGTGGTGGCAGGAGCAAAATAAATGGCTAACTAGGCACTGAGTTGATAACAGATTTTGGGGCATATTAGCAAGACCCACGTTAAAATTATCGCCGTTTTAGCGGCAGGAAACTGCCGCTAAAACGGCGATAATGGGCTTGCTAATATGCGTTATGGAATTCCAATAGAAGCCCAGGTTAGATGTCCTGCACATCTAACATGGGCTTCTATTGGAATTCTATAACGCATATTAGCAAGCCCATTATCGCCGTTTTAGCGGCAGTTTCCTGCCGCTAAAACGGCGATAATTTTAACGTGGGTCTTGCTAATATGCCCCTCAATTCCTGTTGAGCTTGAGGCAACACTTGCACAACATAAGCCAGGGAAAGAAGCATGCTCCCAGACAGAAAAAAGAGTCTAGTATGTGGTCATCCTGATCTACTTTTGTATGGAAAGCTATTTACAATTGTTACAGTCCATCAAGCACTTTTTAAGGTATGTGGTAAACCAAAAATGCCACCTAGAGTTGAAAGGTGGGGAAAAAGACTTATGTATTATGACTGCAAGACTGTTCACAAACCAGGCAAGTACAACCCAGCAGATTATATTTCATGCCACCCGTTGCCAACATGTGAAGAAAATGTCACACTTGTTAAAGGGTATATTAATTTCATAATAGTCTGAGAATCAATCAATCAATCAATCATGTCACTTATAAAGCGCACTAAATACCCGCGAGGGTCTCAAGGCGCTGGGGGAAGAGGGGGGTGGTGCTGCTACTGATCGAAGAGCCAGGTCTTGAGGAGTCTTCTGAAGGCCAGTAGGTCTTGGGTCTGTCGGAGGTTGGTGGGGAGGGTGTTCCAGGTCTTGGCGGCGAGGTGGGAGAAGGATCTGCCGCTTCCCACAATTATGTTACAAGACTAATGGTGATGGGAAATCATATCGTACTTATAAATAAGTGGATACCTACATCTATCAGCGGAGGAAATCGGGTTACTGGTCGAGGGGGGTGAAAGCCTAATCAAGCAAGAACCACAATCCCTGTCAAGGTGAAACACAAGTAAATCCCCAAATAACCTGTGCTGAACCCTCTGGTAGCTTGGCATAAAAGAAGTCAGGCTTAACTTAGAGGCAATGTGTAAAGTATTTATGCAGCACTTCAAAAACTAACAAAGTGAAAACACAGCACACAAAATACCCCACACCAATTAAGAAAATAGAGCAAAATGTAATACATTATTTGAGGACAAAACAACAAAAATCTAAGCAATAAAATTAGAGATGTGCAATTTCAAACTTTTAAGTAAAAATAGTGCCTAGAAGCACAAAGCACCAATTGTGGTTATCTAGTCATGCCAGACCAGGACAAAGTCACAAGTTCAGGCCGACTGTGATGGAGTGCTGGCTGGATACAAATACTAAGTTAGGCCCACTGAGCAAAGTACTTAAAGCCTGGTTTGCGGAGCATTGCGGGATCCCGCATCAAGGATACGTCATGCAACGACGGTTCTGAGGAAGCTGCAGGGCTGCAATGCAGCATTCTCTGTCATAGCCAAGGATGCCGTCAACGAGGGGTTAGTGAAGCGAAGGCCTGCATCAAGAATGTGTTGCACAGCGGCCATTCCAAGGAGCCTATGGCTGCGATTTGAGGTCTGGTGTCAGGGGGTGTCCTGCTGTGGCGATTCAGAAGCGGAACCAGGTGGAAATACGCCGTGTTTCATCAGTTTTGCCTACAGGACCACAGCTGGGCTGCCAGAGCACCTTCAGGCCCATTTCCAAGGGTCCAGGACTGGGATGGCACCACATATAGAGTAGGACTCACAGCAGACAGAGTCCAGGTGCTGGGTTCAAGGTAGTTAGAGCCTTTTCTGTCCCCATGGCTCTGATCAGGAGGCCAGCCAACTAGCCCTTGGAGTCACTCTGGTGGTTCTGGGTTCAAGATGCAGGTCCAGTCCCTTTACTCTAAGGCAGCAGGGCGGCAGGGCACCAAGGCAGCAAGGCACCAGAGTAGAAGTCCTTCTTGCAGAGCAGCACAAGAGTCCTTCTGAGTCTACCTCAAGTCCAGAGGTGTACTGAACAGTTGGGTCTGAGGGTCCACATTTATCCATGGTGCCCACTTTGAAGTAGGAGAAGTTTCTAGTGGCTTCCACCCCCAGAGGTGCTTGGAATGATCTGCCTCCCTGCCCTCTCATCAGCTTGTCTGGGATCACAAAAGACTAATGTCAAAAGCTTTGTGAGTGTGCTCAGGCAGAGGCTTTGTGATGTGCAAGTGTGGTAGGTGACAGTTCCTCCTCTCTATCAAGTCTGAGATGGCCTATCCTGCCAACACCTATTCCCCTTGTGTCTCACTGAATGGGAGCAATACACAAGGAACAACTGCTAGCTACACCTAGTCATGTGACCAAGGGTACAGGCTGCTGGAACCAAATGGTTGGGACGCGAAAATGCCAACAATTTTCAGAATTGTCACTTAAAATCCAACTTTACCATCAAAAGGGTTTTAAATTACAATTCTTCAGACACCAAACCTGATATTCTTACCTGCTCCCACTTACAAGTTATCACTTATTAACACATCAAGGTTATCCAATGGGAGAAGACGACCATGCAGTAGTGAAGAATAAATGTAAGGGTTTTTAACCAGCAACACAAGTATAACTTAAGCTTACATGTCCAACCTTTGAAATACACTGTACCCTGCCATAAAGCTGTCAAGGTCCTACCTAGGGGTGACATATATATTGAAATGTAAGGTTTGGGCCTGGCAAAAGGTTTATTTTGCCAGGTCAAAAGGAACGTTTAAAACTGCACACACAAGCTGCAATGGCAGGCCTGAGACATTTAAAAGGCTATTTAAGTGGGTGGCACAATCAGTGCTGTAGGTTCACTAGTAGCATTTACAGGCCCTGGGTACATGTACTAACACTTTACTAGGGTATAGTATTATAAGTAAATTAAATGTGCCAATTGGGTGTAAGCCAATTCTACCATGTTTAAAGGAGAGGATATAAGTACTTTAGCACTGGTTAGCCGTGGTAAAGTGCACAAAGTCCTAAAATCCCCAAAAAAGGGTTCAGAAAATTGGAAGGTGAAGGCAAAACATTTGGGGATGACGCTGCAGAGAGGGCAAAAACCAACAAGCCACAACATTGTAAAGGGGGTAAATAGTCAAGAAATATTGGATTACAAACATATTCAGAATGAGGATTACTGTTAAGATGGTTAAGAATTGCAATATAGTGTAGAAAAAAGGTGATTAAGCAGCCCATCAAAGTCCAATAAGGATGGTAGCAATGAAGAAGTGTGTTATGGTTTGTCCCAGACTTATTTTTACACTTATGTCCTCTGGGCGGAATGTCTGGGTAGAATATTGTAAATGTCACTGTATGCTGGGCAACAGTGACCAGTCTAGGCTTTCACAGTTGGATTGGGAGCACTGCCCAGCCTGCTGCATTGGTGGAATGAATACAACTTGTTTTGTTCACAAGTAAGCCTCAGCACCTCTTTGGGGGCGAAGATCTTAACAGCGGCGACAACTTAGAGACCTTTCAGGAACAGGCCTTCTCCACCAACTGATTTTTAAAGAATTCACATGTGATTGGTTTGCTGAACTATTGTTTCTTTTGAAACAAAAAAAGGGACAGTGAAGACTGGAAATTGCAGAACTTCCACTAAACTGCACTTTTGAAGATGAGGTGAGATCAGAATGTTACACTTGGAATTTTATCTTAGTGTATATTAACTTTCCAGGATTTAGCGCATGCTTACCTGCTATTTAACTGTTTAAGCATGTGTTTGTGCTCCATCCCCTGCTTCCTCACAAGACCATGACTCTGTGACTCTGTGCATGGAGGAGAACTGGCAGGACGACGTTTACACTGTGCACGTGCAAGCGTGCAAATGTCACATGACAACACGAGGATGCTGTTGAGAGACAAGCTTGATTTCTGCTCACTGGTGAATTTCCGAGGTGTTTTAGCAATAAGGCTGAAACTGGTGAAGTGGAAGTAAACAAATTATGCCCAAACGTTGGATCTATAAAGCAGGTTGGGAAAATTTAGAAACTATTATAGCAGGCATCTGTGTTGTAATTCTAGATTTATTGGAATGCTTTCAAATGTTGTTGGTTCTCTCTTAACGATTCCACGGGGAACAGATAACACTCTTACAAGATGGTTGTGTTACTTTGCTGTTTTCATTTTTATCGTAATTTGTTATATTAGTTAAGTATTTTAGTTCTTTGTTTTAGTTTGCTGTGTTAGGACTCTCTCAGTCAAGGAAGCATGGCAGCACTTAACAAGTTGCAACCTCCTCAATTCTTTTCTGAGGCAGGTAAACCAATTTTGCCTTGGAAAAAATGTAGTAAACTTTTTGATTCAGCTCTGATAGTAATATGAGGTGAGTTTTCGCTTGCAAGAAAGCAAGGCGTACTTTTCCATAACCTGGGCATTGAGGGTCGCAATAATTATGAAAATGCACATAGGATTGTGGTTGGCAATGGTGAAGGTGAACCCAGGGATGCATTTTAGATGTTTTTTTCTCATGTTGGAGAAACATTTTGGAACTCGTATCAACATTATGAGGGAAAGACATGTCTTTTTCTAGAATCAAAAGTAAGGATGAAAAAGTAATGAATTATGTTGCTTCACTGAAGAGCTTAGAACACACCTGTGATTTTAGGGCTGTTACAGACTCTTTGATCAGAGATCAATTAGTACGTTGCACCAATGACCCTAGGGTGCAAGAGAAAATGTTAATGAAAAATCATATGTTAAAAGAAGCTATTGCCATTGTGGAAGGAATGGAGCATACTTGGGTTAGAGAAATGTGTGTTAAAACGTCAGATTCGCTGGAAAGGATAACCTGTGTGGGCAAAGGTAGCTGAAGGGTGATGGTGATAGTGGTAAGGGGAATACAACCATTCTGAAGAAATTGAAAGTGAAATGTTTCAGGTGCGGTAACCCTGGCCATTTGTCCAACAGCCCTAATTGCTATGACTGCAATTTGTCATGCAGGAATTGTGGGATGAAGGGCCATCAGGCAAGTGTGTGTAGAAATTCTGTGTAAGAACCTGAAACTAGCCAATAGGCTATTTGGCAAATTGACTCATGTGGTGGTGTAAATGAAGTTGTGGATGAGGGTCCAGTCATCATGCCTGAGTGTGAAATAATAGTTGGGGAATGATGGTCCCAGTGTTGGCTGATTCTGGTTCCCCTTACATAACTATTGGTGACATAAACTGGGAGTCCATCTTTGGCAAAGGAAATGTAGAATTACTTCCCCCTGATGTAAACATTGGTTGATATAGGGGTGCCAACAGGGCTTTAATTGACTACAACATGATCAGTATCAATTTCAAGGTTAGAGAGAAAGTGGGGAAGGCCTACGTAGCAAAACGGGGGAACAACTTGGTAGGTTGGAGAGATCAAAGGGATCTTGGTTTCACACTTAATCCCAATTCCCCAGATCAAGTTCTTCTAATAGCGAATCTTAGGGAGAATGAGGATTTTGTCCGAGAGTTCCCAGAGGTGTTCAGTGACAAGTTGGGTTTGTTCAAAGACTTCAAAGACAAGATCATACTTAAGAACAATGCTAAATCTGTTGTGCATAAAGTGCCAAATCTTATGCTGGAACCCCTAAGGGAAGAGTTAGACATGTTATTGACAGGTTATTGAAGTTGGGTGTGGTGGAAGAGATTGAGTACTCAGAATGGTTGGTGCCTATTGTGGTGGCACCGAAAGACAAAGCGACAAAGATCAGGATGAGTGTGGATTTGAGGCATTTAAATCAGTACATTTGGGTGGATCGTCAACCATTACTAAACAATGCTGAGTTGCTATCGATGCTTAGAGGGTCCAAGGTATTCAGTGTTATGGACCTTTTGGCAGCATACCATCAAGTGTTGCTGCAAGAGGACTCAAGACCTCAAACGCCTTTTGTCACGCCACTTGGAGCTTTCAGACTTTTGTAGGATACTGTTAGGTCTAGCCCCAGCAGCTGCATGTTTCCAAAGGGTAATGAAGGAAGTCTTGAAGGATGTCAATAATGTTTTATTCTTCCAGGATGACATTCTCATTTATGGCATTGATGAAGTGAGCCATCATATTACATTGAAAGAAGTATTGAGCAGTTTAAACAGCAGTGAAGAGAGAAGTGCCAATTCAGGGTTGGAACATTGTCGTACCTGAGTCATACCATATCTGGAGAAGATACTAGTCCTAAGTTGGGATTTAGCGGAATCTGTTGTTAAGGCACCATCTCCTAAAAACAAGGATGGGGTTGGATCATTCCTAAGCCTAGGGGAGTACTACTTCAAGTTTGTGTCAACTTTTGCTAGCATGGTGTCACCTCTGAGATCTCTATTGAAGAAAGGAGTCAACTTTAAATGGTCTGAAGATAGTGAGAAGAATTTCTCAGATGTTGAACTGGAACTTAGCAAGATGCCCACATTGAGGCATTTCAACACCACCAAGAGAATGAATTAGCTACTGACGCCAGCTTGAGGGGGAAAGGGGCTGTGTTGACCCAAATAGTGGATGGTGAAGAGAAAGTGATCAATTTTACTTCGCGATCTCTCAAGGGAGCAGAGGCGAGATTCTCGGTTATTGATAGGGAGGCTCTTGCATGTAGTTGTGCAATACATTACTTTACGGTTTTTTTTCTTTGGGGTTTGCCTTACACTTTAAGGACAGATCATAGACTTTTGACTCAAATGCTCAAGTGTAAGGGATCTGGAGAAGCAACGCCCAGATTTCAAAGGTAGATTGAGGGAGCATGGGAGTACAGTTTCAAGGTGGATTATCTTCCTGGTCTGAGAAATACTGCCACAGATGTCTTTCTAGTTTGCTATTGGGCAAATTCTTTGAGTCTGATGTGGATGGTCATGTGATGTGGGTCCAAGAGACTGCTTTGCAAAGAAGAATGGACTAGAGAACCAGAAAAGGATGCTGTAAGTAGACCTGTGTGTAACTTGCCGAGTTTCACTCCATGGAATTCCGTGAAGTTACAAAAAACTCTGCAAGATTCAGTAGAATTCTGTGAACTGGGAACTATAGGCACGTCGCACTGCTTGCACTATGATTTATTGATAGGAGTTCCTTCTGCTCTGAACAATCAGTGCGAACGGCACCACATGGCATGCCAGAGAACGCAGCTTCTTGAATTGATTTTCCTTCCACTCACGGCGATTTTCTATTCAAGCAGCAACTTTCTGACCTCAAGCGGTCACGACCACCAGCAACCAACCACGTTGGAGAAATCTCAGTGGGTGCCCTCCTAGCGATCGATGATCACTCTAGGGGATGCCAAATCTTGCTCACCAACTTACCTCTGGCCAGGGCCGGACTGGCCATAGCGGGCACCGGGCATTTCCCCGGTGGGCCGCCAGGGTTGGGGGCCGGTTTTGGGCCCCTGGGGGCCGATTTTGTACAGGGCCATTTTTGCAGCATAGCTGCAATATCGGCCGCTGTAACGAAATCGGCAGAAACTGGCCCTGGTAAACAGCTTGGCCGCACCCCCAAACCCTTGGGGGGCTGGCCAAGCACTTTGCCAGGGCCGGTTTTGGGTCCCAGTCCGGCCCTGCCTCTGGCGAGCTGCAGTTGGCAGAATTTAGCCAGAATATAATTACTTACAATAGTGTTCAATTTGCGCCTGCAGAAATGAGGAGTTTCCTAGCTGGATTGTCCATTGAACATCTGTAGGAAGCTGGCTCAGCATATACTATTTCACAAAAAGGAGCTCTAGAGGGAATCTAACAGCCAGATTACCCTCCACCCATCAATCATTTAATCAACAAAGATCTGGCTTGCAAGGGGGCAGTATTAAATATATACAAAGGACAAGGGGTTAAGGGGGTATCAACCTCCACCCAACCGCTGATGATTTCAGTCTAAACCCGTCCTAGGTGCCCAAAAATATGAAAAAGAAAGACAACTCCACAAACATATTCCCTTATTACAGAAAAGGTGAATATAGAACACTTCAGAAAGTAAGTGAAAGAGTAAGAAAGCACCTCACGTGCGCTACACCAGAGGAGCTACTGGCAGGTTCTCACCAGCATGCCCACATCTATCATCATCGGTTGCTTTCTCACTGAAAGTAAAGAATTTATGTCCAGTAAAGAGACAAGAATAAGTGAAAGACTAGAAGTGAGTGTATCCAAAACAAAAACCCTGTGAACTATACAGGACAGGGTTGGGGGCCGGTTTTGGGCCCCTGGGGGCCGATTTTGTACAGGGCCATTTTTGCAGCATAGCTGCAATATCGGCCGCTGTAACGAAATCGGCAGAAACTGGCCCTGGTAAACAGCTCGGCTGCACCCCCAAACCCCTGGGGGGCTGGCCAAGCACTTTGCCAGGGCCGGTTTTGGGTCCCAGTCCGGCCCTGCCTCTGGCGAGCTGCAGTTGGCAGAATTTAGCCAGAATGCTGCGCTACAAGTGTAACGCGGAGTGGCCAAAATGCCGCCAATTTCCACAATGGAGAAGAATATATCACCCACCCCTAGCTGTAAGGGAAAATGTTTTGAGTTATATAGTGATTGGTAACCAGATTATTCTGTGTTGTCAGCGGAGGAGAAAGGATTCTGGAAGATAAGGGATGAGTTGAACAGTATGGTCGGCAAGTTGTATCGGGATAAATGGTTGGTGCCTCCGTCAGGTCTGAGACGTAAGGCAGTGACTTTGGGACAAGAGGGGCATTTGGAGAGGAACCTGACTGAAGATAGGATATGTGTGAAGTATTGGTGGCCGGATCTTGACAAACAAACTAAGGTGACAGCAAGAGATTTTTTACAGTGTGCCAGCAGTGACAAGCTCAAGCTTATCAGAACAACTCCACTTTCACCTGTTGATGTACTGTCAGAACCTTGGTGCAAGTTGGATCTGGACCTTGTGGGACCTTTTGAATTGTTGCCGGCAGGAGAAAGGTTTGTTCTAATGTTGGTGGATTATATGTCCAAGTGGTTGACTGCTTGTTGCGTGAGCTCAGTAATGACTAAGAATGTTTTAGAGTTCCTTAAAGGTGTGTTCGCGTGTGAAGGCATACCTAAAAACTATAATTACTTACAATAGTGTTCAATTTGCGCCTGCAGAAATGAGGAGTTTCCTAGCTGGATTGTCCATTGAACATCTGTAGGAAGCTGGCTCAGCATATACTATTTCACAAAAAGGAGCTCTAGAGGGAATCTAACAGCCAGGTTACCCTCCACCCATCAATCATTTAATCAACAGAGATCTGGCTTGCAAGGGGGCAGTATTACATTTATACAAAGGACATGGGGTTAAGGGGGTATCAACCTCCACCCAACCGCTGATGATTTCAGTCTAAACCCGTCCTAGATGCCCAAAAATATGAAAAAGAAAGACAACTCCACAAACATATTCCCTTATTACAGAAAAGGTGAATATAGAACACGTCAGAAAGTAAGTGAAAGAGTAAGAAAGCACCTCACGTGCGCTACACCAAAAGAGCAACTGGCAGGTTCTCACCAGCATGCCCACATCTATCATCATCGGTTGCTTTTTCACTGAAAGTAAAGCATTTATGTCCAGTGAAGAGACAAGAATAAGTGAAAGACTAGAAGTAAGTGTATCCAAAACAAAAACCCTGTGAACTATACAGGACAGTATGTCCCAGAATTTAAAATTGAGTTAAGTCTCACATTTAGCTTTGCCCTCTTTATTCACGATCGTGAGCTTACTCAATGTTAAAAGCACAGCATGTTGCAAACCTTCTCAAAGTAGCCCAACATGTTTCATTACCTATGCGTCGTCGTGGCAATTTCGTCAGGGCGTGAGGTCAGTGTTTGCCTCACTGGATAACTGACTTTTGCATGCGGAGTGGCCGACAGAAAAATACACAAACAAAACAAAGATTCATAATAAAACCAACCAGATAATATACTGTTGTATGCGATCTCAACCTCAAATATGCCCAATCTTAAAAGGCTATATTTACCACGTGGGAGCCAAGGGCGCACGTACCAGCTTCCACCGTACCAAAAGGGTGTCTATTCAATATACATCCCTTTATTCTGAAGCACTTTCGTTGCTCATAGTATACCTTTTGGAGATATATTTAGTGAAAACATCATCATTCAGTAGCCTCTCTTAAGGAACCAACGCAATGTGCCCATTCTCGATCTATAGGCATTGTTATAGCACAACAATATCCTCTACTACGTATTTATTGTGACCCACTCAGTCTGTGCTATAATCCTTCAGGACAGCTGTTATGCAATTTCTTGCCATGTATCCGTGTGAATTATCCATATCTTAATCAAAAACACACATTTAAGGGTAATATTGTTGTGCGCGAGCAGTGCATACCACTGTTAACACGTATAGACGATTTAAGAACGTCCGCACGTACGTTATAAAGTAAGACAGTATGTTCTGTATTCTAAAACACATACCCGTACTGCTAAGTGGCTCTCGTCCCATGGCCATGGTTTACTGACACAACTACGTGGGCGATTTGAAAACATCAGCAAACTCATCGTCAAGTTATGTGCCATATTTTTAAGCATAGAGGCGGGCCGGAAAAGAGACCATCGTATTATGGCTCCAACTTGGGCAGGGGTCCCCCCACCCTAACTCTTACAACATGCACACATTTGATGCGTGTCGTCTCGTTCCGGCGTGAAGGTGAATGAAACGCCGGAGCATTTAAAATGCCTTCACCGGTAGAGATTGCGTCACACGGCCCACGTGACCGTGCAGCTAACTCTTACACGATCCTTTCTTCTCTGCGGGCGCCATCTTAAGATGTACAATTACATTTATACCCGTTAAAAAGAGATCTTTATTGCTTCAGTGTTATTGTAAAAAAAGAACAAAAGGTTCAACCATTAGTTGTTCCAAACCTTTATATATTATTAGAGCACAGGACAAATCCTGGCCACGTTCACAGCAAACTTATATCCATAAGTGTCCTGGAAACCATTCAGTCCACAACTATCACTGAGACCTCCTAAAGGAAAGGCAATTAGTTTATTGACTGACTTTGTTCCATTCAATAGAATCATTTAACCCCTGTTGGTCTACTTTCTCCAAAAAAATCCAGCGTGCTTCTTTTACGGCTAATACCTGGTCCATACAATCATTAGTGGCTACTACTCGTTCCAACACCGTCTACTTTAAAGCTCTATAGTCATGTTTTTGTTCAAGAAAATGTTGCACCAACTGCGTAGTCAGTCTCCCTGCTTTAATGGTGCTCAAGTGTTCCTGGATACGGACCTTAATTTTACGGATAGTTAAGCCAATATAATGTAGCCCACACTGGCATGTTAGTCTCTATATCACGTTCACTGTGTTGCAATTGGAAAACTTGTTTAGGTGCCATATCTTTCCACTCCTTAGTTGCACACTGTTACTCTTCTCAGTCAATTCACATACAGAACAACTACCGCAAGGGTAGTGTCCAGAGGGCATAGATACATTTTGAGATTTTTGCATAGGCCGCGTATGCACCAATTTATCTTTTAAATTGCATGCACGCTTGAATGCAAACCTGGGCTGTGGCATTTTAAACTCAGCAGTGGACAGCAATGGCCAATGTTTCCTCACCACTTGCCTGATTTTTGAGGCCAAGGGGTCAAAAGTCATAACAACTGGAAGACAGTCATCAGGTCGTTTCACATTCCTTTCCAGGAGAACATCGCGGAGGTGTTATGAGCTCTTTTAGGTGCTCTATTGACTACCTTTTTTGGGTAAGCCCTCTGAACCAGTTTGTCAGCAAGATCTTCAGATTGTTCTATAAATGCACTGACAGTGGAACAGTTTCTCCGGTATCTTACAAATTGACCTACAGGTAAATTGTCCCGTAATGCTCTTGGGTGGAATGACTGATAATGCAATAACGAATTTCTGTCCTTGGATTTCTGATGTACCACAGTACACAGTTTGTTATCCATTACTGAAATATCCAGGTCCAGATAAACTGCTCGTTCATTGCTTTTTGTCCATGTAAATTTCAGACAGACATCCAGTCCATTCAGCCATTCCAAAAACTCGAGAAGAAGGCTCTCAGTACCAGTCCAAATGCATAGCACATCGTCAATATCTCTCTTCCAGAGGCAAATATGCCTCTGGAAGGGGTTTGACGAATGATGTATATAGTGCTCTTCAAACTGGCCCACATAAATGCAGGCCAGACTGGGCGCAAAAGTTGCGCCCATCGATGTTCCGGACACCTGTAGATAAAGCCTGTTTCTATAGCTAAAATAATTGTGTGTCAAGGCCAATTCAATGCATTGTAACACAAATGACTGGGGGATGTCATAGAACCATTCTTGTCTCTCAAGGGCACGTGCTGCTGCCACCAGCGTTGCCTCTTGGGATATACTAGTATACAAAGACTCAATGTCTATTGTAACTAGATACTGTTGTGTAGGGTCAAATTCAAGATCATTAAGAATGTTTAAAACATCTGTGGTATCTTGAATGTAGGAGGGTTGTTTCAGGACTGACTCCCTCAGAAAAAAATCTGCAAACTGGGACAATGGTTCGAGGACTGATGAAATACCCGAAACTATCGGGCGTCCCGGGGGAGGTCGTTGTGCCTTGTGTTATTTCGGCATTATGTAAAACGCCTGAGTCCTGGGTTTGATGTTAAATAAAAAATCTGCCTCTTTTTTCGTAATTCACTTTTTATCCATTGCTTGAGCTACCATGGTCTTTATCATGTCTTGCAGGTAATTCACAGGATCTCTCGGGAGTGGCTGGTAATTCTTACGTACTCCCAACAATCTCATGACCTCTGCCTCATAGTCAGTAGTATTCAACACAACTATAGCTCCGCCCTTATCGGCGGATTTTATAGTTATGGTGTCATTATCTTGTAGTTTTTTTACAGCCTGACAATCATCACGGCTCATGTTATTGAAAGCGCCTTGTCTCTCTGATTGTTCTAATTTAGAGATCTCTTCAAGGACCTTCTGCTAAAACACTAGTACTTCTGGTCCTACTGATGAACTGGGTGGACAGAATTGAGAGGGGCGGCGTAGATTGGTAGAAAATACAGAAGGAGGTTCAGGCTCCTTTTTGGCAAAGAATCTTGAGCTTGATCTTTCTCATTGTTTCATGAATCTCTGTTCTACACTTAAAAGAGTCATGTCGGGTGGTTGGAACATAACCCAGTCCTTTGTTAAGGACCCTCAGTTTGCTCAATGTCAACTGGTAATCTGATAAATTTACCACTATTCTGTTTACAAAGGGGTCCTGCCTCGACTGCGGGTTATCCGTGGTGAGTACGTTGGCCATTGCTGTCCTTGATTCTGCCGGGCACGGCCTCTGCTCTGTCCTCCCCCTCTGTTGCCCCGCTGATTCTGCCCTAAAAAAGAACGTAGAAGAGCCCCCAAATCTTCATTGGACTTAACTTGTGGATTGAATCTAACTCTGCCCTGGTTAGATGTCTGTACAGATTCTTCCTCCTCACTGGAGGTGGTATCGAAAGTCCAATTTTGGGGGGTTCTTCTCATCTGCTGCCGGCCACCTCTATAGTAATTTGTTTGTGGGACCTGCTCGTTCCCCTGCTGATAGTACTTATCCTCAACATAGGGGAAAGCCCATTCGTGAGAATACCTTTCAAGATTTCTTTTTAGGCCTTTTATTTTCTGATTCACCATGTAGTTTTTATAATTCGCCAAGTCTTCTTGAATTCGCAACAATTGCTCCTTCGTATCAGTGATAGTTGTATCCTTTTTTAAGGTTTCCTCTAGATCTAGAATCTCAGCCAACAATTTGTCACTCAACCTCTTGGCCGTGTTAATAATCAAAATCAGCCAATCTCGAGTACATTTATTGGCGATATAGCTCCAGTCTAGCCTAAATTTCTTATCTTCTAGTAAAATTCTAGGTTCTAATCTCACAAAGAGACTAGCTGGGGCGGCACCCACACGGAGATATTCTGTCATTAAAGCCCCATGGAGGGCCACCCTTACTTGTCGCTTTCTGGTGTTACTCAGTTTCTCCCATTCCTCTCTTACTGAGGTCGTATTTGTCAGAGGGGAATCAGGGAATAATGATGGACCTGAAAGAATAGCAGCGATTTGGTCGTCAGAAAACGCTAAACAATTCCTGTCCATCCCTGACTAAGGATTTTGTTATGAAAACATTCCCCAGGTATATATAAGTGTCAAAGGGCGAATCAATCAAGTTGAAAAAGAACTCATATCTGGTTGGTATAGTGTATTTAAAAACACAATGTTTAATGAAAGCTCTCACGGCTGGGCCGCCGTTCACAACTTCTTCACAAAAAGGAGCTCTAGAGGTAATCTAACAGCCAGATCACCCTCCACCCATCAATCATTTAATCAACAAAGATCTGGCTTGCAAGGGGGCAGTATTCAATTTATACAAAGGACATGGGGTTAAGGGGGTATCAACCTCCACCCAACCGCTGATGATTTCAGTCTAAACCCGTCCTAGGTGCCCAAAAATATGAAAAAGAAAGACAACTCCACAAACATATTCCCTTATTACAGAAAAGGTGAATATAGAACACTTCAGAAAGTAAGTGAAAGAGTAAGAAAGCACCTCACGTGCGCTACACCAGAGGAGCTACTGGCAGGTTCTCACCAGCATGCCCACATCTATCATCATCGGTTGCTTTCTCACTGAAAGTAAAGAATTTATGTCCAGTGAAGAGACAAGAATAAGTGAAAGACTAGAAGTGAGTGTATCCAAAACAAAAACCCCGTGAACTATACAGGACAGGGTTGGGGGCCGATTTTGTACAGGGCCATTTTTGCAGCATAGCTGCAATATCGGCCGCTGTAACGAAATCGGCAGAAACTGGCCCTGGTAAACAGCTCGGCCGCACCCCCAAACCCCTGGGGGGCTGGCCAAGCACTTTGCCAGGGCCGGTTTTGGGTCCCAGTCCGGCCCTGCCTCTGGCGAACTGCAGTTGGCAGAATTTAGCCAGAATGCTGCGCTACAAGTGTAACGCGGAGTGGCCAAAATGCCGCCAATTTCCACAATGGAGAAGAATATATCACCCACCCCTAGCTGTAAGGGAAAATGTTTTGAGTTATATAGTGATTGGTAACCAGATTATTCTGTGTTGTCAGCGGAGGAGAAAGGATTCTGGAAGATAAGGGATGAGTTGAACAGTATGGTCGGCAAGTTGTATCGGGGTAAATGGTTGGTGCCTCCGTCAGGTCTGAGACGTAAGGCAGTGACTTTGGGACAAGAGGGGCATTTGGAGAGGAACCTGACTGAAGATAGGATATGTGTGAAGTATTGGTGGCCGGATCTTGACAAACAAACTAAGGTGACAGCAAGAGATTGTTTACAGTGTGCCAGCAGTGACAAGCTCAAGCTTATCAGAACAACTCCACTTTCACCTGTTGATGTACTGTCAGAACCTTGGTGCAAGTTGGATCTGGACCTTGTGGGACCTTTTGAATTGTTGCCGGCAGGAGAAAGGTTTGTTCTAATTTTGGTGGATTATATGTCCAAGTGGTTGACTGCTTGTTGCGTGAGCTCAGTAATGACTAAGAATGTTTTGGAGTTCCTTAAAGGTGTGTTCGCGTGTGAGGGCATACCTAAAAACTATAATTACTTACAATAGTGTTCAATTTGCGCCTGCAGAAATGAGGAGTTTCCTAGCTGGATTGTCCATTGAACATCTGTAGGAAGCTGGCTCAGCATATACTATTTCACAAAAAGGAGCTCTAGAGGGAATCTAACAGCCAGATTACCCTCCACCCATCAATCATTTAATCAACAAAGATCTGGCTTGCAAGTGGGCAGTATTAAATTTATACAAAGGACATGGGGTTAAGGGGGTATCAACCTCCACCCAACCGCTGATGATTTCAGTCTAAACCTGTCCTAGGTGCCCAAAAATATGAAAGAGAAAGACAACTCCACAAACATATTCCCTTATTACAGAAAAGGTGAATATAGAACACTTCAGAAAGTAAGTGAAAGAGTAAGAAAGCACCTCACGTGCGCTACACCAGAGGAGCTACTGGCAGATTCTCACCAGCATGCCCACATCTATCATCATCGGTTGCTTTCTCACTGAAAGTAAAGAATTTATATCCAGTGAAGAGACAAGAATAAGTGAAAGACTAGAAGTGAGTGTATCCAAAACAAAAACCCTGTGAACTATACAGGACAGTATGTCCCAGAATTTAAAATTGAGTTAAGTCTCACATTTAGCTTTGCCCTCTTTATTCACGAGTGTGAGCTTACTCAATGTTAAAAGCACAGCATGTTGCAAACCTTCTCAAAGTAGGCCAACATGTTTCATTGCCTATGCGTCGTCGTGGCAATTTCGTCAGGGCGCGAGGTCAGTGTTTGCCTCACTGGACAACTGACTTTTGCATGCGGAGTGGCTGACAGAAAAATACACAAACAAAACAAAGATTCATAATAAAACCAACCAGATAATATACTGTTGTATGAGATCTCAACCTCAAATATGCCCAATCTTAAAAGGCTATATTTACCACGTGGGAGCCAAGGGCGCACGTACCAGCTTCCACCGTACCAAAAGGGTGTCTATTCAATATACATCCCTTTATTCTGAAGCACTTTCGTTTCTCATAGTATACCTGTGGAGATATATTTAGTGAAAACATCATCATTCAGTAGCCTCTCTTAAGGATCAACGCAATGTGCCCATTCTCGATCTATAGGCATTGTTATAGCACAACAATATCCTCTACTATGTATTTATTGTGACCCACTCAATCTGTGCTATAATCCTTCAGGACAGCTGTTATGCAATTTCTTGCCATGTATCCGTGTGAATTATCCATATCGACCACCACTTCGAGAGGTAAGTTGGGAAGTTAGGGGTTGGTTAGGCACTGTCGTTTTGGCCACCCAAGGCAGTGGGGCGTCGGGTGCAGGGATGCCTTTTGGGGTTGGATCTTCTCACCAGCTCCTGGTCGGGTTGGGGGTACCTTCCGGATTTAGGCTGCAGGTGTCGACTGGAGGCTTGAGGCAGGTCAGGAGTCGCCGGATCTCAGGTCAGGATCGCAGGGGGGACCTCCTCGTGGTGTTTGCCCACTCGAGCTCAGGCCGTGGACTGCAGGTGCAGAGTGGGGCGGATCCGTGGTGTCCGGCCGGAGCCAGAGGTTGCAGATGAACAAATCCGGTGTTCACGGGAGACAAAGTCTTTGGGGTTGAAGGCAGGCAGGTCCTCCGGGGTTTTCAAGGTTGCTGGCTGCAGGACACACCGGGATTTCACAGGAGCAGGTTCGAGGTGGAGACAGGCTGGTAGGGCTGGGGCCAAGTCAGTGGGCGTCTTCCTCTTGTTAGCTGCTGCACGACTGTTCGGTCCTTCTTCTTCTTCTTCTTGTAGTTTCTTCTTGTCTGAGGAAGCAAGGTTTAGGGGTGCCGCTAAATACTAGATGTAGGGGCGTTACAGGTAGGTAAAAGGCAGGGACCAATGGGTCCCTTCCCTGGGGTGGGTACACCCCCTATTATGCCACCCTCCAGTGGTAGGGGAGCATGAGCCTGTCCCTGGTTGGCTGAGTCCCCCCATCTGCAAGATGGCGGGGACTGGGAGTTATGCTTCACCTCGCCTCCCCCACCTGAGGGGTGGAGTTGGCAGAGGTGGGCACACCTCTCTTCCTCACTTGTTTTTCCCGCCGGTTCTCCCGCCCAAAGTGGGGGTCAGAACCAGTGGGGACCAGTTGCTGAAAGCAGCAAGTGGCCTGGGGAAGCTCACAAAGGCGGCAAGCCTTTGAAGCTTCCCCTTCGTGAACCCTGCCCATCCTGGGGGAGGAGGCTTGGCACCTCGTCCCAGGATGTGCATTGTTTCAGGCCCCAGCGAGCAGCAGGCTCTCGACCCAGGGGTCCAGAAACATGTCTGGTGGTGGCAGCTGAAAGCAGCCACTCAGCCTGGACACTAGTAGTAGGTTAGTTTTCAGGGGGCATCTCTAAGATGCCCTCTGTGTGCATTTTCATTAAATCCCACACTGGCATCAGTGTGGGTTTAATGTGCTGAGAAGTTTGATACCAAACTTCTCAGTTTTCAGTGTAGCCATTATGGTGCTGTGGAGTTCGTAATGACAAGCTCCCAGCACCATATACTCTTAATGGCAGCACTGCACTTACAATGTCTAAGAATGGACTTAGACACTGTAGGGGTACAGGGCTCATGCACATGTACCCTCACCACGGGCATAGGGTTGTAGGCATGGCACACAGGGATGTGTGCCATGCCGACTCTTCGTTTTGTTCTGCACCAAAACACGCAGCCTGCAAAGGCAGTGTGTGTGTGTAAAGGTACAGGACCTCTAAGGGTGGCACAATAAGTGCTGCAGCCCTTAGAGGTCTTCCCTGGTCACAGGGCCCCGGGTACCTGTGGTACCATTTACCATGGGCTGACCTGTGGCCAGAGATGCCAATTGGGTTCGTTTTGTGGAAAGAACACAGGCCCTGGGAACCTGATTGGCAGGGACCCAGGGCACATCAAGTGAAAGTGCATCAGTAGTCTGGCAAAAAGTGGGGGGGTTACTGCAACAGAAACCCACTTTCCTACAATATCACAACACAACACTGTATGCATCTCAAGCCAATGGACTTGTGGAACAACTGAATAGGTTGGTCAAAGTGTGAGCCCAGGTTGCTCTGGATAAGAAGGTTTCCCTTCGGGGTGTGTTGCATGAAAAGTTGTGAGCACATCGTACTGCTCCAAATGCACTCATCAATCTTTCATCTTTTCAACGTTTAAAAGGGAGGTTTGCTGGAACCAAACTCTTCCCTTTATGGTTGGATTTTAAGAAACATTTAACTGTGAGTGATCACAGCAGAGTGGTGGATTATCAAAGGAGATATAAAGAATGTTATGATTAGAAGAGGAGTGCATGTTAGAGGAAGTGGTATGTGGGAAAAGAGGAGTATGTGAAGAGATCTGTTTGGGTGACAAGGGAAAATTGAGTTTCATGGGGTCATTCAAGATTGTCAAGGTTTTGAAAACCGTGGTTGTGTGAGAAGTTGGTGAAGTATTAAGCATTTTAGGACTGGTGTAGTGTGCTCAATGGGGTGAGGTGAAAGAGTATTGGAAAGAAGATGAAGATCACAGTCGATCTGTTTCAGCACATTGCGTTCGTTCTTGAGAAAGGAAAATAACATACTTGAAGGAATTTGTTTGTAAATAGGTGTTATACTTGGCATCTTTTGGAACGGCATTCCCTGTCTTTTTGCTTCTGGCCTCTTGTTTTTGACTGTGTGCTGTAGTTCGTTTTCGCTGGCTTTAGGACTCTGGGCACTTTACCACTGCTGACCAGTGCTAAAGTGCAAGTGCTCCTCATCTAAAATGGAATGGCATTTGGGGGCATATTACCAAGGATGTGCGATAATTATCGCAAAGCGCACTTAGCGCTGTTTTTTTTATCGCCGGCTATCGCTGGATTACATCGCGGAGATAACGCGTTATTATCAACGCTTATCTCCAAGGCGATAGAAAATCCAGCGATAGCGGCGAAACCCAGCAATAGCACGCGAAATCCAGCGATAAATTCCACGCGCTAATAAAAAGCTTGCTAATAGGCAGGTGAGGACTTAACCTTACAATCCACCTCCCATTGACTAGAATGGTTAAGTCAAGTTTTAAAGAGGTGTTAGATTCCAGCGATAATCGCGGTTAGCGCGAATTATTTTATCGCTTCGCAGGCATTGGTAATAGGGGGAAGTTGTGTTTGCGACTGTTTTCAGTCACTTTTAGTTGGGAACGCCTACTTTGCATGTCATTAGCGATAATTATCGCTGACCTGCAAAGCGGTAAGAAAACGGCCGCTTTCGCCATAAAGCTGTCGCTAACAGCTGTTAGCGACAGCTTGCTAATAGGGCGATAACAATATCGCCGCTTAAGCGGCAAAAAGTGCCGCTAAAGTGGCGATACTGCCCTTGATAATATGCCCCTTGGTGTCTCCATGATTGGCTTATTTGATGTACTAGTAAGTCCCTAGTACCGTGCACCAGATGTGCCAAGGGCCTGTAAGTCAAATGCTACTAGTGGGCCTGCTGCACTGATGCCACCCACACAAGGAGCCCTGCAACCATGTCTCAGACATGCCACTGCAGTGTCTGTCTGTGCAGTTTAGACTGTCATGTCGACCTGGCAAGTGCACCCACTTGCCAGGCTAAATCCTTCCCATTTATTACATGTAAGGCATCCTTAAGGCATACCTAAGGTAGTCCCATGGGCAGGGTGCAATGTATTTAAAATGTAGGACATGTACTGTTGTCTTTTACATGTCCTGGTAGTGAACTACTGCTAATTTCATTTTTCATTACAGCAAGGCATATCTCTCCCATAGATTAGCATTGGAACTGCCTTATAACATCTTAGAAGTGTATCTTCCAATTGGGAGCTGATAGAAAATTAGAGTTTGAGGTCTCCGGACTTACAATTTAAAAATACATATTTTAGTTAAATTGGTTTTTAAATTGCAGGTCTGAAAATGATACTTTTAGAATGTTGGCATTGTCTTACTGTAACCATTCTGTGCCTCTGCCAGCCTCTGAATACATGTCTAGGTCAGGGTGACAGTTGGGCTGTTTGTGAATTCACTCTAGAGAGACACACAAAGGGAGCTGATGTGTGCCCTGCGTTGCCTGATGGCCCATCACCATACTGATGGGTCTTCCTGAGCTAGAGTGGTGGGAGGAAATTACACTGACACCCGAATAAGGCTGTGCCTGTCATCACACAAATACGTCTCTACCTCCTCTAGTGCATTTGGAGCCAGGGCAGGCAAAGGCAGGGTCTTGTGCAATACAAAGACTTTCCTTTAAAGTTTGCCTGCTTCAAAGGCTGAAATGGTTATAAGTACTGGACCTCTGACACCATGCACTCGGAGCACTTTCAGATTGAGGACATTCTACCAGGAAGAAGGGCTGTATGGCTGTCAGGAGGGACTGCCACTTTGATGTTTGCCTTGCTGTGTTGGCCTGCTGCTTGCTGTTTCTGTCCTAGAAGTGAAAAGACTGGACTTTGCTTTCTATATCCTGCTTTCAAGGGCTTGAGTTGAGCTGGCCTCCAGTTTGAAGTCTCAGGGCCATCGCAGCACCTGGGCTCCTCTGCTGGGAGTCTTAGCTTGCCATGTACTGCTAAATCCAGTTCCTGGGCCCTTGGAAGTGAGGTTACTGTGTTCATCAAGAAGAAACTGGTACATCGAAGTTAAGTGCAATTTCTGAGCCGGCGCCACTCTTCAACACAGTGCCGATGCTTGCACCGGAGCCATGGTCCCTGCTGGATGCAACGACTGAGACGTACAGCGAAAGCCCCAGCTCCGCCGCAGTGCGTCTGAAGTCCTGTCAAAGTGTGAGTCCTGAGTGCTGAATCACCAACATCCGTGACACCTGACTCCATCGCAGCACCTAAGGCTCCTGGGTGTGACATTGACTCCGCAAAGTTGACGCCTCGTGGCTTGACCTTCAAAGCTTCAATGACTCCGCACCATCATAAGGAACTGACATCTTGCCACCAACGCTTTATCACCTCCCCTGTGCTTGCAACATCCCCGGGCATCAGCGGCTCAATGACTTGGCCCGCCTCCAGGAACCGACACCTCACCTGCTTCTGTGACACCTGACCTCTGTTGCGCAACGCACCATCCCGAGCGCCAACACACCACTGACTTGCACAGCAGTAAGGAACCAATGCTGCACCGCCTTCATCGATGCCTCACTTCCTGGCGCTGTGCAACGTCTTTTTTTCTCATCATTTTCCAAGGTACTGTACCCGAGGTCAGTGTGACTCCATAGCCGGCCCGCGCTCCATCGCGGTCGGTGTTGGACTGTTGGATTCAACTTCGTTAAGGACCTCGTACATCCCCAGCCAGAGCTATTGTGTTTCTAAGCGCTATAACTGCATTTAATATTGAGAATTTGATATCTTGAGTTGTGTATGTTAGATTTTTGTTGTTTTGGTAATGTTTTATTCAGATAAATATTGGCTCTTTGTCTGAACTAGTGTGGAGTACTTTTGTGTTTTTTTCTCTGTGTTACTGTGTGTGTGTGCATGTACAAATCCTTTACACATTGTCTGCCTGACTGCACTTACCAAGCTACCAATGGGGTGAGCACAAATTATTCTGAGGGTGTAACTTACCCTGACTAGAGTGAGGGTCCCAAGTTGGACAGGGTGCAAACCACTGCCAACTAAAGACCCGGGGGCAGATTTACAAGCCCCTTGCGCCACTTTTGCGTCACTTTTAACATGGGAAAAGTGACGCAAAAGTGGCGCAAGGGCCTTGTAAATCTGCCCCCCCATTTCTAACACTAGGTTTCTTTTTGTTTAAGCGTATATGTGTCTTGTATTTCTTCCTATGTACTTGCTGAATAACATGGGGTTGGTTTTCTATTCTCATAATATGTTCATACTGTATAAATGTTTCATATGTTATGTTTATACTTAATGATCTTTTTTGTTCTAAAGGGGAAGAAGTGTTATGGTTTGTTCCAGACTTATTATTGCACTTATGTCATCTGGGTAGAATGTCTAGGTAGAATAATGTATATGTAACAGTAACTGGGTCACAGTGACCGGTATAGGAATGTCACTGTTGGATTGGGAGCACTGCCCTGTCTGCTTCATTGGTGGAGTGAATAAAACTTGTTTTGTTTAAAAGCAAGCCTCAGCATCTCTTTGGGGTGCGAAGAGCTTAGCAGAGTTCATGAGAGAAAGGGTCTGGTTATAGAAGTGATAAAATCTCTGTCACTTATGTCAATGTACTAGGAAGCCAAATCTGCCAGAGAAGCTGATTATGTCAAAACTTCCAGAACATGGTTGGGCTGCTGTAACTGTAGAGTTTTACCAGCCAACAAGTATGAGGTATTACCTGTCCTCATAAATGCATATTTATGTTCCCCATAGTTATACAAGTAATGTCTATGTCTGCTGCAGCTGTATTTCCAACATCAGAAGATGTATGTGCTGAATGGGGTATACTAAACACTCCAGTCTCATAATTGGTTACCTTTCAAGAAATACAATTTGAAAGACATGTCAGTCTTAGGGGGTCTTCCCCTAAACATTCTGTCTGTGTCCCTCCAATTTTGCTGATCTATTTGTTGGTTCTAGGTCTCTGGGCACTTTACCACTGCTAACCAGTCATGGTTTGATTGACTCATCCACAATTGGCAAATTGGCAATTTGTAAGCCTCTAGTAAAGTGCACTATATGTGCCCAGGTCTTGTAGATTAAATGCTGCTAATGGGCCAGCAGCACTGATGGTGCCACCCAATTAAATAGCCCATGAAAACATGTCACAGGCCTGCCCCTGCAGAGCCTGTGTGTGCAGTTTACACTGCCATGTCGACTTGGCATTTAAAACCCTTTGCCAAGCCTTAAATTTCCATTTTATTACATATGTCACCCCTAAGTTGGACCCTAGGTAGCCCATAGGGCACACTGCCTTGTAATTGAAAGGTAGGGCATGTACTGTTAAGTTTTACATGTCCTGGTAGTGGAAAAACTCCCAAATTTGTTTTTCACTACTATGTGACCTATCCCTCCCATAGTTTACTATTGGGGATTCCTTGTTGCATCTACTAAGTGTAATTCTCAATTGGAAGGAGGTAGAGCTCTCATGTTTAGTACCTATGGAATTGTAATGATAAATCCTCTTTACAGTTAAAGTTGAATTTATCATTAAATTTTCAAAATGCCGCTTTTAGAAAGATTGACCACAGGAGAGCCGGCATCAGTAGTTTGCATGGAGAAATTCAGGCAACCATTAAAGGAATATTGGATGTCTAGGCTTTGGTGGAAATAATTTGTTGCTACAACCCCTACCTATGCTAAAATTCTAGGAGTTTGGACAACTGGAATATAGTAGTAAACTCCTTTTCTTGGAAACTGGTACATTGTATATGTTTTGTAATGAAAGAATGTTTATGCATGTATAGGTTTTGGTCATTTGTAAATCTACTATGGACTAAAAAGTTCATACAAGTTTTTGGTTTTTATTATTCAATGACTATGAATTGTGAAACGCAAAATGAATTTTAATGACCTAAAGTTCAGTTATCATGTAAAAAAACTAGGTCAAGTTAATTACATTTCTTGATCATTTTTCAAAAAAGTGGTGTTGATCAAATAATTTATCAGCTTAGGTAGTTTGATGTACTTTTAGAAAAGTGGCATTTTCTGCTCTTAGCCCTGTGTGCCTGCTACCTGTTTCCAATAAACGTCTGGGGTGGGTGACAGATGGGCCTTGTGCATTCCCTCTAGACAGCCACACACACAGGGAGCTCAGGTGTGACTGATTGCCCATCCACGTCCTCATGGGCCATCCTGGGCAGGATAGGAGGGAGGAGCCTCACACTTATACCTGAGTAGGCTGTGTCCTGTTCCCACACAAAGAACTGCTTAACCCCCTGTAGTGAATATGGAGTCTGGGCAGGCAGGGAGGATCTATGTGCACTTCAAAGCCCCTCTTTGAAGTCTTCCTCTCTTCAAAGGCACCACTGGGTGTAAGAACTGGACTTCTGACCCTACCAAATCAGTAGACTTTTGGACCTGTGGATACTCTGCCAAGAAGAATGACTGTTGTGCTGCTGAAGGACTGCGACTCTGCTGGACTGCCTTTCTGGAAGAACTGCTTTTCTACTGTACTGACCTGCCTGCTGTCTTCCTTGTCTGGGTGAGAAGGACTAGATCCACACCTCTTGAACCCAGAGTGACTCTAAGGGCTTGTCTGCTTGCCTCTTGTTCTGAGGTCTTAGTGACAATAAAGATTTCCAACAACCATGCTACAACACCTGAGCTCTGCCATCTGTGAATCTTTGCCTGCCAAGTGGTGCCAATCCAGTCCTGGGCCTTGGTAGTGGATACAAAGTGCTGCTCCATCAGAAATCCATGCATCAATGCCATTGCGCTGCTCAGAACTGGTGCATCTTCATCAACGTCGATGCATAGCCACTGCAGTGAGGATTGAGTGCATTGCATCATCAACGGCGCCGTGCATCACCTTCATTCCCTATGCATATTCCACTTTGCACAGCTCGGAGCCGATGCATCGCCAACATCTCAAGGATTGATGCCGACGCATCGCCTCCTCTGCTCCTCACATTCCATTCTCGACGTCGATGCAACCACAGACCAAGGTACTGTTTTCAGCAGGCCAAGGCTGGTCCCTGTATCTGACCTGTGCTCCATTGTGGTCGGCCTGAACTTTTGGATTTGACCCAGTCTAGAACGTGCAGATAGCCTGTGTTGGCCCCTTATGCTTTTAAGCACTACATTTCAAGATACTCTTTAAAAATTCATAATTCCAGTTCTACTTATTGGATTTTTTATCATTTTGGTCTTATTTTGTTCAATAAATTAAGCTCTACTTTCTAACTAGGTGTGGTATCTTTTTGTGGTGTCTTTTACTGTGTTACTGTTTGAAGTGTTGCACAAATACTTTACACAGTTCCTCAAAAGTTAAGCCTGGCTACTCTCTGCCTAGCTACAAGAGGTTGAGCACAGGTTAATTTAAGGTGTGTTTCTGACTAGGATTGTGGTTCCTGCTTGGACAGGGAGCATACCTTTGCCAACCAGAAACCCAGTTTCTAACAGCATTTCATACTTTATGCATTATATAGGAGTGAATCATGAGAATATCATACCTTTGGGGCCACAAACTAATAGTGTAGATTAGGTATAGATGGTCAGAATTAAAGAAGCATGTCAAGGATCCAACAGGTCTCAAATCACAGTGCATGAAGCACTATGCCAAGTACTACATGATTACAGAGCAAATTCACGGGCATCAACTGGAATGTCACCAATTAACAAATGTTTGGCCATATGAGACAGATAAGGCTGCAGCAAATTAAATATCTTAAACATCCCGTGCATGAACAGATTGCAGAAATTGACAATGGGCACAGCAAAGGATGCACAAATATGCTGATGCTAAGTGTCAAGCTGGAGATGCTAAAAAATTAAATATTAGTCCTGGGGGTTTGGGTTTTGCGGAAACCAACTCAAATAAACAACCAACAAAATCCATTTAAGAACACTCTATTACAAGCAACTCAAGATAAAGGAAATGTGGCTTCTGCAACATCCTCACAGAGGGACCGAGCTCGAAATGTGTCTCATTTTAAGTACACGTTAGACCTGAGTTTACAAGGGTTTTAAAGAGGTACTAGGTTGGGAGGGAAGGAACAAGTAAGTCATTCAGTTCGAGTTCCGCACGACAAAGTCCAGGGTGAAGAAGACACTGACCTGAAGGGTGTTTGTGATTCAGAAAACACAAGCAGCTTCTTCAGTGACATGCCAGCAAGAGATTCGAGTAAATCATGTGTTCGAACACCACTGGAAGTTGTACCGAAGCCACCACAGTTTAGCGAACGAATCAGAAGCTGATTTTTATTATTCTTTTATTACACTTTCTTCCATCTTCCTCGATTGTTACAAGGACAACAGATAAAAAAGAGAAGATGTAATGTTTAAATAATTGCAAGTAGACTTTTTAAATCTAACTGAGTTAAAGTTCACAGTCCTAAGAATTCTAGTGATGTCATGAGTTGGGGTATTCTATGATGCCGGTTAAAGATACTATCACTTGAATATATTGTGCTACATGTTAACGCAAATGCTATATGGAAAATAGAGCTAGGGTCCTTCTTCAATCTGGGTCCTGGCCATTGATGTCTACACATCCCTCCTTTTGCCTCTGGTTTACAGATGCAACTATATCAGGCCATTATCAGGAAGTGACAAAATGTAATCAACATGATGTCCTCATGGGGTCTTTATGACATTCTAAGTATGGTAAAACAGACAGCATAGTCCTGTACTCCAATCGGTATCTTACTATGACAGGATGTTTAGGGATAATGTATCTTTCCAAATTGATATTTATGTATTCAGGTTGTCAAAAAGATGTGTGCACAGTATTAGTTGTCTAATAGTTATATTAGTGTCTGGCACAGCAATTTAACTAATCATTAAACAATAACTCATTGTTAAACAATGATCATTAGCATTCTTTTCTAAGTAGAATTACCATCCAATGCATCCAGATTTTCAAACACTGAGGACCAGCGATGTCTTGCGAGAGGTGTAGTCTCGTGATACCCTAGATTGCATCTGCCACTTAAGAAATGTAACTATTTACAGCCCTGCCAAATACCATGCATCATGGGTTAGACTAACGTATTTCATGCTGTTGTCCGCATCACTGTACTAAAATGCATTAGTCATGCGCGTACAGCTCCTCTGACTTGAATGTGTGTTGAAGTGCTCCAAAATAATGAATAACAAAAGTGCTTCTGGTGCTTGCTGTGCCGCTGCCTACTCCAGGCAATTTATTTAGCCAAGATCAACACTCACCGCTGCTAGCCTCAGTGGACTTGTTGCCATGGTGACCATTTATTCTAGTGTGGCAATGATTTTTTGTTTAAATTTGTTTATTGTTGTTTCTCATTTTATAGTACACATCCGTTCAGTAGTTACATAACAATGTAAGAGTTCTTGCACCTCTTCCGTTTTTTTTCCTTTGTTACCTCAATAGGTAGTCTGAGCGGTCGTACATAACAGTATGTTACCATGAAAACAACATTTTTTTTTAAACAGTTAGGTAGTCTGAGCGGTCGTACATAACAGTTTTTACCATGAAAACAAAATTCTTTTTTTTTTTAAACAGTTTGCAACATAACATGATGCAACAGGGTGAATAATACTCTAGTGTGGCAATGATATACTGTTTCTGGAGTGGCACACGGCTTAATGAAACAAAATTTGTCAAAGCCAATAGGTCTGGCTTTGGCCACCAGCCTTTTGGCAATTTTTGTTTTGCTTTGTAATGGTTTTTGCAAAACTTTATTGTCCAGGAAGCTGCCGGGCCCTCATCAATCTAAAAACTCTTGGTTGAAGAAAAAAATGTAGTTTTGGTCTCAAAAACGCACTTCTTATCATAGCCGTACCTGGTACTGAAGGAAACTACTTTGGGTGGGGAGATGCTCCTTGTGAAAAGATAGTAAGCTGCAACTCATAGTGAAGTCAGCCAATGGCTGAAGTGGGCTGACACATTGACCTTTGAAGCATGCTGAAGTGGGTTGAAGAAAAATGTGAACGAAACAACCACAGACTAATGAATGAAATGTGACTGAAAATCACAAAAAGTAACTATGTTATGTAAGCATCATTTTTGTAAAATCAAACGATCTTGGCTAACACAGACTTAATGAAGCCAGCCTCTTGCCTGAAAGAAAGAAAGAAAGAAAGAAATATGAAGGCAAAAAAGAATAAGGAAGGCAAGAAAGAAAAAGGAAAGAAGGAAACAAAGTAGGAAGGAGAAAAGAAAGAAGGAAAGAAAGAAACAAGAAAAAAGAGCGCAGAAAATAAAGAAAGAGGGAATGAAAGAAGAAAGAAGGAAGAAAAGAAGGAAATAAAGAACAGACAGACAGTCCTGCAAAATAGAGCACCCTCGTAAGCTTATATTCAGAGCTAATATGAGCTGCTGATATGTGGTGAAAAAGCAGCAGTCAGATAAAAAATGGCCACTTCAAAAGGAATTTACAACAGCATAGGAAGACGAAAGGAACTGATAAAGCTGCAATGGGCCCTGTGCTCATATCTGGTAGAAAGCGTACTGCTAACACATCGGGCTCTACAAACAAAGGCAACACTAAAGTAATAATAAAGATTATAATAATGTAACAAAAACACTAGCACTGAAGGGAACTACCTTGTGTGCGCATGTGCTGGATGTGCTCCTTGTGAAAGGGCTAAATGCAGTCACTCAAAGTGAAGTTAGCCAGTGACTGAAGTAGGCTGACCCATAGCCCCATACTTTATGCTGTTGTCAGCGGATGCAAAATGTAAATGACACAACAGACCAATGGATGAAGAGAGGTGGCTGAAAGCCCATTTAAGTAAGTATATTATACACATAAATTTCATAAATTCAAAAGGTCTAGGCTAAGGCCGGACCTAAAAACAAAACGTCAGTGGCCAGGCATGGCCCGAGACTCTGGCACACTTGGGTCATTCTCATCTGGAGGCAGCATCAGTCACTTCAGACAGAGTGCTCTGTAAAACATGGCAGCAGGTGCACGCCAGGCCTGGCCTACATGGAATTGGAAGCAACTTCTGTTGTTTCCCGGGCAGTAGGGGCTGCAGTTGACCATTGGTGCAGGTGGCAGCTCCAGTCTGGATTCAACTTTTTTTCCTCACCTTCCTGCAACGCTTGCCCAGACTAGTGGTGCTGTGCATAATCTAGCGTGGTCTGAGTGGGCCAGCTTGCGGAGCACGGCAGTATTGATTTGTCTATCATCACCCTCCGACGGGATGGACACTACTCAGCACACTTTGCTGGTGCCCGGTTACATGACAGGAGAAAGTCCATGGAAGCCAATCAAGGCTTGCCAGCAGTTATCAGTCCTAGTCATCACCTACAACCACTCAGCCCTGCCTACAGCAGTGTGGTGGCCTTCCCTGTCCAGCACTGGCAGACGAAGAAGACCAAACGCTGACGCTCTCAAGGCAGATCAGCTGCTGTGGCACCCAGTGTGGAGGGCCTCCACTTCTGGTCAGTCACTGTCAGGTGAGTCGAGCACTGCCTCTGGTTCTCCCCTGTGCTGTCGCCTTATATCGCTTTTATTTATCCATCTACTAGGAAGCTGTGTGACACTTTCTGTCACCCAGTCATGCTACTTTAAACTTCATCACTTTGCTGGCATTTTTTGAGACCATATTTGTCTGATAAAAGCAAAACTGAAAGTCCCTAAAGGTAATGTACTGTTCCCAAAAAAGCTGTTACTACCTGAATGTGTTATGCATGACTTGGGGCCAATTGGCAGTTATCCAAGACAGCACCTGACTTGTGTCATAATGACATAACACTACTACACGGGCAGCCATTACATCAGTGATTCTGAACTACCTGCAGAGTGAGTCCTTGTATTAGTGCTAGGATGAGAAAACAAATTTGACAGGAGTAATGTGACACACTGCTATTTGTAGGGCCTCTAGTTTATCAAAATGTTAAGAGTATGGACACAACAAACAGCTATAATACACTGAACAACTGCTACCACATGACTTGTATGCTGTTCATTCTGGCCCAATCAATGCTTTTAAGACTGACATGTTAGAGCCTTAGCTTGAGAACCAGGGGCTCTGCATGATCAATATGGCCAGTTCCGAAATGTATCTCATTACATGGACATATCTGCTTTATTCTACTCACAATAAACTGTCACTCCAAGTGTCACGCATAGGGGATTAGAAAATGTCATACATAAGTACACCAAAACGTGGAAATGTCACATATAAGCCAACTAAAAGCTTGGCAGCTATATCTATTAACATCTTATTCCTTCCTTCGGAGGACTCCAGTTGCAGAGTCCAGCCTCAGACTGTGAGAAAAGCTGAACTTCTTTGGTAGCTAGTAGGAAGGACAGCAGGAATTTAGTTAAGGAATCCAAAGAAAGTAGATCAGTGGCTTTGGACCTTTCTATAGAGTTAGCTGTGTTATATTCCAAATAGGTACCCTATTTAGGCGCAGGTAACATTGCAACCTTTCACCTATATTCTTCCCTACATTACATACATAACGGTTCTTAGGCACTGACCTTTTACCTAGCTATGACACTGTATTCAGAACGCGGGTTTTTCCCTGGCTCGATTCTCATACATTATGCATGAGGCTTCTTGGAAGCACAGCAGGACTAACAGTTGGATTACCATCTCCTGTATAATATCTCTGTATAAAGTTCAGGCCCAACGTCATCCTTTAGGCCGACACAGTAACACAGCAAGGTAGCACCCCTGGGGAGACCTATGGGTATATATACAGCACATCTTGCTTAGGAAGAGAGAGGGGACCGTGACTTCCCGGCTGACACACTGACCAGAGACGCTGAGGTTCCTGCATGCAGACGCTCCAGCTAGCAGTGGTCTAACATCCCTCGCGGGGTGTCCAACTCGAGACCAGCACGGGGTCCCACATTCTCTAAACTCTCAGGTAATGGGGTGGACTAGATCCTAGAGGGATTCTTGGCACAGCACCTACACAGATGCTAGGTACATTTCGGTACATCTAGTTAGGAAGGCATTGTAGGAGTACACACTTTTTATCATGTGTTTTATGTACTTGTAAATATTCATGATTTCTGCATGATGGTAGAACTATACCATCCTTTTACTTTCATAGTATTGCTAATCATATATCTCTGCTACTGTCTAATGGTTGTTGCAGCTTATTTATTATACACTAGAATAACAACTGTTCAATAAATACTTATTGAAACGCCCAGCCTGTTTATTCTGTGTAACTCTCTGAGACAAACTAAGTGAGCACGAGTGACTGAGCGAAAGGTAGTATATTGTTTCCACGATTCTGAGGGATCAGGGTTGTCATGTTCTGAGGTTGCCAGAATCTATTCTCTCCGTGATAAGAGGAGATTATAGTGGCACTGTGAGCTGGCTAATACAGACAGGATAACGTATCCGGTGGGGGTGCACAGAATCAGTTCGCCACCAATCTCACTGTTATCCAAACGCGCAGATCCTGTGTAGGTAATATAGGAACTACACGACAGCTGGGCACTTACTTGTAAGAGATATATTTCTAGAGGAAACTGACCACTTACTTTCGCTTTGACTGTGTGCTCCTATAAGTGGGAAAGGAAACTGCAATTCTTGGCTGGAAATTAACATATGTTTCTTTTGTTTGCATTCTTATATGAATAGAAACTGAATCCAATGGCAAAATGAGTTTCATTATACCTTAAAAAAAGAAAATAACTATACTGATTAAAAAAGAGCCTGCTGGCAGTGGAGTTAACTTTTGGTTAGACTTGTGTGATCACAAATCAAAGTTTTACCAGAGGGTTTAGCGTTTGATTTGAACTTTGAATCAAAGGCTATTGCACATATTTCAGTGTCTTCACTATATCTCAAGAAGGATTGGTGATTTGTCTTGCTTATCCCTTCAGATGGTACTTAGTAAGCAAAACGGCGAATTCTCATCCATAATAGGTAAACATTTCTGATTATTCTTGTCAAATTCACTATTGAAAAAGACAGTAGAGACATCAAAGTTAACTGCTTTTAATGTTTCTTCAGGAACATAATTGCATGATGCACCTGAATCACCTACTCTACAGATAGTTCAGGAGCCTTCGGACTGTGCTATATTCATCACACCATTGAACCAACTCCCTTCCAGGGGGGATTTATAAGTTCCCTTTTATGGCAAGGATAAAATGAACATCTCGACCCTTGTAAATTCCTGCGCCTTCAAGCGCTTAGTCTATCGGCACTTCTAGAAGGGAGTTTGCATATTTTACTGCCTTGTCTTTATAACATTTTAGATTTCCTCTACCGTTGAAGCTAGGAAAATTCCCATTTTTTGAGGATAAAGCATGGAAACTAGACACAATTTCCCACAGCTATCCCACGTGCCCTTTATAGGAAGGTTCATTCTAGTGCTTAACCACACTTGATAGGGCTCGGTACCACGGATTCGGCTATGTATCACGCTCTTCGACAAACACAGGGGCATATTATCAAGCACGGCGTTAAAATTATCGCCGCTTTAGCGGCAGAAAACTGCCGCTAAAGCGGCGATAATGGGCTTGATAATAAGCCCTTGAGAATTCCAATAGAAGCCCATGTTGACACCAGAACATGGGCTTCTATTGGAATTCTCAGGGCATATTATCAAGCCCATTATCGCCGCTTTAGCGGCAGTTTTCAGCCGCTAAAGCGGCGATAATTTTAACGCCGTTTCTTGATAATATGCCCCACAGTTTCCCTCATCTGCATAGAAAGTGCTGCCTTCTATGTGCGAGAACGCCGCTCCTTGAAGCCCTGTGGCGATCTGTTTCATTGGTATATTCCAAACTGTCAAATTTCCGAACTGTCATAAAAAAGTGTCACAGTTTGGTTAAATTGATGGCGTGCAGCTTTGGCACCGCCGCAATCATTGTAAAGCTTTTCAGTCCCACTCCTGCCTGCAAACGAGGACTCCGGCGCGCTCTTTGAGTCGAAATGTCTGTGCTCTACGGGAGAATGAAGCTACATCAAGGCAGTGCGTGTCCTCAAACAGTGTTTGTAGGTAGCAAGCCTGTTCACTTCACCTTACTCAGAAAGGGGGGTTTGGGGGGCAGCCGACCTTGGGAGGTCTGCCCCCCGGGCAGTTTGGGAGGGGGAGGGGGCTAGGACTGGGAGCTGCCATTTTTGGCTTGGGCTGCATGGGGACTAGCCCAAATGCAGCCCAATTAAAATTTATAGCCCAATGGGTTTATATTTCCCTGCTGCTCTCCCAGCCACCATTTTAGGTTTGGTGACCTGGTGGCTGGGATTAGCGTGGGGGTTTTTGTATTTTGTCAGTTAGAATTAAAATAGTGTAGGGAATTTTGGATTTACTGTTATATTAGCAGGATGGCAGGCGAAGACTATAGGGTGCTGGAGGCTGTTCGACTTCTGAGTGAGGCGGGCCGGCTGGATTTGATTATGCCGGTGGCCTCATCTGTCGCGCGCCCCCCTCGGCACGCGTCTGCGGGGGTGGCGGCGGCGGTCCTCGCATGTTCGCCGCCAAGTTCGGTTTGTGAGGTGAGTGCGGGGGGCCGCCCAGGACAGGCCGCGGCCCCCGGGAGTAGGGGTTTAAGTGCGGGAGGCGGGCGCCGAAAAAGGAAGGCGGGGACAGTTAAGAAGGCCGCGGGGGAGCGGCTCGCACGCCAACCCGGCGTCGCGTCCGTCTCCTCCGGGCCGTGGTGGTGCTAATAGGGCCGGAAATGTGCGCGGCGCCTGCAGCGTGTCTTGTGCGGCGGGCGGGGCGATTGGGAGTGAGGTGGGTCAGGAGACTGCCGGCGGAGCGTCCGTATCGCACGGAGCCGGCGGACCCTGTGCAGGTTTGGACCCTGCTCGCGCTCGTAGGCGTGGCGCCCGCCGCGGGCACAGAGCGGCGGGCGGAGCAGTTGTGAGAGAGGCGGGGCGGGAGCCTGCCGGCGGAGCATCCGTCTTGTACGGAGCCGGCAGGCCATGTGCGAGTTGGGAGCCTGCCGGCGGGGTGTCTAACCCTGTGCGAGCCGGCAGGCTCAATGAAGCTAGAGTGGAGTGGGGGCAGGGTAGCAGGGACTCTAGCCCAGTAGAAGAAGGGAGACATAGGGGGTAAAGGAGCGTGGGCGCTCAAGGATTCGAAGAGCGCCCGCGCGTGCAGGGTGGGCTCAGGAGTTGGTGGAGGCTCCGTTTTTGAGTCAGGGGGATGAGGGGGTCTGGTTCAAGTAGTGGAGGCTCCGGTTGTAAGGGCAGGTAGGGGGTTGGGTGTTGGGAGGGAGGACAGCACAGGACTGGTTTCAGGAGAGAGGGACATGAGGGCACGCGGAGGAGGAGATGCAAGTTTTTTGGCGCAGGGGTTTTAGAGGTGTGGGCTCGGGGGAAGTGTTAAGGAGGTTTTGGGGTCTGAGGATGAGGGACTTGGGGTTTTGGGACAGGCGGTAGGGGGCCGTTGGGGAGGAGGGAGAGGGGAGTAGCGATATTCCGGAGGAGTTGGAAGAGGGCGGGGGGCAGGGATTGGGATGGTCTGGATATATTCCAGTCTTGGAAGGAAGGGGTTCAAGGGTTAGACAGGGTGGGTAGGCTAGATGCGTACATGAGTCAGGGAGGGTCTTTGGGTTTGGGGGTCAGATCTGGGGGGCAGATGCAGGATGGGGGGCATGGCGTGGGGGATTTGCAGTGGAGTGAGGAGGAGGGGGCAGACAGGGGGTCTGGGACGGGGTGGATTTAAGGAAGGTGGGGCAGGCTTGGGCAGCTAGTACTTTAGGGGTTGGCAGGAAGAGGAGCTGGGATGGGAAAGGTACAGGTGAGGGGCCCAGCACACCAGACCATCCCTTTCATTGCAGGAGGTTTCGCAACGCACGGCACCGGACTTGGCAAGGCTGGGAGCGGCCTGTCGGCGCCAAGGAGAAGGGAGGGTGGAGCCTGGGGCGGCGTGCCCAGTACCTGCGAGGGACCCCGTCATGGTCGGTATAAGTAGGCCTGGAGCGGGCTCACCGGCCCGTCCACCCACCAGACCCTCACGGTCTGGGGGGCAGCATCATCGGCGGAGCAGCATGGAGCGCAAGTTAATTGAAGGGAGGAGGGTGCATTCAGCCCCTCCGGTTGAGAGGGAGGGTGTTTTCCAGGAATTAGATTATGGTGAGGATAGTCTGGAAGAAGGGGAAGTGAGGGATGATGAGGGCGTGGGGGGGCACAGTAAATCTGTTGAAAGTGTGTTTCAGATGTCACGACACCCTACAGAAGTCACGGGTCGGACATCGCGGTGGGACAGACGCTCGGCCCCCTGGAACGGAGAGACAACGGACAGAGGTCGGCTTCGTTAGCGCCAGGTAAGCAGCGACCTCGCATGGTGTCAGTGGGGGTGGGGGCGGGGGAAAAGGGGAAGGGTCGGGGGTCGATTGCAAAAGGGTAAGTATGTGCAGGATGCGAGTGTGGGGACGGATGGGTCTTTGCCGGCTGCTCCGGGGTGCGAGGAGGGCGTCGGCTCGGTCCCGGTGTCTTTGGTTAGTGAGGAATTAAAGAAGCAGATGCCAAGACAGTGGAATCTGACCCTAAGTTAGAGAGCAAAGAGTTGAAGGTGAAACGCTTGCCTTACATGGGCGTTACAAAACCTTTGGGCGCTCATCTAATGCTTGCCACAAAAGAAAAATTTGGAAGGGGAATATGTGGAAATGTTAAAGCTCCTCCACAGGGAAGTGCGTGCCAAAGAGGGGTCAAAGGAGGAGGAATATGAGTTGGCCAAACGAGCCTAGGGTGCCGCTCACCATTGAGAATTGGACGGCGGCATTTTTAATTTATGCGAGTGTATACTGCGAGAGGTTTCCGGATCGATGCGTGGCCATGTTTAAATACATGGACGTAATTCGGAAGGCCCAGATCACGGGGGCGGCTTTGCCTGGGCTCAGTATGACGAAGAATTTCGGGCGCGTATGGCTTGGGATCCCGAGGCCAAGTGGGGAACTGGATACTGATTTGTGGCAGCATACGATGGGTCTAGCCGGGGCAGGAAAAACCATATTCACGGCCAGTGGCTTACCACTGGTGTATCGGCCCTTTCAGGGGCGACCCACCCGGGGGTGGGGCGGGGACAGACAGGAGCACGAGGGGCATGTTGGGATTTCAATAAAGGCCTATGCACTAGGGAGTATTGCAAGTTCCGTCATGAATGTTCAGGTTGCGGGGGTCGGCACACGCTGGTCAATTGCTGGGGGGAGGACAGAGTACACAAGGGGGGACACAGTGGCAGGCAGGGAGTTCAAGGGGGGGACAGCAACAGCAGTTCTCAGGGGGAAGGGGGCTAAGGGGCCTGGGGCCAAGGGCTCGTACTCCGGTTAGGATCGAAAGCTGGTGGCGGCCTTGGAGACATATGACAACAAGGGGCCGCGGACCGGCTACGCCGGGGATTTTTGGAGGGATTTCGACTGAGGTATGACGGGCCTAGGACACGACGATGGGCAGACAATTTGAAATCGGCAAAGAGCACCCTGAGGTGGTGTTGGAAAAGCTGGAAAAAGAGGTACGGGAGGCCGCATGGCGGGCCCCTTTTCGGTTTGGCCATTACCAAATTTAATTGTGTCACCGATTGGTGTGGTACCTAAAAAGACCCAGGTCAGTTTCGGTTGATCCAGCATTTATCGTGGCCTGAAGGGAGCTCTGTAAATGACTTTATTGATGGACAAGAAGCATCGGTGTCTTACTCTGCCTGTTGACGTTGCCATGTCACTGGTGGTGACGGCGGGCGCAACGGCGATGATGGCAAAGTGCGACATAAAGTCTGCTTTCCGGCTGCTGCCAGTCCACCCAGAGGACTGGGATCTTCTGGGCGTCCATTTTGATGGGAAATGGTACGTGGACAAGGCATTACCGATGGGCTGCTCTATGTCATGCGCACTTTTGAATGTTTCAGTACTTTCTTACAATGGCTCTTTACGGATCGAACGGGTCACCAAGGAGTTACGCACTACCTGGATGACTTTTTCTTTGTGGGCACCCCAGACTCCACGGACTGCCAGTCAGCACTGGACAGTTTTACTGAGATCATGGGGGAATTGGGAGTGCCTTTGGCACCTGAGAAAACGATGGGACCCTGCTTGGCTTTGACATTTCTGGGTATTGAGTTGGATTCCGGCAAGATGGAGGCAAGGTTGCCGGTGGATAAGCAGCAGCAAATGTTGGGCCTGTTGGAGACAATGCTGTCCAGGCAGAAAGTGACTGTGAGAGAGATTCAGGTGCTGCTGGGCCATCTCAATTTTGCGTGTCGAGTGGTGCGGGTAGGTCGGACCTTTTGCAGGCGCCTGGGGAGGGCGTTGGCGGGCCACGGACCGCCCCATCATCATGTGCGACTGTCAGGGGGTGCGGGAAGACCTGCGGATGTGGCAATTTTTCCTACAGAACTTCAATGGGATCCCACTAGAGCGGGAGGATGACATGGTGTGGGACATTCAGATTTTCTCAGATGCAGCGGGAAGTGAAGGTTTTGGCCTGTTCTGGCAAGGACATTGGTGCGCCGAACAGTGGCCTACAGAATGGGCGGGGGTGGAAGGAGCTTCGCGTTTTGGAATTCTTTCCCCTGGTAGTAGCTATCACGCTGTGGGGAGCGTTTGGCACACAGGAGAGTGACTTTCCGCATTGACAACATGTCGGTGGTGGAAGTGGTAAACAGGCAGTCAGCTAGAGATGCACAAGTATTGAAATTGCTGAGAGTGTTTGTTCTGCGTTGTTTGCGTTTTGATATTGCATTTCGGGCATTGCATGTTCCTGGGGTGGACAATGACATAGCTGATGCTTTGTCTCATTCATAGTGGGGGAGATTCCGTGGACTAGCCAAGGACGCGGACGAGACCCCGACCAGCATGCCGCGGCATTTGTGGAAAGTAGGCAACACAGGATGTTGCAGCTGGTTTTAGATTCACTGGCGGTTTCCACGCGACGGACTTACAGCATGGCATGGGGGAATTCCTGAATTCTGGTGCACGGTGGCGCAGCTCACCGAGGCGGCGACAAGAGGACGTGATACAATTCATCTTGGACCTAATTGAAAAAAGGTTGTCTAGGGTTACCATCGCGGGAAGTTGGCGGGCATCGCGTTTATGGGGAAGCTGTGGTGGGGCTATGTGCCCTCAGCGGGCGAGTTAGGTACGCGGATGCTGGAGGGGTGGGCCAGGGAGTGTGGACAGTTAGGCAGGGTCCGCAATCCAATGTCGTGGGGTTTGCTGGTGAAAGTTCTGGGGGTCTTGTCAGAGATATGCTTGAATGATCATGAGGCTTTGTTATTCTCTACGCTAATGGTTTGGATGTTTTTGGGGCGTTTCGGGTGTCTGAGTTGCTGGGCACAAAGTTATCTTTGGGTTTGTTATGGTCGGAGGTGTCTTTGCGGGAGGGGGGTGTTTTTATATGGCTGCGTAGCGGTAAGACGGACCAGCGGGGCAGGGGACAATGGGTGTCCCTAAGAGCTATCCAGCCGCAGTCCACCTGTCCATACAGATGGGCGGTAAGGTGGATGGGGGCCAACCCCTCTGCGGAGGGAGGGTTTTTGTCATGCCAATGGGAATATAGCTACCGGTTATCAGTTACTGTCTGTTATGCGCAGGGCTTTGGATCTCTTGGGGTTTGATGGGAAAAGTTTTGGCACGCATTCATTCCGGATCGGGGCGGCTTCAGAGGCTAACAACAGGGGCTGGGAGCAGGGGGATATCATGCGTCTGGGCAGGTGGTCTTCTTGTTATCAGCGTTACGTGCGCAGCGCGCAAGGGGGGGTTTAGCGCGGTTGTGTTGTTTGCCTGGGGGTTTACATGTTTTTCTTGTTACAGGTTCAGTGATGGGCCCCATGGCCCAGGAGTTGGATATCTGGATCGTTAGGCACTCTTTCGTCAAGTGGGCTCAGGTCCAGGCTCGCTCCAGTTACTTCGGAGAGAATTTGGGGTTCAATAAAGAGTTGTTTCATGTTCATTGGCGGGGAAAAGGGGCATGCGCTGGCGGGAGTTGGTGGCCGTGCTGAATGACATTTTGCGGGCTGGTAGGTGCCCAGATGTGCTTTTATTGCACTTGGGGGAAAATGATATGGTGCAGGAGACGGGTTTAGTGCTCATGCGACGTATGAAGCGGGATTTGCAGTTGATAAAGGGTCAATGGGCAGGGGTCACCGTGATTTGGACAGAGTTTTTGCCCCGCAGAGTTTGGAGGGGGCGTTTCAGCCGGCGGCAGTAGACAGGGCTAGGCGTAAGGTGAACACGGAGATGATCCGTTTTTGCAGACACCTGGGTTTTCATAGGGTGGTGCATCGGGACATACGGTATGACACCCCGGAATTTTTAGAGGAGATGGGGTTCATTTGTCTAAGATGGGCATGGACCTATACCTTTTGGAAATAAGAGAGGTGTTAGCCAGATTATGCAGAGCTAGGTGAACATCTAGGGAGGTTTCCTAGAAGGCAGGGGGGCAGGAAAAGGGGAGGCGGCGTTGTCTTTAGCTCCCGCCTTTTCCTGGGTGGCGTGGATTTGTTCAAAGTTGGCCAAGATTGCCGGATGTTTTTAGTTAAAGGTTGGTAGTTTGGGAGCAGGGTCAGGAAAAGGGGTAAACAGGTAGGATAAGTTTAGGATAATTTTAGATTAGGGGTTTTAGGAGTTACAGTTGCAGAAAGGCAGGTACAGGTTGGGGTCATTGGAGGACAGGACTGGGAAATGCAATGTTGGGTAACGTTGGGTAATACGGTTGTTATGTATTGTTATGTAATGTTATGGAGCTTTAATTTGTATTCGGAAGGGTGGGGGACTTGATGTGGGGATCATAGGGGTGGGGGAGGGACCATGGGGTCAGGTAATTTATTGTATAGTGAGGCGTTAGTTTGTAAGGCAGTTGCCAGTGGTTAATAAAGTGTGATATGCACCTGTTTCAATAAAGCGGCCTTTTACACACACAAACCTGTCTCAGTCTAGCTTGCCCCCATCCCTCCCAAAGGGGGTTTGGGGGCAGCCGATCTTGGAGGTCTGCCCCCGGGCAGTTTGGGAGGGGGAGGGGGCTAGGACTGGGAGCTGCCATTTTTGGCTTGGGCTGCATGGGGACTAGCCCAAATGCAGCCCAATTAAAATTTATAGCCCAATGGGTTTATATTTCCCTGCTGCGCTCTCCCAGCCACCATTTTAGGTTTGGTGACCTGGTGGCTGGGATTAGCGTGGGGTTTTGTATTTTGTCCCCGCCCTCCCACCCCTTTTATTGGGTGTTTTTTCTGGGCCCACAATTTTTGTGGGGTCCTTTCCCCTCTTTTTACGTGGTTTATTAAATTGTTGTTTTGTTTTTGGTCATCGTGTTGGAACAGGTTCATAGGGTATATATGCTTTGTATTGTCGCTTGGAACAGGTGCTGGCGTGGATTTGTTCAAAGTTGGCCAAGATTGCCGGATGTTTTTAGTTAAAGGTTGGTAGTTTGGGAGCAGGGTCAGGAAAAGGGTAAACAGGTAGGATAAGTTTAGGATAATTTTAGATTAGGGGTTTTAGGAGTTACAGTTGCAGAAAGGCAGGTACAGGTTGGGGTCATTGGAGGACAGGACTGGGAAATGCAATGTTGGGTAACGTTGGGTAATACGGTTGTTATGTATTGTTATGTAATGTTATGGAGTTTTAATTTGTATTCGGAAGGGTGGGGGACTTGATGTGGGGATCATAGGGGTGGGGGAGGGACCATGGGGTCAGGTAATTTATTGTATAGTGAGGCGTTAGTTTGTAAGGCAGTTGCCAGTGGTTAATAAAGTGTGATATGCACCTGTTTCAATAAAGCGGCCTTTTACACACACAAACCTGTCTCAGTCTGGCTTGCCCCCATCCCTCCCAATGTAGAATTCAATGTTCTAAGTTTTCATTAAGGGAAACTGCGTGCTTCATAGATAGTCAACCTTAAGGCCAGCGAAGACAATCACACGCACTAACGCACGTGCAGTTCGCTGGATGCGTAGCAGTCAGTGCATTAGACCAAATAAAGCAAAGTGCTGATGGTATCCCTCGAATCCAAGACGCAGAATATTAATGTAAACTGGCTGCTGTCACAGTGTGTTATTTTTTTAAAGCGAATTTGGAATTATCTGACTGTGAGGGATTCTGCTTTCTTGCAGCGTTAGAGCTCTTTTGCAGTAGCTTCTTCCACAGTGACCCAGAGGCTCGCGCCTCTGACTTCCGTTGTGGCACGTGGTCTACGCCATAGAGGGCCAGCAGCGCCTGTGGAAATGAATGCTGAATAAGCGGCCGGTGCTCGCAGATATACAGAGGCAGTGCAGGAAAACACCAGGGTCGAGGGTCTGAATGGGCAGAACGAAATCCCAGTATTCGGGGGACATTCTGAAGCACATGTATTTATAGCGCATTTATGCACCAACTACAAATCATCACATTTGACATTATTACTTCATGGTCTCTATCTAGTTTAGTTTTCAATAGTTTTTTTTTATGAGGAAAAAACATGACACTTATCAAAGTCATTCTCAAGTGAATAGTGTTAATTTCCAATAAAGCTCTGGTCATCACGGTGAAAAATTAAATTTCCTATGATCAATAATGTCGTCCTTCTAAGAGTGCAGCCAGAATTTTCTCACAGGGAGGGACGGACTTAGAGTCACTGAAAGCTCGAACCAGGCCCGAGCCTGAAGCCTTGATCTGGTTTAGCTCAAAGGCCTGTTGGAACCTCGAGCCCATAACGAGCCAAGCTTTTATGTGGCTTATGCGTGCTCCCCTTCCTTTACTCAGTATGTGGCTGTTGGAAGTGGGGGTCCTTATCCCTCACCGCCGCCACCAAATGCTGGAGGCGGGAGTCCCTGTCCCACACCGCTGTTGCCGGGTGCGAGATCCGGACCCCTCGTTTCAACGTTAGGCTAAGTAAGGACACCGTCTGAGCTAGCCCTGCTCACCCCCTTAGTAGCTTGGCACGAGCAGCCAGGCTTATCTCCAAGGCACGGGTGTACATTATGTGCAACCACACTCACAGCAACCCAATGATGTCACCACAAATAGACTCCACACGAGTTTTTATAAAACAAGTATAATCTTTATACAAGAAGATATATGATATGACCACACGATACAAAACCAACATATAATAATGGGTAGTATTTCTTCCGGTGGATTGGTAGGTTCTAATCCCAACCACCGCTTCTAACCAACAGTTAAGCTGACTTCTAACCGTTTCTAAAAGGTTAGGTAGGTCGTATTGCTAGAATCACACACATTGCAAAAGAAACGAAATACTGCAATGCGTAACGATATACTCCTGAACTGTGCAATAGAGAAAAAATGCCATACGTAGCGCCACAGTCATGTACTTTGCAATAGAAGGAATAATGCAATGCGTATCACCACCAGCATGCCCTGTGCAAGGAAGAAACAAGGCAATGCGTCACGCTACAATCATGTACTGTGCACGGAAGAAATACTGCAATGTGCCACGTTATAATCAGGTACTGTGCGATGAAGAAATAATGCAATGTGCCACGCTTACAATCATGTACTCTGCAAGGGAAAATAACGCAGTGCGTAGTGCACCCAGCATGTAGTTTGTCAGCCACCAATAGAGTCAGGCATCATACGACAGTTCGATAGTTCGTTAGCAGCAATAATGCAAAGTGTAATACGACAGTCTTGGTGCTCCGTTAACAGTTGCCCCCGACATGGATCAATGATGACACAAAAGTACAGCTGCTCACTCCGGCCCCAGTACTGCCCTTCCTTGGGCCAGCACGGGCCTCAATCCGAGCCGAAGCAACAGGCTCACGCAGCTGCCAGGAGCGAGAGGCCGAGAGAGTGTCCCTCCGAGCCCGCACCCCACCCCAGGTGGTGATCTACGTTACCTGGGGTGGCGCAACCCCACTCTCCTCCCCTCCTTCAGCGACTTGGGCCTTGATCCAGAACTCCGTCAATGGGCACGGCGAGCTCGGGCCGGCGACTCCGCTCCTCCGGGACTGCCAGTCCGGGCCGCTACTGTTGCACTCCGAGGGCCCAATGACCTGGTCCTCCTTCCGGCGGTCTCAGTGGACACCGAGACCCGCCCTCAGCACTTGTGGAGACTTACTTCGATTTCGGTGCACGCGCTATTCAGGTACTCCTCACCAGTGCCTCTGGTTGCACCGCGACATGCACTCTGAGCATCCAAGGCCCGCCTCTTCTCTGGTGCACACGATGACCAGGCGATCGTCACCACTCCTCGGCTTGCACCTCGACACGCACCCTGCGTGTCTGAGTCTCACCTCTTCTCCCGGTGCACACAACGACCAGGCGCTCTTCACCAACGCCTCGGCTTGCACCACGACACGCACCCTGCGCGTCCAAGTCTCACCTCTTCTCTCGGTGCACACAACGACCAGGTGCTCTTCACCAACGCCTTGGCTTGCACCACGACACGCACCCTGCGCGTCCGAGACTCACTTCTTTTCCCGGTGCACACAACGACCAGGCGCTCCTCACCAACGCCTCGGCTTGCACCACGACACGCACCCTGCACGCCCGAGTCTCATCTCGTCTCCCAGTGCACACAAAGACCAGGCGCTCCTCACCAACACCTCGGCTTGCACCTCGACACGCACCCTGTGCGTCCGAGACTCAGTTTACTCCTGCGTGCCCACGATCACAAGGCACAACTTCTGAGGGTCCCAAGCTGCAAAAGCACGCGCACACCGCGTTGCTTGGGACTTCTCCGGAAACTTTTATGTTCCTGTGTTTCCAAACAGGGAGCCAGCTCACCTCGGGCCCTTGGGGTTCAGGACACAGCACAAAGCACAGCCCTGTTCAAGAAGGGGGACACACCACCCACTGCAATGTCCCTTCAGTCTCTTCCTTAGTAAAAGCTACAAACTGCAGGCCAGCCCCAGATCACGAAGCAAGGGTCAGTCCTATCCAGCAGTCTCTTCAGCAACTTCTTCCTTGGCAGAGGTTCTTCTTGACCACGAAAGAGGTCAAAGCCTTTGCAGACTCGACCTGTCCATTTCGCCATTCAAAATTACACCATATTCTAGGGGTTTCAGTTCTCTTAGTTATACCCCTTCATGTCTTTGAAGTTCGTTGTGCTCAGGGGTCCCTGACCCCTGCGTAAATCAGTTCTTGAAGTATATCTACTATTTGTGTATAGTAAGGTGGTGCAGTTTTCTATCCCGGACTGCCTATTTCTTTGTTTATGTGTAAATCAGTTCTGGGTGTCTCCCTCCCAGTGTCACCTTTCTCCCTTTGATACTGGGGGTCTGGACCCTTAATCACTCAGCAGGAGATGGGTCAATTGTTTTATAAGCTGCAACCCAGGCCTCTTCACCTCCCGGGTTTCTCCTCGCATACTCTCCAGATGCAGGTCAGCCAGGTGCCATCTCACCCCTCCCCATCTCAGATCCAGACAGTCAATCCACATTCAGCAGAGACACACAGAAATGCTTAAAGCACAAAACTCAGCCACTTTCTAAAAGAGTGGCTTCTGAACACCAGTGACAAAACCACTTTTATAGAAAGATGTGTTATGACACTGTGAGTTCATACATACTAAACTTCGCCTCTCCATTACAAACTTATAGAAACTAGGCTAACAAAACACCATACCCAGCCTCCCCCATTCTGTCCTATGGGCAGAATGGCCTTCACTCGATGAAAGCGAAATGGAGTGTTTTTTTCACCGTCAGGACATAGCACACACCTCAGTATATGTCTTGCCTTTTACCTACACTGCACCCTGCCCAGGGGTTACCGGGGACCTACCACAGGGGTGCCCACAGTGTACGCAAAAGGAAAAGTAAGGCCTGACAAGTGGTTGCACTTGTCAGGACAACATGCTAACTTAGCAAACTGCACGCAGGCCCTACACTGAAGGCCTGAGTTCCCTTCTCTGCACGCCTTTGCATTACTAGCCCTTGCACACACAGTGCACATCACTATGGACTTTTACTAGTAAGGCAAACATACCAATCATGGCCAACCAATTACCATTGTACTTTACATAGGGAACTCCTGTACTTTGACACTGATCAACAGTGGCAAAGTACCCAAAGCATCTAAATTGGCAACTCTATGTCAGGAAAACGGTCTAGGGGGAAAGCAAAAAGTTTAGGGAACTTTAGCCAAAAAGGCCAAGTCCTACAGTGGCATTAGGGGCAGAGCTGCGGACAGAGCTGGGAAATCAGGTTCGAGTCTCAGTGTCAGCTCAACATTGCTTCATATCCTCCCCGTTGAGTTTGTGCTATATAAATACTGCAAAAAAATGCACAAAGATAAAAAAAAACTAACCATAAGGAAAGAAAAATGTTTTTCACAAAGTGAAACCAGAAAACCAGGATAAATTGCATCTTACCTGCTTACATTTTGTGATTTTAGGCAAACATTTTATTTAACCATTATGAAAGCACTTTAAAAAATGTGAGTTCAGAACACCTGTTGTACAAAATCCTATTGTGTTTAATTTAATAAACAATAATGTTGTTCTCTAATAATCTTGACCATGTATAGGCTTTACCCGACAACTGTCTTGCTTTAAAGTTCACTGATGGAGGCGTGGCTTGACGCCCAACGAAGATGGCGGCTTTTCCCTGACTTGCGGAGAGGCGGTGCAGGTCGACGATCCTTCCACACGGACCCCGTGACCTACCGATGAGCTGACACGTAGGTTTGGCATGGGGAAGCACTCAACACCCGTCTGGTAATCTTTCCGACCCGCTGCAAGTGGGAAAATAGTGTTTTTCTTCTCCAGTCCTCGCCACCCTCAGAAGCGGCCGCCATTTTGTGATGCGGTCACTTCATATCACTTCATCACAGCGCTGAAGGAGTCGCTTTCAAATTTACCACAACAACATTCACCACAGAGGAAAATGCCTGGAAACTCTAATTTTCTTAAAGGTACATGCTCATATTGATTTAAATGAGCTCTTCTATTGCCTTTTTTTTTTACTGGCGCTCTAAGCACTCTGGTAGCCTCCTGGTTTCAGGCTTTATTTTTGTCACCTGCTCACCATATTTAACCAGAATTTTCCTGTCATTTTAAATATTGTCTTAATTCATTGTTTGCACGGAAAAGTTAGTTTTATTTTATTACCTTCTTCCACTGCCTATGGGAAGAATAAGAAGACAAAGTCCTGTCATCTTCTCCCCAGCGTGCAAATTCATCAATAATTCCACAGTCTTCTCAAAGTTTGCCAAAATGGAATCCTCTCAAACTTCTCAGTCAAAAAATAGCACAACTGCAATTACGGCAACCACTACTACTGCCCTGGCGATTTCTGGGAAGGCATCTACGAAACGTCTGAAGAAAGACCCACCATGTCCAGCAAAATCCCCACCTTCTGTTTCGTTGGACCTCTTACTGGAGGAAATTCGTGCCTTACGACCTTTTATGGAGGAAAAAAATACCAAACTTCAATTTCTTACTGACAGGTGGTCTCAAATGGATGAGCGTCTGCTGGCAGTGGAGCAAAATGATTCTTCATATGGTATAACTGACAGTAAAGTGAATACTCTTCAATCACAGATCTCTTATTTACAGAAGCAAGTTGAAGATTTAGAAAATAGGAATAGAAGAAATAACCTGCGCATATATGGTCTACCGGAGAACAAGGAGGGCCCAGACCCTCTTACCTTCTTCAAGAATTTTCTTCCTAAAGTGCTAAATCTGCCTGAAGGTACTTCCTTAAATATTCAACGTGCACACAGATTGGGCCATCAACAAGTCAATGCCTCTGGTTCAAATCGCCCAAGAGGTGTCATTCTATATTTCTTAGAGTATACTGACCTCCTTAAAGTTCTCTCGGCTTCTAAATCATCAACCCGTATATCTTGGTTAGGCCATGCTTTATTTTTCACTCAAGAGTACGCCAAGAGTACGGCAGACAGACGCAGAGAATTTCTAAATATGAGGCCAGATCTTCGTGCTCTTGATGCTCGCTACGGCCTTTTCCACCCTTGTCTATTTAAGGTTTCCTACAGAAATAAGATGACTACCTTCGAGGATCCAATTAAACTGAAAAGTTTCATTAACTCTTGCAAATTAGAAACTATGGACACTTCAGCCGCATCATTGTCTCATTCTGGTTTAAAAACTCCTAAAGCCTGTTGATGTTCAGCATTTTTGCTTGTTTCTCAAATTTTTGTGATGTTCTTATTCTCTTATGGAACTTCTCTTTTGGCATGAAAACTCTAATGCTGATGTTAACTTCTAACAAATAACCTGTTTCCTTTTGCTTCTCCTTCTAGGTATCCCATTTTGTGTACTTGTCGTTGTCTCACATCTTGTCAAGTACAGTCGTCCTTGTACCCCTCCTGTGGGATCTCGATGCTCCATCCTTCCATGTGGTTTCACCCTCCCCATCTTTTTTGGAATTTTATAGGTATGTGTTACTTCCTTTATGTTTTCTTTGTCTTTCACTCTTTATTTTTCTCTCTGAGTTCCCTCTTTATTCCTCCTCATACTATCTTTCTTTCTTATTTGTCCTTCACTTTTATTTTATTTTCCTGTTTCTCTCATTCCTTCTTCTTTCAGGCTGTTTCTTGTTGTGCTTTTTTCTACTACACGCAATGTTGTGGTTTACACTTTATCAATCTTATACCGTGTCTGGTTTACTTCATTTTTCTTTATAAGGAATAGTATATATCATTGAAAATTATTTCTTGGAATGTACGACGCTTGAATTCACCAATTAAAAGACAGCGTGTTCTAATACATTTAGCCAAATTAAGAGCTGACATAGAATTGATCCAAGAATCACATCTTACAGAAACCAAAGCCTTAAAATTGAAAAGAGATTGGGTAGGCACAGTTTTCTTTTCTCCAGGTGATGGTAAAAGAAATGGCGGTGTCACGTTATGTCACAAATCTCTTTGCGTTAAACTTGTGTCTCAAGAAACTGATAATGTAAGTGGTGGTTATTTACTGAATTGCTGATTGGGAAGGTTCCACTCTCTCTATTCAATATTTACGCACCAACTACTGGTGATTCTCTTTTTTGGTCACACCTTACAAAAAAACTGTTACATTGTCCCCACGACAATCTCATTTTGGCAGGAGATTGCAACCAAATTATATATCCACTCATTGATCACAATTCCCTGGCTTCCTTTATATCAAATAAAGCTCATAAAATATTTTTGCAATCTACTCAGCAAAGAAAATTAATAGACGCCTGGAGAATATGCAATCCCACGCTAAGAGAATATACCTATTTTTCCCCGGCTCATCAGACACACTCACGCATTGATCAATTTTGATTTCTCATAATATTTCTCAATCCTTGCAATCTGCGGAAATTGGCTCTATATTAATATCTGACCATGCCCCCGTCTACATCTCATTGGATATTCTTAACAAGCCAAATGTCTCCAGGAGATGGCACTTCAATAGCTCGCTGCTATTAGATCCTATATTTACCTCCTCTTTCACCTCTTTTTTGAAGAATATTTTCTTTTAATCGAAACAGAAAGCCTATTTTTTCATACAATATGGGATGCTTTCAAATCTGCTGCCTGCGATTTTTTTATTAATTACGTTTCTAGGAAACGGCATACTGCCCGCAAACGCGCCACAGACCTATTTGCAAAAATAAAGAGATTGGAACACTCCTATTATGCTACCAAATCAAAAGAGTGTTTATCAGAACTCATAGCAACTACACTTATGTTCAATAAGGAGTCTACTGATAATGCTTCATTATATCTGCTGAAATCCAGTGCAAAGTTTTATGGTGGACAGAATAAGTCTAGCAGACTATCTCAAGGTCAAAAAACAAACTCAATATTAAATCGATCATTGATGATCAACAATTACCTAGATACAAGGACTCTGAAATTTTACAAGAATTCTATCGATTTTATTAATCCCTATACACACCGGAATCCCTTTCTACAAATAATGAAATCTCAGAATACCTCCCTTCCATTGAAAAATCTTTTGACACACAACTAAGCCTTGACTCATTGGAGTTTGATATTTCATCGAAGGAATTACACTCTGCGCTGCACACACTCAAAAAAGATAAGGCCCCAGGACCAGATGGCTTTACTGTAGAATTTTTTATACATTTCTCTCATTTGCTTTTACCCAAGTTAAATAATCTTATAGTCTGTTTTACACGGGCAGGTGCTTCTTCCAGATCCTTTTTGGAAGCTTTAATTTGCCTCATACCCAAAGAAGATAAAGACCCCCGTTATTGTAGAAATTACAGACCCATTTCTTTAGTAAATATTGATTATAAGATTTTTTCTAAAGCCTTAGCCTTGAGATTGGAATCCTTTCTTCCTAATCTTCTTGGCAAAGAACAGTCTGGTTTTGTTAAAGGACGTTTCCTTGCGGATAACACCCGTTTATTCTTTGACATACTTTCCAAAACTTCTCATAAATCCGACTCTATGGCTGCTATTGCACTAGGCACGGAAAAGGCGTTTGATAGAGTATATAGGCCTTTTATTTTTTCAACACTTCAATGGTTTGGTTTCGGTCCAAAAATCATAGTTTAATTTCTCTCTTTTACTCAAACCCCAGAGCGGCAATTTTTGCTAATGGCCTCACTTCCTCATATTTTAACTTGGGAAGAGGCATTCGGCAGGGATGTCCCCTTTCTCCTTTTCTTTTCAATCTGGCTTTAGAACCTTTTTTTATCTAGAATCCGTCAAAACCCAAACATCTATGGATTTGCATCCGATAAGGTACATATTAAATTGGCGGCATATGCGGATGATATTTTATTATTTCTCTCGCAACCTCACTCTTCCCTCCCCACATTCCTACAAGAAGTAACAGCTTACTACTATGTCTCAGGATATAGATTAAATAGTGACAAATGTGAGATATTACCCTTAACCAAATTTAATTTTAAAGAGGATTTTAAAATATCCAACTTTAAATGGAACCCTAATCATATAAAATATTTAGGTATGTACTTCACTTCATCAATTAAATCATTGATCTCCATTAATACAGATAAATGCTCATTAAAAATATCCGCTTTGATAGATGAATGGCACCCACTCTACCTTTCTTGGTGGTGGCGATTAGACACCATCAAGATGATGTTATCTCCCATTATACTTTTTACTATATCTAACATACCAATTGCTATACCTCAAAGTAAAAAAAAAAAAATTCCTTATTACCTTCCTTTCTCTGGAATAATAAAAAAGCCCGCATGTCATTATCAAAACTCATACGCCCAAAATTAGAAGGGGGAGTCAATTTTCCTGACTTTCCTACCTATCACAAAGCATTTCTATTACGTCAATCCTCTAGGTGGATGCTAGAATCCTTATTGGAATCACCACTCTGGGTCGCGCTCGAACAATCATACCTTGTGCCTTTCTCCTTTCACGAATATCTGTCATTTACTCGAAAACCCCCACAATTATCTACTCCCATTGTTAAACATACAAGCAAATTATTAGATACTTTCTTATTAGATCAACCCAAGAGCATCGATGCACTCCTGAATTCTTCTATATGGCATAATAAACTCATACTGATCAAAGTTAAACCCTTTTACTGGAAAACATGGAGACAAAAAGGCCTAATATGGGTTAATCAACTATTTGACAATAATAAGGTTATACCCTTTTCTCATGCACGCCCCTTGTTCAATCTCCCTCTCTCTTTTCGGAATAAATACCAATTGTTACAATTTGCTCTAAATCTTGTTTTTGATCAGACTAACCCTACTCCTATTTCCTCTCACACTATTGCCAATCAAACACGTACGTTTCTCAGCACTTCCCCCAAAGCTTCCACCATATATGCCTACTTACGAAAATCAACTGTCACTAGAGATAAGACTACGATAGAGCTAGCATGGGAATAAGATTTTGATACAGAATGGCCCATCTACATATGGAATAAAATTTGGACCAAAATTAGAAAATCTTCTAGAGCAGCGAACACTACACAGACACTGTTTTTTATATACAATAGATTACTTCTTTCCCCCACACTCCTTCATAAGATGAACACTGACATATCTGATACTTGCTGGTCCTGCTCCCTAACACATGCTGATTTGAAACATTTGTTTTTACCTGTCCTTATGTCCATAGGTTCTGGAAGCACGTTTGGGATCAAATTACTCTCAAATTTGGCTCTGCTATACCCTTTTCTATTACCAATATTTTTTTAGGAGCTTTATCAGAGGATTGGAACAGTTGTTCGTTTAATGTACAAATTCTGGATTCGCTTTTAGGGGCGACTTTCCAAGAGGTTACCAAACACTGGAAAGACTCTTCAAAATTATCGTTTCAAGCTTGGTGGTATGCAGTTTGCCACAATCACAGATTAGATACAGTTTATGTATGTCCTGTTTCTCTTGCCACAAAACGCTTACAATTGTGGTTTCCAATCACAAAGTTTATTGATTTACAAGCTAGACTTTCCTATGCACACAATGTCTCCGAACAAGAAGTTTCCAAGCCTCCTTGACATTCCATAGTATATACTCATGAATATTTGTGCATGTTTATTATAAGTTTATTGTTGAAAATTTCAGATTACTTACCAGACCTTGTTTATATCCTTATATACTCCTTTGCTCTTCCTTCTTTTCTGTATCGATTTTATAAGCACAACTTCTTATATGATTATATGTTCTTATCTCCTACTATGTAACTATTTTTTTATTGTTTTTTCATTTTGTTCTTTTTTTTGAATAAACGTATTTTTGAAACTTAAAAAATAAAGTTCACTGATGTGCAGTGCTATAATATGACCTATTACTGTCAAAGCTTCCACATGTAAAAGAAATGCACTTTTTTTTAATGTGAAGAGACTTTATCATATGTTGCGTGATGTTTGTTGTATAATTTACGTAGCAATATTTTCAGGGCTTGGCTTGGTTCGGCTCTCCCTGTTAATTGGCTGGCGCGCCTACCTCTAGTTGGACCTAACCCTGGTGTACTTAAATTTAGATAGGGGGAGCCACCCTTTACCACTAAAAGTGTTGTCCACTCACCACCGCCCACCCTTACGTAAGGAAAAGTTAATAATTTTATTAAAGGCTTTGCTTTAGCACTGCAGTGGCTGAAGGCATTAGAGCACATCACAATGGCAGTCCTAACATACACTGAATGTTGCACACTTCTAAGCACAAGCAAGCATTTGCATGGCCAATAGGCTTGGATTTAACAAGCCAACATATGTAAATAAAGGCCTTTCCAAATGCTGTGTACATGCGTTTTCATGCACAAATACTGTTCATCTGATTATATTCTGCCCAATTGGCTTTACTAATGCTAGAACAAATAGGGAAAAAAGGATTGCTCACTGTACAGCGTGTGTATAGGAGATTGACTGTCACAAACAACTTGATGATGGAGTGTTCTATATAGATGTAAAATAGTCCTATAAGCATTCAATGGAGACTCTTCCTGGAAGGTGGAATGCTATAACAAGCATACAATATCATTAGTCTGGGTGGTGCCAACGTCCTCTCAATGTATATTTAAAAGAGTTGTGTTATATTCCATATAGGTACCCAATATAGGCTCAGGTAACATCCTAACCTTTCACCTATATTCTCCCCTAAATTACACACATAACGGTTCTTGGGGATTGACCTTTTACCTAGATATGACACTGCACACTGAACGCAGGATTTTCCCTAGTAAAACCCTCATACATTATGCATGAGGATTCTTGGAAACTCAGCAGGACCATCATCTCCTGCATAATAACTATGTACAAGGTTAATTCCCGACGTCATCCTAAATCCGACAATGGCACAGCAAAGTAGAACCCCTGGGGACACCTTTGGGTATATAAACATCACATCTTCCTGAGATAGAAAGAGGAGAACTAGGACTTCCATACCGACACACTAACGCGAGACGCTGAGGCTCCCGCATGGGAAACAACTTTTACATCGTGGTCATTAGACCGCGATGCCTTTACAACGCGATGCCATTACTACGCAAGCCATTACATTGACTTGCAGTAGATGGCGCTCTAACATAAGAAATAGTATAATTTACTATTCCAACACCTTCCTACTGTTGCGTTGGCTGGAGTTGGAATAGTAAATTATACATTCCTAATGTTACGGCGCCATCTAGTGCAAGTCGATATAATGACTTGCGTAGTAATGGCATCGCGTTGTAACAACGCGGTCGTTGTAACGACCGCGTTGTTACCTACCGCATAGTAAAAGCACACGTTGTAACATGCTATATTCCTCCCGCATGCAGATACTCCAGCTCGCAGTGGTCTAACATCCCTTGCGGGGTGTCCAACTCGAGACCCAGACGGGGCGCCACAATCTCTCGATTCAGGTAATGGGGTTGACTTTATCCTAGAGGGATTCTTGGCTTAACACCTACATACATGCTAGGTACACTTAGGTACATCTAGTTAGGATTGCATAGTAGGAGTACACATCTTATTGTCATGTATTTTATATACCTGCCTGTATTCATGGTTTTAGCATAATGGTAGAAATCTACCATCCTTACTTTCCTAGTGCTTCTAATCATTTATATCTGTTTCTGTCTAATGGTTGTTTCAGCACACCTATTTTACACTAGAATAACGACTGTTCAATAAATGATTATTGAAAAATGTCCATATCGCTTATTCTGTGTATCTCTCTGAGACAAGGTGCGCACGAGTGACTGAGCGAAAAGTATTGCACTGTTTCCACGGTCCTGAGAGATCAGGGTTGTCATGTTCGATAGTTGCCAAGAACTATTCTCTCCTTGGTAAGAGGAATTTCTAGTGGCACTGTGCGCTAGCTGATATACAGACTGACATATTCGGGAGGGGTGTCCAGAATCAGTCTGACTCCAATCCTACAGTATATGTTGTCTAAATGCGCAGATTCTATATAGGTTTATAGAAACTACATGACATGGCGCCGCCAACATTGGTTGGGCACTTATTTAACGGTCAAATCTGAGTAGTTCAGTTGTGCTATTCTCAGAGACCCCTACTCACATTCCGCAGAGAAGTCTGGAGTGGGAGGGAACAAAAATCCGCTCCAGCTAAGTAGGCAAATCCTATGTATTGGCTGTTGGTTAATCAAGCGTGAAGGACGCATTGTTCCTATTGTGCATAAAACCTTATCTCAGTTCCCTTGGAAAAATCTTCTTACTAAAAACATTGACTGAGCAGGAAGATGTTGTGCGTGCACTGCATGTCACAGTCCAAGAAGAAGAAGCTGCAGATGAAATACAAATTTCTGAAAACGATAGAAATGCCATCACCCTAAAACTAGCAGCATATGGTTTAACAGCCAGGGGTGGGCCAGCAACTTTCGTGATTCAGGCACACGAATCATATAGAACAGAGGTGTTCTATTCATGGGTTAAATTCCCACAAGTAGATGCACGAACAAACACTGGTTTAAAGGCGCCCTTCCCCATACAAGAGATAAAGTAAGACTCGGTCCGCTCAGAAGAGATGGAGCAACATGGCCAGTACTAGCGGCCTATACACCACATCCTGCCATTGATACAATGCCAGTAGGAGACTTCATAAAGAACTAATAAGACTTTACAGAAACATGACACAGTTTGTGATGAGAACACTCACACTTCAGCCAGCCACAGCTATGCCAACAGGACCAAATCAAACATCCACAACTAAAATAACACCACAAACATTACACGCAGTCATGGGTAAGATGCCCACTAAACGTGAACAAATGCCATTCTGGGTAGCTCAAAAAATAACACAGCTAGAGGCGGTATTTCCACACACCAGCCCACAGGAAAAACACAGAATGTTAACAATCTGCTTGCCCATGGGATAACTCCCCAGATAGAGGATTGTACCACTTGGGGTACAGTCTTCGCTGCCATATATACCAGGACTCATGGTATCCCGTCATTAGCAGTGTACCAGATGTATTAAGACAAATACAGAAAGAGTATGGGGCAGAACCTGCTCTGAACGTAGGGATGAAATTACTAGGTAATTTTGCCCAGGTATCAGCTATAATATTAGCAAACATTAAAGGGGAGGCAGCATCAGTGGCAATACACCAACGCCTGAGGAATTTCACTCCGTTACAACAGGAACGTGAATTGCCCAAAATTATTGAAACAGCGTATGCAGAATTAGGTAGAGATAGTTTGGGAGCTAGAGCAGTAAAACCTAAACTGATGGGTGGTCATGAGAAGGATAACACAAAGCAAGCACCTGATTCTTCTAAGAAGAAATGGGATAATGACAATAAAAACAAAAAGATTAGAGAGAATAGATCTCAATCCAGAGGTAGGTCTCCTCAACAGGAGCCCTCCGAAAGAAGGTATAACCTTAGGAATAGAGATAACATTAGAAAATCTGACCAGTTTCAGGACACTGATACACGTTCCTCTCGTTCCTTTCAGGGTTCATCGAAAAACTCGGAGAGGGAAGGACGGTCAGAACACAGACAAGACTAGGGTACAAAACCCACAGATACGCAACGCGCTCCTGAATACACTTCAAAGAAAGAAGAAAAACCAAAATCAAAACCTCAATTTAAAAAGAAGACACTAGCAGGTCTTAAGATCGGACATGCCCAGAATTCTGAGGAGTCAACTACTGAATGGGGAATGGGCTCTGACGATGCTAAACAGTGCAGCAGAAGTAACAATAGCTCGCCAGAACCTGATGGAATTTCTGGTGACAGCGGAGCTGAATGAACATATCACGGTGGAAACACCTGATACTAGGGTGAGCGTCCCACATAGATTACATGAAATCACACTCCAAATGGAGGGGGACAAGCCCAGAAAAATTAAAGGTCTTTTTTGGAAGAACTTATTTTTTGGCTATGACATTTTTTTAACTGAAAGGGATTGGCCGCCTGCTATTGTTATGGATTGCCCAAATGGAGAAACAGTAATTTTTCCAGCCTTTTCTGACCTCGTTCCCATATATTTAAAAGAACACATATGTGCGGGAGTGGGCGGTAGCCCTTGCCCCTGCACTATATTGCAACCATGTTGGGTGGAATGAAGAGTCAACCCACCACGTGATACCATTAAAATCTACTCCACAAAGACAGTATACAATAAAACAGGAAGCTAAAAAACAGGTCAGGGAGTTCTTGGATCAACTTGAATACCAGGTTGTAATTGAAACATGCACCTCTCCAATGAATAATCCTTTGTTTCCCGTAATGAAGCCTGATAATACATATCATCTAGTTTTAGACTACAGACATCTGAACTCTTGCACAAAAACATTTGCAGTACAGAACGCACACAGTGCCGCATTCATGAATAACATTGTGCGGAAAAAATACAAAACAACACTAGATATCTCAAATGGACTTTTCTGCCAAAATATAGCACCTGAGAGCAGATATTTGACAGCATTCTCAGCGCTGGGGTCCCAGCGTCAATTTTGTTGACTCCCCTGGGGGTATAAAAACAGCCCGGGGTTGTTCTCAGCTAGGGTAACTGAGTTACTTCAGAATCTGGATGAGGAGGCATTGTCCTATGTAGATGATATTTATCTGACGGATGATGACCTTGAGGAACACTTGACCAGGGTGAGCACCATAATTTTGGTATTCGCCTCTGAGAGCTACAAATTCAACTTTAAAAAATCAAAAACAGCTCACCTCAATGTCCTATTTTTGGGATGGATCTCTGACAGAATATCAACAACAACAATATCGTGTTACACAAATATCGGGACATAAATATCGTTGTTAATAATATCAACTTCCTATCTTCATAATGGCAAGCACAAAAATATCGAAAAAAAATATAGTTGTCAAAAATATCGATGTACAAAATATCATTTTTTTATATATATAAAAAATAATGTAAAATAAATTAACTAATAAATGTAACTTTAAAAAAATTATTTAGATTTATTTGTAGATGTTAACAATTATAATAAATACATTTAATTAAAAAAAATTAAACATACATATATAAAATGTAATACATATATATTTACTTAAAAACAATTAATAAATAATAATTTTAATTCATTTTAAAATGTTAGAAATATATTAAAAATTATAAATAAATATATATATAGATACACCTGTAACATAAAAATTAATAAATAAAAAAATATATTATAAATTAAAATATTAAGGGGCCCATTAGGATGTCGGGCGGAAGCACTACCGCCGTGCTGGCGGATGCAAAAACGACCAGTTACCGCCGGCACGCAGCAGTCCACACGCCCGCCCGATTACGATGCGAAAAGTCAGCCAAACACCGCCGGCAAGCCAGCGACACCGTCCGCCATCAAAGTGCGCCCGTACACGTAGCGGCGCAGCACAACTGACACACACCGTCCGACGAAACACGTACCGCCCGGCGTACAAATTACGATGCCGCACACAAACTGAACCCACGGCTAAGAGACACCGTACGTCAAACCGAAGCGGTAACACGAACGCCGAGCACGGACACCGAAGAAGCGGCACCCCCGAGCATGAATCCAGCACTGCAGGCCCTCCCTATGCTCTATCTGATGCACCACCAAGGACGCAACGTACCGCGAAGACGCAGGTAGGCACACATACAACAAGTGCACGCAAACAGCGCACACAGTGCAAGGGCGGAAAAGCGGACAACCCCCACCCCCGCGTGTACACGACACATCTACCATAGCATCCACATATGACACACAGGCCAAATTGTAACATCTCGTAACACATGTGTACACACCACCTGGGACTAGGAACCAACCACCCCGTCACGGCCCCAAAGCGGCGATGACGCTGCCACACATGCGCACAACGCAGAGGCCAACCGCAGCGCCATGCATGCGTCGCACACAGACACAGGGACACAACCAAGCAGCACACACACCAGCCCCACCCCGAACGCACATGACACGTGACAGGCCTGCCACAGACATGTCCCCAACGCCCAATTCACGGACAACACCCAACGTCACACAACCGACGCACACATGTCAGTGAAGTCACGCAACAGCAGGACACACCCCAGTGCAACAAACATGGCGAAGCACACAGCGGCGGCAACACCAACTAGGAGAAGCAGGGCCCCTTCGGGAAGAGGAACGCCAGTACCACACTGAAACACCCATACCACCCTGCACATATGAACAAGACATACAAAACGGAACACCAAAGAGCCCGGGGACCGACAACAGGTGGCCCAAGAATTACATTCACACACAAGGCCCAACGCAGAGCGGAAAGGCAGCCTGCCGCCCACACAAGGGAGAGCAGACAGCACTGAATGACCTTCCATTCCAACTCCGAAACCACAGCCCTACCAAAGAAGCCGGTGAATACAGCCATTGTCCAATAAAAGACCAACACAGGCATGCAGAGGAGACCGACCACAGGGCAGATAGCGCATATCACAGAAGAACACAACGGACGGGAAAGAAAAAGAAAACACTCCCCCATGTCGGCCCCATGCAAGTTAATTGGAAGGAGTCACACATCACTGACCTTGAACTGTCTGAGAAGCATGTGGGATGAGGGCCCGTGTCCTCCGCACAAGCCAACAGAACACAAGTCCTGTCTCCCTACGACTACACAGAGCTCACAGCAACCTCGGAGCGTGCACATTGCAGACTGCACACACAGCCGGAGCACGCCACCACAACGCACCGCTGCAAAATGGCAACCGCAACACACCTACCCAACTACGCCGGACAGGTCAAGCTGTACAAAACCAACCTGATACATATATTGGGATGCGATCTCCTGTCCCTGCTGAACGTAAGTTACCGACTGACTTACCGCATCACATTGTTCAGCTGCGTCATACCCGTCTTCTACTGTCGGAGGTGTCCCTACCAGCATCCCGTGGAGATGTGTCTCTCCAACCCGGCATGTCTAAAGGCGGACCTGCTACCACTACTCCTCCCTCTGGACGCACACGACAGGGCCTGCTCTGCCTATGGGGGCATGGCGTATGTGGCCAACATCGCACCCGCACTGAAATGGGACCACTGTGCCTCCACACGACGGATCATCGAGCACAGCTACATCGAATGTCACCCAGCATGCCCCATCATGGTCCTCCAAGGGACAACTTACGTACAACACCTTGACAGCCACCATCCGCTACATTGGCTGGCAAACATAAACACCACCAATGACATGGAAGCCCTGCTGGACGGCATCGCATACCTGACAACCTGTAAATTCGTCGGACCCCAACGCAGGTTCCCCGATTGACCTATGATGTCCAACCCCGCACCCATGCTTAGCTGCCGCACGGACTGGCCAGTCACCACCACAACAGCCATACCAAACGACCGGCAACAATTACCACACCATCAACGACATCGCCATGACATCGGATATGACCTGGACATGCACACTGTTCCCCATCACATCCAGGAACACCGCATGCATCGTGGGAGGCAGTGGCATGGGGTCTGTGTATCGCACCCACATGGACGGAACTGCACGAACAACCAGGACACGACATGGATCCAGCGCCCATGGACACACACACCGCTCAGTGGACATGAATAGGTCGCCTGGAGTCTGTGGGTGCTGCACCCCTCCCACCCCTGCCCCGGGAATCCCATACCAGGACCTTTGCACGGACGACAAGTGCAAACAACAACAACACGACCCCAGTGACTGTGACATGTCCAGTAACCACCACATTGCAACAACAAGTGGCACGCCGCTGCATGCACGCAAGCACATGCCCTGATGTCATCTCACATGCACGCGTGCATGAGGAACAACCGCAGCAAACCTGTCACATGGAACTGAGATGGACTGTGCCCATGATGCCAAGCGGTCTGGTAGGCTACTTGTATACCGTCTGTGTCAAAGTCCGCAGCTCCGCAGCTATACGTAAATGTACATTAGCACAGCCTTGGCCAAGCAGATGTAACTCTGAAGCCCACATCCCACATGCAACAGCCAATCACATGTAACCCCACACCCTATCCCATTTGTAATCATGCTTAGTATATCCTCAACATGTATTCCGCTGCCAGTAGTGTCCACCATACTGCATCACAGAGGACAGAAGACTCAATATAATGTTTGAAACCAAAACTGTCTCCGCTGACTCATTTCACAAGTACAAATGAGAGAGGATGAGAGTATGTGAAGTACACGGCAGTCGTGACATGACCATGTAGTCCACTGGTATTGGATGTCAACGCAAATGAGTAGCACAACTGTGGAAGACACACATGTGTCGTGTGAAGTCGTATGGACGCAGTGCTCAGGTGGGTGGGTGCAACGGGTAGATGCGCACATGCCAAGTTGTAGCACGCCGTGTTGGGAGGGGTCATGAACAGTATACCACCGCTTCCCTGGGCATTGTGAGAGGACACCTGTCGGGGGAAAGTGAACACGTGTGTGCACAGCAGCCGGGCACACGAACAATGCGGAACCAGGCGCACACGTCAGCCCACCCTCCGTGGACTAGCTGGATCCTGTTGTGCGGCCGCCATGCCCCTTGACAAGGCACACACAGCCCCAGTCGACCAGATGTAACCCCAACATAGTCAATCCGCACAGGCGATACAGGGCACGGGATGGCAGTGGAGCATGGTGTGTGAGAGGTCTCCTCGCGCTCCTCCTGGTCATATCACGCAGGCAATAGAACCTCAACGTGTAGCATGGCACAAGTCAAATGGAAGTGTAGGGGGACGCACCTCAGCACGAGCAGCACTGACGTCACGGGAGGTGGCTCGCACCATCCCATCCATTGCCCATTATACCAACCACGCCACATGCCATTGCGACTAAGTGCAAGCGCGTGCGCCACCACCCCCGAGCCCTCCCCAGAGAGGCCAAAGAGTGAATGTGTGGGCCATCAGTCACAGACGGACGCGGCCTGGCCGCAAGGGCAGCCACAGCCACTGGGTGTCGCAGGTGGCGGATCCGGAAGGCGAAGACTGTGATGCATAGTCCATGCAGGCCGGGTCTCCATTTGGGGCACCACGCAGGTGGACGGCGTCCCGCCACACATCATACCCTGAGACAGCCCACTCGTGCAACTGGACCAACACATACACTCCTTGCCCTCTCTGGTGCGAGCTTGGGGCTGCCTGTGCAAGCGCTAGCCTCGCAGGTGCACATGCATATTGGGGGAGCGAGGGGAGGACATGAGGGCTGGGGTGAAGATGACTGTATCACTGTCAGTGAGTACAAGGGATGACCCAGATGTGGAAAGGAAGAGACGTGTCCCGTGTGTACTGCAACTAGTCGCCAATCCAACTACCCCCATGTCCGGAATGTAAGCCCGCACCTAGGCCCGCCCATCCGCCACATCGAATATACCACCATCACGACAACCTTCCCATTCGAAACACTGACTGGGGGTGGCGACCAGTGAACAAACATGTGTAGCCTACCCACGCGTACATGTGGGCCCTCCATGATCCATGTCACCTGCGGCAAAGTCATGACATGCGCAATGAGGGAAGTGAGGTGAGCTGTCCGCCCCACGCACAGAAGGTGCATCAGCTCCACAGACCCAGCAGCGAGTCCAGCAGGGGTCACATGAGCAGGGGCAGCTGTGCCTGGTGTGAAGGCACATGCACATAGACAGCACATCGTCCAATGTGTAGTCTGCCCACATCTACAGTCCATCATCATGCGGACATAGGAATTGAACACAGGGCAACACATCTTAGTGGGTGCACCCACCGTGACCAACAATGCGCAATGATCGACGTACCCGCCCTGTGCATGGCCCCCACCCAACGGAGGCACATCCAGTGCCACCATCCCACACACACAAGCCTTCCACGGAACATGCTGTGTCCAATGGTCAGTACAGAGTCAGCGCCCATCTGGTGGATCCTGAACAGGAGACACATGCACACACTTGCCAGCTCCCACCATGTACGTCTGCCACCTGGCACGTGCAATGTAACCTCTCACCTGTGACGTGTGACTGCAAGCACACAGCCGTCTTGGCATGGGGCTGTCAATGTGGACACCTGTCAATGTTTCGGGAGGTGTGATCCGTACAGTGCTGTACATAGGGTGCAGTGCTGACACCTACTACTGTCTCATATCCCCTCGTGCCACAGGTCCCACTTGTTTTGGCCGCTCAGCCTGTGCCCACATCGTCGTCGTCGTGTGCCATACTCATCCAGCCTCGGAAGCAGTGCCATGCTCAGCAGACATTCATGTTGCCGTGCCGTCCCTGCTTGACAGCTGGGCTGTGACTCATGTGCTTGCTCAGTCATGTCAGTGATGTGAATGCGAAATTGCTATGTGTTGTGTTGTGTTGCTTTGACATGTGTCCACTGCCATCTTCCCTAGGCGGAGACCGAACATTGACCGCCCATACCAATTGCTGGCGGACATGGAGGATACTGAGGTCATAAGGAAGTTTCGGCTGGACAGGCCAACCCTGCATCGACTGTGTGCCATGTTGGAACCCCATCTCCGTCCCCGCAGGGTGTATCCGACAGCATTCACCCCCACGGCTAAGGTGATGGCCGCCATGCATTTCTTCGCCACTGGGTCATTCCAGCACACAGTGGGCAGTGGAGGAGGGATGTCCCAGCCCATGTTCAGCAAGGTGCTGAGGGATGTACTGGCAGCCATGATGCTGTACCGAAACAGGTACATCAGATTCCCCAGGGCTCGTGAATTGGCGGCAGTGAAGGGTGCATTCTATGCCCTTGGCAGGATCCCACACGTCGTTGGTGCCATTGATTGCACACATGTTGGCCTTGTTCCACCACAGGCCACTGAGCACCTGTACCGCAACAGGAAGCACACGCACTCCCTGAATGTGCAAGTGGTGTGCCTTGCGGACATGGTGATAACCCACGTGTGTGCAAAGTTCCCAGGCTCGGCCCATGACGCACACATAATGCGCAACAGCATCTTGCCACGACTGATGTCCAATCTGCAACAGGATCGTGGCTGTATTGTCGGTGAGTATGTGGAGTGGTGTAGCGTGCTGGCTGTGCGATGCTGTCCCCTGTCCAGTTGGAATAGCAACGGTTCTCTGTGTCCCTCACACCCAGGTGACTCTGCGTACCCGAATGGGGCATGGCTGCTCAGTCCATTGAGGAATCCTCGCACCCCAGCAGACGATCGCTACAATGAGGCACATGGGAGGACCAGACTTGTGGTCGAGCGTACCTTTGGCCTCCTCAAGTCCAGGTTCAGGTGCCTGGACCGCACAGGGAGTGCGCTGGCGTACTCCCCACAGAAGGTGTGCCAGATAGTGGTGGCGTGCTGCATGCTGCACAATCTGGCCATTCGGAAGCAGATCCCCCTCATTGTGGATGACGGAGATCAACCAGGGCCCCAGCCCGCAGACCAGGACAGCTCGAGTGAGGAGGACAGCGGAGAGGAGGAAGCTGGGAATGTGCGCCAGCAGCTCATCGCCCGCTACTTCACTTGACGGTGAGTGTCCATGTACGACGGCTGATGTGTCTGTATTTGTGCAGGTGTGTGTGTGCTGGGTCAGGGTGGCCTTTTGTTCACTGCGTGCTGTGTGTCAACGCTCCATGCCCAGGTTAGTATGCCACTGATGGTGGCTGTGGCATTGTGCCCTATTGCTCTGTGCGATGTGTGTACATTGCTTGTAGTTGTTGACATGTACTGTGTGATGGGTGTGTGACACACTCATTGAATGTGCTCCTGTTCTGTCTCCCACCCCTAGGTCCCTACAGGCCCTCCGGTTCCATTGCCATGCCACGCATCAGGTGCCGTTCCGCTCAAGGTGGCCGTTGTATTCCGTACAATTAAAACACAGGGCACAGACAGCAGTTTGTGGAAGAGGTGCATTTATTTCAAACTGTAACCTGTGATTGTGTGTAAGGTGATGACAAAAGTGGTGCGTGCAGTGACAATGAGCTGTCGGTCATGGCTGCGTGATGCTCAGGGTGTACCCACTGGTTCTATGTCCATAGTCCAACACACACATGCCATCCAGATGGCTGTGTGGAGTGGGATCGTAGTCCAAGTCAATGCAGTGGGTGGTCAAGGAAGGCTGGCTGGCTGCCTCACTTGCGTTTGGAGCGTGCGAAGTCCTCCCGGGAGATCGGTTTCCACTTCGGACGGCCCCTTCCACGTTTGCGAGGGGGGTGCCTGCTTGCGACCTGCTGGTGGTTGAGGTGTGCTCACTGGCCGTGGACGCAGGGGAACTGGACACTGCTGCTCCACCCTGCGCCCCGGCAGGTGGTGGCGGAGGGGAGCTGCTGTCCCTGGATGTGACCTCACCGCCACCACCAGCTGGCCCATGAGGTCCACGAGTTGGCCCATACGGGCGTCCATGGACCTCAGCACCCCCAGCACCTCACGCGTGTCAGTAGCAGACCTGGCCCATTGTCCTTGGGCCTCTTCATAGGCCCCAAGGACTCTGGCCATTTGAGGCAGGGCATGGCTCCCAGGGAGACTGGCGTTTCCCTGACCCTGCTCCTCCTACCAGTCCTGCTGCCACCGTCCTGCCCACTAGCCACATTGCTCACCACGGTCCTTGTCCTGGCTCCCAGGGTGGATCCAGTCGGCCGGGCCACCACCTGCGCTGGGGCTGTGGCCAGCGAAGACGTGGTGGCGGTTGCGGCAGTGGTAGTGGCCGCAATGACCGTGGGTGTGGCCGCAATGACCGGTGTGTGTGGCCGCAATGACCGTGGGTGTGGCCGCAACGACTGTGGCAGCAGGGGGCTGGGAATGTTCAGCAGCCCTGGATGATGGGTTGGTGGGTAGGAGGGGTCCTGGGGAGTGGCTGGGCCCTGCCACACCAGATGGGCCTGCTTGGTGGTCCGTGTCCGAAGAGGAGGACAGATCCTCCACATCCGTGTGTCCTCGTTGGGGGCTTGTAGGCTGGCTGTGCTGGCTGCTGTCTCCATCCCCAGCATCCAGCAGTTCGTCACCTGTGGAGAGAATGAGATTTGTTATTGTGTTGCACCTGGCGAAGTATGTATTTGTCGTCTGACATTAACAGTTCGTGCAATCTCGTACATGGGTTTCCCGGAGGCGTGTGTGTGGCTGTACCATTTGTAGTTGTGTGTGCTTGGCAATGGGACTGTGTGCTGTGCACATGTGGCATGGGACGGATTGGCCATGCCGATGGGTGTGTTGCTGTGCCCCTACTTATTGTGACTCTGGTGTATGCGGGCTCCTGGCCCATCCTGGGTCTGGTTTGTACTTTGCTTTTGGGGTTCAAATGGGACGCTTAGGAACGCATATGGCAACATGGGGGCATGCCCGGAAACGCATTTGGGATGGAATATGCTTTTAGGGGTCAAATGGGACGCTTAGGAACGCATATGGCAACATGGGGGGCATGCCCCAGAATCGCATTTGGGATGGAATATGCTTTTGGGGTACATGCTGTGAGCCATGGGTGCCGAACGTGACATGTGTTGTGGCAGCATGACAGTGCATGGTCTGAGGTGTGTGCATGCCTGACATGCCCTGCATATTTGCTGTCTGTTGTGATTACTGGACATGGCATTGGACGCATCGTTATGAGTGAGTGATGGTTGTGTGCCACCCGACGTATTGCAGTTGTCCCATCTCCTTGGTGTGCGTGCTGCCCTGTGCCATGTGCATCACTGCAGTGCTCGGGGGGTGTGGCCCATGTTGTGTGTTGTTGCTCACAGTGTGGCGTGCGCTTCATTGACTTCTGGCACATGGTTGGTCATGGGCATGTCTCTTAGCGTGACTGCTGTATGTGTGGCAGCTGTGCGGATGACATGCCTTTCATGAGACTGGGGCTGACGGATGGGATGGATGGTATGTTGTATGTGCATGGTGTGTCTGTGTGTTTGATGGGTTCAGTGGTGTTCGTGTGCATTTATGTTGTTCCGCTCTGTTGCGTCTAGTGTTGTTTGTCTTACATAGGCGTAGTATTGGGGTGTGTGGTTGACAGGCAGTAGGGGCTACATGGACAGGACTTCAATGGTGTTTCGGTTGTGTGTGATGGGTTGCACAGTGGCTGCCGTGTGGTACTATATTCAGTGTGGCTTGTGCATGCAGACGTGGCTCCTTGGGTGTTGCTGTGTCTGTGATGGGTCATGTGGGGTGTGAGTCTGTGGTTCATGTCCGTGTGCACATTGTTCACTTGTTCGTGACAGTGGGCGGTGCTGCGTGTTCGTCTGCTACGTGACATGTCCCATGTGTTGGTCGTGTTACGGTCCTCATGCCTCCAGTAATCCAGCCCTGTTCAGTTTCCCACCTGCAGGTTGTTCGGGCGTGCACTGTACTGGATGCCACATGGTTCTAAGCGGGGGGTGCTCCATGTTGCAGGTCTGTGGGGGTGGGGGCGGTGTTGTGGGTCGTGGTGATGGCTGGACACCCACTGACACCGTTTGTCCTGGGGCGGGATGTCTACTTGTCGGCTGCCGGTGTGCACTGCAGTGGCTGCTACGTGGGTGTGGGGTGTGGGCTGTGCTCCTCCTTGCTGTGCTGTGGGACTAGGGGCCTGGTAGGTGTTGTACTTCAGCTGTCCCCCCTCCCACCCACTGCGCTTTGTGTTGCTGCTACTTACCTGTTACTTGTCGGTTAGTGCAGCTACGGCTGCCACATGGGTGTGGGGGGTGCTCCTCCTTGCTGTGCTGTGGGACTAGGGGCCTGGTGTGTGTTGTACTTGAGCTGTCCACCCTCCCACCCAGTGCACTTTGTGTTCCTGCCACTTACCTGTTACTTGTCGGTTAGTGCAGCTATGGCGGACACATGGGTGTGGTGGGTGCTCGTTGTGGCGCTTCTGGCATACTTGGGGACCTGTTGGTGGTTACGTGGCTGGCTGAGTGTACACATGCCCCCACGTATCTTACAGTTGTTAGGTTTGGGCTGTGTGTGGTGGTGTCTGTTGCATGTGTGTGTGATGTGTTGTGTATTGTGTGCTGGACATGGGGGTGTTTGTCCCTGGGAGCTGTGGCATGGTGGTAGTGCATGTGAGTACATAGCGGTGTGCTGGTATACATTAGTTTGTACTTACCAGCCTCCACTCCCCCTGCTAATCCGGCGAGGATCTCCGGATGTATAATGACTCGCACCTTCTCCTCCCACGCTTTGAAGGTCTTGAAGAGCGCGGGATTCCCTCCGCCAGTGACGGCAGCCAGCTCTCTGTTCTTGCTCTCCTTCTTCTTGACCAGGCTCTTGACGTCATTCCACCGTTTGTTTATTTCAACTCTGTTCCTGGGCAAGGTCCCGACTGCATTGACCTGGTCTACGATCCGGTTCCACATTCTCTTTCTGGTGGCTAGTGGTGTGTGCTGGACCAGGTTCCCATAGATTTGTGGGTGCACCTTGATAATCTCGTCGACCATGACCATCAGCTCAATGGGCGTGAACTTGGGCATTCTTTGTGGTGCCATGGTGTTTGTGGTGCTGGTGCGGTGTGTGTTGTGTAATGTGCAGGGGGTTTGTGGTGCCGGTGTTTGGTGGTGGTGGTGGTGGTGGTGGTTGTGATGTGTGCGTTTCTGTGGTGTGCTGCTGTCCTTGCTGTGTCACTGTGTCCTCTCCTCCTCTCTGGTTTGCAATGTTGCAAGGGGTTGTGGTCTGTGGGAGTGCTGCTTTTGTACTTACCTATGTGGGTGTGTCCTCATGGTCTGTTGTTTTCAGGTGTGTTGTGTCTGGTGTTCTGGCCTTTGTATTTTTTGTTTGTCCGGGGGGGTGTTTTCGGGATGTGTACTGTGCTTGTGTATTTGTGCGTGCCTTGCTGTGTGGACTTGTTGGCCATGTTGTGTGCGATTGTTTTTGTCAGCGGATGTTTTCTGTGCAGGGACGTGGGCGCCATGGCTTCTGCCGTGTCAATTCTCATCGGCGTTGTTTGCGCTGGCGGGCGGTATTTTTGTGGTTTACCCGCGCTCATGGCGGTGCGATCGTAATTTCACGTGCGGTGTGTCGGCCGTGAGGGCGGGCGGTTTTGTGTTGTCGTGCGTGTTTCCGTCCGTGGCGGGCGGTTTGACTCCGACTCGGACGAGGGCGGGCGGTATCTTGTGTGATTTTTCCGCCGATGGCGGTTTTCGGTTTGTGTCATCGTAATGGCGTGGTCGGTGTTCAGACGGTGTGTGCGGGCGGATTTTTGCCGCTTTCATGCCTGGCGGATTTTTTTACGCCGGATATCGTAATGGGCCTTTAAAATCTTTAATATTTTACATTGAGTGCAACAGTAGAGAAAGTGTTGGAGAGCGGAGGGGTACAAATTACTATTCCCACTCCAGCAAATGCAACAGTAGGGAAAGTGTTGGATAGTGGAGAAGTAAAAATTACTATTCCCACTCCAGCGAATGCAACAGTAGGGAAAGTGTTGGATAGCGGATAGGTAAAAATTACTATTCCCACTCCAGCGAGTGCAACAGTAGGGAAAGTGTTGGATAGCGAAGGGTTAAAATTTACTATTCCAACTCCAACGAGTGCAAAAGTAGGAAAAGTTTTGGATAGCGGAGAGGTAAAAATTAGTATTGCCACTCCAGTGAATGCAATAGTAGGGAATCTATTGGATAGCGGAGGGGAATAATTTACTATTCCCACTCCAATGAGGTGCAACAGTAGGGAAAGTGTTGGATTGCGGATGGGATAAAATTACTATTCCCACTTCAGCAAGTGCAACAGTAGGGAAAGTGTTGGACAGCGTAGTGGATAAAATTACCATTCCCACTCCAGCGAGTGCAACAGTTGGGAAAGTGTTGGATAGCGGAGGGGAAGAAATACTATTCCCACTCCAACAAGTGCAACAGTAGGGAATATGTTGGATAGCGGAGGAGTAAAAATTACTATTCCCACTCCAGCTAGTGCAACAGTAGGAAAAGTGTGGATAGCAGAGGGAATACAATTACTATTCCCACTCCAGCGAGTGGAACAGTAGGGAAAGTGTTGGATAGCGTAGGAGATAAAATCACTATTCCCACTCCAGGGAGTGCAACAGTAGGGAAAACGTTGGATAGCGGAGGGGAAAAAATTACTATTCCCACTCCAACGAGTGCAACAGTAGGGAAAGTGTTGGATAGCGGAGGGGATAAAATTACTATTCCCACTCCAGCGAGTGCAACAGTAGGGAAAGTGTTGGATAGCGGAGGGGATACAATTACTATTCCCACTCCAGCCAGTGCAACAGTAGGAAAAGTGTTGGATAGCAGAGGGGAAAAAATTACTATTCCCACTCCAGCTAGTGCAACAGTATGGAAAGTGTTGGATAGCGGAGGGGTAAAAATTTCTATTCCCACCAAAGAAAAATTAAATGTAAAAAAAAACAAAATATCAAATACAATACAAAATATAATAAAAAAGTAAAAAACAAAACATGTATAAAAATATAATAATTACAAAACATAGAAACACATTATAATGTTTAAAAAAACTAAAAATGACATACAAAAATAAATTTATAAAATTGAAAAATAATTTACAAACAAATACATTTTTGTAATAGAAATTATTTATAATAAAAAACATTAATTATTACATAAATGTAATATTTTTCTTGTGAACCTATAACACTACACAATTTGCAACACACATCTAAATTTAAAAAAACGTGTACCTCCTTAATTAACACAATTAATTATCAATTAAACAAATATTATTAATTAAAAACCACATTAAAAAAGATTAAAATTAATATACTAACCAAACGTTACCCCTGTAGAACCAAAATCCACAACCAAATTAAAAATAAACAATTACCAAAAATATTTATCAAATAATAAATAAATATTAAAGATCCAGTAATAATTATTTAATTTAAATTAAATTACTTTCCACCCTCTACCCCAATAAACACAACACACATCTAAAAATAATTACACAATTTCCATAACTAATTTTACATTAATAAATTAATATCAATTAACCACAAATCTTCATTTAATAAAAATAAATTTACTTCCCACCATTTACCACTATAAACCTCACAACTCACACATCAACTTAATTACACAATTGCCATATTTAAATTTTAATTAATTAATTAACAATAATTAACAAATAATTAATTAATTATAAATTAATTACCTCCCTCCCTATTCCCTATAAACCCCACCACCCATTTCTAAAAACATGACACAATTAACATAATTACCAATTAATTAATATTAATTAACAACCAATTAATAATAAATTAATTCCCACAATTAACAGTATTAAATATTAAATAAATAAATATTAATTAAAAAAAATATTAATAATTTAATTATAATAAATTACTTCCCAGCCTACTCCCTATAAACCCACAACCCGCTTCTAAAGAAATAACACATTTAACATATTTACCAATTAATAAACCCACAACCCGCTACAGAACTAAAACGCAACATTTTATTTAAATTAAATTAAATAAATACTAATAAATAAAAATTAATATTTAATTTATTGTAATTAAATTATTTCCCACCCTATTCCCCTATAAACCCACAACCTGCTACGGAACTAATACGCTAAATTTAATTAAAATAAAATTAATAACTACTAAAAATGTACACATATATTAAAAAACAAAATTAATACTTACACAAAAAAATAGAGCACATACATTTAAAATACATACTAAAATACATAACACTAACTAAAAAAACGATATTTTTAACAACTATATTTATGCAAACGATATTAATGACTTTGATATTTTTAAAAACGATATTTCTTACCTTAAACTCGATATTCTTGACAACGATATTCTTGCTGTCGACATTTCTGTATCTCGATATTTCCAACTCGATATTACTGCAAGTCGACATTTCCTACTCAATATTCTGACTGTACACCTTTTTGGGATATGAGCTTTCAAGTGAAGACAAGAGCTTGGCAGCTAACTTTTTAGAAAAGTGTGCGCTGCTCCAACCTCCAAAATCATTGAAAGATTTACAATCCATACTGGGATTCCTGAATTTTGGTAGAACATACATTTTGGATTACACAGAGAGGGTTAAACCCTTCTACGACCTCATAAGACCTGATTTTTCAGTTAGGCAATGGACACAGGAACACACAGATATTCTTCGTTCCCTACAAGCTGACATGATAGCGTCAAAACACTTACAGAAACGCGTAAATGTCCGCAAACTGGTGATCCGTATAGTTGCGGGTCAATCCGGGTACACTTTCCTAACATACAATGAAGGCGAAACAGTACCCATAGCATACAAATCACATTTGTACACAAATGCTGAGATGCGTTTTGCATTCACAGAAAAAATTCTAACAGCAGTACAGACTGCTGTTGTGAGAGAAAGAGCACTGGCTCAGGGGAAACAAATAATTGTCGTAACTCTGGTACCGGCCTTAGAGGCTGCTACAAAGGCAAGTGTTCCAAATGCTAAAGCCTTATATCCGAGATGGGTACAATGGGCTACTTCTCTCACTGTAATAGATGTAGAATACAGATACGACCTAAGTCTGAAAACACAAGCATTCCTGCAATATGAACAAGAATATCCTCTACCAAATGAAATAATGCCTCTAGATCACTATGAATACCTAATTTACACACTGACGGATCTGCTCAGCCGGCCATTGGAAGTAAACAACAATACAGCGCTGCATGTGCGATTGTAAAAGGTTGTATGCAGGACGGCAAGTTCCATCCAAGCTGTACAAAAACACAGTCTCTAGGAGACTGCACGGCACAGCTGGCAGAATAGAACGCTCTATTACTGGCACTGATAAATACGGATCAAGAATTCCCCACACTAAGGGGTCGATTCCGATTCGGGCCGGAAAAAGCACCGACCGACTCGGATCCGGAAAAAATACCGACCGACACGTACCCGTGGCGCACGACACGCCAAGTACGATGCAAGGCGCGAAAAATCCGACCGACACGTACCGAAACCAAGTCGACCGACCGAGCCGCACTGAAAACAGCAATCCGGCCGGAAAAACCACGCGAATCCAACCGACCGACACGCACCCGGAACAAATCCGACCGAAAGCGTACACGCGAACTCCAAACCGCAAAGTACGATGCAAGGCGCGAAAACCACGAGCGAGTCGGACGGAGGACAAGCCGTACGACCGACACGCATACAAAACCGAGCCGAAGCAACACAATACACCGCGACCGACGCGTACGCAGCATAGAAAACTGCACAAACACAGCGTGAACGAAGCGGAGAACACCGTACGAGACCAATGCAGGGTCCGACTCGGTCACAACAACGTTTCCAACATACACAAACAGCACAAAGGAAAAATCACCCAAAAAAAGGCCAAACAAGCAATTACCAAGCCAATAAATACTGGGGGGTGGGGACAGAGAACAAAGACACACACACAACTCCACCTATATAAAGGACACAAATCACTACCATGAGCCTTTGCAAATGCCATTCCACTGCCAGCACCCAAGAGAAAGCAACCACACACCCACAGCTCATCCCTCACACAAGCCACACACCATCAGCACACCAACAAATACCTACCTCACATACACCCAGCAAAACACACACTCACACACCCTCACCTGCACACCAACACACACATCACCCACCATCACCACCCATCACCATGCCCCCCAAGAAGAATCCCAAGTTCCTAGATAGTGAATTGGAAGTCATGGTAGACGAGATCCTCAGGGTGGAGCCACAGCTGTTTGGCACACTGGTCCAACAGACCCCCATGTCGCAGAAAACCAAGATGTGGGAGAGGATCATCAACAGGGTGAACGCCCAATCACCATGTCGGCGCACAAAGACGGACATCCAGAACAGGTGGTATGACGTGCGCAGGAGGGTACGGGACATGCTGAAGAAAGACTACATCAACAGCCAACACACCGGCAGTGGCCCTCCTGCCAAGCCAATATACCTCAGGCCCTGGGAGGAGAAGGTGCGGGCCATCCTTCCGCCAGTGAGCGTATATGGACTAGAGGACATCCCAGAGCCTGGTGAGTACACAACAAATGTACACAATATACTGCCACAAAACACACACACATCACTGTCAAGGGGAGAGTCAAACCATGCACTCATAGCAATTACACAGCAACCAGAACAGAATCATCCCAAAATGTGTATGTCAGTCAGATAAACACAACACATGCCATCAAAAAAGTCACATCCAACTGTGCCAACACATGTACAAACACAACCACAACTACAGCTAGGCAGTGGCACAAATAGAACTAACAAACACATCCACACATGTAGCCACCACAACAACACCAACACACAGTGAAGACCACTCAAAGGAAGGAATTCTGTGTATGCTGGCCAAGTCAGTGTAGCCAATAGCATCATGGGAGTCGCAGTCACACATGTTGCCCCCCACAACTGTCCCATCAACACCACCATGAACCATGCGCACATCACAGGGAGTGGAGAAGGACTCACAAGATGGCTGACACTGGCTACTGCTGTGGGGAGCACAAGGCCCTGCTGCCAACTGTGCACCAACAAACAGCAGGACACCACTGACTGACATCCTGAGAGACAACTTACACTCCCTGCAATGCAAGCACGTTCCATGGTGGGATATCTGGCTGGGTGGGAAGGAGGACTCGCAGCACTGACCATAGTCACAAGCACCTCCCCTCACACACACCCCAACACAAACTCCACAGAACCCACCTGGTAGAATGCAATGCCCCCCATCCTAACACAAGATCCCACAAAGAACCACCACCCTGGGTTATGTTGTGTGAAGCACAGGGACACTCTTGGGACTCTTAGCCAAACAACTGCCAGGACAACACTCCCAGCCATCCTGTCAGCACAGCCAGCCCACCCCACAGGGAAGCAGAGTCAAAGGAAGGAAGCATGGGCATGCTGGGAAGGGGGTGGAGGCAATAGCATGATGGGAGTCGTAGTCACTGATATTGGTCACCCCCACAACTGTCCCATCAACACCACCCTGAACCATGCTCACATCACAGGGAGTGGAGAAGGACTCACAAGATGGCTGACACTGGCTACTGCTGTGGGGAGCACAAGGCCCTGCTGGCAAATGTGCACCAACAAACAGCAGGACACCACTGACTGACATCCTGAGAGACAACTTACACTCCCTGCAATGCAAGCACGTTCCATGGTGGGATATCTGGCTGGCTGGGTGGGAAGGGGGACTTGCAGCACTGACTATAGTCACAAGCACCTCCCCTCACACACCCCCCAACACAAACTCCACAGTACCCACCTGGTAGAATGCAATGCCCTCCATCCTAACACAAGATCCCACAAAGAACCACCACCCTGGGTTATGTTGTGTGAAGCACAGGGACACTCTTGGGACTCTTAGCCAAACAACTGCCAGGGCAACACTCCCAGCCATCCTGTCAGCTCAGCCAGCCCACCCCACAGGGAAGCAGAGTCAAAAGGAAGGAAGCATGGGCATGCTGGGAAGGGGGGTGGAGGCAATAGCATGATGGGAGTCGTAGTCACTGATATTGGTCACCCCCACAACTGTCCCATCAACACCACCCTGAACCATGCTCACATCACAGGGAGTGGAGAAGGACTCACAAGATGGCTGACACTGGCTACTGCTGTGGGGAGCACAAGGCCCTGCTGGCAACTGTGCACCAACAAACAGCAGGACACCACTGACTGACATCCTGAGAGACAACTTCCACTCCCTGCAATGCAAGCACGTTCCATGGTGGGATATCTGGCTAGCTGGGTGGGAAGGCGGACTTGCAGCACTGACCATAGTCACAAGCACCTCCCCTCACACACACCCCAACACAAACTCCACAGAACCCACCTGGTAGAATGCAATGCCCCCATCCTAACACAAGATCCCACAAAGCACCACCACCCTGGGTTATGTTGTGTGAAGCACAGGGACACTCTTGGGACTCTTAGCCAAACAACTGCCAGGACAACACTCCCAGCCATCCTGTCAGCACAGCCAGCCCACCCCACAGGGAAGCAGAGTCAAAAGGAAGGAAGCATGGGCATGCTGGGAAGGGGGGTAGAGGCAATGGCATGATGGGAGTCGTAGTCACAGACATAGCTCACCCCCACAACTGTCCCATCAACACCACCCTGAACCATGCTCACATCACAGGGAGTGGAGAAGGACTCACAAGATGGCTGACACTGGCTACTGCTGTGGGGAGCACATGGCCCTGCTGCCAACTGTGCACCAACAAACAGCAGGACACCACTGACTGACATCCTGAGAGACAACTTCCACTCCCTGCAACGCAAGCACGTTCCATGGTGGGATAACTGACTGGCTGGGTGGGTGGGAAGGAGGTCCGGCTGCCAACCAAACACAACCAATGCAGACCATGTTCACACCCCAGAAAATACATAGACATGCCCAAATAATGCAGGACAATGTGCCACACCAATATCAACCCCTGACTGTGACGACTCAGGACAATGCAATGTACAGGCCCGCACCCAGAGGCACAGTCACAACTGTCATGTGTGTCAACCATTGATGCCTGCAGAAACATGACATACATTGTTTGTGTCTCCCAAAAACAGGTGATGATGGGGACACAGCAGCAGACACTGAGGAGTCCCAGTCCCAGGCTCAAGAGGATGCCGAGCTCACTGGCGTCGTACAGCCTCTGTCCTCCTCGGACGATGAAGAACAACCTGGCACATCCGGTGCAAGTCAACATGCAGCACCAGCAGGACCACCAGCTGCAGCACCAGCAGGACACCACCAGCTGCACCCCCCTGCACCCACCCCTACAACGACTGTCACCACGAATACCATCCCTGCCAACATGGACAGAATAAGGAGCAACACCAGCACAGTGACCCTGGACCAACCTGGGGCCATGGACACCACCACCACCACCAACCCCCAAGGTGGACCAGGGTTATCTGTGCGTGCCACTGCACACACTGCACATGTCAGCAGGGGTGGTGGGAGGGGTGGGAGACAGAGGTCGCTGCTTGCAGACGTTGCTGGTGTGCATGATGACCCACAACTGGTACGCATAGCTGATGCGTACCAGTCCAGCACCGGAGAGCTCAGCCAGGTAGTGGGGCTCCTCAGAGACATTAAACAGCAGCAGGCTGCCCATCATGCCCGCTTGGACTCCCACATGTCCCACGTGGAGTCACACATGTCCCGTGTGGACTCACACATGTCCCGCGTGGAGTCCAAGTGGGATGCACTGCATGAGATGACGGCGGTGCACAGGGACATTTTACAATGCCTCCGCCAGATGAACAGCAACCAGTCCACACCTCCCTGTGTGCCAACAACATCTGGTGCCGAACAAACTGCAACTGCCACAGGGAGGGAGGAGGACTCTGGCGGAGAGTCCCCTGCACCGCAGCAGCCTGCACTTGAGGGCCCCCCCCAAGAAGAGGGGTCGTCCGAGGAGGGAAAAGTGAGAGGCCGATGGCCAAGCGCAACTCCCAGGAAGCCTGAACCTGTTCTGGATGTTCGCCTTTGTGCACAGACTGTTCACCCTGTTGACGGCAACACTACTCCCACACATTGCATGGGGAGTACAAGTTGGACCAATGTGTCAGACAACTGTGGCCCCGATACTGGGGATCCTGTCTACCCGGACTTTCAATTCACCTAGGAACTTGGGATTGCAAGATTCATGTACAGCACAACCCATCCTATGCACTATTAACACAAATGTATCACAATAAACACACTAATACACCATACTTGCCTCTGTCGTGATTCCAACGTGGGTGCTGTTATGGGGATGATGAACTGCAAAATTACACTGTGTATGCGAACTGCAACAGCAAGGACAACACAGGCATGTGAGTACAGGAAACGTGACACATATGAGGGAGACACACCACCAGGGCTACACGACACATACACACCTAGGCCATCTGACTCATTGCCTACACTGATGTTGCCAGGGAAGACGGTGCAATGCACAGACACCACACCCATTCCCAGTTGTAGTCAAGTAGCCCACAGGTGCAGTAAGCAAATGGCAGTCAAATATGTGACCACAGACAACGCACATCACAAAGTGAAGCACAGGTTTATTACACAGTTGCAACATGCCGTAACCACTACAGATGCAAGGTAACCCCACCTGGCAGCGGGCACACAGTCAACAACTGTAGACGGAAGGAAGTCCATGGGTGTGGCGCACATCACCTGTAGGGACACAACAGCTACCAGCCTGGATGTGCAATCACGTCGTCGGTGGACACAGTTGACCAAACGAATCTGAAAGTACCCTGTGAAGGACAGAAATGACACACAGTCAAAAGCAATGGAGTACAGGACAGAACAGCAAAACACATGCACAATACATGTTACAAGATACCCACCCAGAACCAAGTTAGCATGTCAACACTGTTGGGGAGTACAGCCCACCTGTTAGCACACATCACAACACACATCCAGTCAAGTGGCCCATGGACACACTCCCACAGCACCAGAGCACCACCCACACATCATGCCAACTCACATCATTGACATGACACCTCAGGATACTCACATTCAGCTAAAGAAGTTGGTGATGAGCTGTGTGCGGACATCACCATCACCATTATCATCATCATCATCGTCACTGGCATCGTGGTCCAGGCCAGGATCCTCCACAGGTGGCGGATGTTGGTCATTGTCATCCTGGATGAGAGGCAACTCCTTCCGCACTGCCAGGTTGTGGAGCATGCAGCAGACGATGATAATCTTGCACACTTTCGCAGGGGCATATGGGAGGGACCCTCCGGTCTTGTCCAGGCAGCGGAAGCGGCTCTTCAGGAGACCAAAGGTCCGCTCAATCACTCTCCTGGTCCGACCATGTGCCTCATTGTAGCGCATCTGGGCAGGTGTCACAGGGTTCCTGAGGGGTGTCAGCAACCACGGCATGTTGGGGTATCCCGAGTCACCTACGGACAGACAAGTGCACATTAGCTGACTTGGAACAGTGGGCGGAATACTACAGATCAGATCACACACAATGGCACAAAGTCAGTACACACCGACAAGCCAGGCACGCTGGTTCTGCATCTGTGCCATCATCCTGGGGATGCGACTACTCCTCATCACAAAGGCATCGTGTGCTGAACCAGGGAAACGGGCACACACGTGTGTGATGGTCATGTCTGCAAGACACACCACCAGTGCATTGACCGAGTGGTAGTGCTTGCGGTTCCTGTAGGCCTGCTCCTGGGCCTGTGGTGGTACCAAAGCCACATGTGTCCCATCAATGGAGCCAATGACATGCGGCATCCTCCCCAGGGCATAAAAGTCACTCTTCACGTTAGTGAGTCGTCGCAGTCTAGGGAAATAGATGTACAGGTTCAGGAAGAGCAACATTGCCGCCAAAACATCGCGGAGCACACGGCTGAACATGGTCTGTGACATCCCACCAGCAGTCGCCACAGTATGTTGGAAGGTACCAGTGGCAAAGAAGTGTAGGGCTGCCATCACCTTCACCTTGGGGGTCAGTGCTGTAGGATACGGCCGGCCAGGCTGCAAATGTGGGGACAACTGCACTGCCAAATCCTCAATCAGCTGCCTGGTGAAGCGGTACCGTCGGATGCTGTCCCATTCCACCATCGTTGCCAGGTCTGGGAATGGCCGATGGACAGCAGGAGCCCTGCAGTGCAGAGGAGAAGTAAGCAAGATTGTCAGTCACCCCACATATGCGGCATTGAACACACTCAAGATCCCAACATACATCATTATGAGGCACAACTACATGAAGTGTGCAGTACCGGAAGGACATGTATGGTACATACATGGCCAACATCTGTCAACACGGTCCAACAGGTGGCATCAATTAGTCCCAGGTTGGCCCATTGGATATCATGAGGCCGTGTCACAGTTCCCATCTCCTGCTGCCGTGTCACAATAACCCCCCACAGGGACATGTGAGGACAGATGTGCCCCAGGCACCACAGCTCAACGACAGGTACATTCCCAGGGACCCTGTAATGCCACATGGACACTGGCATTACATGGAGTATCATGTATACACCACAGCAAAACAACCATGACCCCCACAGGTAGTGGCCCCACTTGCCACGGCAGGACAGACATGGACGTCTGTGACACACACGCACAACATCAGAGTCCATGCACACACAACGTGGATGTGGAGACTGTCTCCCATTGTGCACATGAAATCAGAGACATTGTAAACACCACATGCACAAAGACTGTGGAGGACCATCACTATTGTGCCACTGGGACACCGTGGCTCAAACATACCATCCCACATGGGACTCACGGGGTATGTGACATGACATACACATACACCACTGTGAAATGTGACCATGGCACATGCACAGATATGAACAGTTGCACATCACAGTGGTCACGTACACGTAACACCCAGGATCCTGTCCCCATGAACACGTGCACAGCCTGGGGGTGGCTGCCCACAGGTGACACCCACAGGACAACATGTACACCAACATACACACAATAGGAAATGCAGCCTTACATGCCTTATGATAAAGTTTGGACAGGCTGTCGTGTGGTAGGTGTGCCCCTCACTCCCTGGGAGCTATCTGTGGCTGGCATATGTCCATCTGAGACAGGCATGCTGACATATGCCAGTCACATGTACAGTGATGCGTTGAACTGCAATGGACCGATCGGTGCCTCCGGCCGGCCCATTGCTTTCAATGTGTGCGGGTACGCGTTGTACCCCTGTGCGCGTTGAACTGCAATGGACCGATCGGTGCCTCCGGCCGGCCCATTGCTTTCAATGTGTGCGGGTACGCGTTGTACCCCTGTGCGCGTTGAACAGCAATGGACCGATCGGTGCCTCCGGCCGGCCCATTGCTTTCAATGTGTGCGGGTACGCGTTGTACCCCTGTGCGCGTTGAACTGCAATGGACCGATCGGTGCCTCCGGCCGGCCCATTGCTTTCAATGTGTGCGGGTACGCGTTGTACCCCTGTGCGCGTTGTACCGCAATGGACCGATCGGTGCGCACCCATTGACAATGGGCTTGCCTGGCAACGGACGCGTTTTCGAATTTCAAACGAGTCGGTTGCTGGAAAATCAGTTGGTCACCCACAACAATGTTGCAAAATCATGTATGTCATGAAGTTGAAGATTTGAAGGATGCTGTGGGCGTGTTTTGGTGCTGCTATTCCATGGATTGGCCAGATTCAGAAGATGCAAACGACTTGGACCTATCACTTTGGACACAAGGGACAGTATCTGCCTCTCCAGCACATATATATTGCTGGCTGTTCCCCTGAGAGCCCACTTGCCTGCACTACATGCTCCAAGACGACATCTGCCACTGCACTGCTGCTGTCTCTGCCCCTCTGGACCCTGCAATGGCACGTACTGTGGAGAGAGCCCCAGCCTTCAGCCTTGAAGAGAACCAGGCCCTGCTGGACAGCCTACTTCCACAGTACAGCAAGCTGTATGGGACACCAGGGGAGCAGGTGAGTGTTCTGTGCACTGCCTTTCTGAATGTGCATTTTGTCTGACTAGCAAGGCTGAGAGTCTGCACGCCACTGGCTAGCAGGCTCACTGAGTAGTTGTCACCCCCATAGTGTGTAGTGACTTGCACTGGACAGGTATGGTGCAGTGACAGTGCATTTGAACATGGTTTTACTTCCCATGCAATGATACCATGTAGTGACGTCTGGCAAACTGTCCATGGTCAGCTTTGCACTGCCTGTGTACATCATGTGCCCCTGTGATTGAGACATGTATATACGACTGTGTCATGCACGGATATGTTGCATGTGTGGTAATGGCCTTTTCACTTTGTCATCCTCACAGGTTAATGCCCATCGGAAGCAGGAAATCTGGAAGGACATCGTCCGGGCTGTCCGGTCCGTGGGGGTCTACAAGCGCCGGATCCGCAACTGCCAGAAGAGGTGGCAGGACCTTCGGGGCTGGACCCGGAGGATTGCACGGGTCCAGCTGAAGCTGTCGCCTCCTCGCAGGAGGGGCGGAACACGGACCCTGACCCCCCACATGCTCCAGATCCTGGCGGTGGTCTTTCCAGACCTGGATGGGCAGCTGAAGGCCAGACAGCAGCAAGGAGGGGGTGAGTCAAAGACTGCACTGTGAACTCTGTATTACATGCTTTGTGCCCTCCTCTGGCCTGGTTCAACTGCCACAGTGCAGCAGTCATGTTGTCCAGGAGCCATGTCCCTCTATTGTGCACTGCCCACTGCTCATCTGATACCCAGGTGTGGCCCTTACAGTCAGGGAATTGTGTCACTTGGGACTGTGTCCTTGCAGTTTGCTTCACTAAAGGTGGGGGACAGCATCTGTTTCCCTAACTCTGTTGTGGGCATCATGGGTGGGTCCATTGTTCACACAACGCCTGGGTTTGGACATGTGATCTGCGTGTTGCTTTGATATGCGGTCCACTTGCTGAGCTGAGCCACCACATGTGCCTGGGGTATGTGGCACACGCCCATGCAGCGGGTGGGAACAATGTTTTTGCCCCAGGAGTGTGCAGATTACGTGTGTCACACATACATAGCCAGCTATCCACTGTCCAGGGCACATCCCTCATTCATGTGGAGCAGGACAGTCATGCCTACTCCAGGCCATGCAATGCACTCTGTACTCCCACTCCCGTGTATCAACTGACACATTGTGCACAGTGATTTGACCCCTCCGGTGTCTGCCTCTGTGTCAGTGTGCTGTGGATTAGTTGCCAGGACTGCTGTGGTGTTTCTTGGTAGGGGCTCAGCATGCCCCTGGAGATGTGACCATAGGAGACGATACTTGTGTGTCACATAGGTGTTTGATCAGCTGCCCGTGCAGACTGGGGTATGCGAATGTGATGTTCAGGCAGCTGTTCCCCATTCACAGCAAATTGTGAGGGGCTCAGGTTCAGAGGGTAGTGTCACAGGTCTCCCATATGTCCAATAGGTGTGACCTGGACAGATGAGGGTTGAGATGATGTGTTGTGTGGGGGATGTACATGTGCACTTGTGCAGCTCCAGGACTTGCATTCCCCATGACCTACTATTGTGACACAGTGCATAGTGTTGTTGTCTGGCTGCCAAGTCATACATCACTGAGACAGTGATGTATGACTTAACAGTCATGCCTCTGCCATGGCATGTGTCAACTTATTTGTGGTCCTGCAGGGGAGTGACATGTGCTACATGCACACCATAGTGGCGCTGGCTATCAGGACATGGGTGCATCATGGTGTCTGTCGCTGGTATGCATCACATGCATTTCCTATTTGACTCTGGGCATCCCTTTCATCCGGAAACCTGTACTGACTCAGTGGCAAGAGCTGTGATGTGTCCACACCGTGTCCTCTGCACTGTCCAACTACTGTGTACTTGGTGCATGTGTCCACACTGGGGTGTTGCAATCCAACAGACACCAGACAGATGGGTGCAAGGCCATGTGGGATGTGAGTGCCATGCTTGGCATCAGACTGACAATTGGCTTCTCCTGTTCAGTTAGGGCACTTTTAGCAATGTACAACTAATGATGCCAGGGCTTGCTCTGTGATGTGCTGTGTTCACAGTGGTGTGTGCGTTTGGTGCAGGTGACTGATGTCTGTCTGTTTCCCCATTGTTTGCAGATACATCCACGGCCACGGAAGGGGACAGCTCCACGGACCAGGAGGAGCCAGAGAGCCAGACTGGGTCAGCAGATGAGGAGTGGTCGGATGGACCCAGTGGCACGGAGGGCGAGGGAGCCACACCGAGGAATCCTCAGCACCATCCACCTCAGCTGAGGACCAGAGCAACTCGGAGGATGACTCCCTTGTGGAGGCGGGTGTCAGCAGCCACCACACCCCAGCTAGTGTTGCTGTCCCCGCCACCACCAGCACCACCACCGCCCTCCCATCGGCTCCCATTCCCCAGGTCCGTGGAGGCTCCCATGTTCGGGAGCGTGTCTCCTTTGGCCCAGGCACCGCACCCCCTGCCCCTGTGTCCCCTGCTGCCCTGAGTGAGGAGTCTGTGTACCTCCTTCGCCAGCTCCATGTAGGGCAGACAGCCATGCTGAGTGTCCTCCATGCGCACACCGCACTGTTGACTCAGCTGGTGTCGTTCATGGAGGGCATCTCATCGGGCATGTCTGACCTACAGAGGGGCAACAGGTCCATGGACTCCTCCCTGACGGCAGCAGTGTCCCTCCTCAGACAGTCCCTCACCCCTCCTGCCTCTGCTCCATCCACACTCCCCAGCACCTTGCCCGTCCCAAGCACACACACACCGGCACAGGCACACACCAGCACACACACATCCAGCACACAGACACACACGCCACAAACTAAACGCACACGCACGCACAGTCAGGGGACTGAAACCAGACTCACAGGGGATGGGGCCCTGGTACACACACACGCATCCACAGGCACTGCGCAGTCCTCAGTTGCCTCTCCCTCCAAAGCACCCTCCCTTGCCTCACCTGCAACCCCAAAGACCCAGCGCCTCTTCCTCAGTGACCTCGGCCTCTTCCCCTCCGATCCAGCTGCCCCAGCATCCAGGGGGAAGAGGAAGCCCCCCACACGGAGCAGAGTGCCCCTCGCCCCCAGAAACCCTCCCCCAGGCGCAGACAGACTGAGGCCCCCACCCGCAAGTCCCCCGGAGTGGTAAGAGCAAGACCCCGCCGCCGCCCTGCAGCTCAAGCACCAGGTCACCTTCCTCCATCCCTCAGGCCCCCACTCCACAGGTGCCCCCGCCACACCCTGCCCCAGGTTCCCCCACCCACAGATATACCATCCCCAAGAGGCTCCGGCCTTCTCCCCCTGCCACTTGCTCTCGCGGCACCACACCCCCGCTGCGCTTGTCTGTGCCACTGATGTGGTGAGGGTGTCCTCCCCTCTGTCCAGCCCACCTTGCCTGTTCCCCATTCTCCTCCCCTGGTGGTAGGCACTGCAGTGGAGTCCACTACCACCCTGTCTGACTTGGGCACTGCAGTGGCAGACCTGTCCACTCCATCTGCAGGGTCCACTGCAGTCGTGCCGGCACCCACAACATCTGAGCCATGCCCCCAGTTGTGCCGGCACACACCATGTCAGACACCTCCACTGCAGTTGTCAGTGGCACTCCAGCACCCACCACCCCTTCCCTGCTTCCTCCTGGTGAGCCCTGATCCTGTCCCTGCGGTGCCTGGCCTACCCCCCCGGTTGCCCCTCCTAGTGGATTGTCCCTGGTTTTGTGCAGGCATGTGTAGGGTGGCATCTGCCACTGTCACCCACTTGTGACTTTGTTGATGGACTGGCCATTGGCCTTTGTTTATGTTCTACCGGACTTCTACTTTTAATGCCACATATGCTGAATAAAGCAACTTTCTGTTCTCTAGTGCTTTTGCTTCTGATGTACATGATGTTGATGATGCTAAGAATGCCCTTGCTGCAGTGATGGTGATATTTGGTCTCATGATAATGAAGTGTTACTGTGCAGGAACCCATGTGGTCCAGGGGTTATGTGTCCTATCCTGTGGTGTATCCATGTCATCCATAGCAGCATCTGAGGGTGTCATGTGTTCAGTATTTGGCAATGAGATTTCCTACTTAGATTGGCAACTTCACATCTGTGGCTTCCACCCCTGCACATCTGTTGTGCCTGCCATTGTTCTATTCGTCTACTTCCCTGACCGTGTGGCCATCTCCAGTGAACATGCAGGTTTGGGCATCAATGGGGAAGGACTCATCTGTGTTGTCAGTGCAACATTGCTATACAAGTGTGTTGGATCTGTGCTGATGATTCCGTTGGCACTTCCATGACCAGGCTGATGGGACGGGAGCCCTCATTTGTTGCTAATTGTTGATTGTGTGTCCCATTGCTGCCATGGTATGGTATCTGTTCGCCTCACATCTGCAGTCTCCACAGGGTAGCTGCATGTGTGTGCCCATTGGTGCAAATATGTGGGTCTGCATTCGGATGGTCACTTCTGTCATTGTGTCATTGATGATTGTTGACGGTGTCAGCCCCCATGGGTGTTGTTTGTCTGCACATGGCCAAAGTTATGTCTTATTTGCACTGCAGGATTTGGCTCCCCCAATTTATGTTGCAATGGGACACATACACTACTTTGCCACTGATGTGTTTGTTGTTCTGTGACCAGGAATCATCCATGCAGTTTGGCAGTTGCACCTCTTACTTTGTCAACACTTGCCTTTTGGTCACTGTGATGATGGGGGTTTGGACCCCATTGCCACAATGTTCAAAATGTGCTTCAGCTATGGACCCCATACTTACCTTTTGGTCACTGTGATGATGGGGGTTTGGACCCCATTGCCACAATGTTCAAAATGTGCTTCAGCTATGGACCCCACACTTACCTTTTGGTCACTGTGATGATGGGGGTTTGGACCCCATTGCCACAATGTTCAAAATGTGCTTCTGCTATGGACCCCACACTTACATTTTGGTCACTGTGATGATGGGGGTTTGGACCCCATTGCCACAATGTTCAAAATGTGCTTCTGCTATGGACCCCACACTTACCTTTTGGTCACTGTGATGATGGGGGTTTGGACCCCATTGCCACAATGTTCGAAATGTGCTTCTGCTATGGACCCCACACTTACATTTTGGTCACTGTGATGATGGGGGTTTGGACCCCATTGCCACAATGTTCGAAATGTGCTTCTGCTATGGACCCCACACTTACATTTTGGTCACTGTGATGATGGGGGTTTGGACCCCATTGCCACAATGTTCAAAATGTGCTTCTGCTATGGACCCCACACTTACCTTTTGGTCACTGTGATGATGGGGGTTTGGACCCCATTGCCACAATGTTCGAAATGTGCTTCTGCTATGGACCCCACACTTACATTTTGGTCACTGTGATGATGGGGGTTTGGACCCCATTGCCACAATGTTCAAAATGTGCTTCTGCTATGGACCCCACACTTACATTTTGGTCACTGTGATGATGGGGGTTTGGACCCCATTGCCACAATGTTCAAAATGTGCTTCTGCTATGGACCCCACACTTACATTTTGGTCACTGTGATGATGGGGGTTTGGACCCCATTGCCACAATGTTCAAAATGTGCTTCTGCTATGGACCCCACACTTACATTTTGGTCACTGTGATGATGGGGGTTTGGACCCCATTGCCACAATGTTCAAAATGTGCTTCAGCTATGGACCCCACACTTACCTTTTGGTCACTGTGATGATGGGGGTTTGGACCCCATTGCCACAATGTTCGAAATGTGCTTCTGCTATGGACCCCACACTTACATTTTGGTCACTGTGGTGATGGGGGTTTGGACCCCATTGCCACAATGGTCATGGCCTGCTTGCATTGTGGGTGCCACACACATATATGTGTGGCACATGTGCTAGGGGGTCACATTGTATGTTCAAAGTCATGTTCGGTGTTGTAGGCATTTGACACAGTCTACACACGCTTGTCATGGTGTTGGGGGGATGTCTTCTTCTTGCATTCCCTAGGTTGTGGTGTGCTGGTTGTGTCATGCATTGTCCATCCTATGAGTGGGGGTGGTAGTAGTGGTAGGCATCCTGCCCCCCCTGGGTGAGGGTGGTAGTAGTGGTAGGCATCCTGCCCCCCCTGGGTAAGGGTGGTAGTAGTGGTAGGCATCCTGCCCCCCTGGGTGAGGGTGGTAGTAGTGGTGGGCATCCTGCCCCCTGGCTAAGGTTGGTAGTAGTGGTAGGCATCCTGCCTCCCTGGGTGAGGGTGGTAGTAGTGGTAAGCATCCTGCCCCCTGGCTAAGGGTGGTAGTAGTGGTAGGCATCCTGCCCCCCTGGGTAAGGGTGGTAGTAGTGGTAGGCATCCTGCCCCCCTGGGTGATGGTGGTAGTAGTGGTAGGCATCCTGCCCCCCCTGTGTAAGGGTGGTAGTAGTGGTAGGCATCCTGCCCCCCCTGGGTGAGGGTGGTAGTAGTGGTAGGCATCATGCCACCCCTGGGTGAGGGTGGTAGTGGTGGTAGGCATCATGCCACCCCTGGGTAGGGGTGGTGGTGCGCATTCAGGCCCCTGTGTGCATATGTGGCATTGGTGATGGGCATCCCGCCCCTATGGTGCTGCTGTTGCTGGTGTAAGTATATTCTGCATCCCTGTGTGTGTGTGTGATGTGTCGTGTACGTGTTGTATGTGTTTTGTGGTTGGTGTCTGACTTACCTTCTGCGCCGTACGCGTCCGTGCCTGTTCCGGTAGTAAATGTAGAATATTGGTATGATCGGGACGAAGGGATTCATGGTTGGTTCGTGTCGTTCGTCCTTCTCGTTGATTCGCGTCGTCCTCGTCGCTCCGCCTCGTCCTCGTCGCTTCGCGTCGTCCTCGTCGCTGGCGTGTTCGCCTCGTAGCCGTGGATCGTGTTGTGGCGCGATTCGGAGCTTATGTGCGCCTCTCCCGGATGCTTTGACGTGCCGTGCGTAGCGACGGGTTCGGCGCGTACGGAAAGCGCATCGTACTTGTCCGGCCGGACGGGGCTGCATTTTTCCTTCCGTGCGACTCGATTCGGCATTTCCGGATTCGCCTCGGTCGGAGAACAGGACCTGGTTTGGGTGAGTACGGCTCGGCCGGATTTTTGCTGTTGTGCGCATCGTACTTGCTCGTTCGGTGTGCTGTACGGATCGGTCGGGAAACAGGCTTTCGCATGGCTTTTTTCCCGACCGAATGGTATTGGGTGCGCCTCCGACCGAGATCGGAATCGGCCCCTAATTGTGTGTGATTCTTTTTACTGTGTCCAGTCATACAATGAATATCTTCACTATTGGGGACAAAATGGGTTCAAGGACTCAAAAGGTGGCACAATTAAGCATAAAATGCTATGGGAACAGGTAGCTGAGTTGAAAAACGAACTACCAAGAGCTCACGTGATACATCAACTGAGCTGAGTCATCAACGTGATGGCGTTCACGTTGAAGGGAATTATTTGGCTGATGAAGCTGCGAAGGGGGCAGTAAGAACTGCTTCCGTAGCTGCAATCACTCGTTCAAAAACGAGAATAGACGGACAGATAATGGTAGCTGTCATTGCTTCACGCAAAGACAACAAGGCATTGCCGAAAGGCTTTCCAGTCAAGTACTCCTACAAGTTAGATGCAAATAACATTCCTTTTGCTCAGATTCCAGGAGTGGGGGATAGAGTAATACCAAACATGGATAACAGATTAGGGTTAATACTAGCAGCACACGAGGGTCTGGGCTCTGCACACACGGGAGTTACTGCAACGGTTTCTTTACTGAAACAATGCTACTGGTGGCCAGGGTTAAAGAACCAGACCAAAGACTATGGGGCCGATTCCGATCTGGGTCGGAAAGCACTCCGACCGATCCGGATCCGGATTGTTTTCCGACCGAGCCGGACCTTTGCAGTCCGACCGAACGAGTACGATGCAGCCGTATGCTGCCGGACTTGGTTCGGTCGGACTCCCATTGAAGTCAATGGGAGCCGGTCGTACGGCGTGTACATGGGCTCCCATTGACTCAATAGGTACGTTGACGCACAAGGGCGCCCCATGTAGTGGGTGCGCGTTGGTGCCATCCGCACCGTACACGCATGTATAGGGGGGACCCATGGGTTCCCCCTGTGTCCGACTCGTACGGCTACGGGTGAAGGGGGGTCCGGCACAGACTCCCGAAGTCCATGTCCGGGTGCTCCGACTCAATCCGGCTGTCCGGATCGTGCATCGTACTGGCTCGGTCGTAAAACATCTCCTTTGCGCGCCACGGATCGAGTGCGAATGAGTCGGACGGAGCGGTTCAGACCCGGAAACGAGTCGGTCGGCGATTTCGCGTTCGCTCGCATCGTACTTGCTCGCTCGGACGACTGTACAAATCGGTCGGAAACACAGCCTCCGACTCGGATCCGGTAAAGCCGAATCCGATTCGGAGCCCTACCGACCGAGATCGGAATCGACCCCTATGTCTTAAAATGCGACATCTGCCAGCAGATGAAGGGTTCTACCATAGCTCGTCCTGGGCAGACACCATTATTGATATCAGACAGACCACTCGTGTGTGTCTATTTGGACCACTGCAGCCCCTTACAATCTGATGGGGCTTACAAGTACATTATGGTTGCGGTGGATTTGTGCTTGAGGTTCCTATGGGTATGGCCTCAGCGCTCGGCTGAGCTTCGAAATGCTATCAAAGATTTGCGAGTCTTTATAGGGACATACGCAGTTGGCATATTACATTCTGACCGTGGCCCCGCGTTCAGCTCTTGGGCCTACAAGGAAGCCATAGGAAGTTTAGGTGTTGCATTGCGGTACTCCTCTCCGTACCATCCCAAGGGAAATTCGGTTGTGGAGAGGAAAAACCGGGACTTAAAGCAATCTTTAACAGCTAGAGTATTAGGTGCGGTGGCAGTTGGGTCAATCATTTGTATGGAGTACAGCGAGCGATTAATAACATGCCAAGAAGTTCTCTAGGGGGTGTCACTCCTTACGAGGTCCTTTTTGGGACAGGAATGTGGGTACCTGATCTCGATTGTGAAGGCACAGTAGCGGATGAAAAACCTTTTGACATCAATAATCGTTTGGCTGTTTTACAGGATCTCAATGAATCCAGAGCACTTCAAAGTAACGTGCAGGTGAAAAGGACTGCCACTGGGATAGTCAAATCAGCTAGGCAAGACCTATCTGGATTCTTAAAGTCAGGGATCTGGTCAGAGAAAAGATTGTGGACAAGAAAGAATTTGGGCCATCCTACAGAAAGCCTGTACCTGTTCTGGCCGTTGAAGGAACAAGAACTGTACTTCTACCGCCTCTTGCCAGAAAAAAAGAGAGGAGATTCGTCTCCATTGATCTGATCAAACCACATTACGTGGCCGATACTGGGTAGCCAATGCCCTCTTCTCGCTACCATACAGGAAGTTCAGACAGAAAGGCTCATCACATTGGAAGAGTCTCCTATACGGAATGATGGACTATGCAACAATGCAATGGAACTTGTTCCTCTGGAAATAGAAATTCAAAATCAAAATGAAAGACAAATTTCAATTTGACCTAACATCGATGTCTACATCAATATGCCTCAAGAAGAGCCATCTACAAGTTCAACAAAACCTGCTGAGCTACCAATAATAGATCGAACTGCATCTGGCTATTTCATCGACTTTGATACCTTTTCCTTGGATCCAAGTGAACCAGAAACAATGCCAGCCCCAATATCTCGTCAATAACAAATCAAAGATTTTTTCATTTTTCTTAAAAAAACATACCTGGTGTCACTTTGGCTAGAACTTTGGATAATCACTGGTATAGTTTTCTTTCTTTTCTGGATAGGCTTAGTAACTGTTTTCTGCTTACTTATTAATGGAACTTATTTTCGCCAAAGCTCTGCAGCATCAAGAGTGAACTTGATCCTGAAACCTCATGTTTCATCACATTGTGAACAAAGCGACTTGTCCTACGTGAACATTTCAGCAGTTCCTATACCTGATGGTATAGTATGGGACAAGGTTGACTATGACATATTTGGCCCAACAGAACTTTTGAAAATACCTCATTTATTTAAAATTTCCTTAAATGATATCATTACCTCCAGTACATTTTCCGATGATTGGGATATTGAAACTGTAAATAATATGTTGTCTGATTTAGAGCAATCTGCCGCATTTTCTAGCAATGTAATGTTAGAAGACACATCAGACTTTAACACAATGTATTGTTATCAACACTATGGTTATCATTTTCTACACAAATCCAGTACCCCTAGAAATGTTTTCACATATCGCCAATGGGAACATTGCCCAACACCGCCAAAAAGTAGTTAGAAAACATTTGCACAGAAATTTTCGTATTTTTCAGGGTTTAACATTTCAGACCCGACCTCATATTACTATAAGGTTGCACCTACATCTGCACAGAAGACTATGCTGACTAACACCAAACAGATTTACTCTTCTTCCTTTATTACCCAACTGTCTGAACAGGGTTTTGACTTATGGAAGGACACTATAGACTTAAAATCAGTCTGGGGTTCTAGAGACTGGCAAGTCCAGGGAACAGAAGCGCTATTCAGAGCATGCCTCATTCCTCAGCAGATGATATTTCTGAATGATACTGTGCAACAGACTTCCTGTCTTGGAATGGCCAAGAACAAGGATTTGAACACACCTTGGATTCCAACACCATCACATACCGAGGAACATTTTACGTCACAAGAAGGGGCAACAATAGATGACATTTTACAATACAATCGATCAGACCCCAATGGGAAGGGATGGTTGGTTTGGCCCACAGATACAAACATATGTCAGGGAAGATTCAAGGGTGCCACCGATGGGTTTAGTATCCATAGGCCAAACCCACGCTATGTACAAAGAGAACATCCAGGGGTGGTGATGTCATACAGTGTTGGGAAGTTATGCCTTGATTGGCTAAAAACCTCAACACTTCCCCAGGTGAAACAGCACTTATCCTTATTAACAGAGGATGTGGACCTATGGGATTTTTTATTAGGTCCCAGAAAGCCACGTCAGAAACGTTTCTATTACGCTGTCTATAACGAAATCTGGAAAATCTCCCAACAAGAAGCAGCGGAGATACTTCGAGAAATAGATAGGATTAACCTAGAGAAGCCGCTAGCCGTAGTTGACAATGGTATGACTACGTTAACATCCAGGATTTATTCACTAGGCAGCATTGTATCTTCTGCTATTGATGTACTAGAGCAAGATTTGTCCATATTACAGCACGGGCAATCACAATTGCGTTCTATTATGTTGCTAAGCTGGACGCTGCAATCATTGCGCGCTGGTTGTGTGCCTTGGCGTTTTATCAACAGTACGTCATTGTTTTCTGCGTACAAACTGACGCAAAAGCAAATAACGATGGTACAAAGGGGAGCAAAATATACAATGTTGTGTATTGAAAAATTGGACAAGCTACCTTTTACTGTGGCAGAATCACCATCCACAGAGTGGTTAATCCATGGCCATATAACATTACCGGTCACAACTTTCCAGTTTCAATATTGCCTAGAACAACAGCAAAAAGAGAAACAGTGGGAAACCCAATCTACCCTTGGAGGCTTGGGAATTGTAGGAAGTAATAAGTAACTGTGCCTACAAGGGATTTCTTTTAGAGTATTCAGTAATACTATTTCAGCAAATTATTCTATGGTTAAGCCCCAATTGGTGACTAACCTTTGAAAAATCGAAACATCAATTCACTCATTTACATCATAATTAATATATAATGAACACTTTTAAACACGGGTGTGTATTTATGAATTCTTTTGCTCATTTAATGCAAGTAAACAAAGAAGGGTACAAAATGTGATAACAAAAACACAATGACAGAGGCAAAACAAATCATAAACAGAAATTGTAACCTTCAAATCATTAGTGCAGGCATCTATTTCAAACTTATAAACACAGAAAAAGAATCTGAAAAAGCAGAAAACAATTCCTGACAGAGTAAATCTCTGGAGAAAATAGATGAGGTTGTCGACGTTTCGGTCTTGATGGCTTGTGTGTCCGTTAGACCATCTTCAGGACGGGGAAAGGAGAATTACAATTGACCCATAGAGCTGGTCAAGCATGTGTCAAGAACCAGATGATTCACTGTATTTATTGAAATTTCCAGGTCGCAGACACCGGAATGATAAATTATTTAGTGTGCTTGGTAGATGTCCAAGCTGACAGTTAAATCCTGACAAAAGCAATCCAACCGGATTTGCTTTTAGTGACAGTCGCTTGAGTCGAGCGGCATGTACGGAACACTGCTCCTCTAGAGTTCCGCTGTCATAACAGACGTCACATGCCGTCTGTTGAGACAGCGGAACTCTAGAGGAGCAGTGTTCCGTCACATGCCACTCGAGTCAAGCGAGTGTCACTAAAAGCAAATCCGGTTGGATTGCTTTTGTCAGGATTTTACTGTCAGATTGGACATCTACCAAGCACACTGAATAATTTATCATTCCAGTGTCTGCGACCTGGAAATTTCAATAAATACAGTGAATCATCTGTTTCTTGACACATGCTTGACCAGCTATGGGTCAATTGTATTCTCCTTTCACCGTCCTGAAGATGGTCTAACGGACTCACATGCCATCAAGACCGGAGACTCGACAAGCTCATCTATTTTCTCCAGTGATTTACTCTGTCAGGAATTGTTTTCTGCTTTTTCAGATTCTTTTCTGTGTTTATAAGTTTGAAATAGATGCCTGCACTAATGATTTGAAGGTTACAATTTCTGTTTATGATTTGTTTTGCCTCTGTCATTGTGTTTTTGTTATCACATTTTGTACCCTTCTTTGTTTACTTACATTAAATGAGCGAAAGAATTCATAAATACACACCCGTGTTTAAAAGTGTTCATTATATATTAATTATGATGTAAATGAGTGAATTGATGTTTCGATTTTTCAAAGGTTAGTCACCAATTGGGGCTTAACCATAGAATAATTTGCTGAAATAGTATTACTGAGTACTCTAAACGAAATCCCTTGTAGGCACAGTTACTTATTACTTGGAACAACAACAGGCAGGAGATATGAATAAATGGGTAGGGAATTCATCAAGAAATCTTGGGAATTACCGTACAGATTTCGATGCAGGAGTGGGGACCTGGAAGTGTTTCTAAGCGGTGCAAACTGCGAGAACGCTTTAAGTGGATCTCTCATATAGCAGGATATTATGCTACACGGGGCCTGTAATGGTTCGGTGGCGAACATATCCTGTCACTTGAGAGGTACCCCAGCAGCAGTGATTACCCCGGTATTCAAGCTACTTTCAAATGGGAGTTACTTGATGCTGAACGATCAAGGTTGTTGTGGGTTGCTTCCGGGCATCGCATATCTAGTCACTGTGAGCTCCAGCGTTACTTGCTGTCTGCAAGTATTGTTTCCACCGACACACACAGTCAGGGAGGCGCCGCAATGGCCTTCGTTGAATCCTTTATACGGTTTGATACTTTGAGCAGAATGAAAGCCATGCTTCTACTGAAAACCGTGCCATTAACCGCCGCCCAGGAGACTTTTGATCTCCAGATCGCAAGGTCCTCGGCTGAGATACAGGCGGGAAACAGCCATCACATCGCATGCGTTACAACGCATGCGATTACAATGCGGTCGTTACAACGACTGCGTTGTTACATCGCAGTGCCATTACAACGCAAGTCGTTACAACGACTTGCTCTAGGGGGCGCTCTAAACTAAGGAATAGTATAATTTACTTTTCCAACACCTTCCCTGCTGTTGCACACACTGGAGTTGGAGTAGTAAATTATACTATTCCTAAGTCCAGCACGCCCCCAAGAGCAAGTCGTTGTAACGACTTAATTTGTAATTGTACTGCGATGTAACAACGCGGTCGTTGTAATGACCACGTTGTAAACGCATGCAATGTAAACACCTATATTCGATACAGGCACTCATAGGTACGAACTGCCCCTTCCATTTCAAGAAATGGTAAATTGTATCTTTAACGACGGTATAGTCCACCTATTTAAGACCATAGGTTCGGGACTGTTAAGCACCTTTCAGACGGTCCTCGGAGTTATAACAAACTTTATACACTCCGTATTTGGAAGCATTTTTGGAGGGCTTCTGCTGATCCTGTTTCTAATAGCAGGTATCCTGATTGTAATTTTTCTGCTACGCAATGGACGTCCCAGTCACCAAGAAGATGGAGAAAGCACTCCTGGAGCATAAATACCGTGATCGCATGGTACAACATCTGGGCACACCTCGCCTACGGGAACTGAGTGCCTCTTGGTTCCTGTCATTTAGACCAGCCTGGATGGACTGTGTCCTACCTGTTCTCTGATACCTGTTTTGCAGAGAAGAATGCGTGTTGGATCTCTGTCTGACACTTCCATCAGTTGCGCAACCGGACATTGATGCTTTACTGGACCCAATAACGGCACATGATCTGCAGTGTCCCCAGCATATTCCAATGTTGATGGCGGCATTCTTAGAGCCACCACAGGAAGTCTCTACTCCTGTTGGAATGGATACCGGCTCCTCCACCAACACCCAGGCCTTGGATGGTGTACTGGCTGCCCCAGTATCCGCTGCAGGCAGCACAGAAGAACATCTGTGCTCAATTGACATAATCTGCGAGGTGTTACAGGGATCGTCGTCTGCGAAGGCAGGCAACAGCAATGTTGCGTCTACCAGCCCGGGCACATAAACATTTGGCTCGTCGTGTTCTGGGAAAAATTCGCCCTTTTTCTAAAACAACTCAAATCAGAGCTTCAAAACAATTGACACTTTTTATGACCTGCATGGCTTTCCGATGCTTGTAGTCGTTCGAACTATATATACGGACACATTAGCACTATTGCTAGAGTGACAATGTTTCCTTTTTATTAGTTTTTTAACAATTTTCAACAAAACTATTGTTTTTACTGTAGTTGTTTGTGTACCAGTGCCTAGACAGCCTAGTAGTACGTTAGAATTGAATTATGTCGTCCAGTCGGATGAGGAGTGGGTGCTATATTCCATACAGGTACCCAATATAGGCTCAGGTAACATCCTAACCTTTCACCTTTATTCTCCCCTACATTACACACATAACGGTTCTTGGGGACTGACCTTTCACCTAGATACGACACTGCACACAGAACGCAGGATTTTCCCTAGTAAAAGCCTCATAAATTATGCATGAGAATTCTTGGAAACTCAGCAGGACCATCATCTCCTGCATAATATCTATGTACAAGGTTCATTCCCAACGTCATCCTAAGTCTGACAATGGCACAGCAAGGTAGAACCCCTGGGGACACCTTTGGGTATATAAACATCACATCTTGCTGAGATAGAAAGAGGAGAACTAGGACTTCCATGCCGACACACTGACATGAGATGCTGAGGTTCCTGCATGCATATACTCCAGCTCGCAGTGGTCTAACATCCCTTGCGGGGTGTCCAACTCGAGACCAAGACAGGGTCCCACAATGTCTCGATTCAGGTAATGGGGTTGACTTTATCTTAGAGGGATTCTTGGCTTAACACCTACATACATGCTAGGTACACTTAGGTGCATCTAGTTAGGATTGCATAGTAGGAGTACGCATCTTATTGTCATGTATTTTATATGCATGCCTGTATTCATGGTTTTAGCATAATGGTAGAAATCTACCATCCTTTTACTTACCTAGTGCTTCTAATCATTTATATCTGTTTCTGTCTAATGGTTGTTTCATCACACCTATTTTACACTAGAATAACGACTGTTCAATAAATGATTATTAAAAAACGTCCATATCGCTTATTCTGTGTATCTCTCTGAGACAAGGTGCGCACACGTGACTGAGCGAAAAGTATTGTACTGTTTCCACGGTCCTGAGAGATCAGGGTTGTCATGTTCGATAGTTGCCAAGAACTGTTCTCTCCTTGGTAAGAGGAGTTTCTAGTGGCACTGTGAGCTAGCTGATATACAGACTGACATATTCGGTAGGGGTGTCCAGAATCAGTCTGACTCCAATCCTACAGTATATGTTGTCTGAATGCGAAGATTCTATATAGGTTTATAGAAACTACACGACAGTTGGTTAGAACAAGTCTTGCAGAAAGGTGCACTATCAAGTGAGACCTAAAAGTAAAAAATTTACTAATTTATAATATTTACACTGCGTTTGCTGCAGGTTATCTTATTTGTTATTAAAAAACACTTATATTAGTAATGTGCACAAGTTCATGTTTAAAATAAAACATGCTAAAATAAAAAATGTGTAGTAGGTAACCATACTTAAATGGTATAGGTCTGCATGTAAATAAAATGTTGAATTAAGTTAGCCTGTTGATGCCAAATTAAGTGGAAAATAATGCATTAACACTGAAAGGCCTGTTTTTCACCCTGAATAAGTTGCTTATGCAAAATGTTTTTTCTTCTCTCTGCTGCAGATGTTGCAAATTCAGAAGCCCACTGTTAGCCAGCGAATAGACACTTATTTTGTATCAAACAACTGATAGTGAGGTGCTTACCGGGAGGAGTAGAAGGTGACAGGAAGAATGATTCATGGGACAAAGTTTTGAATCACAAGAAAACAATGTTTCAAGGGATAATGTCTGAAAGTCTATTATGCTCTGGTGAAAGCATGGGGAGTGTTATCTCTGTACAAGTAGCGGAATTAATTGCCTTTGCAAGAGCTTGTTGTCTTTTAGCTCAATTGAGAGTGATATATATTACAGACAGTCAATATGGCTTTGGTGTGGTCCATGACTTTGGACAGTTATGGTCACTGAGGGGATTTATGGCATCATCAAGTTCCCCGATAAGAAATGGGGAACATGTGATTAGACTACTTGAAGGTTTGCAGTTACCCCAAGAAATTGCAGTAGATAAATGTGCAGCTCACAGAAGTGGCAAGAATTATGTCAGTGTCAGAAATCGGTATGCTGATGAAGTTGCACGGTATTGTTCACATTTAATGGAGAATATGCAAATGAATCTGAAAAAGACACTACCTTTTCGATGTTGTTGTCAGTAGCTGACACTTGGAAAGAAATCAAAAGATTACACGAAGAATTTTCAGAGACCGAACAGCAAGGATGAATCCGAGCAGAATGTGTTAAAAATGCTAATTATATTTAGGTTTCAGCTGATGGAAGACCAGTGCTGCCAGACAGTTTATTGTTTCCCATTTCCATGGCCCTGCACATATTGGAAGGGATGCAATGAATACGTTGTTTAGGCAGAATTGTTTCAATCACAAGTTTCGAGTTTTAGCTGAAGAACTATGCCTTTCATGTGTTACATGTCAACAGATGAATGTAGGAAGGAGAACCCCTTTAACACTTAGTCATATTGGAAGATCAGGAGGACCCTTTAACAGGATGCAGTTTGATTTTGTCAAAATGCCTATTTGCAATGGGCTGACATATATCCTGATTAAAGTGTGCATTTTCTCCCAGTTGGTGGAAGCCTTCCCAACATGGAGGAATGACAGTCTCACTGTCTCTCCTGAACTCATACCACAGTTCAGATTTCTGGTTTCTCTATAGTCAGACCGAGGGACCTATTCCAAAAATGAGGTCCTTAAAATGATGTGTGTCGCTTTTCAGGTGGAGCAGGGTTTGCACTATAGCTATCGTCCCAATGCTTCGGTGATAGCAAACGGAACCTTGAAGTCTCGATTGGCCAAAGTTTGTGCATCCACTTCATTGAAATGGCCAGATGTTTTACCACTGATTTTGATGAGTCACGAAGGCCCCTTACAGGAGAACAGGAATGTCACCTCATGAAATTCTCATGGGTCGTGCTATGAGATGGCCCTCTGAACCTGCAAATGCACTTGTAAACTTCACAGATGACATGATACTCGATTACTGCAAAGGATTACCTGATGTGGAGTGTTCTGGTTCTCACCAGGTTGAAGCTGTCATTGCCAGTCCACATCATGAGCAGTGCCACAACCTTAACTCAGGTGCCTGGGTTCTGGTGAAGAAGCATGTGTGAAAATCCTATTTGGAGCCAAGGTGGAAAGGTCATTCTAATCACAAACACTGCTATCAAATGTGCCGGGATATCTGATTGAGTGCATGAGTCACACACTCAAAGAGTGAGGTGCCCGTATAAAGAAGTAGTGTTCTTTGAGCCAGATTCAAGGTCACCTGTACATGCACGTCCAGAAGGACCAGAGGGGGTTGAAGTACCACAAAATTCCATACTGGTGAAAGTTCCTGAAATCTCGCAAAGTGGTGTGAAGAAATGAGAACTGACAATAAAGAATCTACTGAAGCACCACAAGAGCAATCAAGTGATTCAGATGAAGGAACAAGTGTGAGAACAGAAAGACCCCCATGGAGATCTAAATGGCCGAATGATAGGAGGCAATTCAGATCAAGTGTGTCAGTTGAATGAACACCACCAACCATTGTTGAAGAAACAGAGTCTAGTGTTATAAGAAAAGCAAAAGAAGATCAACAGATACCAAGGAGATCCAAGAGAGCAAGAGTGCCTTGTCAAAGATATTCTGCACCAAATGGACTTATTATGCGGAGAATTTGCCAAATGCATCAGGGCAAGAGACAGAAATAAATTAAACTGACAATGAACAATTGATGATAATAAACAAAAAGAATTAAGAAGGTTTCTCTAGGGCCAAGGTTGCAGTAGAAGGGTAGGGATAACACATTTAGAAGAAGATGGAGTAGAGCTAGGGATGTCTCTCAAAGTTTTCTGTATGTAAGCTGAATGAAATAACTACAAATGATAAATCAAGAAGCTTTGCATGTTTTCAGAAGTGGTAGTCAACACAGAATATTAATCTGCCAGCTGCTCTTATTCTACTTTCAGTCTGACTGTAGACAAGCATGTCTATCCTTACCAAAGCTAAGTGTAGAATAGTAATTATTGTCAAACTAATAGTTGTCATAATAGCTATCATGCTCCTTTAAGTTGGCATGAAATTTGCACCAGAAGTAGAAACACTTAGGTCTACACCTGCACCTACAATGAGCATGCACACAATAGATGAGACAAAATTAAAGGCTTCATTTATAGATTATTCAAGAGAGCAGAGTTTTCAACCAATGTTTATTCTAGATTAGTTCAGGAGTATACACAAGCTTTAGATACCAAGGACTGTTACGTTTGTGCACATCTACCTTCTTCAGCTGTGGAGGAGGTGACCAACCACAATATCCCATTGTCAAATGCAATTTCATGTAGTATTTTGCTTAATTTATTTTATAGGCAAGAGGTTTTGAAAATTATTTTTCTAATTATGACATGATTCTTTATAAAATATTGCTTTTAAAACGAATGAATCTTCACCCACAGGCAAAAGATAGGGAAACTGCATGGTATTTCTTTAGATCACCCACAATCATAGACTCTGTTAAGGCATGCAAAAATAACTTAATTCTGCTTACTGAGACCATTAGAAAAGAAATTCATATTAACAGAGGAGGAAAGAAGAGCTCAAATTTTCCATAGTAAAAATAAAGAGAAGATGTTTTAAGAAATGTCAGTAAGATAGAGGAAGATTAATTTAAAAAGAAAATGATTTATCCAAAATTGAGATTAGATAGAAGACAAAAAAGGAAAATGCTTATTTACAAAAGAAGAAACCAGGGGGTCTATTACGATGGCGGGCGGACTTTCGATGTCCGCCTGCCACCGCAACGGCAAAAGGGACCGCCCGCCATAGGTGCGGCGGTCCCGCCATTCAAATTAGGATGCACCCGCCACACTGGCGGGCGCATCCCGCATTGTTACATTGCGGCGAGCGGTGCTGTAAGCAGCACCCGCCGCAATGTAAAATGCATGTTGTGCATTTGCATGCACAACATGACAGGCACCGCGCGGTGCCTGCCACCTTGTGCATGCAAATGCAGGGAGGTACCATAGGTACCCCCCATGTGCACCCCTCACCCCCCAAACATCCTGGGTGCCCGCAATGGGCCCCCCAAAGCAGACACCATATGCCTTTTCATGGCGGCGTTGCCGCCATGGAAAGGCTGATCACCGCCTACATCATGATATGGTTGGCGGTGTCTTGCAGACACCGCCACCATATTATGTCCCTTTTCCGCCCGGTCGACGAGTCGACCGGCGGACGGTCTTTCCGTCTGCCGCGGACCCCCCAGCCATCCTAATATGGCGGGGGGTCACTGAAGCATGGATGGCGGGCGGATCGCCCCCGCCGGGCCGGTGGTGGCTACTGGCGGGGACGATCCGCCCGCCATCGTAATAGGCCCCCAGGTTTGGAAAATACATATTGGGATTAGTTATTGAGAACACACTTTTGAAGTTTTGGGAGTATCCTTCCAAATATTAACAAGGGAAGAGGCAGTTATTCCTGGGGTTTATTTTGTGTGTGGACAAGATGCTTATTTCCAGTTGCCAGCTGATTTGGAGGATGTTTGCTATTTAGCGTTGCTATTTTCTACGATGTATCAGGCAAATATTATAGACGCTTTAACAATGACACCACAGCATAGACACCCATTCAATACAAATGTTGGAAAACAATTAGTAGGAGATTTTCTTGTAGCAATAATACCACCTGTAGAAATAGCCTTAAATGATGAGAACATTAGAAAGCTATCTACAGTAGTAGATAAATTAGCTATTAGTACATCTGGAGCCCTATCACACATAGGGGGAAATTTCCCTGTTTGGACTATGGCGCACCTTTAAATGGGTGCACCTCGCACAAACAGGGAAAGTGTGCCCTATTACATTGAATGTGCAGTCCCCAGGGCAGCCGCAAAGTTGTGCTGCCCTGGGGAAACTGAAAACACTTTTAAGTAGCCGCTTGAGCTGGCGGTGATCTGCCTGCACATTTAAGAGGGGACAGAGATCCCCTTCCAGGCAGGTGCAGTGAGTGACTGCACCTGCCTGCAAAGGAGTATCTGGGGGGTCCACAGGACCCTCTTTCCTCCCTCCAGAGGGCTGCCATCTAGGGTTGCACTGACAGTGCGCCACAATTTAGGTGGCACACTGTCAATGTGCCTCCTGACACCTTCTTTGCCTCTGCTCCTGCATCTATAAAACAGTGTGGGCATAGAGGCAAAGGGATTCGCTCATTTGCAAGGGTTTATGCTTCCATGAATGTGAGGGAACACCCTTTGGTGTAGTGCTGGAGCTATATGTGCCGTCCCTGTAAAACCAAGCCGCCTCGGGGTTAGCAAAGCGGGTGCACATGCCCGTTGCACCCCTGGGGCACTTTTCATAATAAGGCCCCTGGTGCCTTACCAGTAGTTAACACATAATCAGTGGTTATCAGATCAATGGTTTTGCAAGATCGTTCAGCTTTAAATATGTTGTTAGTAGTCTGAAAGATGGCGAAACTTCAACATTGCTGCTCGCATATTCCTGATGAGAGTAAAAAGATAGAAGAATTTGCAAAGAACATTTCTAATTCGAAGCTGAATTAGAACCTTTAGAAACTTCAAGTGTTTTTAGGGAGCTTAGGCAAAGGAGTTTCAACCATTGACAATTGGTTTGCAACAGTAGGAGGAGGACTTTTAAGGGTCATATTAAGCCCTATATTAATCATTGGTATTTGCTTGATAACCTTATATGCTTTATATAGAGGATTTAGATGCCATTTAACTAAAAAGAAGGATAAAAAAAAGAAAAGAAGATCAGAGAAGAATTAGAAATGGAGGAGAGAAAGAATAGGGTATAAAAAGTGGACGAAAGATGAAACTCTCAGAAATGAAAAGAATAACTCAACCAAAAATGAGAGTGCTCTCTAAAGATTCATTTGCGAAGAAGTTGTGATGCTTTTTCAACCATCAGAGGTGGGAAATTGCAGCAGTGAATCCTATTTGTTATTCAAAACATTTATATTAGTAACGTGCACATGTTTATAATTAAAAAAAATATGCTAAAATGAAAAACTTGTGGTAAGTAATCACACTTGAATATTATAGGCCTGCATGTAAATAAAGTGCTGAATTAAGTTATTCTAACTGGCGATGCCATGTTAACTGGAAAATAATGCATTAACACAGAAAGGCCTGTTTTTTACATTGAATAAGTAGTTTGTGCAAGATGTTTCCTCCCTCTATGCTGCAGATGTTTCGATTTAAGAAGCCCACTGTTAGCTAGTAAATAGACACTTGTCTTGTATTAGGCACCTGACAGTGATGTTCTCACAGGAGGAAATGAAGGCAACAGGAAGAATGATTCATGGGAAAAAGGTTTGGATCTCAGGAAAACAATGTTGTTACTTTTCTAGGGCTAATGTCTGAAAGTTTATTATGCTCTGGTGAGGGCATGGGGAGTGAACATGTTCCCAGAAGTCTGCTAACATTCTATTGGTGGATAAAGAAGATGAAAGAAAATAATGTTGCAACATAGAATTTGTGTGTTTATATTAGAGGTTGGCGGAACTCGTGGAGTTTCACTCTGTGGAATTCTGCAGAGCTACATGAACAAACAAGCAGAATTAGGCATGTTGCGCTGCTCGTGGTGATTTTTAGCACCAGGAGCTCGTTATGCACTAAAAAACTCAGTGCAAATAACGCCACGTGTCACGCCAAAGGGGGCTGCCTCTCAAGTAGATTTTTCTGCTGCTCAATAGATTTTCTATTCGTGCAGCAGCTTTCTGACCGCAAACAGTCGTGACCACGCTTGTTGGGGATATCTTGCCGGGTGCCTTCCTAGTGATCGAAAATTGCACCAGGGGATGCCAAATCTCGCTTGCCATGCCAACTTACTGTTGGTGAACCGAGCATGAGAAAACGCTCTGCCACACATCGCTCAGCGGTTGGTGGAATTTGGTCAGAACTTTGCGTTACAATAGTAATACAGAGTGGCCAAAACTCTGCCAAATCCACTTGTGGAACACAATTTGTCTCTCTTTCCTCAGAACTCTTCATTGGGTTTCTGAACTGACACATTTTCCTCTCATCATATCAATTTATTTAGAATAAGGAGTTTTCTTTATGGAATACACTTGTTGTAATATTAATATAATGACTGTGATTTTGACAAATATATTTGTTCAATTTATTAATCAAATATCGATTGATTGATTATATTAACTTTTAATTCTGTAATTCAAAGAATAATGCCTAATAAATAAATAGATGAAAAGCTAAAAGCTTTGAAAATAAAACACTTTAACTCACATTAACTCTCTTCATTGACTGAAATCTAAAGTCTTAATGATTTATTGACTATGTAAATGATTGCTCCTCATTATACCTTCGTCCACCAACAAAAGTCCATACAACCAGTCGCAGGGTTATTTATTGATCACACTCGAAGACAAAACGCAGACCCACATAATATGTTCATGGAATGGTATGTTATGCAGATATTATTAGGTCATTGGTGTAGGCATTGCTGGGTAATTGGGGGGTATAGTGCCCCCCCCCCCAGCATTAACATGGGACTTAGGCATTTGAAGGGTGTGATAGGTATCCTCAAAATGATTTACAAAAATGAAGCAGCTGTAGTTTTAAAGTTGCATAACATGTCACCTATCAAGTAAGACTGCAAAGACCTATCTTAGACTCAGTGGTCCAAAATTATTTTTAGAATCGCACAAATACAACATATATATGGGGGCAGATTTACAATAGCTGGCGCATCCCTGCAGATCAGCAGGGATGTGCCAGTTATTTTGCGTGACGTTAGGAACCCCTTGCGCCACCATGGATGTGCCGCATTTACAATGCGGTGCACTGTGGCGCAAGGAGAGACGGATGTGTGACGCATCTGTCAGCGTATAGGTGAAGCAGTGCTGGAGTTGTGTCGCAAGCGCGACGCAACTCCAGCACTGCTCAGGTGCATCCTATACTTGCAATGCTGCGTCACTCCTTAAAGGTTTTGACGCAGCGGGACGTAAAAGTGACTCAGTGAAATCTTGTAGATTTCATTGCGTCACTTTTACAGGGCTTCCTTGCGACGGAACGCCCACCCTGCATACATTATACCTGACGCAGGTATAATGTAGCGCAGGGCTTTACAACATGACGCATCTCACTAGATGCGTCATGTTGTAAATCTGTTGCATAGTTGCGCATTGTTTACGACGCCGCTGCGTCACATAAGTGACGCAACAGTGTCGTAAAGATGTCGCAAGGGGCTTGTAAATCTGCCCCGCGGTTTATAATAACTCTATAGCTGCTTTACTTTTCTGTGCAAAGTTCCTAGGAAATCGGTTCTCATCTACCCATGTGCTGGAAAATCTTTTGCTGAACCGAATATGGTCACTGGTACATGGTCATTAGATGCCAGGTGTCTGTATATTAGGTGGTATTCCTTCAATCATTACCTAGTTTTTACACAGCAACCCATTTTATTGCTGGAATATTTAGGCCTATACTTATAATTGGAGCATTGAAATAAACAATTGTGAACTAGAATCCATATAGAACCCTAAGTGAGATTCTAATTCCTTACTGTTGGAAAGTGGGTTATTAGTAGGGGCAAATGTATATATGCCACTGGCAATAAGGCCACTAACACAGTATAGGGCTCAGAATAGGTCTTGGAAAATTATTTCCATGCTCAAACCTTGGTAGCTTGGCTGCGAGCAGGCAGGTTTAACTTCAAAGACAGGTATGTAAAGCATTTGAAAAATAAAATACAGTAAATAATTAAGACACAACGCACCATAAAAATCCAACACCAATTTATAAAATTGTAATTATTTTTATCTTTACAATGACACCAAAACAACAAAAATCCAATGTAGGGAATCGGAGATATGAATTTTCAAAGATTTAGCATTATCTAGCACATAGAAACCTATAGCGCCTCATCGGGACATCTGGTCACTATAGACCGGGTCAAAGTCAAAGTTTCAGGCCGACCGTGATGGAGCCCTGCTTGGATACCCCTCACGGGAGGTCTCGGTCAAAGTTTTTAACTTCTGACTTAGAAACATTTCTGGAGCTTTTCTTCCCGGTGTCCCTCGAAGTTCTCAGCCAGTCCGGATTCGGTGAGGGTTAGCTGGATTGCCTTGCGACGAGTTCTCGGTCAAACTTATGGAAGTCCGACCTCCGGAGCGTTCCAGCGGGATGAACCAAGGATCCAGGCCAACTCGCGGTTGAAGGCAGGCGGCTTGGCCTTCGACGTTGTTCCCAGTCACCTTTTCTTCGTTCGGACTTAGAGACTTTTAAAGAGCTTTTTCTCGCGGGGTCCATCGTTTCTCTTCACCAGGCCAGATTCGGTGAGGGTTCGCCGGCCTCGGATTTCGCCTACTCCCGGTCAAACTCTGGAGGTCGGACCTACGGAGCTTTTCAGCAGGACGACCCTGGACGGTTGGCCGGCTCGCAGTTGAAGGCAGGCGGCTTGGCTGGCCAGGTTGAGTCAGTCCACTTATGGAGCTTTTTCCCAAAGTTGCTCCAAACTTCTCCAAACTCCTGGAACTTCTTCCTGAAGTTCCCCAAAGGGTCCCAAAGTGTCTCAAACTTACTCCAAGGGTCTGGAAGCTCCACGATGGTCCTTGAGAGTTAAGTACTTCAGTTCCCACAATCCAGTTGAAAAAAACCCTTACAAATCCACTGGCAATGCCAAAGGTTGAGGATTCTTGGTGGTGATGTTCCAGGTGAGCTCTGTTAACCTGTAGCTTGCGTTGAGTCCACTCTTTAGTCCTTTTACAGTGAGGTAGTCCAAAGGGCTGTAGTTCTAGATGGTGCAGAAGGTGCAGTCTTCAGAGTGCAGGCCTTAGTGATTGCACATCCAACTTCTCAACATGGCCCTTCTTGCTCTCTTAGGTTTCAAGCAGCGAATCTGAGAGGCTCTGCCCCTCTTGGATACTTATTCAAACTTCTCTGGTCAAGCAGGAGGTCACTCCTGTCCAATGGGGTGCAGGGTACCACCCAAAGTTATGACCACATCCTGCAAAGTGTGGCTCTATTTTGTCCCAGAGTGCACCAATTCTGCCAAATTCATCATGGCTGATTTTCCAGCAGGGAGAGAAGAGCTGGCTCAACACACCCCTAGGATGGCTAATCTCCATAGTCTCTCCCCCTTGCATCTGCTCATTCCTTCCTTAAGCCTAGCATCTGGCTCGGATCAAAAGAGTAGAGTTGTAAATGACACTGTTGTCTTCCTCTTCCCTTGAAGTCCATTGGTTACGACTCCTCCCCCTGCTCTGGCATTCCTGTGTTACACAACACTGCCCTCCCAGCAGAGCTGGTTAACCCCAGGGGCTCTTTATCACCTCTTCAAAGGAGCCTGGCTAATCCACTTAACTCTGACCAATCAGGATAGACCACTGGAAGGCTGAATCTCGGCTTACAGACAAGAAAGTCTTATAACTTCTTGTCTGTACATTTTAGGTGAAATTCAACAATATCATTTTGGGCTGCACTTTATAACAATGTGGGGAGTGAAATGTTCAATTTCACTTAACCCAGGGCATATAAAACTCATTTTATAAGGGTCATCCTTATAACTACCTGACCCTCCACCCCTAGGACACCTAGGTGAGACCCTGAGGGTACCTAATATGCCCAAACATTGTAGGTTATCCATTTGTAAGTGCCCCAAACACCAAAGTCGAATTTGTGCACAATTTACGTTTTAAAAGCAGTCCTGCAACTCAGAGCTCCTTTTAAACTGACCCCAGGCTTCAGCAGTGCAGACATGCAAGTGCAGAAAGGGCTGCTGGCCTCTAAACTGCCATGCCCTATTATATACTAGGGAATGGGAGGTTGTTTCAATCCCTCCGGCCCTATTATGTACTAGGGCCTTATAGGGTAGGTCATGGCAATCCCAGGGGCACCCGACCCCATAGTGTACCCTAGTGTATGTAGGTGCTTTCACAGTATTCTTTGGGGCCGATTCCGATTCGGGCCGGAAATCTCTCTGACCGAGCCGGACCTCGGAGAGATTTCCGACCGAATCGGACCCGTGCAGCCCGACCGAACGAGTACGATGCGCACGTATGCCATCGGACTCGAGTCGGTCGGACTCCCATTGAAGTCAATGGGAGCCGGTCGTACAACGCGTACGCGGGCTCCCATTGACTCAATGAGTGCGAGGCGGACAAGGGCGCCCCCTACAGCGTGTACGCGGCGAAGCGACTCGCGCCGTACACGCACAGCTAGGGGGGACCCATGGGTCCCCCCTGTGTGCGACTCGCGCGGCTACGCATACAGGGAGGTCCGACACGGATCCCCAAAGTACGGCTCCGACTGCTCTTTGGAGCCGGAGTGTGCGGCTCGGTCGGACTGCTCACAGCGCGCATCGTACTTACCCGGCCGGGGAACGTCTCCATTGCGCGGTTCGAGTCGAGTCCGAGCGAGTCGGTCGGTGTGGTTAGACCCGGGAACGAGTCGGTCGGAGCGGTCGGGACGCCCGGACAAGTCGGTCGGCGATTTTGCATCGTACTCGCTCGCCCGGACGCTTTTACGAATCGGTCGGGCAATAGGGCTCCGAATCGGATCCGGTTAAGCCGAATCCGATTCAGAGCCCTACCGGCCGAGATCGGAATCGGCCCCTAAGTGTCTCTTTCAGCATAGCACTGGCCCTGGGCCTGGTTAGGCAGAGCCCAGGGTCAGTAAGAGTCAGTTACCACCAGTACCAGTCAGCAAAAGGTTGGGGGGTACCCAGGGCCCAGGGCAACACTTACCAAACATTTTCTTCAGCTTTACCTTGGATTACTGACGTCTATTGCTTTTCTTTGTCTGTTACAGGATTTGTATTATTTATTCACAAGGATTGTGTCCTCTTCAATACCTTTGCTGGATGAGTATTTGTTTCATGCATACATTTGCATTTCAGTGAAATGCATATTTTTGATATATTAAGTGGCCTCATGCCATGTGTAACTTTTTTAAAGAGACCTGGCTTTTTAGGCAGTAGTGTATTTTACTCATTTTACTCTTCAATTTCTAGCACTCGATAACGTTATTAAAAAAGTGAATTTGGTTACCAGATAGTGTCTACTAATGGATAAATATGTAATCGTACAATGAATGTTAGAGCAAACTTTGAACAAATGCCAAGTTTGTCATGTATTATACTAGTCAGACCAGTGAGATTTACTCCATTATACACAAACATTGGCATTTACTTAAGAGGGATACTCTTTTAGGCAAATATGTTAATGATAAACCGTGTATCGTTTACAAAAGAGGGCAGATATTAACCCCTTCCATGCGCGGCCGATTTTCGCCCTGTGCGAGGCGTTTCATTAAGCGGACGGGTTCATGACGAGCTCAGCTCGTCATGCGCACACGAGCACTGCGCAGCATGACGAGCTGAGCTCGTCATGAGCATGGAAGGGGTTAAAAGATTCATTAAGTCCGAGTGACAGTATGAATTTTAAAACCAGAATGACAAGTGGAGAAAGGTTTTTATAAATGTGGTTGCTTCATCCGCACCTGGTAAATCTCTAATGTTTGAGGATCGTATTACAAAGAAAGTGTATAATATACGTGGTTTTAAAAAATTGCCACATTTCTTTTTGTATTTATGTTATTGTCTGTGTTGGCAAGCGATTGTACGTTGGATCTATGTTAGAAATGGGATTTCTGGTTGGCTAGGGCTTGTGCCTAAGCCAGGCAGAAACCACCACTCTAGTCAGGGCAAGAGAGTTACACGCTGAAGATAACCACTGCTCACCCCCTTGGTAGCTTGGCACGAGCAGTCAGGCTTATCGCAGAGGCAATGTGTAAAGCGTTTGCGCAGCACACACACAGCAGCAACACACTAGGCACACTATAAAAGTAACTTCACACAAGGTTATATCAAAAATACCCTTTGTATTATAATAAACACATTAGAAACATAATCACACATTTACACTGTGCCAACTGGCACTAGGCAATATTCACAGGGGACTATATACAAGACAGGGCCAATCGGGCCACTGTCAGAACCATCACAATGCAGGTAGTAAATATAAAACACAACCAGTAACTACTGGTACCATAATGACCTAAGCATTATCATATTAGCATTAGACACCATCCTAAACTATCATAACATGACATTAGGCATAAACACATTAGGCCCAAACCTCATCAGCATAAACACATTACGCATTAGGCCTCGCACACTGAAACTGACCCCAGGCCAACTGGCCTTCTCAGAGGGCTCGAATGCCATATGTCCCAAATGTCAGGGCTGGCTGCCAATGCAGCAGAATCACAAGCGCGCAATTGCGCTGGCACCACTGTGCCTCCTGGGTCCCCACTGGGACTCTTAGCACCGAACTGGCCTAAACGTAGCAGCTGCCGCTAATTGCGGTGCAGCTGTGCAGAGACTGTGGCCACTGGCACTCACTGTGCCCTCTGGGCCACACTGGGGCTTTCTCCAACAAATGTGCCAATCGTTGCAGCTGCCCGCTCTGGTGCGGCGCAGCTGGGGAACAAAAGGGGGGCACTGGCACTCTGGGGCCTCGCTCTGGGACTCTCAACACAAGAATTGCCCCCAACGTTGCAGTTGCCCGCTACGGCGGCGTAACTGAGAACCATAAATCAGGCACGGGCACTACTGTGCCCTGTGGGCCCCACTGGCGCTCCACCACAAAGATTACCCCCACCTTGCAACTGTCCGCCACGGCGGTACAGCCGTGAGAAAAACAAAGAGGCACTTTCAGGCGGGCACACGGGGCTCTAAGAAACAATGGCCCCCAATGTTGGAGCAGCCCGCTCTCCTGCGGGACTGCTCAGGATACCAAGCCGACAATAGGTAAAGTAAAGCCCCACTCACTGGGGCTGCTCGGGGACTCTGCTCCTCTCCTCGCATCACCGGTGATCTCTGCGGCCTTCCTCCCCCTCTGCCAGGTGGGGGAAGGCTGAAAACGCCGCCACTGGAGCCTCTCACCGGGGCTTTCTCTGGCCAGTACCGCGGGGCTCTCCCATGCTCACGGGAGCCCCGCACAGACTTCCGGCAACACGCGGTAGGCCCCGCCCACAACCAGGCAAGGCCGCCTGGCTCCCGGGTTGCAACGCTAGATCGCGGCGGCTCCTTTGGCAATTTCAAAATGTGGGGTAGGCTCCCGCTCCTTTCCACCAGCTCGGGGGAACCCCTCACACCGGGGTTTCCTTCAGGAAACGTCCCACAGCGCAACGCTGCATGGCAGTCATGAGGGGTGGGCTCCCGCTTCAAATCAGCAGCGCAGGGGGAATCCCACACGCCGGGATTCCCTCACAGCCTCGAGCTGCAGATGAGCCAGCTCCTCTCTCCTGGCAGATTAAGTACAGCGCTCACAAGGCGCTATGCCCACAGTTCCTGGAAGTCCTTAAAGTTCAAGGGGGCAAAGCTGGGCGCAAGCAGGCCAGCACACAGGGCCCTCCAGCAGGGAGGCAGTCCCTCGTGGCGGTTCCTCCTGGATCCCAGCAGCAGCAAAGCCCCAGCAAGCACAGGAACAGCTCCCCTTCATGGGGTCACAGCCCCTATATTTATATGTCACATTTGCTTTGTCTGCCCTGGCACAGGGCATGGGGAACCAGCAAAAACTGGTTCAGGGGGGAATTGGAGCACTCTGTTTACCAGGCTCCTCTTCCCCTTTGTCAGGTGGGGGCTCGTCATCAGACACACCACAGGGGGGCAGAGCCAGCATTGTACAGGGCAGGCACAATCCTATTCAGGTTCAGGGGACTTCTCCTCCCACTACTCCAAATGTAGATGTCCCATTCAGCCTAGTGCTGACTCACCCTGCCCCTCCTGGAGCCACACACACCTCACCAGCCCCTGTCACTCAAAAGCCAGACATGCAATTCACATCAGGCAGGCAGACACATAGCACACAGAAATACCAACTTCTAAAAGTGGCATTTCTAAAATAGTTATAATAAATCTGCGCACACCATTGCGTAGCATTTATTATCACTATTCCAAACATACCAAACTTGACCATGCTGCGCCTCTCATATCAGGAATTACCACTGAAACACTTATCAGGGAATCCCCAATGCATTCCTATGGGAGGGCAGCCCCACAGTAGTGAGAAACCAAAATGGCTGTTTGTCACTACCAGGACATGTCACACACTTAAGGTACATGTCCTATCTTTTACCTACAATACACCCTGCCCATAGGGCTAGCTAGGGCCTACCTTAGGGGTGACTGACATGCAGTAAAATGGGGGTCACAGACATGGCACACACTTTAGGTGCCACGTCACAGCGGCAGTAACACTGCGCGCACAGGCCGCCCTGCAGTGGCAGAGGCCTGAGATAGGTTTGCAAGGCTACTTTGGTGGGTGGCGCAATCAGCGCTGCAAGCCCACCAGTAGCATTTAATTTACCAGCCCCGGGTATATGAGATACCACTTTACAAGGGACTGACAGGTAAATTAAATAGGCCAAACAGGTGTAGACCAATCTTACCAGATTTATCACAGAGAGCACGCACACTTTACACTGGACAGCAGTGCTAAAGTGCCCACAGTCCTAAAACCACCAACATTTAAGGGCGATATGAAACAACAAGGCTGAATATCCTATCGCAGCACATTTATGGAAAGAACATACCCTAGAGAACTTATCAGATTTAAAATTTACAATGATCGCATGAGTGTGAACTCATCGAAATTCCATAAATGAGAGTCCTTTTAGATCCATAAGCTACAGGTGGTACTTAAAATAATCAAGATAGATGAAGTGTTACATGTGCATTAAAGATAAGAATTGCCATGAATGATAGGCACAAGTTATGCTAGCTCATTACATATTTTATTTATATCCATTTGTTTTCAAGCAAGTAATTTCTATATTTTCATTTGCCATAGCGCATTTGCTTTTTGATTTTCTGAATTAAATCATGACTGTTTTTCACCGAAGTCTGTTGCGCACAAATAATGACCAAATATACATCATTAAACGATATCCAAAAATGACAGACAAATAATTATTTGCAACTTAGAGAGAGAACATGTTGCCAAATTTAGCCTGTTGATATCCCTTTTGTAAGAAATGGGGTTATTAGTTGAGGGGGTAAGTACCCACCTCAAGTAAAAAATCACAATTCTTGCCAGGATGAATCCTTAAAGTCACTAAACTTACTGGAGAATCCTCTTGTAGCTATAGCACAGAGCAGACAGACATAATCTAGAGGCAATGTGTAAAGTGTTTGTGCAGTACTAAAACAGCAATAAAGTTTAGATGCAAAACAATAAATATTCCAAAATGGCTTCGAAAAATAGAGTGATATTCAATAAACAAAATGACACAAAATTAGGGAAACCAGAGACATTATTTTTTAAAGTTTTAAGCACAAGTAGCGCCAAGAAGATCAAAATGCTAATGATAATCAATGGTCGCAGTGCACCAGGACTTAGGCGCAATTTGAGATTGACTGCATTGGAGTGCAGGTCTCATACACTAACCAGGTTCGTCCGTGCCAAAGATCTGACCTTCTTACTTTAGTCCTTTAGGTTCCAATGCACCACAGGAGTATACTTTTAAAGCACCTCAGGACCTCAGGGGAGGCACATAGATTCTCAGGGTGACAGGCGGAGGCCAACAGGAGAGTCTGGTCCAGATCCAATGTACAATTGCCACTCGTCAACTGGGTAATTGCAGGACAAAGCTACTTGTATCTTGTTGTGTCCCTGTAGATTTAACAGGAGATCAGCCTTATGACCCTTATTTTTCCTGGATATAAGAGTGACAGCAGGCCCAGCCCTCCAGAACTCTTCTCAGGTTGCAGACAGAAGGTTCAGTCCTCTTCTTATGTTTCTCAGGTCCAGGAGTGCTTTGGAATCGGTGCCTGGAGGGAATGTATGACGAAATTCTGCATGCGTTTTTCACGCATGCCTTAGGAACTCAAGTCATTTGAACAAATGCGTCTTTAGCACGCCTTGCCTTAGGGGGACGCTGGATATTGGAATAGTTTAATTTACTATTCCAACGCCGGTCTGCGCAACAGTAGAGAAGGTGTTGGACTTTAATTCCAACACCACTCCACCATTGCACCCCCTAAAGCAAATTGTTGTAATGACTTGTGTGCAGAGCAATTGCGTGCTAAAGACGCATTTGTTCTGTTGCCGGCACTGTGAAGGCACAGCGTGCGTCTGGCTTCGTCCTGAAGGACGTTTCCCGCCTGGAGGAGCCACATTTATGCCTAGCACAAGCTAATGGTTGGGAATGACCCTTTGGGAAGCCCTAAACAATGGGATAATGGATCATGGGGTTAGCCCTACCGATTTTAGGTACCTACCTATTTTGGGTCATTTTCAAGATGACTAAAGTCTTCAGCACATTAAACTTGGGCTCCGAGGGCTGTGGGTGTGTGGGGGTTGCACTATGGTATTCCTAGTGTACTAACCAAAATCCAATTTGATGCAGTTCCTGTACCCAAAACAACCTCAGAGAAAGTATTGTATAACAAAGCCGAGCTTGATACTTACAAATTGTTTTGCCACTCTGATCACTCCTTTGAAGTGCACCCCAAATGTAATACGTAAACCTACCAAAACTGTCAAAAAGACTGTGAAACAGTAATGTCAAAAGGGGCCCAGCCGTGATTGGGCCTGACTGGCTGGGAGGACATCAGAAGGGCCCTGCTCAAGTGTCAACTACCATTTGCCTGTGTTGGAGGAGACCTCTTTGAAGTGCACCCCAAGTGTCACATGAAAAGCCCAAGCAGACCTGTTAAGCAGGATGTGACATTGAAACAGGACTTAACACTTTAATGTCACAAAGGATCCTCCCAGGCCCCCTTGTATATTCAGTTAGGTTCAGAGGGGTTATCTCTGCCCATTCAGGTCAGCATATTGCTTTGCTCCTGGGAATCAAATTCACACCTCATCCACACCCATTTAAATGCTAAATACTGACTGGCCCAAGTGGGAGAACAAAATGTAGAAGTATCTTCCATGGGCTTCAGGCAGGGCAAAGGTACATTTTTGAAAGTTACCCTTCCATAATATTCCGAACAAATCTGACTTCACCATTGAATAGGATTTTTAGCAACTGTTACAAATAGCTCTTCATTATTTTTATATCTACTCCCATTCCCAAGACAGCCAAACCTGCTACAGTGAAAATAGCTTCACTGTTAAGAGCATGTTTAACATTAAACTGTTACATGTCCTACTTTTAAATACCATGCACCCTATCTTTGTGAGCAATAAGGTCTACTTAGAGGCAACTTATAAATATTTAACATGAAGGTGTAGGTCAATCAAAAGGGGTTATTTTGACAGGTCAATTTTGCAGTTGAACCCTGCACAGCCAGGCTACTGGTGGCAGGCCTGCAGTCATGTTTACATTGCCACTGTAGCAAATGGCACAATGAGCACTGCAGTCCTCTTGTGACATTTAAATTAAAGGCTTAAAAAAAACAAAATAGGGGAGTGAAGAGGTAGCGTCCCGAGGGACACTGACGGTGGATACGTCCTCCTCGAGTCAGTAGTTAACAAAACATCAAGATCCACCATGTGGGTAGTGATCTGAATGATGAAGAAGGGGACCGATAGTGGATGGGGAAAAGGTTGTATTCCTACTCCATGATAGGACATACACATAAGTTGTTTAAATACCCCTCACACACCAAAAGGGCCCTTGATGTCATGCTTCAGCATTGGGGTCTTCCCATCCCACTGTGGAATGGGGCGTGCTACAACCAGCGACTACGTGGGAACACTAATCTAAAATACTATGTGTGGTGCAGGGGTAGTGAGAAGAAGGGTCAGAAGTGAAGTTAAAAAGGAGCTGGCCTCATGGACATAAGACAATTTAATAGGTCATTGAGGCCGAACCTGTTAAAAATTGTGATTTGGAATAGTCATGCATATAATGAGCTGACGTTCCTAAAGAGTCGACATGTTTCGAAGCTCAAGGCTTCTTCATCAGGACTGAGAAGATCCCTTCAGTGCTCACTTGTTGTATAAAGGTGAAGATAGTTATATACAAAAGTGAAAGAAATTTTTGCAAATATTCATGCAGTATATAGTACCTGTTTGTACTCCTATATGTTAATCTGTTTGTACTACTATATGTTAATCTGGAAAAAGAAAAAAGATTTAGGATATTAATTGCGCCACACACGGCGTTGTCTTACGAAGACCTGAAAAGACAACACATGTGTCAAGGTGACTGTTTATAAAAACATAGTGCTATCATGGTGCATGGACCTGTGAAAGAAATTGGGGAAAAAGGGGAAACATACAAGAACACACTACATATAACATAAAACACACACTCTATTCGTGACTATTGTAATCAAAAACGGTGTGTAGAACGATGTTTACACACAATACATACAATGTATGAATGGGTATATTGCCCCATGAGCCTCAGGTACAGATGAGCAGGAAGAAGTCACTAGTTACTGCAGGGGAAAAAAATGTTTGAAATGAAGAGAGAAACGGTCAGGTTTTTTGATTACAATAGTCACGAATAGAGTGTGTGTTTTATGTTATATGTAGTGTGTTCTTGTATGTTTCCCCTTTTTCCCCAATTTCTTTCACAGGTCCATGCACCATGATAGCACTATGTTTTTATAAACAGTCACCTTGACACATGTGTTGTCTTTTCAGGTCTTCGTAAGACAACGCCGTGTGTGGCGCAATTAATATCCTAAATCTTTTTCTTTTTCCAGATTAACATATAGTAGTACAAACAGATTAACATATAGGAGTACAAACAGGTACTATATACTGCATGAATATTTGCAAAAATTTCTTTCACTTTTGTATATAACTATCTTCACCTTTATACAACAAGTGAGCACTGAAGGGATCTTCTCAGTCCTGATGAAGAAGCCTTGAGCTTCGAAACATGTCGACTCTTTAGGAACGTCAGCTCATTATATGCATGACTATTCCAAATCACAATTTTTAACAGGTTCAGCCTCAATGACCTATTAAATTGTCTTATGTCCATGAGGCCAGCTCCTTTTTAACTTCACTTCTGACCCTTCTTCTCACTACCCCTGCACCACACATAGTATTTTAGATTAGTGCTCCCGCGTAGTCGCTGGTTGTAGCACGCCCCATTCCACAGTGGGATGGGAAGACCCCAATGATGAAGCATGACATCAAGGGCCATTTTGGTGTGTGAGGGGTATTTAAACAACTTATATGTATGTCCTATCATGGAGTAGGAATACAACCTTTTCCCCATCCACTATCGGTCCCCTTCTTCATCATTCAGATCACTACCCACATGGTGGATCTTGATGTTTTGTTAACTATTTAAATTAAAGGCCCTGAATACACCTTTGTACTATATACTAGGGGCCTCATTTATGAAAAGTGGCACATCGCTGCGTGAAAACAGCGATGCGTCACTTTTCATTGCTCCCTCCTTGCGACATGCTGGATGCGTCATATTTACAGTATGACGCATCATGTCGCAAGGAGATACAGATACGTCAGTATTTCTGACGTATCTGTAGGTGCAAAAATGACGCATTGATGGAGTGTGTCACAAAAGTGACGCAACTTCAGCAATGGGTCATTTCACATGGGCAAGTCCCATTTCAAATATGCCTGCGTCAGTCTTACGCCTGCTGTGAGGCAGGCGTAAGATATTGACGCATTTGCGTCCTAGAAGTGGCGCAGTGAAATCTCATAGATTTCACTGCGCCACTTCTACGAGGCTTACTTGCGTCGGAACGCCCAGCCTGCATACATTATACCTGCCGTAGGTATAATGTATATTAATCAATAAAGGGTTCTGGCCTGAAATCAGCAAGGCTTGGCCAACTAAATAATCAAAACACAAACAAATGCCAATACTGATACGACTTATACACTCAACTCTACCAATCACTCGTGCCACTCATAGGGCCTGATTCACAGAACTAACTTACGTCAAAAACGTAAAGTTAGTACTTTTTGGTATTCACAGAATACACTTACTCATTTTGGTATTCACAGAATGAACTTACTCATTTCGGTATTCACAGAAGTTAGTAGTCCTAACTTTAGGACTCCTAAATGCCTTCTGTGAATACCGAAAGTCTTAAAGTTAGGATTTTTCTCAGTTTAGGAGTAGTAAAGTTAGGACTCCTAACTTTAGGACTCCTAAATGCCTTCTGCGAATACCGAAAGTCTTAAAGTTAGGATTTTCTCAGTTTAGGAGTAGTAAAGTTAGGAGTCCTAACTTTACTACTCCTAAACTGAGAAAATCCTAACTTTAAGACTTTCGGTATTCACAGAAGGCATTTAGGAGTCCTAAAGTTAGGACTACTAACTTCTGTGAATACCGAAATGAGTAAATTCATTCTGTGAATACCAAAATGAGTAAGTGTATTCTGTGAATATCAAAAAGTACTAACTTTACGTTTTTGACGTAAGTTACTTCTGTGAATCAGGCCCATAGTGATTGAAAACATTTTTGGGAAATTAAGTATGTTTATTTTATAGTATTATGAATATACTTTAGAAAATCTTTTTCATTTTTTAAAAAGAACAATGCAAACAATTTTTGAAGGACCGTACAATAATATTTACAATTCGAAACTGATCGCATACATATACATAAACACCAATCAATAAGAAAAGAATTCAAAGAAAGATGTAAAAAAAGATCAAACAAAGAAAGGGGACAAGTAAAATCCCAGCAGAAAGTTGGCAGAACAGTATAGTGTTCAGGTAATACAATGAAATCTTATAATTCTTTGAATTCTTTTCTTATTGATTCTTATTATTTTTGATTTTTTGTGGGATGATGAGCTAATGTTGTATTAAGTTTAATTGTTTGGTGTTTATGTATATGTATGCGATCAGTTTCGAATTGTAAATATTATTGTACGGTCCTTCAAAAATTGTTTGCATTGTTCTTTTTAAAAAATGAAAAAGATTTTCTAAAGTATATTCATAATACTATAAAATAAACATAATTAATTTCCAAAAAATGTTTTCAATCACTATGGGTGGCACGAGTGATTGGTAGAGTTGAGTGTATAAGTCGTATCAGTATTGGCATTTGTTTGTGTTTTGATTAGTAGGTATAATGTGGCGCAAGGGTTTACAAAGTGACGCATCTACCTAGATGCGTCACTTTGTAAATATGACGCAACATGGTGCATTTTTTACGCCGCTGGTGCGTCAGAAAAAGTGACGCACCGGCGGCGCAAAAGTGACGCAAGGGCTCATAAATAAGCCGCTGGGGACTTAAGGGTAAGTTAAATATGCTAATCATGAGTTTACCAATTTTAAAATGTTGAAAGGAGGGGGTAAAGTGCACAGAGTTCTACAGCCAGCTGACCCTGCAGAAAGGGCAAAGTTCCATCACTTATAATTCTTCATAATATGTTGACTGATGTCTGAAATAGAAGTGAACTATCTACATTCATTAGTCTTCAGAGTTGATCATTCCCCATATTTTTCACATATGCACTCCTGTACATTTCCATGATGATGCTCGACCTATTGATATCTAGTTCAACCTCATTCACAGTGAAAAATGGATGAAGCGACAGGAGATTATACCTGGTGGTTCTGACGGGTTGAGCTTGGTTGTAGACGTGTGCATGGGCTACTACAATACTAGTTTTGCACTCTGTTGATAAATCTGTCAGAGAGCTAATTCAGACTGGAAGTTCTGCACGACTAATAGCCTGCCATAGCCCACTATCTGTTAACGAATATGCAGAAATAATACAAGTAGTATCTAAAACACATCATTCTAAACAAATCAGTCCACAGTCAAATGACAGTTTGAGGAGATTGTAATGAGGATTAGAAGCAAAAACAACCCTGTATACTTGAAGGAGTGGATTCATATAGCAATATTGCCACTGCTGTCATAAATCAGATTTGGAGCTGTGTTTCTTTACAGGGGATCTATTCACAAAGGCATTTTGGTGTACCTAAAGCAGTATTCCTGTAAGACTTTTACATACTCTCCCAAGCCTGTATGAATTCCCCAAAACATCTTAAATGACACTACTATGGGAATATTCAGGGAATATTCATGTAAAAGTTAGTAAAAATAGGGAAGACTGTGCCTAGTTTACATTTCCACTATTAGGCAGTAAGACGTTTCGGCCGATTCAGAAAGGCATGTAAGACGGCCTAAAAGAGTGTTCCTGTAGCACTGCTTCCAGGAATCATAAATTATTATTGTTTCTCAGATTTTTTAAATACATTGATATTTTTCTACAGCTCAGTAATCTGAATGACAGCTTCTTCAAAGAGGCTTGGTATAGTCAATCTTTAATTTACTTGTGCTCTGTAATGGGTCTCTGCTTACTTCAGTAAGGTGAAATCACACTTCCTGTGGATTTTCTGTACCAATTAATATCTATTTCATTAATCTCCCATGTTGTGCAGTAGCCCAAGTACCAGCATGAACAAATACCCTCAGATTCTGAAATGTATGCCAGTTAAAGAAGCATAATTGTTTTGACCTTCAAATGTAAGCGCGAGATAGCACCAGAGAGCTAATGCTTTAGGGGGAGGAGGAAGAGGATAGAGAGACAGGCTGCCTTATGGTAAAAGTAGTGTTGAGAAAATCATTCAGGTTTGAAATCGTGTCTCCTCAATTAATACTTAACCCTATGTGGAATTCGGCTACTATACAGGCCGTTGCTTTCCACAGAGCAGGCTTCGGCCTCATTTTACATTTGCCACACCTCTCCTTCCAACCCCCGCACCTAAACAAGTACAGTATCGTTTGCAATCTGCCACACGGTGTGTTGTGGTACTTTGCAGAGAATCGATTCCCGCTTCATTCTGATTAGTGGCTCGCGAAATGGAGGTTACGGGGCACTCTTCCCTTGTTTCCACCTCGTTCCAAACGAGGAATGCGCACTCCGGCCACGCAAACATGTTGTTAGGCTTTGTTCTGACGAAAATGTTGCAGACAAAAATAGTGGTTAATAATAACTGTCGTATCTGCAGTACGGCCTACATGTGTACCTATGCTGAGGCCACAAGCAAGTCTGTGCTGCAGGCAACATGAGTAATACAGCAGTGCTTGCCTTTTGCTAAGGCTGCCCACAGAGGGGAGGGAGGCTGTACCACACAGGGTGCTGACAAAGGCAGGACATTTCCGTGTGCAAACTGCCAATGTTTAGCTGTACAGCACACTGGTCAAATCTCTCCCAGTAGTCAGGCCGTTGAAAACACAGTGGGCTGATTCCAAAATGGTATGATTGGATAGAGGTATTCAGCAGGGCGGGTTAGCACCTGCAGGGAAAATCCATTGAAAGCACACAGCGAGCACTGCGCATAATTCTACTTGCTAAATGTGGGAAGGAACGTTCATTGTCCGGAATTACAGTCTATGGAATTTCGACTGCGCCACAATGGCGGTAACAATAACATTGCAGTTTGACGAACAAAAGAAGAGCAGAATATGATTCCTTTCTACTTTAAACCACTTACATCTTGTTGTTGAGTTTCCTGGTATGCACGAGGCGCCCACTCAACTGGAAATATTTCCTTTATTTCAACTCTGATGGAAAGGATGCACGTCGCCAGACAGGCACATTCATTTGCAGCGTTGCAGCACATATGCTACTGTGGCACTGTGCAGATCATTAGTTATGTGTTCTGTTCATTAAATGAGAAGCAGGCTTTGAAGGATTTAGCTTGCGCGTGACTGCAAACTATTTTTATACAGGACAGGGTGAACAAAGTCAAAAGACATGGCAGACGCATATATGCTGTGCATATTTAAACAGAAATAGACAGACTCCTCCGAGAATCCTGATTTCCATTTTATGATATGGACATTTGAATTTCCCGAATCTTTGGGATCCTCGGGTTGGTATATTTTGTGGCTTGTGACATGCACGCTTTCCCACAAATGAGCAGGGCCTATGCACATCTATAACACTCATCTACTTTTCCGAGCAAATTCTGATTCAAAAGCAAACTCCTGTTTGCAAACGTGGGATTATAACTCGTCCACCTATTGCGCATCCTTCTGGTGATTGCCTGCGCAATTTACACCTAGAGGTGGGCGAGTCTCTGAAAGCTCAAACCAGGCTCGAACTTGAAGCTTGGCTCTGCTCGAGGTTCTGTTGGAACTTCGAGCCCATGACGAGCCGAGGTTTACTATGCCTTCTGCCTGCACCATGCTCTTCTAACCTCATGCAGGAACAGGTAAAAACAAAGCATTAATATTTGAGTTACAATAGAGACACAAACAGATGTCTGTTTGGTGGCTAATTTGTAGAAAGTGAAACCAGAAAACCTGCCATATACACGGATTCCCCGCTTAACCAAACCGAGTGATCTTGGGCAAAGATTTTATTTTACTGATCCTTCTTTTTCTTCATTGTTTAAATGAAAGCACCATCAAAATCCTGTGTTACAAATTCAAGCTGTACAGAAACATATTGTGTTTGATTTGAAAGACTAGGGGGTATATTCACAAGAACGCGTGATAACTACAGCAAGAGTAGCGTAACACAACTTTCAATAACGCAGCCTATCACGGGAAAATAACCCCTTGTCAACGTGGAATTCACAACAAGGCGGTAGCATGCGATAGCCTGCCGAAACCGCGGACAAAGTCCGCGATACAACCACCATGATGGAGATAAAAACACAAACCACAACACCAAAAAACACGCGATGGCCCAAAGCGCGATGAGGAAACCAGCGACAAGCAGCGCCAGGCCTGCAACACACACCTGGCAGGCGTCAGAAACCTCCATAAAAGCAGAAAAAAAACCCCACACACAAACTGACCAACACACAAGCACCATGGAGGCAGCCGGAGCAGGCGCAGAGGACCAGCGCAACCCCACAAGCACCCCGGACGACTAGCCTGGGACCTCGGGGACAGGGAAGGGCAAGGACAAGAAGACCAGGAAGGCCAAGTTCAGTCCGCAGGCGAACAGGATCATAGTCACGGAGGTGATGGAACACCATCAACAACTCTTCGTCACCTCCAACGTGTCATTGGGCACCAAAACTGGAATATGGCGGGACATCGTCGACAAGGTGAATGCCGTTGGAGAGCACAAGCGGACAATGGACGAGGTCAAGAGGCGATGGAATGACATCAAGCGGAAGACCAAGAAGAAACTCTCCGCCAACCAGAAGGCAGCAACGCAGACCGGAGGTGGGGGCCCAGCGCCACAGCTGGAGCTGGATGACATGGAGGAGCTGGTGTCGACAGTCATCAGTGTGGAGACTGTGGCCGGAGTCGGGGGACCGGACACTGCTCGACAGGACACAACACAACCGCAACAGGGTGAGTGACCACCAGGTACTGGGGGGACGGGGGGAGATGGCCACAATGGCACACATGCACAAGCAAGCAGGGTACACTGCACACCCACAATCACTCTGGGTCCTCGCCCAGACCCACAGACTGTCACAATGTACAATGCCATGCTGTCTGAATGTCAACCTGTACCATGTGGCTACATACATGTGGACACATTGTAATACACCATCTCCCCTTCACATCGCAGGGGCATCCTCAACACCTCCTGCAGAGCAGTCACAGCCACTCTTCACTGATGACGAGGAGGAGGACAACACCAGCATCGACACCCAAACCATCCAAGACCTCATTGACCTCATCCGGAACTCACCTCCAGGATCAGGGCAGCCCAGCTACATCCATGAGACCCCACCCACCAGCCAAACCACCCAGCAGGAGGCACCCACAGCCCCGGCACCCTCCCAAGACCCCCAGGAACAACAAATGGCCTTCCAACGCCGTGTGCTGGAGGGCCAGAGGGAGACGGGCGAGCAGGTGCGGGTGGGGTTCGAGCTCAGGGCTACCAAACTGGATGCCATCCTTGGGTGTCTATGTCCGCCCCATGGTCTCCAGCGAGTCCTGACTGACATCCCTGGAGTCATGACGTGGAGGGAAGAATACCTGTCCGCTCAGAGTGGCCCCAGCGATGCCAGCCTTGAGCTGGCACAAATGCGAAGGCTCATGGTGGACATGGTGCGGATGGAGGCGGAAAGGATGGCAGCCGCCGCTGCACATCAGCGAAATGTAGCTGGGATCTACCGTGCCCTGCATGTCCTCGTCATGGCATTGCTGCCACAAGGCGTGGCGATGATGAATGCTGCTGCCCCCACACCATCCACATCTCCGCCCCCTGGTGTGTCAGTGCCTCCCAGTGCGGCAGGCGCATCCACTCTGGCACCTGATGTGTCACTGCCACACAGTGCGGCCGACAATCCTCCTCCGGCTCCTGATGTGTCAGTGGCACACAGTGCCGCAGCCGGCACTGCAACAGCCACAGCTGGAGCAGGGCACACACCCGGGGACGAGGACGTGGATGGGACTGTGGTCAGGAGGGCCAGGCACTAGCATCCATTTCCGCCACCTTGCCTGTTTCTGCTTGGTGCCGCACATGGCCTCAAGACCTACCACTGACCCCCGATACACTCCGAGGCACTGACCTTGGATAGCGACATGGACTGCCACATCCTGTTTGATGACCAATGACATGGCAGACAGACTGCGGACTGTACCCTTCCTCTTCTGCAGTACAGCTCATCCCGGGATGGACACTGGCTGGCCCTCCACGGGCCCATATTGTGTGGTGTGCTCGGCATTGCCCTGTACCTCTCCAGCTGCATGACTGCACTGGATGTGCAAATAAACATCCAGTGACGCACTGCTGTGTAATGTCTTACGCCATTCCTGTGTGGATGTGTGGATGAATGTGGGGACAGTGTCTTCCCTTGCGTCAATGATGTTCATCCTGTGGGATGCCAGTAAGAGGGTGCGACATTGCATTTTGTGTAGCGGGTTCCGTGAACACTACAGCAGGGACACACGCATCAGTCACTTCCTTGTCCGGACATGGACTGGACCACGCCCAGAGCCCACGAGTCATTGTTGCAAGCCCTGCGCTGGTCGGGTGTACGGCAGGCCAGGCCACTCCGCTAACGCTCCGAGGGGGGGCCCTCATTGCTACCCGTCGCAGCCGTACTCGCTGGTGGTGTGCAGGTCACTGGTCTAGTTGTCAGAATGTCACAGCCACTCCCTGAGGGCAGGTTTCCACACACACAACACCCATCCGGCACAGGCATCACAGGCCATGTGACTGCGCCAACATAAGGGGCCGGCGACGTCACATTCCCCTCTTCCGGTGGTGACTGGATGACGGTCGCTCCACGGTTCTCACACATGTAGGGTCCATGAGTTGTTGCGCACAGGGTTAGTGGCATCCGAGGCCTTGCAGACGGCACAGGCCTACCACCACATGGCGCAGACTGGGGATGCACAGGGTTAGTGGCACACGAGGCCCTGCGGATGGCACAGGCACCCCGCCACGGGACGGTGACTTGGGGTGCACTGTGTCAGTGGCACCTTGAGCTGCTGAGCGGGTGTGCAGCCTGCGATGATGCCCCGTCCAGGCGGTCCGGACAGCTCAGGTTCTGTGTGCCCTGCTGGACCGCAGTGTAGGCCAGAGCCAGTGGGCTGCGCGGGCCTATCGCCATGTGGCGTCGCTTCCGGGGTCCCAGAGTTGGTGGCACCCATTGGGCTGAGCGGGTGTGCAGCCTGCGATGGTGCCGGGTGCACTGGTATGTCCACTGCCATGGAGTAATCAAGATCCAGCACCAAACGTGGGACCTGGTGGCCTGCGGAGCGTGGCTGCATGATGTGGAGGGTGCCATGTCCGCGGGCCCCGGGCTTGTGGCTTGCAGCGGCACGTGGCTGGACCTCCTGTCTACGCGCCGGTGGCGGAAGGTGAGCATTGAGGCCTCGGTGTGCATGGGCGGGCATGCTCCGATGGGTGGCGGGAGGGGTTGGGGTGCCTCTGCCTGGGTGTGCATGGGCGGGCAGGTGATGTTGTCTTGTGCAAGTGTGTACTGTGCCAGTCATGTATCTGGGCTCTGTTTCAGCTGACGGCTCTGAATCAGATGTGTGACCTGGTGAACTGCCCTACATACCGGCACATGGTTGGAGACACACCGGTGGCAGCAGGTGAGCAGTGTGGCCTGGGTGCGCAGGGGCGGCACTCTCTCTCTCTCTCTCTCTCTCTCTCTCTCTCTCTCTCTCTCTCTCTTCCTCTCTCTCTCCCTCCCTCCCTCTCTTTCTCTCTCTCTCCTCTTCTCTCTCTCTCTCTCTCTCTCCCTCTCTTCCTCTCTCTCTCCCTCCCTCCCTCTCTTTCTCTCTCTCTCCTCTTCTCTCTCTCTCTCTCTCCCTCTCTTCCTCTCTCTCTCCTTTTCTCTCTCTCTCTCTCTCTCTCCCTCTCTTCCTCTCTCTCTCCTCTTCACTCTCTCTCTCTCCCTCTCTTCCTCTCTCTCTCTCTCCCTCTCTTCCTCTCTCTCCCTCTCTTCCTCTCTCTCTCCCTCCCACTCTTCCTCTCTCTCTCCTTAGCTCTCTCTCTGTCCTCTGATATCGCAGGACACACCTTCTCATCATGTTTTTTGTCTTACAGGCTGTGACCTACATATTGTCCGGCGGGGAGCGGCCCTGTGTCTTCATTTCATTTCGTTGTTTATTTTAATAAAGTTTCATTTGTTGGTTCGAAAGTGAATGTGTGCTGGTCATTTCTGTGTCGACACATCCATGTCACCAGTTGTGATTGTGCGGCATCAAGCAGAATATTTTGTACATGTTTAGGTGTGGCTGATGTGGCATGTCTTTGGTTGGGGGGTGCCAGGGAGGTGGTCCTGGGGTGGTGGCGGTGGGTGTTGTGGCCCTCTTGGGTGTCCAGGCCGCATGATGTGTGGCTCCATGGCATCTGTTGCCCTTCGGATGTGGCCCTGGGCTGTGCTCCCTTTTGTGGTGCTGGCTGCCGTCCGAGTTTACACTAGGTCAGAGCAGGTGTAGATTTCCTGGTGCTAATGCGCCTTATCGCCTGTTTTGTGTTTTTATCGCAGATGTGGCTGGTCATTGTGAATGTTGAGGTGTGCTGTTGTCTCGGCTTTAGTCACGGGAACGCCTACTCTGCATCTCATTAGCGATATTTGCGAGGGTCCTCTGTGGCGATGTTTTTTGAGACTGCTATCGCCGGTAAACTGGTGCTGTGGGCTGTTAACACCGGCTTGTGAATGGGGGGGTAAATTTATCACGACTTTGGCTGCGATAAAGTGCTGTTAATTCGGCGATGGCTCCTTGTGAATATGCCCCTATAATGTTCCATTATCGCCAAGAATCTGGAACACATACAGGGTTCATGTGACAACTGTTTTGCCTCCTAGTTCACTAATGGTACTTTCACTAGGGTGGGGGCAGAGTGGTTCTAAGTTCATGCATAAAAACTATCACTTCTCAGTGTACTCAGTACTTCTCAGTGTAGTGCTTTAATACACATATTAATGTTAAAGGTACCTCTTGCGAAAGAAATGTCCTTTTTTGAACTGTGACTTGACTTAATCATATTTTATCTGATGTTTGTTGTATGATTTACATGGCAAACATTTTCAGGTCTTGGCTCGCACACAGGCTGCAAGAGCCAAGACAGACTAGACCCTTGGATAAGATCTGGCTCGACATGCCCTGTTAATTTGTTGGCTCGCCCACATCTATTTGCACCATACACAATATGGCATAAATACAAATGGGCAAACTGCGTAATTCCTGAGTTTCAGCATGTACAAAAGGGGAAGGGTGTGGACAATTATCACATCATACTAATTCCAAGGTCTACTTCGATTGGTCGAGTTTGTTTGGTTCTGCGCTCCGAGCAGGCTGAGTCCATGTGTCGGGGTTGCTGTGGCTGGGAGCGGGACGGAGTGAGACGGCGTCGGCATTGTGAGCAGCCAGAGCCGACTTCCACCTTACTCTTACCTTACTCTCGGCCCGGCCGCACAGCCCCATGGGGGGTCACCACTGAGGACCACCATCAAGGAGACAGGGCAGAATTCTTGGGGGAGCGCCGGACGGACAGACTGCTCCGCCCTGCCTTTCCCCTGACCTGCCCGTGCCTCCTTCCGGGCCTTGCCTTGCCTTCATTCAGGCCTTAAGGCCTTCGCCTGAACCGCCTCACCAACTCCAAGGCAGTCAAGGTAGCTAAAGTCGAGGGGTTCCAGGCTCCAAGGCTGAGCTCATCGAGTACGTCATTCACGTCAAGCACAGCGAGTGCGAGAGTCGCACTCGGCCCTCGCAGAGCGTGAGCCCCGGCGATCAGCAGAGGCGGCCCGGCTAGGACCGGGTGCAGCCTGTGGTTCGTCCGGTTGTGTCCCACTCACCCATGCCTTACCCATGCCTCAACCGCGCCTGACCTACCTGACCTGACCTGATCTACAGGAGGACTGCACCCTGAGACCCGGTGTAGATTGCCGGCCTCACCTTTCCCTTCATCTCTTCTCTGGGTGGCGAACAAGGGCCTCTGAGGAGGTGGCAGTGAACCGTGGTGAGTTGCAAAGGGCCTGGCTCTGTCAGCCCTACATCTGCTCAGGTAACAGGGGTTACGGGGGGACTGGCGGAGGAACTGCCCCGGTTTCTCCCAAAGCGCGCAGGTCAAAAAAGTACATTAAACCACGGCATCGCTGAGCGACACCCTCTGCGCAATACCCCCAATCCCTCATTCCATCAAAGCCGGAAAGCCCCGTAGAACCTTCAATAAGGGGCAGAAAGTGACTGATCAACAACAAGAGCATAAAGAACAGCGGAAAAAGGAAAAAAGGGGAAAAGGAAAAAAGGGAAAAAAGGGAAAGATGGAAAAAGGGAAGGTAGCAAATCAGTAGCCAGATCAGGCTGACCCATCACAACACACCACTTCAATAGTAGTGTAACGCAGGCACAGCTCTGTATTCTTAGCATACAGGAGGGCAGGCAAGCAAAAAGCAAAAAAGAGCAGGCAGTAAAAGGAAAAAAGGAAAAAGGAAAAAGACCAAACACCCAGCAAAAACATCAAGCCATCCATCTAAGCATACAAACTGCCAGGAACCTCAGGGGTGCAACGAGATGAGATCTGGGAAAGAGAGACAGACGGTTACATACTATACTTAATAAAAGGAAAAAAAGAGCAAAGGCCTCAATGAAATCACCGATAAGGGAAACCAAACGATGGAAGAGAGTGGCTCACACCATCACCTGATATTGGAAGACGTAGATCCTACTCTGCCCGCTACTCCGCCCGCTAGAACCACAAAAAGCAGCCACCAGCCTAAGATCTACACAAAATTCTCATTTATGAAGAATGCAGAGGTGGCACTTTGCTCTAGCAACAAAAGTCTCAATGGCCTCCCTTCCCCCTTGCTCCCAGTGGTGGCAGACCAACTAAGTCTCAAAGCAGATAAGACAGAGCTAGCAGCTGACGAGAACACGAACAGGGCTAAAACCAATCCATGCTCAAGTGCCTACCAAGGAAGGACAGTTGAAAAGAAAGGGAATGCTGATTCAGCAAATGGAAATCTCATCGCACCTCTCCATAAACACCCTACAACAGAAGCACCCGGGGAAAACCTGTCAATAACAAATGCACTCTCTGTCGTGACCGAGCCTGGCTTAGGTCCACCGCTTGAACCAACCATCACAATTCTCCCAAGAAGAACAAGCTCCACCCCCTCAAAACAGCCCAAAAAGCTCAAACTCCCCCCTCCACTTCAATCTCCTCATCTATAATCTACAATGAGGCACCCATAGAGCCCCCGGCACACGGCTCTGTGTCAGCATGCATCGGAGCTTCCCTTAAAGAGGAACAAAAACAAACTATCCACGAGGCTCCTCAGCTACAGGAGACACAGGAGCCAAAGGATCTATGCCACAGTAGTCCGGTGACAGACCAGGAAATACTGTATACCTAAATTAGCCCCAGCAAGCATAGGAACTTACGTAGCAACGATAACAGAGAACCACAGCGCGACAAGTCAGTTATAACTAATTGCTTCAACTCTGGTGCTCTGGGCACAGCATTAAATTTATCCTCAAACTGCCCAGCAGCCAATAACAGTGATCCAGAAATGGGAAGTATAGAAGACCCCAATGCCAAACCAGTCAATACTTTTGTTCGCACAACACAGGAACAGGAACAGCGCGAACCTTCACACACCTCAGGCTCCATGCAGGCTGACGCTATCGGTGTCCATCAAACTCACATCAAAGAAGCGAACCAAATAGACACAGAAAAGCGTTGGTCATCTTTACTAAACACCATGCAGTTATCAATTAAATCAATGCTGTATTACTCCGACAAGATGGACATTCAACTAGCTATCCCTAATGCTGTGGCCACTCATGTCTCTAACATTGACAACAGACTATCAGATATGAATAATATGATTAAAAGGCCTCAGGCAGATACACAACTAATACAACACACTGCACCTGGAGAGGTGTTGTGCAGCAGCCAGGGCAGCTGACTTCGGAGCACAGGGTTCACGGTTCGATCCCCGGCTCCGGCGGCAGCTCAGCTCAGCACCATGTGACTCTGGGCAATAGCTCACTTAATTTCCACGACGGCCCCCAGCGCCTTGAGACCTGTAAGGGTGAGTAGCTGCGCTATACAAAAACGGACTTACATTTTTTTTTTTACTTACTGCACCTGTGTCACAAACATACTGCACCTGTGTCGCTATAGTAGATAAACTTTCAACCCTGCCTGCTGTAATGGTGGACTGTTAGAAATGGGGGTCTCTAGTTGGCAGAGGTAGGTACCTTTGTCCAAATAGGGACCCTTGCTTCTAGTCAGGGTAAGATGGATACACACTTTAGATAACCCCTGCTCACCAACTTGGTAGCTTGGCACGAGCAGACAGGATTATCCCAAAGGCAATGTGTAAAGTATTTGTAGCAACACTCACAGTAGCACAGTGAAAACACCACAAATGGACACCACACCAGTTTAGAAAAATAAAATATCTTTATCTAATCTAAACAAGAACAAAACGACCAAAATCCAACATACACAGTTAAAAATATGACTTTCAAAAGGTTTCAAGAACTTGTACCATAGAAAACTATGGATGCATGACTTTTCACCAAAGTACCTGTAGATGCGTCAAAGTTCCAAAAGCCAAACAGCCGCAGAGTTGGAAAACAAAGAGATGCAACACTCCTGAGACCTTGGGGAGGTGATGCGACAGTTCTGCGACACGCAGAGGATGATTTGTGTCGAATCCGGTCTGTATGGGGAGTCTGTATCGATCCTCTTCAGCTGCGATCCCTTGATGCGTCGATTCTTGCAGCAGCGACAGGCGCTGCGGCGGTTTCCGCAGCGGCGCAGCGATGCGTGGAAAATCTTCTTGCATCGTGGAGATGCGTCTGGAAGTCAGCTGCGAGAAGAGCGATGCGTTGATTTCTGTAGTTCTTTGAGTCTCTTCTTTCTTCCAGCTCCCAAACAGCAGCAACAACCTGCAGAGGCCCAAAACTGGCACAGGCACCTCTTGGCAGGTCAGAACTCACAGCAGCAGAGTTCTGGGGAGCTGGGGGTGAAGTCTTTGTGTCCCTGAGAATTCAAAACAGGAGGCCGGCTCACTTTAGGCCCTTGGAGATCTCCTTCAAGCAGGGGACACAGCACACAGCAAAGTCCTTCTCCTTTCCTTGGCAGAAACAGCAACTGCAGGCCAACCCCAGACACACAGCAAGGGCAGTACTTCCCCTCAGTCTCTCCAGCTCTTCTCCTTGTCAAAGGGTCCTCTTGAATTCCAGGGATGATCTAACAGTCTGGGGTTTTGGGTCTGATACTTATACCCCAAAACGTCTTTGTTCTCTTTGTGCAAGGGGCTCGGAGCCCAGTTCAAACCAGTTCTGGGGGCACTCTGCAAGTGCACAACAACATCCATTGTCAGTGTGAGCCTTGGCTCCAGACACACCACAGGGGGGCGGAGCCAGCATTGTGGAAGGCAGGCACAGCCCTATTCAGGTACAGGTGCTACTCCTCCCACCACTCCAAATGCAGATCAGGCCTATTAAGCCTAGTGCTGACTCATCCAGACTCCTGGAGCCACTGTACCTCCCCAGCCCCTGTCACTCCAAAGCCAGACAGTCAATCCACAAACAGGCAGAGGCACACAGGATGGTTGAACAAGAAAATAGCCCCTTTCTAAAAGTGGTATTTTCAAACACACAATTTAAAAACCATCCTTCCTAAAAGATGTGTTATTAAATTCTGAGTTCAGGGATACCAAACTCCATTATTCAATCTTATCCCTATGGGAAGATATGCTTGTAAAATGTTACAAAGCATTCCCCATTCTGTCCTATGGGGCAAGATAGCCTTTCAATAGTGAAAAATGAAATTGGCAGTATTTCACTATCAGGACATGTTACACACTCCAGTACATGTCCTACCTTTCACATACACTGCACCCTGCCGGGGGGGGGGTACCTTGGGCCTACCATAGGGGTGCCCTATATGTAGGAGAAGGGAAGGTTAGGGCCTGGCAAGTGGGTGCACTTGCCAAGTCGATATGGCAGTTAACAAACTGTGCACAGGCACCGCGGTGGCAGGCCTGAGACATCTTTTCAGGGCTACTCATGTGGGTGGCACAATCAGTGCTGCAGGCCTACTAGTAGCATTTGATTTACCAGCCCTAGCACACTCAGTGCACTTTACTAGGGACCTACTGGTAAAACAAATATGCCAATCAGGGAGAACCAATCACAATATCAATTTACACAGGGAGCACTTGCACTTTGACACTGATCAGCAGTGGCAAAGTGCCAAAGCATCTAAGCCAGCAAAAACGAAATCCAACACAGCATCAAAAACACAGGAGGGAGAGACAAAAAGTCAGGGAAAACCACGCCAAGGATGCCAGGTATAACAGGGACCTTTTAGCAGACATCAAGAAAGTAACAAATATACTAAGTACATCGGCTCAAGAGGTCCAAGAAAATGGCCCCACAGAGGGATCGTCCGGTAGTACAGAGGTAACGACCAACAAGGGTCGCGGGAAAGGTCCCTTAAAGGATCCCCCCAACGAAATGTGGATATCTTGTCACTCAAGCCTCAGAATGATAAGCTCAGTTAACACAACAGCGGACCACTTAAGCGCTGAAGGATACAAAAAATATTACAAGGCAAATGAACATATTAGAGACCCAGAACACAGAGATTACCTGCTGCAACTTGAGGAAGCACAACCGACAAATCACGAAATAGACCAAACAGAGTCAACTAACGTTGTAGGAAAAGGGGACCTGAAACACAGTTGCAAACAGAGAAGGAAAGGAAGAAAGAGGAAGAAGAACATAATGGACTACTTACAAACAGGCAGTGCAAGATTTGGGACAAAAAAGTCCAGCCCACAGTGAAACATCTGGACTACTGTCTCCAAAAGTGGATAACAAATTGAGCCAATTAGTTACAACGGCCACAGGGGGCATGGAATCTGAGCTGAAAAGGGAGGAAGATGATCTGCCCGAGCCTACTCATAAAGCATCAGATGACAATACAAGGACCGCAAGCAGCAGCATCCCGGTCACTTCGACTAACAATAGGCATGCACACCCAGTCTCTACAACAAAAATAATTCCCACCGTCAGGGAAGACTTCGGAGCCCAAGCTGACTCTCCAAACCTCCACCTCCAAGTAGGGCAGGCCCTCCAGGCTAAACCCCTAATTACCAACCAGCCACAATTTAAAAGCCCCCCCATTCTGCTCCTTCCTGAATATAAGTCTAGAGGCCGTGGGGATATCCTCAATAGAGGGAACATTCTACGACTACTTCGATCAATCAGCAGCTTGGCAGACATAAGCTCTCATGACCTTGAAAAATAGAGTTTGAAACCATCAAAGAGCTCTCAAGCCGAGAAGTAACAAAGGCAACTTGGTCCTCAGACGAAACAGTGAGGAGAATCCTGGATGAAGAAGTCCAACTAAGAGCCTGGGGAATTAAAATACACCTCTATCAAAAGCCAGGCTCCCCAGATCCCTTGATACCAACCAGACATGAGCAAGCAGCCCCATGCTTTCCATCACTGGGTACGTAGTCTCAATCCGTGCTTAAAGGGGCACGTAGCACGGACGCACTGCTGTCAGACCCAAAAGACCAGAGCCTAGCGACCAGACCTGAAGATTGGACCTGGTTAGCTAGGACAATAAATCAACATGGCGAGAGTACTTGACTCAGAACAAAACAACTTCCAGTAGGCGACCACCAGCTACGAATCTGCTCTTGGAATATAAACGGATTAGGAAACAAAACATTGGACAGAGAGCTTCTGGCTTATTTCCAAGGCTTCGACCTCAACCTAATACAAGAGACATGGCTAGATGAACTCATTCATCTACTTGGATTCAGAACACATCATTTACCAGCAGTAAAAGGTGCCACATTCGAGCACCAGAAGGGCGGACTAACAATCTATTTATCAATTAAGAGCATAACGGCGACCAAAGATGTAGACAATATCACAACCTCTACAAACGTAATAAAAGCTCTCAGAGTGATTATATGGGATGGCAACATAAAACAACAAATAATAGTGCTAAACACATACATACATCCACGCGACAAAATCAAACAAGTCAAACTCATGGGATCAGAAATATCCAGACTGCTCTCAGAAGAATCACCGTCCAACTTTCTGCTGACAGGCGACTTTATTATGCAACTATTAGGGCCTCGAAGAAGGGATGAACTACTTGAGGAACAATTTATGGCCTGGAATATCCCCTGCCAGGAAGAGAGCAAATGGATGAATCAATCAAGATTTGCTAGGAACTTCATAAGGGATATGGAACACTGGAGCTTTGTGGCACTTAATTGGCGCTTCCCGGGAGATAAACTCCCGGCGGCCACATTTCACAATGCTGCTGTCAGTACGGTAATAGATAAATTGAGATATAAAGGGACCCCCTGCAAAGCACAATAAGTCCTAGGGCAGGGAAAATACAAGTCGAAGCAATAAGCCTAGGCAATTAAATGGTCATAACTTGACCTACAACAGGCACATTGATATATATACACATAGACTCAGTGCAAAAACATTCAATTTAAAATCTTCATTTATTATTTATATATAAATTCATGCTAAAATCATTTTAATACAAATAAATGAAACATACTGTGTTAGACAACATAGTCTCATCAATGTGAAGTACATTTATACACACAAATGAGAATGAATTGAATTTACAAAATTCAAACACAATACACAAACAAATAAACATAAAATAAATCGTTCTTATTTAAAACAACGAGGCTAGATGTTGGAGTAATTAGTCGACAAGTTCTTAATTTGTCTACGCGCGTTTCGGCTATTAAGCGCCTTCTTCAGGACAGCCACAAAAAAAGACCTAAACAAACAATAAAGTAAATATATATATATGACAAATACAAAATATTGCACTGAGTCAAGAGCGCCTTTGATATATATAACAAATCGTAATATACGAAAACATTACAGTGATGGGACAAATAAAATTACTGTGTAGGAAAAATTAGTGAGACCCTCAAAAAGTTATAGAGTACTATGAATAGAGATAAGAGAATAAGATACACCGAATAGAATAAGGAAAGTACACAACCCTTGATACCAGTAATTATAGAATAATAATAAGGATGGAAATAAGAAAAAAGAAAAGATATCTAAACTTAAGAACAGTATGCATGCACCCGATAAAATGGGGAGGCTTACCTAATAAGATATGCTAAAGGGACCAAAATAGATGTTTGGACCTCAGGTAAATGGATTACCTATTATAAGGAAGAACAAAAATAACCTAGCTTTAATTATTAAATAACATAGCAAGTTACGATTTGATAGCTAGTCGGGCTTCTTAAAAATGAAGACCTACTTGTGATGCAATAAGCGATCATACGTATTTACAAGGTAGAGAACTCTTCAAACCCAAGGGGGTGTAGATACTGTAAAATAGAAACAGAGAACCTGATTGTCTATAGTGTGTCCAAACTAAATCGGTACAAGCATAATATCTTAAGGAATTTCAATAGCATATGCAAGGACAAAGAATAATTACCTAAAATCGATATGTACTAAGGATCAATGGATGAGGATAAAACAAGTCACCGGGCAAACCGAATATAGCTCTCCAAGTACAGAAGATATATATGATGTCAATAGAGGGAGCTCTGTAAGAAAGTATATATAACCTGGTTAGAAATGCCGGATTTTGCTAATGTTTGAACTTTTATAAAGGCCCCGAGACATGGTAAATACAAAAAATATATCTACCTTTTTAAACAAGGATGTTCAAAATCGTCCCAGTAGTAAGAAGTATGGCGGGACTACGGGATGGTCTCAAAGAAAGAGACAAAACTATATAACAAAAGAAAAAAGGAAAAACAGAATAAAATAAATAAAGAAAGACCGCTATATATAATATGCGATATGTGATGAAATTCAATCGCAATTCTTACTTAACACAAAAATAAATCTAATATAAAAAGAAACATTAATATTTGAATAAATAGGGGAGTCTAATCACTAGATAATAATCCTAAATCGACCTATGGACATGCTGGGGGCTGATAGCACAAGTTAAATTAAACCTTGCACGGTATGTGACCGTGACGGCTGTAAGCTAACAAATAGTTCATGAAAAAACACGATAACTAAGGTGCTACCTTTTTAAATAGATATTTTTGTAGCTGCTAACCCCTTCACGGAACTCCAAACGGTACACACCAGGTGCACTGCGCGGATAAAACAGCGAAATGACCCCAAGCAAACCGCGCAGTAGCACTAGAGTCAAAAGTGCAACAAAGATACGGCCCCATTACTTACTTGAAACAGAGGTTTCTCTTCTTATAGCATGGTACCCGGACTCAACAAACGGGGCAGGAACATGAGAATTTATACATATGTAGTGCCATAAGGACCTATCGCATGTATGATGGCGTGATGACGTATGGAACATAACAACGCAATGCGTGAAAAACGCATTGCGGGAATAATAAAAACAGAAAAAAGACGATGTAAAAGATTGAAGATACAGGAGTGTAGTTTTTATTGAATTGCATTCACTAAAAAGAAGGTAATAGACTACCTTGTGTTCATAGTCAGTAAAATGACCAGTAACAAATATAACCGGATGATTACAAATGGATGCTGCCACGACATCTTGGCAAAATCTAAAGAAAGCGCATAGCGCCAACCATAGAGACAAGAAACCAAGTAGAGATGAATCCAGATAGAGAATACCTCCATCAAATGGATGATTAAAATTACAACCAAAGGAAAAAGAGAAGAGAATATATCAGAAATATATATAAAGTTTAGTGGCCACTGTTATTGATGAGAACAGATGGCAGAGCCAATGTCTTTGAATTACATCAAGACAGAGGGGCCGATTCCGATGTCGGACGGACTCAGGTCCGTCCGACATCGGTACGGAGCCGTAACCGACCGACCTGCTGTCGTCGGTTACGGCCCAGGCAGTACGATGCGACCGAACCCTGTTCGGTCGCACTCGTATCTCCCACAATGGGAGCATGCATTCCGGATGGAATGCATGCTGGCATTGGAGAAAGCAGGGGTGCAGTTCAACCCTGCACCCTGTGGCCGTCACCCCAAGGTGCCTGCCACCGGGTGCAGGGTTCAACAGAGGGGCACCATAGGTGCCTCCAGGCCGCCATTCGGCGACCTTGCACCCATGGGGGTCCCACTGGGGGCCCCCAAAGACAGTGACCGACTGCCTTTTCATGCCGGAAAGACCGGCACGAAAAGGCAGTGGAAAACTGCCATCGGACTCCCTCGGTCGCAAAGAGGCAGCCGGGGGAGTACAGAGGGATTTCCGGATGGCTGACGGGCTCTCCGAACCCGTCGTGAGCCATCCGGAAATCCAAGTCGGATTCTTTTCCGACCGAGCCCATCGGAATGGCTCGGTCGGAAAGGATCGTTCCGATTCGGTCGGAAGGGCTCCGACCATCGTTCGGTGCCCTTCCGGCCGAAATCGGAATCGGCCCCAGAGTAGCGTTTTTTCGCAAAATCAGATTGAATTTTTTTTTTGCTGATAAAGATCCCAGTATAGACTTAGTTCAGAACTTTTCAGGCCTGACTAATCCATCCATGTTCACTCCTACCCTCGACCAGCTCGGCCCTGAGGTTGAAGTGTTCGAACATACAGTCCTGAATCGTTTAGAGAAATCCACTAAATACATACCCAAACCCACTTACAACCTTAATTAGGATGAATACCTTTCCCTACAAAAGATTGCACATGATAAAAAGCTTACAGTGAAAGGTTGTGATAAGGGTGGTGGAATTGTGGTGTTAGATACCACCACATATGAAAGTAAGATGAAAGCTCTTCTTGATGACCATACTTTTTACATCAAGGTCACTAGAGACCCTACCAATAAAGTCTCCAATAAAATTCATCGGATTACCACCCAGGCTCTACACAATGGGGAAATCTGTGATAAGGAGTTTGATTTTTGAACTGTCAGGAACCCAAGATGCCTTGCATCTATGGGATCCCTAAGATTCATAAGGATATTTTAGATCCTCCATACCGTCCTATCGTCTCCACAATTGGATCCATCACTGAACCCCTATCAAAGTACACTGACAAAATATTAAGACCCCATGTCGTTAAAATTCCTTCGTACATAATGGACACTAGATCCATAATTAAGAAAGTTGAACATCTTCCCTTTAATCATTGTCGCCAGATATTAGTGACTCTCGATATTGAATCACTGTATAGTAATATTCCTCAACGTGAAGCAATCGAAGCAGTCACTTGGTTCATTGAAACATTTGACATACCTTGTCCGAAGAATTTTCTCTTGCAAAGTTTAGAAATTGTACTTACCGAGAATACCTTTGAATTTGGAAATACATTATTTAAACAGATCAAAGGTGTAAGTATGGGGGCATCGATTGCCAATATTTACATGGCACTGTTTGAGAAGAAAAATATCCATAATGATATAGCACCATTCTCTGAATCAGTCACTTACTGGTCCAGATATATTGATGATATTTTTTTCATTTGGACGGACACGGAAGAAAATTTGGCTGAATTTTTAGCATGGCTCAATTCATGCGATCAGAATTTAAAGTTTACCTCTCATTATAGTCACAACCAGGTTGAGTTTTTGGACATCATTATCCGCCATAATGAGGGCGAGCTCGAAGTGGACTTGTTTGTCAAGCCTACTGCGCGCAATACATTGTTGGAATATAATAGCTACCACCCACGCGCACAAAAAGAAAGTATACCTTTCGGGCAGTTTTTACGTTTGCGTCGAAATTGCTCGAATTTGACTGATTTTGACAGACAAGCCACGACTATGAAAATGAAATTTGCTGCAAGAGGGTACCCTCACAGATTAATTCGTGAATCTTTTAAAAGAGCACGGTTTTATGATAGAGATTTTCTTTTAAGAGATAAGATACCATCTGCAATCAATCAGTTGGTGTGTGTGACCAAACACTCTACACTTAATGAAAGAGTTAGACAGATTGTCAACTCCAGCTGGCATATTCTTAATAGTGATCCTGAAGAGCAACATAAACTCCCTAAGCCGATGTTTGCACATCGGCGGAACAAAAACATAAAAGATATTGTCACCAGATCTAGATACAGAGAGAGTACTTCTTTTGTTAAAAAAACTATTGATGGAGAACTTCCGATCACAGGAACATTTAAATGTTCTAAATGTAAAGCTTGTGATTATGCTATAGAAGGAAATACCATCACTCTCAATGGCTATCAGATCTCAGCCAAGAAGATTTTCAACTGTAAGACCAAAAATGTGATTTACCTTCTTGTGTGCCCTTGTGGCTTGGGCTACGTGTGTGAAACCTCACGAGCATTTCATGTTCGACATACGGAACATCGCTCTGCGATACATACAGCTAAAACTAACGCCCCACTAGTCAATCACTTTTTAGAACACAAACATACTATCAACGATGTACGATGGTTCATCATAGAAAGAATTGAAATCCCTCAAGGTGAAAGAAGTGATGTAATTCGCAAAAACGTGATGTCTTTTGGATATTTGTCCTAGACACATGGAAACAGGGGCTGAACAGTGTAATACCGTGGGAAAATGCCATCTGTTATCATTAACAACAGTGGCTGCTTAACCACATATATATTTTCTGCATAGTGAAATGGTGTGGGATAATGCCATCTGTTCTCATCAATAACAGTGGCCACTAAACTTTATATATATTTCTGATATATTCTCTTCTTTTTTTCCTTTGGTTGTAATTTTAATCATCCATTTGATGGAGGTATTCTCTATCTGGATTCATATCTACTTGGTTTCTTGTCTCTATGGTTGGCGCTATGCGCTTTCTTTAGATTTTGCCAGGATGTCGTGGCAGCATCCATTTGTAATCATCCGGTTATATTTGTTACTGGTCATTTTACTGACTATGAACACAAGGTAGTCTATTACCTTCTTTTTAGTGAATGCAATTCAATAAAAACTACACTCCTGTATCTTCAATCTTTTACATCGTCTTTTTTCTGTTTTTATTATTCCCGCAATGCGTTTTTCACGCATTGCGTTGTTATGTTCCATACGTCATCACGCCATCATACATGCGATAGGTCCTTATGGCACTACATATGTATAAATTCTCATGTTCCTGCCCCGTTTGTCGAGTCCGGGTACCATGCTATAAGAAGAGAAACCTCTGTTTCAAGTAAGTAATGGGGCCGTATCTTTGTTGCACTTTTGACTCTAGTGCTACTGCGCGGTTTGCTTGGGGTCATTTTGCTGTTTTATCCGTGCAGTGCGCCTGGTGTGTACCGTTTGGAGTTCCGTGAAGGGGCTAGCAGCTACATAAATATCTATTTAAAAAGGTAGCACCTTAGTTATCGTGTTTTTTCATGAACTATTTGTTAGCTTACAGCCGTCACGGTCACATACCGTGCAAGGTTTAATTTAACTTGTGCTATCAGCCCCCAGCATGTCCATAGGTCGATTTAGGATTATTATCTAGTGATTAGACTCCCCTATTTATTCAAATATTAATGTTTCTTTTTATATTAGATTTATTTTTGTGTTAAGTAAGAATTGCGATTGAATTTCATCACATATCGCATATTATATATAGCGGTCTTTCTTTATTTATTTTATTCTGTTTTTCCTTTTTTCTTTTGATATATAGTTTTGTCTCTTTCTTTGAGACCATGCCGTAGTCCCACCATACTTCTTACTACCGGGACGATTTTGAACATCCTTGTTTAAAAAGGTAGATATATTTTTTGTATTTACCATGTCTCGGGGCCTTTATAAAAGTTCAAACATTAGCAAAATCCGGCATTTCTAACCAGGTTATATATACTTTCTTACAGAGCTCCCTCTATTGGCATCATATATATCTTCTGTACTTGGAGAGCTATATTCGGTTTGCCCGGTGACTTGTTTTATCCTCATCCATTGATCCTTAGTACATATCGATTTTAGGTAATTATTCTTTGTCCTTGCATATGCTATTGAAATTCCTTAAGATATTATGCTTGTACCGATTTAGTTTGGACACACTATAGACAATCAGGTTCTCTGTTTCTATTTTACAGTATCTACACCCCCTTGGGTTTGAAGAGTTCTCTACCTTGTAAATACGTATGATCGCTTATTGCATCACAAGTAGGTCTTCATTTTTAAGAAGCCCGACTAGCTATCAAATCGTAACTTGCTATGTTATTTAATAATTAAAGCTAGGTTATTTTTGTTCTTCCTTATAATAGGTAATCCATTTACCTGAGGTCCAAACATCTATTTTGGTCCCTTTAGCATATCTAATTAGGTAAGCCTCCCCATTTTATCGGGTGCATGCATACTGTTCTTAAGTTTAGATATCTTTTTCTTTTTTCTTATTTCCATCCTTATTATTATTCTATAATTACTGGTATCAAGGGTTGTGTACTTTCCTTATTCTATTCGGTGTATTTTATTCTCTTATCTCTATTCATAGTACCCTATAACATTTTGAGGGTCTCACTAATTTTTCCTACACAGTAATTTTATTTGTCCCATCACTGTAATGTTTTCGTATATTATGATTTGTTATATATATCAAAGGCGCTCTTGACTCAGTTCAATATTTTGTATTTGTCATATATATATATTTACTTTATTGTTTGTTTAGGTCTTTTTTTGTGGCTGTCCTGAAGAAGGCGCTTAATAGCCGAAACGCGCGTAGACAAATTAAGAACTTGTCGACTAATTACTCCAACATCTAGCCACGTTGTTTTAAATAAGAACGATTTATTTTATGTTTATTTGTTTGTGTTTTGTGTTTGAATTTTGTAAATTCAATTCATTCTCATTTGTGTGTATAAATGTACTTCACATTGATGAGACTATGTTGTCTAACACAGTATGTTTCATTTATTTGTATTAAAATGATTTTAGCATGAATTTATATATAAATAATAAATGAAGATTTTAAATTGAATGTTTTTGCACTGAGTCTATGTGTATATATATCAATGTGCCTGTTGTAGGTCAAGTTATGACCATTTAATTGCCTAGGCTTTTTGCTTCGACTAGTACGGTAATAGATTACACTTTTGTAACCTTACCACTTATCAGCAAGATTGCAGGCTTCCAGATAGGGACACAAGACCAATGTGATCATCTACCACAGGAAATCACTATGAGTATATTTAGTCCGATACTAGCCCAGCCTGTGGAGGATCCAGATTCCATTTATACAGTGAACTTCAGGAGGATAAAAGGCAAAACTAGCCAACCAGAAATACTGCAGGCTTTCAGCAAAGGCATTTTGGGATAACCTGGAGGAGGCAGATACAAATGTAATAACGCTCTGGGAATTTTTCATAAAAAAATTAGGAGAAATGCACTCAGCAAGGGCCGGTTCTGGCCCAACATCTAAGGAAGCTCTTCAAAAACAGCTTCCCCCTCGATCATCAGATAACCAAAATAATCACCTCTCCACGTTTAAGAACTCTAATTTACGGGAGCTTAAGAAAGTAATAAATAAAACATTATGTAGGCTCTGGTGAACGGAACTAGATCCCATTATTCAGAAGGAGCTAACGCAATTAAAAGCTATCAAGAAAAAGGTAATCTGGCAAGCAAAAAGGCAATTGGATGATAAGCTGTGGGCCAGGCTACTGTGCGACTCAAAGACTAATAGCAGCACAAGTTTCTGGCGCACAATAAACAACTTGGAAAACCCAAACGTACAAAGAGTTAACTCACACCTAAGGAAGAAGCCTGGGCTACTCATCTCCTGCAACACTTCAACTCAGAACAGGAAGGTCTTAGGATTGGGATGCATAGTCCCAGCCACACCCCCGGGTCAACTTTGCCCGATCAAACTAATCCAGCAGTAGCTGATCCTCTCTCATTTACAACCAACCAGATTAAGAACAGGATTGCTAAAGGCAAGCAGGAGGGCGCTCCAGGCCCTAACAGGATTCCTTCGATCCTATTAAAAAAAGAGCCGGATTACTGGGCAGCTGCACTACTACCGCTGTTTGAACAGATCTCGAGAAGAGAAAGCGTACCAGTCTCCTGGAGGGGGTCCATCAAATCCCCAATATATAAGAGAGGCGACAAGAACAAAGCAATTAGCTAAAGGCTTGTAGCATTAATTGATAATGAGGCCAAATACTACGCTGACCTTCTCCTGGATGATCTTACAGATTGGGCAATCGATAAATCCACTATCCCCGTCAACCAGATGGGCTTTTGCAAGGGCATGGGAACTACAATGAACATACTTGCCCTGTCTCTGCTAATAGACGGCGTGAAAGCAGCAAAACTCCCACTTTTTATGTGTTTTATTAACTACTCATCAGCTTTTGACAACATAGACAGGAACAAACCCTGGGCCAAACGTGAGGAAAAGAAAATACCATCCGCCTTCTTAAACCAGTTGATACTTTTACACACTAACACATGGGTTCAAGTGAAGCTAGGAGACGGCAACTCCCTGTTTAGGAAAATACCAACTACAAAGGGGTTAAAACAGGGGTGTGTGCTGGCCCCGACGCTGTTCAATCTGTATATGGCTGATCTATTGATGGAATTGAACAATTGCAAATCACATGCTCCAAGGATGGGAGGGTTTCCACTCTCCAATTTACTGTACGCAGACGATCTTGTTTTGATCAGCCGAACCCCTATCGGACTCCAACATCTGCTAGATGCAACCAATAGCTATTCTGTTAACAACAGTCTAACCATCAACCTGGATAAATCCAAGGGAATGCGACTAAACCCAAAAAAGATAACATTCAGTTACCGCTGGCATTTGGCTGTTACAACGATAGAAACAGTCGAGGAATATAAGTACCTGGGGGTGATAATAGATAACAAAGGCATGTTCAAAACACAAAAAGAAGCCATCAAGAGAAGAGGCAACTCAATCGCGGTAGCTTTGAAAACCATCAAACACAAACCCGCTGGCCCAAGCCTCATCCCACTGCTCAAGGTTCTACAAGCAAAGCTTATCCCAACTATTACTTATGGGAGTAAGTGCCTGAGGGGAAGCAACGCGGGCATCTTGGACAGTATAGTCTCAAGATCTGTAAGAATGATATTTAATCTACCCAAATATGTCTCGCCCGCCCAAATCAGGCTGGAATTTGGTTTGCAGATCCAAGAAATCGCTCCCAAAGGAGCCTATGTCAAGTGCTGGCACAGAATTAAAAAGGCTGACCCTGGAACGCTGAATGCTCACCTAGGGAAGTAAATACACTTAAAGAAGGAATGTGCAGCCATGTCCTATTTGACAGCCTCAATAAATCGCATAGGCCTTGTGGGCCTTTGGGCGGCCTCAGGGACGCACAATAGCTTCAAACAACTTGTAAACAAGACAGTAAAAAGGCTGTCTATGGAGCAGCGCTCAAAGAAAGGGCTCACGGATGGCTCGTCCTTCAAAGCTTGTTATGTGGCCCTTGGGGTCATTGTCGACATTGCTAAGTTAGCATGAACTTTGCTGCCATGATGCTGCTTTTGCGCACGTTACTGCATGACTTTATTTTTGCAAGACGCTGTTTGTGCCTTTTACATGAGAACTGTCTGCTTTTCTCATTCTTTGCTGAAGTTCCTGGAGTTTAGTCTGAACACGATGTGCAAGGTGGATAAACAATGCCCCTTGTTATTCTGTTCTGGTCAGTCCCTAGCACCTAGACATAACATGCTAAACACAGCTGCAATGCTGGAGACTCGTGCTTTGATATTACGGAGATGCATGTTGTTTTAACAGACACTTGGAGAGAGCCCTTTCCATGGAGAAGAGCTACGCTGTTCCTATGATGTAAACCTTGCATCTAGGCTTTAAGGTATGGGGTCTGCTGTCAAAGCCCTGAGATCTTCCTTTTTCTAATAAACATCTTCCAGTCAAGCGGAGGGTGGTTAGGTCTTATAGCCCTTTTTCCACTGTCTTTATAAAATGACATCCCCCTTTGTGCTATATGGAATTGTAACAATGCTAATTGTTTTGAGTTTATGCATTTTGCTGCTGGTAGTGGCTCGTATTCTGTATTGTAGAGGACAATAGTTAAAATAAACATTTTGAACTATTACAGTGACTCTGACTATTCTTGTTGTGGACAAGTACGAGTGAGCGAAAGAGTATGTCTTGCTACCGCGATTCCTGAGAGAGTCGGAAGTGTTGTGTTCTGGGTTGTCTAATCATTTGTAGCTCTGTGATTTTTGGAGGAGAACGAATGAGACACTATAGCTAGTCGGTTTTGGGATTTTGGGCACTAAGGTGGTAGGTTGGTACACCCCTATACACCGAGGTCCTGTTTTCCTGCGCATAGTTCTGTGTAGGTGCAGAATCCCCGCAACATGGCGCCGCCAACGTTTGGTCTGGTTCTTATCTGAGAGACTCTTGAGAAGCGCTTGTGCTTGTCCACAATCCCCTCACATCTGTTTCCGGAGACAGTTGTGATGGTGTAGCCTCCTATATTGTGATATATTATAGATTTTTCAAGCTTTAATTTTAAAAGGTGTTTCTATTCTTTTAACCCTTTGTTGCGCGGCCACGCTTAGGTTGTTCTTCTCTTCTTCGTCATGGCGGTTGACATTACCCTTGTCTTGCTGAGAAATTTGGACAAATCGAGGCAGTTTTTCCGAATACCTCTCCTGTAGAAAAACACAGGATCCTAACAATAAGTTTGCCTAAAGACTTAATTCCCGAATTGGCTGATTGTAACACTTGGGGCAAGGTGTTTGCGGCGGTATATTCAAAGTGTTTCGGCACTCCCTCCATGACCATACTCCCCTCTGTGATAAAACGCGTTCAAGATGAACATGGAGCCGAAGCGGCTGTTGAGTTGGGAATGAGACTGGTGGGGGTGTTCGACATGGTTGCTGACATGATCCTTGCTAATGTCAAGGGTGATGCGGTGAGCTTCCAGGTGGCAAACCGCTTGGAGGCTATACCTGATGCAGACAAGCCACGTGAATTACCGAAGATTATTGCAAAGGCTTATAAAACTATTGGCCGCAATAGTCTGAGAGTTAAACCTTTTACTCAAACGCAAATGCAATCGCAAACACAAAAGGCCCAAGCTGATAAAGATGGGCGCCTGTTCTTTCCTAAAAAGAACTGGAAAAATAAGAAACAGGGGCAGCAACAACAGAAGCAAGGTTCGTGTGCGGGTTCACCAACTCCTGGGTCTTCTGAGCATACTTATGATTTGCGCGACCGCGCGAAAATTATGACTCCTAATAGATTTCAGGTCCGTGATAAGCGCTCTCCTCGCTCTTTACAGAACACATCGGACTCTCAGGTCGGTGGTGGGGAGCGCCAGGATCGTGGCAAAGTACCAACTGGTCAACAGGGACGAGATCAACCTCGACAGTTTGACACTAAGGCCAAACAAGAGGATCTGCCTCGTTTTAGACCCCCGTAACAGAAGAAAAAAGTTGCAGCTTTACCAGCACGTTATGCCTCAGATGGCGCGAACGTGACTCCTGGACTCGACATGGGCGGTGACTCTGCTCGACAGCACAGCGGAAGTTACCATAGTGCGGGAGGCACTGCGTCCCTGTCTGGAGGCGACAGCAACTGATACCTTTATAACTGTGGAAACAGCAGATACGATACCCCCCGGATAGACTGTATGACATTATTTTTCAAATTGAAGGTGATGTACAATGTCCAATCAAGGCGGTTTTCTGGGAAAATCTAACCTCCTCATACGACATTTTGTTGGCGGAGACGGATTGGCCTCCACCGTTTGTGTTAGCCGCTTCTTGAGGGGAGGATGTGATACTTTCGAGTTTTTCGCGTTACGTCCCTGTGGAGCATGCAAAGACTTTAGCAGCTGAGTGGGCTTTGGCCCTTGCCCACGCTGTGTATCGTAACCAGGTGAGCTGGGATATAAATTCACCGGCACATGAGATACCTTTACGGTCTACACCACAGCCACAACCGCAATATCCAATCAAACGCGAAGCTAAGGCTCACGTTTGTGACATTCTGATGCAGTTAGAGTATCAGGGTGTGATTGAATCCTGTACATCACCGATGAATAATCCTCTCTTTACGGTAACAAAACCTGACGGTTCCTATCGGATTGTATTGGATTACCGAAATTTGAATATTCATTGTCACACTTTTGCAGTGCAAAACACACACAGCTCTTCGCAGGTGAACAATCTTGTTCGTAAAAAATACAAAACTACGCTGGACATATCCAATGGTTTCTACAGCCACAATCTGGCTCATGAGAGCCGTGACTTGACAGCATTCACTGCCGTCGGAAATCAGAAAAAATGTACACGATTCCCCATGGGGTATAAGAATAGCCCCAGGGCATTTGCTGCGCATGTTGTGTCTTTGTTACACGACATAGATCCAGATGCGTTCTCGTACGTGGATGATATCTATCTCACGGACGATGAGCTTATGCTGCATCTTGTCAGAGTCGACCGCATAATTTCTGCGTTCGCCGACTACGGATATAAATTCAATTTTGTAAAGTCATACATCACTCATTTGGCGGTGCTCTTTTTGGGCTATGAGCTCAATAATGAAGGAAAGGGGTTAGCCCCCTACTTCCTGGAGAAATGTGCACATTTGCAACCCCCTTCTACTCTGAAAAAACTTCAGTCCTTGCTGGGATTTTTGAATTTTGGGAGGACTTACATTCCCGATTATGCCCAGCGTATCAAACCGCTTTATGCGTTGATACAACCAACATATTCTTCTGCCAGCTGGCTTCCGGAACATACCTCTCTTCTACAATCTCTGCAATCTGACATGCTTGCAGCTAACTACTTGTTGACGCGTGATAACACCACGAACCTGGTGTTACATATCGTACCTGGGAAGGTGGGTTTTACTTCCTTGACGTTCAATGAGGGGGACACAGTACCTATTGCATACAAATCACATTTGTACACTGCAGCTGAAATGCGTTTTTCCAATGTTGAGAAAGTTTTAACAGCGATCCAAATGGCGATTCTGAAGGAACGCTCATTAGCGCAAGGTAAATGCATTCTTATGGCCACGCCCTTCCCTGCTTTGGAGGCCGTGACTAAGGCACTTGTACCTAACTGTAAAGCATTACATCCCCGTTGGATACAATGGGCTACGTCTTTGACATCGTCTGATGTCACATTTATCTTTGACCCTGCACTTCAGACACAGGAGTCTTTACAGTATGAACATGTTCATCCTCCTCCGTTGTCCTTGCTTCCTTTACAAGAATACAAATGTATCATTTACACCGATGGCTCGGCTCAAACGGCCACAGGTTCCAAGCATGCTTATTCAGCAGCTTGCACAATTGTGCTGGCTTTGTTGTCAATGGAGAGTTTAAGTCTTCCATCGTGCATACTCAAGTGCTTGGGGACTGTACGGCACAATTGGCGGAGCTGCGCGCTCTTATTATTGCTCTCGAGTTTGCTGATCCTAATGTGAACACTCTTATTGTGTGCGATTCTTACTACTGTGTTCAATCTTTTAATGATAACTTATTCTTTTGGACTCGAAATGATTATCGAGACTCTAAAGGCAGCACAATTAAGCATAAAACGCTTTGGGTTTGAGTGGCAGAGCTTAAACAGCGTCTGCCCCTCACACAGGTTATACATAGTCTTGGCCATCAGCGTGTGGGAGCACATGCTCTTGGTAATTCTTTGGCTGACAAAGCAGCCAAATCTGCAGTAGCCACATGTTCCGTAGCAGCAGTTACAAGGTCCATGACTAAAATAGATAATGATATTCTGGCACCAGTGGCTGCTAGGTGGGAGGGTACGCTCATCCTCAGGGTTTCCCTTTGAAATACTCTTATCATGTATCTCCCGAACAGGTTCCTTACGCTTCTATCCCTTCTGTTGGGGATCGGCTGATTCCCTACATGGACCGCAGACCTGCACATGCCGGAGTGTCTGCGACAGTCTCGATCTTACAGCAATGTTATTGGTGGCATGGTTTATATAAACAGACCCGTGCTTACGTGCTTTCTTGTGACATTTGTCAACAAATCAAACTGTCTACGGTGTCACGCCCACCACAAACACAGCAATGTATTTCTAATCAACCATTTGGCTGTGTATATCTTGATCACTGAGGTCCATTCTCTTCTGATACTGCATATAAATACTTTTAGTTGCAGTTGATTCATGCACACGATTCCTTTGAGTTTGGCCACAACGCAGTGCTGACGTTCGAAATGTCATCAGGGATTTGCGTGTCTTTGTCGGGATGTTTGCCTGTGGCACCTTCCATTCGGACCAAGGTCCAGCGTTCGCCTCTAAGGCGTACAAGGATGCGATGAAGTCAATGGGGGTGCTGGTGCAGTTTTCGTCTCCATACAGGCCTGAGGGCAATTCAATTGTGGAGCGAATGAACCATGACTTAAAGCAATCCTTGACAGCTAGAGTCTTAGGTACTGGCAGGAACTGGCTGGCTCATTTGTATGGTGTTCAACGTGCACTCAATAATCTCCCTAGAAGATCTCTGGGTGGGCGGACCCCATACGAGATGCTCTTTGGCATCAAAATGTTTGTGCCAGACCTTGATGGTCTAGACGTTGTGGCGGCTGCCGCAACATTGACGTAGATAATCATCCTACTGTGTAACAGGATCTACAAAAGACCTGTGACAGCTACGCAACTGAACATTTACACTCATCCGACGATCCAGCACTGCTGATTCCGGTTGCCAGCTGGCTTCCAAAAATTGGTGATCTGGTACGAGAAAAGTTTGAGAACAAGAAATAATTTGGTCCCTCTTATCATGCACCGGTTCCGGTACTTGGATTGAAGGGTACTTGTACAGTCATTTTACCTCCTTTACCTGGTCGCAAAGACAACAGATACATCTCAGTGGACAATGTCAAGCTGTCCATTCTGAATAGTGTCACACCTGCAGTTTCGTGCACTGCTGTTTCTTTGAATTCGGTCCCCTTCACCACCATGAATATAAACAGTGTCAGTGAGGCTGAGATGAAAACTGCTGTTGACCTTTCTCCTGTTTTGCCTCCTACCTCTTCCAACACAGATGTCGAGTATACGTATCCCACTGATGAGTCTAACAGGGAAGTGCCGAGCATTCATCGACAACATGATGATGGTACCTCTCACCCGCCTTTGATACCGAGAGGTGACAACGGGTATTTTGGAGACCATGCCAGCTTCTCTTATGACTCATCCTCCTCGTCTTCTACTTTGGCAGTACCACCGTCTAAATTAAGTATTTTCATCTCTTGGTTCAAGAAGACGTACTTGGTCCCTCCATGGACTTACATCTGGTTGGTGCTTATTCTAATTTTCCTCTTCATGTCGATTTGATTTGTGTCAGTGTTCTTCTTACTCATCAATGGTCATTATTTGCCAGAACGCTCTGCTGTGAACTTGGTCGATGGAACTCTGGCACCACACACAATGTCCCACATCATGAAACGTGATCAGTCTCATGTGAACATTTCAGCATTCCCGGTTGCAGATGGCATAGTTTGGGATAAAGTAGCCTTCGAAGTCCACGGCCCGACGGAGGTGCTCAGGGTGCCATACGTGTTTCGCGTCTCATTAGGAGATGTGGTAACAAAGGACATACATTCTGATGATTGGGATGTGCAAGCAGTACATTCATTATTTTCTGATTTGAAGTATTATGCTGCTTTTGATGCTGAAGATTTGTACTTAAATTCTGCCAATTATGCTGATCTCTTTTGTTATCAACACTATGGGCATCATTTTTTACATAAAACAAATACTTTGAGGCCGGTTTATAATTACACTCAATGGGAACATTGTCCTACTCCCATGAGAGGGAGTTCAAAAATTCTTAGAAATAAGATTACATATTTTACGGATTATAATACGTCCAGTCCAGCATCATATTTCTTTAAATTACAATTGTCTTCTCAATCCAAATTTATACTAACCCACACTAAATTGATTTAGTCCAATTCATTCAGGACTAAATTAGCCACACAGGGTTATGATCACTGGAAAGAGACCATTGATTTAAAATCAATCTGGGGTACAAAACACTGGCAGGTTCAGGGAACTGAGGCACTATATCATGCCTGTCTAATCCCTGTTCAAATATTATTTTTAAACGATACTGTTTCTCAAACCACGTGCTTTGGTATGGCTACAGTAAAAAATGTAAATATCCCTTCCATTCCGTCTTTAGCGGAATATGACAATTGGCGTGCTAGCACAAATTATACCATCAATGCATTGCGAGCTTTGTTCCAGAATGACACCTTTAACATCTCAGGAATTGATTCATCCGGCTGGTTGGTGTGGCAAACCAATTCAAATGCATGTCAATTGCGTTTTTGTAATGTAACACCTGGTTTCACCCAGTCTAGACCGGACCCACGTTATGCATGTTCACATTCGGTTACCACTTACTCGGTGGGTAAATTATGCCAACAGTGGTTGGAGCATTCTACCCTATCGTCAGTAAAGCAACACCTGTCACTCTTATCGAGTGACATTAATTTGGCTGATTTTCTCTTGGGACCCAGGGTTCCCAGAGCTAAGAGATTTATATATGCAGCTTACAATGAAATATGGAAACTTTTGCAGATGGAAGCAGCTTTTCGTCTGTGTCAGATTGATCAAGCAAATTTAGAAAAGGTTCTAGCTGTGGTCGACAACAGCATCAGTACACTGTCATCACGCATTTATACATTGGATAACATTGTTTCTTCTGTTATTGATATTGTTCAGAATGATGTGTCCGTGTTATATCATGGTCAAAATCAATTACGATCAGTTATGCAGTTTGCATGGACATTACAGACCCTTAAAATGGGAAAAGTCCCTTGGGATTATTTGAATGCTTCTGCTCTATTTTTACCATTTAATATGACTGATAAACAGCGTTTTATGTCAATGAAGGATGCTACATACACGCTATTACACATTGAACAATTGGAACCCTTGCCATTCTCTGTGGCGGAAACGGATTCTGCCGTTTGGTTAATTCATGGAGTTATCTCCCTCCCATTTTCACTGTTTCAATTTAAATCTTGCATGCAACATTTTCCAATTGGCCGCTTCGAACCCTTGGGTAGTGCCTTTTTGCATGAATTATGGTCCCTACCTTTTACTTACAGATGCCAACGGGATGATAAGGAGGTATTCCGAACAGGAGAGGACTGCGATTCCACTGTAGGACATTCCCTAGTTTGTAAGCATGTTAAATTGCACGGCGCGTGTAATGTATCAGCGCCTAATCTTGCTTGTTTTTTGAAAGGGACTCCAGTGCCATCAATAATTCCCGCTTTTACCCTGCTTACTAATGGTAGCTATCTTATTTTGAACAACCAGGATTGCTGTGGTTTACGGGCAGGTGTTCTGTATTTGGTAAATGTTTCACAACGCGTTACTTGTTGTAGCAATGTGCTTTTTCTGCCCCCACATGGGAGTCTAGATAGTTCTATTTGGCCTTCCATTCCTACTTTGAAAACAGATTTCAACAAATTAAGCAGTCTAAAGGCCCTTTTGTTCCAACAAGAAGTGGCTCTCACTTCGGCCCGGGAGACCTTCGAATTACAGGTGGCTAGAACATCAAGTGAGATTCAGTCACTTCTGAATACTAACCTCCCACTCCACTTTGGGGAGCTTGTACATCAGATATTTAATACGTCTGACACTGAAGGCCTTGCACATTTTTTTAAACAAGTGAGAGCTGGCCTTGTGACTTCTTTTCAGACGATTTTTGGAGTAATACCGGCTTTTATTCATTCTATTTTTTCCAGCGTCTTCGGTGGATTCCCTTTATTACTAGCGTTAGCTGTTGGAATCCTGCTTCTTCTGCTACTGCTGTGCAATAGCTGCTCCTCTTGTGGTCCTGTACAGACCAGTCCAATTGCAATTGTACCGTGATCAGATGCAACAAGTTTTTGGATGCCTGCCGTTAGCGACGCTTAGGGTGAGTGATGGATTAACTTTGTGCTTTGCCTACTTTACTTGCGTGCAACCAGTCTCGACGATGCCCCTTCTATTGGGCTATGGATTTATGTCTCTCCAATATGTCATGTCCAGTCCCGGATTTTGTCCAGTTGATGGGTCCCTTAGAGGCTCATGACCAGGCTTGTTCTGGGGATGGCTGTATGGCGCTTGCAGCAGCACTTGGAGTGTTGGCTGAATGGGATATCTGTGCGGCTGCGCAGAACCTCTTACATCAGAGTTTCATCGAATATCACGCAAGTTGTCCCATGATGCTTTTGGAAGCATCGGATTACGAGGAGCACGTTTGTTCCTTCGATCTGCTTGAGTGGATGGCATCCTTTTTTCTACTAATGATAGAGATGCTCTTCTGGAGGCAATTGCATTCTTAAGTTCAAGTACATTGATGGACTTACCACCTTCTTCATCATAACATTTTCCCGGAGACGCCATGCTTAGTTTTAAGCCGCGAAACATGATGACAACGTTTTTTTTCTCTCAATTTTTTGCCAATTTGTTTTTTTTCATACGTTTTTGGTCTGCTTGGCTTTTTGAACTCTGTTTCCGTCCTTTCTCTAGGGGGAGGGTGTTATGTGGCCCTTGGGGTCATTGTCGACATTGCTAAGTTAGCATGAGCTTTGCTGCCATGATACTGCTTTTGCGCACGTTACTAAATGACTTTATTTTTGCAAGAAGCTGTTTGTGCCTTTCACATGAGAACTGTTTGCTTTTCGCTTTCTTTGCTGAAGTTCCTGGAGTTTAGTCTGAACACGATATGCAAGGTCGATAAACAATGCCCCTTGTTATTCCGTTCTGGTCAGTCCCTAGCACCTAGACATAACATGCTAAACACAGCTGCAATGCTGGAGACTCGTGCTTTGATATTACGGGGATGCATATTATTTTAACAGACACTTGGAGAGAGCCCTTTCCATGGAGAAGAGCTACGCTGTTCCTATGATGTAAACCTTGCATCTAGGCTTTAAGGTATGGGGTCTGCTGTCAAAGCCCAGAGATCTTCCCTTTTCTAATAAACATCTTCCAGTCAAGGGGAGGGTGGTTAGGTCTTATAGCCCTTTTTCCACTGTCTTTATAAAATGACATCCCCCTTTGTGCTATATGGAATTGTAACAATGCTAATTGTTTTGAGTTTATGCATTTTGCTGCTGGTAGTGGCTCATGTACTGTATTGTAGAGCACGATAGTTAAAATAAACATTTTGAACTATTACAGTGACTCTGCCTAATCTTGTTGTGGACAAGTACGAGTGAGCGAAAGAGTATGTCTTGCTACCGCGATTCCTGAGAGAGTCAGGAGTGTTGTGTTCTGGGTTGTCTAATCATTTGTAGCTCTGTTATTTTTGGAGGAGAACGAATGAGACACTATAGCTAGTTGGTTTTGGGATTTTGGGCACTAAGGTGTTAGGTTGGTACACCCCTATACACCGAGGTCCTGTTTTCCTGCACATAGTTCTGTGTAGGTGCAGAATCCCTGCAACAAGCTATGCCAGGCCCTCCCCACAATCCTATCGAGGCGCTGGATTCACCAGGAGAACGAAAGAAAAATATCTTCACTTCCAAATGGGCATTCTACCAACTCTGCTGCACCTCCCTCCTTGGAAGCGATCATTGACACTGACTACCTGCTGCCTATGTGGGAAAGTGGAAGAGAGTGTCTTACACTTATTGTGCATCTGCGGGGAACTGCAATCTGAATGCCGATTGCTACTGAAACCCATTTTTTAAATCAAGGGGTTAAGATCCTGCATGCAAGCAGTGAAGGCATGCTTTGGAGGTGGAGATGCTCAGCTGTCGTGTCGCTTTGTACGATTTTTGGAGTCAACGGGGAAAAAATCCTGAGAACAAGCGGCTAGTAACTTTTATTACTGCAACCAAAAGATCCCCATAGCGGTGCTGCTCTGGCAACCATTAGCAATTAGGCGGCAAGCACCATCCATTTTGAACTCAATGGGCGAGCCGCATATCTTTTGCCGTGTCCCCTTCACTCACCCTGTCCAAAGCCGGAAACCTCCCCCCCTCCATCACTTGGGTCCTTTTAGTCTCATGTTTCTCATACTTGGGCTTTGACGCAGTCACTTGGGACATCGGAATGATCTGGACCCGGCACCAAAAGCTGTAGCACAATGGCCACCAGTAAAACATCATCCCGGTTGTCTAGAGAACAATCATGTATAGTATTGACTTCTCCTTCTATAGAGTGACAAGTTTGGACTTTTAAACCATTGAATCATGTCTCTCTGTACCCTATTCCTCTTCTTTTTCACTTTTTAGGTAAACACACAACTTTAAAATTTGATATCTTATTGCTATGGTTTTTAATAAACCATGCAAACAAAGTCATCCATCATCATGTTACAATGCACTTGGCACTTTATGTGCCAGCAACAGCACGCACTTTATAAAAAGTTTCAAACTAAGAATGGAGTCTGTACTTACCTCGCTGTTACCTGCACATTGAACCTACTCTTAGAGGATGCATTTGTTACGCTGCTATGCAAGATTCAATTCTGTGTGACAATTTCAGTTACCAAATGCACCTAGGGTTTTAGTTTACCAGCCCAGTATTTACATTGCTCGTTTTGCACAATGAATGAACTGCCTAAATGTTGATCATTTAGTTAACCTCTGCCGAAACTTTGTACATCTAGCTAGCTCCAGCCGAAAATTTTATGTCCAATCTCAAGATTGAAGATTGCGTTTTTATACTCTTCAGATAACAATTATTGTACATTGTTTTGACTATCATGACACGAGAAATCAATGTTTTTATGATATGTTCACCAAGCTCTTTTTTTCTTTTAATCATGAGACCTGCTGTATTGTTTTATTACGTCAAAATTGCTAAGGTTTTTATGAACTAAACAATAAATTCATTACTTACTTAATTCTGAGGTCTAAAACTCATGCACCCACATACAGTGGACATCCGGTTAGGTAAACAACGTTTACCACACAACAGACACAATGCGGTACTTTACAACACGGTCATTACAACGACCGCGTTGTTACCACGTGTGTCATTACATCGCAAGTCGTTTCAACGACTTGCTATAGGGGGCGTGCGACACCAGGGAATGTGTTGGATTTTAAATCCAACACCTTCCTTGCTGTTGCGCAAACTGGAGTAGGAATAGTAATTAATACTATTCCTAAGTCCAGCGCGCCCCGTAAAGCAAGTCGTTGAAACGACTTGCGACATAATGACACGCGTGCTAACAACGCGGTCGTTGTAACGACCGCGTTGTTAACTACAGTGTTGTAAAAGCACACGTTGTAACGTGCTATATTCATCCGGTTAACACCACTGCCCGCGGTAACAGCATTTACCAGGGGGCCGATTCTGATGCGGGTTGGAAAAGCTTCCCGACCGAATCGGTTGGGAAATGGTGTCCGACCCACTCGGATCGGGAAAGTCCGACCGGCGGAGTAGGATGCATCCGGATGCTTCCAGATACGATTTGGTTGAACTCCCATTGACTTCAATGGGAACATTTGTTCCTAACCGCATCAGAATTGGGCCCTCGGTCGGGAAGACACGTTCCCGATCCGATTTGGAAGGAGCAAATGCCGTTAGGAGGCCTTCCTAACCGCATCAGAATCAGGCCCTCGGTCGGGAAGCTTTTCCAACCTGCATCAGAATCGGGCCCTTAGTGTGCAATTTGCAAATCAAACTATGGGCCATTTGTATGAAAGGTCCTAAATGTTCCGTTCTCTTTGGATGGTGCACGCACAATAGCCCGCTGTTTCAGTATCTCTGGCAATGGTATTATTATCTCAGGATGGCAGTTCAAGATAATTGAATCTGCTGCTGCAAAAGCTGTGTTGGAAAGTACCCAATTGCTCATCTCACTTATTGACTTGATGGATACATTTTGTACCTCACTTATAATTACATCTTTGCACTAATGATGGCTGGAAATTCTTTCCCAATTGATTCCTACATAGCAGATATCTTAGATGAAAATGTAAAGATTTTAACCTAGATTCTACAGTTATCCTCTCATCTCCATCCTCCACGTCCCTATCCTTACTTGTGAAGCGACTCCTCCTCCGACAGAGGTTCACCTCGCCAGGGATCTCTGATCCCAACAGCTTGAAGCTGTTTTCTATCAGAAATAGAATAAATGCTCTTCCCCATGCCTGTTGTCTTGTATTCTTCTCTGCCCTTACGGATGCAAATTAAGCTGCGCTATGTTTTTACTGCCTTCTTTATTATTTTATTATGCCTTTAATTGTACCTGTGGTCTCTTTGCCACATGGTGCAAGGAGTGTCTTTGCACTGATTTACTGTGTGCTCCCCGTCCATGTGCTGGGCTAGGACGGGAAGCTTTTTGTTTACCCTGTAACTCAGGCCACTGACCAGCCACACTGGGCGGTATCTGAAGCCAAAGCCAGCAGCTCTGTGCACACACAGATTGAGGAGGCAGCATTGGCTTGTTGAGAAAAGGATCTCATTGCCCAGCAACATTTAAAAGATGGAGGAACGCAGGCTTAAGCACGTTCAAACCTGGCTTATGTCATGGAGGGCAGGAAGGCTACTAGTAAGCAACATCATGTGGAGCAGCCACCAGCTGAGGAGGAGAAGATCTTCACGTTAAGAGTTACAGGCTCTGATTAAGGAGGCTGTGGACTTTGTATTGGTGGAGTCCTCATCAAAAGAAATTGGACTCCATTAATGATGATGCTGAGTCTGAACCCAGAGTCAAATATGTTCATGGTTCACAATTAAGAGACCTTCTTAAGCACATCAGAGAGGTCTTGGGTTTTGAAGAAAAGCCCCAAGAAGAAGTGGTTTTATTCTCAATATAGTACTGCGAATTCTGATGAACTGCCGCTCCATGAAGTGATAAACTTAATCCTGTCAAAGAATTTAAGGATCCTGATAAACAGGTGATTCCTCGCTTTCTTAATAAGCGTTATATGCTTCAAGTCTTTGATGAACTGTTTCCTCAGACACTGAAAGTAAATACTATGGCATCACCATCAAGTCTGGCTTCGAATGACTCCACTGTGTCCGATGTAGTGGACAAGAAGGTTGAAGCTTTCCTTAAGTGATGCTACAATGTGGCTAGTTTTACCATTAGGGCAAATACCCTAACTTATGTGGCCTACGCATAAGAGGCTTCGCTTAAAGACGTTTAGACTCTATATGACGCTCTTCAGAATGATGAGGATCATACACCTATGCTAGCCAATATAGAATTGCTGGCCCAGTTTCTGTTTATGGGCAGCCTCATCTTCAGCAGCGGTATCTGTAGCTTGCTGTAGACTGTTAAGGATGAAGATCTAGAAATGTAATGCTAGTCAGAGGTCTCACGTGCTAAAGCTTCTATTCACTGGGCAGAAGCTGTTTGGGCTGGAACTATTTCAAATGGTGCAGAAAACTGCTGCAGAAAAAAAGATTTTGAAGCCTTTTCAGTTTTCAATTGGGCATAAGTCATCCATCACAAAGAAGGAGACTCAACTACTGCCTGATAAACATCCCTTTCGAGGCCATACCCATAGTCAGGGCACCGCGTTTGTCAACAAACACTAACCAAACATACCATCTGGTCAAGAACAGCCCCACAAATGACTATCAAAACTTTGGAGCACTGTTGGTTCAGTTTTTCTCTCAGTGGGAAAAATCCATCACGGACAAGTGGGTCCTGTATATCCTCAAGCATAGTTTTCGGATCTTCAGATTTCTTTTTGAGGTCCTCCTCCTCTGGGACAGGTCTTTTCTACCCCATTATCAAATGACGGGTTGAAGGTACATGCCATGATTGAAGTAGTTCCGGCTTTTTTGACAAAGGGGCAATAATCCCTGTTCCTTTATCTCAAGTTGAAAAATGATTTCATTCTCTGCTGCTTCTGGTTCCCAAGCATGATGGCCGGCTTTGCCCACTACTCATCCTCAAAGCACTGAACAAGATTCTGGGAGTGGAACATATAAATATGATTTCAGTCCAATTGATTCTTCCTTTGTTGGCTCGAAATGACGATCTCATCACTTTGGATTTACAGCATGCTTATTTTCACATCCCTATCCACCTGAAGAGTCAGGAATTTCTTCAATTTGCTGTTGGAGGTCAGCAAATCACTGACATAACCTCGACAGACAATATTGACCTTCATTTTTATCGACACAAAAATATCGACGACACTAATATCGATACCCTATAGTTAATTAAAAAAATACACTAATATCGAAGCCAAAATATCGTAAAACAATATTATCGATCACAGTAATATCAAACACATAAATATCGTTATTTAAAATATCGAGCATCCTTTAAAAATATACATGTCCAAAATATCGATCACAATAATATAGACAGCATTATTATCGTTTTTGTAAAAATATCGACAAGTAAAAAATAGATAAAACACACAAAATTAAACACCATAAATATAGTAAAATAAATAAACATACATTGCATATAAAATAAAATCAAAAACATATTTTTAGAACACAGTAAAACATATCTTAAAACATTAAATAATAAATACACTATTAATAACCATTTACATTGTATACATACATTAACTACAAAGTTTATTTAACATTACATATAATATAATATACATTTAAATATTTCAACACGTGAAAAGAAAAAAAAAAGTAACTGACTCTTAATTAGCGTTTTCCATATATGGAAAACAACTACCAAAACAATTAAAACAATAAAGATCAACCAATAAAAATACACAATGCTAAAATAAACCAATGAGGTTAAGCAAACAATTAAATAAAGACTATATAATGAAGGAAAACTATGGGGCCCATTAGGATGGCGGGCGGAAGCACCACCGCCGTGCTGGCGGATGCAAAAAGCACCAGTTACCGTCCGCCCGCCACAGCACACACGCCCGCCCAATTAGGATGCGAAAAGACAGCCAAACACCGCCCGTACGCCAGCGACGCCGTCCGCCATCAAAGTGCACCCGTTCACGGAGCGGCACGGCCAATGGAGACACACCGCCCGACGAAATCACGTACCGCCTGGCGTACAAATTACGATGCCAGAACCAAACATTTCCTCCGGCTAAGAGACACCGCACGTGAAAGCAAGGCGGAAAACCGAACTCACAGTACGGATAGCAAAGAGGCGGACCCCCGAGCATGAATCCAGCACTGCAGGCCCTCCCCATGCTCTACCTGATGCAGCACCCAGGAGTCAACGCACCGCGGCGACGCAGGTAGGCAGACACACAACAGGGGCACGCAAACAGCGCACACAGTGCAAGGGCGGGACAACTGCATATGGCCCCCACCCCGACACCCCTGCATGGACACGACACATCCACCACTGCACCCACACATGCGCACAACGCAGAGGCCAACGGCAGCGCAATGCATGCGCCGCACACAAACAACACAGGGTCACAACCAAACACCACACACACCAGCACCACCCAGAACGCACATGTCACGTGACAGCCCTGCCACAGTCATGTCCCCAACCGGCAATTCACTGTTGCCAACCTGACGTCACACAACTGACCCGAATATGTCAGTGACGTCACGCCACATTAGGACACACCCCTGTGTGCAAAACACGGCGAAGCACACAGCGGAGGCAACATCACCCAGCAGAATATGGACCCCGTCGGGAAAAGGTACGCCAGTACCACACAGAAACACCGGTGCCACCCTGCACCCAATAACAAGACATGCAATACGTAACATTAAAGATACCGGGGACAGACAACAGGTGGGACCAATTATAACACAAGGCCCAACGTACAGCGGAAACGCAGCCTGCTGCCCACACACGGGAGAGGAGACAGCACCGGATGACCTTCCATTCCAACTGTGAAACCACATCCCGACTAAACAAGCCGGAGAAAACAGTCATTGCACCAAACAAAGCCCAACACAGGCATGCAGAGGGAAGCGGCCACAGGGCAGACAGCGCATAACACCAAAGAACATCCACAACGGAAAGAAGAAATGATAACACTCCCCCATGTGGTTCACATGCAAGTTATCTGGAAGGAGTCAGACACCACTGACCTTGACCATTCAGAGAAGCATGTGGGATGAGGGCCCGTGTCCTCCGCACAAGCCAACATAACACAAGTCCTGCCTCCCTACGACCATTACAGAATTCCCAGCAACATCGGAGGTTGCACTCTGCAGACTGCACAGACAGCCGGAGCACGCCACCACAGCGCCCTGCAGCAAAATGGCACTTGCACCACACCTACCCAACTACGCCGGACAGATCAAGCTGTACAAACATAACCTGATACAGATATTGGGATGTGACAATCTGGCCCTGCTGAACGTAAGTTACCGACTAACTTACCGCATCGCATTGTTCAGCTGCGTCATCCCCGTCTTCTACTGTCGGAGGTGTCCCTTCTACTATCCTGTGGAGTTATGTCTCTCCAACCCGGCATGTCCAAGGGCGGACCTGCTACAACTATTCCACCCCCTGGACGCCCACGACAGGGCCTGTTCAGCCTATGGGGGCATGGCGTATGTGGCGACTATCGGACCCACACTGCAATGGGACCACTGTGCCTCCACACGACGGATAATGGATTACAGTTACATCGAATGCCATCCAACATGTCCCATCATGCTCCTACAAGGGACAACTCACGACCAACACCTTGACAGCCACCATCCGCTACATTGGCTGGCAACCATGTCCACCACCAATGCCATGGAAGCCCTGCTGGAAGGTATTGCATTCCTGACAACCTGTCAATTCGTCGGGCCCCGTCGCCAGACCCCCAATTGAGCAATGATGTCCCACACCGTACCCATGCTTGGCTTACGCACGGACTAGGCAGTTACCAGTACAACTACTACACCATGCAACCTGCAACTGACACCACAACAACAACTACACTGCCATGACATCTGATACTATTTGGGAAATGCACCCTGTACCTCATCACATCCAGTAACTCTGCATGAACTGGGGGAGGCAGAGGCATGGGATTTGTGTATGGCAACCACATGGACAGAACTGCACGTACAAACATGCCATGATATGGATCCTGCGCCCATGAACATATGCACCGGTCAGTGGACAGCAATCGTCCTGCTGTAGTATGTGAGAGCTGTCACCACACCTCCCACTGAACGTCCGTGCCAGGACCTTTGCATGGACACCAAGTGCATCCACCAACAACATGAGCCCAGTGACTGTGACATGGCCAGTACCCACCACATCGCAACAATAAGTGGAACGCCTTTGCATGCACGTAAGCCCATGCCCTGATGTCACCTCCACGCACGTGTGTATGAGTAACCATAGCAGCAAACCTGTAACATGGAACTGAGATGCACTGTGCCCATGATGACAAGCGGACTGGTAGGCTAAATGTATACTGTCTGTGTCAGTCAGCAGCACCACAGTAATCAGCAAATGTACATTAGCACACCAACGGCTAAGCAGTTGTAACTCTGAAGCCCACATCCCACAGTCAACAACTAAACACTGTACCCCTACACCCTATGCTATGTGTAATCATGCTGAGTATATCCTCCACATGCACTTCGCTGCCAGTAGTGTTCACTATACTGCATCACAGAGGACATTAGTCCCAATACATGGCTTGAAGCAACAATGTGTCTCTGCTGATTCATTTCACAAGTACGAATGAGAGAGGATGAGAGTGTGTGAAGTACACGGCAGTCGTGAGATGACCATGTAGTCCACTGTCATTGGATGTCAACGCAAATGAGTAGCACAACTGTGGAAGACACACATGTGTCATGTGAAGCGGGAGTTACGCATGGCTCAGGTGGGTTGGTGTGACGGGTAGGTGCGCACATGCAATCTTGAAACACGCTGTGTTGGTAGGACTCAGAACCAGTACATTGGCGCACTGCTGGGAATCTGTAAAGACCACCTGTCTGGTGACGAATGTGAACTCGTGTGTGCACAACAGGCGGGCACACGAACAATGCCGCATCAAGTGTAGACGTCAGCCCACCCTCCGTGGACATGCCGGATACTGCTGCGCGTCCGCCAGGCCCTTGCCAAGGCACTCACATCCCCTGTCGACCTGGTGTATCCCCAACATTGTCCACTTGCACAGGCAATCCAGGGCACGGGATGGCAGTTGAGCATGGTGGGTGAGAGGTCATGGCGCGCCCATCCTTGTCACATCACGCAGGCAACACATCCACAATGTGTAGTATGGCACAAGTCAAATGGAAGTAGTGGGGGACGCACACATCACAAGCAGCAGTGACGTCACGGAAGGTGGCTCGCACCATCCCACCCATTGACAATACACCCACACACGTTACATGCCATTGCAACAGAGAAGCCAGCGCGTGCACAAGCAGCTCCAAGCTCGCTCCAGAGAGGCCAAAGAGTGAATGTGTGGGGCCATGAGCTCCAGTTGAACGCGGACTGGCCCGCTAGGGCAGCTACAGCCTCTGTGTGTTGCAGGTGGTGTATCCGGACTGCGGAGCCTGTCATGCATTGTCAATGTTGCCCGGGTCCCGAGTCGGGGCACCACGCATGTGGACGGCGTCACGCCACTAATTATACCGTGAGACAGACCACATGTACAAATGGACCCACACATACACTCCTTGGCCTCTCTGGGGCGAGCTTGGAGCTGCTTGTGCATGCGCTAGCTTCTCATGTGCAAATGCATATTGGTGTGAGCGAGGGGAGGCCATGAGGACAGTGTAAAAGATAACTGTTTGACTTCCAGTTAGTTTAAGGAATGCCCCTGATGTGGTCAGAAAAAGACATGTCTCGTGTGTATTGCAACTAGTAGATAAGCCGATGACCTACCCATGTCTTGCATGTAGCCCCGCACCTAGCCCCGCACACCCGACACAGCGTAATGAGTACCAGCACCACATACTTCCCATTCGAAGCACTGACTGGGGGTGACAACCATTGGACAGTCTTGTGTAGTCCACCCACGCGTACATGTGGGCCCTCCATGAACCATGTCACCTGCGGCAAAGTGATGTCATGGGCAATGACAGAAGTGAGCAGAGCTGTCTGCCCCACGCACAGACGGTGCATCAGCACAACAGACCCAGCACTGAGTGCAGCAGGGGTCACATGTGCAGGGGCAGTTGTGCCTGGTGTGAATGCACATGCACATAGACAGCACATCGAGCAATGTGTAGCCTGCCCACATCTACTGTCCATTGTCAGGATGACCTAGAAAAAGATCACAAGGCAACACATCTGTGTGGGTGTACCCACTGTGACCAACACTGCGCAACCATCAGCGTACTCGCCCTGTGCATGGCCCACCCCGCAACGAAGGTCACATTCAGTGCCACTATCCCTCACACACATCCGTATCACGAGTCATGGTGTGTCCAATCGACAGTGCAGAGTAAGCGCTCATCCGGGGGTCCTGAACAGGAGACACATGTAGCCCACTAGGCAGTCTGTGTCGGCACCGACTGGCATTGTGCAGTCAATGTGCAGGCCAGGCCTGCTGGGACTGAGAAGGGCAGCATGGCCCCAGCCTGACTTCCACACGACCGACAGGTGCACTGAGACCTGCATTGCCAATTGTCTGTGTCACTGGATGTCTGACATGAAGTTGCCATGTACCACCACTCGGGTGGGACAGACAGGTCAAAGCGCCCGAGAGCTCACATACCCATGCCACCTGCGGCCAGCATGGTGTGCAGTGCATGTCTGTACTCCACAGGCTCTGACTCATAGTGCTGAGGAGCAACGACATGTGTGTCCCCCACATGCACACCCACACCCACTGCAGTTGTCTCTCACACACAACTTTCGCAAGGAATAGCCATGTGCAGTGTGCGTGGAGCACGGAATCCAGGTTCTCCGGCTCCTCGCTGGTGAGTGGACCTGGACATGTCCTCAGCGTCATCCACGTGTAGGTGTAGTGGTGGCAGCAGCAGCTGTCGTCGAGGGGTGCCAGGCTGCAGTGCCAGGTAGCTGTGGTCATGCCTGTCCCACTCACACACACATATTACCCCTTGGTGCCGTCGCAGTGGGTACAAGCTGCTGCGATTCGTGTACCATGTCTGGCAGCTGCAATTGCAGACGTTGGCCTGCTCCCAGCTGGCCCGGGACGCTTACCTCCACAGTGGAACACGCAGGGTGCAACCGCGAGGGTCATTGGAGTTGGCCGTAAGGGCCTGGCCCATGCCGGGTACAGTCCGCTGATGCCATGTGCACCACACAGTATAATGTGCGCAATGCATCTGCAGGTGTGGCCATGATTTGCGTGTGGGTGCAGGACCACAATGGACAGGGCCACAACATGCCGTGTGCATAGGCAGGGACGGCCAGTGCTCAGCCTCCACATGTATGTAGGAACATCATCATGTACACATTGGCATGGGAGCATGGGATATGCATATGCACACACATGCCATCTTTCACTATGTACATCTGCCACTTGGCACGTGCAATGTTACGTGTCACTTGTGATGTGTAGTTGCAGGCACACAGCCGTGTCGGCATGGGGCTGTCAATGTGTACACCTGTCAATGTTTCAGGAGGTGTGATCCGTACAGTGCTGTACTTAGGGTGCAGTAGGGACATCAATGACTGTCTCATATCCCCTCGTGCCACCGGTCCCACTTGTTTTGGCCGCTCAGCCTGTGTCCATAGCGTTGTTGGTGTGTGCCCTACACACCCAGCCTCGGAAGCAGTGTGATGCACAGCAGCTAGTTATGTTGCCGTGGTGTTGCAGCTTACCGATAATGCAGTCTGTTGCCTTCAGCATGCCTTACAAGTTGTTAATGCCTGACTCCCCATGTGCATGCTCATAGCAATGGTGTGTGTCACTGCCCATTGCTATTGGTAGGGGACCTGTGTAAGTGTATTGTGGCTGTGCTGTCCCTACTTATCAGCCGTTCTGTCATTCAATTGCCTGCCCAGTCATTTATGTTCTGTGCATGTGAATATGCCATGTGGCGTGTTGCTTTGACATGTGTACACTTCCATCTTTCCTAGGCGGAGACCAAACATTCATCGCCCCTACCAATTGCTGTCAGACATGGTGGATGTTGAGGTCATCCGCAAATATCGTCTGGACCGACCCACCCTGCATCGTCTATGTGTCTTGTTGGAACCCCACCTCCGTCCTAGCAGGGTGTATCCAACAGCATTCACCCCCACGGCTAAGGTGATGGCTGCACTGCATTTCTTCGCCACTGGGTCATTCCAGCACACAGTGGGCAGTGGAGGTGGGATGTCCCAACCCATGTTCAGCATGGTGCTCAGGGATGTACTGTCAGCCATGATGCTGTACAGGAACAGATACATCCGCTTCCCCAGGGCTCGTGAATTGGCGGCAGTGAAGGGTGCATTCTATGCTCTTGGACGAATCCCCCACGTCGTTGGTGCAATAGACTGCACCCATGTTGGCCTTGTTGCACCACAGGCCACCGAGCACCTCTACCGCAACCGGAAGCACACGCACTCCCTGAATGTGCAAGTGGTGTGCCTTGCGGACATGGTGATCACACACGTGTGTGCGAAATTCCCAGGATCGGCCCATGACGCGCACATCATGCGCAACAGCATCCTACCACGTCTGATGACCAATCTGCAACCGGACCGTGGCTGGATTGTTGGTGAGTATGTGGAGTAGTGTAGCGTGCTGGCTGTGCGATGCTGTCTTGTGTCCAGTTGGAATTGCAACGGTTCTCTGTGTCCCTCACACCCAGGTGACTCTGCTTACCCGAATGGAGCCTGGCTGCTCAGCCCATTACGACGTCCTGGGAGCCCAGCAGATGTACGCTACAATGAGGCACATGGGAGGACCAGACGTGTGGTTGAGCGGACCTTTGGCCTCCTCAAGTCCAGGTTCAGATGCCTGGACCGCACCGGGGGCGCACTGGCATACTCCCCACAGAAGGTGTGCCAGATAATTGTGGCTTGCTGCATGCTGCACAATCTGGCGATCCGCAAGCAGATCCCCCTAATTGTGGATGACGGAGATCAACCAGGGCCCCAGCCTGCAGACCTGGACAGCTCCAGTGAAGAGGACAGTGGAGAGGATGAAGCTGTGAATGTGCGTCAGCAGCTCATCGCCCGCTACTTCACTTGACGGTGAGTGACCATGTACGACGGCTGATGTAGCTGTAGTTGTGCAGGTGTATGTGTGCTCTGTTACGGGGGCCTTTTGTTCACTGAGTGCTGTGTGTCAATGGTCCATGTCCAGGTTGGTATGCCACTGACAGTGGCTGTAGCATTGTGCCCTGTTGCTCTGTGAGATGTGTGTGCATTGCTTGTAGTTGGTGACAAGTACTGTGTGATGAGTGTGTGACACACTCATTGAATGTACTCTTGTTCTGTTTTGCACCCCTAGGTCCCTGCAGCCTATCCTGTCCCATCGACATGCCACACAGCAGATGCATTTCTGCTCATGGTGGCGATTGCACATCGTGGAATAAACCCAGGACACATTAAGCCGATTGTGAACAAGGTGTATTTATTAACAGCGGTGACATGTGATTGTGTGCAAGGTGATGACAAATGTGGTGCATGCTGTGACAATGACTTGAAGGTCATGGCTGCGTGATGGTCAAGGTGTACCCATGGAGTTCTATGTCCACAGTCCAACAGACACATGCCATTCACATGGCAGTGTGGGGTAGGATCGTATTCCATGTCAATGCAGTAGGTGGTCAAGGTGGCTGGCTGACTCACTGGCGTTTGGTGCGGGCGAAGTCCTCTCTGGACACCTGTTTCCTCTTCGGACGGCCCCTTCCACGTTTGGTAGGGGGGTGTTGATGTTCCGCTGGTGGTGGCTGAGGAGTGCTCACTCGCTGTGGACGCAGGGGAACGCGAGGCTGCACGAGCCTGCGCCACAGCAGGTGGTGGCGGAGGTGGTGTTGCTGGCCTTGCTTGTGCCCTCCCCCCACCACCAGCTGGCCCATGAGTGCCGCGATTTGGGCCATATGGGCGTCCATGGACCTCAACACCGCAAGGACCTCCCGCGTGTCGCTTGCCGACCTGGCCCATTCGCCTTGGGCCTCTTCATAGGCCCCAAGGACTCTGTCGATTGGCGGCAGGGCTTGGCTCCCAGGCACAGTTGGCGTTGGCCTGACCCTGCTCCTCCTACCAGTACTGCTGCCACCGACCTGCCCACTGGCCACATTGCTCACCACGGTCCTCGCTCTGGCTCCCAGGGTGGAGCCCGACGGCCGTGCTGACCCTTGCACAGGTGCTGTGGCGAGGGATGGCGTGGTGGTGGTGGTTGCGGCGGTGGTGGTGGTTGCGGCGGTGGCCGCAACGGCCGTGGCAGCAGGGGTCTGTGACTGGTCAGCAGCCCTGGGTGATGGGTTGGTAGGCAGGAGGGGCCCTGGGGAGCGGTTGTGCCCTGCCACTCCAGATGGGCCTGCTGGGTGGTCCGTGTCCGGAGAGGTGTCCAGCTCCTCTACATCCGTGAGTCCGGGTCGGGGGCTTGCAGACTGGCTGTGCTGGCTTCTGTCACCCTCTCCAGCATCCAGCAGTTCGGCACCTGTGGGGAGGATGAAATGGGTCATTGTGTTGCACCTAGCAAAGTATGTATTGGTTGTCTGACATTCACAGTTCGTGCACTGTCGTGCACAGGTTTCCCAGTGGCGTGTGTGGATGTACGATGTGTGTATGCGTGGGCTAGGCAATGGGTCTGTGTGATGTGGACATGTGGCATGGGACGGATTAGCAATGCCGATGGGTGTGTGTTGCTATGCTCCTACATTTTGTGGCTCGTGTGTATGCGTGCTCCAGGGCCATCGGCGATGTTGGGTTGAACGATGGTTTAGGGGGAGGGATGGTACGCTTAGGTACGCTGATGCCAGAAGGGGGTACAGCCCCCTACACGCTCTTGGGTTGAGATATGCTTTTGGGGTACATGCTGTGGGTGATGGGTGCAGAACGTGACATGTGTTCTGGCAACGTGACAGTGCATGGACAAAGGTGTGTGTCTGTCTCACATGGCCGGAATATCTGCTGACTGTTATCATTCATGGACATCACATTGGTAGCAATGTTGTGAGTTCGTGCTTGTTGTGTGCCACACGTCGTATTGAAGATGGGCCAATTCCTTTGTGTGCGCGCTGCCCTGGTACATGTGCATCAGTGCTGTGCTCTTGGGGTGTTGACTATGTTATGTGTGTCGTTATTCGCAGTGTGACGTGCGCTTCAGTCACTGCAGGCACTTGTTTTGTCATAGGCAGGTATCTTTGCATGTCTACTGGATGTGGGCCAGCTGTTCGGATGTCATACCTATCATGACATTGTGGCTGTGAGATGAGATGGATGATATGTTGAATGTGCATTGTGTGCCTGTGTGTTTCATGGGTCCGGTTGTCTTTGTGTGCAATATTGTGGTTCCAAGCTGGTACTTCTAGTACGGTCTGTCTTATGTGGGTGTTGTTGTATGATGTGCGGGTGACAGGCAGTGAGGACTACATGGACAGGACTTCGATGGTGTTGCTGATGTGTGTGATGGGTGGCACAGTACCTGCCGTGTGGGTCTGTGCTCCAGTGGGACTTGTACATGCAGACGTGGCTCCTTAGGTGTTGCTGTATCTGTGATAGGTCATGTGGGGTTTGACTCTGTCGAACATGTCAGTGTGCACATTGGTCTCATGATTGTGACTGGGAGCAGTGCTGCGTGTTCCTCTGCTACGTGTCATGTCCCATGTGTCAGTCGTAGTACAGTCCTCATGCCTACAGACGCCCCGCCCTGTACAGTTTCCCACCTACAGGTTGTTTCTGAGTGCGCAATGCAATGGATGCCACATGGTACTGGGAGGGAGGGGTGCTTCACCTTGCTGGTCTGTGGTAGTGGGGGCCTGGTGGGTGTTTGACTTCAGCTGTCCCCCTCCGACTCACTGTCTTTGTGTTCCGGCTACTTACCTGTTCATTGTCGGTCAGTGCAGCTATGGCGGACACATGGATGTGGGGTGTGCTCCACCTTGCTGGTCTGTGGTAGTGGGGGCCTGGTAGGTGTTTGACTTCAGCTGTCCCCCTCCGACTCACTGTCTTTGTGTTCCGGCTACTTACCTGTTCATTGTCGGTCAGTGCAGCTATGGCGGACACATGGATGTGGGGTGTGCTCCACCTTGCTGGTCTGTGGTAGTGGGGGCCTGGTGGGTGTTTGACTTCAGCTGTCCCCCTCCGACTCACTGTCTTTGTGTTCCGGCTACTTACCTGTTCATTGTCGGTCAGTGCAGCTATGGCGGACACATGGATGTGGGGTGTGCTCCACCTTGCTGGTCTGTGGTAGTGGGGGCCTGGTAGGTGTTTGACTTCAGCTGTTCCCCCTCCGACTCACTGTCTTTGTGTTCCGGCTACTTACCTGTTCATTGTCGGTCAGTGCAGCTATGGCGGACACATGGATGTGGGTGTGGGGAGTGCTCATTCTGGCGCATCTGGAGTACAAGGGGACCTGGTGGTAGTTGCGGTGCTGGCTCGCTGTATACATGCCCCCATGGTTTTGTTGGTTGGTAGCTTTGGGCTGAGTGTGTATCAGTGTCTGTTGCATGTGTGGGTGATGTCTTGTGTATTGTGTGCTGGACATGGGGGTGTTTGTCCCTGGGAGCTATGGCATGGTGGTGGTGCATGTGAGTACATAGCGGTGTGCTGGTATACGTTTGTTTGTACTTACCAGCCTCCACTCCCCCTGGTAATCCGGTGAGGATCTCCGGATGTATGATCACTCGCACCTTCTCCTCCCACGCCTTGAAGGTCTTGAAAAGCGCGGGATTCCCTCCGCCAGTCCTGGCAGCCAGCTCTCGATTTTTGCTCTCCTTCTTCTTGACCACGCTTTTGAGGTCGTTCCACCTTTTGTTTATTTCTCCTCTGTTGCGTGGAACGTTCCCGACTGCATTGACCTGGTCTACGATCCTGCTCCACAACCGGTTTCTGGTGGATAGTGGTGTCTGTTGGACCTGGTTGCCATAGATTTGTGGGTGCACCTTGACGATCTCGTCGACCATGACCGTCAGCTCGGTGGAAGTGAACTTGGGCATTCTGTGTGATGCCATGGTGTGTGTTTTGGTGTTTGTGGTGCTGGTGCGGTGTGTGGTGTGTGATGTGCAGGGGGTTTGTGGGTCAGGTGTTTGGTGGTGGTGGTGATGGGTGTGATAGGTGCGTGTCTGTGGTGTGCTGCTGTCCTTTCTGTCTCGCTGTGTTGTGTGCTTTCGTCCTCAGTTTGTAATGTTGCAGGGGGTTCTGGTCTGTGGAGGGGCTGGTTTTGTACTTACCTATGTGGGTGTGTCATGGTGGTCTGTTGTTTTCAGGTGTGTTGTGGCTGGTGTTCTGGGATTTGTAGTTGATTTGTATGTCCAGGGGGGGTGTTTCAGGGATGTGTACTGTGTTTGGGTTTTTGTGCGTGGGTTGCTGTGTGGACTTGTTAGCCATGTTGTGTGTGTTTGTTTTCGTCAGCGGATGGTTTCTGTGCATGGAGGTGGCCGCCAGGGCTTCCGCCGTGTCCATTTTCGTCACTGTTGTTTGCGCTGGCGGGCGGTGTATTTGTGGATTTTCCGCGCTCATGTCGGTACGATCCTAATTTCACGGGCGGTGTCTCGGTCGTCAGGGCGGGCGGTTTTGGCTTTTCGTGCGTCTTTCCGTCCGTGGCGGGCGGATGGACTTGGACTCGGACATGGGCGGGCGGTTTTTTCTGTTTATTTTCCGCCTCCGGCGGTTTTCGGTTCGCGCCATCGTAATTGCTCGGTTGGTATTCAGGGGGTGTAGGCGGGCGGATTTTAGCCACTGTGGTTGATGGCGGATTTTTATCCGCCCGACATCGTAATGGACACCTTAGTCTTATTTTACACCTTAAACCAAAAACAATAAGGAAGCCGAAACTCTGCCGCATTTCTACCAGAAGCAATGACTTCATCAAAGAAAATTCTATTGCATCCTTCAAAATGTAAGTAAATTACCATCTATAAAATAACAATAATGCTAATCTTGAAAAACAACTATTTCTCTTACTCAAATAATTAATATATATCTTTTTCCAATTTTTATCTCCTCTACAGATTTTTCTCAAAGCATCAAAAAAAGTACAGACCAGCTCCTAAAACCATCTAACAAATAATGTAAGTATTTTGCAAAATGCCTTTTAAAAATCATGTAAAACGCCCAACCAAACCCCAACTCCATCCCAAACACCCACCCTAGCCCAAAAACAAATGTAACAAAATAAGTAAAAATGTGTTTTACTCTTCCAACTGAAAAATAAACAACTTAACAGGATTCAACAAACAAAGAAAGAACAACTCCATTGAAAAGCAGCAGAAATCCAACATTGTAAGTATATTAATAACAATGTGTATTTTTCAAGAAATAAACATTTATAATATTCATTTTAATAATTTTAATATACATTTATTGTAGAACTTAACACATCACAATGACAGAAGACGCCAAATTTATAACATCCCAAAAAGGAAAATTTTTGCTTTGTTACATGGGGTATGTCTATACCCAGGAAAAGGAAAGTAGACTAAAAGCCAATTGGAAATGCAGCAAGTACTATTCAAATAAGTGTTATGGTCGAGCAACAACTAAAGAAACAACTGTTTTGTATACAAGGGAGCATAACCACCCTCCAAATGTTACTGAAATAGATGTTAGAAATGCCCTTGATGACATTAGAGAAGCTAGCACTAGCTCACAAAAACCTACCAGTCAAATACTTAAAGAAATGCTGCCTAAAGTACCCAAACATTCTACTGGGCAAATGCCCTCTATTTCTTCCATAAAAAGAACTATAGCTCGCACAAAAAAAGTCACAACAACTACCACACCTACTCCAAAAACATTTGAAGAGGTGGTAATTCCCCCAGAACTATCTATACTCATAATGAAGAACCCTTTGTTCTCTATGAAAACAAATGCAAAGACAAAAGAATAATAATGTTTGCTACTGCAAACAATTTAATAAAGCTTCAACAATCAGAAACATGGATGATGAACGGGACTTTTAAAATCTGTCCCAAGCCATTCTATCAACTATACACTATCCATGCCCTATACCAGAATACCACCATCCCCTTTATCTATGCCTTGCTACCCAATAAACAAAACTCCACATATATGGAAGTACTAACTAAAATTAAATAAGAAACAAATAATTATTTTCCACAGAAAATTATTATAGATTATGAGCAGGCCATGATAAGTGCAATTCTAAAATGCTACCCACACACATCAATTCAGGGATGTTACTATCATTTCAATCAGTGTCTATGGAGACACCTACAGAAATCAACACTAAGGGGCTTATTATGATAGCGGGCGGATCGCCACCGCCGGCCCGGCGGTGGCGATCCGCCCGCCAACAAAAGGTGATTTACCCACCGCCATATTAGGATGGCGGTGGGAATCACTATTGTTCCGCGGCGGTCGGAAACACCGACCACCACGGTTCCACAAGGCGGTCCTTTTACGCCCATCTTGCGGAACCCGGAACCAGGCAATCATTGCGGCGGTGCCATGCAGGCACCGCCGTGGTGATTACAATGGCCCTCTCCGCCTGTCTTTTTGCGGCGGATTTTCTGCCGCAAAAAGGCAGGCGGAGATTGGCTTTGGGGGCCCATTGCGGGCCCCCTGGGGGGGGGGGTCAGCTGTGCACTGAGGGGGTACCCATGGTACCCCCTCCATTTCCATGCACAAGGTGGCAGGCACCGCGCAGTGCCTGCCATGTTGTGCAGGGAAATGCACAACATGGCCATTTCACATTGTGGCGGGTGCTGTAGCCAGCAGTACCCGCCGCAATGTTAAATCGCCAGATGCGACCGCCACGGTGGCGGTCGCATCATGATCAGGGTAGCGGGACTGCCGCATGGCAGGCAGGCGGTCCCGTTACCGCTAGGATGGCGGGCCATCCTAATCAGCTCCTAAGTGTTGAATATGCGACAAACAGTTCATTCGCATACCAAATAAAAAAGCTTATTGCACTGGCCTTTTAATAGAAAGTCCTTACTACCAGCAACACAAACAAAAATTAAGTCCCCTCCTAGACTATTTTGAAGATACCTGGGTGGGAAGACTCCATAGATCAGGACATAGAAGACAACCAAAATACCAAATACCATGGTGGAATGTCTACCTTAGCACACTAAACCAAGAGGCAAAAACAAACAATGCTGTTGAAGGTTGGCATAATGCCTTCCAAGCATCAACAGGACGAGGTACACCTACTCTACACAAACTCCTACTCTCCCTACAAAAAGAACAGAGCTCAACAGCTAAGAATAGAGCAATCTGTTACACAAATTAGGCCTAAACTCTCCAAAGAAACTAAACAAATGTTTGAATACCTACAACAACAAGTCAGACTATACCCTACAACAAGAGGCCTAGAATACTTAGCAATAATTGCAAAAAGCCTACTCTAAACTGTCAAAACAGTGTAAAATGTATAATACAATTCTGTTTCAAATATTAAAATGCATACTAAATAATTTTATTTTTTCACAATACTATTTAATTTGTCTAATGTATTTTTATTAATAAATAAAAATATATATAGACACATTAATTAGATATTTGAAAAAATAAACGAGAACAATAGTAAATCTCATTACATTTCCCTCCCACAATAAATAATTTAAATAACTTACCATTTCAATAGCTGTAGACAGAAAATTCCACATCTTGCAAAACAATCCAGGTAGATCATAATCCAAATAGAATAAAAAGTTTCCCCCCAAAAAATGAAAAAATACAACTGTTTCAAAAAGTAATCCTCGGTCCATAAATCCACAATCCGTCAACCATAAAAAACCCGAAAAACTGTTTTAAAAAAACAAACGCTCCATGAAAACCCGAAAAATTAAGAAAGTGTAAAATAACCATTAGTTACTAAAACTAATGTACACTTCCTTAATTTAAAAAAATGCAATCTTCCGGTAACGGCAGCTTTTAACGAACAAAACCTGTAAAAAATACACAAACATTCCCACCCACACAAATATACACCAAATAACAGTATTACAAACATTACACACACAATAATAACACATATTGTACCATACTTTAACATTTCTAATCTAGGCCACAATACATAAATCGTCAAAACCTAACGTACACATAAAAAACACCAAAACTCCACAAACCTAACTCTAGACACACTAACTACAACCTAACTACCTTCAAGTGTAATTAAAAATGTAGTTTAAATAAATAAAATTAATCTTACCTTCCACGACGCGAAGCACGTCCCGACCGCGACCTTCTCCCCTTCGAAATAACCCAAAACAACAGCGACCGGTTACAAAACAAATATGGCAGCTTTAAACATAGAAAATAAATGCAATTTATTTAAAAAAAGGTTATAACATTATGTCAACATTAATTACATGTTTAATTAAAATACTACAATTGTTATATTATTTGTTTAAATGTATTATTAATTTTTTGGTATTGTAAAATTTTAATAATAAATATTATTAAACAAATATTATTTAATATTATAATTCCATATATTTAAATGTGACTATAAATGTATTTAAAAATTGTTATTTTTTTATATTAAAAACTGTTTACTTTATAAAACAAATGTATACAAATTAAACAATGTAATAATTATTAATATTAATATTTCATATATTAATATTATTAATTAAAACATATTATTTCTTAAAAAAATGTAACTAAGGGGCTCATTACGATGGCGGGCGGAAGCACCACCGCCGTGCTGGCGGATGCAAAAAGCACCAGTTACCGCCGGCACGCAGCAGTCCACACGCCCGTCCAATTACGATGCGAAAAGTAGGCCAAACACCGCCGGCAAGCCAGCAACACCGTCCGCCATCAAAGTGCGCCCGTACACGTAGCGGCGCAGCTCAACTGACACACGCCGTCCGACGAAATCACGTCCCGCCCGGCGTATAAATTACGATGCCGCAAACAAACGGCTCCCACGGCTAAGAGACACCGCACGTGAAAGAGAGGCGGTAACACGGACGCAGAGCACGGACAACGAAGAAGCGGCACCCCGAGCATGAATCCAGCACTGCAGGCCCTTCCCATGCTTCTGCTGATGCACCACCAAGGACGCAACGTACCGCGGAGACGCAGGTAGGCACACACACAACAAGTGCACGCAAACAGCGCACACAGTGCAAGGGCGGAAAAGCGGACAACCCCCCACCAGCGCGTGTACACTACACATCCACCAATGCATCCACATATGACACACAGGCCAAATCGTAACATCGCGGAACACATGTGTACACACCACCTGGGACTAGGAACCAACCACCCCGTCACGGCCCCAAAGCGCCGATGACGCCGCCACACATGCGCACAACGCAGAGGCCAACCGCAGCGCCATGCATGCGTCGCACACAGACACAGGGACACAACCAAGCAGCACACACATCAGCCCCACCCCGAACGCACATGACACGTGACAGGCCTGCCACAGACATGTCCCCAACGCCCAATTCACGGACAACACCCAACGCCACACAACCGACGCACACATGTCAGTGAAGTCACGCAACAGCAGGACACACCCCAGTGTAACAAACATGGCGTAGCACACAGCGGCGGCAACACCAACTAGGAGAAGCAGGGCCCCTTCGGGAAGAGGAACGCCAGTACCACACTGAAAAACCCATACCACCCTGCACATATGAACAAGACATATAAAACGGAACACCAAAGAGCACGGGGACCGACAACAGGTGGCCCAAGAATAACATTCACACACAAGGCCCAACGCAGAGCGGAAAGGCAGCCTGCCGCCCACACAAGGGAGAGCAGACAGCACTGAATGACCTTCCATTCCAACTCCGAAACCACAGCCCTACGACAGAAGCCGGTGAATACAGCCATTGTCCAAGAATAGACCAACACAGGCATGCCGAGGAGACCGACCACAGGGCAGATAGCGCATATCACAGAAGCACACAACGGACGGGGAAGAAAGAAGAAAACACTCCCCCATGTCGGCCACATGCAAGTTAATTGGAAGGAGTCACACAGCACTGACCTTGAACTGTCTGAGAAGCATGTGGGAAGAGGGCCCGTGTCCTCCAAACAAGCCAACAGAACACAAGTCCTGTCTCCCTACGACTACACAGAGCTCACAGCAACCTCGGAGCGTGCACATTGCAGACTGCACACACAGCCGGAGCACGCCACCACAACGCACCGCTGCGAAATGGCAACCGCAACACACCTACCCAACTACGCCGAACAGCTCAAGCTGTACAAAACCAACCTGTTTCATACATTGGGATGCGATCTCCTGTCCCTGCTGAACGTAAGTTACCGACTGACTTACCGCATCACATTGTTCAGCTGCGTCATGCCCGTCTTCTACTGTCGGAGGTGTCCCTACCAGCATCCCGTGGAGATATGCCTCTCCAACCCGGCATGTCTGAAGGCGGACCTGCTACCACTACTCCTCCCTCTGGACGCACATGACAGGGCCTGCTCTGCCTATGGGGGCATGGCGTATGTGGCCAACATCGCACCCGCACTGAAATGGGACCACTGTGCCTCCACACGACGGATCATCGAGAACAGCTACATCGAATGTCACCCAGCATGCCCCATCATGGTCCTCCAAGGGACAACTTACGAACAACACCTTGACAGCCACCATCCGCTACATTGGCTGGCAAACATGTACACCACCAATGACATGGAAGCCCTGCTGGACGGCATCGCATACCTGACAACCTGTAAATACGTCGGACCACAACGCAGGTTCCCCGAGTGACCTATGATGTCCAACCCCGCACCCATGCTTAGCTTCCGCACGGACTGGCCAGTCACCACCACAACAGCCATACCAAACGACCGGCAACTGTAACCACACCATCAACGACATCGCCATGACATCGGATATGACCGGGACATGCACACTGTTCCCCATCACATCCAGGAACACCGCATGCATCGTGGGAGGCAGTGGCATGGGCTCTGTGTATCGCACCCACATGGACGGAACTGCACGAACAACCAGGACACGACATGGATCCAGCGCCCATGGACACACACACCGCTCAGTGGACATGAATAGGTCGCCTGGAGTCTGTGGGTGCTGCACCCCTCCCACCCCCGCCCCGGGAATCCCATACCAGGACCTTTGCATGGACGTCAAGTGCATACAACAACAACACGACCCCAGTGACTGTGACATGTCCAGTAACCACCACAGTGCAACAACAAGTGGCACGCCGCTGCATGCACGCAAGCACATGCCCTGATGCCATCTCACATGCACGCGTGCATGAGGAACAACCGCAGCAAACCTGTCACATGGAACTGAGATGGACTGTGCCCATGATGCCAAGTGGTCTGGTAGGCTACATGTATACCGTCTGTGTCAAAGTCCGCAGCTCCGCAGCTATACGTAAATGTACATTAGCACAGCCTTGGCCAAGCAGATGTCACTCTGAAGCCCACATCCCACATGCAACAGCCAATCACATGTAACCCCACACCCTATCCCATTTGCAATCATGCTCAGTATATCCTCAACATGTATTCCGCTGCCAGTAGTGTCCACTATACTGCATCACATAGGACAGAAGACTCAATATAATGTTTGAAACCACAACTGTCTCCGCTGACTCATTTCACAAGTACGAATGAGAGAGGATGAGAGTATGTGAAGTACACGGCAGTCGTGACATGACCATGTAGTCCACTGGTATTGGATGTCAACGCAAATGAGTAGCACAACTGTGGAAGACACACATGTGTCGTGTGAAGTCGTATGGACGCAGTGCTCAGGTGGGTTGGTGGGTGTGATGGGTAGATGCGCACATGCCAAGTTGGAGCACGCCGTGTTGGGAGGGGTCATGAACAGTACACCACCGCTTCCCTGGGCATTGTGAGAGGACACCTGTCGGGGGGGAGTGAACACGTGTGTGCACAGCAGCCGGGCACACGTACAAAGCGGTACCAGGCGCACCTCAGCCCACCCTCTGTGGACAAGCTGGATCCTGTTGTGCGCCCGCCATGCCCCTTGACAAGGCACACACAGCCCCAGTCGACCAGGTCTAACCCCAACATAGTCAATCCGCACAGGCGATACAGGGCACGGGATGGCAGTGGAGCATGGTGTGTGAGAGGTCTCCTCACGCTCCTCCTGGTCATATCACGCAGGCAATAGAACCTCAACGTCTAGCATGGCAAAAAGTCAAATGGAAGTGTAGGGGGGACGCACCACAGCACGAGCAGCACTGACGTCACGGGAGGTGGCTCGCACCATCCCATCCATTGCCCATCATACCAACCACGCCACATGCCATTGCGACTAAGTGCAAGCGCGTGCGCCACCACCCCTGAGCCCTCCCCAGAGAGGCCAAAGAGTGAATGTGTGGGCCATCAGCCACAGACGGACGCGGCCTGGCCGCAAGGGCAGCCACAGCCACTGGGTGTCGCAGGTGGCGGATCCGGAAGGCGAAGACTGTGATGCATAGTCCATGCAGGCCGGGTCTCCATTTGGGGCACCACGCAGGTGGACGGCGTCCCGCCACACATCATACCCTGAGACAGCCCACTCGTGCAACTGGACCCACACATACACTCCTTGCCCTCTCTGGTGCGAGCTTGGGGCTGCCTGTGCAAGCGCTAGCCTCGCAGGTGAGCATGCATATTGGGGGGCGAGGGGAGGACATGAGGGCTGGGGCGAAGATGACTGTATCACTGTCAGTTAGTACAAGGGATGACCCAGATGTGGAAAGGAAGAGACGTGTCCCGTGTGTACTGCAACTAGTCGCCAATCCAACTACCCCCCCATGTCCAGAATGTAAGCCCGCACCTAGGCCCGCCCATCCGCCACATCGAACATACCACCAGCACGACAACCTTCCCATTCGAAACACTGACTGGGGGTGGCGACCAGTGAACAATCATGTGTAGCCTACCCACGCGTACATGTGGGCCCTCCATGATCCATGTCACCTGCGGCAAAGTCATGACATGCGCAATGAGGGAAGTGAGGAGAGCTGTCCGCCCCATGCACAGAAGGTGCATCAGCTCCACAGACCCAGCAGCGAGTCCAGCAGGGGTCACATGTGCAGGGGCAGCTGTGCCTGGTTCGAAGGCACATGCATATAGACAGCACATCGACCAATGTGTAGTCTGCCCACATCTACAGTCCATCATCATGCAGACATAGGAATAGAACACAGGGCAACACATCTTAGTGGGTGCACCCACCGTGACCAACAATGCGCAATCATCGACGTACCCGCCCTGTGCATGGCCCCCCACCCAACGGAGGCACATCCAGTGCCACCATCCCACACACACAAGCCTTCCACGGAACATGCTGTGTCCAATGCTCAGTACAGAGTCAGCGCCCATCTGGTGGATCCTGAACAGGAGACACATGCACACACATGCCAGCTCCCACTATGTACGTCTGCCACCTGGCACGTGCAATGTGACCTCTCACCTGTGACGTGTGACTGCAAGCACACAGCCGTCTTGGCATGGGGCTGTCAATGTGGACACCTGTCAATGTTTCGGGAGGTGTGATCCGTACAGTGCTGTACATAGGGTGCAGTGCTGACACCTACTACTGTCTCATATCCCCTCGTGCCACAGGTCCCACTTGTTTTGGCCGCTCAGCCTGTGCCCACATCGTCGTCGTCGTGTGCCATACTCATCCAGCCTCGGAAGCAGTTCCATGCTCAGCAGACACTCATGTTGCCGTGGCGTTGCCGCTTGACGAATATGCAGTCAGTCCCCATCAGCACGCCCCGCAAGTCATTGGGGCCTAGATCCCCATGTGCATGCACATGGCAGTGGTATGTCTCACTAGCCATTGCCATTGTTGGGAGACCTGTGTAAGTGTATTGTGGCCGTGCCGTCCCAGCTTGACAGCTGGGCTGTGGCTCATGTGCTTGCTCAGTCATGTCAGTGATGTGTATGCGAAATTGCTATGTGTTGTGTTGCTTTGACATGTGTCCTCTGCCATTTCCCTAGGCGGAGACCGAACATTGACCGCCCATACCAATTGCTGGTGGACATGGACGATACAGAGGTGATTCGGAAGTTTCGGCTGGACAGGCCAACCCTGCATCGACTGTGTGCCATGTTAGAACCCCATCTCCGTCCCCGCAGGGTGTATCCGACTGCTGTCACCCCCACGGCTAAGGTGATGGCCGCCATGCATTTCTTCGCCACTGGGTCATTCCAGCACACAGTGGGCAGTGGAGGAGGGATGTCCCAGCCCATGTTCAGCAAGGTGCTGAGGGATGTACTGGCAGCCATGATGCTGTACCGAAACAGGTACATCCGCTTCCCCAGGGCTCGTGAATTGGCGGCAGTGAAGGGTGCATTCTATGCCCTTGGCAGAATCCCACATGTCGTTGGAGCCATTGACTGCACACATGTTGGCCTTGTTCCACCACAGGCCACTGAGCACCTGTACCGCAACAGGAAGCACACGCACTCCCTGAATGTGCAAGTGGTGTGCCTTGCGGACATGGTGATCACCCACGTGTGTGCAAAGTTCCCAGGCTCGGCCCATGACGCACACATAATGCGCAACAGCATCTTGCCACGACTGATGGCCAATCTGCAACAGGATCGTGGCTGTATTGTCGGTGAGTATGTGGAGTGGTGTAGCGTGCTGGTTGTGCGATGCTGTCCCCTGTCCAGTTGGAATAGCAACGGTTCTCTGTGTCCCTCACACCCAGGTGACTCTGCGTATCCGAATGGGGCATGGCTGCTCAGTCCATTGAGGAATCCTCGCACCCCAGCAGATGATCGATACAATGAGGCACATGGGAGGACCAGACGTGTGGTCGAGCGTACCTTTGGCCTCCTCAAGTCCAGGTTCAGGTGCCTGGACCGCACCGGGGGTGCACTGGCGTACTCCCCACAGAAGGTGTGCCAGATAGTGGTGGCGTGCTGCATGCTGCACAATCTGGCCATTCGGAAGCAGATCCCCCTCATTGTGGATGACGGAGATCAACCAGGGCCCCAGCCCGCAGACCAGGACAGCTCGAGTGAGGAGGACAGCGGAGAGGAGGAAGCTGGTAATGTGCGGCAGCAGCTCATCGCCCGCTACTTCACTTGACGGTGAGTGTCCATGTACGACGGCTGATGTGGCTGTATCTGTGCAGGTGTGTGTGTGCTGTGTCAGGGTGGCCGTTTGTTCACTACGTGCTGTGTGTCAACGCTCCATGGCCAGGGTAGTATGCCACTGTTGGTGACTGTGGCATTGTGCCCTATTGCTCTGTGCGATGTGTGTACATTGCTTGTAGTTGTTGACATGTACTGTGTGATGGGTGTGTGACACACTCATTGAATGTGCTCCTGTTCTGTCTCCCACCCCTAGGTCCCTACAGGCCCTCCGGATTCCATTGCCATGCCACGCATCAGGTGCCTTTCCGCCCAAGGTGGCCGTTGTATTCCGTACAAATAAAACACAGGGCACAAACAGCAGTTAGTGAAAAAGGTGCATTTATTACCAACTGTGACATGTGATTGTGTGTAAGGTGATGACAAAAGTGGTGCGTGCAGTGACAATGAGCTGTCGGTCATGGCTGCGTGATGCTCAGGGTGTACCCACTGGTTCTATGTCCATAGTCCAACACACACATGCCATCCAGATGGCTGTGTGGAGTGGGATCGTAGTCCAAGTCAATGCAGTGGCTGGTCAAGGAAGGCTGGCTGGCTGCCTCACTTGCGTTTGGAGCGTGCGAAGTCCTCCCGGGAGATCGGTTTCCACTTCGGACGGCCCCTTCCACGTTTGCGAGGGGGGTGCCTGCTTGCGACATGCTGGTGGTTGAGGTGTGCTCACTGGCTGTGGACGCAGGGGAACTGGACACTGCTGCTCGACCCTGCGCCCCGGCAGGTGGTGGCGGAGGGGGAGCTGCTATCCCTGGCCGTGTCCTCACCGCCACCACCAGCTGGCCCATGAGGTCCACGAGTTGACCTATACGGGCGTCCATGGACCTCAGCACCCCCAGCACCTCCCGCGTGTCTGAAGCAGACCTGACCCATTGTTCTTGGGCCTCCTCATAGGCCCCAAGGACTCTGGCCATTTGAGGCAGGGCATGGCTCCCAGGGGAGGCTGGCGTTTCCCTGACCCTGCTCCTCCTACCAGTCCTGCTGCCACCGGCCTGCCCACTAGCCACATTGCTCACCACGGTCCTCGCTGTGGCTCCCAGGGTGGATCCAGTCGGCCGGGCCACCACCTGCGCTGGGGCTGGTGCCAGCGAAGACGTGGTGGTGGTGGCGGCGGTGGTGGTCGGTGCGGCGATGGTGGCGGTTGCGGCAGTGGTAGTGGCCGCAATGACCGTGGGTGTGGCCGCAATGACCGTGGGTGTGGCCGCAACGACAGTGGCAGCAGGGGGCTGGGACTGTTCAGCAGCCCTGGACGATGGGTTGGTGGGTAGGAGGGGTCCTGGGGAGCGGCTGGGCCCTGCCACACCAGATGGGCCTGCTTGGTGGTCCGTGTCCGAAGAGGAGGTGAGATCCTCCACATCTGTGTGTCCTCGTTGGGGGCTTGTGGGCTGGCTGTGCTGGCTGCTGTCTCCATCCCCAGCATCCGGCAGTTCGTCACCTGTGGAGAGAATGAGATTTGTCATTGTGTTGCACCTGGCGAAGTATGTATTTGTCGTCTGACATTAACAGTTCGTGCAATCTCGTACATGGGTTTCCCGGAGGCGTGTGTGTGGCTGTAGCATCTGTAGTTGTGTGTGCTTGGCAATGGGACTGTGTGCTGTGCACATGTGGCATGGGACGGATTGGCCATGCCGATGGGTGTGTTGCTGTGCCCCTACTTATTGTGACTCTGGTGTATGCGGGCTCCTGGCCCATCCTGGGTCTGGTTTGTACTTTGCTTTTGGTGTTCAGATGGGACGCTTAGGAACGCATATGGCAACATGGGGGCCATGCCCCAGATTCGCATTTGGGTGGGAATATGCTTTTGGGGTTCAAATGGATCGCTTAGGAACGCATATGGCAACATGGGGGCCATGCCCCAGATTCGCATTTGGGTGGGAATATGCTTTTGGGGTTCAAATGGAACGCTTAGGAACGCATATGGCAACATGGGGGCCATGCCCCAGATTCGCATTTGGGTGGGAATATGCTTTTGGGGTTCAAATGGAACGCTTAGGAACGCATATGGCAACATGGGGGCCATGCCCCAGATTCGCATTTGGGTGGGAATATGCTTTTGGGGTTCAAATGGAACGCTTAGGAACGCATATGGCAACATGGGGGCCATGCCCCAGATTCGCATTGGGAGGGAATATGCTTTTGGGGTTCAAATGGAACGCTTAGGAACGCATATGGCAACATGGGGGCCATGCCCCAGATTCGCATTTGGGTGGGAATATGCTTTTGGGGTTCAAATGGAACGCTTAGGAACGCATATGGCAACATGGGGGCCATGCCCCAGATTCGCATTTGGGAGGGAATATGCTTTTGGGGTTCAAATGGAACGCTTAGGAACGCATATGGCAACATGGGGGCCATGCCCCAGATTCGCATTTGGGAGGGAATATGCTTTTGGGGTACATGCTGTGAGCCATGGGTGCCGAACGTGACATGTGTTGTGGCAGCATGACAGTGCATGGTTTGAGGTGTGTGCATGCTTGACATGGCCTGCATATTTGCTGTCTGTTGTGATTACTGGACATGGCATTGGACGCATCGTTATGAGTGAGTGATGGTTGTGTGTGAAAGCCAACGTATTGCAGTTGTCCCATCTCCTTGGTGTGCGTGCTGCCCTGTGCCATGTGCATCACTGCAGTGCTCGTGGGGGGTGTGGCCCATGTTGTGTGTTGTTGCTCACAGTGTGTCGTGCGCTTCATTGACTTCTGGCACATGGTTGGTCATGGGCATGTATCTTAGCGGGACTGCTGTATGTGTGGCAGCTGTGCGGATGACATGCCTTTCATGAGACTGGGGCTGACGGATGGGATGGATGGTATGTTGTATGTGCATGGTGTGTCTGTGTGTTTGATGGGTTCAGTGGTGTTCGTGTGCATTTATGTTGTTCCGCTCTGTTGCGTCTAGTGTTGTTTGTCTTACATAGGCGTAGTTGTGGGGTGTGTGGTTGACAGGCAGTAGGGGCTACATGGACAGGACTTCAATGGTGTTTCGGTTGTGTGTGATGAGTTGCACAGTGGCTGCCGTGTGGTACTATATTCAGTGTGGCTTGTGTATGCAGACGTGGCTCCTTGGGTGTTGCTATGTCTGTGATGGGTCATGTGGGGTGTGAGTCTGTTGTTCATGTCCGTGTGCACATTGTTCACTTGTTCGTGACAGTGGGCGGTGCTGCGTGTTCGTCTGCTACGTGACATGTCCCATGTGTTGGTCGTGTACCGGTCCTCATGCCTCCAGTAATCCAGCCCTGTCCAGTTTCCCACCTGCAGGTTGTTCGTGCGTGCACTGTACTGGATGCCACATGGCTCTAAGCGGGGGGTGCTCCATGTTGCAGGTCTGTGGGGGTGGGGGGGTGTTGTGGGTCGTGGGGGTGGCTGGACACCCACTGACACCGATTGCTGTGGACCGTGATGTCTGCCTTTCGGCTGTCGTTGTGCACTGCGGTGGCTGACACGTGGCTGTGGGGTGTGGGGGATGCTCCTCCTTGCTGTGCTGTGGGACTAGGGGCCTGGTGTGTGTTGTACTTGGGCTGTCCACCGTCCCACCCACTGCACTTTGTGTTCCTGCCACTTACCTGTTACTTGTCGGTTTGTGCAGCTGTGGCGGACACATGGGTGTGGTGGGTGCTCGTTGTGGTGCTTCTGGCATATTTGGGGACCTGTTGGTGGTTACGTGGCTGGCTGAATGTACACATGTCCCCACGCATCTTACAGTTGTTCTGTTTGGGCTGTGTGTGGTGGTGTCTGTTGCATGTGTGTGTTGTGTATTGTGTGCTGGACATGGGGGTGTTTGTCCCTGGGAGCTGTGGCATGGTGGTGGTGCATGTGAGTACATAGCGGTGTGCTGGTATACATTAGTTTGTACTTACCAGCCTCCACTCCCCCTGCTAATCCGGCGAGGATCTCGGGATGGATGATGACTCGCACCTTCTCCTCCCACGCTTTGAAGGTCTTGAAGAGCGCGGGATTCCCTCCGCCAGTGACGGCAGCCAGCTCTCTGTTTTTGCCCTCCTTCTTCTTGACCAGGCTCTTGACGTCATTCCACCGTTTGTTAATTTCGACTCTGTTCCTGGGCAGGGTCCCGACTGCATTGACCTGGTCTACGATCCGGTTCCACATTCTGTTTCTGGTGGCTAGTGGTGTGTGTTGGACCATGTTCCCATAGATTTGTGGGTGCACCTTGATGATCTCGTCGACCATGACCGTCAGCTCAATGGGCGTGAACTTGGGCATTCTTTGTGGTGCCATGGTGTTTGTGGTGCTGGTGCGGTGTGTGTTGTGTAATGTGCAGGGGGTTTGTGGTGCAGGTGTTTGGTGGTGGTGGTGGTGGTTGTGATGTGTGCGTTTCTGTGGTGTGCTGCTGTCCTTGCTGTGTCACTGTGTCCTCTCCTCTCCTCTCTGGTTTGCAATGTTGCAAGGGGTTGTGGTCTGTGGGAGTGCTGCTTTTGTACTTACCTATGTGGGTGTGTCCTCATGGTCTGTTGTTTTCAGGTGTGTTGTGTCTGGGGTTCTGGCCTTTGTAGTTTTTGTTTGTCCGGGGGGTGTTTTCGGGATGTGTACTGTGCTTGTGTATTTGTGCGTGCCTTGCTGTGTGGACTTGTTGGCCATGTTGTGTGCTATTGGTTTTGTGAGCGGATGGTTTCTGTGCAGGGACGTGGGCGCCATGGCTTCTGCCGTGTCGATTCTCATCGGCGTAGTTTGCGCTGGCGGGCGGTATATTTGTAGTTTTCCCGCGCTCATGGCGGTGCGATCGTAATTTCACGTGTGGTGTGTCGGCCGTGAGGGCGGGCGGTTTTGTGTTGTCGTGCGTGTTTCCGTCCGTGGCGGGCGGTTTGACTCCGACTCGGACGATGGCGGGCGGTATTTTGTGTGATTTTTCCGCCGATGGCGGTTTTCGGTTTGTGTAATCGTAATGGCGTGGTCGGTGTTCAGACGGTGTATGCGGGCGGATTTTTGCCGCTTCCATGCCTGGCGGATTTTTTTACGCCGGGTATCGTAATGGGCCCCTAAATGTATATATTAAAATTATATTATAAAATTGTTAAAACTGTTATATTTGTAAAATGTTACGAATATATGTAATATATTAAAAAATGTTAACAATACCAAACTAAAATTAACAACTGTTAGAAATAAATATATTATTTTTCACATGTGTGTTAAAAATGTGAAACTACATTATCTGATATTACAAAGTTTACACAACTGTTTAAATAAAAAGTACAAATGTTATAAAATGTTTTTTCAGTAATTATTACATGTAGAAATTTACATATGTACAAACTATGGGGCCTATTACGATGGCGGTCGGAAAACCTCCCCGACCGCCATGGTAACGGGAAAAGACCGCCCGCAAGGCCCGCAACATAACCGCTGGTCGCATTAGGATGTACCTTGCTCGAAATCCGACTGCGGCGGTCGGATCGCGGGCCTTAACATTGCGGCGGTTGCTGCTGCCCGCAGCACTGCAGCGATGTCCAAATGAGCATGTCCTGCATTTCCCTGCACTGCACAGTGCCTGCCACCTGGTACAGGGACATGTAGGGGGGGACCATGGGTACCCCCCAGTGCACCAACACCCCCCACAAAACATTGGGGGCACGCAACGGACCCCCGGAAGTCAATCACCGCATGCCTTTCCATGGCGGTCTGACCGCTGAGGAAAGGCTGGCTACCGCCGGCATCATAATCGTGCCGGCGGAGCCTGCCCTGCACCGCCACCATTATCCCGGTCCTTCTCCGTCCCCAGGGCAGGAGTGCGGTTGGCAACCAGCGGAAAAGCGGCGGTCGGAATTTCCCACCGCCGCGGTCACCACCGCCATCCTAATCTGACCGGTGGTTTTCTGGCTTGCGATCGTGGCGGATATCCGCCGCAGGTCCGGCGGTTGCCACCGCTGGATCGGTCGGCGGTCATCCGACCGCCATCATAATAGGCCCCTATGTTATCTTTATAAAATAAATATGATTTCCTATCTCTATGTGTTTGTTTATCTTACATATTGTTAATAAAAATATATTTCTTATTCATTTCAAAGAATTTTACAATAAATAAACATCAATAAAGAAATTAAAATGTCTAATTTATTGTCTACCATTTTATTAAGGTTACATTTAATGTTATATATTTATATGTTATATATTACTTTTGTTTTTAATAATATACTGTGTAAAATATTATCTTTTCATTAAGTATATATACAATGTTAATTTTTTACATGCACAACTCTCTTATAAAAATAATATTACACTACTTTAAACTATAATATTTTTTTTTAATTACATATTAAAACACATTTAGCTAAATTATTATTCCCACTTCAGGTACCATAAATACAGGATAGGTGCTGGACAGTAATCTTAATTAATTTACTATTCCCACTCCAGTTAGTATTAATTCAGGGTAGGTGCTGGACACTATACTTAATTAATTTACTATTCAAACTCCAGTTAGTATTAATTAGGAGTAGGTGCTAGACACTAAATTTAATTAATTTACTATTCCCACTCCAGTTAGTATTAATTAGGGGTAGGTGCGGGACACTAAACTTAATTAATTTACTATTCCCACTCCAGTTAGTATTAATTAGGGGTAGGTGCTGGACACTAAACTTAAATAATTTACTATTCCCACTCCAGTTACTATTAATTCAGAGTAAGTGCTGGTCACTAAAATTATTTAATTTACTATTCCCACTCCAGTTAGTATTAATTAGGGGTAGGTGCTGGACACTAAACTTAAGTAATTTACTATTCCCACTCCAGTTAGTATTAATTCAGGGTAGGTGCTGGACACTAACCTTAATTAATTTACTATTCCAACACCAGTTAATATTAATTAGGGGTAGGTGCTGGACACTAAACTTAATTAATTTACTATTCCCACTCCAGTTAGTATTAATTCAGGGTAAGTGCTGGACACTAAAATTATTTAATTTACTATTCCCACTCCAGTTAGTATTTCTTAGGGGTAGATGCTGGACACTAAACTTAATTAATTTAATATTCCAACTCCAGTTATTATTAATTCAGGGTAAGTGCTGGACACTAAAATTATTTAATTTACTATTCCCACTCCAGTTAGTATTAATTCGAGGTAGGTGCTGGACACTAAACTTAATTAATTTACTATTTCCACTCCAGTTAGTATTAATTAGGGGTAGGTGCTGGACACTAAACTTAAATAATGTACTATTCCCACTCCATTTACTATTAATTCAGAGTAAGTGCTGGACACTAAAATTATTTAATTTGCTATTCCCACTCCAGTTAGCATTAATTAGGGGTAGGTGCTGGACACTAAACTTAAGTAATTTACTATTCCCACTCCAGTTAGTATTAATTAGGGTTAGGTGCTGGACACTAAACTTAAATAATTTACTATTCCCACTCCAGTTAGTATTAATTAGGGGTAGGTGCTGGACACTAAACTTAATTAATTGACTATTCCAACTCCAGTTAATATTAATTAAGGGTAGATGCTGGACACTAAATTTAATTATTTTACTATTCCCACTCCAGTTAGTATTAATTCAGGGTAGGTGCTGGACAATTAAATTATTTAATTCACTATTCCCACTCCAGTTAGTATTAATTAGGGGTAGGTGCTGGACACTAAACTTAAGTAATTTACTATTCCCACTCCAGTTAGTATTAATTCAGGGTAGGTGCTGGACACTAACCTTAATTAATTTACTATTCCAACACCAGTTAATATTAATTAGGGGTAGGTGCTGGACACTAAACTTAATTAATTTACTATTCCCACTCCAGTTAGTATTAATTCAGGGTAAGTGCTGGACACTAAAATTATTTAATTTACTATTCCCACTCCAGTTAGTATTTCTTAGGGGTAGGTGCTAGACACTAAATTTAATTAATTTACTATTCCCACTCCAGTTAGTATTAATTAGGGGTAGGTGCGGGACACTAAACTTAATTAATTTACAATTCCCACTCCAGTTAGTATTAATTAGGGGTAGGTGCTGGACACTAAACTTAAATAATTTACTATTCCCACTCCAGTTACTATTAATTCAGAGAAAGTGCTGGTCACTAAAATTATTTAATTTACTATTCCCACTCCAGTTAGTATTAATTAGGGGTAGGTGCTGGACACTAAACTAAAGTAATTTACTATTCCCACTCCAGTTAGTATTAATTTAGGGTAGGTGCTGGACACTAACCTTAATTAATTTACTATTCCAACACCAGTTAATATTAATTAGGGGTAGGTGCTGGACACTAAACTTAATTAATTTACTATTCCCACTCCAGTTAGTATTAATTTAGGGTAGGTGCTGGACACTAACCTTAATTAATTTACTATTCCAACACCAGTTAATATTAATTAGGGGTAGGTGCTGGACACTAAACTTAATTAATTTACTATTCCCACTCCAGTTAGTATTAATTCAGGGTAAGTGCTGGACACTAAAATTATTTAATTTACTATACCCACTCCAGTTAGTATTTCTTAGGGGTAGATGCTGGACACTAAACTTAATTAATTTAATATTCCAACTCCAGTTATTATTAATTCAGGGTAAGTGCTGGACACTAAAATTATTTAATTTACTATTCCCACTCCAGTTAGTATTCATTCGAGGTAGGTGCTGGACACTAAACTTAATTAATTTACTATTTCCACTCCAGTTAGTATTAATTAGGGGTAGGTGCTGGACACTAAACTTAAATAATTTACTATTCCCACTCCATTTACTATTAATTCAGAGTAAGTGCTGGACAGTAAAATTATTTAATTTGCTATTCCCACTCCAGTTAGCATTAATTAGGGTAGGTGCTGGACACTAAACTTAAGTAATTTACTATTCCCACTCCAGTTAGTATTAATTAGGGTTAGGTGCTGGACACTAAACTTAAATAATTTACTATTCCCACTCCAGTTAGTATTAATTAGGGGTAGGTGCTGGACACTAAACTTAATTAATTGACTATTCCAACTCCAGTTAATATTAATTAAGGGTAGGTGCTGGACACTAAACTTAATTATTTTACTATTCCCACTCCAGTTAGTATTAATTCAGGGTAGGTGCTGGACAATTAAATTATTTAATTCACTATTCCCACTCCAGTTAGTATTAATTAGGGGTAGGTGCTGGACATTAAACTTAAATAATTTACTATTCCCACTCCAGTTAGTATTAATTAGGGCTAGGTGGTGGACACTAAACTTAATTAATTTACTATTCCAACTCCAGTTAATATTAATTAGGGGTAGGTGCTGGACACTAAACTTAATTAATTTACTATTCCCACTCCAGTTAGTATTAATTCAGGATAAGTGCTGGACACTAAAAATATTTAATTTACTATTCCCACTCCAGTTAGTATTTATTATGGGTAGATGCTGGACACTAAACTTAATAAATTTAATATTCCAACTCCAGTCAATATTAATTCAGGGTAAGTGCTGGACACTAACATTATTTAATTTACCATTCCCACTCCAGTTAGTATTAATTAGGGGTAGGTGCTGGACACTAAACTTAATTAATTTACTATTCCCACTCCAGTTAGTATTAATTAGGGGTAGGTGCTGCACACTAAACTTTATTAATTTACTATTCCCACTCTATTTATTATTAATTGCAGGTAGGTGGTGGACACTAAAATTAATTAATTAACTATACCCACAGAAATGACTGAAAATTAAAAGGAGTTGCCAGACCTTTTACATATATGTTTTTGTTTTCATATTAAAATGAATATAATATGCACTACACTATAAATAAAATTACAAATATTTCACAACACCTAGAATAAATGACTACACTATATAATTGAATACATTTTATATTTTTATATGGTATAAATGTAAAATAATAATTTTTTAGGTACTTTGTAAAAATGTATATATTTTATTAAATTTTTAATTTCATATATAAATAATATAATATCTACATTAAATACCTAAATATAAATATTTCAATTTTAAATTGTAATTTTTGAAAAAAATATTTTTTTTTTATTGAATATTACAAACATTTTCACTTCATTTATTTTTTACATTTGCACTGAAAACACATTATTTTTCGAAATCTTTGTAAATATATACATTTTTTTATTTTTTAAATATTTTTAATAAATGTTTAAAACAGTAACCAACATTACATCCTATAAACACAACTCCAAAATTATAAAACAATACATGCAATATACAAATAAAATATAACCAAATTTGATTATATAAACTGCAAATATTTTTTACATTTCATTTAATAATTATAAAACACTCCCCACCCTTATCCCCTATAAACCCAACATGCCACTCCTAAAAATTATTTGTCAAAATTCGAAATTATATTTTCTAAATTATAAAATAAAATTTTGAATTTAATATAAATTATAAATGAATTATTTTAAAACACTCCCCACCCTTATCCCCTATAAACCCAACATCCCACTCCTAAAAAATATTTTTCTAAATTCAAAATTTATATTTATAAATTATAAATTTAAATTTCGAATTTATTAAAATTAAAATCAATTATTTTAAAACACTCCCCACCCTTATCCCCTATAAACCCAACATCGCGCTCCTAAAAGATATTTTACAAATTTAATTTTTTATAACATTAACTAACTATAATTAAACTACAAACAAACTATAAATACATTAAAAAAAGTACAAAAGCGATATTTTAACATAACGATATTTTAACAGTCGATATTACATACTTCAATATTTTAAACAACACTTAAAATCGATATTTTTAACATCGATATACACAACATCGATATTTAGTACTATCGATATACTAAAGTCAATATTTATGTATGTCGATATAAAAATTTTAATATTAAGTCTACTTACCGGAGGTCAGCATTTTATGTTCTGGGTCTTGCCAGGTGACTCTGAGAGTCTTCACAAAGATACTCCCCCAGTGGTGGCTCTTTTTCATTTGCAAAAAATGTCTATATTTCCGTACCTTGACAATTTTTCCTTATCTGCTCCATCTTTTTTAAAGGCTCAGGAAGATTTTATTTTATTTTTATTTTTAAAGTTTTATATAGCGCTGGCTAGACCCAGAGGCATCAGAGCGCTTCACACGAGAAGATAATATAAAGCAAACATGGCATACAAGTAGATAAAAAGATAATGAAACAACATGTGAAAATATACAAATCAAAATAAATATACAGGTGCAAGAGCTATACACTTCAAGTAACTGGGTATATGATGTTCGGGAAATGGACAAATATCACTGGACAAAATATAACATGGTGATTGGAGATCAGGTGCAGGTCACAGGTTAAGGACCCCCAATAATAAGTGGGCCAAACATGGCATATAAGTAGATAAAAGATAATGAGAACAGCATGTGAAGTATACAAATCAAAATAGATAAACAGGGGCAAGAGCTATACATATCAAGTAATTAGGTAGATGATGTTCAGGAAATGGACAAATATTACTGGACTAATATAACATGGTGAAATTGGAGATCAAGTGCAGGTCACAGGTTAGGACCCCCAATAATAATTGAGGAGGTGGTTTTTGAGGTCTTTTTGAAGCTGAAATAGGAGGGGTTACAGCGCAGGTTTTTTGGGAGGGCATTCCAGATGAGAGGGGCATTACCAGAGAAGGAGCATGATTGTGTGGCTTTCTTTTTATGCAGTGGTGGTATAAGGAGGAGGTGGTGCTTCTCAAAGGTCATGTGGTGCCCGCAATGAGGAGTTTCTTGGAGAGGTACAGCGGAGTGTTTTGGTGGAGGACTTTATGAGTGATGCAGGCAGTTTTGTAGGCAGATCTGCCTTCAATAGGGAGCCATTTAAGAGATTTGAGAGCTGGGGATATGTGATCGAAGCGTTTGCAGTCTGTAATGAGCCTGGCTGCAAGGTTGAGCACAGCTTTGATTGGAGCAAGGTGGATCTTGGGGATTGCGTTGAGGATGGCGTTACCATAATCAATACGTGAAAGAACAAGTGACTGAACTACAAGTTTAAAATCATCGGTAGGAATAAAGAGTTTGATTTTCTTGAGGTGACGGAGAGTAAAGAGGGCTCCTTTAGCAGAGTTTTTGATGTGGACGTTAAGGGTTAGGGTGTTGTCGATTGAAATACCAAGAGATTTGACTGAGTTGGACAGGGTGAGTGAGCAGTTGAGTGCGTTAAGGTCAGAGATCCATGATTGAACGGGGAGAGGGTTATTTTTAGGGGAGAAGAGAATGATTTCAGTTTTTTTAGGGTTAAGTTTGAGATGATTGGAGTGGAACCAGGCTTGGATCTTGGTGAGGGTGTTGTTCAGGTGTAAGATGTCAGCATGAGTTTTAATCTTGTAATAGATTTGGGTGTCATCGGCGTAGAGGTGGTAGTTGATGCCTGCTTGTTTAAGAATGAGGGTGAGGGGTTCCATAAAGAGGTTAAAGAGGGAGGGAGAGAGAATAGATCCTTGGGGGTCTCCAAGGGAGACAGGAGTGGGGTTAGAAAGACAGTTTTGAATTTTGATTTGCTGAGCTCGGTGTTGTAGGTAGGAGACGAACCATTTGTAGGCAGTATCATTAAGGCCGAAACGGGTCCTAAGCACATTAAGTAGGGCTGAATGGTTGACTGTATAGAACGCTGCGGAGAGATCAAGGAGGATAAGAAGGCAGGTCTCGCCATTATCAAGTGAGTGGTGGATGTCATCGACGACATTGAGCATTGCCGTTTCGGTGCTGCAGCCTTTCCTGAAACCAGATTGAAAGGGGTCGAGTAGGTTGAAGTTTTCGATGTGTTTGTCTAGTTGCAATAGGACACATTTTTCAAGGACCTTTGAGAGAAGGGGGAGGTTAGTGATGGGGCGGAGATTGTTTAGGTCATTGGGGTCAGCATTGGGGTTTTTGATTATGGGAGAGATTTGTCCAAGTTGAAGGGAGGTGGGGACACAGCCAGTGGAGAGAGATGTGTTGATGATTGTGGTCCAGTATGGGGTGATGATGTGCTTAAGGGCAGGGACAAGGTTAGAGGGTAAGGGGTCTTTTGTGTGGGAGGACGGTTTAAGATTACCAATTATTTTAAGGACTTCTAGCTCAGTCATGGGGAGGAAGTTCAGCAAGGAGGCATTGTTCTTTAATTGTGAGTTAGGGGAGTTGGTTTCCGGAGAAGAGGTAGGGGATAGGTGTGGGGAGTGGTTAGGAGGGGGTGAGGAAGTAGATGGGAGAGGAGAGTCGCTGGGGAGCAGTAGAATAGTGGGCGGAAGAGAGAAGGGGTCAACTGGTCGAGGGGAAGTGGAGTAGGCATTAGAGGTGAGGACGGGTTTGCATTGGGAGTTGGAGGGGAGCTGTGCGGAACGGAAGGATTGATCAATTTTGGCTATTTTTCGGAGAAGAAGAGGAAATTTCTTCACATCTGGCTGAGGAGGCGATCAGATTTGGAGGTGCGGGGAAGTTTGGTTACGAATGATTTTGAAGAGTTCCCTAGGTCTGTTTTTGGCACGATCAAGTTGAGTGCGGAAGAAGGATGCCTTTTCCTTGAAGATGTGTTTTTGTACGTGGATCTCGCATGTCTGAGAAGTGCAAGATGGGAGGGAGAGGGATGGTGCCTCCAGGTTCTTTCCGACAGTCTGAGTGACCGTCTTTCGTTATTAAGCTTGGTATTAAACCAAGAGTTGGAGGGGGTGATTCCTTGGTTTTTGAGTTTAGGCGGGGCTAATTGATCAAGAATACCAGTGACAGTATTGTTAAAGTGTTCAGTGAGCTCATTAGCATTTTGTGAGGGGGGAATGAGAAGAAGTTGAGCTTGGAGTTTAGACTCAAGAACACCCGGGGGGATATGTTTTAGATTTCTGGTCAATTTCTTAGGTCTGTTAATTTTGGAGGTGGGGAGATTTGCAGTGGTAGCAATGGTGAACAGTATAAGGTGATGGTCAGA